>JAUMJK010000056.1:0-2400000 GCA_033558105.1 Coccyzus lansbergi | reverse complement strand
CATCAAACAGAAACTTCTACATTACTGGAAGGATCATTGAAAATTTTCATGTCTGAGGGCAAGACAATTCCAGCTTTGGACCACAATGAATATTGTTATTTTTAGATATAAACAAACTAATATTCCTTCTTTTTTTTAATGTTTTCCTCATAGTTTTATTTCTTACTTTATATTAACTGTGAAAGTTCTTTTTTATTTTTATGTTATGTATTTGTCTTGTCCCTCATTAATTTAGCAGAGTTATCCTGCTAATATGTATCTTTATTATTGGAGCTATGAATCCTCTTTCTCAGTGTGCAGACATTAAAAATGAATTCTTTGTGTTTACATCTACTTTTCAGAATGGAAAAATTGTAAACCTCAACATTCCTCTTTGGGATTGTGTCTCTCTTTATCTCTTAATATTGCATTAAATAACCTTAATTAAATTAGGACATAAAATGTCTGGGCAGAACATTCAAAGGTATTTTCTTTATTTATTCATAAAAACTTTCTAGGGAGCAAATACCTAGCTACAAATCTGAAAGTGCGGGTCATGTACCATGTGCCAGATACAGCGCTTTGGTCAAGCTCCTTTAAGTCAGTAAGGTAATTCTCATCAGGAGATAGCAGTCAATGTGCAAGTGATTCTGACTCTACATAGTCTTTTTTTTTTTTTAAAAAAAACCAACAACACAACTCAAAAAAAGGCCAAAACAGCCAAGCAATAAAAATAAAAATATACTGTAACTGAAATCCATTAACTGGTTTGATTTATTCACTTTGACTGGTACAGAGCACAGTTCTGTGTGCACAATATGATTCCAGATATTTACTTTGTTATTTATTTTTCTATCAAATTATTTCCCCTACTGTGTTGTATTAGAAATCAGGTTATAAAAGCTTGCATATTAAAAAAGTTTGCAATCCAGTCAACCAAAACATAGTAAAATAATTCCAGATATATTAAAATCAGCATGTATTGGTTTGTAGTGTATATTCACTTCTTATTTAAAATAGTCCACAATGCTGCTTGTACTTACTTCTGAAAATAATGAACTGTTACATGCATTTTACACATTGGCTCTCCCATGAGTGCTTTTAGCAAGCTCTACCTTTTTGAGCAGCCTGTATAGCTTTAATGGAGCTTGAGGCAGCGTAGAGAGGAAAGCTACAGAAAAAGGTTACAAGTTAGAAAAAAAGGTTGTAATTAACTAGCTTGACATTCACTACCACTTTGGTAGAAGGTGAGAAAAATTGCTTACTGCTGCATCATTTAGAAATTTTGCATTTGCTGCGAGCTACAAATAAGTATTTATCCATCAACTTTTGTTTTTATCTATTTCTTTTATAATTAATACTACAATGTTAAATTCATAACAATTAACTAATATTTTAAGTAGGTAATTAGCTTCGTTCTCAGCTTCTTTGAGTTGAGAACATTTCCTTCAGCTTTTTGTATTTCATTTTTTACTAATCCAGGTTCATGCTCAGAATAAACTTTAGAAAAGATAACTTCTCATTTTCGTTTACTGTGGATAAAGATAATGAGTTATTGATGAACGTAATTCACAAAAGTAATCATACTGTTAAATACTAAGCTAGCTGTTATGGTGTAATCTAATAAAAAAGGCTGTTATTTAAATCATATGATCTAAAAATCATGACTAAACTCAAGCTGTAGGGAGGAACTGCTATTTACTATTGAAAATTTAGATTTGCATCTTAATTAGCCATACTTAGCACACAACAGTTGAAGACACTCTGACTGAAATTAAATCTTTGTCTAGATTTAACAGGAAAATTTAGAGGACACTAAGGTCTTCCATTGCTGAGAATGTTCATTAACCATTAAGCCCCTGCACTGGAAGATGGAACCTTCTCATTTTAGCTAAAGACAAACATATGAGAGAAGGAAGATTTAAAACTGTTCTTGCCATTACCTTAAATGTGTTCCTGTAATCCTAAATAATTTATTACTACCTTTTCTCTGTATCTGCCTAATGAGTGTTTACAAATTCAGTACTTGGGTTTATTTGCCCCACACAAATTTAATATTTTCTTCATATGACATAGGAGAATTCTATAAATTATACTATCCCTCTTACCAGACCTCTTTCCCATGACTTGAAGTGTTATTTAACCCCTTACTCAAAAACCTGAAAAAATGTACTTTTTAGATATAGTGTTGGATTGGCCATAGCAAACCGCTAAATATCACACAGCCAATTGCTTGCTCCTCTCTGCTCCAGTGGGACAAGAGAGTGAGAAGCAGGATTAAAGATGAGAAAACTCGTGAGTCAAGAAGAAGATAGTTTAAAAAGCAGAGGAAAGAAGAAAAAAAATATCAAGAAAGTGATGTGAAGGCTCACTTCCCACAAACAGACTACTGTCCAGCTGGTCTCTGAGCAATGGTTTCCTCCTTTCAATTTTTATTGCTAAGCATGACTTTGTGTTGCTTGGACTAGCCTTTCGGTCAGTTTGGGTCAAATGCTGAGGTTTGTCCTCTGCCAACTTCTTTCACATAATCAAATTACTCATTGAGGGAATCACAATGGGGAAAAATCCTCCAGAATACACAAACACAATAGCCTGTAGACTGTATAGACTGTACAAGCACCACTATTCATCAATGGATAAAACCATGGTGCTATTAACACTGCTTTAGTCACAAATCTAAAACACACTACCATACTGGGTGCTATTAAGAAATTTAACTCCACCATAGCCAGATCCAGTATGATGAATATATGTCTATATATATTTAGGTTTTATACATTTTTCTATTTTATACAGTTCTTTCATGAATGTTTTGGGTTTTATCTAGATTTTCTTTAGTTACACTTAACAGTCAATTACATTTAATCAATTATCACTAACACAGCATGTTCTTTTATTTTGTCTTTAATCTTTTTTTATTTTTTAATCTGTTTTCTTTCTTTTAGAAAGAAAAAGCAATTGTCTAGTGGCTACAGTATCCCCATTAGCATTGCCTTGGGATCCCAGTGTTCTCTGGAAATAGTTTACAATTAAGCCTTCAATATTCGATGCATTGCACACTTAGGTTAGAACAAGTGGTGTGGCACACAATACACACAAATTGTAATGTCTTATTCCTGGTGGTACATTTGCTGCAGAACTTTTACCAAGTTTGAGAGCAGTATAAATTTTTTTTATAGGTGGTTAGATGTATTGTGGGAATGTTCTTTTATTTTTTTTTTCACTGTGTCCTCGGTCTCCTTTAGGAGATAATGCAAAGCAAGTAGTGGGAAGATTGGTCATAACTGTGTGTTAAATTTGTCCCCTTTTTTTGACTATCAGGAAAGGGTAATCCTTTGAGAACTATAAAATAATCATAAAAACATCATCCTGAAAAACAAGAGTCTCAGTGTGTAACACTGTTTCTTTAATGGCATTCCACCTATGATTTCTATTCAACTGTAAGCATTTCCTGCAGTAAAACAAACTGTGATGCTGATTAAAATTGACATTTCCTAACAGTATTAAGTAGTAAGACAAAGGCTGAGAAGATAATAGACTCAACAGGAGAGTGCCCACACATTAAAAGAAATAGAATGCCAACACCTCATAATTGTTGATGCAAACTACTAATCCCAGATTAAAAAATAAAAGTGAAAATTTGTTTATCATTATTTTCTTTTGAAGTTATTAACTCTGGCCAAAAAAAAAAAAAAGAGCTAGAATAGGAATGACAGAAGTAGCTGGGAATTGTAAGAGAAAGAGAAGAATACAAAGCTGAGAGGTTGAGAACAACAGCAAGAATGACAGTTCATGTTTAAAGAGTCCTTCTTAATATAATATATTTAAACCCTGAGCCGTGCTGTAAATGTAATCGCAAATAAACTAGAAAAATTAAATAAAAAGAGAAAAAAAACCTCTCAACACATGTTGGGAAAAAAAAATCCCGAACCTCATTCCTTTGCAATTAAAATATTGCAAACAATATTCCTGGTCTATACTAAACCCTTATTTTTAAGTCTGTTAACAAATGGTGAGTGGAGGATTTAGTTGAGCTCTGTAATATATTTTATATCACCTACTAATGTATGTATTACTCTTTCAGGTCTTGGGTTGTACACACAAAACCAGTGAAAAATTCCATCATTTTCTGGCATTAATTTAAAGTTAAAAATATGGCTGTTATATGCTGTATTTCAAAAAATATATATGTGCTCCAAAAATCTGTGTGCCCATGCGTATGTAAGTACAATGGAAATAGAACACATTCATGTGGAACTGAGTATTTTCTTTGAAATAGTAAGGATTTTTTTTAATTAAAAAAACATTTGTGTGAATCACTTTAAAAAAAACTTGAAATAAATAAATGACATACAAAAGAAGGTTCTACAGATACAAATATCAGAAGTCAAAGAAAACTTCTTATGGTTTAAGTTTGCGTTCTTCTGGCTTCTCAAACTCAGCTCTCAATTTTCTCTTTCAAGATGTTATGCATTAGAGATAAGGTGAATATCTGTTCAAGATGAGACACTCCCAACTTTTATCTTTTAATAACATCTTAGTCTAAGGTATTCTTATAAAAGTATTTAATAATATGGTTTTCAGATTGCTACATAAGTAGGAACAAACAAGTACACTCAAACATTTTACCTAATACTTCATTTGCAGGAAGTTTATCTGTCTCAAAAAACTAAAAAGGGAAATATTTGAACATGAATTGAAGCTCTAGTGCTGTAGATATATTCTGTGAAGATGTAGTGTAGAGGACTAGGCTAGATTAGAATCATAGAATAACCAGGTTGGAAGAGACCCACTGGATCATCAAGTCCAGCTGTTCCTATCAAACACTAAACCATGTCCCTCAGCACCTTATCCACCTGTGGCTAAAACACCTCCAGGGAAGGTGACTCAACCACCTCCCTGGGTAGCCATTTCTAGTGCCCAATTACAATTTCTGTGAAAAATTATGCTGAACTGTAAGTACCATAAGCAAAAGAATGCTGGAGAAAGGCCTCAAAAGAAGCTAGAGATGATAAACATCAAGAAACAAGGGAAGTGTGCAATTGTAAGTCTGCAAATGAGATGTTTGAGTATGAGATGGATAGGTGAGAAAAGAACAACAGGAAAGATAACGGACCAGTTTATCCAGAGCTTGGAGTCCACTGCTTCCTGCACCACAAGGAAAGAGAGGGTACCATTGTCTGAGTTAGGCAGAACACTTACTGAAAATAATCTGTCTAATGTGAGATAGTAGCTACTTCTCTTTGTTGACTATTGAGAGATAATAAGTAATGCATACCTTGCAATATAGATAAGTGATGCACAGCCTGTTAACCTTAGCCAATGGGTGGTATGGCACCCAATTTGTCACTCAGCTTCAGTAGTCATAGTCACACAGAGGACACACTAATATATTATGAGTGCCATAATTTGTGTAGGAAAAACAGTGATTTTTCCATATATTGTTTCAAAATACACATTCTTCATTATTCAGATGATAAATAATAACAGAAGTCAGAAAACCCCTTTTACATAATACGTAAGCAATTATACATGACTATTTGAAAGATTTTGTATCAGATATGTTCATCTGTGGTTTCCTTAAATGTACTCTGAATGTAGATATTAAGAGCTAATTATTTAATTAAGAATACTACTGATCTTTTGCAGTGGAAGATAAAAGCGCACTTCTAGTCTAATGATCTTGAGTATTTTCAAAAGCAGCATTTTATGCTGACTGTTCTGTGGTTCCAATTTTCTGATCAGTTATATTTAACAGTCAATTACATTTAATCAGTTATCACTAGCACAGCATGTCCTCTTATTTTGTCTTTACTCTTCCTTAATTTTTTTAATCTATTTTCTTTCTTCTGGAAAGAAGAAGCAATTGTCTAGTGGCTACAGTATCCCCATTAGGATTGCCTTTGGATCCCAGTGTTCTCTTGCAGTGATTTACAACTAAACCTTCAATATTCAACGCATTGCATACTGGATTTTTTAAAGAATTCAAAATTATATGCCCAAACTCTGTCTGATTTCTTTGTTAACGTGGACGGACTGTTCGAAGCAAAGCAAAATTCCCTCTTGCAGCAATGTTTTTCTATAGCTCCTTCACCGTGTGCCCTGGTTATTCTTTATTGAAAACAAAAAACAGTACTTCATGGATAACAAGTATTTTTTTTGTAAGTAGTGGTGCTTATCACTTCACTATGCCATATGATTTGTAATGCTGGCTAAAATGTGTGCTTACACAAACAGTGCTCACATATAATTATTAGAGGTGTTTACATTCTCAGGTTCTGCTAAGGTATTAAAGAACATAGTTCATACAAATGAAATGAGTACAAATTGCTATAGAATTATTATTATATCAATTTTGTACCTTTTTTATTTATTCAGGCAACAGAGCTGTAACAGATTTGTCATTACTTTGCAATTTGTACTTTATGCACAGCATCACAATCATGAGATTTCCGTGATTTCAATTTCTAGCGAAAATCTTGTAATTTCCACCACATAAACAAGGTTTTAGTGTGTACAAAGTCTTCCCTCCACCCTCATGATTACAAGTTCATATGCTGTGAATGTTGATTAGGTCTAATATTTTCTGTTGTTACATACTTGTGCATTTTGGAAAATGAGTGGAAGTCATTTGGGTTAAGTAAACCACAGCCTTTTTTTGCCATTGTTGTGCTTGTGTTCTCGTAGCCAAGGCTCAGTAGTGCATATGTCATAATGGAGTGGGGAAAGCTTGAAGAGCTGTGCCATTAAACAGTGCATTAAGCAAAGCCTCTTCAGACAGTCCATTCTGAGGAGAGGTCTGCTCCATACAAACAAAGCTCTTGAGATGCACTTTGTTGTGTTCTTACCGTTCAGAAAAGTACTATTATCCTGTGTCTGTGACTATGTGCATAACATTTCAATTGGTTCCATTTCACTGGTTTTACAGAGAACAATAAAAGAGTCCTCTTGTTCCTAGCCATCCAGCATGAGAACAGACCTTGCTGAATCTCTATCATCAAGTATTTAAAAGCCTCAAAAATATTTTATATATTCATACCTTTTAGAAGTCATAGACAGAAAATATTGTTCCACGAAAACAATTTTTTTATATAATTGCAGTACTACTAGTCATTATATTACAAATCCTAAGATTTTTAAGAATTAGTGTATGTCAATTTACCTACAGAACATCAGAAGACAACCTCTGTGATATTTTGTAAAAGTTGTTTGTGTTGCAAGCATGAGCAGCTGCTTTCTGAGTAACATAAGAAATACAGGAAACAAACTCTTTAATCTATTTTCAAGGAAAATTGTCTTAATAACATCAAAATTTTTCTATATTGCAGTGCTAGTACTCTCACTTCTTTCATAGAATCATAGAATCACCAGGTTGGGAAAGACTCATCAGATCATCAAGTCCAAACATTCCTATCAAATACTAAACCAGTTGCAAAAAAGCAAAGAATTCTCAGGAATGTTATGAAAACAAAAGAAAGTTATATTGTATAATTTCAGTACTTTTCAGATTCCCTTATTTTAATAAGGGTGACAATCAAAAGACAAGTAGCATTCAGTTTGGAGAGAGATACCAAGGGTGCTAGGGTCATGAAGCCTGGTTTTGGTATCCAGAATGTCCTCAGTGCAATGTGGGATGGGGCTGGACAAACAGGCATTTGCAGCCTGGGGTGACAGGTTAACACTGACCTCCGCAGTGCTGGCGGACTTGCTTCCTCCCGCAGCTGGAGGCTGAGATGTTTCAGCAGCCTTCCTGCTGGACATATGGTGCATTCCCAGCATGGAGAGGCACTGCAACTGCTTAAGAGCCACATGCAGCTCAAAATACACATGCTGACCATCTTGCTTCAATGACAAACTGTATTTACCTTCAGATGTAACTCATTCAGTCAGGAAAAAAAGGTTCTCTGTTTTGTTTTTGTTTTATAGGCTTTTCTGCCTTTTAATGAGCAAAGGAAGCATGTTTTAAAGAACAAGTACTCTCTTAGGAAAAAAAAGACAGAGAAAATAAAAAAAACAAGAAAAAAACATGTACCATACCTTCTTTTCTCATGGTATTATTTCTTTTAACTGCTATGTGTTAGAACAAGTTGCCATGACTATATGGGTTTCTTTTATTCAGTCTTTAGTACTATTGTCAGTGCTTTTAAACTATGGTACATAAATATCAAATACATTCTGTATTTTCATGTAATTACATGGTAACAATTATACTGTTACAGAACACATAATTATTTTCAGCTCTTCACTGAAGTGCAGGCTGGAGTGTTTTCACTAGGTCTGTTAAAAGGAACAGCCAAGTTAACTGCCTGAACTTGTTGTAATTATTGAGTTGAAATGCTTATTCCACCCCACCCCGCTTTTTTTTTTGTTGGTAAACCTCTGTGGTTATGAGTAAGTGTCAGATTTTTTTGAGTTTAGTTTCTATGCGGATTCATAAATCTGAGTTTACTTGCCAAGACAAGAGGAAAAGGCTTCAGGCTCTACCAGGGGAGGTTTAAGTTGGGCATTAGTTAAAAAAAAATCACAGGAAGGGTCAATGGATGCTGGCACAGGCTGCCCAGGGAGGTGGTTGATTCACCTTCCCTGGAGGTGTTTAAGGCACAGGTGGACGAGGTGCTGAGAGGCATGGTTTAGTGTTTGATAGGAATGGTTGGACTCAATGATCCTGTGGGTCTTTTTCAACCTGGTGATTCTAGGATTCTATGATTCCATGATTGTAATCCCAAAGCAGGTCAGAACTTCAGAACAGGTTCTTAAGGCAAAAGGAGTATCAGTTTTAGTTGAAAAGTAACATGTGTCAGACTTTTCTATGTATGACTATATATATATCAATATATAGAATTTTGTTTATCCCATATAGAGATTACTGTACTGACTTAAAACCATTTGATTTTACAGTCGTAGTGTCACTGGTTTCATAACATCAGTTAACTTTAATGCTTATGTGTAAAACTATGTGGTGCTCCTAAACAAGACAATGACCTGCATCCTTACCAAAGGGAGTATTTTGCATAATAATCAATCCTTAACAAGCAAAGATCATCTTGTAACTTCAATATACTAAAGACAGTTAAAGACTGTCATAGGTACCATGGAAATAGATCTTTCCATTTTAAAACACAGAATAGCCCTCCACCCTTTATAAAATGAAATAAGTATTTAAATAATTTAAAAATAAATGAAAACAAAATAAAATCTGTTTCGGCATTGCAGAGCTAGAAATAGTTAAAAGTTTTCTTCTATTTTCTTTGTTGTAATATTTTTTTCTGCAGTTTTAAGTGCATGCAAAAAAAAGCTATGTCTGGCATAAATAGCTGCTTTACATTTCTGAAAGACTTTTATTGTTCGGGGGAAAAAGAAGAAAATAGTTAAAGAATTTCAATGGGTTCTACCTCTTATTTTGCTTTGATCCACTAAAAGGACTTTTACTTAATTCTGAGAAGAAAGTATAGACTTTCATACAGAGTTTTTTGACCGACATACCATGGAAACCATTTGCTCTTCTGCGTTAGAGAGGATAGTACATCTAACTCTGTTTGGAGCCACACAGAGACAGTTTCTCATTCCTGACACAGCCTAGAAATGCTTCAAGCAGGACTCAAGGTGCAGCTGGAAGTAATCAAGATGGATTGGTGGTTTTTAAATCATTCTGTGAATGCCTGCAGCCAGTCACCTTCCTCTCCTGAGCTCTGAAGTGCCAAAGGCAAGTTGATACTTCTGGATTCAATGAGTGCATGGCAACACAGATGAAAATCTGAGTGCTCAGATTGGACATACTCAGAAAAAGCTATTGCCTTTAACAGAAGATGAAAAAAAAAAACCAACAAAATAAACCAAAACAAAACCACCCTGAGATGTAAACTGATCCAAATTTGGTTGTAAAAAAAAAAAAAAACAAACAGTATTTCTCATGGAAGGAAGTAGTGTGCACTATAATTTACTTGAGGTCTAATGAAAATCTCTGGAAGACAAGGACTTAGCACAGGCAATAAGAAATCATGATATCTTTGTAATGTGCTCTATATACAGCATATAAATCCTTGAGGCATACGTGAGGAATGCCTGATCTAAAGGCTTTGAACTGCATCTATATCTCTAACTCCTTAAGAAAAGCTAACCAGTCAACTTGTCAGTCTGTCTGTCCTGTTCTTCTCATTATGTTGTCTGTTCTGTAAGCTAAATTGCAAAAATCTTGAGCTGTGATGTGTAAAGATATATATCTAATCTAAGGAATATCAGGCACATACCAGATTCACCAGGTTACTTTCCTGCTTTGTGTCATGTTGGCAGTAGAAAGCAGACGCTGAGCCAACAAGTGCAGAGAACTTACAACCAATTTGTGGTACTAGAGGGACACAAAGCAACTTCAAGTCGCTTATGAATCCATTGTATAATGTCTAAATAAAATTTGCTATCATAAACATGATGGGTTAAGTTAATAATCCCATGGTCTCAAGAGAAAAATTATAGAAAGAGGCCATTTTTTTCCTCTTCAACCTCTTACATGCAGAATTTCTATAGAGAGTGTGAAAGAATAAAAAATACCATATAACTTAGTCAGTGTCCTAGCCATTTTAGGGTTGTGCTGAGGTTTATAGATTAAATGATAATGATAAAGAAAATGATGATAATAATGGTAATAATAAAATTTCATTCAAATCTTCTAAAAGAATAAAGTTACAAAGGGAAAGACGAGGGGAATCATAATTCTGTTATTCTAGCAAACACAAACATATTTTAAATTTTGAAAATCTTTCCTTTGGAATTTTATTTTCTGGACTACTTATAATTAGAAAAATGCAAGCCAAACAAAACATGACTTACGTAGAAAATCTACAGGAAATATTTTGAAAGCTCATGAAATATCATTTCTGACTTACTGTAGTTTTGGTTTTTTACCAGTCATAGAAACACATGAATGTTCTCTTTTTCTGCTTTCTGTATTTTAGGTAATAATTTAGATTAGCATTTAGCACTAATGAATTTCCTGGAATTTCTTACGAGTAAACTTCCTTATAAACTTGTCCCTTAACATAAGTTGGGACACAATGACTAGGTTCAGGTTTTACAGTTGTGTGTGACATCAAAAATCATTAATTCAAAAGAAAGTCTTGCTTCAGAGCTAAACACTATTGATTTTCAAATCTTATTTGTCATTAAGCATTGAAATCATTTTAGTACTCACTTATCATTTTACTTCACAATTCAATGATGATAGTTTAGTTAACAGAGATTCCATTAGAAACTGGAAACGTTTAGAAAATCCTTTAGAGACAGAAAAGGTAGCTACGTGTCTTAGTGTATGAACCTATATTCAAGAATATTCACCACACTGTCCCAGTTTTCATTTGTGTTAACTTTTTCCATCTAAAGACTGTAAACTGTTATGCTAGAAATATGAGATTAATGTGTTAAATGTTTACTAATCCAGTTTTCAATTTCAATGCATTAAGGTATCTGATATACATATTATTTATAATTAATATACCCCTCCTCGACTTGAAAATTTGTTAAAACTTGTTCTTCCCTTCTTATTCAATTAAGTTCTTTTATTTCTAATAATTTATTGGATGTTCAATAATACAATTAAGACAATCACAAATTTTAACACTGTCTTAAATAAGAAATGTAATATTCTTGACTGGATTGTCAAGATAACCACACTTCAACAAGGTTTTGACAGAGACGCAGATGCATGGAGCAATTCCAGGAAAGAATGCAGGAGTTTCTTAGAGAAAGCTGATCATAGATATCCCTCAAACATACATCCCTCAGCTTATCATGCTCAGTTAGGTTGAATAGAGAAGCTTTGTTGAATCAGAATTAAGATACAGGTAGAATCTCAGGTCTTCATCCTCTCTGTAACGCATTCACACTACTTGCTGCAAACCTTCAACATGGAACTTCTTTCTCTTTCACTCTTCTTTATTCTTGTATTGCCCTTATTGATAATTGCACTACAAAAAGAAATGAAGTGGATTTTATAGATGCTCTGGTAGAGGATCTAGAAGTGCAAAATTTCCATTGTGGAGGATTCAGAGGTGGAGATTTTCCATTGCCCATGGTGGGTTCCTAGGTAAGTCAGAGTAACTCTAGTTGAGTTGTGGAGATGAATCCAGTTGCAAGGATCTGGGAAGCCACTGGAATGTCAAATCTTTTGGCAACATGCAAAACAAAGGCTACAAAGCCAGGCTTATATCCATAACAACTAGTCTGTTGGTCCAAGTCTCATTTTAGTATGGAGTCAGGACAGGGTTATAATGTGCTTATGGATGTAAATGATAGAAACTTCTTCCAGATCCCACAGTACAGACTGGGAAATGGCTCTTATCTCAAGTAGCACACATTAGCTTCAAACCTGAAGGTCAAACTTAACTTCATTCTCCCTAGCAAGGTACAGTTATAGGATTTGCCTCCAGGTTTGGTTTTTTTTCATTGTAGAATATAGAAAAGTTGACTATAAGATAGTGCATACCTTTACAGATGGATTAATATATTTAAGTTGATTTTATACACCCGGTGTATTGAAAGAAATTAGCTTGATCAAAGGTTTTGCATATTCGTATTCTTACTCATGCCAGAGCTTCCTCAGGAACATAGTAACAGTAGTGGTTAGGTAATATTAAAAAGCAAGTAGTGAATAAAGATCACTATTTTATAAAGATATTCTAAATGCGGACACAGTTGTAGCTCAATTTGTTGAAATACAGTTGGACAATATAAGAATAATCTGCATTAACATCCAGCTGTCAGTGATAAGAAAGCCTGAATAATTATTCCCTGGGGTCAGTTTCATAGTGTTCAAATAATTAATACAAAAAACAAACACCACTTCGCTACACTTATTAGCAGGAGGCCATTGTGTGTATTCTCAGGAGTTCTATTTGAATAGTGTTATTGTATCCACGCCCACCACAGCTCACACTGAGATATAAAAAATGTCTCACTCTGTCACTGTAAGTACTTGAAAAGAAAGGACTAATATGCTATATTTGAATGTGTTTTAAATAAGTTAAAGTTAAGATCTCAGATAATTAAGGCTCATTCAAATCACAGTCCATCTGGTGCTCTGTCTGCAGAAGTCCACGATGTATTTTCAGGATTTCTTCCAGTTTTCACGTTGCCATCTTTATGCAGTTTCATTGTATTATTGACGAATTTTAAGAAATATTTTTCCTGATGTTTATATAAGGGAAATATGGATGATGGATTTTGTGAAGGATTTAAATAACTATTTAATATGACCTTGAATGCTCCTCATACTTCTAATCAGTAACATTATCAAGGCTTGGAGAAGGACAAGATAACAACAACTGTTAAACTGCATTACAAAGTAAAATTATGTAGAAGAATTATTGAAGATGTACACTAAAGTAAGTATTGACAATAATGAAAGTCAAATTTTACTATGCATAAATCTGCTCTCACTATGTGTTTGACAAACATTGCTAAACCAATAAATAAGTTCTGTTACATAGAACTGTAGAATGACAGAATCATTTTTATTGAAAAAAAAACCTCGAGGATCATCAAGTTCAACTCTTTGCCTAGCAATATGAAGTCCACTTCTAATCATTGTCCCTACAGTGCTGCATCTGTATGTCTTCTAAATATCTCCAGGGATGGTAACTCAACCACTTCCCTAGTCAGTCTATTCCAATTATTGACTATGTTTACAGTGGAAAAACTTTTCCTTATATCCAATCTAAGCATTCTGTAATGCAACTTGAAGTCATTTAATCTCATCCTATCACTTGTTACTTGGGAAAAGAGACTGACATTTACCTTGCTACAACCTCCTTTCAGGTTATTATAGACAGCAATAGGGTGACCCTTAAGGGTCCTTTTTTCCAGACTAAACAAACCCAGTTCACTCAGCAGCACCTGATATGATTTGTTCTCTAAACCCTTCACTAGCTTTGTTACCCTTCTCTTGACACACGCCAGCACCTTAATGTCTTTCTTGACACACTCCAGCATCTCAATATCTTTCTTGTAGTGAGGTACCCAAAACTGAATACAACAAATATCAATCTATTCTGAGATGCGTAAGTAGTTTTAAGTTAATTGTAAAAGTAAATATCTTTTCAATATATAAAAAACAGTTCCTCACTGTTCTTAATTATCTGTCACAACAACTTTCAATGAGGAAGAGTATTATTATGAAGGGCTAAATATGTGTAGATTATTATTAATGTGAAGTAGAAATAACCCTAGAATTGCTAGAAACTTAATTTACTCAGTTTTATTGTGGGTATTAAATGGTTATATAACCCATTACAGCTGCTGTAGTTATACTGTGGCTTGTTTCCTGCATTTAACCTGAATTTCTATTATTCAATGGTATATTTACAGGGGTTTTTTTGTACCAAGAACCCTTTTCTCCTTTTATCATTTCAATGGTACCCTACATGTTACAAGGAACTGGTAAAATTTGATTGTCAGTACGATACTGCATATGGCTTGAAGATAAAACATTGAACTACTGCAGTTACAAGTCTGTTTGAGAGAAGAATCTGAAAAAAATGATGAAGACAGTTGCTTACATTCCTTAGGTCTGTGTATTGGTGAATTACAGACCTAGTACATTTCCAAATTGAGTTCAAAAGTCTTTTTTTCTTAGTTTGTTTCATTCTTTTAATGAATGCAAGAACACTCATAACTTGCAAATACAAAAGTTGATCTAGATGTAGTTTCTTGCTCTTTTTTGATTTGAGGGGTATTCTCAAGGTTAGTAGTATGAAATGATAACTCCTACCTATGATTTCAAAGCTCATGCAGTGAGTAGTACAACAGAATCCTTAAGAATAGGATATCAGAGTCACTGAAGTTGTTACAGTATGATGAGTTGCAAAAGGTTGGTATTTTATAACAGCCTTCAATGGAGTCGTACACTGGAACATAATAGCTTTGTGCTAGAAGGAGGCGTAAAACAGAATGGTTCTCTGAAAGAGTATTGTACTTGCCATGTCAGTTAATTTGTCACCATTAGCTCCCTTTATTGATGATGAGGATAGATTTTTTTCCTTGTGTAGTGTTTGAAAAAATGAGATTGCTTGGTAATCCACTGAGTCAGCACAGAACAAAAGGCATATGCTATAGATGATGATTTTACAGTCTCAAACTGCTGAACCCAAATTTAACCTATTTTTTTTATTTGTCAAGACAGATGATTTTAGAGAAAAATTCACCTGGTTGCCAATATAGGTAGTTAGGTGGGATCACAGACAGAAAATGTCTCTGAAGATGGGAGCTCTAAATGAAAGTGAGGAACAAAATGCTGTCTTTTTTTCAGTTGACCACTGTACATAAAATGTGAGACTAGCAGAATCCTGTCTCAGGATAGTCAAGTCTATGGGTTTATGCTAATGGAAATTTAGTTTTCTGTTTTCCTCTCTTCAAGACCTTTCTGTATCTTTCTAACTGAAAATTCATTCTTTGTTAAATTCACCATGTATAATGCGCCCAAATGGTAACACCATTTCCATTTCTTCTTCCTGTGACAACCTGTGATGCTTCAGCTGGGATGTACAGGCTAGACTGAGGGGTTTAGTCCCTTGCCCAGGGAAGGGCAGTCCTTTCAATGCAAATGGATGCTACTGCATCTGCAGCAGTCACAGGCTATCCAAATGAGCAAACAGTGTATCCCCTTTCCTCAGGAAAGCGTTGGCCTCATGGAATCAGCTATATTTTCCCTGTGGATGCTACAGGTGATAAACAGAGTGGTGAAAAATGCAACTGTCCTCATCCTTTATCATCCTTATACCAGTCGCATAATGATTAAATAGATAAATTCTAACCTTGCACTAACTGATTTTCTGAGTAAAATTCAGCATGAACTTTCTAGCAAAAACATTTTCTGTGACAACAGCTAAGTCTTGGTACAGGGTCCACAATAAACTATTCATTTAATAGGCAGTATAAAATGGAAAGTAGGCTATTCTTACATCCACAAAGCTAAGTAAATACTTAATACTTGCTTAACATGCTTGAAGTTAGGTACTTATGTGCCTTTTGGGGTCTGGCTCCTAGTATTTGCTTTCTTCAGAGTCTGTGTGATTTTCTATAATTACATTACAAAGAAAATGGAGTTTTGAGATCTTCAGATGTCAGAATGAGAAATTTTGTGGTTGGCTTTGAATGCTGATATGTTATACTAGTGCAGGGACTAATATTCATATTGTTAGGAATTCAGACATTTATTTGATATCTCAGTAATCTGAATATACACAATATAAGCACAGAAAGAGTGAACTAAAAAAAAAGTAACTGCTAATTTATTGGTAAGACTTTATTACTATAAAATTGATTAATGTTTAAATTTGATGTGAAGTTTCAGTAGTTAGTATTAAATTGGATGTTTTAAAGTTCTGATTACTCAACAAAGAACTATATTACTGTAGAAATGTTAGTCTTGCCACAGAAATCTGAAAAGGCAAATATTTATATGATGTGATATGTGTGTTTAATAACTAAATAAATCACTGCTGAACTGCTAAGTTAAACAGGATCAGATAAATGTTATTAGAGAACTATCTTTTTATTCATTCTGGTCTTCATATTTTGGAGACTATTGATTACTCAATTTTCGATTATTTAATTATGAGAGAAATTAATAAGAGGCATTTAATCTTATTGCAAAATGACTACAGTTCTATTTTTTGACTGATTCTACTGAATTACATGGTTACACAGGAGTCTGCTGTATTGAACATCAATGACAATACAGTAAATAAACTCATAATATGAGATACATTTTAGAGCAAGGACTATTCAACATTAGTTTTATGAAACTAATTCTCCTCTAGTCTCTTTGGCTGAAGATTTCATATACCCCTTAAAAAGGAGTAATAGATAAACCACATAGATCTTGTTTTCAGGCCATCTTCCTCTCATTCTGCTGCCTCGTATCTGTGCACAGGTCAGACAAAAGATTGCTTGATAGATCCTGATGTTGTTTTATTTAGGGATATCCATCATATGTTCCAGACATTTTTATTTAAATCTGAACTTGTGACTTAAGTTTGTGGTTTGCCACTTTGGAAAGCTGTCTGACGTAGGCTTTAGAATCAACTAGAAATAGACAAGGACTATCCCTGTAATCAAAGATATTGTATATACAAAAAACTGAGACTTAATTGCTAGATTAACCAAAAAGCTTTCTGTGGCTATAGTGAATGGTAGTATATAAATCCAATATACTTTTGACCTTTTTGCAATAAACCTCTACCCTTTTTTCACTTAAAATTGTGGTAGGTTGAATGTGAAAATCAAGTTATACTTTTCTAGTATTTTGGTCCTATTTATGCATGCAAAAAATACCTACTCACTGTAAAGGTAAACAACTTGGAACATTTTAGTTTTAGCTTTAGTTTTAGCTTTAACTTTAGCTTTAGTTGTAGTTGTAGTTTTAGTCCAGGATATTTATATGTGGGTTGAGACTGGATAAGGATATTCAGTTGCATGAAACTTTTTTGCTCCGGGATGGTCTGGGCAGTGAGACACTGGAAATAACATTTGCTTTTTGGGTGAGTAGCAAATAAGCATGTAATTAACTCTATTCAAGTTTAATTTCAGGTGACTTTGGAAAAAGGCTGATAATTGGACTTGCATGTGTTTCAGCACACATTTGGCCTAAAACCAGGCATCTGACTTAGTAAACAGACAACAAGTGTGCTTTGCAACAGTGACTTTTCTGTTTTTAGCTACTGAAGAAACGTACTAAAAAGATGAGTTCCTTCCTTTTTTGATCTCATTGATTGGGCAACTTAAAGGAAGGTGAAACTGTGCAGAGAAGACCTATATCTGTGTGATTATGGCATTTTCAGGACATTCCCAGGACAAGGCAGTTCCTTGTCATATATATAAATATCAAGCAGTATCCAATAATTTAAATGGTACTGGAATTCCCTAGTGAGATACAGAAGCCAAGATAGTAAGCTTGAAGTGACTGGGCAGGACTTGAAGCAGACAATTAACTAGTCCTAGTAGACTAGCGTGGTTACAGGAAAGGAATGCACTTGGATCATATTGACTATGCCAGTATGGATTGCAGACAATATAACATTATGTCAAAGCAGACTGCCGTCACTGGCATCTTGGTTCCCCAGCAAGGATGTTCAGAGTGGTTTGTGCTGATATTGCTGACAAAAATTGTTCAATGCCAGCCAACCATATCCACACAACAGAGGACTTGGCTGTTGTCTTTTCTTGGATCTGGTAGGTGTCCTGTGCCATTAGGATACAGGTTTTTTTGGGTTTTTTTATTATTATTATTTTTAATTTATTTATTGGTCTCCCCACAATCCATTCCCCTTTTTAATTTTTTCTTTTTTTTTTTTCCCCCTCTTCAGTGTTTGGCAGAACTACAGTTGGGCAAAATAACAGTTTCACAGCGTGAGTATAATATTCAGGGTATGTTTTGCCTGCTGTGAGTTATGAGGTGATAGTATAAGAGGGTGCCCAACAGGCTTATTCCTGTAGAAAACCTGATATACATTTAACACTAATTTTCAAAGAGCCAAGAGGGGAAGCACATCAGTGTCCTTGATACAGCTTGTGTTTTCAAATAAGCACAAAAATAATATAAATGTAATTTCTGATCACATTCTACAAATACACTAAATAAAGTGATTTTACACTTTCAGAGATGTAATTATTTACAGCAGTGCTTCCAGCAGTCATTCAAGAATATTTAGCTACTCTTCTGTATTGTTTGAGCTCATTAGATATTTTTGAAGTATAGGGAAATTTTTTAGTATTCTTTGTTAAATGCCAAATGCACAACTGTATCAATGTTCATGCTGGAAAACAGTCTTATACTCAATAAAATACATTATCCAGACAATGCCTTTCAAAGTGTTATGTGGAGAGAAATAAGATGCAAAGTAGACTTTTCAGGTTCAGTGGATCATAATGAAGTGTAAAGCTCTGTTTGGTTATGATGAATTCTAAAGCTCTATATGATTATGCATAACTCATGAACTAATCTATTCAGAGTGGAATGATTTAGATCAGCAAATGTTAGTTGACTTATAACTGTGCAAAAACCCCACAGACATGTGGGCATCATTCTGCTTAAGCTGACCTTTCCTTCTGACCAGAAAAACTCTGTAATCATGTCTTCATGACATTAGGGTCTTCCCATAGGACAGATTACAAGTCTGGGGAGCAGTAGATGTACTTTGAAAGCATTAACTACACGTGATAGATGCTGTAGGTCCCTATTTGTCCTGTAGGAAAGAAAGTACAAAGTATGACAAGGAAATTCCAAGGGAATGAAAGGGGAGCTGGAAACTCTGTAGTGCTTTGTAGTATCCCATTAAACAATTTTTCCAGAGTTGTAAATAGATAGAGTACATAAGCCATATGTATTTTTTAGGAATATTTAAAGATAATTACATATTAGCGATTATTTTTGTTCACAAAATGATGAAAAATAATCTGCAATCATTACTAATTTTGTTCATATTGAAGATTTTATTCTCTACATGTTTTCATACTGATACGAACTAGAATTTGAAAAGTGATTAAAAAATAGTATTATAATGTAAAGCTCTATATGTTTTGATTTTCAGTTTGGATTTTCAAAGACTTCCTCATGGTTTCCCTGACGTGTGTATGAATTGAGAAGGTCAAACAGTTGAGATTAGAAAAGGAAGCTGCAAATATATCTTTCTTACAAAACACAACAAAAATTATTCAGTAAAACCAGTTCATATATTTCCCAAGATCAAAAGCATGTATTATATAAGCAATAAAATAAATGCCTGTAAAAATTGTTACAAATTATTATACAACCCAGGCCATTATATTAATATATTTCTTAGGGGAAAAAATGACATATTCTCCTCATTTATGTTAATTTTATATATCTCCATACACATGCCTGCACACACAGGTAAGTGTGTCTAATTGGTACATAGAACCACAGAGTTATAGGACAGTTTGAGTTGCAAAGGTACTTTAAATATCTTCTGGTCCAAACACCATGCAACATGCAGGAACAGTACTTATTTATTTACTTTTCCTACAATACTCTCCTGAATCATCATACTGAATGGTGAGGTTTGAAAAAAGCTGTTTTAATTGAATTCACTTTAGAAGCTTCTGAGAAATATTCATCAGGTAGTCAACAGTAGTACATCACTGTTTATTAAATCAATCCCCTTATGGTATGAGAGCTAAAAGTTATGATTTAATAATACTATTATACTAAATTCTTGAAATCTATCTTTCATTATGGAAAATCTCAGGAATTTGAAAAACTATGGACTTTTTGTTTGAAGGGAAAAAGCCTTCAGGAGAGCTGAATTTGGCCTGACTAGATGATCTCCAGAGGTCCCTTCTCACTACAGCTATTCTATTATTCTCAAATGTTGTGATTTTATTTCTTAATATTTTAAATTTTTTATCAGGATATTCCAAAATAAATATAAAATAAAATGGAAATATTTTTAAGACCTTTTTTTTATTTCAGTATAGAATGAAAATAATGTATTACTGCATGTTTAGAGGGGAAGAAAGTATTTTAAACCTATGCTCACTTTTAAGTGATTTAACAAATTTAGATAACAGGCTCTAAACTTCATAATTTCATTTTTGGTTTCATTTGACTTTTCATGGAAGAATAAATACATTAATTATTTATTACCTTAATTATTTCTCAATAACTACACACCCTAAGGGTTTTCATAACAAATACAGTTTTCTCAAGCAAAAGGTTTTTGAAAATTGTGATGTTCTGAAACATTCATAGATATTCTTATATTATGTATTGGGGAAAGTATTTAAAGGTAACATGTTCCCATCTGGGCAATAAAGGGTCTTGAACATATTTCCTTGCTGATATAATTGTAGGGAGGAGGATTTTAGAATACAGTGTATAGGGAGAGTGTATTTATACAACAGATGGAGGATGCAAAGTAGTAATATCGCAGTTACAGAAGTAGACTTGTTTAAGCCAGTTCTTGCACAGCTGTTCCTAGGTTGATAAAGCCAAATTTGATTTTAAAGCTTAGTTCAAGCTCAAGAGCTGTACTTTATGCTTTTCTTCCTGTCAGGTTAAGACTTTCTTGATTTAGAGAAAGAATGTGGAGGAATTTCTGTAGGCAGAATCTTGGCAAGGGTCTCAGACAGCCGCCATCTAGGGAAGGAATAAAGGTCTGTATAAATAGAGCCTGCTGTACAGGACTAAGAACAGAAGTCATAAAAGAAGAAAAAATAAAACTAAAAAAAAGACTTTTTTTTTCCGAATTTATGAATGAGAAAAAGGAGACCAAATATTTTTGTGATTTTTCCACTTCAGAGATAAAAACCTGTAAAATTTGGCATAAAACCTTAGATATTACAGTCTGGTTCCTTGCTTCATTGTTTCTTGATGTCAGAGGTGTTCTTACTTTGTGCTTTTGTTCTCTCTTGATGTACTACTTTACGTTTTCAGGGTAGCACTGACTCAGATGACTGTAGTGGAGCATGCAATTTAGTCTAAGAATTTCTCATATTTTTTTCAGCTTTTGGCAAAGGAATTTTTAAAAAGAGTATCTTATTTACTGACTATAATGACCAGACAGGTGCTACAACCAGGTGATCTCTTTTAGAAGAAACAGGGAAGTACATTTTTTTGTCCCATGATAGCTTTGAGGAGTATATCTCAAAGGACAATTTGGTCTACCTTATGAGACACTGTAGTTATTAGTCTCTCTTGAATTAGATTAAAATAAAAGCAGACAAACATAGGCAAGTTCTCTTTAAGTTTGTTCCAAGAATTTACCATTTAAATGGTTTAGTTCTAGCATTAAGCAAGACATATAAACACTTTGATGGCTCGATTTCTTTTTAATTAAAGTCTAATTATCTTCAATTCTCTTCACTTGTTACAGATGAATGGGCATATGTAGTTTTTTTTAGGATATTCAAGGATTGCACACATTGGCATTAAGACAAAACACTCAAAAAATGGAAAGCAAACTGTAGAAGCAGAAAAATAGGCAATTGTGTCTGACTTAAGGGTGTAAGGAGAATGTAAAATCTGAGTAGGCGAGAAAGCAAGACCAACTAGCAAATAGTCAACACTGTAAGGGGTGCACAAGAACTGTAATTTTGATGCTATTTTGTTGTGGACAAAGGAAAAATGCCCTCCAGACAGAGAAAGAATACTTCTGAACTTGCAGAAGAAAAGATAATTTTGACTGCTAACTTTGAAATGAAATATTTAAAAACAGCGCAGGAAAACACAAGAAAAAACTAAGACTTTAACAAGGCTGTAGCCATTTTCACTGTTAGCTCCTTTATAATTTTTTTTTAGTT
Organism: Coccyzus lansbergi; assembly: GCA_033558105.1. Taxonomy (NCBI): domain Eukaryota; kingdom Metazoa; phylum Chordata; class Aves; order Cuculiformes; family Coccyzidae; genus Coccyzus; species Coccyzus lansbergi. Next base: position 2,377,713 of record JAUMJK010000056.1, on the reverse strand, counting down.
ATATATTTTTCCAATCTTGTGAAGGAAAAGCTATCACATTTGACTGAAATCTATAAATCCATGGGAAAAAAAATTCTTGAAATAAGGGTATTTTTTATGCATAGAGATTACTGGGACCTTAATGCCTGGCAAACATAATTTCATGACCTTGTAAACTAAGGTAATAAATAACAAAAGAGTAGAAATGACAATACGCATGTGAAACTGAACAGTAAGCAGCAGGAAATTATAAAAAAGTAAGTATTACTGTAATTTTTTTTCACTATAGCATAAATACAGTCATGTTCAATAAAAGTTTATTAATAAAGTGCATTGACCAGGCATATGTGATGTGAATATTGCTGTGTATTTATCATCTGTTTTCCATTTTAAAAATAAAGCAAGAATTAAGTGACCTGAGTACTGTATCATGGACAAAATGGTTATAAGTAACAGTAAAAAGCTAAAATAAAACAGAAATAAATGACTGCTAGCAATAATGTCTGTTAGAAGGTGCTTTTTCATCAACTAAGAGGAAAAAAAAAAGAAAGTTCACATCGACTTGTTAATTGTTGGAAAGTTGAGAACTATGCATGCAGATGCAAACTTTGCAGATAAAGTACTTCTAGCAGTAACAGGGGAAGTTAAACAAATAAGAATGGAAAAATCCTAAGTATCATGCACAACTTAGTCATCCGTGTTTAGAAATATTTATTCAAAGTGGAACAGAAGTAGAATAAAGCTCTAATGTTATGTGCCATGGACAAGGACCATGGACTTCCTTGAATAATAAAGGCAACAAGGGAGCATGGCAGCAGGCCAGAGCTGATCAGTCCTGCTTCCTAAACCAGTAATTGGTTTCAGAACAGCACTGCAAAACAAAGATAGAGTACTCCCCATTCCAAAATAAGCCTTTTGGTGCAAATTTTTGGTTCTCTACTGTGTACTCTAATACACGGAATAGATGGGCCCTGAGAGGAGTTGATTTGGCCAGCAAAGCCAAGGAGTGCCTGCGGCACAAAGCAGCTACTCTCTACAAATGCATCAGCTGTTTAAACAGAAAAAAATGGAAAATAACAGTGTTAGATAACAGACGGTACTGGCACAGAAATAAAAGTATTTTCTGACTGTAGAAATCTCATTCTGGAGACTGGGAGGATGTTGCTTGCACTAGATGACTTTGAACCTTGAAATAGCTCCCAGTAAGCACTGGGGAAGCAAGAATCACAACTAACTTTTGCAGGAAATTTTCTTGCCATGAAATGACATCGGGCTTGATTCTGTCTTCAGAGCCTATATCATTATTTTTCCTAAAAATTATTGAGCAAATCCTTTATTGAAATGCCTTCCTGTTATTTCATTTAACTTGCTTCCAATCCTACTTTTAAAATCTCATTCTCAATCTCTGCCTGTTTCCATTATCACAGATAATGCTTTCTTTACAGTCTGTTCCAGGAAGACACTTCATACAAAGAGAAATTATAAGCTGGGAGTTAGATTTGGACCCCAATAAAGAAGGATAAACTGTCTATAGAAAAAGGAAGTAGAAGTCAGACATCAACTTAGCATGACAGCACAGTCATCGGATGCCTAAATACTCAGTAAAGTGTTTTTGAGAACAAATAGAACTGTGGGAACAGAGATAGATAGAGAATGAAACTACAATAAAAGAGAAAAATCAGAGATTTGGAGACCAAATTTCAGCTATCTCATTTGCAAATAATTTTTTGCAGAGATTCAGATTAAGTCAAATGATGCCATTCTTTTCAAAAGAAGATTGTTTGGTTTAGATTTTCTCTCCAAACCAAGACTAGAAACTGTTGTTTTCCTGTTGATGCTGTTATTTACCTAGAGTTCATGCAGAAATATGGCCCAGATTGACTCTGGAAAATTTAGTCAGTGAAATAAACACTTGTCTAAACAAAGCAACTGTCAGATCATATCACAGGCTCCTTCTAAGTAAAATGCTGCACTGCTCCAAATTTGTTTTTCTTTAATGAACCCAAGCCTTTCCACTGTTATTTTTCATTCTTTCTAAAAGCACTGGAAAATGCAATACATTACTCAACTGTGACCTAGCATGTCCTAAGGTGCATATTTTATTGATGTAAATAAATGAGATTCCAGTCTACCCAAACTCTGATGTTTTGATTTTATAGAAATAGTGTTTACTTTGAAAGTTATCATTAGTGGAATGATTATTTTCCCTGGGGTCTTGGACAATAATCTGGATGACCACTGCTAGCAGCCTTCTTAATATCAGTAGATTCACAGGGTGATTAAACTATTAGGTTCTGGAGTATGAGGAGGAAATAATTAATAGTTTAATGTTTGATGTTTGTTCTGTTTTACTACAGTATATATTTTTCCTTCTATTGAAAGAAAGCGGCTCAGAAGTGCATTAGTTTCATGCTTGCATAAATGCAAAACTCAGCTGTTAAATTACAGTGTTAAACTCCAGTATTACTTGGTATGGAATTAAAATGAATGAGACATTGGGAATTTTCAATTATTGTAACAAAATAATATAAACATGTACATCTAGCAGTGGGCAGAGCTTGAAGATTGTTGTAGATGCTTTCCTGCACTTTTGATGTAAACTGTCTTCTTCGGCTTTCTTCCTGGATATCAATCTTGGAAACCAATACATGTGTAAATTCTATTTCCCTTATTTCTACCTTCAGGTGCTATCCAGTATTTTTTTACCAACAGGAATTCATTTTAAAAAGGTCACTGACTTAATTAAGTAGTTTTCAATGTTTATGTCCGTACCTTACTTTGAAAAATAGATTTACATTAACTAGGTATTCATTGGTACAAATTAACTGGAAATATTAAATGCCATATCAGTACACAAGAAAACGAAATGAAAAATGTCCTGTTACTGCTTTGGAGGAAAAAAAATAATAATGTGCTGAATTAGTGAAAAGGAAAAACCAAAAATGTTTGTGGCTTGGACATCTAAGAAGCCCAGATGAATCTTAGTGATTGATCCTCCCTGCTGTTTTTAAAGCCAAGCAGAGAGCGTGGGTTTTGACAAAAGTTCCATTCCTTGTTAAAATATATGTATCACATACAATATAAAGCTGAAGATTCTGGGGTTTTTGAGTTACATAATGAAAAAAAAAATACTCCATACCTGCATTGGATTTCTTCACATTTAAATACATCTTTGGAAAGAATGGCTGGCAACACTGGATTTCTAGCAAAGGTAGATAATAAGAAACTTTAGACATGAAAGGGGGTTGATTTCTGAAATTGTTACCCATTTAGAAGTGGAAATTATTTTTTGTAACCCTACAGACCACAACTGTTTCACTGCTTTTTGTATTTTTATATAGGGAATAACACATAGGTCATACAGGCTTACTGGCATTGAGGAATCAAGTGAAATAAAAAAGGACAAAAATATCATAAAATCATAGAATCATAGAACAACCAGGTTGGAACAGACCCATCGGATCATCGAGTCCAACCATTCCTATCAAACACTAAACCAAGTCCCTCAGGACCTCATCCACCCGTGCCTTAAACACCTCCAGGGAAGGTGACTCAACCACCTCCCTGGGCAGCCTATTCCAACACCCAATGACCCTTTCTGTGAAAAACCTCCTCTTAATCTCTAGCCTAAATCTCCCCTGGTGGAGCTTGAGGCCATTCCTTCTTGTCCTGTCCCCTGTCACTTGGGAGATGAGGCCCTCCTCTCTACTATCTGTAGAGAGTAATGAGGTCTCCTCTCAGCCTCGTCTTCTCTAGGCTAAAGGTAAAATGGTAGGTTAAAGGTGCAATGATAGCTTCTAGGTTATCATTGCAAAGTCTTGAGTTTCTTTCTCAAAGAAACTTACTTAGTGTTGAAGTACAGTAAAAAAGAATATAATTCTGATTGTTAAAATATGCATCATAGCCAGCCTGGGACAATAAAATCCAGAACTACATAATTTGTTGATGCACGGTTTGTTTGTTTTTTTTTTTTTTTTTTATCACATGGAATTAGCTCTTTGTGTACCACAGATACTTCAGGCAATTAATGAGCTCTGTTCATCAGAACTATTTTTTGGGATCTGCTGACAAGATGTCAGAGTCCAATTTCTTCAGCTAGGTTCCACTAAAAGAAATTCCATGAATTAATGTTGTGAGGTTTAATATGTAATTTATTTAATTTCAGATATTTTATATTAAGAGGGATTTTTGATTTAGCACAGTGATACAAAATATGTAGAAGACACAATATAAATGTAAGTTACACTTAGCTAAGTACAGTTCAATCTCAATACCAATGTGAGTCACAGAATGGTTAGTGTTGGAAGGGATCTCCGAAAGTCATGGGGTTTCATGCCCCTTTTTGATCACGGCCACCTAGCATCACTTAGCCAGGATCATGTCCAGACAGATTTTGAATATCTCCAAGAATGGATGTTCTATAACCTCCCTGGGCAACCTATGAAATTGCTTAGACACTCTTACTGAAGTGTTTCCTGATGTTCAGGAGAAAGCTCCTGTCTTTCCAGGAGCCTTATAGCCTATATCCTCTTGTCCTTTCAACAGGCACCACTGAAAAGACTCTGGCTTTGATCTTTTTGAACCTGGCTTTCAGTTATTTATGTGCATTAATAATATCCCTTGAGTCTTCTTTTCTCTAGGCTTAGCAGTCCCAATTCTCTCCACCACCTTACCAGGGATTGTGGGGAAACTTATTGTCCTGTAATTCCCAGAGTTCTTTTGGAAAATTGGAGTTGCTTTCTCATACTCTTTGAGCACTTCTCTTTATGTCATGATCAATTAAAGATTACTCCGAATGACCTCGCAATGACATCTACCAGCTCCCTCAGCACTCATGGAAGCATCCCATCAGGGCCCATGGACTTAACAAAAATGCTTCCTGCTGGTTTTGACATCGTCAGCCATATTCAGTTCCATTTGGGCTTCTTTGTTCATCTATGCAAACCTCCTGACGTTTTTTTTGCCAGACTGTATTTTTTATGATGCACTCTTTCTGAGCTTGGAGGAGATGATCTTTGAAAATTAACTAGTTTTCTTGATGTCCCTTTTTCTCCTGGGCTTTAGCCTATGGGACTATTCCAAGCAGATCCCTGAAGAGGCTGAAGACTGCTGTCCTGAAATCCAGAGTTTTAATCTTGCTTTTTTTCCCCTCCTCCTTGCCCTCTGGATCCAGTCTAAAAATCACTGTAGCTGAACCTGTCTTTGATTTCCATATCCCCAGAGAACTCCTCATTGTTGATCATTATGACATCAAACAAAGTACCTCTCCTCATTGGCTTCTCTGCCGCTTGAAGAAGGAAATTATTGCCAACACACTCCAGGAACTGCTTGGATTTCTTATACTTTGTTGTGTTATCCCTCCAGCAAGTTTCAGAGTGGTCAGTCTTCCATGAGGACCAGGACCTGAGAATGTAAGGCTGTTCCTATCTGTATGTAAAGCGCCTCATCCATATGTTCTTCCTGGCGCCTTATAGGAGATACCCACTACAATGTTATCTTTACCCATCCTTTAACCCCAACCCACAAGCTGTGTTATCTCCTCACACATCCCTCAGCAGAGTTCCATGCACTCCAGCTGCTCATTCATGTAAATGGCCACTACTGCTTCTTTCCTTCCCACCTAATCACATGTCTCACCATTGCAACAGTCCAGTCATAACAGTCATCCCACCATGTCTCCATAACCTCAGCAAGGTTGTAGCTCTGCAACTGCACATAGATCTCTCTTTATGTTTACTCCCTCTACTATGCACATTAGTGTACAGACACTTTAGAGGGTCACTCCAAACATCCCATTAACAGTCTCTGTAATATGTTCAATGACACAGTGCTGGATGCCCACAGCCGCTGAGAAGGAATACATAGGTTGAAGCCAGTATATGCCCATTGCTTTCTGCAAAATACTATTGTTAGTTATATAGTTTTTATATTCTATGTTGAACTGAGTCACATATTCACATCTTCTTTCACCGTGCTATCTTGGCTAACTCAGGCAGACATTCTCACTTTTTTAATCAACTCATGGAGAAACATTTACACCACCAGCTGATCCACTCTGCTGACACAGCTTTTTATTTAAAGCAAAAGCTAATCTCTGGTTGCCTTTGCATTGAGATAAAGTCAGCTTCTTTGTAACAGTTGTGGTCAGTCACACCTGGAGTTGTCCTATGAGCTTCATGGGCACCATCACCTTTGCCCATCTCCACTGACCCTTCTTTCATCTTAGGGTTTTATTGGTAAGTTACACAAGGGGGAAGCAGTTTCTGTACGTTTGTAATGTAGAAAGAAACCTTTACTAGATTACAGGTTTAAAATGTGTTGGATTATGTACTTCAAAGAAATATTTTGTTGGAAATTGCTAATAAAAGCTCTGACACTTTGAAACTTTATACTTCTAGAGTAGAAACTGCTTTCCTCTTTGAAAATTATTTATTCAGTAGTGTGATTGAAGTACTAAGAATTAGTTAACATAGTAACAGAACAAGACAATGGACCTTTCTGCTGACTTTTACTGAAATATGAAATTGTTGCATTTGCACAGCAGTTACTGAGATATAAAACACATTTAATTTGCAGGTGATACAAAATGCTTTCAACAGATTTAGTAATCTGAAATTTATGGTACAGTTTAGGTATATAGTTCAAGCAAGAATAATGGATGGGAAATACACGCAGATTAGAAGTATACTATGTATTTAATTAAATCATTGTCACAAAAAATTGCAGAACAAATAAACTTAATTTGGACTGAAGCTGAGAAAGCAATTCCTATGCATGTAGAAGCAGTAAGTAGGGAGATAAGTAAGCATGAGGCATGTACATTCTATGGCATGCAAATCCCACAAATCTGGCAAATCTCCTCCAATGATTTTCATTATTTTGACCTTGGGTCAAGAAAGTGTAAGTTGATAATTGATACTGTGCTCGTTTACAGCTTGATTAGTCTACTGACTAAAGCTGCCATACAGTTGTGCATTACCATATAGTTTGGAATTGCTAACTGCTACAATGTTAAGTATTATGAAAAGCTAAACATGACAAAGCAAACTTTTATCTTGCCCTTCTGTTTCTTCTCATGCTAGAGTATTAAGCATAATCTAACCTCTGGAGACAATTAACCAAACAGATGTATCATGTAGTTGACGTCATTCTCTCTTTTCCATGTTATTTTTGCACCTGATTTCAGAACAATTTCCATCAATTCATTGTGGAAGCAGAGTCAGCCCTAAATTGATTTGAGTGTACAAACATGATCTTCCTGCAAGGGACTGAGAACCGCTAACTTTGACTTATTTACTTTTGCCAGAAATAGTTGTGTCTGTCTCTCCACTTTGCACAGTTAAATTTCTGCTTTCCCTTAGTCATTAGGTCAAGACTATGGAACAAATTTATTGACACTAAATCTTACTTCTGGTTTTGACACTACAAGTTCAAATAGTGTTTATTTTTTAACTCATGCCATCTATAACAACTGAGTTTGGATTGTCTCCATGGTAATTGAAACACATCAAGATAGCATGTCAAGGCTGCTAAAGGACTCTGTTAAAGTTATGGTTGATTAACCAGTCTGTTCCCACAACAGGCTTAAAACTCCACTGGAGTTTTCTCTTAGAATGTTAAAACCAAAATAAATTGATACAAGATATTTGATCTTTCCTTATAAACTGCTGAAAATATTTTATATTTCTAACTTCCAACTTTGATATCTCTGCTTTACAATACATTTCTGACATTTCCAGATCACGAAAGACCAACGCTGATGGTTAAGATCAGAAAAAGCTTTATTAAAATGGTAAAAGAAATTTGTATTTTTTTAGACATAGATAAACCTATCCAGTATGAGAAAGAAACAAGTCATTATACTGCAGAAATATATTTTTCCTGTTTAATTATTTTTGTGTCAGTTCACAGTCTTTAAAATACATGTTCTAATCCTGGAAATATGTTTACATGTACTTGAATTTATGCACCTGCAGGAGTAACATCACAGGAACTTGTGTAGGTAGAGTAAAATATGTACTAAAATAGTCTAGACTTCAGTGTAGATAAAGATATGAGAAAGTAATGCTCTCCTGGCTACAATGAATTAGGATACCTTTGAATAATAAGTAAGTTGATTAAAGAAAAAATTGCATAGCTAGGTGAATAATTATTGGATGATTTGACTTTTCAAAAATTCAGATTACAATAAAAAATATAAATTCAGTTGAACTCTGCTTTAGGAAGGAGTAGACATAACTAATGCTTATTTCTAAATTCCTTAGAGTAACGTAGACATGTATCACACACAGTTATAATATTTATACACAAATTATAAAAAGGGCATTCAGAAATATATTTTTAATGTAACTTTGCCTCTTGCTGCCTTTCATATAAGAACTATGTTCAATTCTCACTTAGTGAGCATTTATGCATTGCTGAGGCAGAGTTATATAGTATTACCCTAATGACTATAGGAAACTTTGCCAAAATTCCAACCACTACTCCAGGACAGCATGAGTTCACCTAAGGTTTTACATCATATGTCACAATCTGCTGCAGATGTCTCAGGTGCACAGGTGTCTCAGATGGCACTAACTGCTTCTGTTTAGGCCCTTGAAACACCACCTGACAAATTTCAACAGATGATATTAGCTGCATTGTGCAAGTTCAGGATTCACACTGAATAACTAAATATTTGTAACAAACTATAGTATGCAGGATATCTTAAATAAGAACAAATGTGTCAAAATCTTAGGAAAAGGAGGGAAAAGATCTGTAAAAAGGGGAAACAGGATAGTAGATGAGATTTTGGACCAGATAATAGGAAAGTGGAAAAGATTCTGGGGAAGAAGGACTAGAAGATCCGATGGATCCTTTCCAACCTGGTTGTTCTGTGATTCTGTAATTCATCTGCAGGTTATTAATATTGCTAGATATGGAAGTCAACACAATTGTACCTCTTTCTCCTCTAAATGTTGTAACTAGAAATGACCTAACAAGGTTTTTGGCAGGGAGGACAAAACCTTGGCTAAGCAAAAGATTAAAATGGAAACTAAAGCTCTTTCAAGTCTTTTTCCTATTTTCCAAAAATATTATTTTAATTTTGAGGGATTTTAAAAATATTTGTCATTTTCAAACAGGATTTGCCATATATTGCTTCATTCCATTTTTTTTCTATGCCTGTTGAGATAATAGTTCAATTTTATGTCAGAAATCAGAGCTTTAAGAGTTATTTAACATAAGATGTTAGTATTTACTGAGCCTCAACAGTGTGTTTTACACATCATTTCTGCCCAGAGGAGTCTAGAGTCTAGCTAGACTCAGAGAAAATAACTCGGAGATCAAAGTAAAATACCTAATTGCAGCAGAAGCCTGGGGTCCTAGGATAATTTGCCTGCATTGGTAATGCAAATGGCCAGGGGTTGGTTTGAAGACAAGACAGGGAAAGGCTTATAAACCTTTAAACCTTGAAATAGTTTACTCGACAAGAAAGCGTGCTACTGTTTATTTCACATTTGCTACAAGCACATTGATTCTTGATAATCTTCAATTGTTGTGCTTTTTTTGACTGCATGCTTGTTGAATTTTTCAATATTACATCTCATTTTATATCATATGTGAAAAAATACTTCTTTATTCTTCTTTGAAATCTCCTCAAAAGGTTTACAGAAACCCTGACCAATAACAGATAAACGTGTGCTCGGACAATCACCTCTATACTACCTATAACATTCTTGTTAAAATCATATGGCCTGTACACTTGGTTTCAGTATCTGAAGATTGGCTCTACCTCTTCAACAATTTATCTTTCTTTAAAAAATATAAAAGAAAAAAAGTTCATTAATTCTTGACATGGACTAGCAGATATCACACTGCACAAAGACCTAGTAATAATGAAACAGAAAGTAAAAGCCAAATAATTTGAGTGTGGATATTTGCCTAGTAAGGAAGAAGCAGTTTGTATTAAAGAAAAACACTAGTTATATGAACAAATCAAAAGAATCAAACTGACTACCGAAAAATAATAGAAGGAGGATTTGTTTTTTATTCTTTTTAAAAGATAGAGGTACAACTGAAAAACAACAGTAACTTTTCACTGAAGCTTTTAATAAAATTATATTCTAACCTGAACAATTTAGGCATGCCTTTGAATAACTGCACATCATTCTAGTTAAAAATTATTCCTTTTGATCCGATGGGTGTCTTCCAACCTGGTTGTTCTACGATTCTACGATTCTATATTCCTATTTTCTATGTATGCTAATAGTATGTAACAGAACTTTAATTTAAATGTTGTCTAAATTCTTCGCGTAGAGTATTTGAGGGACAGGGACAGTACTACAGGGGAAAAAAGGAATTAAAAATACTATACTTCTTTTTTTCCCATGGTGTGAAAGATTTCGTTGGCAAAGATGGATCGCAGTAGCATGTCTTTCCTTTTGTGGGAAAGGGAAGGGAAGGGAAGGGAAGGGAAGGGAAGGGAAGGGAAGGGAAGGGAAGGGAAGGGAAGGGAAGGGAAGGGAAGGGAAGGGAAGGGAAGGGAAGGGAAGGGAAGGGAAGGGAAGGGAAGGGAAGGGAAGGGAAGGGAAGGGAAGGGAAGGGAAGGGAAGGGAAGGGAGGGGAGGGGAAGGGAGGGGAAGGGAGGGGAAGGGAGGGGAAGGGAGGGGAAGGGAAGGGAAGGGAAGGGAAGGGAAGGGAAGGGAAGGGAAGGGAAGGGAAGGGAAGGGAAGGGAAGGGAAGGGAAGGGAAGGGAAGGGAAGGGAAGGGAAGGGAAGGGAAGGGAAGGGAAGGGAAGGGAAGGGAAGGGAGGGGAGGGGAAGGGAGGGGAAGGGAGGGGAAGGGAGGGGAAGGGAGGGGAAGGGAAGGGAAGGGAAGGGAAGGGAAGGGAAGGGAAGGGAAGGGAAGGGAAGGGAAGGGAAGGGAAGGGAAGGGGGAAGGGAAGGGAAGGGAAGGGAAGGGAAGGGAAGGGAAGGGAAGGGAAGGGAAGGGAAGGGAAGGGAAGGGAAGGGAAGGGAAGGGAAGGGAAGGGAAGGGAAGGGAAGGGAAGGGAAGGGAAGGGAAGGGAAGGGAAGGGAAGGGAAGGGAAGGGAAGGGAAGGGAAGGGAAGGGAAGGGAAGGGAAGGGAGGGGAAGGGAGGGGAAGGGAGGGGAAGGGAGGGGAAGGGAGGGGAAGGGAGGGGAAGGGAGGGGAAGGGAGGGGAAGGGAGGGGAAGGGAGGGGAAGGGAGGGGAAGGGAAGGGAAGGGAAGGGAAGGGAAGGGAAGGGAAGGGAAGGGAAGGGAAGGGAAGGGAAGGGAAGGGAAGGGAAGGGAAGGGAAGGGAAGGGAAGGGAAGGGAAGGGAAGGGAAGGGAAGGGAAGGGAAGGGAAGGGAAGGGAAGGGAAGGGAAGGGAAGGGAAGGGAAGGAAGAAGGGAAGGAAAGGAAAGGAAAGGAAAAAGGAAAGGAAAGGAAAGGAAAGGAAAGGAAAGGAAAGGAAAGGAAAGGAAAGGAAAGGAAAGGAAAGGAAAGGAAACCAGAACCAGTTTGAGTGATACAGTAGAAAACAAGAAATAAATATATAGGATTTTTTTTTACTAGAACAGTACTTGCAGTAAATGCAATAAGTGATATCTGTGCATCTACCTTTTCTTGCTGTTTGTAACTTCATACAGATTAGATTACTCTAAAGCACAGTTAACAAAATTAAAATAGAATCTGTGAAACACATGGGAGTGGGAATTATTAACCCTTCTTTGGGCCTGTCATGTCAACACAATTTAAAAAACAGAGAAATATCAATAATTCAGTTTTACATATGGTAATTTGAGTCTCAGTGCAGGGAAGTAATTTGCCTGAGACTGGTTTCTAATGCAATAGACAAATGACAAGTCAAACTCAGGCCTCTCAAGCCTCCATTATGGGTGCATGATCGCATCTCTTGAATTATTAGGTAGACAGTAAAATCATTCTGTGCCAATTAGTGCCTTCTGAGGGCTGATCTGTCATCCAGTCCTTGTTTGAGAAAACATCATGCCAAGTGGCTTTCTATAACTGATTAATGAAAATCTGTATTCAAACAACTGTATGCCTTGTATTTTGCCTTGTATTTTGACACTACTTTTTAAGGACCTTATTCTCTGAAAACACTTACAGGAGAACAGTTCAAACAAACAAATAAACAAACTGACTTCCATAGGAAATTTTACTTGTGGATTCCTAGATGATTTTTTACAAAAACCCTCATAAAGGCTAAACTTGTCCACATAAAAATTCAATATATAAAAATTAAATTTTACAGTACTGCATAGAGGTCGTAATACAATATTTTTCAAAGGTTTCTAGGAAACCCCCCAGCATTCTGTGGTATACCTCTACAGGCCTGCAGTTTTATGATTACCATCTACAGCATGTGCATATTAGAATAGTCAGTTTATCTGTACAGATGCTTACAGGTCACTGTGGATGTATTCCTTTCTTGTTCTGCAAAACCAGTGCTACTTAGTGATAAACCAATAGCTTAATTCATTCCTCTCAGTTCATGAACTTGTTTAACTTTGGTTCAGAGATCTCCACACATTATACCAAAAAAAAAAAAAAAAAAAAAAGTTCTGTATCAAAGTTCTAGGAAAACTATTGTTTAAAGGTACTGGTAAATTTATATAAAGATTTTACTGGCAATATGTCTATCAAATCAGTTGGATGACATTCTTCTTTCAGTTACACAATTGTAATTCTGATTCTACTGACATCAGCTCAATTGACTTATATTAGAATTGACTGTTAGACTCAGGTTTACACCTTGTTAAATTCTGTTTACACTCTTTTATGTATTACTCGGAAATTACCACTAGGAACCTGAGACAGTGTAATTTATAAAATGAAATGTCAAAAAAGAGAATTTAAAGCAGCTAAAAGAAAGCAATGTGACTATTTGAATGGAAAAATAGACCTATTCTTAATTTAATTGCACTTCTTTCTAAAAGATTGGTATGTACCTGACCAGTAGTAGATTCCATTATATTCATGCATTGGTAAAGAGGTCAAAGAGAGTCTGCAATTGCTGAAGCTTGAATGAATGTAATGGTGGTTAATTATGCCCCTTTCCACAGTCTCTCAGCAAAATTTTGTGGTATTTTTGTTTTGTCTAATGCACAAGGTTTAAAGTGCAGATGTGTTTACATTTTCTTTGAAGTCCTGCTTTATGCAGCAAAAGGGATTATTTTTGTCTTTGTACATAGTGCATACTTACATTTATGATAACTGAGTCACCCATGTTCTCAACCCTTGTTCTTCCCTCATTTGTTACATGGCACACTTGTTCAGTGGCCTGGAAAATCCACTGCCATGTGTTATACAAGAGAAATATTAATAGGGAGAACAACAGGTTCTAAAGTAACTGAATGCCTGTTTTGAAAATGGAATTATTTCAGGAGAATGGGGACGTTTGAATTCTGCAGTTTGCTTCTCTGTGCTACGAGGCCATGAAAAAGCTGTGCAAGAGCAGTGTTTGAGACCTGTGTATTTCTACGTAGAGTGAACAGAACACATGACCCTTGTTTTTTAAGGAAATGTCATTTCTGTGATGTGCTGCTAGCTACTATCACACATCTCCAAGGTGGCATTTAATGCAGTCTCTCACAGAGCTAGGTTACGTGTTGAAAAGAGCAGCACCTTACAAAAGCCTTAATGATTGGGGAAGTATTTTCTCAGCTGACAGAAGGGCCACAAGCCATCATTTTCAACCTGCAGCTATAAAATGAGGGATCTTCTGTAAAAGAACTCATGGTATGTGTGAATCTGGTTATCAGAAACACTTTTCTCTCTTCTTTTTACACTCAGGATGAAAAGTGAAATGTGAGCTAATACAACCTTGTGGTAGTTCAACTGGAAAATATGGGGTCTGATTTAGGTCAAGAATCAGGATTCATCACCTCAGAGTTTGCAGCTCATCAGAGTCTGAACTTTTGATTCAAATACAGATTTAGCCAAATTTTTATGTTGCTTTGATAAATGTATAATAGCTGAAAAGACTAAATAATGGATGTGGATTTATTGTTTAGTTATTTTTCTGGTCCTGTTGTTGTATAGAGCACTTCAGAAATAGAAGATATGCTGGAAGTGTATGCATTTCACTTAGAAATAAAACTGGAAAAAAAAGAACTATAAAATTGTATCCTGCTGGATGAGATTTCAGCCTCATATATTTTAGCTCATCTTTTCTTCTGGTTCCAGAGCATTAGAGTTTTGTATTTATGTTGTAATATTATGAAGCATTTTCACAGTGGAATATCAATACAAGCCTCATTCTAGGTGAAGTGAGGCAGGTTATTAAGAAAAGGATGTTTTGATACAAAAAGTAAATAATAACTGTAGATGTAGTGACCTAAGGTAAAGAGGTTTCTTACTTCATTGGAATCTCTAAGTGTTTTCTCCACTACTAGAAGGGAACAGCTCATTGAGTAATTAAGACAGGGGCAGGGGGTAGGGGAGAGAAAAATAAACAACAAAACTCCAGAATATAGTAATCCACAATCCTTTCCATCAGTAGTTGCCAAATTAATTTCTAATGAGAAAACGTATGGGGAAATTGATGAAGGACAATAACAATCACTAACAACCTTTTCTGTACTTTGGTCTCTTACTCCCTTTGTTAGCTTAAAAGTACTTCATTAGGAGTGGAAAATGAAGGAAAAATCAGAAGAATGAAAAACCTAGACAAATACCTGAAGAATGAAATATAAAAGAACATGTAATATAATGAACAAATAACTAGAGAATTCTCAGAGAATCAAAAAAAAAGCAGGGGAAGTATCTGAGATGAGAATAACTTCAGTGTTCATCATGAAAGAGTAAATTTATTTTATTTATCTTCATTTTCGAAGATATCCATTCTGTCAATACTTTACTTATACTTGTAGTCTTTTTCATTAGTAGGCAAGCAAAATCTAGAGTAGAAGGGTTAATAGCTAATAGAGTAGAAGGGTTAATAGCTACACATGCCAATTCGCCTATTATTCATAAACACAATGTTTACATGTTTTTGCTCCTGTGAACAGCTGATGCTCTCCAGCTATTAAGAGGAAATGATTGCTTAGGACTCCTTTTTGACTTCAACAGATAGCAAGGTACACTATCAGATAGCAAGGTACACTATCAGACTAATAACATACAAATTCATCACGGAGATACCAAAGAGTTCCCTTAAAAGTATGTCCCTATTGAAAGGTTGTCTAAGTAGCATAACTCAAGAAGTCCGAGTTAACAAAACAAGTATGAGAATGATGGCATATAAAACTAAACCAAATCATAAAGCTGCTATATCTGTGTTGCAAAGCATAAAATTCTGCCAGCATAAACACTGCTTTAAGGTTGCTCTTAAAAGATTTTCAGGTACCTAACATAATAAAAATCAAGGAAGTGAAATAAAAGGGAAAAATATTTATTTCTGTAATTGATTAATAGTTTTGCACTAGTATCTTTTTCTTCAAGAGAAAGTTAGAACAGTACTTTTTTTTTACATTACATTTTCTGAGGTTACTATGTATCAACAATGAAAGAAGGGCTAAGGAGAATCTCCATCCTTTACTGGATGCAGGGGGAACAACAGCAAGAAAGGATGAGGATAAGGCTGAGGTACTTAATGCCTTCTTTGACTCAGTCTTTGATTGTAAGGTAATGTGTTCTCTGGATACTCAGCTTCATGAGTCATTAGATAGGAAGGGAGAGAAGAACAAAGATCCCATGATCCAATAGGAAATGGTTAGAGACCTGCTAGGCCAATTAGACATTCATAAGTCTTTGGAGCAAAATGGGATCCACCCAAGGGTATTAAGGAAGCGGCAGATGGTGCTTGTTAAACCTCTTCACATGATCTTCCACCAGTCCTGGCTGTCTAGGGAAGTTCCATTTCACTGGATATTGGCTGATGTTATACCCATGTACAAGAAGGGTCAGAGGGAGGATCCAGGAAACTACAGGTTTGTCAGACCTCAGTGCCAGAGAAGATCGTGGCACAGGTGATCTTGAGTGCTGTCACACAGCACAGACAGGACAACCTGGTGATCAGGCCCAATCAACATGGGTTTGCAAAAGGCAGGTCTTGCCAAACTAACCTGATAGTCTACTACCTAAAGGTGAAACACTTGATGGATGAGGGAAAGGCTGCAGACACAGTGTACCTGGACTTCAGTAAAGCCTTTGACACAATTTCTAATAGCATTTTGCTAAGGAAACTGTCAGCCTCTGGCCTGGACAGGCTCACACTCTCCTGGGTGGAAAACTGGCTGGATGGCCGGGCCCAGAGAGCGGTAGTAAATGGTGTTAAATCCAACTGGAGGCCAGTGACAAGTGGGGTTCCCCAGGGCTCAGTGTTGGGTCCAGCCCTATTCAATGTATTTATCAATGACCTTGAGGAGGGCATTGAGTGCTCCCTTAGCAAGTTTGTAGATGACACTAAGCTGAGAAGAAATGTCAATCTGCTGGAGGGTAGGGAGGCTCTGCAAAGGGATCTGAACAGGCTGGACTGCTGGGCAGAGTCCAATGGCATGAAGTTTAACAAGGCCAAATGCCAGGTCCTGCACTTGGGGCACAACAACCCTATGCAGAGCTACAGACTAGAGGAAGAATGGCTAGAAAGCTGCCAGGAGGAGAGGGATCTGGGGGTGTTGGTTGACAGCCAACTGAGCATGAGCCATCAATGTGCCCGGGTGGCCAAGAAGGCCAATGACATCCTGGCTTGTATCAGAAATGGTGTGACCAGCAGGTCCAAGGAGGTTATTCTCCCTCTGTACTTGGCATTGGTGAGACCACATCTTGAATACTGTTCTCAGTTTCGGGTCTCTCACTACAAAAAGGACATTGAGGTCCTGGAGCGTGTCCTGTGAAAAGCAATGAAGCTGATGAAGGGGCTGGAGAACAAGTCTTATGAGGAGCACCTGGGGGAACTGGAGTCGTTTAGCCTGGAGAAGAGGCTGAGGGGAGACCTCATTGCTCTCTACAACTAACTAAAAGGAGGTTGTAGAGCAGTGGGTATTGGTCAATTCTCCCAAATGATAAGACAAGAGGGAATGGCCTCAAGCTGCATCAGGGGAAGTTTAGATTGGACATTAGGAAAAAACTTCTTCACAGAAAAGTTTATCAAGCTCTGGAACAGCTGGCCCAGCGAGGTGGCTGAGCCAGTTTTATGAAGTGGCTCTTAAGTGATGCAATCATACTCAGATCACTGACCCTATTTCAGTTTGTTAAGCAAAAAAAAAAAAAAAAAATCTCCCTTCTTCGTAAGAGTAGTGTGAGGGTTACAATATTTGTCAGCCTCAAAGTATGCAGATATTACATATGAGGAGGAGAATTAGTTTTTAGTTAGGACTGAATTAGCCCTGCAATTGGGTAATGAGTTTTCACATTATGTTTGGCATCTCTGATTTTGTGCATTGGAGACAACCTTGATGACTTTATAGCAGTTTCATATAAATATTAATTTAGAGATTGGATTTGTAGAGAAGGTTCAGGATGTAGCTTTCTGAAGCATGTAGGTCCTAGCTCGGGTCCAGAATATCTTTTGTTTGGTCAGATCAGATTAAACCTACTAGTTTCCAATTGCTTTCTACCTAGACTTGTTGTATGACCAGTTATACAGAAATTATTTCCTAATGTAATGAATTTCCTTAGGCAAAAATCAAAAGAGCTATACTCTTCATTGGTGAACTTAATTTTTATCTTTAATGTGGCTTGACAGAAAGAATTGCCATTATGTCCATTAGTGAGACATTTTGGGAGAGCTAGAAAGAGCTACCCATGCAATGTTTCTTTATGTGTGTTTTATCTCTTTTGTCAGTTTATTTTCTAAATATTTATCAAGCTTTATGCACTAAGGCTAAATTCTTCTAGCAAAAGCATTTCTGAAGTTAACATCAGAATTTACCATTTTACCAAAACTTGCAATAAAAATAACATTACCATATATATATAGCTATATTTTATTCTGATAAAATTTTACTCTACATTATAACTAAAATAATGATAACAAACACTGAAAGCTTTCTGATTTAAAATAATATGATGGCTTTATTTTTCTTCCAATTCAACAAATAAGATCACTATAATTTTTCTGAAGGATACCAGTGTATCAATACAATTTATTAATTTCAAATTTAATTCTCTCCTCTTCAATTTTCTGCTTGAATTTCTGAACAACTGAATTATCTCATAAAGAAATACTGTGTTTTCAGAAAGTACAGCTCCTTTGCCTGCTTGAAAAAAAAAAAGGTCTAAATCCCACAAGGCTTCTAGATCCTCTATTTTAGGTTCTTGCCTCTTCGTTTAGACATTTTTCAAAGTGACTAATTTTTCTAACACATCTTGCATGAGAACATCTTGCTGTTCTTTTCAAAATTAGTTCAGTATTTATTGTCTATGTGTGGAAATTTTATGAAAAATAGTCTGTCATTAGATACTACTGCTCTTTAGCTAGCCTCCCTTCTGTTTTTCTGTAGAGCTGTTCAAATGTGATATTAATCATCTAGGTACATTTGTGGCTACAAAAGTAGACAGTTCATTGCTATAAATACCTGTTCATGTCACTCTTGGTTGGTCACATTCCAGTTACTGTTAAAATAAATAAAATGTCTTAAAATCTATTTGTGCAGTCCTTTTGTTATATGAACTGTACATCCACAATCTGTAGTGCATATTTTTAGCATTGCTAAGCACATTGTAATTTTTACCAGTAATGTTTTACTGTAAAGTGGCTTAGCTTTATGAAAATAAACACAAGGTATGTCTCAACTTGTGCGAAACAGAGATTAATGATTTTTAAGATGAAGACATTCTAATAGAAGAATTTTAATAAATCTTTGTAAATCCTTTGTAGTACTGTATTCAGTTGCAGTGAATTAACTGGCACTTAATTTATGCTTCATGATTTGCATCATGAAAGATGAAAATGTGGGAGACATTGATGCACTTGGTCTTTTTTCAGGCTTTTTCATCCCACTTATTCGTAGTCCTAGACACATGTAAGGGAGATACACTTCACCATGCCTCTTGGACAAGGTACAGCTGCATGGTAACCTTTACTTTCATTTTTTTTAATAAACCAGTTCATGCATAAAGAAACAGATAATCGTCCATTTGGGAAGCTACTCCAAAGACATGAGCTTTGTGCCTCACCAAGGTCTTGAAGTTTTGTACTATATTTGGTTTCCAGATTTTGATAGAGAAGTTCCTTTCCCAGAAAGACTTGGACTAGGCTTAACCTATAGAAATATGCAAAGTCAGTTGTTGGTTTAATTTCACTAAAAATAAGGGGAGCATTGTCGTACTCGGGTAAGTATGAAGAGAAATGCCATGCAGTTTCCAAGTGTAAAAGAGGAAATGTAGGCACAGTTACCCTGTATGATGGCTGTGTACATTGGTGTAAATGCACTTCAGCTGAGCTGCCGAGCCTTCAGCCCTCTTAGAGGAAACAGTGTTTGTTCCCAATTGCCTGGTAACTAGAGTAGCTAGCTCCAGAGTGCCCACATCTCCCTTACCATCCCCAGGTGTGTTCATTCCCACTTTCTGTGTGGTGATGTACTGGTGGTCCTCACCAGAACATCCTCTTCAAATCCCTAGTGCCCCACATCTAGGCTTACTCCTGCCTAGCCTGGTCTTGATCGCCTCCCCTTTCACATCTAGTTTAAAGCTTGATTTATGAGCTTAGTTAGGTTTTTAGCAAGGGCTTTAGTCCCTCTAGGAGACCCATGTGTTGCATACTTAGTAACAAAGTCTGGGGGTGCATGAGCCACCCCATGATCAAAGAAGCCGAAGCTCCTTTCCTTACAGCAGGCTCGGAGCCAGGCATTAATCGAGTTCTTCCTGACTTCCAGGTCCTCTCTGTTTGGCCTTGGGATGGCGCAGAATACTATTTGTGCCCCAGAGTCCTCCATCATTTTCCCAATGGCCCTGAAGCCTTTCCTGATGGCTTTGGTCTTTCTGCTTACTAGATCATCATTACCAGTTTGGACTACTATCAGAGGATAGTAGTCTGTCTCATGGACCAGGGAAGAAAGTTTTCTAGCTACCTCCTTCACTGATGCCCCTGGTAAGCAGTAAACCTCTCTGTGGAGCAGGTCTGGTCTGCAAATGGGTCCCTCTGTTCCATTTCGGAGGGAGTCCCCTATAACAGTCACTCTCCTTCTTAATGGAGGATGTTTTTATCTTTTTCTGAGCGTGGTGTGGCCTAGGGAAAGATTCTAGGCTATGGTACCCATCATCCTCAGGATTGGATTCCACCTGCGGCACATGGTACTTACTCACCAGGGGGATCTCAGGTTTTTCTGAGGGGAGCAGGTTTCCTTTGTCTGGAAGGAACTTACTACCATCCCCCATCTCCTATAAACCCAACCTTGCAGTTTGCAGGTGGATGGTGTTTGGACATACCAGCTCCAGCAGGCTGCTGAGTTGGTGAAAGGGCACTACTCCACTGGTCTATCTCCCTCCCATACTCCCTGATGGTCCTCAGCCTCTTCACCTCCTTCCTTAACTCCTCCGCCATACAATGGAATTCCCCAACTTGAGTGCAGCTTTCACAAGTGGAGTCAGTAACAGAAGCATGAGCTGGTGTGG
This sequence comes from Coccyzus lansbergi, assembly GCA_033558105.1. Taxonomy (NCBI): domain Eukaryota; kingdom Metazoa; phylum Chordata; class Aves; order Cuculiformes; family Coccyzidae; genus Coccyzus; species Coccyzus lansbergi. The sequence goes on along the minus strand of JAUMJK010000056.1, from coordinate 2,357,171 downwards.
GAGGGGGACACTGCCTGCAGCTCAGGGTCCGGGTAGTTGCATGAACCCACTATGGTTCTGTTTGGATGGCTACTCGTTTGCTACTTTTGTTCTTACAATAAAGTTCAGAAAGTTGTTAAACAATGGAAAGCATATTATGAAGTATGGTCATGTATTGCACAAATTAAACAATATGTGACTGAAGGAAAATGACTAGGAGGAAAAAGAAACCATGCACCACCTGAAGAAGCTGATGTGTCAACATCCATACTAAATTAAGGGAAACATATGGCACAGGTTGTTGTGCTTTTATGATGTGCAGAAGTACTTTATTCCCTAGTTTTCTTCTTTCCAAAAAAACCAGACTTAAATATCAAAAGTTTAATGAACGTCCTTACATTTTTAACACAAAGGAAATTTGTTGAACAGAAGTTTAAGTAAAACTAAAAAGCAGTATCTGTTGTTTATTGTTAGAAAATAACTTGTTCAACTCCTCTAATTCAATGTGTCATATGAATTCTGGTTAAATAACTGTAGCTTATTTTGAAACACAAATTAATTATCTATACAAGCATGGTATTGCTTGCCTCTTTCAAAGTCCCATTAGTATGCAAATGACTCTAATTAGGTCACTGTCAGACAATATTTGAGTAGAGTCACTTTCCAAGGTTTAATATGATGATTTTGGTTCCTAAATATTTATAAATAGTGCTCCTAAAATCAGCTTTACTTAATAGGGATCATCCTGAAAGTCTCATTAGTTCAGTGGAATTAATCTTGGATGACAGAGGAAAAAAATGAAGATTTTCTTTCTTTTTTTCAGAAGATGATATCTTTCAATTTCCACACACAGTATTAGCGGATTAGAGGAACAGTGTTATATTTTAAATAAGAATTATACTTTAAAAATCTTGCCATATAAAAATAAATATTTTGTCCTTGATCTCTTGTTTTTCATGTGTGCCTTGATAAAGAAGTGAAGACAAGAAATGGAAAAGTTTATGCATCATGAAGAAAGGCTGATGTACTGAAAAACTGGTATCACAACAAGAATAATCATGTACTGTGGCAAATATATATTTTTTCTTTGCACTGAAGTATATAACATTTAGGGTATGGCATTTTGATTACTTTTTAATTTTTTTTTCAAGACATAAGATGAGAAAAATAAAAATCATGAATTAAATGAAAAAAAGCCCCAGAAAACAAAATTTTGAAAGGTAAAACTTCATGATAATTACATGTAAAATGGAAAGCAGGCATTTTTCCTGTCCTGGAAAGGAGGAAGCAAACAGAAGAAAGTGAGAGAATCATAGAACTCTAGATTTGTGTGAGTTGGAAGGAACCTTAAAGATTATCTAGTTTCATCCCCCTTGTCATTGGCTAGGACACCTTCCACTAGATCAAATTGCTCAAAGTCTCATCCATCCTGAATACTGTGACTTGTTCCAGTGCCTCATCACCCTTCTTTCTTCTCAAAACTATTACCCCATATCCTATCACTGCATTCCCTGATAAAGAGCTGTTTCCCAGCTTTCCTGTACTTTTACCAGAGTAGTCTCTGGGTATAAGGTGATTAAGCTGAAATTCATTTAGAAAAACTTCAAGTGAAAAAACCAATTTTTCATCATCTACAGAATTTCAATCGAATGCTTTACACACACATATTATAGCTATTTTTTAACTGATAGAATTAATATCTTGATAGAATTTTTATTTAAAAAGAAGTAAGAAAACAAAGAAATAATAATAACTCTAAATTAACTGTTATTATGCAAAGCCTAGTTAAAGGTCTTACTTCAGAACTATTCTCTAAATATTATTGGATTCAATATCATCTGGGAAAAAAACACTTCTTCCTATCCATTACATGGGCAGTCTCTTCTATCTGTACGGAGCTCATGATGGGATTAAATATGTTGCTAGAGCATTTACATTGAAGCAGTAAAGTGCTTGTATTCTTTTTTTTTATAATATGAAGAAATGTGCAAGTATCATAGCATGTAAAATACGATTTGAAGGTCAATATTTGACAAGAAAATTGCAAAACGCTGAATGTAAGTTGTAATTTGAAAAATCTTGCAGAATTAATCATAAAAATTTTTGGTTAGATAATGCAGTTATTTTAAGAAGAGATACTCCTGATAGCTTCATAATTTGTATGATACTGTCTAGTTTCTAAGTAATTAAATTTTCTTTTTATTTTTAATGTAGATAAAAGAAAAGCTGAAGAAAACCTCCAAGACCTTCCTGGTAAGCAATTGAGTGATTTCAATCGCACCGGAAAAGCAACAGTTATTCCTCATTTTTCTCATGCCTCACTGTCTACACCAGATCAATGATGAAACTGAATACCCTATAAAATGACCTGGCAGAAGGAGGTTGCAGGTAAACTTGTTGGCAAAGGCCAGGGACTGACCAAACCCAACTGTAAGATCTGAAATGTCAAGGGAGTGAGAGGTAGCATTTATCAGCATCAGGTGGAAAGAAACACATACAATTAGATGCCTCATTAGAAGATATGTCAAATGTCTTTTAAGGAATTATATAAAAGCATGTTAGCTTTAAAGTGTTTACTGAAACAGTAGAAACTCTTGGATATTATTTACTGTTTTACTCCAAGATCTGCTGATAGTCATTAAGCAGAGTGAAAACATTTTGCTTAACTTATTTACAGTCATGTAAACTTGAAGGGTCATCTTTCAATCTCTCTCTGTCTCAAAATTAGTAATACTTGGCTGTTTCTTTAAGAGATAGATCTGTTCCTTTGAAAAGAAAGTCAGCATTAGGTGGCTAAGAGAATTTTGCAGTATTACATTAGTTCCTCAATCTTAAAGCAACAGAGTTCAGACACTATGAATGAAAAACCTGTCATTGAAGTTACGAGTCCAAAGGGAAAAGCTTAAAGGATTAACAGAGAAAGAAATTTAATATTAAAACCCTTCTTGAAATCTTACATCAAGTCACAAGAGAGACAATGAAAGATAGATGCAAAGAAACCATGAAGGAGATGTGGACAACAAAACAATGAGACTTTGTTGGTTTTTATTTCTTGTACCAGGAAAGAGATACATTTTAGTATCTCACACTTCCATGAATTCTAGGAGGTTGCACAGTCTAACAATGTGCAGCCTTTAGAAGTATCTATGTAATACTTCTACAAAATCCATAGCCAGCATTGTCCAATAATGTGAGAAGGAAAATTAGAAAATATTGACTACAGTTTTTGTTTGGTCTATCTGTTAAACACCTTACATTTCTCCATACAGGAAGAATTCTACAATTATGTTTTTAATAGTGTTAGTGTTTTTACATGTGAAACTTGCACACGCATTGAATAGGTTACCTGTAGCTTCCCGTATTAACAACATATTTGAGATAAGGTTCTCAGTCATTCATACCATTCATTCAATACATTATACTCTTTTGACATTCCAAGTTCTGTGAAGTTCTGCTTGGGTTATGTGGTTTGAATTCATATTTCACTGTCCACATTCTATTTTCTTTCTGAATTACCCCTGAAAAGACATTTTAGAAGTCTTTTTGTCCCCTTATTTGCTTTAGACTAAAAAATGAGTAAGTTAACAGAAAATATCTGTAATTGCATCTTGGAAAGTTATAAGTAAGCTTCATACAAGTCTTCAAACAAAAACTCAATCAAGATAGAATAGATTTAACCTAATGTTCGTTGACATTTTTGTTCTTTTCCTTTCCCATGGTACAACTTATTTTCGGATATGTTCCAGTCTAAACAGTCTGAGATTATTTTGGGAATGAAGAGTAGTCTATCAATATGTCTGTCTTTTTGGGACAAAAATGGGATTTGTAAAGAATATGAATCATTATTATAAACACAAGCAATCAATTTGGGGCATTTTTGAAGTTAGACAACACCCCATTTTTGCTATGGCATGAAACTATGAAATATTTCTGTCTTTTCTTCTGAATAAAATGAGTCTATAACCAGAAATCTTATGCCATACTTGCAGTGATGATTGCAGGAAAAAAAATGCCTGAATTACATTCCTTTTTTTCATGTTTTCTTTCTTCGTTTCTTCCCTGCATTCTTTCTTCCTTTCTTGCCTCCTCTCTCACCCCTTTTTCCTATTGTTCTGGACATACTTAAACAGAAAACACAATTCCTGTTTTGGGATTTGTGAAAAAGCTATAGGAATGTTGAAAAAATTATCATTCTTGTTTATTAAAAGAAGCAGTTAGAAGACATAGCCCAGTGCTTACTGAATCGGTCACTTACAAAATAAATACTTTTGGCATTTGATTTGGAAGGTTTAAGAATCATACCTGAACTTCTCAGAAGTTTTGGTGGTACCTGACATAGCAATAGTACTCCTCTTAGAAATACTGATGTTTTGAATTTTACTATGTTAACCCTAATTACTGCATATTAGCTGAGTGTGTCATCAATTAATTGTTAAATGTTTTCTTCCAGAAAATATACACCAAATGGGAATTCTGTAAAAGGCCACAAATAACCTTAAATTCATTTCCATTACCTGTTTTGTGATAGAATTTCAGAAATTACTTAAAAGTACATTTACCTGCAGTACAATTGTACTGAGCAATAATGAGCTTAAATTGTCAATGTTAAATCAGGACAGTGTGGCCCACTTCCTATTTCACTTGGAACTTGCTCCTAAAGGATGAAAATGAAAGAAGACAAAGTAGGAAGAGTAGCTAGAAATAAGCAAGTGGGTTTGAGGATGTGGCAAAATATTTACAAAATCAAAATTTACATCTTTATATTCAATACCTGTTCTTTAAACTTTTTGAAAAGCAATTGTAGTAGTAAAGAGAATGTAAACAAGTAAGCCCTTTAAACTTGAGAGTGCTAAGAAAAAATTATTTTCCTAATACAGTTTCTTCAAATTTAAGCAAAATCGGCTATGCTGATTTTCACTATTTGCCATGCTCCAATTTGGCTCCTGGGAAACCTCTGTTTCTATTTCTTGCACATTTTTCTGTCACTTTTTGCTCACAAACTCTAAAGGTTTGAATTGCCTTTTTTTATGCAGTATGTCTGGATGAAAAAGAAATCAGTTTAAAGTTCAGGGCATAAGGGTCAGTTTGTTTAGTTGCGAACTCCTCAGTCATTTCTGTTTCTAATTATGGAATGAGAGTATTAATTAATTAATTGTTTTGTATATGTAGTAAATATTGTTACAGTTTAGTATATTTATAAAACTTACTTTAAAATAATCAAGATTTATTCAATATGACTAATGTACAAGACTACTATGCAACTATGGATTGTTTTATGTCTTTGAAACAAGAATTCTTATGCCCTGAAATTTAATTAGAAGGACATTTTCATTTCTAGCTAGTAGACTCATCTATTCAGGTTGCCTTAATTTTTCTTTCAAAAATAAATAAATAAAACTCCTCAAATTCTCTGTCTCCAAACTATTTTCCCATATACTCTCCTGACCTATTAGTACTAGATAATGAATTTTGGATGAGTCACGGACATGCTTTCGAACTATTCTGTTGTTGACGTGTTACACAGGTCCTGCATTGTATCATGCAATACTTCTACGACCTGTCACTTATGTATTTAGCTCAGATTTGTATCTCAACCAAAACCAGGTTTAGATACATCTTTTATGAGCAAAAAGAGAATGGACAAGAAAAAATGTGTCATTTAATTTTCAAAAAAGATTTTTACTGTTGCAAATAAAAACACCACAAACAAAGGTGTTAGCTGTGGAGAAAAACATATATCCCAGTACGTATTAACACGTAGCAAACATTCCTATACACACGAAAGACAAATGTGGAAACTGACTGCAAGTGTGATCTACATTTTGTAGATTAGTCATAAAAATATTTTGTATTTTTGTAAGTAGTTTTATTGTGTTTTTAATTGTTTTATACTTAAATTCATTTTGAATGAAAACACATTCCTTTAAAAGATTGTTAATAGATGTGGACTACAAGAATGCGTTGTGGTATACAAATGGATAATATAGATTATCTAGTTTTAAAATGCAGTACACTCCTAAATTTTAGTTTCCTCTTGAGACACTGATTGATTGCATTTAATTCCTACTCAGTGAAGAATTAGTAGCCACACAAAAACTCTAGCAGGAAATTGAGTGGGTAAATGAAGTCTATCTTCATGAGAGCTAGGCTAGAAGCATTTTTGTTTGGCTTGCTCAGACTACTTGTTATGAAACTATGGTTTACCTTCACCATCCATCATGATCCCTGATCTCTTTACCAAAAGAGAAAGTGCATGGCTGGAAGGACTAGTTCTCATGTTATTTCCTTGAATACTCAGCCTAGAATCAGAGATGCTTTGTGAAAAAGCAGTTTTGGGGTTGCTGTGTCAGACAACGAGGAAAATCCCTTTTTAAGGCATATATATTATCTGGTAATGGAAGGTCAGCACTTAGCTTCTATAGACAAAGTGAAACAAACCAGAACAACATTCAATATTCATACTGCTACTGCATGTGTCATTCAATAAAGACCAGAAAAATTAAAAAAAAAAAAAAGGTGAACTTGGGGAATTTTATTTGGAATTACACATTAAATGTATATAATGCTAACTGCTAAAAATTAAGGATACAATTTCAGTACATAAAAATGTCACAGCTTTAAAGTTCATTATCTCTGTTCCTCTAGGGCTAAAAGTGAGAATTTTTTCCTATTTGGAAAATTTGGAAAATTATTACAGTTATAAAGTTACCTGTAGCTGGAAAAATCTAAAATGCCTTCAATATACTGTACTCATGTTTTTAAAGAACTTTTCAAAAAAAGAAACCAAGCAAACAATAGTAAAGTATTTTATATACATGTTTAAAAATTGAGTAAATTATGGGCTACAGCAATGTTTCTGCTTCATGAAACTCCACTATTGTGGTGCTGGTTTTTTTTTAAAGCCATTTTGTAAACTTGCAACAGTACATGAGTATATACAGAGCAGTATAAAAATAAGTACTAGTGTCTGAAAAATAGAATTTAGGATTTGATGCAGATTTTGTGGAAGTCCAGAAGTATTATTCTGGAAAAGGGAAAGAGAAATAATTCATAACTAAATCAGAGGTTTGAAAAATGTATGTTTAAAATTACCTTGACACCAAAGGAAAAAAGAAAGTTAAATGATAGGTGAAGAGGGAAGTAAAAGCAATTGAATAAAAATAAGAAATATAAGGAACAGAAATACATAAAACTAAGTAGTAGAAAAAACCAAACTAATAAAACAATAAATGTCAGAATCATCTCTGTTTTCCTAAGGAATAAAATCTCAGTGATAGCTCATGAGCATATCGAAATCAAGTGTATGTGGTAGGCATATTTAAATTATTAATCATTACTTCAATAGCAGTAAAATCAGTCAGTGGTTGAATAGGTGTTTCCCACCACCATTTTTTTTCTCTATGAAAAATCATTTAAGTAATGGAATAATTTTACGTTACTTTTTGCAGTGGTCTCTTGATAAAATACTCTTTACAATCTGTTAGGAAGGCTGATGTCATATGGTAGTGCAATATATATCTTGTATGTTACCTAAATTATATTAAATATCAGAGACCATATTATATTTCTGAGTCTTGCTATCCCACACATCGTCTCCTACCTTTTGTGGTTGTCTGGATATTTCTGAAGGCTTTATATCAAAAATGTAGTTTCCTACTATTTGCTTCTTATTCTCTATTTTATCCAACTGGTTTGAAAGGTGGCCTTCCCACTGACAATGGAAACTGTACCATCTGGCTGAGAAAAGGCAAAGATTTTTGATGTCTAAGAGGAGCCAACAAAGCTATATAACCAAACAAAACCAAAGATTCAACACAAATCAAAGTAAAAATGTATACTTATATATTAAATGCAAATTGTGCAGTGACAATAACAGTGATAATTGAGAAAAGAAAAACAAAGGCAGCAGTTCATAAAGGCATTCAAATTCCATAAATCAAAATAATCCCTGATCCATAACAAATTATGAAAAGTTTAATTTACACTATTTTCTGTAAACATTTATTAAGAGATAGTTTTAAAAATCTTACATTATAAGTAACATTTTTAAGCTTTATTTTAAATGAACAGGAGGACGATAATCATCATAATTTTGCATTTTGGAACAGAGAGTGAGGAAAGATTAAAGATTGTGTGTAAATAACTCTGATTTTAAGAAATATTAGTTTGAGTTAGGAACGTAGTAGAAGTAAGTATTCTTAATGTTATATTTCATAAAGATTCATGGGTGATTTTGTTCACAAGTCTTCATGGTAAATCTATATTTGATATGTTAATATGTGAATGCATAGAAATATTTACATGTAAAGAAGAAGTGTTAATAGCAAACTTTTGTATATTGTTTTTCTTTTCTTTCCAAATTGGATAAATTTGGGGGAATTTTTAATAATAATTTGACAAACTATCTTAATTACATGCTTCCATTTCTGTATGGTTGTTAGCTTTTTGAATATTTAATTATGCTACACAATGTTTGGATGAAATTTGTGAGTTTCTCGTAAGGTGAATGGAGGAATGCCTAATTAATTAGCCATTACATTCTTTCAATGAAAAGATATTCCTCTCTGGCTCTTCAAAATGAAAAGTACATGAAACTGATTTGGAGAACCACCTATTTACAATGTATAGTAGATGTCTGGACAGTCTGCATACTAAGTCTGTCATTTTTGAGTGAAAAATTCTGCTTTTGCTCTTATACACTTCTGTAGGAGTTTCATGGGCCATGTTAAAAAGGAAAGTGTTTGTATTATGTCAATAGGAACCACTCTTCAAGAATTATCTGTAAGTGCAGATAATTCTATACTGAACTCTTCCTTTGTCATTATTTTTCACAAATACTGTTCATAGGCTCTACTTTGACTCTCAAAGTCCGTTTGCAAATCTTGTGCTACCTATTCATGCAAATAGATGTAATGTCTTGTGTTTTAAAGAAATTTTATGAAATCTAGAGAAACATTAAAGTTTAAGTGAATCGGCTGTTGGTTGGTTGTTTTTTTAAAGATGACTCTACATATTTACTGTAAATTTTCCAGACATAGAATCTAAATTACTGACTTAAAGTATAAACATGATAAATCTTTCCACTTGAGTGTGTATGTATGTATGACAATAGCTATATAGTTATCCAATGTGGTGGTACCTCCTTCCTGAGATGGAGCAATCAGGTCTGAAATTTAAAAATTAAATAAATTTGACCTTTAAAGGTGTAGAGCCCATGTATTCTAGAAAGTAAATGAAGCATTTCTAGTCTGAGTCAGTTGACAGGTGCGTATAGGTCGTCTTTGGAGACAGAAGTCCTGGCTGTGCTAAAGTCAGTGTAAAATTCAGTGACATCAGTGGAACCAGGATTTTGTTCAAAGTGTTGGAAGAAACAGGGCTGCTGACAGCCAGCAGTCTGATGAACTTGTATGATTCACAAGTGTGTTTGATTTCATTTGCCCTTGTAACACCAGAAATAATCTTTCATCCACTCAGTTAACGTTCCTTTGATAAACATGGTTTACAGCAACGGTTATAGAGGACCCTCTTCTTTGACTTGGAGCAAAACAGTGTTCAAAGTGTACTCCAATAGTGAATTAGATATTTCTGTTTCTCCAACATGTATCTTCCCTCCCCGTTTCAAAAGAATTGAAAAACAATCCAGTATCACAGAAAATAATAGGGAGTTACGAATCAGTTCATCTTGTCAAGCTAGAGCTTTTAATGATGGGCAGATTGTCCTGGGGTTTCTTTCATGTGTGATGTAACAGCAAAATATATTTCAACAGTAATTTCTGACTGAGAACAAGTTTCTGCTGTGTCTGACATCCAACCAGCCATGAAGGGAGCTAAATACTGTGGCTGCCCTGGAGAGAATCCAACAGCCACCTCACATGAGAGCAGTATATAACAGATGGGACTAGAATGACTGATTTAATTGGAATATTTTAATAGAAGAATGGAGAAACACTGCACAGCTCTATCAGTTAGTGAAAAACTCCATTAAATTCCCCAAATTAATTGTTCCACAGGGACAATATGTCAAATAAAGCATATTTCACAGTAATCTCTCTCTCTTTTTCTCTATTTCTCTCTCTCCACCTCTCTTCTTCCCTCTCACTCTGCTTTTCTATTTTTTTTTATTATTATTATTTGTTTGCTCATTTGGGGAAATTCCAGATCACCATTGTGGAAAAGAATCTGCTACATTCCATTTTTAATATACTTTTGAAATATATTTAAAAAGCTAAAAGATAAAGAAGCATTTGGATATACTCACATATTTGTCTAGATTCATTCGTCAAAATTTAAAATGGCTTGAATTCATCTGATAATTCAGTTACAAAGATTCTTTATTGCAGAAATATTTTTCCTAAACACAAATTCAGAAAAAACCAACCACCTACTCAAGACAATTATCTCTTATATTTCATATAATATGTAATCTTTGCCCAACACATAACTAAGAGTTTGGGACTTTTAGTGGTGCTTATCTTGTTAATAGACAGTAGGTTCTACTATATATTTGAATTGCTTTTTAGGATCACATAAATTAAATTAAATGCATTTTTTTAGGGTTTTGTTTTTTTTTTTTTTTTCTCAAGAAATATTAAAAGAATTTAATGTGAAAACCTTTAAGTTCTCCCAGTAATATCTCAAGACATTGTCAAAACCACAGACTACTGTAGACTATTGTTCCAGTTCTTGATAGACTCTGTATTAAAAAAAAATAATTAACCATCTAATAATTTCTTCTTTTGGTTTGGAAAAACTGTTATATTTTAGAAAATACAGCAAGCGTGCTGATGATAATGGAAGAATGACATACCAAAAACCTTAGCAACACAGTGCTTAATGGTAATTCAACTGTTGGAATAATGGAATCTATATCAATTAACCATGACAGAATCTCCTATCCAGTAGCTATTTATGTGCCAAGAAAAAGAAAAAATAGTCTAGCTAACAGCACAAGAAGAGAAATTCAGTATTATCTTGAGGGACTTTCCTATTAAATCAACTTATAAAGGGCAGGAAACTTATTGAAAGAATATTTAAAGAAGACAGACAGAATAAATCATCTTAAGTGATGTTTCACATCAAGTCTGAATATTTTCCTTTTTTTATTCAAAGAATTACTGACAGTGATTCATCTACACACGTCAGGTTTTTATCTTTCCTATCACAAAATGGAAATGTTATATTACTTAAAAATAAAATTTAGCAAAACAAGATTTTTTTGAAGAAAATACGGGTTACATACATTTTTCTGCATATGTTACAGAGACACTTTCATTTTCAGGATGTCTTCACTGAAACAACCATGATCAAGAGGATTTTACTTTTACTGGAGGATTTTTATATAAGAATTTCATTCCAAAGTTTATCTGTTTAACTTTATTCTTTCTTAACTTTCAAGAATGAGCCATTACAAATGAATATAGTCATTCCTTATTTAGCAGCAGCTCAAAATTAACCTTGAATGTATTGGTTTCTACAAAATATTTGGAAGGATACCCACTAAAGAAAGGGAAACCCCCCACACTTCCTCCTATTTTGTGGGCTCTCAATTTGAGCTCCTACTTTCTTCATTGTTAAATGATTCAATGTAACGTGTATTACTGTACTTTCTCTTCTCTGTAGTAACTGAAGAGTTCAGCAGCAGCCTAGATCAGAATCCTACAAAACTTTAAACTTGTAGCTCTGCAATGTCATTCTGACATTGAAAGTGTCCCAATAAAAAAATTAATGTAACATGCCAAATGCAATTATGGAACAATTAATACCTCAGTCAGAACAGCAGTTCAGGTTAGAATTTACAACTTCTAAGGCATCACTAAGTCCAAGTGGTTCCTTAAATTCTCTAAGTTTGGGGTAGGAATTATCTTTTCTTAGTTATTTAATAGTAACACCATGTTCTCACTTTTATCATTCGTACTGAAGCTGAGCAGTACCATTTCTGCCCTGGTTGCAGTAAGGTTGCAGTTAAATCTGTTAAAAGTATTAAATACAGATTCTTTACTGTTATTGGGGTACATTGTTCTTTGGATAGATAATTTCATCCTCATATACATTACCTTGGGATTAATTTCTTGCTGCCTTCATGCTAGTGCATTTGGAGGGCAAATATTGCTCAAAGTTTAAGGAGAATATGAGGAAACCGAAATATTAAGTATAAGCTAAATGAAGTGATCTTCAAAAGATATGGAAGTGTTGTTATTGTCAAGTTAAATGAGCCTCTGTTGAACTGTGAAACATACACAGTAGGTGAGAAACAATAACATGAAGAATTATATCGTCTGACTGATAAGTCAATTTGGTTGGAGCTAATTTTTGATTAATATTTTAAATCAAAAAAATACTGTATGATCAATGAATGATATGTACATTTAATCACAGATTTGAAAGAAGAACCATCGTGTAATTCAGAAAACATCCATTAAGGCTTCTACAAACATTGACTGTCTATGGTTTAGGTGCTGTTCCTTCTTTGCTTTTCCAACACTTTATAAAACTTGTAGTTTGAAGATTTCAGGGAAAGGAGGAAGAAATGAGAGGAAAGGTTTACAATGCAGAAGAGAGGAAGCAGTCCAGGAGGTTCCTGGAGTGTGTGGAAGACAATGTCCTTACACAATAGGTGAACAAACTGACAAGGGAAGGCACTCCCCTGAACCTGCTGTTTGAGAACAGAGAAGGCCTTGTAGGGGATGTAACCGCTGGAGGATGCCTGAGGCAAAGCAGTCATGAGATGGTAGAGTTCTCAGTTCTAGGTGAAATTAGGAGGAGAGGTAGCAGAATGGCCACCTTAAACTTCTAGAGGGCAGAGTTTGGACTGTTCAGAAGGCTGGTTGATGATGTCCCACAGGAGACAGTCCTTAAGGTCAAGGGAGCCCAAAAGGGCTGGGTACTCTTCAGGAAGGAAATCCTGGCAATCTAGGAGCAAGCTGTATCCATGTGCCAGAAAATGAGTTGGAAGGGAAAAAAAACAGCCTGGTTGAACAGGGCGATCTGGGTGGATATCAAAGAACAGTAAAGTCTATGGAGTTTTGGAAGAAGGGGCAGGCATCTTGGGTGGGCTACAGGGAGGAAGTGAGATGATGCAGAGCTAAAATCAGGAGGGCTAAAGCCCAGTGAGAGATCAGACTGGTCAATTCAGTGAAAGGTAATATAAAATATTTCTATAAATACATCAATAGTAGAAGGAGGACTAGGGAGAATATTCAATCTTTATTGGATGCAAAGGGAACAACTGTGACAAAGGATGAGGACAAGGTTGAAGTACTTAATACCTTCTTTGCCTCAGTCTTTAATAGTAAGGAAAGTTGTTCCCTGTGTGTACAGGAACTAGAGGAGCAGAACAAAGCTCCCATGATCCAAAATGAGGAGGTTAGAGATTTGCTTGGCCAATTAGACATTCATAGACTTATTGGATTTGATCTACCTGAGGGTATTAAGGGAGCTGGGAGGACATACCTGGCAAACTCCTTCCCATCATCTTCCAATAGTCCTGGATGACTGGGGAAGTTCCATTTGACAGGTTGGCTGATGATGTGCCAATCTACAAGAAGGGTTGCAGGGAGGATTCAGGAAACTACAGGCCTGTCAGTCTGACCTCAGTGCCAGGGAAAGTTGTGGAACAGCTGATCTTGAGTGCTATCATACAGCACATGGAAGAGGATTGGATGATCAGGTCCAGTCAACACAGGCTCGTGAAAGTCAGGTCTTGCCAAACAAACCAAATCGCCTTCTATGACAAGGTGACCTGCTTACTCAATGAAGGAAAGGCTGTGGATACCCTGTTCAACACCTTTATTAGTGACCTTGACAAAGGCACTGAGTGCACCCTTAGCAAGTGTGCAGATGACACTAAGCTGGGAAGTAGTGTAGATGTGATGGAGGGCAGGGAGGCTCTGCAAAGGGATCTGAACAGGCTGGACCACTGGGCTGAGTCCAGTGGCATGAGGTTTAACAAGGTCAAATACTGGGTCCTGCACTTGGGGCACATGCAGAGCTACAGACTGGGAAAAACCTGTCTAGAAAGCTGCCAGGAGGAGAAGGACATGGGGCTGTTGGTTGACAGCCGACTGAACATGAGCCAGCAGTGTGCCCAGGTGACCAAGAAGGCCAATGGCATCTTGTCTTGGATCAGAAACAGTGTGACCAGCAGGTCCAGGGAGGTTATTCTCTCTCTGTACTCTAGAAAATGACTTATAAGTTTTTATACAATATGCATAGTGTTGCAGTTTCTCTATGTTTATAAATCTTAATAAAACAAGCAAAACCAAGATCTTGAGAAAGCAGAAGGTATAAAACCATGTAAAATTTCCTTCCGGGAAGTGTTGGGGTAGTACTTTAAAGCTAGGAATGATTTCCCATGGCTATCCCATTAGTAAGGATAAATTTACTAATGGAAAATAAAACTCCTGAAAAAAAAATGCTTCATTGACAACTTTCATGTTCTCTTATCCAATATGTAAATCATAAGGTCTGTGACACAGACCGTTTAGCCTGATGAAAGTTTTAAATAAGATATGTAAATTCAGCAAAAGGTGTTCAAATATTTTAAAATTGTAGGATGATCTAATATATGTTCAGGTGATCTTTCTAACACCTGAAACACTGCTATTCTGCATCTCAAACCACAGTCAGCTTCCCATGAAGAGGGTAATTAATTTGTCAGTGGGCCCTTCACTTCTCTATTAGTAAAGGAAACAACATGATAGTCTTATTTCTAATATTTGCAGATTGGAAGGCTCATAGTTCCTGGTTTCTATGCAACACAGAACAATAAATCAGGGAAGATCTGTTCCTAAAATATCGAAATAGCTGAAAGCTGTACTGGCAAATACTTTCTTCTGTTCTTTCTTTGAGACTGATTGTTCATTTAAACTCACTATTTCTTCATTTTAAGTGAAACACACTGGCAGTAAATTCACTAATAGAATATCCCAAAGTGTGTTTAGTTTAGATACTGGAGAAGCTCAATTCCACAGTATTCTGCAAAAATCATTTCTTGTCTTCTTTTGATCAAAAGACAAATACACGTATTAGCAATATCTGGCAATGAGAAATGCAGAGGTTAAACTTTATCTTTCTTATTATCTTTCTCAGGTACCTCGTTAATTCACTACACAAACCTCCTAAGACTGATCACTCAATATAGTTGTTCTCTATACATCTAATGAAAAGAAAAACACAGCACTTTTTTCCCCCCCTCCAGTAGTGTTTCAATTCTATTTCATGTTTTAAATATTGTCATGAAGAATATATCATAAATCAAATTACAAGAAGTTTAATGCTGAGCCCCCATTTCCATATCTCCTCAAAATAAATTACAAAGTTTTATCTCTGTACGACAGGGTCAGATAATTCAAAAAGAAAATCTGTATAGTGACCTAATTTGCAGTATAAACTTTTCAAGGGTCAGAATATAGTCATGACTGTAGAAATCTAGAGAACAAAGGGTTTATTGTGTCTGTGTAGACTGTTAAGTACTTGCATACTTACAAGCAGGGAATGCTGAATTATTTTAATTAATTTATTTATCTGATGATTTATAATTTAGCCTTTGTTCTCCTTTTGAATTATGTATGAGCCAGTGACAATTTTGAAAAAAAAAATTGTTTATTTGCTCTTTTCCAATTTTAACCTACAGTTATTTCAGCCACTGTTAGCTGTATTTTCCTGTACCTACTTATGAAGTGGGAAAGAGTATGAAGCTCTGCAGGAAAACTTTCACTCTTTGGGTTAAAGAGTATTCTAGTCTTATTTATCTTAGTTTAGGAAATTTTTTTTTAAAAGAGTGATTTTACTTTGTCAGTATTTTTCAATGAGAATGAAATTATTAACTGACAGTGATACCCCTGACGTAATAAGATACAGGGTTTTAAAGTCCCTAGTAAGAAGAAGTTTCCTCCATTGCTAGGTATTTTAAATCATAAAAGTGTCTTTGTATGATAATGAAGATAGTATTGTCTGTAGTGCATAAAATGAAACATTCTGACACTCTGCGTCTTGTACTACTGTCTTACACTCTGCAATATCCCATATTTCTAGCTTCTGAAGCCTTTCTTCTTGGTCCACAGAGTTGATAATGTCCAGCAAGAACAGCTAAAGGTGGAATATATTTAAAAATCAGTGATATTTTAGTGATGATTTTAAGAACTGTTTTTAAATAGGATACTTCTATATTACATCACAAAAATTATGCTAGTGATTGAAAATTGTAAATCTATGGTTTTATGGAGGCTTTTTTTTTTTTTTTTTTTTTATTTTTACATCCCATCTAACATCCCTACTCAGCAACACGCTTAAGTCTGGTTTTACGAGTAAATATTTGGTAATTCTCGCTCAAATCAATCCCAAATTTGCTGTGCTTTCTCCCTAATTATACCTTAGACTTTGAAGCAGGTATATCAGTTTGACAAATGCTGTATGACATTACAAACAGCTAACACTGCTATGAAACATTTCATTTAAATATAAATATTTTCATAATGAAGAAAATTACGTCCCTACACTTTCTAAATCAAGGGACTTGGACACCACCCGTTGTTTGGGAGGCTGTCATAAAGTATCACAGCATTTGCAAACTCTGAATAATTTTCATAAACACTTTTTCACAATTGTTACTGAAACCCAAGTATAACTCTTCACTGCTGACAGTAATTAAGAGCTTTTAATCAAAGAACAGATTTAACTCTATTTTATCTATTAACTACTAGGAAGGCTATGTGTTCTTATATAGGTTATCAACACTTCTTCAGAGAATTACCTTCAGGAAGCCTATAATTTCATTTCTGCTGCTCAGGTCTATCTGCAGTCCCTATACTGAAAGGTAAAAATCATGAATGTTGACTTCACTAAGGCCCAAATATGGACAGCTCCCATGATAAACCTTGTTATCTAAGTGAAGAGGTTCTGTCTCTGACTTCCTCTCCCTTAATGGAAAAAATAGATTCTTGGATTCATTTAGTTTCCTTTTTATAGACGCTAGCTTCAGAGGTTTAACACAGAGTCCCTAAGACACGTTTAGGTCCTCCCTGTAAACTTTGCCTGGTAGACTATCAGCGATAAAAGAGAGAATTGCAGTGTATATAGAATAACAGAACAGAATAAAGTAGGATTGAAGGGATTTCTGAGGTCATCTAATCCAACCTGCTGCTCAGAGGAGTTAGGTCAAGTAGCTCAGGGCCTTGTCCAGTCAAATTCTGAGGATCTCTAGAGGTGGAGACTCCACAACCTTTCTGGGCAACCTGTTCCCGTATTTCACCAACCTATGTTAAAAAAAGATAGATACACAGTTAGGTAGATAAACAGTTATATAAACAGACAGACAGACAGATAATGCATCTACAGTCTATGTTTCCATCATTATTTTTACATTTATGACAGAAATACTTGGTCAAATATCAGACACTCATTTGGGGGTTACAGTAGTGTAACTATTCAAACACCGCTTGAGAAAATTACGGGTTAGATTACTCCTTTGCCTACCTGCAGGTGTTTTAGATGTGGCTCTAAGTAACAGATATTGTGACTGAAATCTTCCATCTGATGTAAAATATACCCAGTAGCTAGGAACACCTCATTTTAGACCGATGTGTACTTTTTTATTCATTATAGCCCATGCGTTCCTCATGGAAGTTAGGTAGTGCCCCCTACACTGAAGATTTGTGAAGATTTTATTCTTGTCTGATTTGGGGCACTTGTATCAAAGATTTCAAGCAACTATCTAAAATATCCAATGATCTTTTTTAAAAGAATAAAGAAAAAAAAGAAGACTCTTTAAACAAAAAATAACTTGTTTCATACAAAAATTCTATTTTGTAAATGTATAAAGATACATTAATCATGGGATTCAAAATTAAAACAGCAGTTACATTCATAATAAAAATAGAAATATAGAAATATAGACATATATGATATAGAAATATATAGAAAATATAAATGTAGGACTCCCTCAACTAGCAACATATAGTTGATAATATATGTACAAATTTTATGCAACCAAGGTGGTCCAGAAGAAAAAAAATGAAAAACAGAGTGAATGCAGCTCATATATTTTTCCATTTTACCTTATATCATGTACAAATATTTACTAAATAATCCCATTTTTTTTCTATATACTATTGACAATTTCATTATGTCCACTTTGGAGAAATGAAGAGATGACCCCCATGAATTTCAGCAAGGGTACATGCATATGAAGTTCTGCACCTAGGAGGAACAACCCCATATCCCTGTGGGCAACAAGCTGAATATAGGCAACAGCATGTCCTTGCCACAAAGAGGTCTGTGGCTGCACTGAGCAGAATATTGCCAGGTGATGAAGGGTGGTGGTCCTTCCCCTCTGCCAGGTGAGACACATCTGGAGAGGTGGGCCCAGCACTGGTCCAGGTACTAGAGAGTTGTGGAGTTACTGAAGGAGGCTCAGTAAAGGGCCATGAAGATGATGAAGGGACTGGAGCACCAGTGAGAGGTGATTGAGAGTGCTGGCACTGTTCATCCTAGAGAAGAGGAGGAACAAGGTTTCTTATTAATATATATAAATACTTCATGTGGAAGTAAAGACAACTGAGTCAGACTCTTCTCAGTGATGCCCAAAAAAACCAAAACCAACATTGGGCTAACACTGAAATACAGAAGGCTCTATCTGAGCTTAAGTAAGCACTATTTAACTGTGAAAATGGTCAAACCTTGGCCAGAGGCAATGGGCAATCTCTGAAATAGAAGAAATGCCATTGAAAAATAAGAAAAAAATTCCAGTGTGAAGGTGATTAAGCACGGGAACAGATTAGTCTGAAAGGTTGTGGAGTCTTCAGTTTGGGAGATATTAAAATCTGTTTGGATATGGCCCTGAGCTACCTGTTCTAGTTTGAGAAATAAGAGTTGGACTAAATGACCTCCAAAGGTCACTTCTCACAGCAACCATTTTAATCCATGCAATAGAAATTATACTTAAAAATCGTAGTGAACAACAACAATAAAAAGATGTATTATTTAGAAAAACAAATCTCAGACTTTAAAGTTCAAATCTTACATTTTGATGACATTGACACTAAAGGCAAAAAGAGAAAATGTCTGTCTGATAGAACTAAGAAATCTCAAGGAGGTTATAAACCTATCAACATGTAAATTAAACAATCTTGACAGTAGTGTGCAGAGGAAACAGCAGAATTTATCAACTGTTTATAGTCTCTGCAAATAAATAATTATTTTAATTTTTAATTGCTTTTTCCATATTTTTGTATTTGGGTTGGGCCTGTCAAAATTTTATAGTAGCAAATCTCTATCATTTCACTAACCTCACAAATATTCTGATTTCAGCTTTGAGGAATAAGGATGATAGATAATATCTATTACAGGTTGGGGTTTGTGGTTGGGGGGGGGGTTTAATGTTATGAACCATATACAATCATTCTTATAAACATAATACAAAATGTTTTGGACATCTCTGGGTTTTGGGGAGTGAGTTGAAGAATGGTTGGAAATCTGTATGGACTACTGAGAATACTGGGAAATACTAGATTACTGTTAAAGTAATAATAAATACAATATAATAGATGACTACACTAGATAGATTGATATCAATTCTCAAACAAAGGAAAAGCTTAGGCAAACTTCATACTTAACTTGAGTTTCATCAGCAGAGCTTTTGGCAAATTCATTAAATATAGCTTTTAGTGGTGAATTGTTTTATATGCACCTGTAAGGACAATGTTTAATATTTGTACAATGGTTAATATTGTCCAATTCTTTCACTGAAATTTGAGAAAACATTGTATAAAAATATGAGGAAAAGCATGTTCAGGTTGTGAGCAAATATAGTGACCCACAAAACTCTCTGAATCTGTAATGGAAATCAAAATATTATTATCAAAGCTAACAGAGTTACCTCCTTATAGAAAATAAAGTTTCTAGGAGTTAAGGAACTATGAAAAAAATGAGATGGTTTGTATTGTATGTAGTGAAGAGAATTGTTGCATAGTCTCATTTATACACAAGATATTGAAAAACAGTAACACATCAATATCTCTTCTTGCCAGGAAAGATCACGGAACAGATCTTCCTAGAAGCTATGCTAAGGCACATGGAGGACATGGACGTGTCCATGGCAGCCAGCACAGCTTCACCAGAGACAAGTACTGTATGACCAATTTAATGGTTTTCTCTAATAGGGAAACCGCAGCAGTGGACACAAGAAAACCAGCATATGTGGTCTTTCTGGACTTCTGTAAAGCCTTTCACTTGGACCCCCAAAACATCCTTCTCTCTAAATTGGAGAGATATGGATTTGACATGTGGATTGATTTCGGTGGATAAAAAATTGGTTGGACAGACATATTCAGACAGTGGTGGTCGGTGGCTCAAAGGCCAGATGGAGACCTATGACAATTGGTGTCCCTCAGGGGTCCATACTGGGACCAGTGTTGTTTAATACCTTCATCGATGATGTTGACAGTGACATTGATTGTACCCTCAGCAAGTCTGGAGATGACACCAAGCTGAGTGGTGTAGTCACCACATGGGAAAGATGAGATGTCATCCAGAGGGACCTGAACAGGCTGGAAAAGTGGGTCTGTGGAATGTCATAAGGTTCAACAAGGCCAAGTGCAAGGTCCTACACCTGGGTAGGGGCAATCCCAGGATGGCAGATGATGTGACTGAGAGCTGCCCTGCAGATAAGGATGAAGGGGTACTGGTCGATGAGAAGTTCGGCATGAACTGGCAGTGTGTTCTCACAGCCCAGAAGGCATCAGAAGAAATACGGCCAGCAGGTTGAGAGAGATGATTCTACCCCTCTGTTCCTCTCTTGTGAGACCTCATCTGGAGTACTATGTCTAGTTCTGGAATCCTCAAGATAAAAAGGATATGGAGCTGTTGGAACAGCTCCAGAAGAGGCTACAAAGATAATAAGAGGGCTGGAGCACCTCCCATACGAGGACATATTGAGATCTGGAGTTTTTCAGCCTGGAGAAGAGAAGGCTCTGAGGAGATCCTATAGCATCCTTCCAGTACCTGAAAGATGATACAGAAAAGCTGGTGAGGGACTGCTTACAAAGGCTTGTGGTGACAGGACTAGGGAGAATGGGAATAAACTGGAGAAGGGCAGATTTAGACTAGACATAAGGAAGAATTACTTCACCACAAGAGTGGTGAGGCACTGGAACAGGTTGCCCAGGGAAGCTGTGGATGCTCTGTCCCTGGAAGCATTCAAGACTGGGTTGGATGGGATCTTAGGTGGCCTGATATAGCGGGACATGTCCCTGCCCATGGCAGAGGGGTTGGAACTAGTTGATCTTCAAAGTCCTTTCCAACCCAAACAATTCTATGATTCTATGGTTCTATGATTCTATGATTCTATTCTATAACTTGTAAGAACTGCAAATTCCATTTTTCCATATACACATGGAAAGAATCAAAGATGATGATAATTTAAAAAAAATTACACAGAATCATTATACTATTTGAAAATCTTAAAAATATACAAATAGATAAGAATTTGCCTTTTCTATGCAGAAACAGCATTGAAATCAGGAAAAGCTTTTAATATTTAGCAGTAATCTCAAAAGAAATATTTTTAATGTTTATTTTCATGTGGATAGAGATGTTTCTGTGGTTTTTGTAGAACAGGTCACTAAACAGAGAAACATTTTTGGCAGCTATTAATGAGGAATGAGTTATGTTCTACACTCACTTGGTCTGAGAATGTTTTATTCCCTGCTATGACTTTTCATCTTCCTGTGAAGCTAATCTTTCCTGTAGGGTTTTAGAAATCTTCTGCCGCTCACTTGTTGAAAGTCCTTGACCACTTGTGACTGAATCCCAGCTTGTAGGAAAATAGAATTTATCCATATCTTCCTCCTGAGTGCACAAATTCCTGAAGATTCTATTGATACTTTTAATTTACTGGATTTAAAACTCTAAGAGAAGCATTCCATTTGCTATCTTTTGTGGAAGAAACTGCAAGTTAACTCTGTCTATTAAAAGTTTTGGAAATTGGTAGTAGGAAATATTTTCAGTTTTCCACCTGGCAACACTTAAACAGCTATGAGTGATTTTTTAATTATTTTCAGGAATGTACATTTAACTAAACCTGTCTTAATTATTTTCCATTCAAACATTTCACAGAACCAGATTTGATGTATCCAGATCTTTATATTGTCATAATTTCAAGTAACTTTTCATATTGAGAACTGAAAACTTTCTACTTGAGACAATAGTAGATTAAGATATTTACAAGAAAAGTTCTTTTTTACCTAGGTTGTTACTGCTATTTTTTTTAATATATTTTTGTATGTACAGAAATTTCACATCACCTGCAGTGATGAATGTTCAACAAATACTACTTAGTCAATATCCTGGCTAAATAGTTTGCTATATGCACTTCACTACCATCAATGTATAATTTAATTTCTTCATAGGAGCATGACATACATAAGATCTTCCAGGATATTCTATGTCTGGAAAAACACAAGCAATAATAATAATAATAATAATAATAATAATTTCCTAAAACATAGAAAGATTTTTTTTTTATTTTTAAAGACAAAGGCAAATCCAGTGGCTGCTCAAGTGGCAGAAGTTAAGGCTAACATACAGTTCTTCCAAACTGAGAAAGAATTATAAAGTACATTGCTTCAAAAGGAACAGTGAAGAAACACTTTTGTTGATTTCCAGCTTAGCTAATAGAATCAGATTTTACAACAGCTACCTTGGATGTGGAAGATGGCAGTGAGTCCTTGAAATGAGGTCACCTACACATCCTGTATCACCAACCTAAACCCTCTGTCTCCAGATATACAGATGTTAGACATTGTAAGACGTATTATGATCTTTTTACGCAGAATATTAAAAGTAAATTGAGCTTTGTGCTCCAAAATAACTTCCAGCAGAAGCTGTATTTATGTTTCTTTGGAACATAAACGGCATAAATAGCATTTTCTGACAATACACAGGTGACACACTAGACAAATATTTAGTGAGAAGAATCACAGGGAAACACTTGAAACAAAAGAATCAGTAATAGATGCAGAGTTAAATAGTATATATTTTCAGTAGATCTCTAGAAGTCGACTAGTGGCACTTCAGGAAGATTTTTGCAGCTTAAGTAAGAGCCTCTTATAGCTAAAATGACAATAGATTTTTGCATCACTTTCATCTTGGGCATAATTCTATGGAGTAGAAAGGAATTCTAATACAGAATGACTCTTTGGTGTAAGTTGCATTGCATAGAATAATGCTGTGAGCTTTCAGGTGGCTTAAGGGCATCCATACTTATCTCCAATGTTGTTTGTATTACCAGTGAAGTGTTTAGTCCATACGATCAGAAGGGTTTTCTTTATTTACTGGAGGTTCAGGTTGTTTCAGAAGTTTAGACAATTAGCCTGCATATGCATCACATCTTCCCTTGTTTGTCAAAACCAAACTTGTTTTTACTCTACATTTCAATTTCAGGCATGTTAAATAGCTTTCTGCTGTGTAGAAATCAAAACACAAAAGATCAGAGATATTTGCCTTGGCTTCTGAGAGGTCACTGTGTTGTTTCCTTTCAGGGAGAGAAATGAAAGGATGAAGACATACAATGCTATACTGAGTCTACTTTTATGTACAATATAGACAACCTCCCTAATGACTGTGTTTTTTGAACAGAAGCATGAAGTAATCAGAACAGACTTCATAAATCATTTGTGTTCAAGTTCTCTGTAGAGAAGCTGCTACAAAACTGCATGATATGGCCTAATACACTGGGTCCTTGTTTTGATAACTAGATGCTTTTGTTATCTGTCAATCGCAGTTGAGCTGGTGAGCCAGACATGAGTTAAAGCTCATGGTCATGGATTTTGACTTTTATCTCCATACAAACTTCGATTCTTCTGTAACTAGAGCAATTTTTCAGTAAATAATTTCCAATAAAATTTTGTGATAAATACAGAAGGCAATTTTCTGTTCTCTGTGTGTATGTCACTCTATTACAATATTCTGAAGTGTACTCTGAATAAAGTGTTACCTGCAACTTGGTGAACAGCAAATTTAATTATTAAAATAATGAAACTGGTAAGTAAAAGAAATGCATTTCCTAAGATTTTTCATATGAACTGTAATAACAGAATGTTTACCTTTTTACATACAGAAGAAGATGGAAGATTGAGTTAGTGATTTTTTTCAAGTAATCAAAAAAACTTTTTCTGATTGTGGTTTTGGGTATGATTTTTTTTAAGAAGTATATTTTTGGTGATTACAATAATTAATTTTAAATTAAATTTAAAACGGTTAAATATTTTTGTTCTAGGAATTTGATACTAAATGTTACATTGATAACAGGCAGCTAAATCATACAGGATGATTTATTCCTCCAATCAAAACAGATTGAATTCGAAATATGAAATATTTATTAAGGAATCACAGACATTCCACATCATAATATTGTTATTAAATTTTATAGTAACTTATGTCAACAATAAAGTAATAAAAAAGACATCAATTTATTGACAATATATGACTAAATATGCTTTTGTTCTAATTTACTTCCACAATTCTAATCTATAGTACATTGAATACATTACCCCTTCACCAGGATAAATTTAACATTTTATTTCATGGAACAACCTGGATATTTGCAGCCACACTCAGAGAAAGAAAAAAAAAAATTCACTTTCTGTGATTTCTTTGTAAACATCTGAAAAGAAATACGTTTCACATGTCACTGAATTAACATGATTATACTTAAACTGTGTGTCCTGGCTTTAATTGACATTTTGCTTTATTTTAGTACTCCCACTGCTACCATGTAGATCTTAGAATTATATTAAATGCAGGCATATGGATCTACTTAACATGGTTTCACACTAAATTTGTACAGTGCTTGATCTTCCCACTATATAATGGCACTTTCTTTGTTGCCAACACATTCATGGCCTACAGCTGACTGCTTTTATAGCTTTTAATTAAAATCTGAAGTGGAAAGTGTCTATTAGTCAGTGTGTGAAACCAGTCATAAAGAAGAGGTTGTACAAACTCTGCATAAGATGGATAGCAGTTACATCAATTTTCCCACCTTTGTCTTCATGATGAAGAGAAGCTCATTCAAGTTAATTATTTCAAAGTGGGAGGTCTGGGAGGCAGAGCCTATTTTCAAAAGCGTCCTCTATTATTAAGGATCTACAAATAAATTTGCAAGAAAGGAGTTTTATCAATATTTTATTTGCTTTCACAGACATTGTAGAGAATCTCTTCTACATTTATATTCATGTGGTTCTTTTTCTTTTGGATTGGCATCTGACCTTGTACCTCACGTTGCAGCTTTAGATATTAACTTTTTCTCCAAATTGTATGTTTTCAGAATGCCTCCAATTTACACAATTTACGTGAATTTGAAGAATGTTAATTTTTAACATCCCCTGTAATGCATTTCCATGAGTGTTTTTACCTTATATGTGCATTTGATGGTTAGACAGATAGTTCCAGAACATTTTCTCGTAAGCAGCAATATTGCTTCATTGCCTCAATAAACGAGTTTGAAATTCGTCCCATTCTTTTGTAGATCTCTCCTCCTCTGATTCAGCACACTGCTAAAATACCCACAACACATTTGCTATAGTATAAGAAAAATATTTAAGTACATTAACTAACTTTGCTAAGTAAACTTTTGGTTCTTTTTTTGAAATCCAAAACCAACACCAAGAACAACCCAAGGAAACTATTGCAAAGTCTGATTATTCTTCAGCTTTCAAATTCATGCTACTCTCTTCCTTTTCTTCTATTTAGTCTGTTTTCTAATGCTTTTCTCCTTTTCTTCCATAAATATAATTTACCACCTTCTCTATGTTACATTACTTTCCATAAATATAATTTGCCACCTTCTCTATGTTACATTACTTCCTCTTCATGTCCATTCACCCCTGACTATATTTGTAGTTTTACTTCCCTATCTTCTCTGTAATATATTCCTCATGAAGGTGGTTATTGTTCTTGGTGCCCCTGGTGATAGACTTTATTTTTAATTATACTTTTTGATTGCTTTTGAAATCTGGTTCTTATTGTAGTAAACAATGTGACTGTCAAGAAAGAAACCAATATCATATGATAATTTCTTTTCAATATTGAAAAACCTTAATTTTATAAAATCTTCAAGAACAGGGTCAGATAAAATGAAATAGTATCATTGCAGTGCTCGTAACTGTACATCTGCTTATTTTTAAATCAAAATCTGGATGATAATATATTAAATCAATATAAAAATATATATAAATTAATAAGAACATTTAACCTCACTAAGAATTTATAAATACAGATATGGCAATATTTTAGATATTTTCTGATTAAATGAAGCAAAAATATTATTTTACTTTACTTGTCCTAATAGAAAGCCACGTTTTTATATGTTTGACGTTATCAACCCAGAGCCCAACTTATGAATTTCAGGCAATGAATGTTGATGTGCCCCATCTGTGGCAGCGAGTATAGAAAGACTGACAAAGTAAGATGTATAGAGATTATTACCCCTAAATAGGAGGTGTGTGGAATTTAACTTGATGTTTTTTACCTTGGCGTAGAAGATGAACTCTCTTTTATTTAAATCCACAGAGCTTTTAAAGATTCAGTAATCACACTAAACGTCATGAATTCCAACAATCTCATTATGTAAACTACTTTTGGTATTTGTTAAGGTTACTCTGTAGTCCTGCATAATTGGCATGCATCTAAATTGTAAGTGACGAAGTTGAGTCCAATGACAAATTTTCATATTTTTTACTAAAGGAAGTAGCTTTTCTAATTTTGCTTTGTCCTGTGAAGGAAAAGACGTTGATTAGCTCTAATGTATAATGCATTTGCTAGGAGGTTACAAAGAATTCAGTTATATGGTACCAGTATTACTTTTTCTCAGCTCAGGAAAAAAAAATAAAAAATCTAAATGAAAACAAAGAGACGTATCTTAACATTGATTTAATTTACGATCATATTTCCATGAACAAATAAGTCCAAAGAAAAGAATGTCTTCACTGGTAATTTTAAGTATACGTTTTAAATTTACACTGGTCTCCTACATAGCAGAATAAATGTAAGATTGTATTCCAGAATAGAATGGAAATCTATTATGCATATAAATTTTCATGTGAAGTCAAATCAGAATGATAAAATGATAGAATAATGAATCATAGAATCATAGAATGGTTTGGGTTTGAAGGGACCTTAAGATAATCTAGTTCCAATTCCCCTGCCATGGGCAGGGACACCTTTCACTGGGTCAGGTTACTCAAGTCCCCATCCAACCTGACCTCAAACACCTCCAGGATGGGGCAGTCACAGTTTCACTGGGCAACATTTTCCAATGCCTCACTGTCCTCATTATGAAGACTTTCTTCCTACTGTCTAATCTAGATTTTCCCCTTTCCAATTGAATGCAATTCTCCCTCTTCCTATCATGACATGACTTTGTTAAAAGTCTCTCCTCTGCTTTCTTGTGCCCTTGTACCCTTCAGGTCTTGGAAGGTTGCTATAAGGTCTCCCCAGTAATGTTTCTGAACACAAAAAATACACAATCACATACATGTGAAGTATGTAATTGAGTGTTAGTAGCTGTTAATTTATCAGGCAAAGAAAAAAAGTATTTATTTCAAACATCAGTGCATGGATTATTGACACTTCTTTATTTAAAAA
The DNA here is from genome assembly GCA_033558105.1 of Coccyzus lansbergi. NCBI lineage: Eukaryota > Metazoa > Chordata > Aves > Cuculiformes > Coccyzidae > Coccyzus > Coccyzus lansbergi. The sequence goes on along the minus strand of JAUMJK010000056.1, from coordinate 2,329,553 downwards.
AATATATATATTTATTAACTTTTAAGTACCAAGAATAAATAATGCTTTAAGTTTTATCTAGTTTGGACTTGCAAACTTTTTACAGCTACTTGGAGATGCAAAGACCCAATTACACAACCAATGCAAAACATAGAACTTCAACATATGAAAATGTCTGATTTTCAAATTATTTAAAAAATGAATTTCATAGAAAAACATCTTTTAAGTACTGAATTTCAGTGGTTAATAAATATTTTTTCAGGTGCAAAAGAAATATTGCTTTAATTGGAAAACATGAAAGATTTATTCAACAGGATAGTGGACAGGTGGTAATTTAGTTACCTAATTCTTGATCAAAGGATTTTAGGATGGTTAGAGTAAGAAATACTCAATTATAGACTTTTCTGACAACCAGTCTATGCCAAGTCATTATACTATCCAAAGATACTAAATCTTGAATTTCATATCTAGAGATCAAGGGAATGCAGTACTGGAGTCCCAACTCAGTCTGGCAGTCTGAGGAGAGACTCTAAGTACAGAGAAGCGCCTAAGGCTCTTTATCAGTTCCTTTGAGGGAACTTGTGAAGACTGTATCAGAAGGATGTTCTTTTTCAGAATGGACTTCTGCCAGTGAGATTAATTTACCTAAAATTCCTTATAAAAAAAACCCAAACCACCAAACAAACACCAGAACAATAAACTAATCAAAAAACTCCAAACAAAACAAAGCCCTAGGACCTTAGCTTCAGTAACAGAGAATGTTTGAGTGCTAAAACTTTTAAATCCAAACATATATTTAATTCCTGCTCTTATTCCTAAGGCTTTGGTTATTCTCCACCTTCAGGGCAAGAATAAATAAAATAAAATTATGGAAATGCATAAAACCTCTTCTCTTTTCTCTGTCTGGCACAAAAGCAGATCTTGATGTGCAGCATGAGGAATGAGTGTATATTTATAGCAGGAATTAAGTAGAGTTACTCCATCTGGGAGGACTACTCGGATGTGTGCAAAATATCTTAGAGACTAGAGATTCAGCATAGACACAGACTGTCATGGAAGGTTATTATCAAGATAAGTCTGTTGTGTTTGCGAGCACAAAGAAGCTACTGTACTGGTAACTGTAGAGGGATTTGAGGATTGCACCTTTTCAAATGGCTGTGTTTTTATCAACTGCCTTCTATACACCGCATATTTTAAAGGAGCATGTTTTGTAGAAAATGCTACAGTGACTGATAAGTGAATACTTCATCCATTTTCACAGAATGCAGAATCTTAAAACAAGCAGTTGCTGTTGTGCAGATGTTCCTCAAATTGTAAGCTATCACTAGCAATTGCGGCAGAGAAAGCTAGAGAAGAAAAAGATGTTAAGAATATGTATTTGACAAAAAAAAGGGGAGTCAGGGACAGTCTTTCTACAGAAAATAAGATACATTTTGCTTTCTACAGATTTCTTCTTCAACCTCTCAACTTATTTGCAAGGGTTTTTTTTGGTTTTGAGTGTTTTGAGGTTTTTTTATGGCTTACTAAAAAGAAACATATTACCTACTACAGGTCTTAAACATTTTTTTCTGTTAATAATAATAGTTTTCCAATGAAAAGTTTCAATCAATTTCAGAAATTGCTTCAGAAGACAGAAAGTGAAACTTACTATGTTTTCACATGCACAGACTTAGGTCTCTGAAACCAAGAGAAAATCTTTATTTCCCATTAATTTCTTTCAGTTGTGGTCTTTATTAATAGTATATGTGTCATACTAAACTTCACTTTTTCAGACAAAGCATAGCATAAGCTGACATTGTCCCTCTGTATTGTGAAGTGGGAGCCACAGGGAAAGGGCAAAAGAAAATAGTTTCTGTGGAACACACAGCCCATTTACCAGCAATAGCTTTCATTTTATATATTTCACGTATGACCTGTTGGGGGAAATCACTTTGTTCTCTGAAACATCTGTGGTATATTACTGGGGAGACGAGAGATGGATTGTTGTGTTACATATTGAATTTTTTTTTTCATCTTATGTGAGCTTGGTGCCAAAAAGCAAAATTTAGGAACATACATGGGATAAATTCAGTGGTAGAGACTATTTTCTCCTCCTCCATCCTCCCAGAAAGTAGCAGCCAGTACAAGATACACAGTAGACTTTCCTCTACTTTAAATTACCACAATTTTTCTTTTTTTGAAGAGAGCATAGCAAAAGCAAGTTGCAGAAAAATAAATACAATAAATTTCTATATGTTATTATATGATAGCTTTATTTGGTTCTCTTTTATATCAGATATTTTCAGACCTCTGAGGACAAACAGATAACAATGGCCTTGCCACAAGAATGTTGAAGATTTTGGAATTTATCAAGATAAGTGTTGATAAAACAGCCATCCTTCTGCTTCATTTTATGAAGTGTCACTGTGAGCCTTGGAGCTGAGTGGGGCTGACTATTTTTGTAATTTGTCACCTTCCAGTGATAGGCACTGCAGGTAACTGATATGGGCTAATTCGTCATGCCACAGGAATGCCCAGTGATTCCAGTCAGACGTGAGAAAGGGGTGTTGACTGGGGCATTTGTGGCAGCATGTCATCCAGACCCTTTGTTGAATTTGGCCTTGGATCAGTGCTGCATGTAGCAGATCTACTGCAAATGGAATTGGCATGTGTCCAGTGGACTGATTGATATGCCAACTACTGTTTCTGTTGAAGTACTTGTGTTTTTTTGTAGTGTGAGGCTTTTTTTGTGGTGTATTTTTTGTTGTTGTTGTTAATTCCTGTAACAACCATTGCCTTTTTACCAGTCTTCACTGAAGTGCAGGTTGACTGTTTCAGTGTTTTCTTTTCCTGCTATGAAAACTTCAGCTTGTCATTTTAATTATGAATCTATGGAGAACCCATGTACAAAGCAAACTGTGTCTTAGACATCTAGGAACACTTCATAATCTATGAGTAATGCATACTTCAGTTAGTCATTACTGCTGACTATTCATGGAAATGGAAATTAAATATAGCACTGGTTGTTTGGTCATTTAAGCACTGTTCTCACATTGTCACATAATCTTACTATCAATTAAAAATAAATGATAATTTACATCATTGTATATTAATGACACAAGATTGTCATGGCAATAATTACATTAACATTGTCTGTGGCATCATATGGCCATTCTACAGTTGCACCCTGAATAATTATATCACTTAGTAAACTGGTGACTTGCCTAGCTAGACCTTTGCCCTTTTCATTCCACAAACAGTATTTTCAATTATATATGTTTTGTGCATATGAAGTATTTCCTGGTGAACAATGAGGTTTTTGAGATAGTGTATGACCTAGGTCTGTGTACCATGTTGAATGATAAGGATCTAAAATGTGCTCCTTTCTTTCAAAAGTATATATACAATTGCAGGATCTTAATTTATGCAAATGGTATACATAAGTAGTAGCCAAAGTTCTGTCATTCTCTTTCAATCCTGTGACATTAAAAGTGTTATAGAAAATATGTGGCCTCTGCACTTTCCCAGTTCCAGACTATACCACCAAATTAGTATTCAACTTAATGTTTAGGGGCTTAGTTATTGTAATTAATCATGTTGTAACTGTAGAAAGATACCTAATACCCTATCCCTATGCATTATTTAGATTATTTCTGTAGTGAAAGGCACCAGCAAGAGATTAATTAAACCAAACACTTTGGGGGCTGTTTTCCCACTGATGAACAGAGGATTTATATGCAAAACTCAGGTTAACATTAATGTAAGTTTATTGCATAAATTACCTAGGCATTGATCAGAGCAGTGAGACTTCTAGTGACTTCCTTAAACGCTTCTGTGCATCGTTGCTGTTCAGATTGTCATCATTGCTAATAATGTTATATCAGAACATGTAACAAGTAATTTCAGTCATGAACTGTGAGTGAAAACTTGCTATACAGGCAAGCCACTTACAATAAGTGCAAGCACAAGCAAGTTTTTGATGCCATTATAAGTATATCTGAACAATAACACCTGTTATTATTTGCTAGGTTTTCTTCTGAAAGATGTTATGTTTGCATACTAACAAAAAGGCTAAAAAGCAATCATCTAAAGAGTCTCGTCGATGTGTAGCCTTTCTTCATATACTGAATTGCATCATATGACCAAATCATTTACAGAGTAAATCAGGTTGAAATTAAAATCTATCCTGTTTTCTGTGGATGCTTGAAATGTCTACTAGTATCAGTCATTGGTGACTATGAGTCGATTAACATAACACTTCCTCAATTCTTTCTTTTTCTACAGTGAATCCTCTGTTGTGTGTCTTACTTCCTCATTGGTTCCTTTTAATATCAGTTTCTTCATGGATTTTCCGGTTGATATTTTGCTCACTGTCAGCATTTGTCCTGAATATTTTTCTATGGCTATAATAACAGTAACCTACCCTACAGCACTGATAGTAGTAATGCTACCCAACAAGGATGAATAGTGCCTTTCTGTATACTGTATCCTTCTGGTTTTCCATTTCTTGACCAAAGCCTTGTCATATGGTGTATCCATATGATGGTGGAAACTCACTTGCAAATAATTAATTCTTTACCATCATGGCTTCTATTCTGTTCAATCCACAGATTGCTGACTGTATATTTTTGTAATATTTTAAAACCATGCATTGTGCTTTAAAGAAAAGGCACAAATAATATTTTATAAGGTATTAAACAAAAAATGATTATTATGCAAAGTGAAAGAAAGGACTTAGTATTGGAAACATATATTTCTGAAGTATTAATTTCTTGAGGAATTGTGGGAATAAGGGAATGAATGCAAAATATAGAAGCATCAAAATAAGCTATCATCTTGAAAGATGAATGATGCTATCATAAGAAATTACTAGCTATTGGTGTCCACTTTGTCTCTCCTTATTTCTTTCTCTGTTTTTTCCCCCCTCTTCTGACCCAGAAAGGCAAGTGTATCCCAGGTTGCATCAAAAGAAACTTGACCAGCAGGTCAAGAGAGGTAACTCCTTCCCAATATTCTGCTATTACAAGACCCCACCTAGAGTAGTACATCCAGTTCTAGGAAAAAAAATCTTAAAGATCTGCAAGCTCAGTTCCACTCCCTTGTGTCTGAGGCCTGGTATCCAGGGAGTACTATTGTCTAACTCCTTGAAAAGCTGGAAGTTTGCTTTCTTAAAAAACAGGGTCCTGATGTTGCTCTGCTTGACCGTATACCACAAGACTGTGAACTCTACCAGTGCATTATCGCTGCAGCTCAGGTTGCCTCCAGTCTTGACATCACCAATTAGCTTGCTTGTGCTGGTGGTCAACAGGTCCAGTATTGCATCTGTTAAAGGATTGTCTATCATATGACATATATTCTTGCATAGATCTGAGTTGCATGTGACTGCTCCTTGAATGCAGTGTAAGATCAATCTAACCAGAAAAAGCAAATACTGTGGAGATGTACTCATAGCTGTGTATCTGCAGAGATCTATATTAGTTAATACAGAATGTCTTATCTTCTGGAGAAAAAGTAGGTAAAAAGGGAAGTATTGAACATGGTTTGTCTAAGTAGGTATTACATGGTATTTCTCCTTCTATGTCAGCAAGACCAGGGTCATCAAGTTTTTTCTTCCTTTGTCATAAACTGTACTGCATTGTGGCATGTTGTAGTTGTGGAGTGATTCTTGCAGTCCAGGTAGATAAGCAATTATATTAGTGACTATTTGGATGAAGTAAAACACTGAATTGTGTCTTTAAAAATATGAATTCACATATTTATAGTATATAAATATTATATACTATAAATATTATATAGAAAAAAGTATACTGAGACATCAAAATTTGGTGGTTACAGTAGCTGCAATGTGTGCTTATCACTGGATAAATACTACTAAGAAAGTTCTCACCTTTTAATGCCTCGGTATTAGTGTATTAGAGCTGGAAATAAAGTGTTGAATTTCAGAAACACGACATATATTGAATAATCCAGTCTAAATATTAACATGTATTTATAATTTCTTCATTTTCATTTATTTATTATTTTTAAAATGTCTAATTAAACTATGTTACAATTACAGATACCCTGAACATTCTATGTGATGGTGAAAAATTTCTGTGTCTTTATTCCACCATCCATCCACCTTCCTTTTATTTTAAGCTGAGAAGGAACATATTGTTCAAAAAAGATATGATTGTTCTCCTTCATTTGTTTAATCATTCTTAGCTTTTCCCCCTTTATTTCTGTGTTCTTCAAGCTGTCAGACAGTAGCTTTATTTGCTCTTTCGTCCTGTTGATTATCTGTCTGTATTGATTTGATTTTCAAGATTGTTATTTGTTCTTCTCTAAGTTAACTCCTCGAATCTTTTGCAGTTGTAACACTCATCTTCGCTAATTCATTGCCTATTTTAATTTCCAGTGTGATAAAATTTAAGTGAAAAGCAGTAGTAGAATTAACGTTAACTTTTGTGACAATTCATTTGCCTGTCTACCTGGGAAGGAACTTATCTTAAACATTCTTTTTTCTGTGAAATGTGTTTACATGTATAAATGTATATGAAATTATATCAATGATACACAAAGTGCATCCTAAAGCCACTTGTAGCCCAGCACCTTTATCCTCTCAACTCATCTAATACTTTGTAGACTTTGTTCAATAAAAGTAGTGCTAAAATTTTTATAGGCTTTTCAAGAGTTTCCTGCCATTGCCAAAAGGATAAAGCACTCATTATTACAGCAACCAATAAAGGTATATGTTGCCTACAGATAATAAATTGTGTTTTGGGAGTTCCTTCCTGTAAGCACAACAGAATTATCCATGTAAGTGATTAATATGGGGGTGATCATACATAAACTACATAATATAATACTCTGCCAGTGTGAGCAGCAAATCTGATGCTTTATATATCATTCAAAGATGATGTATAATTGAGTATAAGTATTGGCTGATGTTTAACTGACTACAAATTGATGATTTATAAGTTCATTACTACTAGATATAGAATCATAGAATCGCAGAATAATCAGGTTGGAAGAGACCCATCGGATCATCAAGTCCAACCGTTCCTATCAAACACTAACCTCGTCCACCCGTGCCTTAAACACCTCCAGGGAAGGTGAATCAACCACCTCCCTGGGAAGCCTGTTCCAATGACCAATGACCTTTTCTGTGAAATTTTTTTTTCCTAATGTCCAGCCTAATCCTCCCCCAGCAGAGCTTGAGGCTATTCCCTCTTGTCCTGTCCACTGTCACTTGGGAGAAGAGGCCAGCTCCCTCCTCTCTACAACCTCCTTTCAGGCAGTTATAGAGAGCAATGATATCTCCTGTCAGCCTCCTCTTCTCCAGGCTAAACAACCCCAGCTCTCTCAGCCGCTCCTCATAGGGCCTGTTCTCCAGACCCTTCACCAGCTTTGTTGCTCTTCTCTGGACTCGCTCCAGAGCCTCAACTTCCTTCTTGTGGTGAGGGGCCCAGAACTGAACACAGGATTCGAGATGTGATCTCACCAGTGCAGAGTACAGAGGAAGAATAACCTCCCTGTTTCTGATACAAGCCAAGATGTCATTGGTCTTCTTGACCACCTGGGCACACTGCTGGCTCATGTTCAGTCGGCTGTCAACCAACAACCCCAGGTCCCTCTCCTCCAGGCAGCTTTCTAGACAGACTTCTCCTAGGGTTGTTGTGCCCCAAGCACAGGACCCGGCACTTACTCTGATTTTTATTTCCTGCATGTCAATCGTAAAACAGTGCTTTGCCTACAATAGCATGTCCCACCAAAATGAAATAAGGCAAGAAGTGGACTCAATTCAAGTTTTAGGTGGGGGTGGTGGATTTTGGTGGGTTATTTTATCATCATAGAAATGGGATTTTAAGTGAAGAGTCTTAAGCACTAGCTGCTATCCACATTATTGGTCTTAACAATGACAGCAGTGGTGTGATTTGAAGAAAGTATTCTATCACTTTTGAAAATTTTAATGGCACTACGGGAAGGAGCACTTTCCATAAAATGAGATTTTGATCCAAATACTCAGTATGAATCAGAACTGGTCATTGAAGAGGACAGCAAAAGTTCAGTGTCTTTGAAGTTTTCCCTTTACATGGTTAAAGTTATGGGTTAGATTGTCTCTCTGAATGGAAAGTCATGTGAGGTATTATTGCAGGACTGAAATGCCTTTCAACAGTGAGCAGTACAGTTAGCAGATCTGTCTGTAGGAAATGAAAGGAAATGAAAGCAGAAGCAGTTACATGAAACTACCTGTGACTAGCTCTCTTTTATCCTTGTGAATCAGTTTACACATACTTATTCAGAAACTACTCTGCTCATAGGTCTCACTTATTCCTATTGCCAGGAATGCTTGAATCTCACTATGATTTCTCCAGACAAATAATAAGGATATTAGGTATTTCTTGAAAGTTATTACGAATCTGTCTAGACAAGTACTTACCCATGAAGTAATAAGCTGCCACTTTTAAATCAAAGAGATTCCTTATCTGTTTAAGGTTAAGCAGGTGGTGAGGTGCCTGTGACATCTAGAGCGTTGTAATTTTTGTTCTGAGCACTTAAGTTGCATTTTCAGATTGAAGCAACTTTGCAGAATTTCCTTTGAACGTATCCAAGTTAAGAAGGATATATTCCTGAAATCAAGATGTGATGATATAAATTTCTCCACTTCCCGAAATAAACAATTTTAAGCAAATAGAAATAGTTTCTGAATTTTCCATTGGCCTTCTGTTTGACGTTTGGTCCTATTATCCTATAATGCACTGCAGAAAAAAAAAGATCCAGTGAAAAAAGAGGTGTAACAGTAGAGTTCATGGTGGTTTTCTTGTTCTTTATCCCTTTAATTCAGAAACATATGAAAGTGTATGAGGTTATGCTTTGCTCAGAAAATTGTTCTGGTTTGAATATGTTTTGTTGTGAGCATAATAATACCACAAGAAAAAGAAGATTTAAGCTGATCACCTGCTCATATCTAGTTTTATGTCTCCTATCTAGTGAATGCAGAGATATAAATACATTTTTTCTCACTCATTCTAAAACAGAGGTCTAAAATGATAAGATTAGCTATGATCTTAATTTGCCCTCCTTTTCTTTCCATTAACTGTATAGCAGATGGCTGAAGTAAGTTGAGAAAAATCCAATCCAAGATATCAATATTAGAGTTTGAGGTCCATTTTTTTAATATAATGTACAATGCATATAATCTTTTCAAAAAAATCCATATATATAAATGGATACTTTTAAAGCTATTTGACTTCTTACAAGAATATTGTATGTAGGAATATGGACCACTGATGTGTACTAATAGATTCCCACTTGGGCCCACTGCTGGCTCATGTTCAGCTGACTGTTGACCAGCTTCCCTAGGTCCTTTTCTGCCACTCAGGTTTCCATCTGTCCTTACAGAAGCCTGTTGCTTTGAGTGGTTTTGTGATCGAAGTGCAGGACCCGGCACTTAGTCTTGTTGAATCTCATACAATTGGCCTCAGCCTACCATTCTAGGCTTTCCACATCCTTCTGTAGAGGTTTTCTTCCCTCAAGCAGATCAACAATCAAGTCCATTTTGGTGTAATCTGCAAACTAACAGAGAGCATTCAATCCCTTCATCCTTATCATTGATAAAGATATTCAATAGAATTGTCCTCAACACTGAGCTCTGGGGAACACCACTTGTGATGGACTGTCAGTTGGATTTAAACCTGCTCACCACCACTCTTTAGGCCTGGACATGAACCTAATTTTTACCAAGCAAAGACTATATCTGTCCAAGTGATGAGCAGTTAGCTTCTCCAGGAGAATTCTGAGGGGAACTCTGTCAAAGACTTTACTAAAGTTCAGGTAGATAACATCCACAGCTCTTCAGTCATCCATTAAGTAGTTCACCTTGTAATAGAGGGAAATCAGGTTAGTCAAGCAGGATCTGCTTTTACTAAACACATACTGAATGGGTGAAATCCCCTAGTTGACCTGTACATGCTGCATGATATTCCTCAAGGCAGTCTCCTCTGAAATCTTCTCCAGCACTGAGGTCCAGAAGACAGGCCTGTAGCTTCCTGGATCCTTCTCCTGGCCCTTATAGTACATAAAAATTAATAAACATTATCAGATTTTTTTAATTAAAGCTTGAAAAGACCATTTCTTCTGTTGCAGTTATGCAAGTTTGAAATTATACCATGTAAGATCTGTTTTGGGGTTTTTTTAACTTACCTTTCACCATTTAAAAAATAACTGAATATATTCATCATTAAATAGGAATAATTCAATCCTGAGCATATATCTTAGAAATAAACATATGATAATCCCGTGGTTTAGCTTAAAACTTCTGTATCAACATCTTAATGGAAATACTCTTTCAATCTAAACTGTAGAAAAATAATTAAGTTTCTTCCATAGCTGTTTAAATAAAAAAACCCTATTTAAGTTAAATGAATTTAAAAAAATCCCTCTCTAAAGCCTTTTCAGAAAGGAACAATATTCGAGAATGTCCCAGTAATTAACGTAAATCTCAGCTTCTCCCTCAGTCACACATAAACACACATTTACATGCACAGTCCCTAGCCTTACTTACTAGACTGATATTCTGAAGAACTATAAGCCTCTCTAAAGCTATTGATCTGCAGACTTTCTGAAATTAAACTGCCAGGTATCACTGTGTTCTTGATATGTTATTGATTTTCTTTAGAATGTTTTGGGGAAAAAAAGTGTGACAGAGCTGTAGGACAAATGGAAGGTCTTGGTTTTATTTAGTAGACAACTTGATTATGCAGTAGCTGACCACAATATTTTTTGCTTTTCCCCCAGTTTTCCTTTCAGAATTACTGCTAAATTAATGGTATTTTTAGGGGGTTAAAGTGTCCTACTGAATCATCAAATCTTTATTGATCTGATTCACAGAGGTTCTGAGTCCCTCAGGTAGCAGAAATCTCACCTGCTGCTTTAAGACAGTTCTGGCTCTGCTTTATATCCTTCAGAGACAAGAGGGGGAAAAAAAAGAACATAGAACTCATCATAGATCCAATTATTGTTTATAGGCATTGCTCAATTTACAGCCTCAGTACTGAATTGTCTAACACATCTGCAGTGCTCAGGGTCACCTTTATAAAAAGATGAAGTTATTTTAATCACCTGTTTGCTCATGCAGTATCACTGATTCAAAACAGATTGCACATTTTTGTTAGTAGCAGCAGAATCATTCTTTCAGAAATCTTAACTGTTTCAGCCAGGGCACTTGTAGTTTTAGAATTTTTTGCTCCATCAAATCTCTTTTTGAAATCTCCAGCTTTTGACAACTCTTCAACTTTATTGCTGAGAATGTAAAGATTCTGGTTAGACATTTACTCCCGTGTCCTCTGGTGAAGCATGCTATGTGAGTATGAACACACACATTTTGGTATTTACTAGTGTCTAAGGGCTTCAGTTAGCTTGAAATGTAGGAAACCTGCTATGAACTGCTTATAAACTACATTTACTAGACTTTTAAAGTAGAATCAGAAAAAAACCAGAAATTAATAATATGGAATGGGGAAAGAGAACAGGATGTTCTAAGAGCTGTGTAGATTAACTTTTTTTTTTCAGTTACTCCAAAGACTTGAATGTTTTCCTTCTTATTAATAATTCCTAACCAAATAGCTATTTACTGCTTTCAATTTTTACTACATGATCTCGTGTACAATTATGTTCACATCATCGTGACTGACATCTATGCTTCTATATTGGTTCTGGCTGAGATGGAGAAAATTTCCTTCACGGAAGCTTTTATAAGGCAATGTCTTGGATTTTTGATGAAAACAGTGTTAATAGCACACTGATGTTTTAGCTATTGCTGAGCAGACTTGCAGAAAGTCATGGTCTGCTTTATACACTGCTCTGCCAGCAGGTTAGCTGGGAATGTACAAAAAGGTGAGACAGGATACATCCAGGACATCTGTCCCAAACTGATCAAAAGATTATTCCATATCACACGACATTGTGCCCAGTAATAAGATTATAGAATCATTGAATAACCAGGTTGGAAGAGACCCACTGAATCATCAAGTCCAACCATTCCTGCCAAACACTAAACCATGTCGCTCAGGACCTCATCCACTCGTGCCTCAAACACCTCCAGGGAAGGTAACTCAACCACCTCCCTGGGAAGCCTGTTCCAATGCCCAATGACCTTTTCTGTGAAATTCTTTTCCCTAATGTTCAGCCTAAACCTCCCCTGGTGGAGCTTGAGGCCATTCCCTCTTGTCCTGTCCACTGTCACTTGGGAGAAGAAGCCAACTCCCTCCTCTCTATAACCTCTTTTTAGGTAGTTATAGAGAACAATGAGGTCTCCCCTCAGCCTCCTCTTCTCCAGGATAAACACCCCCAGCTCTCTCAGCCGTTCCTCATAAGGCCTGTTCTCCAGCCCCTTCACCAGCTTTATTGCAATTCTCTGGACTCGCTCCGGAGCCTCAACATCCTTCTTGTGGTGAGGGGCCCAAAACTGAACACAGGATTCAAGGAGCTGGGAGGAGGGAATATTTGGAGTTGTGAAGTCCATCTTGCCAAACAGAGTAACTGCTATGCATGATGGAGCCCTGATTTACTGAGGACTGCTGAACACCTGCCTACCAGTGGGAAGTAATGAATTATTTCCTTATTTTGCTTTGCTACTGTGTGCAGCTTTTTCTTTATCTATTAAACTGCCTTTATCTCAACCCACAGATTTTCACATTTTTCTGATTCTCTCCATCTCAGCAGAAGCGGTATGAATGACTCTGAAGCCGAACTGCCTGACAGAGTCAAACCACCACAGCTTTTTAAACTATCTATAAATCACCTCTTTTGGTTTAATTGCTGCTGTTAACATAGTTAAAATTTTTTCTGTTTTTTTTTAACCTTGTTTTCTATGGAATATTATATCCTTTATTATTTACTCTGTGAGTTTTCATTTTTCCAGGTTAAGCCATAGCCATTTTGCTTATTTAAAGTATATAGTTTTTTCTTGACTCATTATCCTGATTAGAATTATGGAAGGTGATATCCTATTTGTCTTCATCCTTTTAAAATTTCTGTATCATCAAAAAGAAAGACTCCATCAAGGAGTAAATAACTTTATTCCGCAGTAGATTCTGTATCACTGGAATAAATCACTTTCTGGAAATACCTTTCTGTCCATCAATTACCGTAAGAGCTCAGAATGACTGCCTGCTCAGCTGTAGATAAACAAAATATCTAACTTATTGCTGGTAAGGTAAAATAGGTAAGATAGCGGCCGCTGGCAGTGTTTGAAGGACACTGGTTTTACCTCCTTCTAAACAGAATCACAGAATCACTAGGTTAGAAAAGACCCCAGGAATATCAAGTCCAACCATTCTTATCAATCACTAAACCATACCCCGAACATCTCATCCACCCATCTTTTTAAGACAACCAGGGATGGTGACTCAAGCACCTACCTGGGCAGCCTGTTCCAGTGTCCAATGATCCTTTCCATGAACATTTTTTTAATGATGTCAAGTCTGAACCTCCCCCGGTGGAGCTTGAGGTCATTCCCCGTTGTCCTGTACCTTGTCACTTGAGAGAAGAGGCCAGCTCCCTCCTCTCTACAACCTCCTTGCAGGTCGTTGTAGAGAGCAATAAGGTCTCCCCTCAGCCTCTTCATAAGAATTGTTCTCTAGACCCTTCACCAGCTTCATCAATTTTTTGAGAGACAATCTCTTTATAATTTTGACAAAGTTCCTCTCCCAAGCTGGGTTTATCATTTTGTTTGTAAAGTGTCACAGAAGTATACTGACTGTAATTATACCACGAATGTTGACATAATTAGTAATTTCTATTAAATGTAGTACCATATACTGCACTGAACCGTGACCATTGAGGATTATGAATTGGTAAGGAAAGCAAGACTCTTCAAACTTGTTCCAGCTGTCTGCAACTCTGTACCATAAATCACTTTTGGCTCTCACCTTACTATAGACAAGATATTGGCTGAAATTAGATGCTTTAAGTCAACCTTTATACACTACATTTGTATTTTAGACATACGGTAGATACCATCTATCTTTCTTTAAAGAGCATCTGGATGAGTTTAGATCCAGTCAAACACAAAGCATACTGTTTAATAATACCTCCCTCTATTCTTTTCCTTGAGTATAAAATTGCTCAGCATCTTCAAAGTCTTTGGATGATGTTGCAGTGCATAGCATATTAAAACAGGAATTGCTAGGAAAAGACTATTTCAACTTCTTTGAGCATATTATGAATATCCACCCTCATACCACATAAACGTAAATGTCTAGTACATGGAGACTGAGTTTGTAAGACTTCTCTGTCAACATTGTCATCATTGACCTGTGCTATGTATGCATTTTAATTTAATTAATTTTTATAAAAGTTGTGGTCCTAGATAATAAGATCCTGTCTAAGATAAGAAAACATAAAAATTAATTACCATAGAATGATAGAATAATGAAATGTTTCAGGTTGGAATGGACCTTAAATATCATCTACCTGCACCCTCCCACTGCCATGAACCAGGACATCCTCCACTAGGTCAGGATACCCAAAGTATCATCCAACCTGGTGTTGAATACCTCCATGGATGAGGCATCCACTACCTCTCTGGGCAACCAATTTCAGTGCCTCATCACATTCACAGTAAAGATTTTTTTTCTAATATCTAATCTAAATTTCCCCTCTTTTATCTTAAAACCATTATCCTCTGTCCTACCACTATACTCCCTAATCAAGACTCTGTCCCCAGCTTTCCAATAAGCCCCCTTTAAACACTGCAAGGCTGCTATAAGGTATTCCTGGAGCCTTCTTTTCTCCACACTGAACAAGCCCAACAGTCTCAGCATGTCCTTATATGGAAGGTGTGGCACTCTTTTGATCTTCTTTGTGGCCCTCCTCTCTACTCTATGATTCCATTTTGAGAAGTAGTCAGGAGAACCCTGTACTATGAAATTACTTGTGATTTCAAAGAAAGACTGCTATCAGCTGTAGTTATTTGTGAATGTGTAAGAAAATATACACTTAACATAGTAAAAACTAGTAAAAATGAAAGGACAAAATTAAATTCAAAATTTTCATCACAACTTGAAATTTATAGCACATATATGGGCAATAATATCTTTTTAAAGGTAATGCAACTTTTTGGCTTTCTTTCTACAAGCAACTCTTTTATGACACTATTTTCCTAGCTAATTGTTAGTGCTTCAGCTAATTGTTAGTGCTTGAATTACCACTACGTAAACAATATTGCCACAATTTGGAAGGTTTTGTTCATATTCTCTGGTTTAAAAAAATCTGACTTAGTTGAATAAATTACTACACTTTGATGGGAAAAATGAAATCTCTAATACATGTTGATACAATCATGGAGTACTGTACTTTCAAACTGAAAACCTGTATGCAACAACATTGGAATGCAGTAGAATCCTCAGATTCAGGCATCAGCAGTGGTGAAGGGTCAACATCTGGTAAAATCTTGACTATTTCAGTTTCTAGTGGTATGTTTTCAGTATACACTATCTTCTCTCTGTGAAAAAAGGTTGATACTTTCAGAGGGTTTACAGTGGCAGAAATAGCTAACGAATATTTTCTAAATCGGAAGGAATTGCCTTGAGTTTGTCTTAACTGGTCTTGTATTTTTCCATGGGGGAAAAAACCCCCACATTAAAACTTGAACTTCTACAGCTACAGATCCCTACATAAAGACCTAGAAAATCTTAAAGTGAGAGCAGAGTTGTGGTGAAGGAGACATTCTAAACTCCCTGAAGGAAAGCTTAATCTTTGCCTTGGCAACTGCCACAGCACACTTCTGAATACATATGAAAATCATAGCATATCAAAAGCATCAAAAAGTTTGAATAAACATATAATTCTAGGAAAGAACTTGAAGTAGTACATGTGGCTGTAATTTCTTTTTTCTTTTTCTCTTTTATTTTGCATGCTGAAAGTCTTTGTTTCGAATATTTGCTCTTGTTTAGAGAGAGACAATTTATTTTGTTATTTGTCTTTGCTTCTTACTCTATTGGTAGGGACTGACATGCAGCTGTGTCTTGGAGCCTTTCTATTTTATTTTTTAATTTCAATTGTTTTAAAGTGACTTATCAATCTGTCTTACTAACATTATGTTTTCTTCATTGTAAATGGTGATTTATGAAGACAAATCATGAATACAAAGTAGCTATCATCTAGTGCAATCACCTAGGAAATGAGACTTAGAAATAACTTAAAATACTGTCTCTAAATAGGATGTAGAATGTTTCTGAATATACTTATAAATTCAAAATCTGAGTTGGACTTGTTTAGATTTAACAAGTTACTTGTTACTTATTTCTGTGTTCTCTGTATAGAGGTAATGCCTTTCTGCCTTTCTTAAAAGACAGATGTAATAGATTGTTTATCTTGCTCTACTTTCTCTTGTTTCCCTCTCTACACTACACAGTTTTATGATAGTCAGACAGACTAATTTCACACTTAAATTTAAATACTTTTAAGTATTTTGCAGAACCAGAACCACTCTTAACATTTCAGAGGTCATTAAAATTATTTAATCATATAAATCCCTTTAAACCAATTGTATGTTTTAACTCCTTTCTGTAGTAGATTTCACTGATAGTATTTTTATAACATTAGAAATATAGACCACATTAAGAGTATACACTGTCATTTCTAAAACTATAGCTTATTCTTTAAATAGTTGTCCTACATAAAGAATGCAGTTATTTATGTGAAAAAAAAAAAAAAAAGATGTCTCATGATCCAGCTGAGTTAGTGGTGAAATCAGCTAAGTGTCACTTAACTGTGTTATGCTTAGCTTTGGTGTGTACTGTTAATTTGACACAGCTAAAACACATGATTTTCCAACGCCTTCAGTTGCTGGGCATGCTATACAAGATATCAACCATTCAACCTCTGTCCCTAACTCTTACTCACTGGTTACAAGGTAATTAATCCTTCTCACAGATTTTACAGATGTCATGTTTTGAAGTCAGATAAGGAAAATAGTCAGTGAAATGTTGGGGGGTTTCTTTCTTGCCTGTTGCATTAGCAGATTACTTAATTACTCAAGTCTTCCATGAAAAATGCTATATAGAAAAAAAAGTAAATATCTGTCTTCCAGTCATCATTGAGTTGCTCACCCTACTAGAAGCTGGATGTATAATATGAGGGCAAAATCTACAACTGCAAACATGAAACATTAAAGTAACGTGATTTCTTTGTGCTTTAGTGTTTGTATAATAAAAATCCAAGACATTGCCCAACTTCCTGATATAATCTTTTCTTTTTTATTCTTTTGATTTCTGATCCATGAACTAGCTCTTAAATAACAGAATAATTCCTCCTGAAACATGGTGCTCAGTATAGATTACTAATTCAGTGGTTTCAGAAGGACTGAAATATTTTTTTTCAAAAACAAAAAGACCAAGAAGGTGGATAAGTTTAATGAATAGACATAGGCCACGAGAAGAAATTACACCATCTATTTTGGTGGCCAAGCAGTTAATAAAATCAACAACATTGTGAAGAAGTTTAGTTCAAAGTGCATGCAGTGAAGGTATATTCTATTTAGGTAAAGGAGTGCAACTACTGTTTATAACTCTTACAAGAGGTCATATATTTTAAAGAACTTAATAAATAAACTGAAATTTGAAATTTAAACCAAGCCCAAAACAATTTGCCTTGTAAAGAGTTTCTCTTCACTCTAATAATTGGACTTCACTAGGTAACAAATCAAAATAGAAAACTGTAAAGGGATATTGGTTTGCAAGTAAAGAATAACTTCAAATTCGGGAGGTCTTGTAATCAGAACTACATTTACTATTAGGAAACTATAATAATCTGTCAAATAAAAATAACAGACTGAAGCGTTAGTGACATAAAAGATAAATTATTGCAAAACTCACACTACCTCCCTCCCGTTCAAATTACCGAAGTGCAAATTCCCTTTACCTGCATTTACTTTCAATGGACCTTGACATGTATAATGTAATTGGGAAAAATAAGTGTTATAGGAATCCATAATCTTCTGTAGAAACCATAGTAAAAATTTTGGTTTAATTCATTACAGATACATTCCTTTCTGAATCCACTTGAAACAGAAAACATACTCTCTATTCTGGAAGGCTAACACAAGTATACCTGGCCTAAATGTAATTAATGAGCACCAAAGTGGAGAGCGCATTAATGATTAAATTTGCTGATGAGAGAAAACATTTCTTGCAGGTTAATAATATTGTGTTCATTGGATTATTTATGTTCCAGAGATATGAGCACAGCAATTTACAAAAAAAAAATAGTTCTTTGTCCCTAGTCCTAAATACTATTACGTCATGACATAACAAAAGAAGAGTTTGATATGCTGCTTATGTAATTTAGTTGCAGCTCCATTCCTTTGAATCACAGCCAAGTAATTAATCTTCTACCTAGGAGATAGTACTAGTCATATTAGTAAAACATGCAAACAATGATATTTTTTTCAGAAAGAAAATAAAGTATCAGTTTTAGAGGAGAATAATACTTCAGAAGAAACATGGATAGAATTTTACTATTAGTGTATCAAATAACTCATCAGTGAGTACTGTTACTGTACAACAGAAGCACAGTTGCAGGAGCTGAACATGAATGAACATATAATAAATTTATAAGTGTTGCAACAATAAGATTTGTAGAAACTTTGCTACTTTGTTACTTTTCATGCAGCACCTAACACATTCTAATAATTTTTTCATGGATTTGGAAACATATCCTACAGATAGAAATACATCTGTTTTCCGAAAGATACTATTCTTCTGATTAAATATTTGAAATTAAGATGGAGTGATTTCATGTGTTAGTTTTGATTATGCTGGTGGTTAAATGAAAAAAAGATGGCAATCTCTTATAAGTGTTTCAAAAATCTGAGTGGCATTACTTTGTGATTAAAATTCTTCAATTAGCATTTCCTGAAATACTAAGAATTAACCAAAGAAAATAATTACTCTAAGGATTATCTGAAAATTTTATACTAAAAAATGGTAGAGATTCACATTTATACTTTTTTTTTTATGTATGTATCTATCTATCTATCTATCTATCTATCTATCTATCTATCTATCTATCTATCGGAGACCAGGGTAAACAATTCTGTCTCTATAAGTGAGGTAGATCTTTTTTATTTGCAAAGTGTTCTGATTCCTAAAATGTGGCATTGTATCCTTTACAGTCTGCCTGTCTGTGAGTTTTGTTTTGAACAACATTGTCTTAGTGTCTACGACAGGTTCTACAAAAAACCCCAAACAACAAAGTTGAACAAACTCAATTTTTTCTACATTTAGAAACAGAACTGTAGAGTCTTCGAATAGTTTGGATTGGAAAGGACCTCTAAAGTTCATCCTGTCCACACCCCCTGCAGTCAGCAGGTAGATCTTCAGCTAGATCAGGTTGCTCAGAACCCCCTCCAACCTGACTGTGAATGTTTCCAGGGAGGAGATTTCTATCTCCTCTCTGGACAACCTGTTCTAGTGTTTTACTAACATCATGGTAAAAACTTTCTTCCTTATATTTAGTCTACATCTACTCTTAAGCATTACCCCTTGTCCTATCGTAAAAGATCCTGCTAAACATGTCTGTCCTCATCTTTCCTATAAAGTATTATCTCCTTTAAGTATTGAAAGGCATTATTGGAGCTTTCTTTTCTTCAGGCTGAATGACCCCAGGTCTCTTAAGCCTTTCCTCATAGGAGAGATGTTCCAGTTTTCTGACCACTTTTGCAGTCCTCTCCTAGACCTCCTCCAACAAGTCCATACCTTTATTGTACTGAGGATTCCAGAGCTGGATGCAGTACTTCAGCTGCAGTCTTATCAGAGTGGAATAGAGAGGCAGAATCACCTCCCTTCACATGTTGGTCACATAGAGTTAGAAAAAAAAATATTATGTCTATTAGAAAAATAATAATAATAAAAATAACCCTGACCTTTCCATTGAGCAGTTCCATAACCCCTATAGCTGAAGGCAGGAATTTGACATTTTCTAGTTATTATATATACATTGCTAACATGTCCTACTGCCCTTATCAAAATGCACAAAATATTGGCCAAAAGTGAAAGTGCTGAAACAGCAGAGTTGGCTTCTATTTACTCCAGGCTTCTTAGACTTTGGTGTCAGAAAGCTTCAAAGACTGTAATGAGGTGAGACAGATTTCTCTACCTATTCCCAGATTCTTGGAGATACATAACATAACCAAACAAGAGAAAGAGATTATACTAGTTGCACCCTATATTATCTACAATCCAAGAATCACAAGATGTTATTTTGAATCACTTTCTAATCAAACATCTGGATGATTTTAAAGCATATTTGCAGTTTTACCTTGCAACTGAAAATAAAAGGTCTAACGGAATGTTTCAGAAAGATCATTTTAGTTTTGAAAATTTACATTTTGTCAAATTTCAGAAATAATATCTTCATGTCTTCTTGCTTTCTGTATACATGATACTCCTCATGTTTTGGATTAGGAGATCTGAAACAAAAAAGCCAAAAAACCAAACCCAGCTTACGGACCTGTTGAATTACTTGTTTAATATTTCAATTTGCATCAGAAGTAGACTACTGTTAAGATTCCATAGTATACTCTGACTGGTTTAGATGGTTGATTGTTATTGGACTTTACTAAATTATGAGCTTTTCTGAGATAGGAAACCTGGAGGAAGCTATGAATATAAGGGTAAGATCTATCTCACCTAACATTAGCCACTTAAAAATTAGCAATCTTCTCTGCTATGGCTTTACTTAATAGAAAGAAATAAGCATATTACCAATCAAATTATTTGCTACAAAGGCAATAATTCACTCTAAAGTGTTATCAATTTTTGCTTGGATATGATTTGAACATTTCCCTCTCAATTGCCATGAGAATCAGTATAAGTATATATCAGTATATTCTCTGTTGGAGTAAGGCAAAATATTAGGTAAATCCCATCAAACATTAGCTATGTTCAAGGTTCCTTTCAGTGCTTCAGTGGTTTATAAAGGCTGTGCTGGTCTTGGCTTGGATTGAATTAATTTTTTTCATATGATACTGGAAACAATGCTGGAATATTTTTAGTATTGCTGAGTAGTTCTTACACAGAGTCAGGGATTTTCCTGCTCAACACACCATTCCATCAGTGAGAAACGTAGGGTTACACAAGAAGCTGGGAGGGTATACAGGCAGTACAGCTGACCCCAGCTATCCAAAGAGAAATATCTTAATGGTTACGTGAAAAACAGAAGCACTGCACATACTTTGTTTGCAAGAAAAATTTGACTTCCTTTCTTTTTTTTTATTTCATTTTTGATTGTTATGTAAAATATTACCAATGGAGTGAGTCAAGATATTCAATTCATAACACATCTGAGTTCTCTTGTTGAGAAAGATAAAGGAATTTTACCAACATTTAGAACTGTCCTTTTTTTCACTGTACACATAAATTTTAAAATTACGTAATTGTTACATTTATTTTGAAAATAAAGGAATAATGGCCACTTATGGGTTCCTAGGTGATCAGTTGCTGTAAGTAAAATCTTGTAATTGGAGGTGGTGAAGGACATGACTGAGAATTTAGTTATTTGCCTGCCTGGATCTCTGACAATAATAATAAAGAAACCCTAATAAAAGTCTTGATAATTTTATTGTTTGTATCTGGTGATAAATTCATGCTATTGTAAACAGGAAAAAGTCAATCACCTTCCGAAAACATTCATGGTATAAAAATTCCAATTTTACATTTCATGAAAACATTTATAAAATGCATCTTATTGTCTGCTTCCTATATAATTCCTATCTTATCTAACTTTGATTAAGTAATTAACTGGAAGTCAATGCATGTGATGTTAAGTAGGTGATGCATGTGTCGGTGTCTGGACACTGACAACTCTTAGAAGTTTCTGAATATTTAGAAAAAAGGGGGAAAAAACCCATAAAGTTAAAAAGTGTGAGCTTGGCAGTACAATTCTTTAATGTAAATTTTAATTAAGTTTTGTATAATTGTATTTCTTTAAAAAAAGTCACAAATTATATTGTTGTCTTCTTTATAATCTATGTTTTTAGTACAGACTGTTTGTTCAAATTTAGCCAAGACTTTTTTTATTCAATTCTTTCTGTGAATGAGAATATTCTCAGACAGTGAAACAGTACTACAGTACTACAAAGCAGAGAAACCCATAAAAACATTAGTTTCTTAGAGAATGCCTGTGCATTTTCAGGATTTATGCTGCCAGACAGTCTATGATGATTACTGCTGCAGAGACATAACAGTTCCAGCTGATGGTTCAGCAGCAGGGAACCCACATGTTCTGGGAGTGCTGGTAAAAATGAGCTGTGAACGTGTTCAGGAATCTGGCTTCATGCTCTGATGGTGTGATAGGCCACTGACCACAACTGGAGTGAATTGAGCATGCAAGTGGAATGCAGCCAGCTGGTGATGGGAAAATCTGGCTCTCAGAAAGATTGGTCAATGGGATATCTCAAGTCCAGAGAACCAAAAATGAGGAGTTTTAATTACATTTTGCTGGGTGTTTGGGGGAACCATCTTAAACTTATGATTCTGTGCTTCTTCCTCTCAGTCTTGGTGACACAGTAGTGTCTTGTTGAACTATCGAGGCTTTTTTTCTTTTGGTTTGTTTTTTCTGCTCAGGATCAAGTAGGATGGGCTTAGTTGGGAACAAGTAGAATGGGATCTGCTATAGTTATCTGTGGTAACTATTTAGTCAAACTTAAAAATATCCTCTACATTTACATTTTATAGCCTTTCCCCCTTTCATGTCCCTGAAAATAAGAGTAAGAAACTAAAACCTTGGCTTTATCCAAGTCAGAGAATGCAGTCGTGGCAATTTTACTGTAAATGGCTTTAAAGTATATCTTGGCACATTCCTGTTCATAGCTATCCCAATGGAACACATAGAGGTCAGTTCTAATTTATGTCAAGCTGCTGTGGTCACAAAGAACTGAAAATAAAACCCAGCACTTACTGCTAACAGAAAAATGGATTTTCTTTAATTCTATAGGGGAAAAAAAATCTTTGTGGGAGTTCTATGCACTGGATACTTATACTTGATCTAGGATGATCTTCTAATCCCTGATCTATGATTCTATGATCTTCCTTAGCTACTTAATGTCCATCTAAATATAAAATATGTTCGATGGTCTTCAAAATGTGTTTCTATCAAAACTAACTACTGAAATCTTCTCTCAAACTCAGTAGATAATACAATTCTTTGAAAATTGCTTTCCATAATTCTAGTCACCAAAGACATAACATCCTGACATGTACATATTAAATTGACCTTTAACTGTGTCAAGACAAAGAAAATGTGATACAAGTAATGCACAGAGCATTATTATACAAAATTTCTGTAAGATCACTTGTACAAAATTTAACAGTTCTAATTACTTGAGCATCAGTGGGCAAGTGAGTGTATCAGTCATGCCTACCCAGCCTTTACTATGTAGGATATCTAAATTCTGCATTAGGTTTAATATTCACAACTACCTTATGATTATCTTTATTATCAGCATGTGTATCGTAACTGTACAACTATTCATCTTTATTCAGTATAATTCTTCATTTATTAAAAACACATAATAAAATTAAAGCCTTTCCTAAGGTTAGACAAAAAATAGCTTAAGTTCCTGAAAAGTCCTTTCACTCTGGCAGGAGTTCTTTAAAAAATAATTCTTATTTATGTTACTTTCAGACAACACTTTTGGATAAATGACATGTAGTAGGGAACTGGAAACTTTATCTTCCTGTCAGAGTTGATGCAGTAAAGTCAATTGTACAAGATAATAACATATCGCTTGTAAAGGTGGAAGGTGAGTCAGTGCACAAGGAGAGAAAGATGAAAGAAATTTTCAATCTCAAATAATTTGAGCAAGCAATGATGTGTTAGCCAGTCTTAGCTGGCTAATACGATGAGTGCCAGGTCTGAGAATATTGGATATATAGGTAAAGTTAAATAAGTTGGAACTGAAACACAGAATAATCCCCCCAAAGACATTAAGACTGTGTCTCTTTCATACTGTAAGGAATATTTTCATTTCAAGAATGTGCTTGATTACTATTCAAATATATTATCCACAGGATACCCTTGAAAATAATTAAAAAATAGTTAGGAAGTATGGGGGTTTGGGTTTTGTGTTTGTTTTTTTTTTAAATAACAACAAATCGAAAAATCATGAAATACATTAGGGAGAGATCCAAAAATACCTTCAATAATGAAAACTCTCACTACAGGCAGACTAAATGTATATTTTTGAACTGCAGGTTTGTCTTGGAAAGACAATATGTAAGTTTCGTTAGCTTTCTGAATAAGTGATTTCCTTAATGTTTTCAGACTATTGAGTACAAAACATTGGAAAAATTGCTGTGGTTAAAAGTGGAAACATATAGGAAATTGGGTGATCTTGTGCTCCGCTGTGAATTTTCTTAAACAAGGATAGACTTACTCATTTTCTCCCATGACCTCATTACTCAAGGCTATGAGTAGGTTGATCTTTGAGAAATTACCTTGGAAGTCTAGAGCCAATCTTTAATTTCTTTTTCCTGTCTATTAATCTCCACCAAGCAGAATCCTCTTCAGAAGCTGAAGATCCTCTCTACTCTTTGAGATAAAGCCTTGAACACACCCTCTAAAATTCTCTAGCTTGCTTTTCATTTTCCTTAATATGACCTTGCATTCATTCAGAAATACATCTTAAAATCTGAAATCATCAAAAGATATTGAAGAGGCACATAAGTTCATATAAACTATATTGACAATAAAAAACACTGTCTTTCAGTCAACAAGACAAGTTCACCTTTGGAAAAACTACACGAATAAAATGAAAAATCAATTGAAACTGCATAGCTTCTCTTGTTTCTCATAATGTGACTTGAATGCTGACCATCATTTCTGAGGCACATCATTCAAACTATCCTGGGGAACTCAGCCCAGAGGGGACTGCTGGAAAAACAGCAACCAGGAGAAGGCTACATGAAACAGTATGGCAGCAACAAACTGTTCAGGTTATGCTTTTATTTTCATAGACAGAACAATCAGGAAGAAGTAGAGATTGGTTTTATCAAAGAATGATAGAATGATAAAATGGTTTGGCGTGGAAGGAATCTTAAATATTATCCAGTACCAATCTCCTTGTCATGTGTAAGTATACCTGTTCCAGTGCCTCACCACACTTACAGTAAAATTTCATCCTAATATCTTATCTAAATCTTCCCTCTTTCAGCTTAAAATCACTACTGTCATACTATTTCCACATTACTTCATGAAGAGCACCTCCCTATTCCTCTAGGCTCCCTTTAAACACTGTAAGACTGCTACAATGTCTCCCTGAAGCCTTCTCTTTTCTAGGCTAAACAAGCTGAAGTCTCTCAACCTGTCCTCATACGGGATATGTTCCAGCCCCTTCCCTCTCTTTATGAAGCACAAAATAAGATTCAAATGTGCAGATTTTGTATTCTTTCTATATAACCTATGTACAGTCATGTTTTGGAAAGACGTTGCAGAGACAATCCTTGGATTCTGTAAGTTAGTAAAATAAGTTGCATTGCCTTCCTATTTTAGACCTATATTGGGAAAATTATGTTCATATGGGCTTGGCGAAAACTAATAGTTTATATTCTCTAATAAAAAAGGAAATACACTGCAAAGTTTAGGAAGCATTATCTCTTTTATTTTGTTATAAATTTTTCCAGTCTTTTTGTGATGTGTTTTACAGAGTAAGTAGGTTTTAGACCTGTGGAAATCTGAAGGCAGTAAAGGTTCACAGTTTCTTAGGTTACATTACTCCTTTTTCTTTTTAAACGAAAGAAATCAAAAATGAAAATCAACAATCTTTCTATGTCTTGTTTTTAGGTGTATAAAATGAAAGGGAACAAAATATGACATGTGCTGTTAGAAGAAATTGAAGGAAGGCATGTGGTTGTTCATTAACTGGATGATGCAGAATTCTAACTATACACAATGCCATGCTAAACAGACACTATAAAAAACAGTTGGTGGTGGGATTTCTCCCCATCCTGCTAACCACAGAGACCACTCTGCTTCTTTTCATCACCTTTTTGATGTGCTTGGAAAAACACCTTCTCTCCTTACGTGGGCTATCATTTGATCCAGTGGATCACAGCCTTCATGCGGATAATTCCTATTGTATAGAAGCAGTCATCCAGGGTGCTAAGGCAGCCTCTTGGACTACCTGAAACTACTAGAATTAAGAAAGAAACTCACTAATCATCTGAGGAAGGGGATTGATAACCAATTATCTTGACCAGGCACACTGGGGAAAGAACACCCATTGGTACCACACAGCGATCCAGAACACCTGGGCACTCCATCAGGGCCCTTTGTTCCTGAGAAGAGGCTCCATCATTGCCTGAGAAAGAGATTGACCATCAGTCATGCTCCCACTGGACACGTGATACCTGGATTGTGGCCCAAGTGAGGTGGTCTGTTGCAGCTAGTGGGAAGTTCTACTAGTATGATGTCTTCCAAGAGCAATCAAAGTAAATACTAAAATAACAAAATGAAAATTCATAAATTCCTATCTATGGTATTTTTTTTATTTAGAAGAAACCTTTTGGAAGTAGTTTTTATATCCTTGCCCATAATTTCTCTGTCTATCTTTACCTAGATATTCAATATTTAATTCTTTGCACCTATTCAGTGTCACGTCTGATTTCACACTTAAGACTTTCAAATATTCTGTTGCCTCCTCTGGATTATTTGATTGTTCTTATCTCTAAATAAGTTTATCTGAAAATATGACATTCTGGAAATAGTTTAGTAAAATCAGTGTTGGTGAAATTGTCAATTTTTTCTTCCATAGCTGGATGAAATAGATTAATATTTGAATTTCATAGTACTCAGAATTAAAGAAAAAAATAAGTCATATCCCTTTTTCCTTTTTTTTTTTTGTCTTCCTGTTGAGAAAACAAAAAGTAAAAAGCAATTATTCAGTTTTGTAAGAAACCTTGAAAGTTACTCTAAATCAAATACTGAGAAAACTTCAAAGCTAAAATTAATGAATAAAGAAGTGTGCATTGCACTAGAGAAAAACACCAGGTTTTAATGTTCACAGGACTTCGTGAGATTTGAAAGACATGTTTTTTCTTAGTCTACTTTTGAACCTGAAGATAAGCCTGAATTTCAGTCTGCCACAACTCATCTGAGGATCCTAACCACTAAGGATATAAATATTTATGCAGGGGCAGAATTTTTCTAAAATTTTTTAAGAAAATGGTCTATTTGAAGCTCCTAAAGACTCTGTTTCTAGCACTGTATATTTTATTTTATTTTGAAATGTAGTACTAGAGTAGTAGACTGATTTAATAATGGTAATCACACAATTCAATCATTGGTTTAGAAATGCATTCCCATTTTAATCTTACTGTTGCTTTCCATTTTTTTCTTTTCCATCCTGCGACATAGAGTATGGTTCGTCATGTAGATTATACAGGTTTTGTCCTTTCTTGGATCAGTGACTTAACCACAGGATTTCATTTTAAAGAGTACTCACAGGTCTACCACTGCCAACAATAAGATGACCTGGTAATATTCAGAGTTCAAAGTTTAATTGCAATAGATCAATCATTGCAAAGTTCAAAGACCATTATTAAGCTAGCTGCATATTTTAGGTCTTGAAGCAATATAGGATTAATTGTCAGGAAAAGAGTGGAAAAGGAAAGCACTTTAATCTTCTCGTCCTCAGTGTCACATAAGTCAAGTTTCCAAATATGCAACATGATATCATAGCTACAGGAAGAGTGTCCAATTTAGCCAAGGAGAAGGTGCAAAGTGACCTGATGGAGCTTTGGGCTTTTATTTTGAGTTACTAAAACCAGTGATATTTAAAGGTGCAGTACCCAAAATTCCTTCCAAATTTTGGCCTTAGACTCTGAAGATATTTACTGAGAGTAGTTCTTTAATTTTTCTCATGCTCAGATAATTGAGTATTTCAGAATATTAGCTCTCTAATAATGAAGTTGTAATAATGAATTAAAGCTAAATTAATCCCAGTATTGGAAAAGAATCTGCAGCATTTTGTAGAAAGAATCATGCCTCCCATACATGTTAATTTTCTGATGTGTGTCTAAGCAAACTTCTAAACTAAGTATACT
The DNA here is from genome assembly GCA_033558105.1 of Coccyzus lansbergi. Taxonomy (NCBI): domain Eukaryota; kingdom Metazoa; phylum Chordata; class Aves; order Cuculiformes; family Coccyzidae; genus Coccyzus; species Coccyzus lansbergi. The sequence continues at coordinate 2,301,507 of JAUMJK010000056.1, read as the reverse complement.
GTACACACTCATCAGATAAGCTAGTCTAAACTAGCAAAAGAGAAAAAAATCCTGAAAAGTCTCATCTTTGGGAATATAGTGATTTTTCTTAGGAGATGCTCCTTTTCAGAGAAAAATCTGAGAAAGAAATATGACTATATTTTAATCAAATTTTCCTTTATTTACTTCTACTTTGTTTAGTTTTCATCATAGCATCTGAGATTATGCACTGTGCATCGAACAAACATTCTTTTCTATAATAAAATCCTATGAATGAAAGGTAGATTTTTGCATTAAAAAATGGAAAAAGTTATACACAGTTGTTCATACTTCTTATATAATCACATGCAGAAGAACAAATAATTTTCCAGTTTTCTAATGAAGTGTTAGCTGCTCTAAACCATCTGATATGGTCCTCTGTTTATTACCCACTTTTAGTTACACAGATTGTCAGTGATGAGGTTGCAGAGAGAAGTCCAAAAACCCTCAAAAGGAACTTCAGGGCACTGGGGTGAGTGGTTGAAGGATCAGGAGGACGTATTGTTTTCCTCAAGTCCATCAGTAGTAGGGGAGAATACTGAAAGGAACAGGAAAACTCATGTGATTAATACATGGCTCAGAGACTGGCACCATCAGTGGAATTTTGGTTATTTTGGTCATGGGGAGGTTTACATAACACTGGGATTGCTGGCAGCAGATAGAGTTCAGCTATCTCAAAGGGGAGAAAAGATTCTCACTAGTGAGTTGGTGGGCTTCATGAAGAGCGTTTTAAACTAGGTTTGAAGGGAAAGGGGATAGAACTAGACTCACTAGTGATGAGCCTAAGGGTATCCCAACAACACTGAAGTGAAATCAATAGCCCAACTCAAGTGCCTCTATACCAACTAGAGGCTTCAACAACAGATAAATATTTGTAAGATTTATTTTATTTCCCAAATGTAAGACAAGAAATATTGGACAGCATAAGATACATGAGAAACATGTTTCCTGACTTTTAATTGGAATATTTTTGTCTCTGTGAAGATTCCTCCTTCTGCTGTATGCTTCAAAATACGATGCGAGAATGGGTAAAGCTCTATCGCTACAAAGGCCACATGTGCACACAGCATAGAATCATAAAATCATAGAACAACCAGGTTGGAAGAGACCCACTGGATCATTGAGTCCAACCATTCCTATCAAACACTAAACTATACCCCTTATAGTGATATGTAATTCGATGCTGAGATCTCTTAGGACATGCATAGTGTCATAAATGCTGGAGAGAATTCCTGGAACTTGCAGTAAGGACAATGATGAAACCCATTATCAAGGGTGTTGCTCCTTGACAGTTTCCTGGAGATACAACAAAGAGGAGAAATGAAGCTGGTTTATGTGTAAAGTAAACTAGGTTATTGTTAGGGCAGTTGTTGTCAAGATCAGCTTATTATGTCAGTGTAGGTGTAGTTAGTCTTGTCCAACACATTGTGTTAGTCTTTAAGAAGTAGCTACTTATTAGCGAAACTTTAAAATTTATTGATCATAAATGAGCCATTAGAGCCATAAAAGGCCATAAAAGACATTTCAACAAGGCCTGTACGATCATTTAAACAGTATATATACATATTTCACAGAACATTGCACTTGAATCAGTACAAATCTTTCATCAACTTATTTGTCTAAACAGAAGTCAATAGTAATTTTTTTTCTCTGGAAACACAGTTTCAGTTATTTATACCATATATTTCATTCATACAGCATAAAACTACAGTTTTAATTCACTTCCTACAGTTTAATTTATCAGAAATTAAAACAAATGAACAAACAACCTTAGAGTGAGTGAAATATATCTTTGTTACTCTGTATTAACTTCATAACACCAAAAAAGAATCAAAACTATAATTTGTAGTAATTTGAATTAACTCTTAATATTATTTTAACAGTCCAAACAGAGCTTGGGAACATATTCATTTGATAGTATTTTTTAAGCCTAAACTATGCATTAGTTCCTGAGAACTAATGCATTTAAGTAAGAAATCTATTCCAGATGAGTACTCTTTTTAAGCTTGTTTAGGCAGAACATGCTTGCAATAAACTTAGTACCCCTCTTCTCCTCAACAATTAGATTTGCAATTAGATTAAATTTAATTTAAACTTAACTCTACTCTAATGATATGACTGTACAAAGTACTTTAAATGGCATTATTCACAGTGTCTGTTGTTTGAAAGTCATTATTTAAATTATGGTTCATTTCTGTAGGATAGAAGCTTGTAAAAAAGCACAAGAAGACTCAAAATCAAACCTATTTTTGTTTTTTGACTCTGGCCTAATTATTAATTAGGGTAGTCTGAAGTTTCAGTAGGGCACACAGACTGTTTTAGAGGGTGTTTTAAATACTGTAGTTAAATTGTAGGAGCAATTCTCAAAAAACTAAAAATCTTAATGGAAAAAAATATCTTGCTGTACCTATTTGGCTAACTGCCTTCTTGTTTTACCTCCCATTTTCACAACTCTGACATGTAGCAGTGCATATTTTAACATAAAATAACAAGTCTGAAACTCTGACATGCTGTATATTTATTCTTGTGTGAAGTAAAACTTTTTTAAAATAGTACAGATGATTATATCTATTTTTTTTCAAATGAAGTGTTTCTTTTAAAGTGTAACGTTTATTTTCACACTTCTGATTGCCAGAGAAGCAGGAAACAGAGAGCTGTATATCAGACATTTAAATCCAGACGTTATGCAATCATGATAACAAGGATTAATAAAGATTAATTTAGCTCCCACTTAAAAGCTCTGGTGTTTCAGCAGTACAACTGTCTAGCTTGTGAAATGGGAATAATTATAATTTCCTTTTGAAATGTGCCTCTTTGTTGTATAGTAGAGGGTTTCCATGATTTGAAGATTATTTATGCCAAACTGTTCTCTAGCAACTTGTTCTTTAAGACGTGACTGTTCAAATGACAGTTAAAAAAATCAAATACTCTGAATAGTTCATTACTACCTCTTAAGCACATAGAACAGATTTTATTTAACTGTAATGCAAAAAGAATTAATTTTCTTCATTGCTCTAAACTGTAAATGATACAGACATAATTTCCAAGTGCCTTAATTTTAATGGTTCAGTCCTTCTGAAGAAGACAGCTATTGATGAATATAATAGTTTTGTTCTATGAAAACTAGAAAACAAATTTCTGTATAATTAGATGCTCATGAGAATGTAACAGATGTCCACATCAAGACCTTTATAGGCTTGCAAATAGCAACACAAGACTTCCACCTTGAAGTCTTCTGCATAATATCTTTCAACATAATTCCTTTGTAATAAGTGACATTAGAAATTTTCCATTTAATAAAATATTACTGTTTAATGTGCTATTTACCCTCTCTCCACAAACACAGTAGCAGTATTCTACTTTTCATTTGTTACATAGTTTGTCTGCAGTTTTATCTAAGAAGCTGAATGTTCACTTGTTAAGTATTAGATATTACTACTCCAATTCTGGAGAAAAAGTCATTCCCAGTGAAGAGTACTGGGAATGTGTGAAGTTCAGGACAGAAAAACAATGAAAAATAGTCTGAGTCTGATCTAGTAAAAATTATTTGGTATTATTTGTATTCATGCTCTGTAAATAAGTGTCTTCGGTCTGAGTTTTCGGAAAGCTTAGTTCATATAATTTAGTTCAAAGAATTTGAATATTTCATTTTTCTATTTAATTTATACACACACACACATAAATATATATAAAATATATATAAACACTCATAAACATGTATACATACACACACAAGTAGATAAATCTAACATTTTGCTTAAAACAAATTCTAGTCCTTTTCCTGCCTGGCTTCCAGATATTGCTACAGAATGGCATAGGTTTCCTATAGTTCATATCCTATTTTACAGTCCCATGTGAATGCTCCAGAGTGTTATTTTAAATACCACTAGATATGTATGACTAGTTACATTATGTGCACTGTCACTGTCTTCAGTTAACTGAATTTTTTTTCCTTTTGATATCACTTCTGACTTCAACTTTTTTATCAGAAAGCAGGTTTTCAAAGCTAGATGGATTTTTGTTGGTGATGGCTTTGGTTATTTTACAATTTTCTTCCCGGGTCAATGTATTTTTAACTCTTGATTTATAAGTATTTTATATATTTAGTTCTGTATTTGGGTGTGTGTATGACTCCAGTGCTATGGACTGATGATAACTAGTACCAGTGTGAATATTAATCTCTGTGCTTATGATAGTCTACTAGAGGAGCCCATGGTTGATAATGACTTATATAACCTGACATTTTCTATGACATAAGGAGTCATAGGAAAAGGAGTATACTCAATGTTGTGTCCCCTGATCACGCGATAAAAGACAGTTTAAAGACCTGGAGTGCTACCGTATCAATATTTTCACTATTGATACTCATTCCCCTAGTTTTCACTTCAATATAATGTTATAAACAACATTATATTGAAATCTCTTTTAGAATGGAATATGGATAATTAGAAGCTGTTGCTTTTCACTAAAATTGTGAGTTTCTGTATATGTGATCATTGATCTGGGTATTATGACTACACAATTCTAACATTTACAGTAGATAATGAAAAAACCTTTATTTGATTCTGGGGGACCAAGACTGTACGGCCAGAGAATGGAACAGTCAGGTGTTCATTCCATATTTTTTCTCATATATTCTGAACCATCTGCCTTAAACAGATAGACTTATTCATCAAAGCTACCTGCTTACAATTCATAACACTGGTATAAATTCTAGTCAGGTGGTTTGAAATTGCATATTTTTAAAAAGAGAAACAAATAACTCTTCTCCTCACTTTTAATAAACTTTTCAAATAGTGAGAATTCCACATTTTGGCAAGTCAGAGAATTGTTTATAATGTAAACAACATAATCATCTTCCTGTGACTGGTTACCTGATTTTGACATGAGAGAACAGGGAGCTATGGACATGGTGACACATTGGAAAGTTCAGCACAGGAAGAACAGACAGCTAGATGATCCCTCAGTTTCTTCATGCAACAGCTACTTAATTTGATTTCTCTTACTTTCATCCATATGATCTGCTGCATTTGACAATTTGTCCGAATACCTAGACTTTGGGAAGCAACTGTGAAAAGGTTTTATAGGATTGAGAGGTGGGCAGTATTTTCAGTCTGGTTCATCTATTGGAAAGAAAAATTGTTCTAGATGAAGAGCCTCACACCATTTACAAGTAATACAATTTTTATGTCACTCACATTTTAACTTGACATGATCCTAATTAGCTCTGCAGTTACCCAGAATATAAAAAGTTTGGTTCAGTTGGCTGCTTAATAGTCATTGTGTTGCATACAATGAAAGTTGGCATGTTACATATTTAACCACAAAGTTTTGGAGGTTCCTCTGATTATGAATGTATATCAGTAATCATTAGTTAGGAAGTGCCTGTCAGGTAGCATGTTATTTTCAGAATAAACACCTTCCAGAAGTGATGGTTTTCTTATTAATATTTTAACCACTCAAAAGGTGGTTGGTGTTTTGCAGTAACTATGAAAAAAAAATCTATATGCAGAAGATCTAGCAATTAAGTAGATAAAATTAAGATAAAGGGAGAACAATAGAACTTGTATTTAAAGATATATTTGCACAGATACCTACACAGTGATTTATCGTATCATAACAAGATTACTTTCAATATCTGGCCCTCTTTATGCTGCACCTCATTTCCTTTAATCTATCTTCTTCCATTCATGTGCTTAAGGTTCTAAGAATTCAATTTTCTAGGGTTTCAAAACAGAAAAAAAAATTATACAAAAATAAAAATTATTTCATTTATATTGAATGAGAGGAAAAGAGAAGCTCCACCTTTTTACTGGGAAAAGCAATTGCATGTCTTACAAAATGTTAATGTTGTCATACAAACACATACCTTAAATGTAGTTAGAATAAACCTCTAGATATTTTAGAAGGAAAAATAATGGAAAAAAGTAATCAAACTTTGTACGTATTCCCTACTGAGTGTGGAAAATGTTTTTATCTTTAGAATATTAAGGACAAAAGCTCTTCAGTGGTAATGTTTCAGTTATCGGAGGGTATAGTCAATTATTCTTCAGTAAGCTTATACTATCAAGTATAAAAGGGTGTGAATCAAAACACTAGATTTAATACTCTGAACTCTGGGGTGTACAAAATCTGATTTTTTCTGCTTGATTGCACCTCTATAACTAATGTAGGAAAGCTACATGCAGAGTTTCTTAGGTTTTGGAATGCATTTTTTTTTCCTGTTTTTCCTTTTCCTTCTGATTTTCTGTAGGCCATTTCTTTCTCTTTTGATCTGTGATGTATTTGCTCAGGTGTTTCCTATTTTTATGGCGGTGTCAATTAACTCCCTTAAAATTGCCCCTGTTGCTCTCAAAATGTATTGATGTTCCCTTTGAAGCCTCTGTCTCCATTATCCACCATTTTCAGCATCAGAGACTGACCTCAGTGAGAGGAAAGTTTGCTGCCAATAAGCTCTACCCTGCTACTAAGTGTGTGTTTAGATGAAAGAAATGAAATTATGTAATGAACCTAGAAAGCAGCCCTAGAACAGTCTAAAGACTCTAGACAAGAGTCAGAAATAACTTAGACCTACATTACTCTAACAGCATTCAGGAGTGTTTGGGTGTGGGATTCAACCTCCAGTGTAGTAATTAAAGATAGTGTTATGAACATTTAACATTACTCTCCTTGTGCATTTTTAAGTGAAGAAAGAGGGAAAAAGGAAAAAAATGATCAAATATTTTAGTGTAAAAGATTTATTAAAATCCTTTATTCAATCTGCCTAAAAGAAATTAGTAGCAATAAAAAAAGCAATCGTCTTAAACAAAAGTTTCATGCAAATTAAGAGAAATATGACTCATTTGGGATTGACTTGATTGCTTTTTTAACCAACCCATAGAACCTCAGAGTTGGAGAACTGACATAAAATTGAGTGCAGTTGTCTCTGGTTTCATTTTTTTCCTACTGAAATGACCAATCTCTTACTATCTAGTAAGTTTTCCAGATGTCCTTTCTGCCTCTATTTCTCTAACATGACTTTTTCTTTACTGAAAGACCATGATAGTGAACTAGAAAGAAATACTGTGGAATAGATTATTGATTTTGCAATATTGCTTATATAAAAAATAATGTTTAAATGAGTTCTACACCGCATCTCTTACCAAAAATATTTTTCCTTTCCTGTCCTACTTCACATTTTGAGCTGAAACAGATAAGTAGATTGCATGGTCTGCTATTATACTTCATAAGACATAAAAGTTATGATGTCTTATTAAAACTCTCTATGGCAGACAGCTGTACAGTAAAACATGGAACATATAAGGTAGAACACTTAAGATTTTATTGCTGTGGGGAACAGAAGTCATATTGTTAAACAGGGAAATTCAGTACAAAGCTCCTATGTTGCATTTTTTTTTATTGCTCTCTAACACACTTGTGTGATCTTAATTCAGTCACTCATGGTAAAAATTAAGTAGGTTCAGTAGCTTCTCACTACTAAGAGGTTTGATTCCTGTCACCCTCCTGCTCCTTGCTTCCAACCACAAGCTATTGCCACGTACCTTGCACCAACTCTGGCACTTGGAGAACACCTGCTACAAAGTGAGCATTAGCAATTGTATAGGTTTGCAGAAAGCACCAATGGAAGCACATGGGAATGCAGTGAAACAGCAATGCAAGGAATAGGGGTAGAAGAAATGGGCAAAAAGGAAGTAGGACTTTCCTCTTTTGTTAACTCTTTGCTGTTAGGGGCTTGTCATAATTGTGTAGATTCATTTTGGAGCTGTTAGTCTGCCACTGATTTTGAGATGGAGTATCTATAGCACGCCTAAGCACTAAAGGGATGACAAATCTACAATTTGTTTCAAGATTAATGAAACTAGATTAATACTGAGATGACCACAATGAAGACAAAAAGAAGTTAGTCATAACCCGTTGGGTAAATTATTGACATGATTCCAATTTCTGGATTTTTTTTTCTGAGTCTTCAACCAAAAAGTAAGTTCAGTATAGAGCTTCACTGAGGAATCATAGAATCATAGAATGGTTTGGCTTGGAAAGGGACTTAAAGATTATCTAGCTCCAGCCACCCTGCCATGCACAGGGACATCTCCCACTAGACCAAGCTACTCAAGGCCCCATCCAATCGGGACGTTAACACTTCCATGGAGGGGACATTAACAACTCCCTTGGAAAACCTGTGCCAGAGCATCATTGTGCAGAATTTCTTTCTAATGTCTAGTCTAAATCTTCTCCCTTCCAATTCAAAGTCATCCCTCCCTATCCTATCACTATACGCCTATGTAAAAAGCTTTCTTGCATACCAGCTTTCTTGTATACCCCGTTCAGGCACAGGAATGCCACTATAAGGTCTCCCCAGAATATTCTCTTCTCCACGCTGAACAAGCCCAACTCTCTCAGCCTGTCTTTAGAGCAGACGTGTTCCATTCCTTTGATCATATTTGTATAGCCCTCCTATGAACCTGTTCCAACAGTTCCATAGTTTTCTTAGGTCAGGGATTCCAGAATTACCTCCCTTGACCTGCTGGCAATCCTTCTTTTGATGCACCCTAGGATGTGGTTGGCACTAAGGGCTTCAAGCACACATTGCAGACTCATATCAAGCTTCTCACTAATCAGCAACCCCAAGTCTTCCTCTGCAGGACCACTCTCAATCATTTTGTCCCCTATCCTGTATTGAAAACTTGTATTGGCCTGAGGCAGATGTAGGACTTGCACTTGGTCTTGTTGAACCTCATGAGATTCTCACAGGCCCACTTCTCCAGTTTGTCCAGGTCCCTTTGGATGACATCCTTCTGATGTGATGAGTATACCACTCAGCTTGGTGTCATCTGCATACCTGCTGAGGGTATGCTCGATCTCACTGTCTGTATCGTTTGATGAAGATACTAAACAGCACAGATCCCTGAGGGACACTACTTGTCATGGACCTCCATCTGGACATCAATCCATTGGTCATTACCCTCTGAAAGCCACCATCCAACCAATTCTATACCCACTGAACAGTTCACCTATCAAATCCATATGTCTCAAATGTAGAGAGAAGGATGTTATGGGTAACCATGCCAAAGACCTTAAAGGAGACCAGATAGATGACATCTGTAACTCTTGACTTTTCTACTGATGCTGTCATTCCATCATAGAAAGCCTCTAGGTTGGTGATGCAGAACTTGTCCTTGGTGAAGCCATACTGGCTGTCTCAAATCACCTCACCATCCTCCATGTGTTTTAGCACTTCTTCTCAGGCAAGGAGGTGAGACTGACAGGTTGGTAGATCCCAGGGTCCTCCTTTCCACCCTTTTAAAAAATGGGTGCAATTTTACCATTTTCCCAGTCGCCAGGGACTTGTCCTGACTGTCATGACTTTTCATACCTCATGGACAGTGCCTTGACAACCACATCAGCCAATTCCCGCAAGACTTGGGGATGCATCTCATTGGGTCCCACAGACCTATATATGTTCAGTTTCCTTAGGGTGGTCACGAACCTAATCTTCTCTTGCAGTGGAAGGATCACTGGAACTCCCTGCTTTCCATGTTGTTTTCCATTGACCCAGGAAGGATGAGGAGAGCAATTGCCAGTGAAGGTTGAGACAAAAAAAAAAAAAAGTAATTTCAGTACCTCATTCTTCTCATCTGTTGATACAAGGTCTCTGTTTGCATTCATTAGCTGGGGGATGGTTTCTTAAGCCTTCCTGTTCTGGTTGGCATACCTATAGAAGCCCTTCTTGTTATTCTTTGCTTCCTCTGTCCAGTTTAGCTACAGCTGCTCCTTGGATTTCCTTGCCCCATCCCTACACAACCAGGCAGCATCCTTATACTCTTCCGAGGTTACCTGTCCCTGCTTGCACTGAGCATTCTTGCACAGTTCAGAAAGCATCCTTAAATACTTGCCAGCTATGTTGTGCCCCCTTATCCCTGAGGACCATATCTCAGGGGGTCCTATTGACTAACTCCCTGAAGAGCTAGAGTTCTGTTTTCCTAAAATTTAGGGTCCTGACTATACTCCTTGCCTGCTCCATATCTCTCAGGACCCTGACCTGCACAAATGCGTGATCACTGCAGCCCAGGCTGACTCCGATCTTGATGTCACTGATGAGTCCACTTGCACTGGTGACCATCAGGTCCAGCATTTTTATATCTTTGGTAGGGATGTCTATTACCTGGGTTAAGAAGTTATCTTTGATACACCCCTGGAGTCTCCTGGATTGCTACAGCTCTACAACTACTACACACTGTATTCATGCATTAAATAAAATGTAATGTAGAATTAGTCAATGTCCTGGATGATCCATTTATATTTAGCTTTCGTAGAGATCTGCTAGCTTGCATAATAAAGGATTCTGACATGGAAAATAGATTAATGTCTACCAGAAGATAACAGTGTTTACCCGTCTAAGTTTAAATAGATGCTAACATTTAAGTTCCTAGAAAAGCTTTCAGGATATCTAAAGAAGTGAAGGATACTTGATTCATACCTATTTTTCTGGTTTTTTGTGCATGGTTAGATTTTGTGCTGAAAATGTTGATGGTGCTAAAAAATCTCGTAGATTATACAAGCCTGTACAAGTAGGAGTGACAGACACTAGCAGCAGTTGAGATAAGGAAACTTGAAGACTTTAGAAACACAGACTTAAAGGCTGTCTGGCATCCCAAATACTTTAAAAGCCATAACTTTGAAGAGACATCCTTTAATCCTGATAGATCTCTTCAGAAATATGTATGACCTCAGGCTTTCAAATGTCTTTATATGGGCATACTTTAGTTACTCTGGTGTTCCTATGTTCTGGTTTCTACCAGCTTATCAACAACCATTGTCAGCATGAGAAGAAATATTCAACCAACTGAATAAGCAAACAATGCAAATAATTTGATATTGGACCATGTGTGTTCTGGACGTTCCTATATCACATAGTTGCCTGCAATTGAAGAAGCACACATTGCTTTCCTATGTACCTCACATCTTTAAATCTGTTTGCCTCTGATGAACAACATTCAGACCTAACTGCTTCCAAGTCTGCTTTTGATATCTTCACAGCAGCTACTCTGAGAAGTGGTCATACTTTGGATATCTTTACTACTCTTCATGCTTTAGAAAACTTAGAGAGAAGGAGCAGCAGGTGTGAGGTAGAGGGTTTTTTGCATCTGTCTTGTTAAACTGTGAGCAACTACAAATACATTTTCAATCTCCATTGCTGCTATCTGTAATTAGGCTAGAGGTAAGGAACAAAAAGCAGAGGAGTTAAACAACAGCAGCAATGCAAAAAGTAATTGGAAACATCTGATTAATGTAAAAAAGAATGTCAGGTAATAACTGAGGAAAATAACTCAAATAAAGGCCAGTAAAAGTGCCAGTGGTTCTTGGCATTTGCAGGCATCCAATATATTTTTACATAAAAGTTTACAGTTATATTAAACTCCAACAGTGAATGAATTTAGTTACTTTATGTTACAGTAGCAGCATTTATCTGAAAACCAATGAATACATTCTATAACAGAAGCTTGCATGGTTGAAAGTTTCCTTTTATTTTTATTGGTTACATTACAAACTTATGTTTGACTTTTATTTAAGTCCATGAGGTTTCCCATATGTCCAATTATTTTTTCTTTTTTTTCTTTAAAAAAAAATCTTCTCAATCAAAATAAAAAAATAATTGGAAATCAAAGAACTGCTGGTTTTAATTTGAAGTATCACTGATATACATTTTAATGGATTATTGGATATCAAAAATGGATAATTCTCTATTATAGTTATTGATCAGTTAAATGTTCTCTCTTGGTTTAGAACATAACAGGAGTGGCAGACTTACAGTTTTGATTGACAGGACTTTGAAGAAAGAAGTGTTTATGTATCATTCCATCAATAAAATTTAGAGATCTAAATGAAGTATAAAACACATACAGGTATTCACTAATGAGCATTAGCAAATCCAGACGTCTTTATCTTTTTATGGAAACACTCTTTGCTGTCAGCTGTCCAAGTAAATAATTGAAAACTGTCCCAGTATTATATATTACCCCTCTTACAGCATTCACTGAGTCAATTAAAACAATAATTTCAATGAAACAACTTTTCTTCATAGTTCCATTTGGTTTAAATATGGTTTTTGTTGCACATAGAATCAAAAAACCTCCCAGAACTTCAGCTATGACCCCTATTGCAATAGTTACAAAATTAATGACGTTGACTTATTTTTTGAGCAAGTAATATGCTTCAGTTTTTCCTTAATTAATTGAGAAGCTGACAGGGTGTGCATCATAATATAAGATTTTGTGATTCTAGAATCCAGTAAGAATCTTTCCACTGATTATGATGGAAGTAGATATCAGCCCTACTAGCTGAAAATATTCTTTTATGAATTGTGAACATTATAGATTCTAAGAAGAAAAAAATGGAATTACAAATAGGCCAGAATTATTCCTTTAAAAAAAATCACAGTTCTGACACAATAGTAACTATATAACAGAATCATATCATAGAATCACAGAATCACCAGGTTGGAAGAGACCCACCAGATCATCGAGTCCAACAGTTCCTATCAAACACTAAGCCATGTCCCTCAGTGCCTCATCCACCTGTCCCTTAAACACCTCCAGGGAAGGTGAATCAACCACCTCCCTGGGAAGCCTGTTCCAGTGCCCAATGATCCCTTCCATGAAAATCTTTTTCCTAATGTCCAGCCTGAACCTCCCCTGGTGGAGTTTGAGGTCATTTCCTCTTGTCATGTCCCCTGTCACTTGGGAGAAGAGGCCAGCTCCCTCCTCTCCACAACCTCCTTTCAGGTAGTTGTAGAGAGCAATGAGGTCTCCTCTCAGCCTCCTCTTCTCGAGGCTAAACAACCCCAGCTCTATCAGCCACTCCTCATAAGGCCTGATCTCCAGCCCCTTCACCAGTTTTGTTGCCCAAATGCTTTAAGATTCTTTAAAATGAAAGGTGGGGATAGGGATTTGTTAATGAAATTAAACAACATTAGGAGAGGACTCAAGAATCTTAGTAAAATAAACAATAAATGAGTGATACTGTTGGTTTATTACACTGAACTAGTGGACAAAGGTACTAAGGTACAAAATCAAGGAGTCAATTATAGCACAAAATCATTCTGAAATATTGGCACTTTATTTTAATGAATATAAATGATGGCTTCTAAATGTTTTTTTCGTTTTGAAGATAAATATATTCTTCATAGTGACAAGATTGACATCCAGCAGTGATTTAAGCTGCCAGTTCTAAAGATTGTAGTGAGAAGTAGAATAAACATTCAGATCGCTTCTGCTGACAAAGCTTAAACCCCTTTTATGTAGGAATAAGGTTTGAGATATTTTATAGCTGCTGACACTAACCTTGAAGTATCTAATATTATATCATAGACATGTAAATCCATCTCGTGTCCAGTTAACATAATTCAGCTGAGTGTGCAAAATTTTGTCCTGACAGCCTACAAGTGACTTAAGCATGTATGCACTTAAAAGGCTGCCTCTGAACAGAAAAGAACTTTGCATAAATGTCTCAAAATTTGTAGTCTTTAGTTATATTTAATTAATACATGTTTTTCCATGGATTTTTTTTCCTTATTCACATCTCCTGGTGGTAGCATATCTAATTAAATTATCCTTTCTTTGTGTGTTTCAAAGCATTCCTTTGTACCTCAGTGGGAGGGAGTGGATTTTCTGCTAACCACAATGAAAATTCTGAATCTGTTTCAATATTTTCTGGAAGCTCCTTTTATTACTATATGCTATATTTTTAATATAAGTAATTTAATAATCTCTACTCTTTTATCTATGTATATATCAAGAAAAAAGTTTTAAATTTTTTTATTGTAGCTGTATTAGACAAAACAGTGTGGCTGTGCTTGAGACCACAAAATACTTACTGCATTTCTTTGCTAGAATGATGTTTCTACCATCTTTCTGTCTAATGCAAAGCCTCCACTCAGGTCATTGTGTGGCATCCAGGATCCATATAAAATGCCTACTAATAAGGGTGAATGCCCCCTGGCTGACCTGTTCCTTCCCTTGAACTCAGTGTTCTTCCATAGATACTGTGCAGTGTATGTTTTTTAATCAAGAGAAAAAGAAATTGGAACATGCAAAGAACGGTTTTGACACAGAGATGTGAATGGAGTGTACTTTGCTAACAGCTACTGGTCTTTCAAATAGATAAATGATAGGATTGGCAGCAAATTTCTACAACATTGAATTTGCAGTGGAAAATTGGAGTTTTGTGCAATACGGCTCTTTTAAAATAATAAAGAAAAATCAACAAAACTTGTAAAAAATCATTAAAACAAACCTAAAACTCAAAACCCACAGAACACTGCAATCTCTGAGTTTTATATTTGATTTTTTTAAAAAAATGTTCTCACGAACAAAATAGTTCATAGCAAAGAAAAATTAGACATCATATAGTTGAAATAAATAAATACATGTATGTGTATGTGTATGTGTATGTGTATATGTATATGTATATGTATATGTATATGTATATGTATATGATTACTGTGTTAGTATTTCAAAACTATAACACTCTTCCACAATTTTTTTCACAGAATCACAGAATCACAGAACAACCAGGTTGGAAGGCACCCATCGGATCTTCTAGTCCAACCATTCCTATCTAACACTAAACCAAGTCCCTCAACATCTCATCCACCCGTGCCTTAAACACCTCCAGGGAAGGTGAATCAACCACCTCCCTGAGTAGCCTATTCCAATGCCCAATGACCCTCTGTATGAAAAACCTCCTCCTAATCTCCAGCCTAAATCTACCCTGGCAGAGCTTGAGGCCATTCCCTCTCGTCCTGTCCCCTGTCACTTGGGAGAAGAGGCCAGCTCCCTCCTCTCCACAACCACCTTTCAGGTACTTGTAGAGAGTAATGAGGTCTCCTCTCAGCCTCCTCTTCTCCAGGCTAAACAACCCCAGCTCTCTCAGCCGCTCCTCATAGGGTCTGTTCTCCAGACCCTTCACCAGCCTCGTCGCTCTTCTCTGGACTTGCTCCAGAGCCTCAACATCCTTGTTGTGGTGAGGGGCCCAGAACTGGACACAATATTCAAGGAGCGGCCTCACCAGTGCTGAATACAGAGAGAGAATCACCTCCCTGGACCTGCTGGTCACACCATTTCTGATACAAGCCAGGATGCCATTGGCCTTCTTGGCCACCTGGGCACACTGCTGGCTCATGTTCAGTCAGCTGTCGACCAACACCCCCAGGTCCCTCTCCTCCTGGTAGTTTTCCAGCCAGGCTTCTCCCAGTCTGTAGCTCTGCTTAGGGTTGTTGTGCCCCAAGTGCAGGACCCGGCATTTGGCCGTGTTAAACCTCATGCCGTTGGACACTGCCCAGCGGTCCAGCCTGTTTAGGTCCCTTTGCAGAGCCTCCCTACCCTCCAGCAGATCAACACTTGCACACAGCTTTGTGTCATCTGCAAACTTGCTAAGGGTACCCTCAATGCCCTCATCCAGGTCATTGATGAAGACATTGAACAGGACTGGACCTAGCACTGAGCCCTGGGGAACCCCACTTGTCACTGGCCTCCAGCTGGACTTAACACCATTTACCACCACTCTCTGGGCCCGGCCATCCAACCAGTTTTCCACCCAGGAGAGTGTGTGCCTGTCCAGGCCAGAGGCTGACAGTTTCCGTAGCAGAATGCTGTGAGAAACTGTGTCAAAGGCTTTACTGAAGTCCAGAAAGACCACATCCACAGCCTTTCCTTCATCCAGCAGCCGAGTGACTTTGTCATAGAAGGCGATCCGGTTGGTTTGGCAGGACCTGCCTCTGGTAAACCCATGTTGACTGGGCCTGATCACCCGGTTCTCTTGTAAGTGCTTCATGATAGCACTCAAGATCACCTGTTCCATGACTTTCCCTGGCACTGAGGTCAGACTGACTGGTCTGTAGTTCCCCGGATCCTCCCTGCTACCCTTCTTGTAAATGGGAACTACATCAACCAGTCTCCAGTCCAGAGGTACCTCCCCAGTCTTCCAGCACTGCTGGAAGATGATGGAAAGGGGTTTGGCCAATACATCCACCAACTCCCTCAATACCCTAGGATGTATCCCATCTGGCCCCATGGACTTGTGCGTGTCCAGCTGGCCAAGCAGGGCTCTGACCACCTCCTCTTGGACTATGGGAGCCTCATATTGCTCCTCTGTTTCCCGGGTATCTACACAGAGGGAACAGCTTTCTCTACAATTAAAGACTGAGGCAAAGAAGGCATTAAGTACCTCAGCCTTCTCCTCGTCCCCTGTCACTGCTGTTCCCTCTGAGTCCAAAAGGGACTGTATGGTCTCCCTTGTCCTCCTTTTACTGTTAATATACTTATAAAAAGATTTTTTATTGTCTTTTGCTGACTTAGCTAATCTGATCTCTAGCTTGGCCTTAGCCCCTCTGATTTTTTCCCTACATAGCCTCGCTTCCCTCCTGTAGTCCCTCCAAGAGGCCTGTCCCCCCTTCCAGAGCTTATAAATATTCCTTTTTTTTTCTAATTTGACTCAAGATTTCTCTACTTAACCAAGCTGGTTTTTTCCCCTGCCGGCCTTTTTTCCAGAACACGGGGATGGCTTTCTCCTGAGCTGCCAGGATCTCCTTTTTGAGGAACTCCCAGCCCTCATGGGCTCCCTTGCCCTCAAGTGCTGTCTCCCAGGAGACTTTGCCAACCAGCCTTCTAAACAGTTCAAAGTCTGCCCTCTGAAAATTTAGTGCAACCGTCCTGCTTAGCACCCTCTTCGCTTCACCTAGGACAGAAAACCGTATCATCTCATGATCACTAAGACCTAGGAGACCCCCTACTCTCACATCCCCCACAAGCCCCTCTCTGTTGACAAATAGCAAGTCCAGGAGGGCACCTTCCCTCGTAGGTTCATTAATCAGCTGTGCAAGGAAGTTGTCTTCCACGCACTCCAGGAACCTCCTAGACTGCTTCCTTTCTGCTGTGTTGTACTTCCAGCAGATATCAGGGAGATTGAAGTCTCCCACAAGGACAAGAGGCACTGACTTGGAGATTGACCCCAGCTGTTTAAAGAAGAGCTCATCAGTTGCTTCTCCTTGGCTGGGTGGCCTGTAACAGACTCCCATCACAAAGTCTCCCTTGTTATGGGCTCCCTTGATCTTAATCCACAGGCACTCAATCTCCTCATCACCACAGTCCATCTCGGAGGTGTCCAAGTCCTCCCTTACAAAGAGGGCTACTCCACCCCCTCTCCTACCCTTTCTATCCCTCCTGAAGAGTTTATACCCCACCATACCCGAACTCCAGTTATAAGAGTCATGTTTAATGTAATGGAATTTAAAATGAGGAAAAATTGTACAAGTATATTACTAAAAACTGATGTTAAATGTTCCAATCATACATACAAGTCTAAATATGAGCACTTACTTCCAATTTGAAGACCTGATATTTTCAGGCTGCAGGCAGTATAATTCTTAATATAACTGCTGTTACATGTCTTAAGTGGCCTGTTAAACAAAGGGTAAAATTAGGAATGAATGGATGGCAGAAATTTTCTTTTTACATCTGTAAGTGTCAGTGTTATATCTAAAAGATCTAGATATATTATATGAGTTAAATCCAATTCTATTTTTTATTATTATTTTTATTTATTTTGTGATTATTTCTAAACCAAATTCTCCACTTCTATTTTGAGGAAGGGAGTTGTATGAAGACTAGTAATGTTTTGTAAATAAATATCAGTATGAAGTTTTTTATTGAACTTCAAAATAAATTTTAAAAAAAGCTTTGATTATTTGCATGTTCTTTTTAAAAAAAGACATATTTGGAGCTTAACTGTCAATACTACAACAGAAATCTTCAATGTTTCTTTGAAGCATTAACGTTTTATAATATGAATATATCATTAGAATTTGATCTGACCATAGAACTTGTTTCCTGTAGAAAATATATGTGACAGCACTTGGACTGGAAGACATTTTTCAGCCATTTTTTTTTGTGTGTCTAATTTTTAATTGCAATATTAGCAAGAACATGAACATGACTACTGAGCAGTAGAGTAAAAAACAATTGTTAGTCAAAGTGTATTGTGTAGCAACACTGTTTCTCAACGTTTTAAATAAATTTACCTCATAGTACAAATTAGAAAATTGTCTTACTTAGCCATCAGCATTATTTGTTCTCCACGCTTATCCTGGACAAGTATATAAACCATCAAAATATTTCACTTGAAATACTTTTGTAACTTTCACTGAAATATCCTGACCTGTTGTTTTCTTCATATTTGCCAGTAGCTTAATACATGGTTACACATAACATTTTTGCTGAACTCAGATAACACTCTAAGTTATTGAAATGTTTACATTTACTTTTTACCATTTTTAACCACATCTCTAAGAGACCATGTAAAGTGCCTTGCCTCTTCTGTGCAAATAACCATAGGGCATATTTATGTGGATGGATGCAGAGCGACCCAGGATGGTTGGAATTAGTTCTGACTTAATTGCAGTGTACTTGTATTAGCACAGTTGTGTGCGCAAATTACTGTACCCAAATCTCAGTAAGACAATAGTTTGTGTTGGTCCACTGGTCTGAAATGCTGATTAAAATACTAAATACTATCTGTTTGTGTAACCCAGATGAAACAGAAAAAGGAAATAGGAAAAGGAATCTCACCAACAAAAAGGAAAAAAAATTACAAAATCCTAGAAAAGGATGTGAAACTATGCTTAAAAGAACAAGGAACAGTAAAGTAAACAATTGAATTAAACTATGAAACAGAGCAACAGTAATAATAGTACCATAGAATGATTTGGGTTGTAAGGGACATTCAAAGATCATGGAATCCAACCCCCCTGCTTTGAGCAGGGACATCTTTCACTAGATCAAGTTCCTCAAAACTCCATCCATCTAGGTCTGGAATACTTCCAATGATGGTGAATCTACACCTTCCCTGGGCAACCTGTTCCACTGTCTCAATATGCTCACTGTAAATAATGTCCTCCTTATGCCCAACAAAAATATACTCTCTTTCAGTTTAAAACTGTTTTCCCTTGTCCTGTCACTACAGCTTGGGTAAAAAGTCTCTCTCTGTCTTTCTTGCAAGCCCTTTTTAAGTATCAAAAGACTGCTGTAAGGTCTCCCCAGAGCCTTCCCTCCTCCAGGCTGAGAAAACCCAATTCTATCAATCTTTCTTCATAGGAAAGGCGTTCCAGCTCTCTAATAATTTTTGTGTTCCTCCTCTAGGCCCACTCTAACATGTCCATGTCTTTCTTATACTGGAGAACCCAGAGCTAGGCACAGCTGTCACCACAGTGGAGTAGAAAAAAAGAAAAATGGAAAAACAAAAAAAAAGAATCACCACCCTTGACCAACAGGTCATATTTCTTTTGATGCACCCCAGGATCTAGAGGACTTTCTGGGTTGCAAGAACATATTCCTGATTTATGACCATTTTTTCAGCTACCAGTATCCCCAAGTCTTTCTCTGCAGAGCTGCTTTGAATTCCTTCATCCCCTAGTGTGTTTTGATACTGGACATGATCACTTGAATCCAGGTGCATGACCTTGTTTTGCCTTGCTGAATTTCATGAGGTTGATATTGACCCACTTCTGAACCCTGTCAAGATACCTCTGTCTTCCCTTTAACAAAACAATCACCTTAGCTAGGAGTGCACTCAATCCCTCTTTCTATCACAGATGAAGATGTTTGACAGTATTGATCCCAGTATGAAACCTTGATGAATACAATTTGTTACTGGTTTCCACATGGATATTGAGCCAGAGTGTAACTCTGTATATAGCCATCCATGAATTCCTCATACACCTAACATCCATCCATCAAAGACATGTCTCTCCAATTTAGAGCTGAGAAGGGACTGTATCAAAAGCTTTGTAAATGTCCAGGAATATGACATATGTAGCTCTTCCAGTACATTACCCTATAAATTACAAGTTACTCCCATCATCACCACTTCTTCTCTAAGCGTTACTAAAGCTTGAAGGAGTTTGGTTTTTTTAAAGAAATGTAATTATGGAGTCAGTGCCTGGTAGAGAACTCATAAATACTTCACATTCTCTTTCTTTATCATATTCATTTTCAGACAACCTAAAAAGCCCATTTTTGTCAGTACCTTAAATGCTCTTCTTTGTAACATGCTGTCCAGTGCACCAATCCAGAAAACTAACCTGTTAAAGAAGATATATGACCTCAGAAAATCTTCAGAAAAACACAAACATGAAGCAAAAATCTGTCAGCTGCAAGGTCTGAGTAAAATCTTGCATTCTGTAAACACTATACATTAACAAACGAACAACCTATTTTCCAGCATTCACAGCTCTAAAACTTTAATATGCTTCCTGGTATCATTTTTACTCCTGCTTATTTTGCAGGCAACACAAAGATGTCTTCTGAGTCTACTCTAGGGATCATTCCCTGAAGGCATTTTGGTGAGAGCCACACTGTTTAACTCTTATTATGCAAAGCAATATAATTTAATCTTAGAACTAAAGGACTGGTGCAGTTCTGGTTTATTTATCAGCACAGATGTAAGCAATACCGGGGTTGTTTCACAACTATTTATAAGACGTATGAAAATAGGCATATAACTTACGTGTTCCAGTTTCCTATGATAGATCAAGTAGTAGAAATTAATAGATCTCACTTTTTTGTTGTTCTGCTTCGTAAGTTACCTATAGTTTGCAGTTGACACATTTTTATTTAATTGAAAATATAAAGCTGAGAAAGGAACTCACTTAATATGACTGGATGCCAGAACTATTTTTTTCAGTAGAGATTGATAATGAGGTCTTATCATGAACATTTCTGTGATTCTTCCTTTTCATTCAAACACGGAATCATCTCTGAAGGACACTGTAATTTAATCGCAATGAATTCATACTGATGTTTCTTTACTTTGAACATTACATTTCCTTTCTACAGACGCAATAATTAAAACACAATTAATTAGCTTAAGTAGATGATTTTATAAATATAACTGTTCAAGTATCTTGTTGAAGACTGAAGACTTGAGGTTCAATTTCTTTGTGATTTTTTTCTTCAGGTTTTGAAATAAGATTGATAGAGTGGAGCATATCTGACTAAACGATGCCATCAGCACAGTCAAAGGTACATATGTGGTACTCACCTGATGTTGTTAGAGTGATTGGCAAAAAATTGTAATGATTTATGGAAAACAATTCATTCCATGTGGATGCTCTGTACGTGTCAGCTGAATTATTGTCTAAACTGTCTTTACTATGTAGGTTTTCTAAGGTGTCAGTTTTAGATAAAGATGTATAGTCTCTTGAGCTAGTGAACAGATGTGCAAATGATATGGTGATTTGACCACCAAATCTGGTCACACTCCCCAGCGCTTGCAAAACAGGATTTTAGAAGCAAATTAAAAATAAACAAATAAACCCACAGACACCCTCACCAACCCAACCAACCTCTCCAAAACCCAAGGAAAAGTATCTCAGCTGTGTTTTCAACTTCCTTGCAGAAACATCAAGAAAAAATGCAGAAAAAAGTGCCAGTGATTACCAATTATGAATTTTAGAAAACCTGACTTAATGAGTAAAATTAATGAAGTGATGAGTAGCCAGGAAGCCATAACGGAGTTTATACTACAGCTCTCTACCATACCACATCTACTTCCATCAAGGATTTCCAAATAGCACAGCCCAAAGTTAGTAAATGAACGCTGAATCCATAACAACATTTAAACAAATAATAAAAGCCTTCATTGTCATTCACTAAAGTTATGACAGTTTAAAAGATCAACAGATAATGAAATGTCAGTCTCCACATATTCAAACATAGCTCTGAGGTTTAAAATAAGTATGGCCACTGAGATACTCCATTCCATATAGCAATAATCTACAAATCAATAATCCCAGTCATTTTACAGAGAAATAAATCTTGGAAACTAGGAGTCAATAGTTACAAAAATGACTCAAATCTAAAGCTATGCAACTCCCCAAGAAGTAATTAGAAGGCTGCTGCCAAAACTGAAAACTCTCTGAACTTCATATTTTTTTCAAGTAGTCTCCTGAAGTAAAATCTGCTATTTAGTCTCATTTTCAAATTTGATTTATTAATATAGCTGAAGTCAAGCAAAAATGACAGATATGGTCAAACCCAGACATATTATAAATTGCCTTTCAGTAAAATCAGCAGTTTTAGCAGTTAAGCTTTCATCATTTTAGAAGAGAGCAGTATGGATGACCGCAGAGTATGGCATATTTGCTAAAACGCACAGAAGACAGTAATTTAAATCAGTGAACTTGGAAGAGAGACACCTGGATCCATTCTGTACTCTGTCATTATCTTTGCATGTGGCCTTGGGAAACCAGTGCCACTCTCCCTCCTCCAGTTTTTATGTGCAAATAGGAATAATATCATTTTCCTGATACCACATTCTCTCATCTCCTAAGATCATACTTCAACAGAAATAAAATAACTTTAGCTATGCTGACAGAGTTAAAACAAAAAAAAAAAATCTGTCTCATATGGATAGAGTTTATTGTTACACGAGCTTTATATGCAGTTATAATCTGCTTCTGTTCAAGAAGGGTAGCATACTATGCAGATGTAAAATACTTTGTTGAGAGTGTAACTACATACATCCCTCAAATATTTATCTATTTTTCTATATCCTTCTGTAAATTGTGGCTCAAAAAGATTCTTCAAAGCCCAGTAGCCTGTCTGTGTTGCATGCCAGTGAGCCATTCTCAGGACTGATTCTGGCTAGTGATATTCCCAGACAGGACTGGTGGGAAAATAATCCAACAGTGCTCATCACTCTCCAGTGCTGATGTATTTTAAAAGTACTTTGACTTTGTAATCATGCTATTTCTAACTGTTGTTATCTTTCTGTGCTGCATGAGCTCAACAGAAAATATTACCTATAGCTTTTTTCATGCAGGATTTCTGGGATTTTTCTACCTGAGCTTTAATATTACGTACCTCAAAGGAAGATGGCTTGATTTTAGTATGGAAATCAGAGATACCAGATCCCTGGAGACTAGCTTCCCTCACTCCCCTACTAATGCAGTCTACTAATGGATAATGTAGCCAGTTTTGTGCAAAAAAATACTCCACATCTTCCAAATGAAAGTAGTACATATATTACATACATAATTAAATGGCCTGTCTTTAGACTGTCAGAATGTAAGAGTTTCATAGCTATAGAGATACATGGCTCCTAAAAGTTGTTCTCATAAATGAATCTTCTCATTACCTCTCCCTTCCACTTCTTTTTTTTCTTTTTTTTTTTTTCTAAGAGGCATAGTCACAGAATCATAGAATCATAGAATCATAGAATAGTTTGGGTTGGAAGAGATGTTAAACATCATCTAGTTCCAACCCTTCTGCCATGGACAGGGACATCCCAATAGATCAGGTTACCCAAGGCTCCATCCAACCTGGCCTTAAATACTTCCAGGGATGGGGCAGCCACAAGTTCCCTTGGAAACCTGTTCCAGTGCCTCACAGCTCTCATGGTGAAGAAATTCTTCCTAATGTCCAGTCTAAATATGCCCATCTCCACTTTATATCCATTCCCCCTTATCCTATCACCACAAGTCATTCAGGGTAGTCCCTCTCCAGATTTCTCATGGACTCCTTTCAGGTAGTGGAAGGTCACTATAAGATCTCCTCAGAACTTTGTCCAGGCTGAATAAACCTAACTCTCTCAGCCTGTCCTCATATGGAAGGTTCTCCAGCCCTCGGATCATCCCTGTAGCCCTCCTCTGGACCTGTTCCAACAGCTCCATATCCTTCTTATGTTGGGGATTCCCGAACTAGACACAGTACTAGAGACGAGGTCTCACAAGAGAGGAATAGAGGGGCAGAATCACTTCCCTCTACCTGCTGGGCACGCTTCTTTCGATGCAGACCAGAATACAGTTGGCCTTCTGGACTGCGAGTGTGCAATGCTGTCTCATGTTGAGCTTCTCATCAACCAGCATCCCCAAGTCCTTCTCCACAAGGCAGCTCTCAATCACATCATTCCCCATCCTGTACTGAAACTGGGGATTGCCCCAAGCAAGATGTAGGACCTTGCACTCAGCCTTGTTGAAACTCATGAAGTTCTCACAGGTCCACTTCTCCAGTCTGTCCAGGTCCCTCTGGATGACATCTCATCTTTCTGGTGTGGGAACTACACCACTCAACGAGGTGTCATCTCCAGACTTGCTGAGGGTGGACTCCATCTCACTGTCAATATCATTGATGAAGATATTAAACAGCACTGGTCCCGGTATGGACCCATGACCACTATTCATGGATCTCCATCTGAGGGCCATTGACCACTACTCTTTGAATACAACCCTCCTCTTATCCACTGTACTGTCCACCCACCAAATCCTCCAATTTAGAGAGGAGGATGTTGTGGGAGACTGTGTAAAAGGATTTACAGACATATAGGTAGATCATTTCCATTGGTTTACCCATGTCCACTGCTGTACTCACCCTTATGATGGTGGTATAAATTACAGAGTATATTTATGTCTGAGGTATAAATTACAGAATAATTCATTGCTTATAAAAATTATCTTGCATAATATAAAAGGATATAATTAATACTAGAAATCACTTACCTTTGTCAAAGTAGATAGAGGAATGATAATACACAGGGCTTAGCATATAGTACATTGTCAGAAATAAGCATAATTCCTTCATGAAAGGTTCAGGCTAAATGTAAATGCCAAACTGAATGACAACATTCTATCAATATGTTATCTTTGATATTAAGATAGTAAAAACAGAGTTAAGACATTTTAAAAGGAACTTTATACTAAAACTTTGCCTACCAATTTTATTAGTTATTCTTAGTTTTTCCTATAACATTGGACAGATGTGATTTAATTTGTAAGATACTTTTGTTTCCATTGCCTCTACAAGTGCATGTATATATATAAAAGTAGGAATACAAGAAAAGAAATGTTGGCACACTCAGTCTACAGTGCAGTATCATTTTTTTCTAATGAGTAAATTTATTGCCTGTGTGGAAGTCTACTGAGTTGGTTTTTTTTCTAGTTGGTTTATGCTTGGGGTTTTGTTTTATTTTGTTTGGTTGTTTTTTGTTTGTTTTTTCCCTCTTAAAGATCATTTATTTCTTTTTAAACACTTTTTGGATTTTTTCCAATACATTTTTTAATGATTCTTACCTAGGGTTCAGACTGAGTTTGCGTCACCAGTATTTTTTGCCAGCATCCTTTCAGTAAGTCATATCTGGCTTGACATAATATACTGCCCATTTATGGGGGTTTCTCTGGGTGTGCTTATGATAGCATTCTAGTTTGGAACGGGAATGAGCATTTGACATACAGCCAAAGCAGAGTTATCCTGAAGCAAACCCAAGTGAATTTAGCCATGAGGTCTTCAGCACTCAGTTTTGCCCTATGAAGCCATTGCTACTTTGTCATGCTGCTTGCCAATGGGGAGAGTCTCTTTAAAAGAAAACTTGTATAAACATTATCCTTTCTCCACATATAAGAATGATTGTAACATTCTATTATTACTATTTTTCTGTTGACTGCAGTCAGGTTTTAACTAGGTCCTGGACATCTTCCCTTGAAGGGGCCCCTGTTGTTTTACCTAACTTTTTCAGCTCAGTGGCAAGGGTCACTCCTACAGAAACGTTTGTCTTCTCTTTGGGCTCTGTACTTCGTCATTCCTGTTTGTTTCTTTTGGTTTCCTTTCCCTACAAATGCTTAAAAGCTTTTTTCCTTATATTCCATCAGTCTTGATCTGGTGGCAATCCACTCCCTTCTCAGTGCTTAGCTCCCTGTTTCCTCTCAGCTTGTGCTCCAAGTCCCTTCAGGAATGTGGAGCCTAGTACTTTGCAGAAAGGCCTCTGCTTGCACTTACAAGGGAAGAGTTACAAAAGAAAAGCAAATTACAACCAAAACCAGAATCTAAATTGAACTCAGAAAAAAAAACTATTTGAAAAATTCATGAAGAATTGACAGGCAGCTGAAGTCACTGAATTCCTTTGCATCTTCTTTTGCTACAATTCCCTGTGTCTTTGATATTAACATACTATGGGGAAAAAATTCTGAGTGATTACACCACTACATTAAACTTTTTCTCTTAGTTTTCCCACAATAGATTCTGCCCACAGTAATAATATGACTATGGATTATGTGTTCTTGTTAAGACGTAATCTTTTTATATTTGATTTGTATATGTAAACATGGAAGTATTTTCACCAGGTAATTTTGTGCAATGCCTTCAAAGAAATATGTTCATCAAATGCTATATGCTCAAAGCTTATTTATTTATTCATTGTTAGAGTCAAACTTTCTGTGGAGATTAGAAAAAGTAAAATTTAGATATACAGAGCTTTTTCCAGGAAGGATATAACTACTGTTACTTGTAACTATAAAATGTCACTAATCCTAAGCAGTGTTTTTAAAAGACTTATACAGAACATCTCCAATATGACCTGTTTCCTACCAGAGTTTTCACTTAAACAACATAGAAGGGATACAAAGTAGGTCAGTTATATAAACTTCAGATTTCAAAAGCATAAATAACAGTAGATGAATGATGGCTTCGGATTTCAAATAATGCAATTGCTAATATGACAAAATATGGAGATAATTCTATCTTAATTTTAAATGTGTATCATTTTAGGACAATAAAAGTGTTCTTTAGAGGGAAAGTTTAATCAAATAATGATAATTAAATATTTATTTATTTAAAAATCTGAAGTGAATGACATACAGGCATTTTCACTTTATCTTACTGGTAAGATAAACAAATGTTCTGCCTTTCTATTACCAAAAAAATCCTGTGGAAGCTCATGCTTTGTTGAGCAAGTAGTATGTGATCTTATCACCTGATTACAATTGTTAATAAAAAATAAATTTTTATATAAACTATTGTTAATATTCAGCAGTCCTTACTGCCAAGTCATTGCAGTGTTGACTTCAGCTAAAGTGTAAGTTCATGGCCTGCGAAAATGATAAGTGTAGCTGAGAAGACTTTTTGTAGCTAGTAGCTGTTTGTTCCAGTGGGAAATAGCAAAACAGTGTTTATTGATAATTCTGTGGAGTGGACTTCAAAAATACTTGGAGATATTCCCTATGGAAAGACACAACAAGTCTTCTATTAAAACAACCTCTGATAAAAAGAAGAGGTGGATTATCATCATAGGGGGCTCCTTTTTAAAGGGACAAAAGGACTAGTCTGCAGACTGGACCTATTACAAAAGGAAGTTTGCTATCTTCCTGGGGCCTCGGTTAGAGATGTGATGAGTAAACTCCCAACTGTTGTCAGGCCCATGGGTTATTACCCGTTGCTGACCTTCCAACTAGGCAACAATGAAATCTCAACATAAAACAAAAAACAAAAAAACAAAAAATTAAGTAGAAGGGATTTTCGGGAAATATAGTGAAGTGTTTGGGGGCACAGGTTGTTTTCTCCCTTGTCATTCCTACTACTGGTAATGATAAGGGAAAGATTGGGAAGTTTCAGGAGATAAATAATTGTCTCTGAACCTGCTATGAGAAGCAAAATTTTGGGTTCTTTGATCATTGTTCTATGGGCACCAGGTTTGCTATCGAAGGATGGGATACACCTGTCCCCTAGGGGCAAAAAGGAACTCATCAAGAAGATAGCAGGGCTAACGAATAGAGCTATAAACTAGATGTGAAATGGCAGGGGGACGTAACCAGACTTGATGGAAAAAAACCTGGGAATGGCACTCCAGTTTCTGAAGGATGGTGTGCTGGCAAAGATCTTTGGTCTGCCCCCTCACAGAAAGTGATGAATAGGACTTTAAATGGTTCCACAGAAGGGCTACATAATTCAGTGGGTAGTTGCTTAGGAATTAAGACTGTTCCCCTTAGGACTGTACTGGGATCAACAGCCCAATTGAACTACATCTATACCAATGTATGCAGTATGGGTAATAAACAAGAGGAGCTAGAAGTTATTGTAAAATGGGAGGACTATGATATAATTGCTGTCATGGAAGCATGGAGGGATGGCTCACATACCTGGAATGTGGTTATGGAAGGCTACAGAACCTTCAGTACTCTTCTGTGAATGATAATAAAAAAATCAATCTACAAATAAAGTAATAACAAAAGAAAGACTAAGGAAAATCTCCAGCCTTTACTGGATGCAAGGGGAACAATATTGACAGGAGATGAGGATAAGACTGAGGTGATTAATGCCTTCTTTACCTCAGTCTTTATTAGTAAGGTGAGATGTTCCCTGGATACTCAACCTCACAAGCCAGTAAACAAGGAGGAAGAGCAGAACAAAGCTCCTTGGATCCAAGAGTAAATGGTTAGAGACCTTCTAGGCAAATTAGATATTCATAAGTTTATGAGGCCAGATAGGATCCACCCAAGAATATTAGGGAAGTTGGTGGAGGTGCTTGGCAAATCCACCATCTACCAGCAGTCCTGGCTGACTGGGAAAGTTCATGATCTCTAAGGTTTTTCCCAACATAATGATTCTATGAATATCTGACTTCCATGTAGGAGAATTAATTTAACTTTAACAGCACCTTCAATGAGGTCTGTGACTAAAGTCCTTTTTTAGGGCAAACTTCCATGAAGTCAGCAAAATTCATTTTATGTCAGCAGTCAATTGATCTCTGTGTTTTGCTGGAGGAAGTTAGTATTGTAAGGTTTGTTTATGTTAGTTTAATACTCTATTTTGTGCCAAAACAAGCTATATTGTTACATTTAGCTCTTACAGATTTATGAGACAGTGCTTTAAAATTCCTTACTAGGAATTATCTTAAAAATAAAGAATTTACTTTGCATACTAACTGCAAGGATACTTAGGCTAAAAGACTGAATCAATCAATATAAGCCCATATTCAACTGATATATTTGTACTATTTGGTTTTGGATGTTTGCCAAACAAGAACAATTCAAACACCTAGGCAGATCATGTTAAAGAACCACATAGTTTGCTTAATTTAATGGTATTTTTTTTTCTTCCCTATACCTGAGTATATTTCTCTGCATTTATTTTTAAATTGTTTTAAATGTATTTTATCTTATGTCTCATGATGTGTATTGTATTCAGTTTTTTAAAAATCAATACAGATATTCCTTACTTATATCTCATTGAGTTAATTCAACAACAAATATAGACAAAACCAGAATGCTATGAATATCTCCCATTCCATATAAGCACTGATGAAAAAAATATAATGAATATATAGTGCTTTTATCTAGCTATTATGGTGATATTGTAAATCATTATTAAAGCTGGTGAAATATTTTTGTTAAGTGTGCCAGTTACAGGTTGGAAATGTTCCGTTATAAACTTCTTGAGCTTGGTTTGGTTTTGTTTAAAACAGGACAGAAGTTCATTAGTATCCTTCCTGGGTTTCTCTTGGGGTTTTCCTCTTTCTAAAATCTCAGGGAGCAGAAGAGGTGGCCCAGGAAGCTCAGTGAGGCCAAAAGGCCTTCTTCCATCCTTATTGTTGACACTTCAGCCCCAAGACAACCTCTCTGTGACCACATTTCAACTCACCTCTGGATTCTTCTAAGTGACCCAGTGCTGTTCTATTCATGCCGCCATCTCATCTCTGTCCTGCTGCCATGACTCTCCATAGCAAGAGATCAGTTGTACACACTGGATAGCACCCGGGACATACAAGAAATCTCTCTTATGTGAATATTTAGACTCTTGTTTCTGTCACTCTTGTGAGTATAACCAGGTAAACTATTTTTGAGGTATGTTATGAAAAATCTGTTAGGATCTACCACACATCTGGTACATGTAGATATCATAGTCCTATGTAGTACTAAGAGACAAATCTTTTAAGTATTGACACATCCATGGTGTACAGCAAAGTAGAGTAGCACAAAATCATGGTTTAAACCCAGCCGGTAACTAAACACTACAGAGCTACTTGTTCACTTTTCCCCCAGTGGGATGTGGGAGAGAATTGGAAGAGTACAGATGAGAAAACTCATTGGTTGAGATAAAGACAGGTTAGTAAGTAAAGCAAAAGTTGTGCTTGCAAGCTAAGCAAAACAAAGAATTCATTCACTACTTCCCATCAGCAGGCAGGTGTTCAGCCATGTCCAGGAAAGCATCAATCACATGTAAAGATTACTTAGAAAGACAAATTGCCATCATGCCATATGTCTTCCTTTCCTTATTCTTCCTCTAGCTTTACATGCTGTATGTGATGTCTTGTGGTATGGAATATCCCTTTGATCTATTGGAGTCAGACCTTAAGAGGAAAGGCTGAACAAGCTGGGGTTGTTTAGCCTGGAGAAGAGGAGGCTGACAGGAGACATCATTGCTCTCTAGAACTACCTGAAAGAAGGTTGTGGAAAGGAGGGAGCTGGCCACTTCTCCAAAGTGACAGGGGACAGGTCAAGATGGAACGGCCTCAAGCTCAACCAGGGCAGATTTAGGCTGAACATTAGGAAAAAAAATTTCACAGAAAGGGTCATTGGGCATTGGAACAGGCTGCCCAAGGAGGTAGTTGATTCACCTTCCCGGAGGTGTTTCAGGCATGGGTAGACAAGTTCCTGAGGGACATGGTTTAGTGTTTGGACTCGATGATCCAATGGGTCGTAATTTATATTATATATAAATTTATACTTAGTTAATTTGTAAAATAGCCTCTGATTTATAAAGCATCATTCTAAACCACCACAACAATCCAAAATAAGTTTGCATGCTAAAATACCTTTATTTCTGTAAAGCAGAGGAAAAAAAGAATTTAGAAAAATTAGAAATCTCATACAATAATTAGTTTTTCAACTCTGTTGCTTGAACAATTTCCAGCAAACTTAATGAAAATTCTTTGTCTTGTAATCTTGACTACAGTGCAATAAAAACTCCTTAGAACATACTTAACTTTTAGGACCAGTGAAGATCACACCAGAAGTGCCTTAAGAGAGCTTTTAGCACAAAATAAGTGATCATCATAAGATGATCTTGCTCAGTACATAGGATTGTTGTCCCTACTTTATTCAAATCACATGCACACAGAGAAATAAATTCATAACTTTGCATAATAGTGTGGCAAAAAATGTACTGTAAATGCACCCACAAGTACAACTCTGATTATAATTAAAGTTTAACTTATTATACTTTAGCTAAGAGGATCATTATATTATATACTGTGCCATGATTAAACTGCATTTTCTTAAAGTACTTTGAATTTATGTTCAGACAGCTTTTATATTCATAAGCTTACAACACCACTCCACACATCCCCAGAGAGCAGCCCAGGAAAGACTAATCAAAGTACTGGCACTTATTTTACTATAATGTGAATTACTCTCAGTACTATAGTAACTCTAAGTCAAATCCTCATAAGCCCCTCTCTATAACATATTCAGTTTCAGCTGTGATCTGGATTAACCTCTAAAATAGAAAGAAAAGTTCTGCTGCAGAACTGTGTAAGGGCTTTGGATGTTTGAGTCATATATTGGTCTCTGTTCTGTCATTTTAAAACAATACAAATTTTGACTGAAACAGGACTGTAAGATTGTCCATAAGTGATGACCAGAGGGGGGAAAAAATAGTAGTTTCAGCCTTTGCTTTTCTCTTTATTTAATCAGAGCAGGTTTTTGTGCCAAAGACAAAATTATGTCTATAGTCAGCCTCTTGGCTTCAGATATAATAATATTCTCTTCAGTGTTATAAATAGGAGAAATAGCCTTGGACTAAATGTGGGCTCACATATATTCAAATACTCAGTATTTTTTATTAGCTGGAACTGATGAAACAGGTTTTCAAAGCAAACCCTCCATCCTTGCAATTTAAATAAATTATGCTTTTTAATGATTTCAGGTTCAGTAGTGGCTTGAGGCATGTTTAGACCCTGTAATGGAGCACAGGCAGAGAGCTGACCTGAGCTGGTCCTTGCACTTGATGTAGAACAAATAGACATGAAAAATAGCTGTTTGGTCCCAAAGGGACAACAGTTGCATATGGATGGTTCTGTATTGACAGTAATAAACCTTGCCTCACTCACATTTTCTTAACAGTGTTTTTACAGATGTGGACATAATGCCACATGTGATATCATGTAATAGCCAATACAAAGATTTTTTTTCTAATTCTAAAAGGAATACAGCAACTCTTGCACATTTAGATGAAGTCTGAAACACTTGAATAAAAGTAATCATGTTATTCTCAGTCTTGATTATTTCCTTTTTCTCCTTCAGCCACTAACTACACTTTTAACGAGTTCTAACCTTTATGCTAGAAATTCCAATGCTCAGCACTTTGTGTAGGTGAATAAGGCCCTTGGTATTTAGCTACTTCTGTCCTTCAAACATCAACAGAAAAATTTCACATTCCAGATAGTCTCTTCTGATGCATTCATGCTTCTTAGTTGGGGAGCTTGTCCTATATGTTAATGCATATTTATTATTGAAATAAAAGGGTTTTGCCAACACATCATGAGAGTAATGTAGAAAGGGACCCAGGAGAGGCATGTTTCCTTCTTTCTCAGGA
Source organism: Coccyzus lansbergi (assembly GCA_033558105.1). Taxonomy (NCBI): domain Eukaryota; kingdom Metazoa; phylum Chordata; class Aves; order Cuculiformes; family Coccyzidae; genus Coccyzus; species Coccyzus lansbergi. The sequence continues at coordinate 2,269,075 of JAUMJK010000056.1, read as the reverse complement.
CATAATGGGGCTTCTGACAATGTTAAATTTGATAGGTCCTTTTTTTTACCTTTCCAATATTTATTGAAAAGTCCAAAACTCTGTACCTCAAGGCAATCTCACCATGTTCATCCTGAATGCTAAAACTATTAGGAAAGTGTTGAATTGTTTATTCCTCTTCCTATAGATTTACATGTGGCATCCTAGAGAGGTCATTTTCCCACTCATCTTGTTTCCCATAGCTTCCAAAGATAGTCAGAAGAATGGGAAAGTTGTTGTATCTTACGACTCATTTCTTCATGGCCATTTTACCAGATGCTGTGAAATTAATTAGTATCATAATTATCTCTATGAATGTCACAGTTTACATGACAGACATTACCACCATCAGGTAAGATAAACAATCAGTCTGTGAAGGACATACTTGGGAAGAATGCTTACTTTTACCCAGGCAGTGAAATACAGATGAGAATAGTTTTCTTCTCAACTTGTTGAGCAAAAAGTGGGCTTTTTTTCATATATTATTATTTGAATAAAGGGTGAAAATAACTTCATATTTTTTGAGATGGGAAGTCATTTAAAGTAACAATTTTTTTTTTTTTTTTTTAGTTCTGAATTGTATGTTGTGATCAGCATCTCCAAAAATTACAGTTCACATTTTGAATAGAATCGTCATTGTGCTACTGGAATAATGAGGCAACTTTTGTTGTCTAACTGTTTTGTATTTCTTATTTTTCAAAAGGTTTTTCTGCAACTCACTCACAGACAGATGATTTTAAAGGTAAATTTCCCTGTGGAACTGCCACAAATCAGAATAACACTTTGGGAATACACAATGTGCTACTACAACAGTTGCTTTTGACAAAACAAACAAGCAACAACAAAAAAGAAAACCAGAGAGGAAAACTTAGCTTGTATATACTGAGAACCTCTTAGGCAGAACTAGTTCTGGTAAACTAGCAAGTTGTTTTGTTTTGAAAAGAAGATAACTATTATGATTTAATGAAAACTTTAATTGTTTTTAAACCTGTGCCTGATAAAGAGGTTTCTTGGCTGTATCACTTCATAAATCTATCCTTTTTTTTATGATTATGTAAAATGAGATTTTAAGGAAGTTTCCTCGGAAGGCATTTGGCATTTAAAATTAAATCATCTTTTAAACAAATGAAAGACTTACTTGAAGGCTTTCATGACTTTTAAAGTTAAGTTAGCTGGCTCATCTGACTTTTAAAGTAATTTACAATAAATCTAAACAGATGGATGAAATTCTGAAATCATTCCAACCCATATGCTACACTAATGGAATTTGAATTTTTATTTCTTGGACCAAATTTGCGAGTTCTATATAAAATGATTGTCCACTGTTATCTTTGCCATTCTTTTGTTTTGAATAAATAATGTGAAGTATTCTGGTGGAAAATTATAAGCAATGTGCCAGACTTAGAAGTTTTGTGAGAAACTCCTACCTTCCTATCTTTCTGGAAGAAACAATGTTTGAAGATGTCATTAACAACTAGACTCCTGTAATGGATGGATTCAGGCTCTTAAGTACATACAGATTAGGAACGCCAGAAGGACTCTTTACTTAAGAAAGAAGCAGGGATGCATGGAGCTCTGCTTTTCGATGAGTCAGGAGCCAGTCAAGTGCTCATGGGTCAAGACTGGCAGGCAGACCAACATGGGTGCAGCTGTAGTGTTTATCTATTATAGACCCATAGTGGTTTTGGCTGAGATAGTTAACTTCCTTCATAGTAGCTTGTCAGGGATTATATATTGGGTTTGTGATCAAAGCAGTGTTGATGACAAGGGATTGTTTTCATTATTGCTGAGTAGTGCTTGCACAGCATCAAGGTCTTTTCTGCTTTTTGCATTAACCCACCAGCAAAGAACTTATGGGGTACACAATATGTTGGGAGAGAACACAGTCAAGATTACTGACCCCAGCTCACCAAAGATATATTCCATAACATATGTGATTATGTTCATCAGTAAAAGCTGGAGGAAGGAGGAGGAAGGGGTCGTGTCTAGAGTTATGGAATTTGTCTTCCCAAACAATCATTGCACTTGATGGAGGTCTGCTTTCTTGGAGATGACTGAACATATACCAGCCAATGGGAAATAGTGAATGAATTTATTGTTTTGGTTTGCTCTTGTGCACAGCTTTTACTTAACTTGTTAAAATATCTTTATCTCAACACACAAGCTTTTGCACTTTTAGCCTGCTAATTCTCTCTCACATCCTAGGGAAGTAAGTGAGAAGCTGTGTACTTAGCAGTTGTCTGGGCTTGATTTGGAACAAAATCTTCTGATCAGGCAGAAACAGTAGGTTAAGACTTCTGATTTCTAGAAGAAGCCTCACATTTGCAGGCCCTAGTCTTTGTGGGGGAATTTAATCACCTTGATCTCTGATGGAAGAACAAGACTCAAGCAACCTATTAGAATTCTGCAGTGTATTGACAACAATTTCTCAGCACAAGTGATGCAGGAGTCAACAAGGAAAGATGCTTTTCTGGACTTGATATTTACAATTAAGGAAGAACTGTCTAGGCATGTGCAAGTTAGGGACAGCTGTGGCTCCAGTGACAGTACATAGTGGAATTGAGAATCTTAAAAGGAGGGAGTAAGGCAAAAAGCAGGACTACACTTCTGGGTTTCAAGACAGGATAGTTCAAAGTCTTCAAAAATCTACTTAGAAGAATATCCTGGGATATGGCCCTGGAGAGAAGAGGGGTCCAGGAGAGGTTGCAGATCACCAACAAAATTAGAGATCATATCCTTCAACGCCAAGAAAATTCTGTCCCAACAATTAGAAGATCAAGCAGACCCACATGCATGAGCAAGGAACACCTAAATGATCTCCTGAGTTCTTAAAAAAAGTATATATATAATTTATATATTAAAAATGTGTGTGTGTGTGTGTGTGTGTGTGTGTATATATATATATATAAAGTATATCAAACACAAGAAGGACAAGAAGATGACTGGAAGAATTCAGTATAGATTTGCAAAAGGGAAGTCATATTTAACCAGCCTGAGAGCTGATGAAGTGATAATGTTTTTTACCTCAACTTTAGTAAGGATTTTGTTACTTCCTCACATAATATCATTATAGGAAAGCTGTCAAAGTATAGGATGGATAGTGGGCAGTGAAGTAAATTGAAAACTGGTTGAACTGGGTAACCTGATCTAGTGGGATGTCCTTGTCCATGGCAGGGGATTTGGAACTAGATGATCTTTAAGGTCCCTTCCAACCCAAACTGTTCTATAATTTTGCGATCCAGTGATTCAATGATTTGATGATTGTATGAATGATTTGGCTTAAAAATTTGATAAGTGGCACAAAGTCCCATTCAAGGCAAGACACTAGTGATTTACTCCAGAGATTGATACTGCAGTTAATACTTTAACATCTTCATTAATGATCAGGACTTTGGTACAGACCACATCCTCAGCAAGTTTGCAGAAGATACAGAACTGGGAAGAGTGGCTGATACGCAAAATGGTTGTGATACCATGAAGAGGGACATTGACAGTATGAAGAAATAGTTTGATGGGAACCTCCTGAAGTTCAGCTGTAGTAAATACAAAGTCTTGCACTTAAAGGACCAGTACAGACTGGAGCCTGACTGCCTGGGAAGCAACTCTGTGGAGAAGGAACAAGGTATCGTCTTGGGCAACAAGCTGGCCTTGAGTCAGAAATGTGCCCTGGAGACAAAGAAGGCTAACAGTCTCCTGGGCTGAATTACATTGAATGTTATAAGCAGTCTGATAGAAGTGACAGTTCCCCTTTAATCCATATTAGTGTCATGTGTCTGCAGTGCTGGATCTAGATCTGGGCTCTGTGGTACAAGACAGACGTGGACATACTGGAGCAAGTCCAGAAAAGGGCTACAAAGATAACAAAAGCACAGGAGAAGGGAAGGGGCTGAGAGGTTTGGACCCACTCATCATGGAAAAGAGAAGGTTCAGGGGATCTTATCAGTGTGTATAAATACCTGATGTAAAGAAGATGGGACCAGGCTCTTCACAGTGGTGTCCAGTGAAAGTAAAAGAGGCAATGGACAGAAACTGAAATATAAGAAATTCCATTGAGAGAAACTGAAAGATAATAAAAATTATTTTTTATTCTGTTGTTTAGGGTTTTTTTAAATTGTGGAGCTAAATACTGTAACAGGTTATCTAGAGAGGCTGTGGATTCTCCATCCCAGAAGATGTTCAAGACTGTTCAATGACTGAACATGCTCCTTGGTAAAGTACTCTAGGTGACCTTGTTAGATCAAGGAGGTTGTACAGTGTTTTCTCCAGAAGTCCTTTGTGACATAAACAGTTCTGTCATTGTGTAATTAAATTACTCACATTCCCTAAAGCATATGCACTCAAATACACACCAAGTTACATATGTGCACATCATAAGCACTCCATGTATATTTATTTTCTAACAGATTTTACTAGTAAAAATGGGTTTATCTCACTGCTAGTTTTGATTAGTTGAATAAGCAAACAGTGACAGTTACTATGAGCAAGATGGAAAACTTCTTTTTTAATTGCAATATTTAGTTTTTTTAATTATAAGAAAATATCAGTTAATTTTAGTCAATCTAGTCGTTAGAGTTTTACAGGAGATTTCATTCCTGTTGGGCTTTTTAACACGTATGCATTTATAAATATTTAACGTTTTTATTTACTTGTCAAAGTAATGGTACCAAATGGTACGAAAGTAATAGAACCAAAATTTCAAAAGGGAAATTAAGAGGACATCCAGAATGTCTTGACCAAAATTTAAGCAATGAAGAAGACCTATAAAAACTGACTAGTTGTAATAGTTCCCCTCTGAAATACTGTGTTTTCATTGTTTCATAAAACATACCCATAATCAAAATTTTAGTGACTTAGATGAAAAATAGATACTTTTGGGAACAAAGCAAATGTTGAAAAATGTTATGTCTCTTTGATTACACATCACCCCATGAGAAGTGTGTTGTCTGGAAACAGAGTTGCAGCTGATACCAGAGGCAGATTTTTTTACTGTGGTGTGTGGTTTTCCTAATATATGACTCCTGTACTCAGAGTACTGCGGAACTCTTTTGAGTATACAGCTAATACAGCTTAACACACTAGCTGAATTGGACAGTACAGGATTTATTAGTTTGTGGAAGAAACAATTAAGTGAAACAGAATCACAGAATCACAGAACAACCAGGTTGGAAGGGACCCATCGGATCTTCTAGTCCAACCATTCCTATCTAACACTAAACCAAGTCCCTCAATACCTTATCCACCCGTGTCTTAAACACCTCCAGGGAAGGTGACTCAACCACCTCCCTGGGAAGCCTATTCCAATGCCCAATGACCCTCTGCGTGAAAAACCTCCTCCTAATCTCCAGCCTAAATCTACCCTGGCGGAGCTTAAGGCCATTCCCTCTCGTCCTGTCCCCTGTCACTTGGGAGAAGAGGCCAGCTCCCTCCTCTCCACAACCACCTTTCAGGTACTTGTAGAGAGTAATGAGGTCTCCTCTCAGCCTCCTCTTCTCCAGGCTAAACAACCCCAGCTCTCTCAGCCGCTCCTCATAGGGTCTGTTCTCCAGCCCCTTCACCAGCCTCGTCGCTCTTCTCTGGACTTACTCCAGAGCCTCAACATCCTTCTTGTGCTGAGGGGTCCAGAACTGGACACAGTATTCAAGGAGCGGCCTCACAAGTGCTGAGTACAGAGTAAGGTTTTAGCAGCCTCGTTGCTCTTCTCTGGACTTGCACTTTAACAAGTGTTAAAGACTAAAAATACATAAATAGTTGAAATTTTTTGCTTGCTCAGGCTTTTTATAAGATGCACAATTTTCCTCTCCTTTTAAAATGAGAAGGATGTGAACAGCTATCATAAGGTACAATTACATTATGACATTCAAATTTTGTTTTGTTTTGGGCTTTTTCCACAATTCCTTGATTATTCCAAATGATATAAACTATTTTTTTACCTATATTTACCTTTTTTTTATTTACTTTTATTTATCTTTTTAAAACCTACATATTCAGAACTCCAGTAGTTATAGTATTTTAATATCAAAATTATGCCATATAGCTTTTGAACCTGACAGTAACAAAAATCATTACATGATAAACCTTCCACTGAGCAGACCATGGACAGTCCATGATGCTCCCCTCAGAAATGCTTACACCTGTGACCAGTCTGATCAGAAGGGAATTGATTTCTCTGTTACACCTGAAAGACAAATATTTTGTCTCTGAATTAAAAATATCAGAGAAATTATGCTTAAGACCTTGAATGTTTTGGAGAGCTGAAGAATAACTTGTCAGGAATTGTGCAAAAATGGTAGAAAGTGACTCTTCAAGACCTAAGTGATCCACATGATATTGGCTGCAATGGATGGTTTAATATTGATAAAGAGTTTCTCTTTGCCATATTAACCAATTTCCAAAATGAGTTCTAGTAAGAAAGTTTCATGTTACACCCCAGTCTCAGGTGAAGTAATCTCTGAAGTTGTGTTTCTGTTATGTTCTCATGGAAATCTTTCTGTTGGAAAAGATTAAATGTATTTATACTAAATTAATATTTTTACTAGGGTTTAGTATTCCTTGGGATAATTTTTGTTGTGAACTTTGGCTTTACGTAGAATTGGTTTTGTTTCTAAATAAAAATAAATAACAGTAGTCAGTCATATTATCCTACTATTACCAAAAAATATCTCTGTAGCTGATTTTGCAATGTTTCGGTTTTGCATTTTCAATATGAGCTTGTCATATATTAAAAAATTCATTTGAATCTGAGTTGTTGAATCTGAGTTTCTTACTTGGGAATTTACAGAGGAGGAAAATTTCCGAAGTAAAAATTTATAACATATGACTTCCAGAAGAGTAAGAGTAAATTATGACTGCATGCAAATCTCAGTTATTACCACAAGAATATTGGTTGAATTAGCAGTAAACTCAACACAAATTAACAACTGTGTGAAAAATGTACATATCTTCCTAGATTTAAAAACCTGACTTTTCACAGGTCTTGTGTCTACAGGATTTGGTCTAGGTTATTATTAAACCATGTTTGTACAACTACTCATGTGTCAACAATATTGCAAATATAGCTGCAACATCTGACTCATTTGGAAGATGGATTATAAGCACCAAATACTAAGTTCTCAGCCTTTTGAAATCTAAAAATGTAACAACTTCCATTTATAATAGTGCCTGTCCTTTTAATGACAACATTCACATACCAGACTAAAAATATTGCCGTAGAACAAGTAGATCAGATTTGGCAACAGCTTGCTCATGCATATGACAGGAAAAGAGAAATAAAATTTTTCAAAGAAAAGATACTAGCAAGCTTAGTACCTAGAATTTATTAGAAGTTCCTTTTCTTGCCCAGTTTTAGGATTCTAATGTCAGAATTGTATTCCTTAAAATAATATGTCACTATTACTAGATGTACTTCAGTGCAGGTACTATACAGCTGTACGATCAATATGAATAAAAGTGTTTTGCAAGACACAGGACTGCAAATTCATGCATTTTATAGTTTATGTCTCTTAATGCACTGATAAAGGCAAAGCAAAAAAAATTAATATTTCTGCAGACCTGAAGTAGACACTGCATTTATTTGCTTAACAAATAAATAAATGGAAATTAAAAATTCTATCAATTTTCATGGTAAAGCATAGGTATTTAACTGTGTGGGTTCTAGTAATGTTAAAGTGAGTCACAAATCTGCAGCTTTGGAAAAGTGATGTAAATTATCTAAAAGTTAAAGTAAACACATTTGAAAGCAAATTTTTACCACCACTGATTCATGCCCGTGGCAAGGCCATTGGAACTAGATGATCTTTAAGGTCCCTTCCAACCCAAACTATTCTATAATTCTATGATTTTATGCAATTATATGAAAGCGACCCTGAACAATTTTTTTGAGTATATCGTATCAAAATGCAAGTTCTGTGCATTTTCACATGGTCATTTCAAATTATTTGCAACTATTGAATGAATTATGCTTTCTATCCTTCATTTCTTGAGTATATTTTGTATGTATCACTTTTTTTTTCCCCAAAAGACTAAGAAAGAAACAGTAGTTTTACTTTGTATGGTCTTCATTTCTGCACATAGTGTGCCTTCTTCAATACATAAAGATAATAAATATTTAAATATTCTGGAATAGGGATATAATGCATTAATGAGGAAGGGATAGAAATCCATTCTGTGTGTCCACTTACTAGAGATTAGTATAACCACTATTTGAAACAATAGCTATTAAAATTTTAAATTTAGTTAAAGGTATATCAATTAACTCTCCTTTTAACAATAAATTACTTTCTTAATCTAATATAGAATAAGAAGCCATTATTATATTACTAGATATATACAGGACAAATATAAACTATAAAGCATAAATAATATTTAAATTATTTTTTCTTTTCCATCTTTTATATTGCAGGTTAACCTATAATAGAGTCCAGAAGTTTGGATGTCATGAGGAAAAGGCGTCTCATGTGTCTTTTGATTGTAGGTAGGATTTAAAAAACAAGTAAGTAGATTTAAGTTTTTGGAAATAATGTTGGGTAATACTCAAAACAGCACAACCATGACTTAAACACCTGCAGGGTAGGTAACTCAACCACCTCCCTGGGAAGCCTGTTCCAGTGCCCAATGACCCTTTCTGTGAAAACTTTTTTCCTAATGTTCAGCCTAAACCTCCCCTGGTGGAACTTGAGGCCATTCCCTCTTGTCCTGTCCCCTGTCACTTGGAAGAAGAGGTCAGCTCCCTCCTTTTCACAACTTCCTTTTAGGTATTTATAGAGAGCAATGATGTCTCCTGTCAACCTCCTCCAGGCTAAACACCCCCAGCTCTCTCAGCCGCTCCTCATAAGGTTTGTTCTTCAACCCCTTCACCATCTTTGTTGCTCCTCTCTGGACTCGCTCCAGAGCCTCAACAATCTTCTTGTGGTGATCTTTAAGGTCTCTTCCAACCCAAAGTATTCTATGATTCTATGATAATCTAGGGCTTTTCTGCTGACACACTTCCATTTAAGAATATCTCTATTTATCAGCAGAATGATTTTTTTGTACCCTTAAAGTTTGTGTGTGGAAATTTTGCCACTGATTTCAGTAGAACTGAGTTTTCTTTATTGCTCATGACAAAAGCTGCTTTATGTAATAACTACTACCTTTATTACTGCTATTTTATATTGCTCCCTTTTCATAATTCTCTGGAGAAAATAACTCCCTGTTTGTAGTACTGTCCTTTGTTCATGTTTCTTTATGATAATATTTTCTGTTTTCTTGAAATTAGACTATTCAATAAACTTTTGCTCACAGTCAAACACTCCTTTTTAAAGTTCATCTTACTTTTATCTCCAAAAACTTGGGACTTTCTTAGGTAAAATAAAAGGATTTACTTTTATCTGAAATCCTGAAGGAATAGAAAGTATTGTGTCCTGTTACTTAAACTTACATTCTTGTATCCTGTTCTTTTCCGTCTTGTTTCAACGTATGTGTAAAGTATCTAGAAGTATTTTTTTCTTTTTTGTTTCTAAGAAGAAAATAGGGAGAGCTACACTGAACCACTTATGAAATCTAAATCATTTATAGCAGAAAATGGTTGCAGATTATTGAAAGGTAGCAAAGTTTCTCAAGAGTATAGACCACTTATAAGATTTTTTCCTGTTTACATTCAGGGAAGAGAGGCTGTTATTGTGTAGAGTGTTTCATCTGCTCAGTCTATCATTAAATAAATATATCTCTGTAGTTTATCGCTAAGCCAGCAGGGAGCTGAGATGCATGTGTGCACAGTTATTCTCAGCATGATAAAAAAGAAGCAGGAAAATACATGTTTGATTGTAAAGTTAAACAGGTACTGCAAAGAAATTTGGGAGAAACATATTGCTGCTCTGTGGAATATACTTCTGTATATCATATGCTGTACCTGTCAATCTGTGTGATAGACTGAGATTTATATTCATACAAAATAAGGTTAAGGACACAGAGAAAGCATATATACTCGGATGTCTTAGCACATTAAGTTTTGTACCCAAGCCAGTCTGCACATGACCTGGTGCAGCTGAAGAATCTTTTAAGTCTGAATTAGTCTTCCTTAAGTAAGATTCACAACTATTTTTCTTTTATTTTAAGAATGTTTCCTTCTGTCATTTTATAAAAGTTGACTGAACAAAGTGGGAAACTTGGAATAGGCCATTAATTTATAATTAATTATGATTCCTTACTGAACTATGCTACTATCTGGATTTTGAGTGAGGAAGGAAAGAAACATTTAAGTCATTGGAGACCTGAAGAAGATCAGAGGTTTAGCAGAGGGTATAACTAGATGTGGCTCACTGCAAATATCTATAAAATAAATTCTAACAAAGGAGACTGGGAAATATTTTTTATTAAGTGTAATCCAACGTCCTGCCTCTAAACCTTCTTTAAATCTATACAGTGTCCAGTTCAGCCTTTTTCCAGTAGAAACAGAGGTATGATGTGCATAAAATGACAGAAGGCTAGGCCCAAATCAAAATTTAGTTTGAATTTAAGTGTCTGTGTTGAGCTATATGGCTACAAACCTCACTTCTTATCATAGAATCATAGAATAATCAGGTTGGAAGAGACCCACCAAATCATCAAGTCCAACCATTCCTATCAAACACTAAACCAAGTCCCTCAGGACCTCATCCACCCATGCCTTAAACACCTCCAGGGAAGGTGAATCAACCACCTCCCTGGGCAGCCTATTCCAATGCCCAGTGACTCTTTCCGTGAAAAACTTCCTCCTGATGTCTAGCCTAAATCTCCATGGGCGGAGCTTGAGGCCATCCCCTCTTGTACTGGTCCCTGTCACTTGGGAGAAGAGGCCAGCTCCCTCCTCTCTATAACCTCCCCTCAGGTAGTTAAAGAGAGCAATGAGGTCTCCCCGCAGCCTCCTCTTCTCCATGCTAAACAACCCCAGCTCTAACAGCCGTTCCTCACAGGGCCTGTTCTCCAGCCCCTTCACCAGCTTTGTGGTTCTTCTCTGGACTCGCTCCAGAGCCTCAACATCCTTCTTGTGGTGAGGGGCCTAGAACTGGACACAGGATTCAAGGAGTGGCCTCACCAGTGCCGAGTACAGAGGGAGAATAACCTCCCTGGACCTGCTGGTCACACCATTTCTGATCCAAGCCAGGATGCCATTGGCCTTCTTGGTCACCTGGGCACACTGTTGGCCCATGTTCAGTCAGCTGTCAATCAACACCCAATCAACATCCCTCTCCTCCTGGCAGCTTTCTAGACAGACTTCTCCTAGTCTGTAGTTCTGCATAGGGTTGTTGTGCCCCAAGTGCAAGACCCAGCATTTGACCATGTTAAACCTCATGCCATTGGACACTGCCCAGCGGTCCAGCCTGTTTAGGTCCCTTTGTAGAGCCTCCCTAACCTCCAGCAGATCGACACTTGCACACAGCTTTGTGTCATTTGCAAACTTGCTAAGGGTACCCTCAATGCCTTCATCCAGGTCATTGATGAAGTCATTGAACAGGGCTGGACCCAGCACTGAACCCTGGGGACCCCACTTGTAACTGGCCTCCACCTGGAGTTAACACCATTTACTACCACTCTCTGGGTCTGGCCATCCAGCCAGTTTTCTACCCAGGAGAGTGTGTGTTTGTCCAGGCCAGAGGCTGACAGTTTCCGTAGCAGAATGCTGTGAGAAACTGTGTCAAAGGTTTTACTGAAGTCCAGGAAGACCACATCCACAGCCTTTCCCTCATCCAGCAACTGAACTACTTTGTCATAGAAGTTGATCAGGTTAGTTTGGCAAGACCTGCCTTTGGTAAACCCGCGTTGACTGGGCCTGATGACCTGATTTATGGTTTAGTTTCTGAAAGATCTTAAGTCTTCTGGCATATAGCTCTACATATGGAAATAGGAGCATCTCAGTAAGGCTTAGTGTTTCTGTATCTGTGTCAGGCCTAGCTTTGATTCAGAGTCTTCAGACACTGAATGAAAATATGATTAAATTTGAAATGAGATGAGAAAACCAATCCCTCGTTTATCTGTAGAGAACCCTTAGTATAGCAGAAATCATCATAGCCTCTACTCTTTCTTAAAATGCAGTGAAGAAGGGAACACTGCCACCTATCACTTAATGACATTGTGATTAAACGCTTTCCCTGCAAGTAACTCATACTTTCAGTATTTTCAGCTGTGTGATGTTGTTTTTCCATAGAAGTGTTAGGGACATTTTCCTGAGTAAATTTAGAGTCAATAAGAATAAGGCTGGTACTGAATTTACGTCTCTTACTTCCTTCTGACTTACCTATTAAAGAGATTCTAAAAAGTAGGTTTTTGCAAACTCCTTTTTAAAAGAAAAATAGGAGTTACTATGAAGTAATAACTTATATGTTTCAAAAGGAATTTAAGACTCAGATATGCCATAAGGATGTTTTTAGACCATTTCTGTCTCTTTGTTCAGCTTTTAAGAATGTAAAACAGCCTAGGTCTTTAATAATATGATTTACAACTCCCATATTTGGAGCCATCCATATCTTCATCATACATTACTCTCTCTACGTATCTATTTTCTGCATGAAATAAAGCTTAATATATTGCAATTTGTAATATCAATGTAACTAAAGATATGATCTAGAATCTGTTTCAGAGGATAAATATTTGTTAAATAACTTCACGTACCTACACATATAAATAAATAATTTTAATTAAAAAAGGGCCAAATGAACACATCTAACATTGGAAGAAAATACCAGTATATTGTAGATATAAAAAAAAAAGCTATATGAAATAAAATTCAGATAATATATTTGTATCTAAAATGAGTAGAAATAAGAAAGACAAGTTTTGAAACAAGAAAACAAAACATGAAGTGATTGAGTAGCCTGGTGAATATTTTTTGCTTATAGAATTTTTATTATAAGAATGGATTTAGTGATGGCAAAGGCAAAGCCATTGCTATGCTCCTGTAACTAATATTTTATAAACCATCTTTTATCAAACTGTAATAAAAGCCAATCAAAGAAGTAACTAGTTAGGAAGATATTTAACATACTATATTTTAACTTTTTTCATCAAGTGTTTTCACTTGGCCACAATATATTTAAAGTCCTTCAGAAACCAAACCAGAGGGTGTTGCTACGTCCTTGGTCTTGCAAGTTTTCAGTAGCTTATATTCTGCTACAGCATGTCTTTGAAGTTATTCTGTCATGTAATGATGATTTCTTGAGATGAAGAATTCATTGTTACTGCTGGAACTTTGTTGCATAACTTGGAAACTCTGTTATCCTTAAATTTCTATAAACTAGTATTTTCTGCTGACAGGCAGATTAAATTACCTTTCTGACTTTCTTTTGATAAGTTAAATTGATTAAGCTGATTAAGGCTTTGACTGAAAGACATTTTCTTCCTCTCTGGAATAATTTGCATTAAATTTAGAATTTTATTCACTCTTCTAAGCTTTTCAATATGCCTTTTAAAATATGCTACCATACCATCTTGTATATCTTGATATCTATTTCAGCAATAATTCCTTATTCTTACTCACAGTAAAAGATCACACAAGACTTTTTTGTCACAACTTTATATTGGGAGCTCAGGCTGTTTTTCTGTGTACTGTATCATTTTCAAAATTATTTTTTCCATAAGCCATTGGTCATTCCTAAAAAATGTAACTTAAGCAATTGGCTGTATTAAAGCCATTTTTTTGAATGAGGCAAAGTTATGAAGTACTTTCAACAACTCTATAACTGCTTTATCTTGCTCATCAATTTACAATGTTGTCAATATTTATGTCATCAGTGAATTTTATCAAGAGTGATTTTTTTTTAATTTAATTCTGGAAGACTGAGGGGAATGATAACTACTGTTGGCTGGTACAAACCCTTGTGAAACCATAATAGAAATAACCATGTTCAGTATAGAGATGCTATTTTTTTATTTATAATGAACTAGAAAGCACTTTATTATACTTCTGAGATAAAAGATAACTGTTTCTTTTTAAACTCAGACTAGAAACTTTTATCAAGCATTGTGCTCATTTTTCTGCAGGTGTGAATTAACCATAATGCTTATGGTTATTTCGCTAGATATTGACATGTCTCCCATTTACCTGTTGCAGTATCATCGGTGGCAGCACTTTGATTTCTTTCTAACTCACTGACTTTACATATTGGATGTCAGGGGGTGGAGACACAATGTCGTGCAATAGGTAGTAAGTATGTGCCTCTTTCCAACTGGAGTGTCACAGGCTGCTTTCCCAAGGAAGCACATTCCTACTCATTCCATCATGATGTTGATCATTACTTTTTCATCTAACTGTATTATGTATGTATATGTCTTTATATAAGATTAGAGTAGATATTGACTCTATGAAAATGGCTGAAGTTTTGAAAGATAGGTTAGATTTTTTTTGGTTGTTTACAAGTTAACTATGTGTTGCGCTTTTATATGTCAGAGGAGTATTTGCAGAGGAAATGAAAGAACAAACATTTCCTAACAACATAGAAGACAAAATATAAATATACATTGCTGAATACACAGGACTGGGTACTTTAAGAAGCATAGAGTTAAGAAAGATGGTTCTACACCTTTATTCTATTCTCATTAGACTCCACCTGAAGTATTGTGTCTGGTTCTGGAATCCCCAACGTAATAATGATATGGAACTGTTGGAACAGGTCCAGAGAAGGGCTATAGAGATGAATGGGGCACCTCCACTATGAAGACCGTCTGAGAGAGTTGGTGCCATTCAGCCTGGAGAAGAGAAGACTCCAGGGAGACTTATAGTAGCCTTCCAGCACCTGAAGGAGAGCAACAAGAAAGCTGGTTGGGAGGACTGTTTGCAAGAACATGTAGTGATAGGATGAGGGGAAACGGCTTTAAATATGAAGGGGAAAGATTTACAGTAGACATTAGGAAGAAATTCTTCACAATGAGGGTGGTGAGGCACTGGAACAGGATTTCTAGGGAAGATGTGGATGCCTCCTCCTTGGAAGCATTCAAGGCCAGACTGAATGGGGCTTTAACTAGTTTGGCCTAGGAGGCTGGAACTAGATGGCAGAGGGGATGGAACTAGATGATCTTTAAGTTCCCGTCAAACCCAAACCATTTTATGATTCCATGATTCTCTGAAGTTGGACCATTGACAGTTCTATCCACAGCTTCAATTCACCAAACTCACCCGCACAATAATTTTTAGTTGTTTGGTTGCACCTAGGAGTTATGCTGTAATTCAATGAGATTTTTACACTTAACAAATGGAAGTTGCGCACTAACAACACATCATCAACAGACCCTTTGGGGTTACCAGAAATAACTAATCATGCGACCATTGCACAAAGTGGTTGAGCCAGTACAAACAGTGAGAATTGTTTCTTAGCATCAACTGGATTTTGCTAATTATAATTCCTGTTTGTCACACTAATTATCATTTTTGAGAGTAAAATCTTTGTGCTGCTTCACATACTCTCTATTTAAATAGGAATGGCAAAAAAAGTCTGTGGTGAAAAAAAAAAAAAAAGGAAAACACATCCAACAACTGAGGAAGAGGTATTAGACTCACAAAATAGACTCTGGTAATGTTTATCTGCTAGCCCATAGCATAAGCACTGGAACACATGTCAAGCACAGTGATATTCAGGTAAACATCCCTGAATGTCTAGATCAACCACATCATATTAGGACTGCATTTTGTGTCCTATATCAGAATGTACACTGACCTTAGAGTATGTGGATAAACTTCACAAGAAAAAGAGTTATTTTCTCTGTTGCTTATTGTTGCTTGTTGGTTGTTCTTGTCTTTCTATAAATAATTAAGTATTTTCGTGAATGTTGGAGCACAAATGTCATATCATTTCTCTTTAGCCACAAGTCACTTGCTTTATTTATGGTGTGATGACTAGATTTTTAAAATGCCATGAAGTAGCTCCAAAAGGAAAAAACTGAGAGTCTGTCTGAACACACTAGAAGTTGGTAATCAAGTTATTTTCTAGGAAAATGTCAAATGGGAAACAGAAGACATATCTTAGTCACAGGGGAAAAGACCAATGTTCCTGAATAGAAGTATTCTAGATCAAACTGATATAATTGTGAGTCTTTAATCAGCTTCGGGACTTTGCTTTTGGAATTAAAACTTCATTCTCACTCCTGTGTAATATGTACCTGGTTAGCTCACATTGTTCTTGCTCAGAGCTGGAACAAGAAACTGTCTTATTTCTTCAGAGTGAATTCTTTTTGCACAGGATCTGAAGCGATAAGAAGCACAATGAGAAAACAAATATGTGTTAGTAATGTTTTTTTCTAGCTGTTTTTTTAAGTTAATGGAAGTTCAAGCCTTTCTTCATGTTGTGTAACTATTCCAAGCGAGGAAGCTTTTCATTTTTTCTCTTGTTGCAGGAGCTCATTTTTACCTAGGGAAAAGAGAACTATGTCTGAAGTGCTTTTTCTTTGATACATATTGCTTAGTTAAATAAAAATTTATGTACAACACTCACTCACCAGGGCAAAGCTCAAGACCTCTTTCTTTCTAGTTTCTTCTATCTTGCTTGGTTCCTTTTTATTATTTTTTTATCCACCTGGTTTATTATGCTTTCTTCAACAAAAACTCATCTTCATGTGTTTGCAATTATTTGTCTTATCAAAATGACCCAGAGTTCCCAGAGCAAACTGACCTCACCATTTTCAGATGTTGGTGAGAAAGCACTTAAACAATGGGATGTGATACATTTAAATTTTAATATTTCTTTCATTTTCGCTTTATTTCTATGACTATATGTGATACTAATCACAATACTATAACAACTGATATACTATCTGAATCCTGTAAAGACTATAAATGCTTACAAAACTAAATACAATTAAGTGACAAACTGAAGAAGAAAAAAAACTGAAGTGATTCTGAAGAAACCCCTCATAATAAGAGGAGACTGAAAGAAAGATATTGCTTTATATAGCTCTCAAGAGCCAAGAGTTTTACTTGCAATAATTTTGAGAAATTTACAGGAAAAAAATTGATATGAATAGGAACTGAGGAATATTTGTCATTACAACCAAAACTTTCAACTACAATAGATATCACAGATTCATAGAATGATCGGGGTTGTACAGAACCTTTCAAGATCACTTAGTCCAACTCCTCTGCAGTGGGTAGGGACATCATTCACTAGGTCAGGGGGTTCAAAGCCCCATCCAGCCTGACATTGAACATGCTTAATGATGGGGCATCCAGACCTTCTCTGAGCAAGGTGTTGCAGTGTTGTACCACATTCATCATAAAAAAAAGTACTCCTTATGCGTAGTCTAATCCTACCTTCCCTCAGTTTAAAACAGTTACCCCTTGTGCTGTCACTACGGGCTTGGTAAAGATTCTCTCACTACCTTTCTTATAACTACTATTATTCACTGAAAGGCAGCAGTAGGTCCTCCCCAAAGCCTTCTTTTCTCCAGGCTGAACAACCCTACCTTTCTTAGACTTTCCCTGTAGGAGAAACATTCCAGTTCTCTGGCCTCTGATTTTCATGGTCCTCTTCTGGACCTGCTCTAAAAGATCCTTGACTTTCTTGTATTGGTGAACCCAGAACTAGATGCAGGACTCTAGACGGGGTCTCCTGAAAAGAGATCAGAGGTGAAAAATCACTTCCGTGAACCTGCTGGCCACACTTCTTTTTATGCAACCCAGGATACGACTGGCTTTTGCACTGCAACTGCACATTGCTGGCTCATGTTTGATTTTTCACCCACTGGTATCTCCAAGTCCTTCTCTGCAAGGCTACCCTCAGTCCATACATCTCCTAGTGTATGTTCATAGATTCATAGAATCATAGAATCACCAGGTTGGAAGAGACCCACTGGATCATCGAGTCCAACCATTCCCACCAATCTCTAAACCATGCCCCTCAGTACCTCACCCAGCCGCACAGTTGATACTGGGGATTCTCTGACTCAGTTTCAGGACTTTTCATTTCAGCTTGTTGAGTTTCATGAAGTTCCCATGGGCCCACTAAAGCCTGTCTAGATCCCACCTGATGATATCTCTTCCCTTTAACAAACTGACTGCACCACTCAGCTTGGTGTTATTCACAAATTAGCATTCATGTAACAGTCTATACATCAAATACATATATCTCAAATTTAGATGCAAGAACATAGTGTAATATCATGCAAAAGGCCTTACAGACTTACATATCTCCAGGTAGATGAGATATATAGCTCTTCTGTAGTCTGCTAATGTAGCCACTCCTTCAGAGAAGGCCAGTAGATTAATTAGACATGATTTGTCCCTGGTGAAGCCATGTTGGCTCTCTGCAACCACCTCTCAATCTTCCAGGTATTTCAACATTACTTTCAAGAAGTTTCATGATCTTCCCAGGCACTGAAGAAAGGCTGACTGATTGGCAGTTCCCATGGTCCTGTTTCTTATCTTTTTTTTTTAAAAATAGATGCCATGTTTCCCTTTTTCCAGTCACCAGAGATTGCACTTGACTTCCATGACATTTCAAATATAAAGGAGAGTGGTTTGGCAACTACACCTGTCAATTTCCTCAGAACCTTGTGATGTATCTCATCAGGTTCTATGTCATAGAAGCCTATAGGATATGTGTAATTTGAGATTTTCTCTCTTCCCCCATTCTTTCCTTTATTTTTCTTGTTTTCCTTCTCTTATGATTTTCCTTTTTTTCACCCACTTGTTTTTTTTTTTTTTTTTTTCATTTTTCTTTCTTTTTTTTCCTTTAGTGCACTGAAAAGCATGGGACTATAAATTTGCCATTTTTACAGTTCAGGTAAAAGCACCTGCCTTCCATTATCTATTGCTATTTCAGGTTATTTCTCTTACTCTGTATGTTCTCTTGTGAAGACTGTTTTGATTGTTTCTTTTTATTTTAGATAGTTGATATGTTTTGTGGTTCAGAGAGATGTCTCTGTGACTATTTTTCCTTTGATGGGTATAGCCTACCTTTGAATGGGTCTAATACTGTCTTTCTCTTTTGTTTTATTTTTTTCACCCAATTGAATTGTCTTTATGGATTGAGGCAACTCATTCTTTGTGAATAGAAGGTGAATGTCAAGGGCATGATTTTTCCAACCAAACCCAAATGTTGCAATGTATATATCTATGCCTCAGCAAATCGCCTATGCTCCTAACAGTCACATGAAGAAAAAAAATATGCTGATCAGACAGCAAGATTCTTCTTGTCCTAAATTAAATATTCAAAGTGACTCTGATGTATTATACCCTGCAGAAGTCCTTTTCTTTCCATTAATTACCAAGAGACATAATAATGAAAAGCTCAGATGTAGAGTGCTACATTTGAGAAATCTAAAATGAGTTGAAAGTCCTAACATCTTGAAATTGTTGGTTGATTCTGGTAAGTGGAAAGGGGATACAGAAGAAAAAACTGTATGAAACTAATGCTGATATAACTATCATAACTACCAATTGATTTATTGGTCTTTTTCAAAGAAAAACATTTTCTCCTGATTTTTGTTGACACTAGTTCCCCAAATCATCTTGCTCTCTTTTGTGTTTTAACATTATGGTTTGCAGAGAAAAGGCTGTCTAAAAATCCCACCAGAAAAGGTTTTTCTCCTTCTGGCATCTTCAACATTTGTGGGAAACAAAAATAAAATAAAATAAAAACAATTAATACCTGCTAAAGAACCTTGTTCCACGGGGAGGATTTTACCAGTTCGTGAATAAATAAGACCATTTGTCCTTATGGGCTCCTGCTGACTATGCACATAGGAGGTTGGAGTTGCTTCCCATCCCCACTCAAGATGTTGGTGGTAGAATAAGTTTATCTATTCAGCAGCTTGATTCTACTTCTCTAAGAAAACTCCACATAGATAATTACATTTAAAAACATGTTGGTAGAAGCACACAAGAAAGTAACTATATTAAAAAGGCATATATTTATTATGCTTTCATAAATAAATTATCAGCTGCTCTTGCCATACATTTTCTCTAGAAATATTTTAATTTTCATAAACAACCATCACTGCATGCTTTTTTTGTATTTCTAAGAGGTTTTTCATCCCACATGTGACTTATAGCGTGATCTGCTATTAAATTTGTCTGAGACTGTATTTTTAAACTGTTATTATTAGTTACATGAAACTTCATAAAACTATAACTGAGTACGCACAGTTTTCCATACTGACAACCTACATCATAAGATATATATTTTTTTACTGGAGGAAATTTCTGAGTGTATCTTTATTTGAATGAATGGCTTTACTTGCTGTTCCCTCTTTGCTCTCCTCAACCTATTCTTGTCATCCTCTTCTCACTTTCTTAATGACACAGTTTCAACGGAGAACCTTGCCTAAATGTCCTATGAGGATAATTTGATCTAACATTTTCAGTTTATGTAGAAAAAGCAAGAACACTTAAATGGAACCAGGCTGGCTGAGGAAACTTATTTAACCATTTAATAGTAATATGTTAATTCTTTTTTCCTGTGTTTTGTACTTTTGAAATACTAAAAGGCATAGACTTGAGGAAATCCATCTGATATGGATAGGAAACTACTGTTGGCATGTACATTGATTATGGCATCTTATTTTTAGTAGCAAAATATTTTTGGAATCTAACTTTACTGAATGTGTACCTATTTCTCATACCTTTTAGTGCTCATCTACTAGTGCAAGCAAAACCTCTGTAAAGTTTCAGAACTTGATGAAAGTGCTATTATATGAAATTTCTGGACAACAAGTATTCCGAAGAGGTGGTCAAGAGATAGAATGGGGTTAAACAGTAATACAAAGTTCATTAACAAGAGACATAGGAGCCTCCAAACTATCCCGAATTTAAAATTTCCCCTCCCCCCCCCACCCCACCCGCCCTGCACTTCATTCTCTGCCTTTGAAAGAAAAGTACAAAATAATTGAGATAACACAGTAAAACAAAATCAAAATAATTCCCCTGACAGTAAGAGGTTATAGTGCCTGCTTTTCCATCTATCATGTTTGATCATGTTCTTGGAGAGTCCAGTTATCATTTATTTCAGTTCTCTCTTCAGACTTTTGCACCAATATCATTACTTAGGGAAGTGCTTCATTTTACTGATTGAACTAAATTTCTCTGTACCTGAGGTACGAAAGCATCTATATTCTGTCATTTTTAGCATATCTTCTACATATTTGTATCTTTTAGTCTTCTTTTTCTCTTTTTCCTGTGGTAATGAGAGCATTTTTTATGGTAGTCACACTTCTCTGTATAGGTTACAGGTGCACATGTGACTTTTGCAAGTGCAAGGGTAGTTGTTTGCTTTTCCTAGAGCAATTTCAAGAAGCTAATACATTTCAAAACATGATTCTTTCTATATGAAATATTCTTATTTATCTGTAGAGAGGAAAAACAATGATTTAGATATTTTTAAATAAAATGCCTGAAATACAGTGGACAGGTTTTTTTCATATGTTAATCATGATCAGACCATTTTTTGTCATATTTTTCATTCCAGAAAATCACAGCACTGTCTTTGAGGAATTCTTTGCAAGTGGAGATATAGGAATAATGAAAGCTGCCTCCACAGCTGCTGCTTGTCAATAGCATTGCTGAATCAGCAACACGCTTAAACAATCTGGGATGACAGGAATGACATTTCCTTTCTCTGTCCAGGTGTGAGACACTCCCTACTCTTTCTAGGATTAAAGAGAGTGATCCCAGTGTCAGCTGCCTGGGATTCAGGAAATATACCACCTTTTCATAATGACAGTTTTAGCATCCCAGATTTTAGTCTGTGAAAATGGATTGCAACTTTTTTGAGGGAGAAGTAAGGAGAATGGGAACTGCTCTGTGTGGTTTTCACTGGTACAACTCTTACCTAGTTATTCACCAAAAAGGAGAACATAACAATGTGCTAGCTACTAACTACATTCACAGAGGGCTTTTCAAATGCCTTTCACCAGCAGTACCTTAGTGCACATCTAACGTTATATGCATGGCTCTGCTCAGCAGTATTCTTTCAAATACACTTTTGTATCTCCTAAGTTGTAAGAGGTATATTAAGTAAAGAGTAACCTTACAAAAGAAACAAAAAGAATCCACATGCCATAATTGAGTGAAATCTTGATAATTTCATTCTTTTGACTTACACACAACAAAACAGTTCCAGGTATGTGACCCAAAGCCATAGACTGACCTGCATTTTACCACAAGGTGTCTGCTCACTGAAGCCTTTATTCTCAGACCTTGATATGCACACCGTTTCACCTCTGCAAACTGCATCATTTGTATAGTTTCCAAAGATAGTTATACATTTAACAAGTATGACTTACACATTTTACATGTACATGAAATCAGACAGGGAGTTAGTCGCATTATGTTCATGATAGCAAATAATGCACAGATCAGATGTGCAGAGCCTTTCTCAGGACTCAGTGCCTGTCCTACACATGATTCAGGGGGGATTACTTCAAAACAGGTCTAGATTTATTTTGTAGTCTTAATGCTCATTAACTGTTAAGGAGTACAGATAGATGGCAGTCATCTGACTTAGATGTCTGAACTAAACTTCTTATGAGTTGTGATTTCCCTCTCAAAACTTTCAAAATACCTGTCTCTCATAGACTATGTGGATTAGATGCAAGACTTTTTGACTATGCAGAATGAAGAAGCCTACTTTAGAAGTACTGTTTCACTAGGCTTTTCAAATGTAGCTGAAATTCATACTCAAAAATTGTATTGGCTGGATTTCATATTAAAAGTGATTTGAAAAGATCAGATAGATGGAGTCAGAAATGTAGCTTCAAAACTTTAATCTATTTTTGGTTTATAAATTTAATTTCCTAGTTCTTATTTGTATGAAATACTGAAAATTGATGTTGTAAAAGATAGAGGACTTTAAGAGTACCTGAGCACTAAACTATAGATAGATGCAAAAAAAAAGACAAGTCGAATACTTTCAAAAGCTGTGTAGAATTCAGCAAGTGAACAGAAAGCAAGTCAAAAGATCAGCAAAATAAAATGCTTCCTATTCCTGAAGAAAAAGAAACTTTCTGCATGAGGAATAAATGTGAATGCTTCATTTTATCTCTCCTCAGCAGACCAAAAATTTACCTCTACACTAGGCATGTCAAAGAGCTAAAAATTCTCATTGGTTAGAATTCTAATGTTGTAAACATCTAGCCACCAAGATGTCAGATACTTTTCTTCTATAGAGGGGTAAATCTTTTGAAGATTAGAGATAGGAAAACAGGACATTGGATTTGGTAAATATTTCCAAATTAATCAATCTTTTACACGGGACTTCTTACCATTAAGTGCATGGCCAGAGCCCTGCTGTTACAAAACTGAATGTATATTTGCAGCTTATTTTAAATGGGTCAAAACAAAGTACTACAAATGAACTGCAAGTGGAATATATCCAAGATAACTAAAAAAGTAAACTCAATTTCTCAACTATCATCCATTCATGAAAATAGCATTGGACTTGTTTTGGGCTACACTAATTGGTACATGCCTATTACAGAAGTTGGACCAGCAGCCTCACTTTTGAGGCAGCAGGAAGAGTTGCTATGAAACTAATTACAGCTATCAGGAGTGGTTCTGTTTTAAATGGTCTTTGAATTAAGCAGTCTCTTAGAAGCAGGAATAAGTGAATTTGCCATTAACAGTGAACAGCTCTGTGAAAAGAACACAGTATAAATTTACTTAGTCTATCCTGGGATTTCGCAGAGAGTTCGGCTCTTATTTGGTCTCTCAAGTAAATTTCAGTGAAAAACTTAAGAGGCTTTTCCCCAGCAAAGTGAATTTTTCCAAATCCATAGTACCTTATTACAATACAGACCATATTCTAATTCAATTACACTTATGTAAACTGTGAGTAACTTCATTGTGCTCATTAGAATTACTCTGGATTTACAACAGTGTAATCTGATATTTACACCTCTATAAACTAGTCTAAAATGTGACTGCATGGTCTATCTGGTTGTTAGCTTAATAGGAAAAGTATAGCGGCATAAATAGTTGATGTGCTTCATACTAATTTGTAACCTCCTCACAGCTGCCTATTACCCATCTATATTTACCACACAAGAAACATGTCCAATTAATAAAAGAGGTAATTCTCTGACCATTCATGATTACTAGAAACTTTCTTCTTGGCATTGCACATACTCCTGCATATTTATCTGTGTGCAATGCTGACTACTATTCTTACCTTAAAGATAGTGGGGATTTGTTGTATTTTGGCATCTTGTTTCTAAGTCTGCTCTAAGTCTGTTTCTAACCAGCTTTTTTTCATACTGGTGACCAAACAAAATAGGAGGTAACAGAATGAGAAATGAAACCATAAATTGCATGTGTTCAAGGAACATGCATCTTCAAAAAAAAAACCAAAGTACTATATTGTCAATTAAAAATGTCACATGGGATATAGATCTCTTAGTCACTCTAGATCTTCTTAAATCTCATTCCTGAACCAGATCTAGAATTTCCACAGCTACAGCTACAATGAAGACAAGTAAAATTTTCTTTTCTATAAAATGGATAGCTTCTAAAACTTGACAGAAATTAGATATGCCTTTTATCTTCCTTCTTGCACATTCCATTGATTTTTACTAATTTTTCCAGAGGAGAATTTAATATAACAGAAGTTGCAGAGGAAATACCATGCAAATTACGATTACACTAAATTAAGCTGTTCTCAGTTCTATTAGTGAGCTAAGGCCAGGTTGAGTTGTCTCCCAGAGGCCTCATTGTTCACTCTTCTAGGCTATAAAAAAGGTTGCTCCAGAGTCATTACTGTATATAAGACAAGTTGCTGCAGCTCCCCTCAATGAGAAACCTGACCCAAGGACTTTACAGTAATAAATCATGCAGTTTCTACACAGATACTTTAACTCTTGCTCCTCTGAGTCCAACAGAGTAAAACCACAGTGATGTTACTGTAGACAAGAGTTTTCCTAAACTGAGTTGGGGGGAGAATGTCCTTTCTTAGAGATAACAGTCATGCCATCTTATGGGGATTATAGTGTTTCATACAAGCCACACTTTTTTATAATCATTTTAACTGTGGGCATGAAAGTAAAGAAGTAATGCGCAGCAAACACCACACTGGTTGGGGGAGGGGAGGATAGAAAAAGTCCATTTCAAAAGAAGTGTTTAACAGGAAACAGGTTATTTGTAATCACCTTGAGCATTGCATAAGTACTTGTCTGTTATAATGTCAAGGTCTGATGCTACTACTTCAAATTGCAAGAGTATAGTACTTTGTGGTCTCATAGAAAAAGTATAGTGTGAAGTAAAAATAGGAAAAAATCAGCAGCTATGAATTCCTGAAATTTTGAATTTTGAAATTCCTTACTACTCCTTTCATAAAGCAAATTACGTTCAAGAAATAAGATGAAGTAAAGAAAGCTCCTTTCCTTTGCTGCTTTGAATGTTACTATGAAATATATTTCATTTTCTCTTCCCAAGACACTGCTAAGTATTTTTGGATCCAAAGAATGTTTTGTCTTACTGACAGTGGGGCAATGAAGCATAAAAGTATTTTTCTTTAACTATCTCATACATACTTGTACAAAAGCAAAATGGTACCCCAGTTAGGTAAGTTAAATTCGTGATATTTCCTTTTTCCTCTGAGGTAAGAAGTAATGAAAATAGAGTGGAGGAATACTATTTTTTCCTTTATACATTTGCTGAAGAAAAAAGATGTAGGGAGAGTTCAAAGAGGGAAAAACATGTTTGATTTATACAGTACTGCTACAAAGTATTTTGACCTGGTTGTTCTTAGTGCACTCTCATTACAACTGTTTTAATAATAGTTAATATTGTTGCTGTTGTTGTTTATGTTACTATTATTATTAAATTCTTATTTAGTTTCCAAGGTCAGATCTACTTTTATATGTATCTATAAAGTGTTTAGTAGTTTTTGTTGGGTTTTTTTAATACTGTTTGCAAAACTACATTGAAATTGCTCCAGAAATCAAAACTTAGCAAGCTGCTAACCAATGTACTGTATCAAAATGCTTAGTCTGTTTGCATACTCTACAGCTGCCATCAGCTTCCAGAAGACAGACAAAGCAAAACTTTAATGCTGACTATCCATTGGAAGAAATGACAATTCCTGGAGGAAAAAATGTAATTAAAGTTAAACAAATAGGGCAAACAAAAGCAACTGCTAAAAATACCAAGGGTCACATAAAGCACTACCAATACAGCTCTAGGATGTTGAAATTATTAACAAATCAGTACTATACCACCTCATAAAAGTAAACAAAACCCACTTTGCTCTTGTACCTTAATCAGGTGGAAAAGACTTGGTACGAGAAGAAAAAAAAATATTGCCAGTTAAACTGTAATGGTGCTGGTAGTTTAGATGTCATTAGTAACAGGTATGTAGTAATAATTTTATTCGCCTGCATGACTTATGTCATTTAGCCTAGTGGAATAAACTGTGCCAGGAAAACAGAAAAATCTTTATTTAGTGGATATAAAAAATGTATTTTTTTAAAAAAACCCCAACCATGTGTATTATATTAGAAAACCCAAGAGTGTGCCTGTCACTTTTTTATTTAAAAAATTAAGAAGCTCAACTGCAATCACTTTCCAAACAGTTCCTTTCTGAGTTGACACACAGATGCATATGATGCCGCCAATGTTCAAAGCAGCTCTGCAGATCATTTTCTGTAAGGTTGTTGAGAATCCTGTCGTTTTTGCTTTCACATATTCTAATGACAAAAAAATGGGTTCCTTCAAGGACCTACTTGACCTTTGGGATCTCTTCATTGCAAGCCTCAGTCAGTAACTGAAAAGTTCCCGTTGCAGATTTCTTTAGCTTGACAAGAAACATGATGTTAATTCGCTGCTCACTCTTGCACACTGACATTTTCTGACCCAGGGTAAGAAAATATCTATATTTGAACATGTGTCCACTCCTACTGAGTAAGCAATGGAGCTGAGCATTGCTTCATTGTGACATACTAGCACATGTTCTATAACCATCTACTTTTTCTCTCCCCTCTCACTCTTTCTTCCTGAGCTATAGAAGGTTTTTATAGGTTGTTTTTTTTTTTTTTCCTGAGCTTTGGGGTTTCTGTGTCAGATTGAGTAAACATGGTCAATATGCTTGTAAAAAGTTTCAAAATAACCAGTAAAAGAAAGTTTGAATCTCATCATTCTTGTAATATGATTTATATTGAAATGTTCAACATGATTTAGAGCTCTGACTTTCTATCAGAGATATTAGTTTACTTGTATGATTGCTTTTTTTCTACCTCCATGTTGACTATCTCCACAGCTATGTAAACTGATTATTCCTTAGATAATAAAGTGTTGTTATGATAACAAATTGCTGTTATTATGCCTATATCATGGGCAAGGAGCTGAGACTCAGAGGATGCAATGAGTGGATTTATAGTGCATCACAGGTATATAATTGTGAAACATACTCCAAATTGAGGTGTTCAGAACATATATATTTAGTTGCTAGTCATTGCATACTTAAAGGGTTTAAGTCCTCAATATTAAAATTTTTCAGGTATCCATTCCCAGAAGTCTTGACAGTGCTTAAAAGTTCATAGATTACTTAGTGCTAAATGTCCATAAAGAGCTACAAACTAAATATTTATCTTCCTATCTTTGCCACTGACTTTCTCTAGCAGATGTTCCCAGAACAAGTCTGCTAACCTACACCACATGTGAGAAACAGCTATCAGCTGTGCTGCCATCACTATCTCCTAAGAAGGCTTCCAGCTGTGGAATTGGATTAAGGCTTTTGAGCGTGGGGTGTGGGTGTGGGTGTGGAGCAGGTGCGGGTGCAGCGTTGGCCCCGTCGGGGTGAGGCTGCTTCTGCAAAATGAGGGGGTCTGGGATGTGGAGACGCACCGCTTGCCATTGGCCCTATCGTTCACCGATAAGCGGCGCTAGGCACCGCCGCCAAACTCAACCCCGGTTGAGGGGGAACTCGAACTCAGCACGTGTAGGACCAAAGCTCAAGCGGACACACTCCACTCTGTGCCACCAGATCCCCTCAGCAGAAAGGGGAGCACGGGGCCCCCTAAAGCCCTCCCGCTGAGCGGCTGCTGCCCTAGACAGGGGAGGGAAGGAAAGAGAGAGAAGTCGGTGCCGGGAGGGGCCGAGCTGGGGCAGGGGCCGAGCCGAGGCTGGAGGAGAAAAGCAAGGCTTTAGGCCGTCCCTCTGGATGGCTTTAGGGGAGGCGTCCTTTTGCTCCCCCGTCCTTTAGGTCCTTTAGGTGCAGGCGGGGCTCGAACCTGACACCTCAGGGTTCCCCGGCTCAGGCTCCACCCCCTGCGCCACCGACTGCATGAGAGGTGGCAGCGCGCACAGCGCCCACTAGAGCCCTCCCGCCGCCAGTCGCTATTTTGCTCTCCCTACAGCTTAAGAGAAGAGCATTTGGCAGAATTTCACCATGGCTTACAAGAGAAAAAAAAGGGAAAAAAAAGATTCCACTACATTTAAGCAATTGTTTTAGTTTCAGAGACTAGAAAGCACCAATTCTATTGCGGCACACAAATGACCAGCAGATTATCAGGAGATTTTAGTCTGGATCAAGTTCCTTGTGCTCAGAAAATTGCTTTCCTGTTTTCTTAGAGTATAAGAATGATAGAATAGCTAGGGTTGGAAGGGGCCTTAACGATCCTCTAGCTCCAATCCCCCTGCTGTGTGCAGGGACATCCCACTAGCTCAGGCTGCCCAAGGCCCCATCCAAGCTGGCCTACAACACCTCCAGGGATGAGGTCTCAACAACTTCCCTCGGCAACCTGTGCCAGTGTCTCACCGCTCTCGTGGGGAAGAAATTCTTCCTAACGGCTAGTCTAAATCTGCCCCTCTCCACTTTATACCCATAGCGTAGCAGTCAATTCTTTTTCTGCAACTTCTTTCTCTAGTCCCTCTAGTTCCCCTGTAGCAGGCTGACCTTTCTCACACAAGATGCAGGTTATACCCTCATAGAGATGCAGGTTATATCTTCAGGCATATCACATCTATAATATTTCTCTATCATTTTTCCGTGACATTCCCTGAATTAGAGCTAAAATAATTTCCTCAGTTATTGACTTGATCAATCATAGAATCACAGAATAACCAGGTTGGAAGAGACCCACCGGATCATCAAGTCCAACTATTCCATTTCCTTCCCAAGAAGTTTGCCACAGACTGTGTGTGCTCCAAACCCCATGCCTTTCTCCCAGAAGAAGTTACTTTTCCTTCTCCTAATAAAGTGATCAAAAGACTTCCCTCAGTCAAAATGTATTCCTTTGAGTTCTCTGACTTCTTCAACAATTCTTTATGTTTTCAAAAGCCACTTCCTGCTCTCTTTTCCTTCTTAATTTTCTGCGATTTTTCCACGATGTACCCCCAGCTCTTATAGACCACTGGGTGCAAGAGCAACCATACATTTCTCCTAAGACAGTCCCATTTAAATAGAAGGCTAATCATGTCAGTGACTCGCTCAGGTTTTTCTCCCTTTCCAGGGAGTTCTATGACACCAGCTGTGGTAGCACATTGCTGATTCACTAGAGCCTTAACCTTTCCATGACACAGCAATTTTATCTCCTTCTCCAGCATTCAAGAATTCCAAAGAAAAGGATTTTCCCGCCTACCATTTCTTTAAGACAAGCTTTGGCCTCATGTTAGCTTACAGAATTGTTTGATACAGGCCCAAATACAAACAGGACTACCGCCTAGAAATACGGGGAGATTCTACTGTATGTGCCAAAAGGTAAAGCCCAGAGTACGTAAGAAAGCACAGAATACATTACGCTCCAGTGCTTTGCATTTGGCATCATTTAGAAAGGTCCAGGGAGAAGGTTTACACAACCATTTCCCTTGGTGACCAGAGTTACAGGACTAGGCCAGAAGGGCAAGCAGCACCTCATCTCCAGTCTCCTGAATGCCATTCTGCAGCGGCATGCTGGAAACACCTAGGATCACGCTTCCTTTGCTAGGAGGGCGGCAGCTGTGGCAGCTCATAGCCTGAACGCTATGGCAGTCGCTTTCACTTTTTTGTTGAGTCTTCATATTTACACGCTTTCAGAACATTTATTTACTAGAGATACACAAATTTTGGAAGATAAAAAAATACATTTCTGATATGTATGTCTGGGGGAATATTTGTCTTTCTTAGATCAACCGTGTTTTCCCTGGACATTCTAAGTTATCCTTCAATTGAAGCTCCACTTGCTTGCTGGGCTCGATTAGAGATCTGTCAAATATTTCTTTCCAGCTACATTAATTGCTAATTTAACAAGAAAAAATGACAGCAAATGAACCTCTAATAATCATCTTCAGGCTAAATGTGTTTGTATCGTCTGCTTTGAGTCTAGAAAGACAGACCGTTTCAGTGCATTGACACTAGTCCCCAGAAGGGAACTCCAGAGACTGTGCCCTTGGGACCACAGTCTGGACTCCAGCCTGGGGACCAAGTGCTGTGTTCTATGGTCCTAGCTGAGTTAGGCATCTTCTAAGCTTCATCTAACTAGACTGTTTCTGAATCTAACCTTACGTGGAGTTATTCAGCGTCTTCTGGGTTCCTCCCTCTCCAGCTGGAAAAACGGGCTAGTGAGTCAAACGCTGAGAGCGCAGGAAGAAGCCCACCTTTAAGGAGTCGGGCACTAGCAGACCTGTATTTCAGATACAAGAGATTATGTTTAATTACCTCTTTTCACTGGGAGAATTTGAATTAATGTTTCTGAAATACTGGAGTATGCAATAGTATGTAGCATAAAATATACCAGAGATTCAGATAGGATATTTTTCCTTTCATATCTTATTTAATTTATACAGAATAATTACAAAGAATAGAAGCAGCAAGTTAAAGCATGAATACAGGAGTGGGTGTAAACATGCTCAAATACAGATTGGCTTGACAGCATGGGTATATTGCTGTGGTGCTTTGTCCCTGTAAACAATAGACTCAAACTGCAACTCAACACAGCTGCCACAGAGCACTGGAACAGCAATCTCCTGTCTGCCAGGAATTGGTTCTAACTCTATAAGCTACTGGTAACTATACTTGCTAAAGGGACTATCCCACTCTCTAGTATTTTATTGTGGAACATATTTTTAAGAATTAAAGAATAGATTCAAATCTTTTAATTACAGAGCAGTATATGACTGGCTATGACTGTTCAAAAGAGAGATCTTTGCTTTTTTTGTTTGCATCTGGAGCAGAAAGACAGAGACTACAAACTAGGAGCACACTATGTTTCCTTTAGAGTTACAAAAATGTCAAAGCCAATATGCTTAACCAGCAGCTAAACACAAGTGGGTTTGAAAAGGACAAGAAAAAAATATACAAGTTCAGGAATCACTTTAAAAAAAACAGTGCTTAGCCATGACTGTGAGTCAGGAATATTTCAGCTGGTTACTATAGCAAAATGAAAAATCTGTGTGCATACTTTTGTATATATGCTACCTCTGGTCAAAACCTACTGCTTGGTAAGATGCCATTATAGCTGAGAAGATATTTTTTCAGCGCATTCTTTTATAGTTCACATGGGTGATTGTTAGAATTAAGATAGGAGATGTAAAGCATGTTACAGAATAAGAATTCCTTTTGACCATGTGATTTTTCTGACATTTTTCAGGTCTCAGCATGTACCAAATGCTCTCTTGGTGCACACTAAGACTCAGGTTCAAGAGTACTTTCAACAGACAAAAAGAAGGAAAAAAAAAGAAAAAAAATAGAGGGATGTATGTCAGTGACCTACTTTTGAAACCTAGGAAGACAGATGTTCAGAACTTAAGTAAACTGATCCAACTGACTATCGCTACATATAATTGTCCTTTCCAGTAGGAAAAGAACTCACTTGAAAATCTAGACATGGGCTTTTAAAATGTCAGAATGTAAAGTTAAAAACAAAAAACCAAAGAAAAAGAAGTGAACTTGCAAATGCTATTTTTGCTGACAACTTTAAAGAAGAGTAACATTCCTTTTGACCTTGATGATTATTAACTTCCTATCTGGCTTTTTTTTTATGTGTGTGTTTTACCAAGTTTTACAAAGTTTCAAAGCTAAAGAAGATAAATAACAATGAATAGTACCAGGTGTTCTTCAGTATTTGCTGCAGTGCTCAGGGGTTGCACTTGTTTTTTATATATTCA
Organism: Coccyzus lansbergi; assembly: GCA_033558105.1. Taxonomy (NCBI): domain Eukaryota; kingdom Metazoa; phylum Chordata; class Aves; order Cuculiformes; family Coccyzidae; genus Coccyzus; species Coccyzus lansbergi. The sequence goes on along the minus strand of JAUMJK010000056.1, from coordinate 2,237,046 downwards.
GCACAGAGGTGAGCTGTGCTAAGCATTTTATTGAATTTGTAGTCAAGGTGCCAGTGCAATAATCATCATCTGTGTCAATTGCATTCTGGAACAAAACTTGTTAGCTAAATATCCTCTCTTCTCCATCTTCTTTCAATAAAGCTGAAGAGCTCTGAATTAAACTAAAAATTATTCCTGAATTTTTAATGTCCTCATTTCAATGGAAAAATATCTGAAAATACGTCTCAGAGAAATGACCAGAGGGAATCTTTATTTTTCAGTGTTCATGTCTGAGAAAACCCAGAAATATTAAAACTGTAAAAATAATAAACTCAAAAATCTATCAACTTAAATAACAGATGACTGAAACACACATGTTGGCCAGTAATTCACTCAAGACATTTTGCTGATGTCATAAACTATGAAAATAAGATTGAATGTATAAAACAAGCACAAAAAAAAATTGGGTTCTGAAATATCTTTAATATTATGAGCACAAATCATATACTGAAGAGTGTGTTCCCATATGCCAGGGCATAAGTACAAGCTTATATAGTTTCCAGGACCATACTTTCTCAGATAACTTCCAATAGTACCCAAGAAAGCCCTGACTTGCAATTTAATGTAGAGATTCTCTCCTGCCATAGTTTTAGCAGTGTTTTATGGTATATGAATATCACTCTGCCTAGCTTCAGTACAGCCTTATAGTTGTTTCAGATATTTTGAATTGAAAAGCTTCTCAAAAAAAACCCTAGTTATGATTATAATATTATTTAATTGCCACACATATGAACCAAGGAATAGGCAAATCTGAGGGCTAGATATTACAGACACAGCTAATACTTCCTACAAGGAGTTAGTGCAGTGGATGCACTATTGTCTACGTCATTTCCTAGGGTTCACATCCTCAAGCAGGTGAATTAAGCAGTGTAGGTGTAAATGCTTTTCTCTGAAATCAGTTTATCTTCTATGTAAGTATTTCAATTGTCGTTTATCTTAGTTTATCTGAGATGAACAACTGGAATCCTTTCCTCTGAGATAAATCCTTTTTTTTTCTATTCAAAATAAGATAGAGTTTTTTTCTGTCAAAAAATAAATTTTGCTTATATTTCATAAAAGTCCATTTGATTCATAAATGGAAGATCAGGGTTGACTGCTTTCTTGAAACTAATGGAAATCTCCCACAGAACTATTTTATCAAACCTAACATCTGATAGGTTTGAAGATAGAATGACTTCCACTTCTCCAGTATTGTGGATTAAAAAATGATAGATTTGGTTGGTCACAAAATCAGTACTACCTGAAAGAACAGAGAATAGGATGAAGACATTTTCTTCCAGCTGAAGGGTCCAAGCCAGTAGACAGAAATGTACTGACCACCTAAAGGGAGTGGGAAAGATGATCCTCTTCCCCTCCCTCAACATGTTCTAAAAAGTTGCCATCCACATATTTTATGATGTGGTACACCCTTTCTACTTTGAGTCCCAGACCCAACTCGGCTTTGAAAGAGAAACAGATCTACCATCTGGGCAGGCAGGAGATAGTCTCAAAATGAGAGAATTCTCAAATGAGGAAATATCTTACAAGTGTGGAAACAGAAATTTGCAAGGAAATGCTGAAGCCGACATGGAGATGATTGCTACAGTAGTGAATGCCTTAGTTCTGTATTAATTCCATGAAATCTTTTACTGTCTTCTGGAATATCACAGGTTTATGTGTCAGTATGTGGTATTTATTTGACCGCAAGAAGCTAAAATCACAGTCAGTTTCATCCTTCAGTCTAAAATTCACATTCATTTTTTTCATATACATGAGCTGGACTCACCCCTCACTCATGACTATGTGAGCTCTGAGTCACATTGTGTGATAAAACTACTGTTCAAATTAGGAGAGTGGGGATTCAACTCAGTTAACATTTGGGATGTGATTAATCTGGTTTGGTTTGGATGCCTGTTTTAGGATGACATGAATCACCTTGTGTCTGTGCCTGGTTTTCTCCAGTAACTGCAAAAGAACTCTAGATAACTGGCTTAGGTTCAGAATCCTGCTCTCTGTATGCCTAAAGTTAGGTGATATAGGCCCCTATTTGTTCTGTTTGTTTCAGTAGAAGCTACAGTCAAACAAAGTACATACAGCAGAGGCTGTAAAGCCTACCTTTTTGCTTACTCATTCCTCTACAAAAGCATGTACTTCATCAATGCATCTTCTATCTACAATTTTGAAAGAAGTACTGGGAAACAGAATTAAAATAGTTGAATAATGATAGTATACAACCCTCTGTGCATGATAATGGCTTTATTTCTACCTAGAAAATTGTCAACATTAAGTTAACCGTCAGCAAGAACTTATAGTTCCAAAGCAGGATCAGAGATTTGAAATAATACATAAAATACATATGCTTTTAATGCATCAGAAACATTCAAATTTAAGTGATTGCAACATGTTTTGTGCCTTACTGTGATATAAAATAAGTGTCAAGTCAGACCATTTGGTTTAGTTTTGAGGTTTTGATTTAGAAAATTCTAAATTAAGTATTGCTATGTTGAACATTGGCTTCTAATCTAGCTGAATCCCTTTATTCATCACAGTGTAATTCTGGTTTTCCTACTGTGTTTTGACCTACAGTGAGACCTTAGTGAAAGAATAAAAGTTCAAGAGATTGAAAGATTCTCAATCAATTGACAGATTGCCTTCATCTTCCCAGTAATTTTCAATTTTTATGCATGAATCTCATGGCAGAGCATAAATATATTTATCACAAAAAATGTAATATATATTTATTAATAGCAGAACACATGCATAATGTTTTGCAAATTTTGAAATCTATAGAAGCTGTTTCCTAGATAATACTTTGCAGATAGAGAATGCAGATATGCGTAAGTACATGCATATATATGTTTATATGGCAGAATGACGCAGGAAAAATGAGAATCTAATCTTGACAAGGGTTTATTTGTTCAAGAATCAGATCCCTTGTCTAGTTCCTCAAAAAGCCAATTATCAGAAAGATTGTCTTTTGCTACTGTCATTAACAGATAGACATTGATGACAGTTTAACTTGGTTTCAACACAGATTTTGGGCCGCAGCTGCTTACAAGGCAATCTAAGTACCACTCGAACGCTCTGTTGCAGATTGACCTTGTGGTAATTGAGGTTATGAAAAGGCTCTTGTTCTCTAAAATCTCAAATGAACACTTTTCCCTCTGGGAGACAGCAGGATATTCAGCAATGGCAGCACTGCTGAACCTGTAAGATTCTTTCTGCAGCTCTGGTCTGTGCTGAGGTCAGGATGAGAAACAAATGCCTATGACAGGATATGAGGAATGTAATAGAGTAGCAAGTTAAGGTGAAATTATCTGGACTGCAATTATTTTCCCTTAATCGTGCCCTATTCTGTCAACCACAAAAAGATCTGCTAAGTATTTGAAAATATATTTTTAGCACTTTTTTCACTTGTATCAAAAGAAGTACTTTGTATTCTTATTTTTTACTTTCTTGGCATTTTCTCTTCAAAACGGGGTTGGGGGGGATGGGAAAATAATTACAGGTTAAGCTCTCATTTCTTTAAAGCACAGAACCTTCTTCTGAAGTTACCAGTGACTTCACTTTGCAGCATGAGCCAACATTTGAAGATCTCTGTCCCTGCCAATAATTAACATTACAGTCAATAGGAATTAATGTTGAGGCTTTCAGAGGAAATGGGGGTAATTAAACTAATTATAAGAAATACACAACCATTATTATTTTAAATCTCAAGTCAATTATCTAAGCTAGCCACTCTTTGGCAAATGCCACTAGTTATGTTATCTAAATATCAGATTAAAATTGGCGATAAGGGAACATATTTTAGCCACTCAGCTTAGGCCAGGAGTTACAGTATTGATCTGATTTAAATGCTATATACAAAATTAAAAGGAGATTGTTCAGAGGCAGAGCCTTTTTTTTAACAACCTGTTAACAGTAGTTTGGCCTGAATGCCCTGCTGGAGGTTCAAAAGTGTTCAATTCGAAAGAAACGGAAGACAGGCACAGATGCTCAACATGAAAATCTGATCACCAAGCACCATGAATTTAACAGACTGACTTATCTGAAGGTTTTGATCAATGTGACAAGGACATTAATATACATTAATCATTAAGGGGGGTGGGGATCATGAAGGGGAAGGAGAAGGGGGATAACATCAGACTAGCCTGTAACAACTGGTGGGAGGACAGGTGTCAGGGGTCAGGTGTCATGGAGGATACTTCTCTAAAATGACTTGTAGGTAATTAAGGGTCCACTGGGAAAGTGATGCAAATGGCAGCCCAGATGAAGTACCTTTACACAAACAAACAAATCTTGGGTAACAAATAGGAGGAACTGGAAGCTACCATGCTACTAGAAAACTATGATCTAGTTGCCATCATGGAAATGTGGTGGCAGGAAACCTATGACTGGAATGTGACTATCAATGGCTATAGGCTGTTCAGAAGGGACAGACCAGGTAGGAGGTGTGGAGGCATTGCGCAAGGGATAGAACTGTCATTGAAGAGCAGCCATAAACAGGTTGAAAATTTGTGGGTCAAAATTAAAGACAGAAGAACTGTTGGGAACCTTGTGGTTTGTGTATATTACAGGTCACCCAATCAAGCCTTTGAAGTCTCCTTCTTCCAGTTACAGGAGGCTTCATGCTTACTAGCTCTCATCCTACTTGGGGAATTTCAAACACCCCAACATATGCTGGAAAAGTAGCATGGCAAGCTGTAGGCAATCCAGGAGGCTCCTGGAATGCATTGAAAATAATTTCTTAGTCCAGCTGATAGAGACCTGCACCCAAGGAGATGTAATACTGTACCAATACAAGTGAACTCATCAGTGACATTAGGACTGGAGGCAGCCTGGAATGCAATGACCATGCACTGGTGGAGTTAAACGTCCAGAGGGATATGGGAAAGGTGAGGAGTAGAGTCAGAAGACTAAATTTCAGGAAAGCAGATTTCCAGCTCTTCAAGGTATTACTCAGTAGGACCCCCTGGGACATGGTCCACAGGGACAAAGGAGCAGAACAGAGCTGGGAAATATTTCAGGATGCTTTTTGTAAAGCACAAGAACGCTCAATCCCCATATGCAGAAAATTAGGCAGGAAAGGGAAGAGACTGGCATGACTGAGTTGAGACTTTCTTATTAAACTCAAGAACAAGAGGGAACTGCACAGGCAGTGCAAGCAGGGACGGGTAACCTGGAACGTGTATAGGGATGCTGCCTGGTTGTGTAGGGATGAGGTAAGGAAGGCCAAGGCACAGCTGGAGCTGAACTTGGCAATGGGAGTAAAGACTAACAGGAAGGGCTTCTACAGGTATGTCAATCAAAAAAGAATGGTTAAAGAGAACATACTCCCACAGATGGTTGGGAATAGTGACCTCATATCAGCAGATGAGGAGAAGTCTGAGGTACTTAACAACTTTTTTCCTCAGTCTTAACTGACAACCACTCTCCTCACCCCTCCTGGATCATGGGACAGCAAAATGGTGACCAGGGGGTAAACCAAATCCCACTGTAGAGAAGGATCAGGTTTGTGACCACCTGAACATTTATGAGTCTATGGGACTAGATAAGATGTATCCTAGAGTCCTGAGGGAATTGGCATATGTGATTACCAAGCCACTCTCCAGGATATTTGAAAAGTCATGGCAGTCAAGAGAAGTCCCTGGTGACTGGAAGAATGGTAACACTGTGCCCCTGTTTAAAAAGGACAGAAAAGATGACCCTGGGAACTACCGACCTGTCAGCCTCACCACTGTGCCTGGGTTGATCATGGAAGAGATCCTCCTAGAAGATATGCTAAAGCACATGGAGGACATGGAGGTGATTAATGGCACCCAGCATGGCTTCACCAGGGACAAATCCTGTACAACCAACTTATTGGCTTTCTATGATGGAGTAACCACAGCAGTGGACACTGGTAAACTGATGGATGTGATCTACCTAGACTTCTGTTAATCCTTTGACACGGTTCCCCAAGACATCCTCCTCTGTAGATTGGAGAGATATGGATTTGATGGGTAAGCGATTTGGTGGATAACAAACTGGCTGGATGATCATATTCAAAGAGTAGTTGTAAATGTCCAAGTCCAGATGGAGATCCATGACAAGTGGTGTCCCTCAATGCTGTTTAATATCTTCATGAATGATATTGACAGTAAGATTGAGCACACCCTCAGCAAGTCTGGAGATGACACCAAGGTGAGTGGTGTAGTTGAAACACTGGAAGGATGCCATGTCAGCCAGAGGGACCACGACAGTCTAGAGAAGTAGACCTGCGTGAACTTCATGAGGCTCAGCAAGGCAAGTGCAAGGTCCTACACCTCAGTTGGGGCAATCCCCAATTTCAGTACCTGATGGATGATGATGTGACTGAGAGCAGCCCTGTAGAGAAGGACTTGGTGGTGCTGGTTGATGAGAAGCTCAACATGAGCTGGTAGAGTGCGCTTGCAGCCCAGACGGTTAACTGCATTCTGGGCTGCATCAAAAGAAGTGTGACCAGCAGGTAGAGGGAAGTGATTCTGCCCCTCTATTCCCCTCTTGTGAGACCTCATCTGGAGTACTGTGTCCAGTTCTGGAATCATCAACATAAGAAAGATATGGAGCTGTTGGAATGAGTCCAGAGGAGGCTACAAAGATGATCAGAGGGCTGGGCCACTTTCCATATGAGGACAGGCTGAGAGAGCTGGGCTTGTTCAGCCTGGAGAAGAGAAGACTCTGAGGAAACCTTATAGCAACCTTCCAGTACCTGGAGGGGCTGCAGGAAAGCTGGGGAGGAACTGCATTGGCAGGATTAGGGACAATGGTTATAAACTGGAGAGGTGCAGACTTAGGCTGGGCATAAAGGAAGAATTTCTTCCCAATGAGAGTTGTGAGGCACTGGCACAGGTTGCCAAGGGCAACACCCCCATCCCTGGAGGTGTTTAAGGCCAGATTGGATAGGGCCTTGGGCAGCCTGATCTAATGGGATGTCCCTGCCCATGGCAGCTGGCTTAGAAATAGATGATCTTTAAGGTCTTTTCCAACCCTAGCTATTCTATGATTCTATGATTATTAGACCTTTAAAGCCAGTCACTATCTTGCATAATGAAAGGTGGTTTTGAAGTCAAATATTTAACATCTGCGTGCCAAAATCTTGTTTTGAGTATTTAATTTCATTAAAGCCTTTCATCAAGCTTTCCACTCTAGATTACATTTTCAGGCGGTCTCATGCCATATATTTAACAAAGATGGAAATGGAAATTTGTATTTTTATTCTGTTTACAGGAAAAACAGAAATTAGTTAGGAAAACAATCATAAGGATCAGACCTGCTGGATATCAGGGTGCATAACATACAAAGAAAATAATTGCCTTTCCATCCACTACAGCTGCCTGCATATAGGCAAAATATTTTCTCCATAAAATGTTGACCAAGTAACTTTGCATGTATGTTGCAAGAAATAACACCTTGAACTCCTGTGTCAGACATTATAGAATGCAACTTTTATTGCATTCTGAATTCAGAAGAAAGTGGATGCCAGAAACACCTTCTTCTCTCATTTCTTTGACTAATCCCTTCATATTTTCCAGGTAAGATTTCATGAAAGGTCACTCTGGTCAGGAGTTCCTCTAAAAGGAGAGTCCTTTGTTTGCTTACCTGGTTGCATTTGTGCATGTGTGAACCAGCACTAAAATATTTCAAGAGAATAGAATAGCCTCTTTTTTCAGTCTTCTTGCAGGAACAAAAAGAAGTTTTGCCACTACATCTTACTCTAAATGCTGATACTATAATCCATTCCAAGTTCAATGAAAGAAGACAGATGTCATTTGTTTTCTGGGAAGTGAGCTTGGATAAGAGATTTCAGTTCCTTAGAGTAGGACAAGTATAAGTAGGCTGAGTGCAATTTAATGTCAGGTATAAAGATAATAAAGTTTTGTCCAGAAATATTTCTCTTTTTTTTTTTCAGTACAAGAAAGATATTGAGTTGCTGGAGGATGTCCAGAGGAGGCCAAAAATACTGATGAAGGTTCTACAGCAAAAGCCTTTTGAGGAGTGGCTGGAGGAACTGGGATTGTTTAGCCTTGAGAAGAGGAGGCTAAGGGTAGACTTTATCATTCTTCATAGCTACCTTAAAAGAGATTGTAGGGAGATGGGTGCTGGTCTCTTCTTTCAAATAACAAGTGAGAGGACAAGAGGAAATGACCTCAAGTTGTGCCAGGGGAGGTTTAGATTAGACATTAGGAAATTTTCTTCACCAAAAGCTTTATCAGGCATTGGAATAGGTTGCCTGAGGAATGGTTGAGTCACCATCCATGAGGGCATTTAAAAGATAGGTAATTGAGGTGCTCAGGGATATGATTTAGCAGTGCACAGGTACAGTCGGACTTGGTGATCTCAAAGGTCTTTTCCAACCAAACAATTCCATGGTTCTATGATTTCCTGTACAAAAATTGACATATTTAATATGTTAGATTTTATTTTCCTTCCTGCATTGCTGCTCAGAGATGTTTTAACATTGAGCTTCTCAGAAATGAAATATTAATTTTACCATGACAGTGTCTATTTTCCATGTGAAAATTTTGTTAGCTTTGTGGGACATTTCATATTTTAGTGAAATACAACAAGTAGAATACATATTCTAGTCCTAATCCAAATTGTTATCAGACAGATATTTTCCATGTACTAGAAATAGATCACCTTATTGTTCTGGTCAAACTCCGGTCTTCATTTCTATATTTATAGTTCCTCTCCCCTCCAAAACCCACACTTGTTATTCCAGTTCACAGAATAAACACCTTTCAAGATAAATATTTTCCTTTTTCCTTGCTTCTTCATTGTTCTGCACCAGTCTATTAAAGGGTCAACAACATTTAATTCAGAAGTGAAGAAGTAAAATGGTCTTGTTAATTTTTATGAAAAGTAGTAGAAGACCCACCACATGGTATCGTTATCAGTTTACAGATGGACTCATGTTGCAGGAAATTATGAATGAAAAGATAATAAAATGACTTTCGCTGTCTCAGTAAAACATGCATACTGCCAGCATTTTTGTCATCGATAATTCTCTCATAAACATGGGTCTCTTCTTTCATTATGCAGGCTGTCATGCTTTATTGAACCACATAATTTCACCTAATTAAAACAAGCAGTGTGTACTTTCCTCCCCCTTCAAGTGCCAGTGATGATGTTTAGAATATCCTACGTGGACATCTTATTAAATATTCATTCTCATGTGCCTCTTTGTAGTCAAAAGTATAGTAACTCCTGCTCATTTCCTTTCTAAATACCAAGCTTTATTATATTTATCTGATGATTTAATATATAGCAAACAGTCTAGGACTTACGGCTAAGGCTAGAAATGGTTTGCATTTTTTGAAATGGGAAAAAATATAGGAAACTGTAAAAGAGTTGACTGATATCAAGCCAGCAACAACTGCTAAAACTCACATAAGTAATTATGCTACAAATCAGTACATCATCGCTCATCTGATGCTGCAGCAGGTTTTTGTTTGGACAACTTGTCTCACACGAAAAATTTGTTTTTTCCTTTGAAAATAAGATTGCTCAATAATTTCATGTACATAAAGAATCCAAACTGGAGTCATAGTCTAGCTGTTGTATATAATTTGGAGCAGAGATAAATCTGATCCAACAATGGTAATAGTCACGAGTCTACATTTGGTACTGGTATTTGGTAATATAGGTATAAACATAGGATAGATTTGGTTTCACTAAAGAAAATCAGAGAAATGACTAGTGAAAGGGTTGTTGGGTTGGTGAACAAATGGAAAGATAAGTGTAGCGTACATACCTAAAAGCCCGCATTGTCACTACTAACATCTTAATCACAAAACTCTGCCTCATTTTATACATACAGACATGAAAAAAGATGTCAATAATGTATGCTAATGCTTTGTCAGATCCTTTTATGAATCACATTTCTGAAGCTGCTTTTATAAATAATGGAAAAAATGTGCCACATGACATTCATTAGAGTCATACGTTTTCCTCATACTTAATAGGATATTATTGTACAGGAATGAAAGGGAGCTCAGATTTACCATTTTGTCACATTTTCCCCCATTTGTTCATATCCATTAACAGCTTTTAGCTTGCAACTGAATTTAATTTTCAGAAAGACTAAAACACACATTGATAATCTGAAAGAGAAAGCTCAGAAATCTCAGAAGAATCACTCTTTAGAATGTCAGCTGTGACATTACTATCAGAAGTCCCAAATTATATGAATTTAGGGGATTTTGAATACAAAAGTATACAGCTTCCATTCAGGTTAGTAAAACTTTATTTCCTTACATCTTTGGTTTATACCAGGAACTTCTGATCAAGTTTGGTCCTGTAGGAATTAAATTACTCTTGCCTTAAAAAGCAGTGATGAGTTTATGCAGATGTTTAGAGTTCGGCATCTGCTTAAAGGTTCTAGAAGATTATGTTTAAAATGGGATTGCAATACTTCCTTTGCTTGGTCCCTGTTATTACACTGAATGCTTTACAATGGTTAAAACTTTTCTCCTCACAAAATTCTGTGGAAGATGTCAGTGCTTTCACTACCATTTTACTGCACAGATGTAAAGCAGAAGTAAGTTACCACAGGTGACATAAGAGATCTCCCAAATGATACAGACTTAGCCCTGTTAACTGCATTCTAGGTTAAAGTTTTATAATAATTTTTTAGTGAATTTTGTCTGATTTCTCTAACTACCCAGGATAGGTGAAATAGATCAGTTATTTGTGGTGTGTTTTGATGATACCTATAAAACTTCTTCATAGAATGAGCAATAATAGCAAAACTAATTCTAATATATTTTATAATGACTAGTTTAACATGTAAATGAGTTTTTGCTCTTCTTACATTTAAAAAATGCACACTTAAAGATCAGGATACTTTAGAGGTGAATATATCTTTGTGAAAATTTATCATTGCTTACTGAAACATGCCATTTTTGACGTGTGTGGATTATCTTTTTCTATGCAATGACACCACATTAATTCTTCTGGAATTCTTCTATTAATTTCATTAATAGGAGTCTATATTTTCATATCTCAGTAATTTTTTATACAACTGATGCCTTATTTTTCTAAATGGTTAATTAGTGATACTTAGGAGCTTCTTTAGCACTTTTAGACCTAGATATGTAACAGAAATAGAACTGTGCACAGCTGCATTTTAAACACTGGATGTTATGTTACCATTTTCAAAGAGTATTAATTGTATTTAGCCTAGAGAAGAGGAGGTTGAGAGGAGACCTCATTAGTCTCTACAACTACCTGAAAGGAGGTTGTAGAGAGGAGGGAGCTGACCTCTTCTCCCAAGTGACAGGGGACAGGACAAGAGGGAATGGCCTCAAGCTCCGCCAGGGGAGATTTAGGCTGGAAATTAGGAAGAAGTTTTTCACACAGAGGGTCATTGGGCATTGGAATAGGCTGCCCAGGGAGGTGGTTGATTCACCTTCCCTGGAGGTGTTTAAGGCACGGGTAGATGAGGTCCTGAGGGACATTGTTTAGTGTTTGATAGGAATGGTTGGACTTGATGATCCTATGGGTCTCTTCCAACCTGGTTGTTCTATGATTCTATGTATTTATTAAGAAATTTAAAATTCCTCTCTCCACATTACAATGTAAAGGGAGTAATTTAAACATTGAAATAATTTCAACCACGCATACAAATCTGAAAGTACTATAAGGGTATCATTAAATATATAAATCAAAGTCTAGTTATGCAAAGAAAATAAACCTTGGACCATGTCTTGCATTAAGAAAATCCATTTACAGAATATAATTACTAAGACACCTTGGATTTTCATGGCTTATTTATTTATCATGACTTTCTGGTTTGTTTGGGTGGGGGTTTTTGTTTGGGATTTTTTGGGTTTTTTTTGGTGGGGGATGTTTAGTATCATGAAGAACTCATTTATATTGCAAAACTTGTGTCTGGTTGTAATTGTAATTTCTATTACCTCCTGTAAACATATATAAAATATCCAGTTAGTTTTGTATCTTACTTATGATAAATTATAAAGCTCTAGAAAAAGAAAAGGCATGATAAAACTCAGTAGGGCTTGGTATAATAAAAAGGAATATTTGGAAATGAATGAAATATCAGTAATAATAAAAATAATAATAATAATTGTGGAAGTTCTGTATTAGTTTTACTTTTGACCAAGAATGTTAACACCGCAAAAGCTGTGAGAGAAAATAGACAGAGAAAAAATGAGCCCTTAACCAACTCTTCTCTGCTTTTGATCTCAACAAATTAATCCTGGTCAGGCAATACATATGATTCAATTATTGTTTTCTTGATCTCCTGCACCCTACTGGAAGGTTTGTTTTTTTTTTTCTGATGTCATTCAGCTTCTTCTTAAGCCTCCTCCATTTTCTATTAGCACTTGATTTAACAATCATTCTTCAATAGCTTTTTTTCAAAGCCAACTCTAGGGGTTTTAACCTTGCCTCTTGGGTTAGATGTTGGAATAATAGTAATGATGTCTTATTAAAGTTAGTTCTAATAAGAACAGCTCATCCTTGCCCTGTGGTGTCCTTCAGAAACATAATGTTATGTAGGAGAGAGGCTATTCTCAGTGTGTCATGCTAATTTACGTTTTCTCAGACAGTCTTCTGTTTATTTTCTCTTCATAAAATGTTCATTTATCTTTATACTGTTCTTTTCATTCTTCTTCATAAATATTTGCTTCTCTGTTTCTTTTCCCTCAGGGAAAAGGACAGAAATGACTCAGATGTTGTCATAGATGCAAATAAAGATGAGAGTATGTTGTACAAAGATGTGTTTGGATTATAAAGAATAGCTTTAAATGCAGTAAGGAAGGAGTTTCCTTTCCTTTCTTGTGTGGCAAAATGACAGTATGTATTATATTCTTTGTCTTTTCATATTGTTTACTCATACTATATTGCATGAAATTTTTCATTACTCAAAATGATAAGAAGTACAGTACAAGTCATTTTTAAGATCCCCCTTTTTTTCTGTAATGCACATAAATACCTGTGGAAAAAAAGTTTGTATAACTAAAAGATGTGCTTATAACATTAACTAACATAAATAACACTCATACATGTGGTTATTTTGTCACAGAAGGGTTTGAGGTTGGCTAGACATGATTACCCCTTCATATATCTATGATAATCCCCCCTAGACACTTTGTTGTCCTTGAAATATTTGGAAATGGTTCACAGGATTATTTGCTCCATCACTTTTCCAGGGACTGAATGATAGTGGCCAGCAGGATTAATCATAAAACCATTTGGTCTTCCATGAGCTTGGCTCTCACCCCTGGGGCCTTATTGCCACACTTAATATATTCCAGTTCTCCTGTGGCAGAATTGTTGGTGCTCACAGGTTACTCCAGGTTAGTTACCATGACAGTGAAGTATACAAAATGAACCACTTTTACCTTGTTTACCTACTGACTATGCTTCCTTTTGATAGAGCCCAGGGTCTGGTTGCTTTCTGAGCTGCAAGAGCACGTTGCTGACTCATGTACAATTTTTCATCCACCAGTATCCCCAGGTCCTTCTCTGCAGAGCTGCTCTCAATCCGTTTATCCCCGAGTCTGTATTGATATTGGGGATTCCCTAACCCAGGTGCAGTACTTGGCTTTGTTGAGCTTAATGAAGTTCATATTGACCCACTCCTTAAGCCTATTAAAGACCCTCTGGATCACATTCCCTTCTTCTAGCATAGCAACCATTCAAGTGCAGGATAATCTTGACAAGCCTTTCCACAATATCCTCAAGTCAATCCCCTCACTAGACAACAGGTCATGATGGCAAACTGGGATCTCTGTCTCCCTCAACAGTTACCTACTGCCACCTTTGCTTTTTTCCCCCTGAAGATGCTGTGTTTCTCAGGGTCAGTCAGGTCTGGTTCTTCACTGGATGCAGCTCCCAGACCATCATCTGCTATCAAGGAACTGTGTTGTGCTCTAGACCTCTAGCTACCATCTCCTGAAGAGATGCTTGACACTAGGGTCAGGAGTTGATTGGGAAAATATCTCAAAGCACCTTTTGATCAAGAGGATCTGACAGCTCCTTAAGAGCCACTAAAGTTTTTTAGAAGTCTTAGCCTTATGTAGATATTATTTTCTGATATTCCTCCAGGAATCTGATCCCAAAACATATTCCCAAAAGATCCCAAAGCTGTGTAAGCCATAAAATGCTGCACCTGCTGATTGTCTTTTAACAACTATTTTTGAACTGGGATTGAAATGGTAAAATGCATGCATGGCTTGATCCTTACAAAATTAGATTATGACTGCATTGAGTTTCTCCTCTGTTTACAGAGAACTAAGTGTCATTTAAATCTCTTGAGTTCTAATTTAGTTAGAATATTTACACTAGTGCTTAAGACCATCAATTTTATTATATATTTTGGTTATTAGTATAGTAAAAAAATATAAGTTACCTCACATTTTGGCAGTGATATATAAATAGTTTGGGACACTAGTTTTACTATAATGTCCCAAGAACCAAATATATATTATTATGACCCTGTCACTAATTGGACACTGAGGTTCAGTTTAAAAACACTGAAAATATCAAATGCACACATCTTGAAATACTTCTACATTTTTACTGGAAGTCAAATAAAGAAGAAAAAGCAAACAAAAAATAGTTAAAAAGTTAAAAAGAAAAAAAAAAAGTGGTTTTCAGTTCAAAAACCTCATTTTCTTTCCTTGCTGTATTCAGACTGAACATTTATCTAAGTCTTCTAAGATTACCAAAATTTTGTGATAGTTTTGATCTTGTATTTTTTTTTTCTTTGAAAAAAAATGCACAACGACAGGTGAGGTGAAAAAGGGTCAAAAATAGAAGTTGCCTTCTGCTTCAATGCTGAATCCTACTAACAGTTTCCCTGCAGGACAGTTCTAGTATCAATGTATCATCTCGGGAGACACTGGGACTTGAAGGAGTTCTGGTAGCCATTCCTGTTTAAGGCATTCATGTTTGCTACCATTTAGCTCACAAGTACACAAACAAGACTTGCAAAATCTGTTTCGGTTAGTAAAGTCACATGGGTTGTTTTTTGGAGACACAGCAAAATGTGAGAGAAAGGTAATTAAAAAAAAAAAAAAGGTCAAGTCAGAAAGGTAAAAGCCAAGGTAAAAGCCAGTAGCATGATCAAAGTCACAACCGTAATTAAGACCATTACTTGCAGTTCCTTTAGGTTTCTCCAGCTGTCTGCACATAAGCTAAATACCCAGACTTGCTTCTGTGAAAAGAAACAAAGGATAGGGGTGTAGTCACTAAAGTTTAGAGAGCTTGTAATGTAACAAAATGTAACTGTTTACTTTAGGGTAAGTTAAACATCTCTCTAGTCTCCATTTATTGTTTCCATCTCATCTCAATTTCCTTTGATGGGAGTCTAGGTACCTAATAAATGTGTAGGTAGCTCTGCTTTAAATTTCTATATTCAGAGCTCTGAATCTCACCTGGAGTTTTGTTCATGACTTGGCTGAAACTATTTGTAATATCAATGTCATCGAAGATCTTCTCTGTTGTTGATGTATGCTTGTCTTTTCACATGATAAAACAGTCCAACAAAGACTGTTGATATTTCAGGAGATTGTGGAAGTGACAGATGTGGCAATAAAACCTGTTTACTTTGTCTTCTGGTGGTGGTGTGGAGGTTTTTTTTTCATTAGTTTGGGATTGGTTTTGTATTACTGTCAAATCAGTGTTAAGTGTGACTGTGAAACTTAGGTAAAATGTGACCAAAGAGGTATTAATGGTCAGGGAATAGGAAAAAAAATAAAACAACTCTTAAAGAAAGATCAATTAAAAAAAAGTATCAAAAGATGCATATGATAGTTTTTAGTTACAATGCAGGTATTAGAAGAATTACTAGTTGGTATGTTATACATACTCTGACATTTTTTGTTCTTAAAATAAAAAAAACCCAAACCTGTTTATATATGAAGAAATGCATACATTTACTTTTCCTCATATTTATTATACTATAGAAATAAAAACTCAGGTACATTAAGGAATTTGTCCGTAGCTTAAGTTTTCACATTCAAGTATCATTGCCATGATTTAGTATCCTTCCTGAAGCTGAGCTTCAGTATGTGGTTGGGTTTTGTTTTTTTTTTCTTTTTTAAAGCACTGCTTGGGGTTTGTCTCCATTCCAGACCAGAGTATGCATGAAACAAACATTGTACACTGTCTTTTGAGGTTTAATCATAGAATCGTAGAATCCTAGAATGCCAGATTTGAAGGAACTTCAAGGATCGTTTGTTCCAACCTTTTTAGGTGATGCATAGTTTAAATGAGATGACCCAGCACCCTGTCAAGCTGAGACTTAAAAATGTCTAACATAGAGGAATCTACCGCTTCCCAGGGGAGATAATCCTTCTTGAGCACATAGTAAATCTTATACACATTCAGGGAGCAAAGTCTAGCCAATCATATCCTGTTCCTGACACAACGGAAGAACAGAAACTAGAAAAACAGTTACATTTTTTAGTTATCATATCTCAGAAGAAAAACCCAATCAGATCAGCGGATAACATGTTTATTGGAGTTCAGCACATATCAGGATGGAGATAGGATTTAAAAGGTGACGGAGGATGGATGGGACTAGTGGATCCAGGAACTGTATTTATAAAAAATTACCAGCACCTCTCAATGTGGCTAATTTGTCTCTCATAGTCATTGTTACCACTCTCCAGGAAGAAATTAATTCAAAGAATTGCAAGGTAAGGAGCCATAAAACTCTGTCAAATTCTTTAATGAATAGGTAAAATAATTTCTTTCCACTAAACAAGTCCTGAGTAGATACTGTATGCATTATGTCTTTACTTAGCTGTCTTTGAGGTAAGTACAAGAATTCTGTTCCTCCTCCTTTGCTATCCTTAAAATAAAATGGACTTCAGCTAAAATGCTGTGGTCAGGCTGATATGTGATAAAACACACCAAGGCATCTAAGTTCCCAAACTTCTGAAGAACTTTGCTTCTAAACATACAGAGTTATCCTCAAACCCCTGGGAAATCTCTTTCTAGGTACAATGTATATTCTGAAATAAGAGTCCTTCTAAATAATAAAAAAAAATGATCAGAAAGACAATTTGAATTTCAAGTTATCTTGTCTTTATTGCATTGCTCATACTATTCTACATGTTTACTTGCACGGCACAAGCCTCTAAGTCAAGCAAAGGTTGTTATTTTAAAAAGCAAATTTTGCCAGTGTCACAATGAATAGCTGCTTTAGATACTTCTTTGTTTTCTACAATTTTTTATTCACCTGTCCTACAGTATATGAGCTAGTTCACACAGAAAAAAGTTAATCTGTCTCTGAGAGGCTTAGGAAGGAAAAACAGAATATGTGGGAAAGAAAATCAAAGAAAGGAAAGAAAGAAAATAAAGACCTAGAATAAACCTGGAAGATCCTTATGCCTCATACACATTTCTTTAGGGATTTTTCACACTTCTGTGAATGACACTACATCTGTTTTCAAACAGCACGGTATAGTCTACATTTCACAGAATCACAGAATCACTAGGTTGGAAAAAAAAAAAAAAAAAACACTGAATCACTGAGTCCAACCATTCCTACCAATTACTAAACCATGTCCCTCAGCATCTCATGCGTCCATATTTTAAACACCTCTAGGGGAGGTGACCCAACCACTTCCTTGGGCAGCCTGTTCTAGAAACATTTTCTTCTGATGTCAACCCTGAACCTCCCCTGGTGGAGCTTGAGACCATTCCCTCTTGCCCTGTCCCCTGTCACTTGGGAGAAGAGGTCAGCTCCCTCTTCTCCACAACCTCCTTTCAGGTAGCTGTAGAGAGCAATGAGGTCTCCCCTCAGCCTCCTCTTCTCAAGGTTTGTGGAGGAATGGTTGCTTGCACAAGGCCACAACTCCCTGGAACAGCTAATCGATAACTCCCCTGTGTAGCAAATTTGTATCTTATAGCATGCAACATAACATGAACAAGATAGGACAAGAAGCCCTTGGAACACAAATTGTACAAGGAACAAGGATGCGAAACAAGAGATATTGCACCTGGGAAGTGAGAAACTTTGCTATCTTTGCTACAACTGTAACTACAAGAAATAGAACTGTGAAGTCATTACTAACCAATTAGAAGTAAGAACTATGAAATCATCTATGAACTCATAACTAGTCAATTAGAAGTCTGATGTTAAGTAAACACCCCTGCTTAGTCTGCAAACTATATAACCTAACCGAACCTGCTAATAAAGTTGGAGCTTGTTTATCAATCGTATTGATTGTGTATAGCTTCCCTCTCCAAGACAAAGGCTAAACAACCACAGCTCTCTCAGCCGTTTCTCATAAGGCCTGTTCTTCAGACCCTTCACCAGCTTCATCACTCTTTTCTGGACTCGCTCCAGAGACTCAACATCCTTCTTGTGGTGAGGGACCCAGAACTGGACACAGTATTCGAGGAACGGTCTCACCAGAGTACAGAGGGAGAACAACCTTCCTGGACCTACAGGTCACACCATTTCTGACACAAGCCAGGATGCCATTGGCCTTCTTGACCACCTGGGCACACTGCTGGCTCATGTTAAGTCGGCTGTCAACCAACACCCTCCTCCGGGCAGCTTTCTAGACAGACTTCTAGTCTGTAGCTCTACATAGGGTTGTGGTGCCCCAAGTGCAGAACCCAGCATTTGGCCTTTTTAAACCCCATGCCATTAGTATCAGCCCAGCGGTGCAGCCTGTTCAGATCCCTTTGCAGAGCCTCCCTACCCTCCAGCAGATCGACACTTGCACACAGCTTTGTGTCATCTGCAAACTTGCTAAGGGTACACTCAATGCCTTCATCCAGGTCATTGATGAAGGCATTGAACAGGGTTGGACCCAGCACTGAGCCCTGGGGAAGCCCACTTGTCACTGGTCTCCAGCTGGACTTAACACCATTTACCACCACTCTCTGGGCCCAGTCAGCTAAACAGTTTTCCACACAGGAGAGTGTGTGTCTGTCCAGGCCAGAGGCTGACAGTTTCCGTAGCAGAATACTGTGAGAAACTGTGTCAAAGGCTTTACTTAAGTCCAAGAAGATATATCCACAACTTTTCCCTCATCCAGCAGCTGAGTCACTTAGTCATAGAAGGCAATCAGGATAGTTTGGCAAGACCTGCCTTTGGTAAACCCATGTTGACTGGGCCTGATCACTCAGTTTTCTTGGATGTGCTTCATGATCACCTGTTCCTGGCACTGAGGTCAGGATGACTGGCCTGTAGTTCCCTGGGTCCTCCTTCCAAACATTCTTGTAGAGGGGTATAACATCAACAAGTCTCCAATCAAATGGAACTTCCCCAGTCTTCCAGGTGCCCTGGAAAGTGATGGAAAGGGGTTTGGCAAGCACATCTGACAGCTTCCTCAATATTCTTGGATGAATCCCATCCTGCCCCACAGACTTGTGGGTACACACAGGGAACAACTTTCCTGGCTATTAAAGACCGAGGCAAAGAAGGCATTAAGTACCTCAGACTCGTCTTCATCCCTTGTCACAGTTGTTCCATTGGCATCCAATAGGGACGGAATATTCTCCCTGTTCCTCCTTTTAATTTAATTTATTTATAGAAAGAATTTTTTTTGGTGTCTTTCACAGTATTGGCAGATTTTCAGAAAATCCCTTTGGCATGTGGACACATCATATATTTATCGGGTGCCAAACTGATGTTATCTGGCAACTTTTCTTTCTTTAATGGTTCCTAGTATTCCTTTTGATATTTTGATTACTTCTGAAATGTGACCCTAAGTTTTCATAGAACTAACACTCAGATCTTATATTTCAGTAGTTATGGTCAGCACAATATTCATGGATAAGTAAACTTAGTATTCCTTTTCCTATTTGCACTATTTCAAATTAGGGAAAAGAAAATCCTGGTTTTTCTTAAAGAATCAGGGCTGTTGGGAGTTACTGTGAAAAAATAATAACTTTTCCTCAATATCACCTCATGAATTATGTAATTTACTCAGGTGTCTATATTTCCAAATATTAAGGGGTAGACTTTCTTCTGGGGCACAGAACTGGGTGCGTTTGCATGAGTAATTTAGATCAGATGATGAGTGAGTTTTTGAAGAACTTCTCCTTCTTGTCTTCATCTACTCACTTTGCTTCATGGTTCTGCTCTTACTGAAATGTGTGACTTGCTCATGTAGAGATAGCCAAGGTTTCTTCAAAGAGATTGTCTATAGACATAGACTTTCATGCAATCACATGGAAATGTTGATTTTTTTTTTTGGCAATCAAGACAATTTTTTTTCTATTTAGCAGCATATGTGAAGTATTATGTGCTTCATATATGTTTTATATATGACACTTCAATATCTTTAACAAGCTATTAATTTAACCCAATCTTGAAACAAGTGTTCTGTTGAATGAATAAACAAAAACTAATCTCAAGGATATTTTAACTTAACTGTGTAAAGAAAATGCATGTTGAAAAGATATTGTCTTGAAAATGCATAAGTAATAATAATTCCAAGATGATCCTTTTTTTTTCTTTGCCTTTTTTTTTTTTTTTTACTCTGTAATCTAGATTTTTTAGTTTGGAAAAGTGGTTTTAAAGTTTTATGTCAAGTAAATTGTCCAAAAAAACTTATCTTACAATGAAATCTTAGCATTCACATTAAACAACTGCTTGAAATGATCCTTTTTCTCTAAAGTTGTTTTACTGTCATTTGGTACACTATCAAATAGCTGTGGGCAGACAAAATTAAGTTGCGTTGTACTTTTAAGGTAAGCAGGTATCTCACAGTTAAAAATGTAGATGTATTCTCATGAGTCTGTTTGGATTACACTACAGCCTATTCAGACCTTAAATCTTTAAAAGTAATTAAGACTTTAAAATTATGCAAGCTATGAAATTTGCTTGGGTTTATATCAAGTGGTTTAATTTGACAATGTCTGTTGTGAAATATATAGAAAAAATGATGCACCTTAGAATACAAAGACACAATGTAAATTGTATCAAGCAGTTTTACCTGTCTTCTTGACTGAAGTATCCATTATTAAAGACCAAATTAAGTAATCACATCTTAAATGGCTTTTGAAAAACATTATTGCTCACCCAGAGTTGAGAGTTTTGCAAGGATTAAATAATGTAGACCATCTTCAATAAATAAGTTTACTGTATCAGATAGTACAGTTGGCATTTAAAAGATAATGAAAACTAAACAAAAACACTCTTGGAGGATTTTATTTCCCCTCTCATACTTCTAAAGTTATTAAGTAAAAAAAAAAGGAAAGGAAAAAAAACTCAACTTGGATGGGTTTTTTTCCAAGATGACCCTAATTCTTCTAGCTCTTATTTTGGAAGAAATTAGTTACAGCTTCATTAAAGCAATCTGGTAAAAAAAGTCCTAATAAATCTGTTCACAAACAGTTAAAGCTATATTAATAGCAAAGAACTTTGAATTTGTTTAGATATAGAAAGTTCATTATTATTGCGGTATATTCCTGTCACTCCTTGTAAACAGTATAAATAAACTCTATGGACTTGATATTATCTGTATATTACATGCATTAGTGGGGGTTTGGGTTTGTTTTGTTATTTGAAAGCATATTTCTTTTAAATATGAATATAAATATTCTTAAAATCCCTGTATGTGTTCTACTGAATATGAAGCAGTACTGAAGATGTCTTTTCATTATGCTAAGTAACTAAAATAAGAAAGAAAGGAGCAAGTAAATGTGGCTATTTGAGTCCAATTCCCATGACTTTTTAAAAAACTATTCTATTTGATTAAACTTTACAAAAGTAATAAATATTTTCTTCTTTATTCTAACTACATTCTATAAAAAAGAAATATAACACCTTAAATGTTTCATTTTCAAACTTATTTTTTCTTTTTGTTTTAAAAAAAGGTGGAGTACTGTTTTTTCCTCATTTGTATGGTTTCAAATATTTAAAACTTAGTGTGCAGGTGTACAAGATTCAAAGGTAGGTGAACAACCATTCATAGTAGCACAGTTTTGACAATAAATATTATAATCTGCTCTAGAGTAACCACGTCTATCACAGTAAATAATAACATCATTGGTCCATTTGTGCATAAGAACAATTCACATCAGCTTCTTCTGAATGACAGAAAATATATATGATTAACAGCAAAGACATGTGATCATATTCTAACATCATCCTTTCAATCATTCAGCTTGTTCCTTTTGTGGAACTGACTTAAATAAACCTATCTTTAGCTATCCATAACCACATTTCTCCTTGTATTTCTTCCATAGTTTTGCTGGTGTATCAGCCTGAGAAGGAGAGGGAAGGCCTGGCGCAATGTATTGCTGGCTCTTGTTCTCAAATATCTCAGTGTAAATGGACACTCCCTTTCTTGTTATCAAGCTGGAAGAAAAAAAAAAAAGTGTTTGTCAGCTCCTGAAAAGTTAGACAGCTTTGGAAAATGAATATTTTAGTGTCTTTTTTGCAAAAAACATCTTGGCTGAGAAGAAACAAAACTATATTGTTGAAGGCAAGTGATTTGCCAGAAGATGTTTTCCATGCAAAACACAAAAGCAAGCAAAAATATGAAATAAAACTTGACAAATTCTATAAGATAGTTAAGCAGCAAATGTGATATTTCCTGTTGCTGCAGAAGCCAGTCCGGCATAATAAATCAAGTTCTGATCCAGAAGACTATTATGAGCCTGGAACACAACTGAGGAAGACTTTTGGCATCTAAAAAAAAAAACAACCCCAAAAAACACACAGAGAGACTAAATTATAGTATTCAGCTTCTGTAGTTTATCTGCACAACAACACCTGTGGTCTAAAATTGGGAACATATGTAGAATTTTTCTTCTTTAAGGGATTTTGCTTTTTAATGCCTGCCCACATCCTTTAGGATATGAAAATGAAACTGACTGGTAGCTGAACAGTCTCTTGCCTCGAGATGGTAGAAATATGTTTGACCAGTTAACACGGAGATCACCAGGACTAAGCATCTCAGTAAGGGCTGAGTCGAAAGATATCACCAAAAATGAGTAGAAAGATACCATCACCCTGGTTTGGATATGGAATTCTCCCTAGACTGAGGAGAACTTGGGGTTCCATTTTAAATAATTTAGATAGAGAACACCAGTCAGTAAACTACCTTTTCAGCTGTAGTCCACATAGATATGAAAAATTACTGTTCAATTGCTTTCAGAAGTGGTCATCTTAGTATTTCTTCTATGCTGCTGTGCAGAATTCAATTCTGCTCATATAGGACTGGAAGATGAGTAAGTAGGTGGTGAGCATTTCTTTACTATGTTATATGGACTCTCAACAGGCAGATAAGTAGTACCTGCTTCCAGAGGTACATGTCTTCAGTGTTTAATTTCACCACTGCTGAGTAGAAAATTAAAAATGCAAAATTAATCCCTAAACTCAGTGTTTCTAATCTGTTATACATTTTCCTGAACTTTAATTTAAAAGAAAAGAATGGAGAACTGTGGGTTTATATGAGTTTAAGGTAAGGCGTTCCTGATGATATGAAGCTCCTGTGCTTGGCATACAAAGAAAAATACCATCCTGCAACTGAACAATTGTTTATCGCTGACAGTCATGGTCTATGTTTTTTGGAGTTTTTTTGACATAGTCCAGTTTTCTGTAGGTAGTGTTGCCACGCAACCTGTGTAATATGATATGTCCCATACTATAGTTTTAAAATCCCAGACTCATTTGATAAAATAAATGAAGTATAATTTCTCTGTATTTTCTATGTGACTGGCAACATTTCTAAATGTGCACCATGTTGTAATGTCAAACAAATGGTTGTTCTGTACAGACAAATATATAGTGTGAATGCAGTATCTCCCACACCAAATCATCTATCAAGTCTTTGACCTGTACAGAGCAAGTCTGATAAATGTCATCTTCCACTAATTAGATCATCCAATTCTAACCCCACTGCCATGGGCAGGGACATCCCACTAGATCAGGCTGCCCAGGGCCCCATCCAGCCTGGCCTTGAATAATTCCAGGCAGGGAGCATCCACAACTTCCCTGGGCAACCTGTGCCAGTGCCTCACCACCCTCACAGTAAATAATTTCTTCCTAATATTTAATCTAAATCTTCCCTCTTCCAATTTAAAGCCATTCCCCCTCATCCTATCACTGCATGCTTCTGTAAAAAGTCCCTCCCCAGCTGTAGGCATCTATAAGGTCTCCCTGGAGTCTTCTCCAGGCTGAACAAAGCACAACTCTCTCATCCTGGACTCACAGCAGAGGTTCTCCAGCCCTCTACTGGTGTTCTTCATGGTCCTCCTCTGGACCTTTTCCAACAATAAAAATGGTAAGGTAAAGGAGTCTGCCCAGTAACTAGGACACGCTTCTGACAAGGGAAAGATGACAGGCTGAATGCCTTCAGATTGAGGAGTATATTGAAATCCTCTGTATTTTCCTGCCACAGTTCTTTAAACAGTATTAATGAAAAAAGTGAATGGTATAATAGCTTTTCCCCTGTTAGCTGCTGAGTCAACCTTTTGAAAGGAAATTTTAAATACAGTGTGGAAAATTCTCTTCAACTCTGTGAATGCTGCCTGGCATTTAGAGAAGAACTGAGTTTCCTACACAACTCTGTGGTGAACACTTTACAACAGTCAAAAAAACACTCAGTACCTGTTGCTGAAATTATGCATATCCTGTTTGAAACATCTAATAATCTAACTGCATCAAGGTTTATACAAGGAATGCAGACACCTAAAGGAGTCACTAAGGTCATTTTAGATTCCACTATGACTGTTAAGAAACTCAAATATACATTTTTTTTTATTACATGATTACCTGGACCTGAATCCTCTATATCCTAAAGAATTTAAGGCTAGTCCATGTTTCTGAGAAAGAGTGTTATTCTGAAGATGCAATTGATAATGTGTATATATTAACCTTATAATGCCAACTGATTCTTCAGTTTAAGGTTTTACAGTGTTTAATATGTTGAAGGGAAATCTCTATAGCTTTTAAAAATATTCATCCCTTTAACCACTTAAGATCCATTTAAGAATTTCAACTCTAGATCTGAAGAGGAAATCACAGATTCTGCACATGACCAATGTTTCTTTTTTTTTCAACATCTTCTCATAGTACTGATTTTTCCTGACTGTCCATCTGTAACTGTATAAAAAGAGAGGTTTGAGAAGAGAATGGAAAACTGGTCCTTACTGCACAAGGACCATAAGGCTCCAGGGGCCTCACAATTTCCTAATCTGCATCTACTCCATTCATGCAATGAATTGCAATGATCCCTTACATTGAAAACTCTCCCAGTCTTCCCCAGTTTTGATAGAAAAAAAAATATTCTGCAGTTCCCATAAAGTAAATTTGGAAACTATGTATTAAACGTGATATGCCTGTATAGTGGAGATAAATACTGTCTGCAAAGAAAACAATTTTCTTTCTTCACCACTTCCATATTATGACATTAAAAAAATTAAGATTTTTTTTAAAGAAAAATACTCATTTGATAAATTGTTCATAGGGATGAATGTTGTCATGAGACAAATCAATATTTTTTATGAAAATCAGGAAGAGTATTTAATGTCTGATGGTAAGATAGGTCCATGGTACTTAAGAGTACTTCATTGAGTTGCTTTGTGTATGTATATGCTATCTAAATAAAAATCTATGTTACTGTTACAGATTTAATAGGTTCACAAGTAACTCTGAGCGACCTTCCTCATTCTGCCCGAAGTCCACTGGCTAGGTCATATTTCCTGATCCATTTACCCTTACCAAGTGTTCTATCAAAAGTGACTACTTAGTCATTTGTTGAAAAGAAATTAAAACAAAACAAAACAAAACAAAGTGAGTCTCTATGTTAAAAATAGATTTTGCACTAATATTTTCTTCACCAGGAAAGTAAAGCTAAAATAAAAGAACTTTTTAAAGGGACAGAATAATATTTTTAGAAAAGCTTTCAAAAAACCCCCTTTTATTTAAACTTGTGTTTCACTTCCAGAAATTAAACATGATGCCAGTATGATACTAGTAGGTTAAATACTAACAAATAGAGCTTCTAATAGACTTGAACTCCAAGCTTACAGTTCAGTGGAGAATGGAAGGGTCCTAGGGATTAGAAATTCATTATGTGTCTCAGAAACATCAAAACAAAAATACTTAGGACTGCGATAGTGCCTAGAGCCTTACTGCAGCAAAATCCCTAAGTGCTGTTATAACATTACAGTTGTGAAGTAAGCCATTTAATGTTAAAAAGTGAGCATATACTTCAGTGATTTTCTTGATCATGGAGAAAAATTAAAAGCAACGTCCACATTTTCATACTAAAAACATTATAAAGTATTAAGCATGGACGATGGTTGATTAAGGGAATCTCAGTCTTTCATTCTATTCATACAGTAGTTAAATAAGTCTTTTTTCACATAGAATCATAGAATCATCTGGCTGGAAGAGACCCACTGGATCATTGAGTCCAACCATTCCTGTCAAACACTAAACCATGTCACTCAGCACCTCGTCAACCCATGTCTTAAACACCTTCAGGGAAGATGACTCAACCACCTTCCCAGGAAGCCTGTTCCAGTGCCCAATAACCCTTTCTGTGACATTTTTTCTTCCTAATGTTCAGCCTAAACCTCCCTTGGTTGAGTTTGAGGTCTTGTCCTCTTGTTTCCTCTTGTCCTGTCCCCTGTCACTTGGTTAAAGAAGCCAGTTCCCTGCTCTCCACAAAACAACAGGTAAAAAAGCAATCAGATCAAAAAAAAAAAACTCGATAGTTAATTTATGAAGCTACTCATCACTGAATGTTTTGAGTGATAACAGTCTTCATGCTTCAGAAAAAAAAAAGAAATTTGTTGTTGTTTAATAAGTCATAGCAAAAAGAAAAACTGAAACTACAGGAGCA
The DNA here is from genome assembly GCA_033558105.1 of Coccyzus lansbergi. Classification (NCBI taxonomy): domain Eukaryota; kingdom Metazoa; phylum Chordata; class Aves; order Cuculiformes; family Coccyzidae; genus Coccyzus; species Coccyzus lansbergi. The sequence goes on along the minus strand of JAUMJK010000056.1, from coordinate 2,210,209 downwards.
TTCTGGGAAAACACTAGTCTAACAGTCTTCCTTAGATCTACAGAAATTATCATGGTTAGAGAAAACAGTTTAGGGTACATGGATCATTAATCATAGTCACTGTAGTTATTCCTCCATTTTATTCATTGCTTCAGTTAGTTAGTTACTGCATGCAGTTAAATTTATCAGAGTACATATATTTGTTGATGTTAATTTAAGGCAAATCTTGTTATAGCATTCTCTAATTTTGTATACTTTACTTTGCAGTCTTAATAATCTCTATTTAAAATACTATTTTGCTTTTACTGGAGGGTTTTTACCATGCCCGAGTATAACGAGTTCTAGAAACAGCAACAAAAACTAAAAATTAGATTGTATAAATCCTTTTATGTTGCCCGTAATAGTCATAGAATCATAGAATCACCAGGTTGGAAAAGACCTCTTAAATACCTGCAGGGATGGTGACTCAATCACCTCCCTAGAGGCTGTTCCAGGGCCAGAAGACCCTTTCTGTGAAAAGTATTTTTTTCCTGATATCCAGCCTGAAGGTCCCCTGGCGGAGCTTGAGGCCATTCCCCCTTCTCCTATCATCTGTCACTTGGGAGAATAGGTCAGCATCCTCCTCCCTCCCTACAACCTCCTTTCAGGTCATTGTTGAGAGCAATAAGTGATTTGTATAAGAATAATAGTGATAATAGTGATATAAGAGTAATATAATAAATGATGTAACAATAATAGTGAAAATAGTGATTTGTATAACATTTCTCCAAAATGCAGAGCCCCAGTTCAACTTTTCAACATGACCCTCAGATGTAGGAATAATAACTAGAGTTTCCGTTACAAGGAACACCTTTAACTACGTCAGTGCTCAGAAATATATATTGATATTGGTTAGAAAAAAGTATTTAACTACTTTCAGATTTATTATTATTTTATCAGTCTAGGTTATGTAGATATATAAATCTATTTACAGCATTAAAAGTGTGTCTTTGGGAGATCAACCTTTACATTTTCTTCTGTTTCTTGAATAGAAAAAACAACCTTTAAAATGTACTTTATCTATGTTAAAGTATGCTTTGCATGATGGTTACAGTTGTCAATCACTCTAATGACAAATCTAACAAACATCAAATCTGCCGTGTAGTTTAAAATGTAAGGTCTTGTTTTACACATTTTAACTCTCAGTAATGAAGCAGATACCTGAGGCTCTTCAGTGTTATAAGTATTTAGATGTAAATTAGTTTTTTTCCAACAGTACTGTTATAATTAATAGGGATTTCTTAGTCCTTAATTTCAGCTGGTACTTGTTGGCACTGAGGCAACAGAGTTGCATATAATAAAGTAACAAGCAACATTCAGAAAACAGCAAGCAACATACAGCACTAAAAAAGCATTGTGACATCAAAATTAAAAGCTAGTAACATCAATGCCATCATGCTATCCCCTAAGATATGACATTCTATTTGTAACCAAAGCATGTGAACTAGAAGCTGTAGAATCACAGAATCACAGAATCACAGAACAACCAGGTTGGAAGGGACCCATCGGATCTTCTAGTCCAACCAGTCCTATCTAACACTAAACCAAGTCCCTCAAGACCTCATCCACCCGTGTCTTAAACACCTCCAGGGAAGGTGAATCAACCACCTCCCTGGGCAGCCTATTCCAATGCCCAATGACCCTCTGTGTGAAAAACCTCCTCCTAATCTCCAGCCTAAATCTACCCTGGAGGAGCTTGAGGCCATTCCCTCTCGTCCTGTCCCCTGTCACTTGGGAGAAGAGGCCAACTCCGTCCTCTACACAACCTCCTTTCAGGTAGTTGTAGAGAGTAATGAGGTCTCCTCTCAGCCTCCTCTTCTCCAGGCTAAACAACCCCAGCTCTCTCAGCCGCTCCTCATAGGAGCGGCTCATATCCTCGTATCCTCACTGTATATGCAGTATATCTTAGTAATGCGTATGCCGTGTCTGTTTCTGCAAGGCATTTGCAAATTGTATAATTGGGCATAACTGACTAATCTTCCACTCTCATAATTATCTCATAGTAAAAAAGGATGAACTTTTAAAAACTTGTTTATTATCTCCTTTTATAGTCACATGTCATTTTATGATGCTTCTTTGTACATTTTCAAGAGGGATACTTGTAAGTGCATGAAGAGCTTCCTTCATACATTTTCAAGAGGGATATTTTGTAGAAACCCTGTTTGTAAGTGCATGAAGAGCTATATTAATGTAACTGCATATTTCTTATTGGCTAGAGAGGAATCAACATAGTCTCTGATGGTATAAATATTATCAGCTGTCCAAGGTTATCAAGCAGAACATTTGGGAAATTCTTGTTGTGCAAAAGCCTATTTCTCCCTAAATATATTCAACTGTTTCATGATAGTGGTGGTCGCACCTCCATGCAACAAGTCCTATGGGAGTATTAAGGACACATATGTCCTATTGATTATGCATACAAAGATAAAGGTGATTTTACTTTTATAGAAGTTCTGGAAAAGTGCAGAGCCTTTCAAGAATTTAAGACTAATTACCTTAGTATTTTACATGTTTCACTGAGCATATGAAGGACAAAAATAATTACCTATTTAAAACCATATTAACAATCCAGTGATCTGCACCGTATCATATGAACCAAAAAGAATAATTCCTTCACTGTTTTTGTAATTTCCTTTCCAAAATCTTTCATGTCTTTCTTCAGTTTTTGGTGTTTTTCCCCCTTCATAATCCTTGAAGTTCACAAAATGTAAATCAAACACAACTAGTGGAAGAATATGACTAATGTGGTCTGGATAAATCATAGAGTCATAAAGAAGTTTGAGTTGGAAGGGACATTAAAGATCATCTAGTTCCAGCCCACTTGCCACAGGCAGGGGTACCTTCCTCTAGATCAGGTTGCTCAAAGTCTCATCAAACCTGGCCTTTTATACCTCCACATGTTTCTTGTAACCCACCTTCAAGTCCAGAAGGTCTCCCTGAAGCCTTCTATTTTATAGGCTGAAGAAGCCCATCCCTCAGCCTGTCCTCATATGGGAGGTGCTCCAGCCCTCTGATCATCTTCATCATCCTCTTCTGGACTCAGTTTAACAGATCCACATCCTTCCAATACTGAGGACTCCAGAACACAGTACTCCAGCTGAGGTCTCAGGACAGTGGAGTAGAAGGAAAGAATCACTTTGCTCATCCAGCTAGTCACACCTCTTTAAACGCAGCCCAGACTATTGTCAGCTTTCTAGGCTACAAGTCCACATAATCAGCTCATGCTGAACTTCCCATCCAGCAGTACACTGAGGTCGTTCTCTTCAGGGCTACTCTTAATCTATTCTCTACCCAGCGTGTATTCATGCTTGGAGTTGCCCTGACCCATGTGCAGGATCTTGTACTTGACCTTGTTGAACTTCATGAGGTTCTTCACACAGGACCACCTCTCAAGCCTGTCAAGGTCCTTCTGGATGATATTCCTTTTCTTCAGCACGTTGACTATGCCACACAGTTTTATGTTACTGACAAACTTTCTGAGGCTCTCCTCAATCCCACTGTCCTTGTCTGCAACAAATTTGTTAAACAGTGCTTGTCCCCATACTGACCTCTGAGGAATGCTACTCATTACTGGTCTCCACTTGGATTTTGAGCTGCTAACCACAACACTTTGAATGTGACCAACCATATCCAGCCAATTCCTCGTCCACTGAGTGGTCCATCCATCCATCAAATCAATGTCTCTCTAGTTAAGTGACAAGTGTTTCATGTGAGACAGTGTCAAATGCTATGCAGAAGACAAGGTAGATGACTTCAGTAATATCTTCCGCATCCACCAATGCTGTAGTCCCATCGTGGAAGGCCAACAGATTTGTCAGGCATGGTTTGCCCTTAGTGAAGTCATGTTGCCTGTCACCAATCAACTGCTAATTTTCCATGTGCCTCAGCAGAGTTCCCAGTAGGATCTACTCCATGATTTTGCTAGGCACAAAGGTGAGACTGAACAGCCTGTAGTTTCTCGGGTCTTATTTTAAAAAACAGAACTTATTTTTTCCCTTTTTCAGTCGATAGGAACTTCACTGGACTGCCTCCGCTTCTCATTTATGATGTATCTTAGCTTAGCAATTTCATCTGCCAGTTCCTTCAGAACCTGCAGATGTAACTCATCAGGTCTCATGGACTTGTGCACCTTCAGAGTCCTTATCTGTTTTTGTACCTGATCTTCTCCTACATTGTGCTTCTTCATTCTCAGCCTCTGTCTTTGCCTTCTGTGCCTTCTGAGGTGAGCAATGTGGCCTGAACACTTCACTGTGGAAGACTGAGGCAAAATGTCATTGAGTTTCTCAGCTCTCTCCACATCCTGGGTAAGTAGGTCTCCCATTTCCTTCCGGAGAAGGCCCATATTCTCCCTAGTCATGGTCCTATAGAAGCTTTTCTTATTGTCCTTGACATTCTTGGTCAGATTTAATTCTATGTGGGCTTTAGCTTTCCTAACCTGGCTGTTTTGACAATTTCCCTGTATTCTTCCCAGGCTACCTGGCTTTGTTTCCACCCTCTGTAAGCTTCTTTTTTAAGGTGAAGTTTGTCCAGGAGCACCTTGGTCATCCAAGCATGTCTCCTAGGGGTTTTGCCTGACTTTTTCTTTGTTGGGGTGCATTGATCCTGAGCTTGGAATAGGTGATCCTTGGATATTAACCAGCTGTTTTGGGGCCCTTTCTCCTCCAAGACTCTATACAGTAGTACTCTACCAAGCAGATTACTGTAGAGGTCAAAGTCTGATATGCTGAATGTTACTTTATTACTTTTATTCTAAAAATCTAACCAAACAATGTTATTTATATATGAAAGAGTTTCATATAACTAATTCTGTATACACTCAAAGTTTTCAAGAGTAGTACAGAGGCAAAAGGAAAGCAGCACATTTTGCTTAAGTAAGGCATGAAAATATGCTAAAACCCAGAAAAATAAACTTAACTAATCTAACCAAACCAAATCCTACACATAGAGAAAATCAATAAATCTAAGCATTCATTAATTAAAATAGTCATGTTGGATTTTAATATTCTCTGTGTAATGTTCATTAATTGTATTCTGTTAGTTAAGAATAGAATTTCATTTCACAGCAAGACTAACCTTTTGTTATCAGATCACAATGCCTGATCCTGCAATATGATCCTCATGAGAAAGAAGGAAAGAGACAAAAAAGGAAAGGTGATTTTCTTCCCCAGTGAACCGGACTGAAGGCAACAGTTCAATGTTGGTGCAAAGGCAGTTCTAGACAGACAAGAAATATACAATTGTATGTAACTAGGAGATAAAAATCTACCCAAAATGAATCTGAATACAAGGAGTTGTAGAATCATACAGTAACCCGTTTCAGTCATAAGCAAACAAATTATGTTCCTTCTGATCTTCAGCATACAAAGAACAGAAAGGAACTTGTTGAGTTCTTCTTCCCTATAATGCCAGCATTTTTGTACTACTGAGTACAGAGAATGTGTTTAATACAAAATGTATGACATACACAATGCAATTTCATGCAAAATTATATTACATTAATGATTTCTCTGATTATTTCATATTTATATGTATTCAAATATGCAACAAGTAATGTGTTAAAATGTTCTTTCTTGTCTTCTCAAATGGATTACTGTACAGATACCTACCTTTTTTCCTCACTTATTTGTTTCATGCTGTGCAAACCTATCATTATAGAACTTGATGATTAGTATGCATAGCTTATTCTTCGATTACAATGAAAGACTTTTAGGACCAACCTGGAATCATGGAGGGAGCTGACTTTGGAAATAAGTTTCAAAACCCCCATATACGCATGGTGTAAAATGAAAAACAAACTGTAAGCTAATGAAGCCAGTGGAAGTGCCAGATACTTAGTTATTTATATGAACTTGCACCCAGTGTCTCTCTATTTTATTCTTTGTCATTCTCTGTGTTTGCATCACATCTCAATTTAGCATCATCTGTGAGTTTCCTTAATGTGATATTTGAACTCCTTTCTTAATTATTAATGAAGATGTCAGATAAAGAAGGAGACTAAAACCTCCCACACTAGTATGCCCCTAGACATCTCTCCCTATCTGATAACTTGTCGTTCATCATTAACTACTGTTTATGGCTATTGAGCTACTTTTCATGCTATATAATATGGTTTGTATCCAAGGAAATTTGATTTTTCACAATAATATTTCCTGAGACTCTCTACCAAACGCTTTGCTAAGATGCGGATTTGTTATGTTTGTAGAACTGCACTCCATTCAGTTATCCATTATATTATTGCACTCAAAAATATTTGTTTTGCCTGTAAAAAAATAATCAATGTTTATTAGAAAACATTGAAAGTTTTCCATGCTTTTATTATTCTCATTTACTTCAGTAGTGAATGTGCGTAATAGTAAAAATCCTAAAATACTTCATACTTATAATTCATTTTTAAACTGACTAATAATTATTTATAATATCATTTTTCTCTTGGTCTTACTAAAGAGATTAATCCACTTGAACACAAAGTGATGGTTTGAAGTTAATTTATAGGACATCAGATATCTTTCTAGTAATGAATGCTAGAAAATACTTGTATTTGTAAAACTAGTTATTTACATATAAACTGTACAGGTGAGTTTTGACACTGTCAAGCTATATATAATAACAGTAATTAAATAAGTGATCATGTGGATTATCATCTAACATTCTGCATTTTCCTTTCTGTACCTCTTGAATGACCTTTTGAGACAACAATTTTTTTCCATTTGTATTATTCAAATATCAGTATTAACTCGTTTTGTACAAACTAAAGCTAGTTTCAAATCATGATACTGTTAATACTGAATGTAAATTAAATACTAAATACTTTACAAGTGATAACTTTTAGATTTCTCTCCTTGTGTTATTGTTTTGAACAACAGTGGATGTTGTTGCTTCATCTTAATATAATACTATGCATTTCTCTGTTAAATCCACAAAGGGAATAGTATATATGATAAATTTGAAAAAATAAAGAATACAATTTTGTTGTCTTATTACAACAGTGGTATTTCTACTTGTCAGTGTAAAAATGATATAATAAAAACATGGAGATGAAATTATTTCTGCAGAGTTGTAGATTTAATATCTAAACTGGGAGCCTAGAAAGCTTAAGTTCCTTCTCTACTGTATGGGAATAGGTAGAGAGGGTCCTTTGAGAGGTACTTTTATCTCACGTGCAATCTGAACTGCTTGTTCAGCACACTCATATCCCTTCACTGACATGAGGGGGTGTCTAAGCTGATTAAGCTGCACAATTAGCTTCTGTAGTTACACGGGAATATTTTGTGATCTGTATTGTCTTACTTTGATGTATCATCAGGTTTTTAAGAGGGGTGTCTGGGGTCCATGCACAGCATGAATGCCCAGTGTGAGTAGCACAGTGATTTAGGATGATGGCCTTTGCTTCTGACTTTGGGCTACTTTGGGCTTCAAAGCACCTCTGATTTGGGCTAGTAGGTAGCTGTTCTCCAAAGGCTGCTCCACTTGTCCTTTCAAGCTGTTTCTGACCTTTCTGTAATTTTACTTCAGTACTTCAGTACTCAGAAGACAGTAGAGTATTTTTATGGTATCCATGCTATTTGAGGACCTGTTCAGCTTCCAGTCAATTCCTCATCAAGAGATGCCAGTGCTCAGGATAAGAAACTATAATATATCAACAGAATCATATACTTCATTATTTCCTTTGACCTTATTTTTTTCCCTATGTTTCCCCATTTCTATGAAATACCATCTTTCCTTTGGCAAGTTATGTGGTGGCAGAGAAGTTAATAGCTGAGAAGAAAAGCAAAGCATAGGTACCGTTGCGTTCAAAAGTGCTTTTGAAATGAGTGCATAGTAGCTGAAACTCACAGCTTGTTGGTTTTGGATAAGTTGTTTAGGGGGATACTGTGGATAAAAAAAGCAACACAGAGAGCAGGGAAGTGGCAATAACAGCAGTTTCTCTTCTCATTTCCAGTCGTGGGGTGGCACTTATGATAATTACCAGCAAAGTGGAAAACCCAGCTGGAATTCTGAGCAATTTCTTTTTTCTGTACTTTATCTTTATTAAACTGTTAGATTTCCACCAGGGTTTTGCTGGCATTAGGCATAACAAGAGAGAACAAAAAGGACAGAAGTGAAAATTGTTGCAGCGGGATGCCTGAAGTTACATTCCTTAATCTTCATCTGAGCACCCAAGTAAAAGTAGAGTGATTTTGAAAAGTGTTGAGAATCTTTAAAGTATGTTGTCTTTTATAAATGGAATAGATCAGAAGAACTCCTGAAAGTCAGACTGTTAGATGTGCTTGTCTTTAAAATGTGGTATAATATTGTAGCTTCCAAGACATAGTTTTTACAATTGTAGTCAGCTTCTTGTCATTCCTCATATTTAGCTTAAATCTTACTTAATCTGCTTCTTTTCTTAATGTTAATCTTTTGCTTTATCAATACAAATTTAAGTAGAATACAAATGGTAGGTGCACAGTGAATATTTTTTTTTATTGTAATTACCACTGAGGCAAAGTGTAAGAGTATATTAAATAATGCAATTGCCTAGTTATAAGAACAAAGATGAGCCACACAATACTGTGCATAATGAATGTTTTCAAAGGTTTCATCTAGATTGCTTGTGTTTCTAAACACAATTGTTATCCACTTAATGAGTACCTCCTCGTTCCTTGGTGTTTATGCTATTCTGTTGCCTAAACACATTTTTAATGGGCCTATGTTAATAATAATCACTTAATGAAACTGTACTTTTAAATTTTTTTATCCCATAGCATTTCCTTAAGGTTAATTGCATAGTTATGGTATCTTTTCAAAGTTCTTGATACACCCTTGACACCAAAACTAGGAGAATAATGCTTTATAAATTATCTTAGGGAATCTTACGGTTAATGAGAGATCTGCCCAGGTAGATTATGGGTTCACATAGATCAGATATTTAGCTGTACCTCTGAAACTATAGCATACTTGTGCTGTTGGAATAAAAATATTTTCGGTGACTTATAGTCCTGCATGGTTGCATTCGTATTTAGTCCTGAAAGTATAAACCAGTGGGAGAGCAGAAATATACATGAAGATCAATTAATAGACCCCTTAGTCAAACTTGTAACTGTTGCTGAAAGAAGTGTCTACAATTCAACAATTAGGCTGACTGGTAGCTTGAAGCTTCAACATAAAGTGATGTTCAAATATCTTTTCCTCCACTTAGTTGTTTTATCACACTACAGTTTAGAATGAGCTATGAAACCTCCAAACTCTACTGTGATTTAAGCAAAATGAGCGGAGTAGGAAAGAATAGCCTTTATTTGTTGGTAATATACATGTGGATTATCAGACTTCACTGGGAAGTCTGAGGTATTGCTTAGCTTTTGGGACATTAGATGCTTCCTCTTTCATGATCAAAACCCATTTATTAAGTTGGGGCAAAAATTATCCATCAAATTTAAAGTCATATCTCTCAACTTAGAATAAAATTAATTAATCAAAATAAGAGCTATTAGAATCTGCACATTTTTGCCTACAAGATCCAAGTCTATTTATTCCAGTAGCATAGAATTCTGGAGTCCTGGAACCCGTGAATTCTTCAAAGGCTTTTTGAGGCATTACTACTTTGTTGTGGAAAACCTTCTCTTGCAGAAAGTTGTCAAATGCTTGACAGTAATCAGTGTAAGACAGGTCTGGTGACTTAGCTGAATGAGGTAAAATTTTTTAGTCCAGTTCTTGAAACTTCTGCAGTATCATTTACAGGACATATGGTTAGACCTAGTCATGGAGAAAAATTGATCCCTTTCCTCTGACCAATGTTGGATATAAACATTGTAGGTCTTAGTGCATTTAGTGAATTTCTTGGCAACACTCTACTGTGATCGTTTCTCTAGAATTCAGAAAATTACAGTGAATGATTCAACTTGCCAACCACCAAGCAGTGACCATAACCTAACTTTAATGCAGCTTCAGTGTGGGGAAGAGTTTTTTGTGCTTCACTTTGGTCTAGTCACTCTGCAGGATGCTGTCAGTTACTGTATGGAATCCATTTCCCATCACACGTCACAATCTTATCAAGAAACAGATTGGGTTTGTTATGCAAAAGATGAGCAGATCAGACTTCATAACAGTGATTTTTTAAAATATTTATTCAGCTGGCATGGGACCCATCTGTTGAGATATTTTTTTTCCAGTTTGGTGCAAAGGTTGAACAACTGCTGAATGGTCAGCATTTGATTCTTTTGCAGCCTCTCAAGTTGTTTTGCATGGATCTACTTCAGTAACAGCCCTCAGTTTATTGTTGTCTGTCACAGGAAGATGTTTGTGACCCTCCTCAACTTCAAGGCTCTTGTTTCCCTGATAAAGCTTTAGGAGACAATTCTAGCTCTATCTTCATTAATGGTCCCCTGGTTAAACGCTTGGCTGATACAGTTAGCAGTTTCTACTAGTTTATGTCCCCTTTTGAACTCATACAACAAAATTGTTCAAATCTCTAACTTGACAACATAATATGAAAATGAAAAACAGTGAAAAATAAACCATTAGAATGAATTAGCAGAGAAAATGTCATGCTTTACAACAGTATACTACATCAACAAAATATAATAAAAGTTCAGTCCAAAAGAAGCATAACGGCTTATAACGACAAAATTGGTCATTATTTTTTCACCAAACTAGAGGAATTCAGAGATACTAAGTAATTAAAAAAATGTAATAGTATTTATTCAAAAGAGGATCGAATATCTGATGAGCCGAGAGTATCCTTGATAACAGGGATCTGGGCCAAGTACAAACTGGACAGATCCAGGAATTTACTAGTTGTTACCAGGAAAAATTAGTGATATACCCACAATGCAGCTTGAGTTTCCGTTACATTTGCTATTTCTGACTATTGCCTCATAGTGGACTTGCACTTAAGCAATATTAACAATCTTTTTTTGATGCAGAACAAAACTAATGAAAGCACTGAGAAAAAAAAAAGAACACAAACAACAAAACCCCCCAACAATCAAAATCCCAAAATAACTCAAAAATTTAAGTGTTAGAATACATGCTTTGGGTTATTATCAGAAATAAAATCAAACAACAGGGAGAGCCTTGTGGGTACTAAACTTTTTCTAGAGCATGACAGCTTGAGTTCATCTTGTATTCAGTGAAGTCTGCACAAATATTACTAATATCCCAGAAGCATTCAGCTGTTACTTTTTCCCAAGCCTCATATATTTATAATGCATTTTTTGTAATTCCAAACAATGGAGGCAAGATGGAATTATTATCTGAGGGAATAAAAAAAATATTTTGTGGCTGCTCAGTATCAAGGAGTGGAGGTAGGTGAAATTATTAGGCTAAAATTAGAATCCATCTGAAAAATATTTATGCTCTGCAGCTGTGTCATTTTTAGCTCTCCTCCTAAAAGCAAAGGAATGTTTTTATTTTTTCCATGCCTGAATTTTAAAATGTACTTTTTTTCAAGTTTAGTCTTATTCGTTCATAATCTAAATTAATAGAAAAACTCAAGTAGAAAACAAATTGCCACCACTTTATGGCATGTTATATCATGACGTAACAGGTATGAATCAAAATAATGATGTACATAATTGTACATGATGTACATAATGATGTGGTCCAAGACTTCTCAAATATTGTGAAATAAGTTCATTGGGGAAAAAATATTTTTGCAGTCAATTTCTACATAAGAATATAAAAGAAGTACAACAAGGAATAAGGTTTTTCAAACCTCCTTTTTCAGGATATTTACATAGGAATAGAACTTCCAGAACTAGTGCTCAGACTTTTAATGATATCTCAAGCACATCATTTCTCTATTACTGAGTCATAGTAGAAGGACAGAATTAACTAGCAGTTATTTTTTTATGGCTCATGTAGAAATACCCAAGGTGAGATTTGCTCTTTGGGACAAGCTTATATATATTTTAAAAATTTTATTCTTTTTATGCCAATTAAATTTAAATCTTACGTTGAAAAAGTTGTATCACTTAATCACAATGAATAAATTATTATGTTACTGCTCTCCAGAATATGCTTTAATATTTGATTATAAAATTCAAAACTTTGGTCCTGATAAATTCTTTAGAATTTTGAACCTTATCTTCAGTGTGCTCAAAATGTAATTCCACAAATATGATTAAGTATGAAGAAATAATCGCTGAAAAAAGGGGAATCTTTTTTAATGTTGAAAATATTTTGTGGAAAGGCCCTTGTGCTTAGAAGAATTTGTAATAATATCTCAAATGATTTAGGAAGTAAAATGAGATATCAGTGTTAGAGGACTTGTCAGCCTTATCTACTTGTGTCACCTAAAAGGACAGATCAAGTTTTAAAAATGACTTTTAGCAGATAAAATCCTCTCTGAGAGTTGTCATCTTCTCCTCATTGAATGTACATATAGCCTGGAACGAGCACACTTCAGTCACAAGTGCTTTACTTATATGACTGAATTTATGAGAGGATATATCTAAACGTGATTTATGCACGACTTCACTGATAGTATCAAGTTGCCGCACTCCCTTCCTCCTTTTTTTGCTGCTGTCCTGCTTATGCACATTGGTTATACATCCATTCACACCATAGTGGGGTAAAACATTACTTTCCTGCTGTGAACCAGATCACAGTCCATAATAAGATCCAGACATTAAAGATAACAGGTAAACTAGTTCAGAGCACTTGATTAGCATGCTTGGTGCTGGTGAAAGTAGAAGAACCAAGGTGTTGCCAGTGAGATAAAAATTTTATCCATTGACATAAAAACACATCAGGTGGCTAAAACAACTATCCAGTGAGATAAATATAATCTTTCAAAGACATGAAAGCAAAGACAAGTGTTTGAAAGTGAGTCCTGAAACAAGAGGACATGTTACCTGGAGATGATACATGAAATAAAACCACCTAAGTATTTTAGAAACATGAGTGGCTAATTTAGTTGCTTAATTTTGGCATAAGGTAACAACATTGTTTGATTCACGTGACTCACTTTGAGGGATTTAGTTCATCCTGCCAGAAATTTTGTCACTCATCAGCCAGATCTCCCTGTATGCCCCGTTGGCTCTAAAGGGAACTATATGTTAAACACAAGACACCCAGATTTGGATGTTTCCCACCTCAGCGAACCAAATCAGTAGGAAGTAACCTTTCTGCTGTTGGGCTTTTGGTTGTTTTGTTTGCTTGTTTAAATCAACAGAGGGAACAAAAGTACATACAGGCTTTGGTTGGCTCAAGAATATTATTTGCTTTAAAATACAGAGGCAGTCTGCTGCAAACACTTTCTGTAGAGTTGAATGAATATGTGCATTGTCTACATTGACCCTATTTTGCTTACAGGCTCTACCTTTCCCCATTTTGAGCCTCCAGTCTCTAAGTCTATAATTCAAAACTGTCAAGATACACATGAAGGATGATGGTTTATTAAATTTTCAAAATGCATTCCATATGTAACAGACTTACTAGAAATAGTGAGAACCATTATTGGAAGTAGAGATCTTGCTTGTCCTGTTCAGTCATGACTGCAAAATGCAGGCAATTGATTTGCCTATAGGCCAGTCTGAATTATTGACTGGATTAGTAGGTTGAACACAAGTTAAGGAACTCTCTTCTTTCAATATTTCTGTAAAATAGCAAGTGTAATTCTCCATTGTGGCTGTGGTCAATCCAATAAAACATAAGGTTAACTAAAATTAAGATTGTTCAGTTGTGAACAGAAAACACTAATAAAATTTACAGATGGGTTAGATGCTTCATTTAGCTCTTGTTACAAATGGAGAAAAATTAACTAATTGTAGTGTTGGAAGAGTATGTCAGATTTATGTCTCCCACACTTTGTCAATTTAGAATTAGAAAGCTTTTATATTACTGTAGTGTAAACTAATTTTATTTGAAAGTTAAAAAATGCCTTTGTTTTAGAATATATTTTATTTCTTATGGAGGATTAAACCCCATATTTCTCTATCCTGGAAAGCATAAAACCAGGAATACACAAATTATTCAGCTTTTTCCTTATCTGCACATGTCATTTGTAATCATTCTTGACAATTGAATTAACACATGTTATTTAAAGTTTTTTGTTTGTTTTGCTTTCCAGTAAAAGAAGATATTTAAAGCAGAACTAAATCCACTGCAGTTTCTTATTTCAGTGTTAAAATTAAAAAAAAAAAATAAAATCAAAACCAAAAAAAATCCCCAAACCCAGCTCAGAGGTTACTTGCCAGTTACAGCTTGACAAGGAAATATCCAGATACAGAGCTTGTTGTATTTACCACATAAAAAGAAAAACAGAAGCAAAAGAATTATTTGAGTTGCTATGGTAGTTGCTTTTATGCTCACCACTAGAAATTATCACATTCACTACAGTTTGTCCCATGGTAACTGAGGTACCGAGAAAGCAGTTACGTGCAATCTCATATTTCATTGTAGTTACTGATACTGATGTAGTCACCTAATGGTGATTGACACATCAAAATTAGTTGCTCAGGAGTTTTTTCCAAAGAGAATGATGAATATGAGCATTCTGCAAATCAGCTATAAACTTAATTGAAACACCAATTAAAGCTAAGTTTATGACTACTTTATATCACTGGAACAACAAAAAGCAACTAGAGTGCAATATTAAATCTGACCTTGGATAGTCATAAACTATTTTAGATGCTTATATTGTTTCCTGTTCTGAATATCTGAGCATCTTCTCTGCAGTGTGAATGGTAACATCCTTTCTCAGCTGCTTTGAATGCACTTAAAGCTCATTTTTATATCTATGATTTTCTCCTTTGACTTCTCATTTCGCTTTTCTGAGGATTCTACCACCACACGTTACTGTAAGGCTTATTTAGAAAATACTAAGGGAGTGCATTATAGGTATTTGTGATGCATGATCTCCAGAAAATTTTTTGCATTGAATGAACTAATAATTAAACATGTATTATTTGATATGCATTTAATTATGAAGTGACCTAATAATCTACTGAAATATAAGGGAGAGTTAGATAGAACTTAAGAATATCAGAACAAAAAGATATAATTTATACTGTATATTATACTTATAAATCTTTATAAGTAGGTGGAATTATTCTTAAAAGCACCATAAACATTAGCTATGAACCAGACTGGAGTGAATTTGGTCCCAAAGGGATCTGTACAAGCTCTGCAGAAGCTCTGCGAAGATTTTTCTAAAAGCTATGCTTTCCATTACAAGTAACATATCTAGAATTCTGAAGACAACCTTAACAAATTATGAGTGTTAGATAATTAAAAACTTGTTTCTCAAAAGCCTCTTCCCTGGGGATCCTGTTCCAGTGCCTGACCAGTCTGTCAGTGAAGAACCTTTTCCTAATGTCCAAAGTGAACTTCTGCTGACATGGCTTCATTCCATTTTCTTGTGTTCTAATGCTGGTTACTAGAGAGAGGAGACCAGTGCACCCCCATCTGCTGCTCCCTTCTCTTCTCCAGGCTGAACAAGTTAAGTGACCTCAGACACTCCTTCTAAGTCTTGCCCTGGAGACCTTTCACCATCTTGGCCATACTCTTCTGGACACATTCTAATAATTTTATGTCCTTCTTGAACTGAAGGACCTCAAACTGCACCCAGTATTTGAGGTGCAGCCATACCAGCTCAACACGGAGTGGGAAAATCACCTCTCTTGATCAGTTAGCTAAGTTGTGTTTGATGCACCCTAGGATACTGGTGGCCTTTTTTTTTTTTCTGCCAGAGCACACTGCTGA
Organism: Coccyzus lansbergi; assembly: GCA_033558105.1. NCBI lineage: Eukaryota > Metazoa > Chordata > Aves > Cuculiformes > Coccyzidae > Coccyzus > Coccyzus lansbergi. Next base: position 2,194,510 of record JAUMJK010000056.1, on the reverse strand, counting down.
ATCATATTCAGCTTGCCATTAACCAAGAATTCCAGATCTCTTTCTACAGAATTCACTCAGTTTGTCCCATGTCAACCAGAATATCCTATGTCTAGTTACTAAATTTGATGAAAATTTTATTAATTTAAAACAACAAAAAGAATTCCACTCGTTCTTGGTATATTTGGATATTTACTTGTCTCAAGATGTGCCAGTTAAGGTTCAAAGAGTGCTTAGGAGAAGACTTTTTGCAGCCTTAATATCTCCATGATGGAGCCCAGTAGGTAAACCTTAGCTAAGGTTGCTGCTGAAAAAGGTGTCAACAGGAGAAACTGGTGGAGGAATAGTTAACTGGAGGTCTTGAGGGGTTTGCCCCATGAGCTAGCATTTACTTACAAGCCTGTAAAGAGGACATAACTTCAGACCCCTATACGCATAAAGGATGGTACTGACAGACAAACAGACATGCTTTTTGGATAGGCATAGGGACTTAAAAAAGCAGTTAAATGACCAAATCATGCCTACCCAAAGCTAATTCTATGAACCATTTCACAGAAGAAACATAAGTGGGTTTTGTACTTAATCTACTTCTCTCTTTATGATGCTATACATGTTCCTATGGTTATCCATATTCATAACATTCCTTGTAAGTGATATGTAAGTATACTTGTCTTAGAACTACTTCTGGACAGATTCTGAAGTCCTTCATCTTGCAATTCTACCACTAAATATAGTTACATCTTATGAGGAAAAATTATAATGAAGTGATCCCATTTTATTATAAATTGCAATGTTGAACAATATTATTTGCCTTCTGGAAAAGTGAGTAATAAAATACTTTAAGTTCTGGAACAGAAAAGATACAAAAAAAATTAAAGTTGGTTCAAAATTATGTAAAATATTATATACATTCTAAATTTTCTATTTGAGGATCAGTGTTCAACAGATTGTTCTTCAAAGGGATTCTTTAGTTTAGGTACCTTCTTTTCTCCAGTCCTTTCTTTTTTTTTTTTTAACTCTTGATATCGAAACAGTTCTTCAGCTGAATCAGATCTTTCTGGTTAGTAGCCTGATGTACTCCCTTGGGAGAATTTAGTTGGGTGTAGTAGAGCACATGATTATGACCTATATCTGAGTTTCAGAAAATTTGTACATTACTAGAAAGGGTGTCACAGGATTTTTCTCTCTGTTCAAGCCCATAGTTCCAGATTTGCTGTTGTTGGAGCTACCTTGAATGTTTTCCACCACGATATACATACTTTTAACACATTGTCACAGTTTAGCCCCAGTCTGGCTAAATTTCAGTAGTTAAGACCATGCAGTTGGGCTCTCAGTTCCCTCCCTCAACTCCCAGGGAAAGGGAAGAGGGAAATGAGAGGAAAAAGATTTGCAGGTTGGAAACTAAAACTAAAGCTTTAATTAAATGATAATTCTAATAATAATGAAAATAATTGCAAAGTAATAAAATATAGAAGATTGCGCCCCCACCCCTTAATGACTATACATAATCACAAATACTGTAGAGCAGAGGCGAGGAAATGGGTTCACAGCTACAAGGGAGTGAAGCTCAGGGACTGTATTCAGGAACACCTTGTGATCTCTCAGTTTTATACCAAATATGACACATATGGGATGGAATAGTCTGTTGGTTAGTTTAGGGTCAGCTACCCTGTTCATCCCTCCTTATAGGTGTGGCCCTTTTCTACCAGCTTGAGGATGGCCTTGGTTGCTATAGGAACAAGTATAAGCATCATCCTTTTTGTGTACCAATGCCCTGCATTACCACTTCTGGAGAAAAGCACTGTCTCATAAACATGCAGTTAGCTTTCAGAAAATGAAGTTACTTAAAGCAACCGAGTTAATCACAGAAATTGATTCTAAATTAACTCAAACCACAACACACATCTAAAACGTAAAGAAGAAAGCGAGAGAAAAGCTGAGTGGCTATAGTTAATAGACAGAGGAGCTTGAGCTGGCTGAAGGTTAGTCACCATCAGCTTCAGGGCTCAAAGCAAGTGCATATTCACTGCTCCTAACTTTGCTTTCTGGGAGGAAACAATTAAAAGGAGAGTCTACACCTCACTTCCCAAAAATCATACTCTTTTGCCTCACCGTTACAAATCTGACTGTTACTAGGTCAGCCTGCATTTTTCATTTTTAAACCTTGGTGTTATTGTGCATTTTTTAATGTAGTATTAGTGAAAAATAACAGCAATAAGAATAACAAAACAGCCTCCAAAACAAAGAAGCCAAAACAACCTTCAAGTACTTATAGACATGAAGAAATCATTGGTTTCCTTAGCAACTGAATGCAGTTCTATATTAAGAACGAGAAAGTAATTAACCCTCTAATGTGGGATAGTGCTGGAAACACACGTTTATGTCTGCATGAATTTTTGCCTATTGCTCTAGAAGTTTAAAATTTTAAATGTTAAAGGTTAATCTCTAGTTAGTCATCCTATTAAAACAAGTGGGAAATTCCCTGGAACAGCGGTATATGTCATGACTGAAAAATATTCAGATTGTAGGTTGTAACTGATGGTTCTGATAGAAGCAGATGTGCAGTCCTGTAATTTGATTACACTGTAGATGCCTTTCTCTTCTCTTGTGCATGAAGCTATGATATGTATTAATAGTCTTTTAGAATGACACACTTCTATAGATTTTCTCTTTTGGTCTCTGTTAATAGTTTTCCCTCATCCTTCTCTTTGAAGCTAGGAGAATCTTGCATTCAAATAGGTATTTGGGAGTGAATATCCTCCTTTGCAATTAAAACTTGACTTGATTATCAAAGCAAAGTATTTTGCAGACTTAGAGGTGGTTTTGGTGTAATCATCTACATTCAGAGCAATTCCTGTTTATACAGGTGTTCAAATGCGGTACAAAATTTGGACTTTAGATACCTCATTGCAAAAGTTTAAATATAACTTGTAGAAATGGCTGTAATATATATAAATCTATGTAGAGGATCTCCTCCTATTGCACTGCAAACATACTAATTAAGGTTTAGTGATTGCTAAATATTATTAAATAATACTGAAATTATACAAATTGATTTTAGCTTGTTTTTACTAGAAGAATAGTCACATCTGGTGTCTAAAACAGCAAACAAGGAAAGCTTGTTTACTTCAGTAACCTCTGTGTAACCCAGCTAACTTTTGTGGAATTTTATCAGTATTAGCAATAGACAGGAGTTCACCTTCTAGTCAAATATATTCATGGTATATCTTCATTGGCTTTGAAGGAGTTTTATAACAAAAGCCGACCTGGTTCCTGCTTCTATCACAGTGCTATGCCAAGGCTACCAGGAAAGGAAGTCAGACTCTGCTTTTAAAATGATGATAGGAAGTACAGCACTCCAATATCCTCTTCACTGTGAGGATCTTTCAAAAAATTTTTAATCAAGTTGGTTCAAAGTCACTGTGTACCTTTATTTCTAAACTATATCTAACTGCCAAGTTGTCTGAGATTACATAGTAGATATGATCACACTTCTGTCCCATCTGGCTGATTACATCTTATCACAGTGAGACTATTCAATTTCTCTATTTTTTCTTTTTTTTTTTTTTTATCATAACAGAGAAATGCATTACACATACAATACTTTGTAAACAGAAAAAATAAAATTCTAAACTTTTTCCAACATAGCCACAGACAGAATCATCTCTAAAAGTTTTATTCTTTTCCTTATATAAGAACAAAAATCTAGAAAATATTTTTCTGTAGGATTCTGTCATGATATTTATAGTTTACAGCTTTCACATGTGCGATGTGCATGACTATGCAAGCGAGAATATGTATGCACATGTGGTTTTTTCTTTGTTTTCTTCTGGAAAAAAAAATTTAGAACTAACGCAAAGCAATCCACTTTGGAAACTGTAACTCTTCAAACCTTTTCAGTCAGACTGAAAAAAATGTGTAAAATCATCTTTGGATTTTCAGTGAAAAAGGTTGTTATTATATATTGTGAGAATACTGTAAAAATAAAACTATCTTAATTTTTTATACACAGTGTTTTAAGCAGACTATCGGCTTGAGCTAATCATACAAAACCCAGATTTGTTCATATAATTTTCACTTTAGTGAGCTATATCTCTTGTTCTCTGGCCTAGAGCACTGATTTTTAAATGTTTATAGAGTAGCTAAGGAGGAGGAGGGGGAGGAAGGGAAGGAAGAAAGGAGGGAGGGGAGAAGGAAGGAGAAAGAATAGGAAAAAAACCCCAATTTTTCACACTTCTATGTGTCAACTTTATCTTCATCATTGTACAGTCTTATCTGTCTTTTATCACCTCTTTTCTTTTATGCAGAAACATTTTAAGAGCAAAAATATTCTCTTACTGTGGGAATATTGTGACTGTCACTGACAGAAATAACAGAAAGAACAATCAATGGTGATCTTATCAACTCTTCTCCCTTACAGTAAACAATGCAGTCTGGAGTAGGATCATAAAAAACTGAGTGTGCCTTTCTTCTTTGTTGTCACTGGATTTGCTAAAAAAATGTAATTCATATGTAGGGAATGAATGGACAGAGAAGGTCTATAGAGAAGCACTTGGGGATACTAGTAGATGAAAAATTTAACAGTGTCCATTGTATCCTGAAATGTGTAAAGGGGAGTACAGCGAACAGGTCAAACTCATGTGGAATACCATGTCCAGCCATGGAATCCTCAATGCAGGAAAGACATGGACCTGATAGAGTGGGTCCAGAGGAGGGCCACGAAAACAACAGAGGGCTGGAACATCTCTCCTGTGAGGAAAGGCTAAGAGAGTTGAGCTTGGACAAAATAAACTCCATGGAATACTTATTGCTGTTGTTCAATACCAAAAGGAGTCTTATAAGAAAGATGAAGTCTTCTTTCCAAGACCTGTAGTGACAATATGAGGTGCAATACTTTTCAAAAAACTTTGCTAACTCCCTAATGATAAGCATGGGTTTTATCTGGAATATCAATTCTTAGGGGACGCAAAAGGTTACAGTGGATGCCTATAAACCATTTCAATTCGGGAGTCAATTTTATGTCATTACACGTTGAGGAATAATTGCACATATATAAGGTTAGCAAGGATGTAATGTTTATGCAGCTCTGCTTTTTTCCTAAAGGAAAACATGGGCCTGGTCACACTTATTCTGCCCTAAATCAGTCATTTTGTGGTTGGACTCGATGATCCGATGGATCTCTTCCAACCTGGTTGTTCTATGATTCTATGATTCTATGAAAGCAGATTTAGATTGAACATAAGAAAGAAATTTTTTAAGATGACTATGTTGCGACACAGGAATAGATTTCCCAGAGATATTGTGGATTTTCCATCATTTGAAGCATTCAGAGTAAAGGTGACAGGGATTTGGAAACCCTGACCAAGTGAAGAATGCCCTTGTCAATTGCAAGTTGCTTGATGCCATGATTTAACTTCAGCTGGAAACTGAGCAACATACAGTTTCTCGCTTACTCCCCTCTGGTGGGACAGTGGAGAGAACCAGAAGAGTGAAAGTGAGGAAAATTCATGGGTCAAGACAGAGTTTGATCAGTGCAGCAGAAGTTGCACACGCAAGCAAAGCAAAACAAGGAATTTGTTCATTCCTTCCTATGAACAGTCAAGTTTTCAGCCATCTTCAGGAAAACAGGGCTCTATCTAACAGTTACACTGGAAGATAAATACCACAACTTTAAGCATAACCATTTTCTTCTTCTCCCAGCTATATATGCTGAGTATGACATCGTATGTTATGGATAACTCCTGTGGTCAATTATGGTCAGCTATCATGACTGTGTCTCCTCCCTGCTTCTTGTGTACCTCTAGCCTACTTGTTGTCTGGCTGGTGTGAGGAGCTGAAAAGACCTTGACTCTTTGTAAGTACTATGTACAGTAACAAAAACGTCTCTCTATTATCAACAGTTATTGACACAAATTCAAAATAGCCCCATACTAGCTACTACAAAAAAATTAACTTTACCCAAATAATCCAGCTCACTTGACCAAGTTGATCTTTAAAGGTTCTTTCCAACCCAAACCACTCCATGATTTTATGACTCTGTGGTGACAACAGACTCATAGATAACAGCTATGAAAACATGAACTGTACTAACATCCGTTTGGCTTGATATGCAATGGACTTGCACAGCTAGGATTTCAATCCCTTCATTTATTGGATGACAAAGCAACATTTTTCACAGAAGTTCTTTCAAGACTTAGGTTGAAGTTCACCCCTAGGACCCTTCCTGTCTTCCTGTATGTAAGATTGTTTTAGTTGCTTACAGTCAATCACTTCATCTGACCACTGTTGTTACTCCGTGGTGGGTACTGTGATTTTTGTCTCTCATTTTCCTCAGCTACTGGAACCACCCCACAGCACTCTGCTTTTCTCAGAGAAACAGTTGTTTCTCAGCTACACCCTCTGTGATGCTTAAAGTTTATTTCCCCCTCTACAGTTGGACTAAGGGTGAAAGCAGAGACCAAAATGTAATGGTTAACAGAAGAACATCTACCATAACACTGTTTTCTGTGAGGCTGAACTTAGACCCTCAGGTCTCCTTCTGATTTAAAAGGTATAGAATTAGAATACTTGAATCAAAACAAAAGAGGAGGTGAGAAAATATTTACCTATTAGCGTCCATAAAAAACAAATATGAACAATCATTTTCAAGTGTAAAGTTAATTAAAGTCTCAATGAAACAAATAATTTACAATATCTTCTTAAAAACAGAAAAAATAATCAAGACATATTATCTAAATATACTTAGTTTCTTTTCATGGTGCTTCTCTATGTGCTTCTCTGAGCTCAGAGCAGGAGGACATTAATTTCCAATGAAAACCTGATAGACGGGGAATAGATAGCTTCTGCTGTAGTGGAAGATATTGATCAGTATGTTTCGCTGAAATATCAGCTGTAGTCAGATTTTAGATTTCAGGACATAATGTAAGTGAGTGCATTTGATGAGAATGTATTTGATTCTGTAGAGAGGAAACAGATTGAAAACCTGGCTAAATGCAGATACAGGTAGGTAGATATTAAGGAAGATTATACAATCTTACTGACAAGTAAAGATGGCATGATTTCATTTTTTTATATGTCTAACACCATCACTACTCTAAGGGAAATCTTACAAGTGATGATGCTGTATAAAAGAGTACAGTTTGAATAGATCATCTTACATTGCTCCAGCTTCATGATTTTCATTGCTGTTTTGTAATAAGAAGGAGGAGGTCGGACACACATTGATTTGGTCTCATGATTGTGATAATATGATGGCTAGTGTATAATCTTGGTTAAAGAGAAGGATGCACCTTAGAAAATTTCTGAGGATGGTCGTAGACATGCACTTTCAGAGTTATCCGAACCATGCTTATAGATCATACAGGGTGAGCAATGTCAGGATAGTGATGATGAAAGTAATGGAGTCCATCACAGCATCCTAACCAGTAGGCAAAGGTAAGGAGAGGGATCAGGTCTCAGGTTGTGCTGGGTTGTCCAGCCAAGTCGAGAGAAACAGGGAATGAGGCTGAGGGCTGAGCTGCCTATCATGTGGTTCAGACCTTTACTGGATACCCTAGGCTGAGGTGTAGTAGTACCTCTGAGACATGTGGAGGGGTCCCATTAGAGACTGGGCAGGGCTATCGGGGCTTGGATTTGTACTCAGGGACCTGTAACTAGTATTCACAATTGACATTGAAGTTCATTCCTGATAAATACATGATATGCTTGTACAGTCATCCTAGAGACATAATGGACGTGACAAATCACACTTCAGTCCTTTTCTTTGTGCCACTCATGTCATGGAAGCAATATTTGTATCCTGTAGTAGGAGCTATTGTAGGTTCCTATAATTCATGATAACTCATTTCCTACAGGTCACATGATGACCTAAAAAACTTGGGAAAGAGAATTTGTTATGAACTTAAAATAAATTTGAACTAATAACTTTGAGAAAAACTCATGCTCAAGTACTGTTCCCTTAAGCTATCAAATCTTTTATGCAGTCTTATAAGGATTCTTACAGTATTATATTAGATTAAGAGAAAAATAAACAAGAGCTTTAAATGAGATTATTTAAAAAAAATCCATTTTTATTACCCATGTCATCTCTTTGGAAATGTAGAAAATGATAAATATAAAACAAGTATATAATGGAAAAAGTTAACTTCTTAAGATTTATTTGTTTTCTTTTGATTTTGCTTTGTTTTGTACAGGTAATATGTGAGACACTAATGACAAATTTAAATGTTACTATATAAGTAACAACAATGGCCTTTTATGTATTCAAAGGTTTTAATATAGTTCTGTGATAATAAGTTAGTCATATAGGATAAACTTTAATTCAGGCACAGTTCCAGCTAGTGTAACAAGTCTTGCTAAAGCTGTCCAGCATTTTCTTGGAAATATTGTTAAATTAAATGACATTCCCTATTTATTCACCACAAATGAGTTGATTTTAAAAAGGAAGGAGAAATTGGATCTTTTTATCATCTCCCTTCCTTCCTATGAAATTAATTTATTTGATACTTCTTACTTCCTTACATACTTCTTTGTGGGTGAGAATTAGCTCATTTAAGGACATTATGATAAAGATATCCAGAAACCTAAGACGGTAGAACTTGCTGTCACAAGACCACCCTGGCCAAGTAGCAACTTGTGACTAATTTTATTAACAGGATTTCCACAGTCTTCAAAGAAAACTGAAAGCATTCTGGATATTGTTGTCATATGGACTTAGCAGCACTGCAAGTTTGTGATTTATTTTTAACCACTGAGGTAAACGGCATTATCATGATGGTTATGACGATTTCAGTAAGTTCATTTACATTCTATCTTCCTGTTTGTCATGCCACCTGGACTATAGACAGTACAATGCTTAATAGCACTACCTAGGAGTCTCAAACCCGGAATGTACAGTAGTGTTAAAGTGCTCTGTATTTTACAGGATTCATAATCTCCAGGAGAGTGTCCACTCTGGATGTTTGTAGGAGGAATATTAACTTTAGAGGACTATTCATTTCAGAGGACCTGCAAAGGCATTGAGTGTGGTGCCACAGAATGTATCTGATATAAATGAGGGAACTTATTCAATAAAAACCTACATCCCTCCCCTATATGCTTTATTGTTGTCAGGTATAGATATGTTTTAGCTATCACATGCAGACAAATGGTATTTTCTCACCCAGAAAGTCTGTGGGCAAGGGACAAACAACTTACACTTAAGAGAAGTCCAGGAAGACTGAAGAAGAAAAGAGAGACAGAGAACACTTTCAGATCAGTGTCAAGTATTTCTTACAGGTGTGTAGTGAGTGCACAGTACCTGAGGAAGGACAGGATTGTCTCACAGAGATTATCATATATTGGATACAGTTGTGTTTCACAGCTCTGGGAGAGAAACCACTCTTGCTTCCTGAGGTCATTTGGAACTTCTGAAATCCATTCACATTAAATGAGTGCAGAAGGCTTCGGGATGTGGCTTTGGGGGCAGATTCCTCAGAGGAAGTCAGGAAACATAACTATAACTCATATTGTGGTTGAGCACTTGAAAGCACCTGGAAGAACCTGAAAAATCAAATACACTTCAATAGATATACTTAGACCAGCAATAAACAAAGTATGACTGCTGTCACCATTCTCCCAGTTTGAAAGCTATTGTAGAAATTTTATAGAAGGTGTCATTGCAAAGCTACAAGATTCATACTACTCCACAGTGTCTGAATAGCTTCAAATTCTTAAATTTGTACAGATTTTTTGGAGTGAATACCTATGGGCATAATGACATCATAACTCTTGTGTGCTTATTGGTTAGAAGTCCACACAAAGTTTTGCAAGTAATTTAGGTCTGTTTATCAGTTACCAAGTACTCCAGAGATGGAATCATCTTAAAGCAGATTTGCCAGAGGATTTTGGGAAAGGAAGAAGGACACAAAGACCTTTTGACTCTGTATCTTGCCTGCTGGTTATCTCATAGACAGAATTTCAGACAGTATTTGAAAAATAATCCTGTGCAATTAAAGTCCTAAGGCCCCAAAAGAAAGTGCTTAAGAGACATGATCACAGAAATGCTCTTGCCACTTGGTAAAAGGACAGAGCAATAGAGGATTCCTCCTGATTTTCTGAAAAGTTATTACCAATTTAAGCATATTGCATCTAGAAATTTCCTGAGATATGGATCATCCAACCAGAATCTTCAACTGCCTTTTATGAATAACTCAATCTTGGTACATTTATACAGTCCAGTTTACCAGCATAATTCTGTCAAAGCTAACAGAATAAAACAAAAAATAAATATTGTATCTCCTTCATATTATGTCTTTACTGATAGAATCATAGATCTATACTACATATTCTCTTGGAGTAGTAGGTCTGTATTATAACACATCTCTTCAGAAATATGCTCCAAAAGAATTAAAGATGTTATGTCTTTTAAAAGTTATTTGAAATAGTGCAGAAATGAACACCTTTTTGAGGAAATTTTCGCATTATTTACAAGTATTTTCAGCAAATGCACCTTGCCATTGCAGTTATGGTGTATCTGAAAAGTAAGCGTGTGACAGTTTAATGCAAAAGCAATTATACTCTATGCTAGAAGTACTAAAAGTGTTTACCGGTGGAGAAGGAAATACTAAAAATCCCAGTATTTAAAAAAAAAATCTGCAATTTTTTTACTTAAATTTCCAATACCTCCTGTCAAAAACTAAAAAAAAAATCAAACATAACATTTAGTTATTCATAAAACATATGACTTTTGATACTGTTTCCTCACAGTATCCTCCTAAACAAAATGTCCAGAATACAGATGGATGAACACATAATGCTGTAGGTGAACAATTGTCTGATGTATCAGGCAGAAAGGGTTGTAGTGAAAGGGATTACATCAAGTTGGAGACCACTTATTAGCAGGGTTCCACAGGGATCCATTTTTTTGACCAGTATGCTTTAAAGTTTTTGCAAATTATCAAAGCTTTACTGAGTTCACCAATGGCACAGAACTGAGAGGGAATCTTTTGACACTCTTGAGGGCAAAGAGGTCCTGCAGAGTAATCTAGAAAAACTGGAGAGCTGGGCAAACACCAACCCCAAGAAGTTTAACAGGGGCAAGTACTGAATTTTGCACCTGGGACACAGTAACCCTAAGATATACGTACAAACTGAGTAGTGAGAGGCTGGAAAGTAGCATTGCAGAAAGAGATCTGGGGGTTCTGGTCAATGGCAAGTTTAACATGAGCCAACGGTGTGCACTGGCAACCAAGAGGGCCAACCATGTCATAGGGTGCATCAAAGCTGGTGAATGATCTGGAGGGAAAGTTGTATGAGGAGCATCTGAAGTCGCTTGGTCACCCTGCAGAAGAGGAAACTGAGTGTAGACGTCACAGCAATTGACTTCTTTACAAAGAAAGGAGAAGGACCTGATTTCTTCTCTCTATTGACCAGTGATAGAACTCAACAGAACAGCAGAAAGATGTGCCAGGGGAGGTTTAGGTTGAATATTAGGAAAAGGTTCTTCACCCAGAAGCTGGTGGAGCACTGGAACTGACTCCCCAGGGAAGTCAAGTCACCAAGCCTAGTAATATTTGAGAAGCATTTAGGCAATGCATTGAGACACATGGTGAAAATTTAGGGGTTGTCCTATGCAAGGCCAGGAGTTGGATTCAGTGATCCCTGCGGGTCCCTTCCAGCTCAGGTCATTCTGTGATTCTTTCATGCATAACCTTAGCTTGCAACCCCCAATTTATTCTCTTACAGCAATGCAGAGCCTAAAGCTAATTTGAAGCCTGTAACAATAGCTTTGGATTTAGTTGCTTGTCTCTCATGGACCTTTTTAAAAGCACCCTAAAGGCTCTGAAGGCAATCTGTATGGTAACAGGCTTTCTGTACTTACAGGTCAGCACTTATGTATCCTGATTGCCTTCGCTTCTATTTTATTCATCATTCTACAAAGTTTATGCTATTTGGTACTAAACCACTCATTGTTTGATTTCCAAATCTCAGTTATTATCATTCTAATTCTGTGTAGTCCAACACTTAAATATCAAAAACGTGCCTAATGAACCTTAAAAGACCAAGTATTACTTCATTTTTATATAGGTACAAATAGTTAAACTTTTAGTAACAAAAATTGACAGAGGAAATTCACAGTGCCATTAGGTACATAAACATCAGCAATTTTACCTGAATGCAAAATGTAATTTTTTTCCCATTCTTCATCTCACCTACTCAAAATAATTAGATGCAACCTTCTCACTTCTCAGTTTTCAGTGCAACCATATTTTTAGCACGCGTATTAAAGCCCACATTTAAAAAAATATGTTTTTCTTCATCTTTCTCAACCAATTTAATCTCTGCTCTCTCATTGCTAAGAAAAAGGAGTATCTGCAAACTGAGAATCATGATAAAGCACAGAGGTATCAATCCCTATTATACCAACAGACTTCTCAGACTGAAGGTCCTTTAACAGAATATCTGGGTTACTTAAACACATTTCTCTCACTGTGGCTTTCCTTAAGATAAAGATTCAAGGTAAGTGAATCACACTAATTGCTACACAATGGGCTATTGATATGCTACTTTTAATCACCCTCCCAGTGTACTGTAAAATGAACATCACTAGGAAAAGATGGAAACAATATTTGGATTGTATAATACAGTTATTTATGTGGCATCTTTCTTTTTTTCCTTCATGATTGTAACACAGACAAAAAATCACAGGAGTTGTTGCCTTAGTATCTACTTAGTCCCTTTTTCTGAGTGGGGTTTTTCAGTTATGATATGTGAATTCTAAGCTTTAATGTTATAAATTGAAATCAAATACATCAATTAAGTTCATGCATACCTACTTCAAAGCAGGGCAAAAGAGCAACAAATATTTCATCATAATTGATTACACTTTTTCCATTAATATTTAAATTTATTTTTTCATAATATTATCCATTTATCTTGTAATTTTATAATCATATCTTTCTTGATGAGCTCACAGGTGTTTGATGTATATGACAGACCATGTCACAAAAGCACTGAAATTACTTGGTTCATTGTCTTCATAAACCGATTAAAAATTCCAGACATCACGTGAAATATTTCAAAGCTTAGGGACTGTGCATTTGACTGCTCTGCTCAGACATCAAGTAAAATACAGAACAGAATCACAGAACAACCAGGTTGGAAGGGACCCATCGGATCTTCTAGTCCATCCATAATTCGGTCATTACCTGAAATCAGTAGCATTATTCTTGCAACCATATTTGTACAATTGATTTCTAACATTGCTGTAACAGATGGAATCTTCTATAAGGAGTAGTGTACTGGCAATTTCTTACTGATCAAGCTATAAGTAGATACATGTAAAAGCGACATAGAACATTTTTTTTCACATTGGCTCTAGGATCTTCTCAATTAATTATTATAATGCTGGAAAAAAAACCCCAACTTTTACTGTCTCACATTTTAAAGAGTTCCTTCCATGCAGAATTTCTCCATCTAAAAATCTTGTTCCATTTTGATAATTTGTTTTATGTACATTGATAGAGAGTAATGTCCAAACTTCACTTTCAGTATTTCTCTGAGAAGAAGGTAGTGTTGAACAATTTGTTAAATCCTGTTAGCCTTTCATTTCCAACTGGAACAAATTGTGCTTCGTCTAAACCGTCTCTGTAAGTGCTCAAGGAATAGTTTCTAGATATTATAAAAAATAATGAAATGGTAATTATTAATATCAATTTGAATATTCATTTGTACTATGCAAATTTGGTACTATGCAAATTTTAATCTTGAACTTCTACATGAGCATTATGAATAAACTAGAGTAGCATAATTCACTGACTTTCTTCTTCTATATCTGAGACAAACAGAGAGCATGATTTGTCCTAATTCAGGCTGGATATCTGTGCTTAGTCTTGGAGATGTTGCCATGCTTGTCCTATTTCGGGGCTTTAGAGACAATGCTAGCTCACAAAGGAATGCTTCCACCTCATTTTCAGACTTGCTTTTTTTACTATTACATTAACATTTTTAAAACCTTTTGGTGAGATTTAACTCAACTGAAAACTAATTACAAAGGGCATGTGGGATCTTGACCAGGAAACAAAAATAGAAGAGAACAAGGGTCTCTTGTTGTTGTTGTTGACACCCACATTAAAGCCCTCTTAAAACAGTTCAAGTGTCAGGATAAGGACCCTCAGTTTTGCTTCTGAACTGAGACTGAAGGTACGATTAAATATAGTTTTTGTTCATTAAGCTTTATATTATCACATTTATCTGTCATGTAAGGTCATCCCATCTACAATGTTAGGATTTTCCATGACTTTCATGCCTAATTATAGATCACCAATTTTGACTGGCACTGAAGAGCAGTCAGATTTCCTCCATATGACAACAGATTATTACCACCTGCCAGGGACACTGTCAAATCTGGCACTCTTCCATCCTAACAGTCCAGTATCCTTCACTTCAGTAGAAGTTAAATAAAGGAAATGCTTTCTAGTCTTCAGATGGATATGAAACAGTAAAAAAATAACCCAGTAAAAATGTATCTCTCTTCTTTTCAGGAATGAGAGTGAAACCATGTACTACTGAAATTTAGGAGGACCATAATTTTGATGTGGACATCTTTTCTGGACCATAACTGGATCTAGGGGAAATACAAAGGACAAATATAATGACAAGTATTGCATGTTAACACTAATATTTAACTGATCCTCAAAAGCTTTAGCGTGCATCTGGGTAAATAGTTGAAATATTAATGAAATGACTTATGAAAAGAACAGATATGGAGTGTACAAAGCATCTCTTTTGAAACATTTAATCCAAGTGAAATATTTCTTTTTTTTATTTTCTCAGTGTTCTTGATTTTAAATACCAATTCTCTTGTGCTTACACTTCTACCTTTTTGTTTTAGTAGCCATTTCTCGCCAACCCTTCTTTTATGTATGTGTGCAGTCATGTGGTGACAGTTTTGAATATGGTACTAGTTCTGTCAATCTGACGCTGTTTGTGGTAGTGGTTAGCAAATATATTCATTGTTCAATTTTCTATTCATTTCAATAAAAGGAGTACAGAATGATTGAGGAAAGGGCTAGAAGTTTGGTCTCAAAAACATTTTCAGTTAACATTTTTAGACCGTAAGAATGAAGGAGCTCAATAAATGTATAATGGTTAAAATTTCAACCATTTTAATATTGAACAGTTTTGGAAAGACATAAAAGCAACAAAAATAAATAAGGATTCATTTAATAGTTGATTTTAGAGCTCTGATCTCTAATATGTGTTTCACTGGCAACATACTGTTGCAAGATCCTCCAATATTGCTTTCAGCCTCAGGAAACTGACATCGCTGCTACAGTCCAAGCTGACAGGCAAGCAAAGAAAGATTTTGCCTGGAGGATATTTCTTGCTTCCTACTGTTGTCCACATTGCCACTGAGAACTGGAAGTCACTGCCCTAGCAAATTCAAGATGTGACTATTCTTGTCCCTCAATTACACGAAAGACTTGCTTTGGAAGCTAATAATTTTTGCAGAGGCTAATTAAGATTGATATTTAATGCATGTGCAATTCAAGGAAGAGACAACACTAAATGCCATCACATAGCTTTTGAATTTGGAATACCAAATGACTCAAGAAGTTCCAAAATTCAAACCAAGTAAATTTAGGATGACCAGATACTTCCACTTGCTAAACAACACTTTGGCAAGCATAAATTTAGAACAAAAACAAAATAAAAGAAAACAAACAAGTAAATGGAAACTCAAAACTTTTTATTTCTACACGCAAAAATCCTGTTATAGCTAAAGGCTCATTAAAAGCGAAAAAGAAGCTTACTGCTATCAAATTGGTTCTCTTCAAAAAACATTCATTTTTCCTTTCACATCTTTGTTGGAGATCGAGCTTGATATAAGGCTTTTATATGGCAATGATGTTATTATGTTCTTTTGCATTGTAATAATGCTATGTTTTAATGAATTTTTATGTCATTACAGCAAAGGAACAGCTGCTGCAATTAAGAGCACAAAATGGAACTCAGTCCTTAAAGATTCATGTATCCTGTGTGAAATTTTAATACACCGTGTAGCATTTATGACGTTACTGATCAGAAGAAAAACAATTTTAAAATCTGGACAATTGTAGAGGTGCAAGACACAAATCCTTTCATCTTCTCAGACTGGAAATTGAAAAAGAGCTGCTTTGTCTTTGCCCTGAAATCTGTATGTTCAAATGAGAAAATGCAGTTACATCAGACTCCTAAATTTTTTCACTCACACTATTCAGATGCCAGAGAAATGGAAGTGAAAGTAGAGAACCAGGTGAATTAATGTAAATCATGAACATGACACTTTACATATATGACAGAAAAGATATTTTGTTCTAAAGCAAACAAATATTATTAACATAACTATAAACAAAGAGTAAGAGCAAGTGAACGCTTAGCAGATTTACAGATGAAGGCAAACTAAGTGGTACAGTTGTCACACCAGAAGGATGGAATGTCATCCAGACAGTCCTGGACAAGCTTGTGAAGCTGACCTGTGTGAATATCATGAGGTTAAACAAAGCCAAGTGCAAAGTCCTACACCTGGACCAAGGCAACCGACAGTTTCAGAATAGAAGGAAGGATAAAATAATTACACAGAATGACAGAATCACTAGGTTGAAAAGACCCTATGGATCATCAGGTCCAACCATTCCTGTCAAACACTTAACCATGCCCCTCAGCACCTCATCTACCCGTTCCTTAAACACCTCCAGGGAAGGTGAATCAACCACCTCCCTGGGAAGCCTGTTCCAGCACCAATGACCCTTTATATGATTTTTTTTTCCTGATGTCAAGCCTGAACCTCCGCTGGCAGAACTTGAGGCCATTCCTCTTGTCCTGTCCCCTGTCACTTGGGAGAAAAGACCAGCTCCCTCCTCTCTACAACTTCCTTTCAGGTAGTTATAGAGAGCAATAGTGTCTTCCCTCAATCTCCTCTTCTCCAGGCTAAACAACACCAACTCTCTCAGACGCTCCTTGTAAGACTTGTTCACCAGCCCCTTCACCAGCTTTGTTGCTCTTCTCTGGACTCGCTCCAGAGCCTCAACATCCTTCTTGTGGTGAGGGGCCCAGAACTGAACCCAATTTTCAAGGAATGGTCTCACCAGTGCTGAGTACAGAGAATCACCTCCCTGGACCTGCTGGTCACGCCATTTCTGATACAAGCCAGGATGCCATTGGCCTTCTTGGCCACGTGGGCACACTACTGGCTTATATTCAGTCGGCTGTCAACCAACACTCCCAGGTCCTTCTCCTCCAGGCAGCTTTCTAGACAGACTTCTCCCAGTCTGTAGCTCTGCATAGGGTTGTTGTGCCCCAAGTGCAGGACCCGGCATTTGACCGTGTTAAACCTCATGCCATTGGACTCTTCCCAGTGGTCCAGCCTGTTTAGATCCCTTTGCAGAGCCTCCCTACCCTCCAGCAGATCGACACTTCCGCCCACCTTAGTGGCACCTGCAAGCTTGCTAAGGGTACACTCAATGCCATTGAGTGTACCCTTTCAAAGACATTGAACAGGACTGGACCCAGCACTGAGCCCTGGGGGGCATCTTCTGTAACTGGTTTTCAGCTGGAGTTAACTCCATATACCACCACTCTCTGGGCCTGGCCATCCAACCAATTTTCAACCTAGGTGAATGTGCTCCTGTGCCAGTCCAGAGGCTGACAATTTCCTCAACAGAATGCTATAGATCTTAAGAAACCCTACAGAGAAGGACTTGGGGGTGCTTGTTGACAAGTTCTACATGAGTTGGCAATCAGCACTTGCAGCCCTGCAGGCCCCTCCCTGGAAATGTTCAAGTCCAAGTCAGATTGGACCTTGATCAGCCTGATCCAGTGGGAGGTGTTGCTACCCACAGCAGGGGGTTTGGAACGAGATAATCTTTAAGGTCA
Organism: Coccyzus lansbergi; assembly: GCA_033558105.1. Classification (NCBI taxonomy): domain Eukaryota; kingdom Metazoa; phylum Chordata; class Aves; order Cuculiformes; family Coccyzidae; genus Coccyzus; species Coccyzus lansbergi. Next base: position 2,176,636 of record JAUMJK010000056.1, on the reverse strand, counting down.
ATTCTAACCCAAATAATTCTACGATTCAAATGTTGGTGTAAAACATTGAATTAATGAGGTTTTTCTTTTTCTTTCTTTTTTTCCCCCCTCCAGCTGTAGATTGCTATAACATTTTATTTGCTGGGATACTCAAGAAGTTGTTCAATTAATTTTAGTTTTTAAGAGGTGAAGGAGCAAATTTTCTGACTAAACACAAAAGTCAAATTTATTTCACTAGAGTTTGCTCTCAAAGATGACTTCAGAGTTCTTTTGATTTCTGTCTGTTATGATCCAAGTTTGTCTTTGTATCCCAGAAAAGCAGTATTCATTAACAACCAGCCGAGTTGTAAGGATAAAACTGGAGCTCAACTCTTTTACTCTTATAATCTCAAACTGTGGAAAATTACATCTAAGTTTTAGATTAATTTCTAAAGCAATTTAGAGATTATTTTAGAATAAATCATTAAATGTTTCTGTGTATTTCATGAATGACTCTTGTACGCAAGTATTATGACGGTTGCTACACCTACAGTTTTTGAACTTGTAGGAAACAAGTACGCATTTATTAAACGGTGATGAAGAAATGAAGATGATTTTTTTTTTTATTAACTCCCACCAATACTAGTAAGCTTTCTGTTTAGACAGTTACTGCTGTGAGACTCAAATGTCAATTTATCTTGAGTGAATTAAGGCTTAATTAACCTTACTTTCCCTCAAGGCCATTGATCTGGAAACAGCAAGTCAGTAATTGAATGTTGTAGCTACCACAACCCCCAGTTTCTTAAAACATCTGAATCATTTTCCTGAACTACCATGACAGTAAGTTTGTTGTGGCTCTTGACAACCCTTTTACTATAGCTGTCAATCCATGAAAAAATAGTCAAGTTCATTATGGTTCTAATATGGAAATATTCAGTTTGTTTTACATTGTGACATTATAGGACAAGTTTATTTTTGTTTTCTATAATCCTACTTAGAGGAGTTGAATAGATTTTATAGTTACATTACTATAGAAGAAGCAGAGATAATAATTTCAGTTATCGGATGTGCTGATGTGTTGAAAGAGAAAAAACTGAATTTATCTCATTTTCACTACTACATTTATTCCTTGTAAAGCCAACTATTTATGTTAAGTACATGGTCTATTCAACCTCCAGCTACTAAGGATCATCACACATCTGCAGATCGTTATTTAGACTATTTAAACTGGATTATGCTGATAGATACATTATACATAAATAAGATCAAAAGATAAGTAGTAGTAGGATGTTTTTGAGTAGCATAAGCAACAGTTTGGGCCTCTATAGCGTCATTCATTGATTCAACTAAATAATGTTGCATATAAAATCATACATTAATTAGATTTTCTGATAATATACATAGGATGTGCATCAATTGTATTCAACAGGCCCACTCTCTGGTTCATTAGGTATTTTATTCTATTTACCATTGTTGCTTTTTCAGTACAGAGAAACATGAACTTTGGAATAACAGACTTCCTATAACTGCTTTTATAAGAATCTTCTGAAGGTATTTCACTACAGAAGAAACCACTTCTCTGTTTTTCAGTCCTTTCTTGCTAGTCTTTACTATAACCATTTGAATCTTGAAATCATCTCACAGTGCTTGGGAATTTTCTGTCTTTGATACTTCCTAGATAACTTGCTAGAACTCTATTTCTTTAGACTTGTGCAATTTGCAAGCAACCCAGTATAGGCATGTACCTCAGAAAAACTTAACTCTGAATTTCGAAAGAGCTTCCACTCAGTTTCATCAGCACATCTTGGTCTCTTCTCTCTAGGAAAAGGACATTTGTCAAACTAGATTTTTATAATGAGTCAGTTTACAATTCTTCTTTGGACTTGGAAGTATGTGTTTTCCATTTTTTTTTTCTGTTTCATTGGTCTTCCTTCTCCTCTTTGAATTACCTTTTTAGGAATCCCTATTGTATTAACTGCTTGTGAAACTAGACTATTAAATATACTAGGATTACTCTCTACACTCAAGGCTAGCAGGCATGGACTTTTCCACATTCTACCAGATTGCTTACTCTCTGTCCAAAACAGAGCCTCTGGATGTGATCTTGAAAGTGGGATCTGGCCTGTAGTGACTCTTGAGCTAAGCCATAATATTGCCTGGATTCATGCTGGTTGTGAAGGACTGATATTGTTTTAGGTTTGTTCTAATTATACAACACCAGAAAAAAGAAGGACCAGTACCTGCAAAGTTTCCTGACACTAGTTTACTGCTGTAGATGTCGCCTGCATACAGTTGTGCATCTTTTGCCTCTGTCACGCCTTCTGATCCTATTGTCTGGATGACCTGAACACACCTGCTGGGTTGTGATATCATCTTTTCTGCTGGGGATGGAGGTGTTGCTTACATGTTTACAGGTTTGCTATTGAACCGCAAAAACAGCAAAACCCTTCCTTACCTTCCTTGCTTAAACAAAAAGCAAAAATATTCTCTGTTCTTTATGACCTTGTAGAAGAACAACTGAATTGCAATGCTTGATGAACTTGTCAGTTTGGCAGATTGGCAAGTGAAGAAATTCTAAAGGTAAGTGCTATATAACCCCTAAATTCTTTTATTTGGGTTGTAACAGTAAGACAGAGATTTTGCCAGTCTGTAAAATGCTTCTGAATCTATTGAATGCATTCCTCTTGATTTCATTTAAATTTGCTTTTCTTTTTCTAAGATAGGAACTATAAAGAACTATTACACTAGGAATGGCAACATATAGAATCTGATTTTTTAATCTGTATTCTAATATTTTTTCCATGAAGAGTCTTAAAAAGACATGTGTGAGAAGGTAATAATTTTCAAACTTCTGTACATCATAGAAGTGATCATAGAAGTGACAGTGCTCTTTGTACAAAAGATACACTAGCTAGAAGCATGACTACCATAAATCTACTCAAAATTCCATAAGAATTCCAGGAAAATATTTTCCACTGATCAGAACATATACTGAGAAGTCATAAGTAATTTGTTCTAACAGTATTGAAGCTCCAGGCAAAATCCACAGTATTATGTAAACAGAAAACTTTACTGAAATGGAACATCAAAATAAAGATATCCTAAGTGTAGCAATAGGACAGTGAGATGTCACACTGGCTTCTTGAACAGTAAGACTGAATGAAGACAGCTCTCCTCTCAGAACACAGAGGCTTTCATTTTTGATCTTTATGACAGTTTTAACATTCACAATGATGTTACAGTTCAGTAGGTGACATTAGATTAAATTTAATCTTCAAAACTGACAGTATTTTCTATTTTGGTTCAAGATCTAAATAGACACACAGTGCCAATTTCAACAACTAGGTTTTCTGCATATTTTATGAGTTGCATTTTCAGGGTCAATTTTTTTTATCCTGAAGTATCTTCCCAGTGTGTTTCAGAAGGAATCTGTGTGGGCTACATTTGCATTTTTATAGGCAGACAGACCTAGCTTTATCTAAGTTGACTGTTTTTCTCCATTAATTTTACTACCCATAGTATGAATGTAACTTTACAAGATTCAGGATTTTCAATTGCATATGGAATCAAACCAGTCTCTTCCAGCCACCTGTATAGGTGGCATAGTAAAACATGATGTAGCAGCCTCACTCTCTTCAAACATATATAAGTATTTTTTAGTAGTTAGGATTTATAAGTTCCTGTCATCTCTGAAGAGCTCTTACTCTCTGGTTGCTGAGAATTAAGTAATTCCCAAACATAAGCTGTTTTTCAAAGTTTATGTAACTGGGCTAAAATTATTTTGCCCTGATCTCTATTTCACAGTAACAAACTCTGATGCCTTATTGGACATCTCACATTTCATCAGCAATAAATGTTTAGCATTAGTACACAAAAGATTATAGATGACACTCCTCCAAGTTAGGAAAGTGTCTGCCTGAAAATGTCTACTAGTCAGTTTTTGTGTTCAGTCTGTTCTCTGTGAGAATAATTGCTTTTGCCATTGGCCTTTAATTTCTGCCAGAGCTGGCTGATGATCTGGCAGAACATTGTGATCCATGGTACTGAAGAGTCCACATAAATCCAATGACATTGGCCTGAAAGTCTGTACTCTATATGCAGGCAAGAGACGGTAATGAATAGTAATAAATGTTCATCAAGGAACCCTTGCATAAAGCATTACTTCAATTTGTGTGCATGTCAAAATACCAACTTCTCTGTACGGCAGATTACATCTCCTTCAAATGCCAGTTTCTGGTCTCAAATTTTACATGCATATTCTCAGAATCTGTGTTGCTAGTGCAACACTTTTAATCTAGCAGGTGGTTGACTAATGAAAAGACATTTACAGTAGATGCAGAATGGCATTTACAGATGCAGACGGTAACCCTGGGAAAATCTTTAAAAATAGATTCAGCTTTCTACTTTGCATCACCACTTGTGTTACATGTAGGAGACTTCTTGCTGTCACAGGTGTGAGGTATGGGTAACCTCAGAATTTTTGCTTGTGGGAGTGTGACATAGAAAGGTTGTTTCAGAAGATTATTACAGAGACAGCTTCTAGCTAGACTGAAGCTTCATTTTTCATTTATCTCGTTTCATTGGTTGCAATGGGTTTAATTGTTAAATTTTAAAGAAAGGTAGTTCTGCTTGTTAGCTGTTTGCAAAAACTGAAGAGAATGAACTCCCTAGAAGCTTAGTTGAAACTTCTTTTTCTTCTTCTATGTTCCTTGAACTGGAAGCTGAGCATTTTAAACTATTACATCTTGTAAAGTATTTCAGTAATGAAATTAATAGAAAGCAAACAAAAATAGAGACCAGTGCTATTTTACTTCTCCAAAATGAAAAAAAAGCAATCCTAAAACAAATAAATATAAAGAGCAACATTTAAGGAACTTAAATAGAGGAAGTACCTCAGACTTACCTGCTGCAAGCAAATATGGGTCCAGCAAGATCTATCTGGAAAATTTCTGTATTATTTGAAAAGTTTTGGTTAAAGATGTGCTATTTTGGAGTTCATATTAAGTTATGTCTGTTTATTGAAGGCTTTTAAGGGCACTGTCAAATGTATTTCTTTTCTTTGCAGTGTGAAAAACAAGTTGAATTTGAAATTCTGTAACAGAAGGTAAAATAAAATAAAATAAAATAAAATGGGGTGGGGTTTCCCTTGGCCTTTTTATTGCAATAATTGTATAAAGTTGACGCATGACAAACAGGACTCATTTTCCTAATTATATAAAAATTACAGTACATGCACACACATATTCATTTAAACAGACTTTTTAGCTAAGTTTGCAATCCAAAAAGTATTGTAAACACCATCAAAGGACTGACAAGTTATTTAAAGGGGAATTAATTATTCAGTATTGCACATGTAGGCACTGGATTAGGTACAATGCTAAAATAGGAGAACAGATAGATAGAGCAGAAAATTAAGCAGAGTAGCCTAAAGAAGAAGAGTGATGACCCCAGATTTAGAAAATCAGGAAGAGAAGAGATGAGAAGAGACCCATGTGTCTGAGTCAAGAACTGCTGGTCTAACTGAAGACCAAGAAAGAACTGCACGGGCAGTGCAAGTAAGGACAGGGAACCTGGGAAGAGGATAGGGACACTGCCTGGTTGTGTAGGGATGGGGTTAGGAAGGTCAAGGCACATCTAGAGCTGAATTTGGCAGAAGAAGTGAAGACTAACAAGAAGGGCTCCTACAAGTATGTCAATCAGAAAAGGAAGCATAAAGAAAGTGTACCCTGACTGATGGATAAAAATGGTGACCCCTTATCAACAGACATGGAGAGGGCTCAAGAACTCAACAATATTTTTGCCTCAGTCTTCACTCATGACCACTCTCCTCACCCCTCATGGGTCAACAGGATGGGGACCAGTGGGGTAAAGTCCCTCCTGATCCTCCTGATCAGGTTGTTGGTCACCAGCCTGAACATATATGTCTATAGGACCTGATGAGATGAATCCCAGAGTCCTGAGGGAATTGGCACACGTGGTTGCCAAGCCACTCTTCATGATATTTAAAAGTCAGGCAGTCAGGAGAAGTCCTTGGAGACTTCAAGGATGGTAACATTGTGTTCATTTTTAAAAAGGGTAGAAAAGATGACCCGGGGATCTACCAACCTGTCAGCTTCATCTCTGTGCCTGGAAAGATCATGGAACAGATCCTCCTAGAACCTATGCTAAAGCACATGGAGGACAAGGAGGATATTAGCAGCAGCCAGCACAGCTTCACCAAGGGCAAGTCCTGTATGACCAGCCAAGTGTCTTTCTGTGATGGGGTAACTGCAGCAGCAGACAGGGGAAAACCAATGGATGAAATCTCTCTGGACTCTTGTAAAGCCCTTGACACAGTTCCCCTCAACATCCTTCTCTCTAAATTGGAGAGATATGGATTTGACAGGTAGACCACTTGATGGGTAAGAAATTGGTTGGGTGGTTTCATTCCGAGAGTAGTGGTCAATGGCTCAATATCCAGATGGAGATACATTACAAGTTGTGTCTCTCTAGGGACTGTACTGGGACCAGTGCTGCTTAATATCTTCATCGATGATACAGACAGTGAGTGCACCCTCAGCAGCTTTACAGATGACACCAAGCTGAGTGGTGCAGTTGCCACAGTGGGAGGACAGGATGTCATCCAGAAGGACCTAGACAAGCTGGAGGGCCTGTGTAAATCTCATTACATTCAACAAGGCCAAGTGCAAGGTCCTACACCTGGGTTGGAGCAATCCATAGTTTCAATATATATTGGATGGGAGATGGAGTGATTGACAGCTGCCCTGTGGAGAAGGACTTGAGGGTGCTGACTGATAAGAAGCTCAACATGACCCAGCAATGTGCACTCGCAGCCCTGAAGACCAGTTGTATCCTGAGATGAATTAAAAGAAGTGTGACCAGCAGGTTGAGGGAGGTGATTCTGCTCCTCTATTCCTCTCTTGTGAAACCACACCCGGAGTACTATGTCCAGTTCTGGAATCCTCAACATAAGAAGGAAATTGAACTGTTGGAATGAGAAAGGCTGCAAAGATGATCAGAGGGATGGAGTACTTTCCATATAAGGACAGGCCAAAATAGACCTTACAGTGACCTCCCAGTACCAGAAGGGGCTACAAGAAAGCTGGGGATAGACTGTTTACAAAGTGATTCCACTAGGGGCAATAGTTATAAACTGGAGAGGGACAAATTTAGACTAGAAATAAGGAGGAATTTTTTTCACAGTGAGGTACTGGAACAGGTTGCCCAGAATAGTTGTGGATGCCCTATCCATGGTAGTGTTCAAGGTCAAGTTAGATGGGGCCTTGGGCAGCCTAATCTAGTGGGAGGTGTTACTGCCCATGTCAGGGGGAGTTGGAATTAAATGATCTTTAAAGTCCTTTGTAACTCAAATCATTCTGTAACCCTATGATACCTAGGAAAAGCTAAATGTAAACATAAGGAGAAAAATGCAGAACAGCAGATCCAAGACCTTCTTGAATGTTCTTTCAAATGGTAATAGTATCTGTCTATGTACATATTTTTTTCTGTATTCATAGATTTAAACTATTCTAGATGAAGAGACATGTCTATGCAAAGATTGGACATTTATGCTAGTTTTCTCTGTTAAGCTTTGATAAGAAGAAAGTGGACAGACAGTATTTTAAGGTTCAAAATAGTCATGAAGTTTCTCTGATTCACTTTAAATATCACATTGGAATTTTCTTTAATGTCAGCTGCCTAAATTTACATTGACTCCAACGACAGTTGTCACCAGTGGAACCATGTGTAGGTTTGATTCAATACCAGTGGAGGTCACAGCAAGTACTTTCATTCACTGCATAGGTTTTGGATCCATGTGGTGCATATGCATAGACTGATTTCTAGTTTTCTTTTGTTTTCTGTTAAATTTTATTCATTTCAATAGATTTTTTTGCTTTAACACATATCACATTTGGATCTTTAATTTGACTTTAAGTAGGTATTTAACTGTTATAACAGGTTAAAATTAAGTAACTGCATGGAGACAAAATGGAGACTAATGGAGATTCAGACACCAAAACACTTGAAACACAGATATATGCCATTTTGCAAATTACATGACTTTGCTGTTCTGTGAGAGAGATGATGCAGTTCAGAAGTGTTGGATGAGCAAGCTTAGTTGTATCCAGTCTACACAAAGCATTGGTGTGATAGCCCTGAGTCACCTCTAAATGAACTATTTTATCTTCATGACAGAAAGTAGAGCAAAATTAGGCTTCTAACTCAGGTCTCAACACAGGACATGAGGTCCTCATGATTTCCTCTTCCATTTTATTGTTGCCTTTGGCTAAACAGTGACAAATACCATTACAGTTTGAGCCTCTGATATTTCTGCTGGGAAACTGAATTGCAGCATTACAAGAGAAGACATTCATGTTGGTATGATGAACCAGATATTTTACATATTATTTTTATTTCAACCTGAACTCAACTTTAAAGGAATCAATTTTGGCAATTTCCATCTTTTTTTCAGAAAAATCTAAAAGACAAGTTTAATTATTTTTAAGCTGGAAAAAAGTGTATTCTTTTGCTTCATTTACAAGGAGACATGGATCCTGTGCCAGTGAAGGCAGTGAAAATGTTGGTTACATAAAACTGAACTATATATTTTCCACTTGGAAATTTTATTACAACATAGGTGAGTGATATTCTTCCCAGGAGAGTGGAATCATGTTGTTCTTACCACAACCAGAATTAACAGCACATCTTTGCCAGAGCAGGCAACACTTCCATCATGGTGTCCTACTCTTACCTGATATGATGCAACTGATATAGCCACTGAACTTCACTGATTTATCAGACACAAAATCTTGATGTACAACTAGTTGAAAAGAAAACCTCAAATTGGCATATGTCCACATCTTCAGCCCAACTTAGTATCATTTATTTGACAGCATTTGCTTGTTAGTTAAGCCACATAGAACTTTCCACAAAAGCTGAATGTATTGAATTATTAATGAATACTGTGACGAGTCAGAATTCACTGGCAAGCCACAGATACACATACTTATTTAGCTCAAAGCCAATACAACTGCCATTGAAAAGATTTTTTTTTTCTCAGTATGTTTCCTTACCTGCTAGAAATGGTACTCGTTGACTCTTATCAAAATATATAAGCACAAGAAGGCACCAGAAGTTCTAGGGCATTAAAATCTAAACTGCACATACATAAAACTTCAGAAGAAATTGCCATCAGGGGACTGCTGAAAATGAAGAGAAGGTATGAATCCTGCCTGCAAAGAAGTGAAATAATCCAGACAGCCATGACTAATGTTGAGATAAACCAGTCATTCAATTAAAAGATTTAAAGAAGGAAAACTCCTTCATACCCTGTACCTGGTCCAAATATTTTCTCTGTCTCTCATGCTCCCCTTGAGATTTCACTTGTCTATGAGCCCCTCCAGAGCAGTCTACCCCTTGTTAAAACACAAAAACATGGTTTTCCCAAAGTAGCAGACAGAATCTTTCTGCATTCCAAGCATGGTTAATAAGTAATGTAATACAGCAACCAGAGAGAAATTGTGCTGTAGATCATAACAGTGAGGATTCTCCTGCCTTCAGACCTTGAGAATCTCCCACGTCTGATAGAAATCAAATGAATAAAAAATTTGAATAGTACAGCTGAAGTCAGTAATTTGGGCATAAAAATAACTTTTAAGGTGCTTTATTATGCATACTCTGTGCAGTTTCAAGGAATCAGACCACCACCACTAAGTTGTTCCTTCTAACAGCAAATATATTTGTTTGTCTACAACCACAGGGCAAGACTTATCAGTTAATATTTCTACTTTTGCCTTCTACTGAAAACAAAACAATAAAACAAAAAACTGCAAGGAAAACATAAAAGGGTATGGTATGAAATCTCTTTTTATTTTTATAAACCATGTTAAATGCTTGAATGACATTTGTGAGTATATGCAAAAATAAAGTAAAACATAATGAAATAACAGAGATTCAAAAGGGTCAGACGTCACACTGTAAATATCACTTTCTTCAAGTGGTATTCAGCAGCTACTTGTACAAACCTGAATGTGTCTTGAAAGATAGTATAAATAGATACCAAGCCCACAAATGTCTGTCTGACTGACATTTTGGCAGTTACCAGTAGATGGCTGCAACTTCTAGTTGCTGAAATGGCTCACTCAGAGCTCTTCTGTTCCAAACAGATGCTGGAAATAAATTGGCCACCAGCTATATCCTGAAGACTGTTGCTACTGGACTTGTCGCGTCTATGCAGCAGAACAACATGTACCTGAAAAAAAAAGAAGTTTCTAGAGTGCATCCACGTCATCTATTACTTGTGAGATTTTCTAGATATTCAGTAGAGGAGTTCTTAAAGGCACCTCTTTTTTCCTCTTCTTATGTTATTCAAGAAACTCCATACATAATAAAGACCCTCACATGAGATATTTATATCAGACCCTCAACCCACATTCTTCCTCCATCCTCAAATAATCCAATATACACCTTTTTTTTTCCCCGCTGGAAATTATGAGCAGAAATCTATACTGCAGGAGAAAACATGTTTTATATTATTTTGTTTTATCAGAATTAGCATTATTTTAAAAATAACCACTAACTTCTGCTGATGTCTTTTATATAAAGCTACTGAAACAAATATTAATCTAGGCAGTTGTCTGTGTCTGAAGTTTATGTTGTTAATTTCATTTTGACAGTATGAATATTTAACAGTATGAGTATATGTAGTCCTATCATGGTACAGGACATTTTTTGGTATTTTTTTCCTGTACCAGTGCCTCACCTACTGTGAATCTGTAAATGATGTATGTGAAACACATCAAAGTGTAGCCTCTTAACAGAAGCAAGCAAAGAGAAAGATGGAGGATAATTACAGACCAGGAAAAGTACAATGAAGTACAAATAAACATTGTTCCAGTAGGCCATGACATAGCTGCTTCTCATCAGTTTGGGAAATTTTGAATGGAGAGGAAAAAATACTGAGTAGAACAGTGTCTTAAAACCAAAGTGATATCACACAACATCCAAAGGAGACCTTGGTTAAATCCCATAGGATGCAGATGTGTTGACTAGTTCAGCAATGTGGGCATCTGCTAAGCAACTCAACTGGATGACATCAGAGCTGGTAGGAAGTAGTCAAACTCCTAGGAGTAGGGTGAAGAGGTTGCAGAGCCTGTGGATGTACACAAAACCCTGAAAGCCTGTTATTTTATGAACTGAAAGTCACCTTTCCTCTCCTCTAAAAAAACTAGTGAACAAATTAGCAATCATTTAAGTCTCATTTTCAAAAAACATCATAGAAATACAGTCTTAATGAAATGAAGCTCACATCTGAATTTTGAAGTAGTTAAGTAGGTGATTAATATTATCATCCTGCCTTCTCCAGCTGGGGATTTATTGATATATTAAAAGAGAACTACGTGTTGCTGACCCATGTTGTTTAGTGAGCATCTTGGGGGACTGCCAACAATTACGTATCCATCTCCATATTTTGTTGAACATCAAGAGAAGAGCTTTATTTCTATAAATGACTAACATTGTGCAGCTCCTGTTCGTTGCCATTCAGCTGACACTGTTAGGTCGATTCAATAGGTTACAAATTCTTCAGTTTTCTTTAAGGTGCACCAAATATTAACAATGGTGAATACAATCAATCTAGCATGTTTCATTTTTTACCACCATATTCTTAAAACAGGGGTCAGAAAGAAATATAAAGCAAAAATATACATTGTATCTGCAAAACACAGAACATCTTTGAAACTGTTGTTGCCCAGTGTCATCACTATTTCTTTTCTTGAATAATACCAGTAGTATGTCTTATGCCCATTAAGACATTTTATTTCCTGGTCTTCTGGTTGTTATAAAAGTTCAATGTCATTGTCTCCCAGCAGAAGAGTCAGTTCATGTACACACATATTTTGAGGAGCTAGGAATTAATATAGAAGTATAGGAAAAAAATGGTGAATGGTGACGCAAAAAGAGTTGACTGGTATGGACGTGCATCTGTATATCAAAACTACTGGGTCATACAAACTGTTGCTTCCATGCTATTAAGATGGCTGAATTCTTTAGATATTCTCCATCATAGATATAAAACTAAATGAGAATGAACACTGTAAAAGAAGTAGATGAGTAATGTGTTTATGTGTCTTGAAAGGGGATAGATTTTCCCCTTCCACACTCTTTCAGATGAAATCCTTTGAAGAAATAGTTCTAGTGCTACTGAAATTCTTTATTCAGCTGGGATAACATGGACTGAAAGCAATGTTGCTAAATGCACATAAGTTCCTGATACTTCATTATAATTCAGTATTAACTTTTATTATTAAACTGTATTATAACATTGTGTCAAAGATAAAAGCAATTAACTGCAATATACATTGCATTGCAAAGAAGATTTCAAAACGATGCAGTACCACAGTGTATCAGAAATTAAAGATGGTAATTATTATTGCATGAAAAATAAAAATAAAAGCACTCCCTGTAGTAAACCATGTTATTTATTGATAATTTTTATTGATGAAAGATTACAAGATATAGGGATAAATATTATTTACAGCTGAAAAAAAAATAGAAGGATGCCTCCTTTTGAAGTCCTGGGCAGGGGAAAATATCTTAAAAATATCTCAAAAATAACCACTTAATAGGACCAAGATAGTTATTTGCTCATGAACACTGAATCAGCATATTTGCAGTCCCATCTTCTTTAGATTTAAAGGTCAATCTTTAATAACTACTGTTTCTTGTCACTAGTGTTAGGACTTAGTATATCATCATTCCAAGAGGAGGTGGTAAGAGCCTTGCTTGCCCAACTAGACACCCATAAGTCTGTGGGGCCAGATGGGATTCACCCAAGGGTATTGAGGGAGCTGATGGATGTGCTGGCCAAACCCCTTTCCATCATCTTCCAACAGTCCTGGAAGACTGGGGAAGTTCCACTGGACTTGAGGCTGCTGATGTAGTGCCCATTTACAAGAAGAGTCGCAGGGAGGATACAGGGAACTACAGGCCTGTCAGTCTGACATCAGTGCCAGGGGAAGTCAGGGAACAGGTGATCTTGAGTGCTATCATGAAGCACTTACAAGAGAACCGGGTGATCAGGCCCAGTCAACGTGGGTTCACAAAAGGCAGGTCTTGCCAAACCAACCTGATCGCCTTCTATGACAAAGTCACTCGGCTGTTGGATGAGGGAAAGGCTGTGGATGTGGTCTTCCTGGACTTCAGTAAAGCCTTTGACACAGTTTCTCACAGCATTCTGCTGCGGAAACTGTCAGCCTCTGGCCTGGACAGGAGCACACTCTCCTGGGTGGAAAACTGGTTGGATGGTCGGGCCCAGAGGTTGCAGTAAATGGTGATAAATCCAGCTGGAGGCCAGTGACAAGTGGTATTCCCCAGGGCTCAGTGCTGGGTACGACCCTGTTCAATGTCTTCATCAATGACCTGGATGAAGGTATTGAGTGTACCCTTACCAAATCTGTGGATGACACAAAGCTGTGTGCAAGTGTCGATCTGCTGGAGGGTAGGGAGGCTCTGCAAAGGGACCTAAACAGGCTGGACCACTGGGCAGAGTCCAATGGCATGAGGTTTAACACGGTCAAATGCTGGGTCTTGCACTTGGGGCACAACAACCCTATGCAGAGCTACAGACTAGGAGAAGTCTGTCTAGAAAGCTACCTGGAGGAGAGGGACCTGTGGATGTTGGTCAACAGCCGACTGAACATGAGCCAGCAGTGTGCCCAGGTGGCCAAGAAGGCCAGTGGTATCCTGGTTTGTATCAGAAAAGGTGTGACCAGCAGGTCCAGGGAGGTTGTTCTCCCTCTGTACTCAGAACTAGTGAGACCACTCCTTGAATCCTGTGTTCAGTCCTGGACCCCTCACCACAAGAAGGATGTTGAGGCTCTGGAGAGAGTCCAGAGAAGAGCAACAAAGCTGGTGAAGGGGCTGGAGAACAGGCCTTACGAGGAACGGTTGAGAGAGCTGGGGTTGTTTAGCCTGGAGAAGAGGAGGGTGAGAGCAGACACTATTGCTCTCTACAACTACCTGAAAGGAGTTTGTAGAAAGGAGGGAGCTGGTCTCTTCTCCCAAGTGACAGGGGACAGGACAAGAGGGAATGGCCTCAAGCTCCGCCAGGGTAGAATTAGGCTGGAGATTAGGAGGAAATTTTTCACAGAAAGGGTCATTGGTGCTGGAACAGGCTTCCCAGGGAGGTGGTTGATTCACCTTCCCTGGAGGTGTTTAAGGGACGGGTAGATGAGGTGCTGAGGGGTGTGGTTTAGTGTTGGATAGGAATGGTTGGACTCTATGATCCGGTGGGTCTCTTCCAACCTGGTGATTCTATGATTCTATGATCTTCAGATGAAAGTCAGATAAAAAATGGGTAATTCTTTTAAAGAAACTCTTTTTTGAAATCATACAGAAAGCTCTCTATAAGAGGAATGGATTAAGTTTTTGTATTCATTTTAAGAGCACATTGTACTATGGCATGACAATCTTTGACAACAGCCTGCAGATGACATCATAATGCAAATGAATGTCAGTGCAATTTTTGATAAATATAAATTAAAAAATCAAAACCCAAAATCTGACCTTAGCCTCTCTCCTTATTTGTGATCTAGTGATTAACATCTTCTCTGCCTGGTCTGTAATTCTAGTAGTGAAATCAGAGAAATTGATCAGAATAGGATTTCTTTCATTTGAGGAAATGGAATCATCTGTGGAAGGTTCTTTGTGAAAGACTGAACTCTTAAAATAAGTTGAATCTTCAGTTTTGACTTTGGAAGTTCTCTTGTGAAGAATCTGGAAAAAAGAAGAGAGCTAGCTGTCATGTGCCAAGCATGATAGTGGATTCAACTTCACTGCGTATAATATATGGAGAAGAGGGTGACTGCAGTGAGGCAGGAGTTAAAACTTCTGTTTAGTTTTCTCTTGCTTCAATAACTTCTGCCAAAGACATCTGGACTTTTGCAAAGCTTCTCTCCCCATCATGGTATTTGCATTAATAAAATAATAAAATTAAAAATATTGAAGGAAATAGTAGACTCCATACATGTTATGTAGTGCAAGGTCAGCAAATTAAAATATAAGGGCCCCTTGTGAATTAAAAAAAAAGAAAAAACAACCACACAGCCATCCAGCCTATTTTATGCAGAACATCACTACCAAACATAAGCCAGTGATAGTATTGTTTCATTTCCAAAACAAAGGTGGAATAGGAACTCTCCAGTGCCCTATTTTTAATCAAGTGCTATCAAGTAATCTGTGAAATTGCATAAAGTTTTCATTAATGCTGTGAAAGAATATTTTTCTTCTAATGCAATTATTGGGTAAGAAAGTGACATTTGTTCTTACCCATCCCCCACAATCACCTGATCATTTTTCAAAACTTAAAAAATGTCAGGATTTTTTGTCAATTATACTACTAAGTGTGGAAAAAGTGAACCGAAACATTGTTAAATTAACTCTATGAAGCCTTGAGGAGACACAGTAGGTGGCTGAAGTGAGAATTAAAAATGCCACATTCCCAAAGCTCCAACATTTTTAATGTTACCCATCAAAGCTAGCAATAACGGCAAGATCATTCCAGCCTCATGATATAATTAATTGCTGTAATTTCAGACATTTCAAAAGTGAACAAGATCTTCATAGTATGTTAATGAGATGGAGTTAGACTTTTGTTTTCATACAGGTTTACCAAATATTGTTAGTGGTGAGGGTGCAGGTTGACTTTATTTCTGACTTTTAACATAGGGAACAAACTTTGACTGTTGCTTACAATTAAGCAACCACACCAAATGCAAGGCCGTTAATTATTTCAGATGATTCTCACATCGTTCTTCCTCTGCAGCTGAACCATTCCAATTTAGAAGTTTCTTACTTGTTTCTCTTCAATGTGCCTACAGATAAAACCTTCTCTTCTACTTAAAATGGTCTGTACTGTCTGTTCACTCTGACACACAGCTAGGTAAATTAATTCTTTTTTCTTTCTGCTTATGGAAAGACTTCAAGCATGACATACCTGCTCTGAGTTTCATCACTATTCAACTTGTTTTCTCAAGCTTTTCCTAGAAAGTATTGATCATATATTATTTTATATTTATAGTTTGAAACTAAAACATAATTTGGCGGCTTTTATAGTATCATATGGTGAAAGTAGTGATGTACTTCCCCTTCTTTGACTGGATGAACAAATTTATAATTGGGAGCCTTCAAAAAAGTGACAGAGGTTTTGATACTCCATGAGAATAAAAGAGTAGTTTAAAGCTTTTAGAAGATTAGTGAGTTTTGGAACATTTTAAGGACTTTACTTTCTGAGAAAGTCATGTCTTGGTTGAGGTGTTACTGCTAGAGAAAACAGGCTACTATAAGATTTACTGACTGGATGCACATTAAAATTTTATTTTCTCTTGTCACAGTCATCAAGGTAATTGTGAAGGTAATAGTGGCTTTGAAAAAGTGATGTCAGATTCTCTCATCTGGCCTATGTATTTGCCTCTGTGCCAGGGCTAAGCCAGAAGTTTGGGGAATATCGTGTCAAGTAGTATCTCGTTCCAAGTTAAATATTCCAACTGCACTGCATTTACTACACTGTAACTTTCTGTCATCACTGCAGTCATTAACAGAAAGTAACACTTGTTTATACATGGCCCTGTTCTGAAGGACTTAGTCATATACTTTGATATATCTACTTGCATCCATGCCAAGGTGTGTGGGAGATGTGGTATTAGGAATTTGCTCCCCACACACACTCTATAATCACAGAAATGATAGCTGACTCCAACTGTCTGTGGGTCTGGTGTATGAACCTGGTGATTGTCATAATAAAGAGGAGGCAAGGTGAAAGGCCTGAAGTTAGCTGTTTCTCAGTCCAATATTTGCATTTTGATACCAGCATTTGCATTTTGATACCAGCATTTAAAATATCAAACAGTGCTCCTTTCCATGGCTCTAATGGCAGCTTGAACATTGTTCAGGTTATTGAAAAATATCTTCTCATATTAGATGTGAGAGTGTCTGTTGCATGTGCCCTTCTGAATATATAATTTAAGAAAGACCGAAGAGAAGAATGTGATAGAAAATAGAAACTGTAGGCCCATCTATGATTTGAAGGGTGGCCACTGAAATTCTCTCTGAGAGTTACTGTGTAGGGACTGTACTCCCTTTTCCCCTGGGCTGTGGTTAGTGGTATGCACATGGTCACCTGCACCAACAGTTTGTACTTGCTGACACCTCTGTGCTTGATGGTCAGTCTCACAGTGCAAGTAAGTATAATCAAACCCTAATTTTTCTGTAGCCTTTCTGAAAATTAATACAGAACAACCTAAACAAGGTTGTCATGATGACATCCAGCCTCCTTTGAAATAGCTCTGACTGGGAGATTTTTCCCCTGAGGTTAATCTGTGCTTATCTGAACTACAAGTCTTTCCTGCAAATGCATAAGGTAGGGCTTTATGCTGTGGTGATAGCTCGGCATGTATAGATACTATTTCAAAGAATTTCCTTATCTGCTCTAATTTATTATTTTGAGTTCTAATAAAACCTGTCTTAAGAGATAACATCTCTTTCGTGTCTTTTGGCATGCCCACTTAAGGTAAAAAGTTAGAGAACCCAATTTCACAGCTTAGACCAATGAGAGTTAACTTAATAGATTCAAAACAAAACAAAGATCTACTTCACAGGAACAATAATTTTACCCCTGATTTAGTCATTTTAGACTGTAGAAGTACTAAACAATCTTACATGCTTTAGTTAACAGCAATAGACACAAATATTTCCTCATCTCCATCAGGAACTAAAAAGTTTTTTCTAAGAACTTAGCTAGCTCCACCATTTATTCTTAATTATTTTTGCCTCTTGCATCTGTATTTGGGATTAACTCCGGCTGTGGTTGGAGAAAGCTGCAAAAACATCAGTTTGCATCTAATAAATACTAGTTCATCACAGAAGTCCTTTGGACTTCTGCTTTGTTCCCAGATTCAAAGCAAACAGTTTGACTTCTAAATTCATAGACCCTGATATTTCTGACATATGAGATTTCAGTAATAAATATATTGCAACAATTTCTGCAGGAGAATGGGTGAAATTTAACCAAAGCTGTGTTCAGAATATATCACGATGATATTTGGATAAGACTTTAAAATTTAAGATCAGCTTTATGTTTTACTACACTCTTTTTTCATTTGCACTGGGACATTATGCAGAATGCTTCTATTTATATTGAAGTTCGGGAACATTATCCTTACAATTTCTGAAACACATGAAGAACATGCTATAAAAAGTAAATAAAACCAGATATATCAATTCATTCTAGAATTTATTTTCCCCTACAAATTAAATTATTGTCAATATAAGTGCCAGTTTCTGTGAAGATGACTAATATGCAATTCTTTTAACAGCATTTTATTGTTCTCTGTGTGCTCTGTAATTTTTTTTTCAAGGTACGCCCCGGGAATGGGAATAGAGGCAAAATATGAATAAGTAAACAAATCTCTAAATATATTGAAAATGAAATAAAAATGAAGAAAGGGAGCTGTTCTTTTTCAGAGACAAAACCTTAAAATTACCAACAGGCTGGATATCAGACGAGGGAACAAAACCCCAAATATCTTAAAATCAGTTTCTGCATGAAGCAATGTTATCAGCATTGATGGATAAGACCTGTGAGCTGGTGAGCACAAGACAATATGAATACAACTTATATTTCTGTTTTATACTTCAGAAGTTACTTTAAAAGTCAAGCAGATAAATATACTTCAGATACTTGGGGTTTGGATTGTATTCTTGCTATTAAAAAAAACCTAAAAATCCACACTTTCAGACCTAAGGTCTATGAAATTGTGGGAAAAAATAATCAATATAAAATGTTCAACATGTGTTCTGATAATATAAGATCAAGTTTTATTCCTTTATGCAATAAAGAAATCTCAAGGACAGCAGTTCTTTGATTGTGATGTATGAATTTTAAAATCTGAGTGAAAATCTGAGTGACCACAGACTGCTAATCCATCATAAAATCCTGCGTATCTCCATTATATATGGCTTTTATCTGAGTTTTGACAACAATCAGTTTTTTAACTTCTCTGTGTAGCAAGCGAAGAGAGACTGAGAACTCCAGATGCACCTCTCTATTTTTCGGGCTTCTTTTACCATGTGAAAAAAGTCTCTGTAAGAAGAATATATGGAAGAATATACAATAGCTATGTATTGTATTGGCCGATACGCACAGCAAACAAGAGTATTAGACTCATATGTTACTCAGATAACCAGGCTCATAGAATCATTAGAGGTTCCCCAGAGTTTTAACTGTCCAGACAGTTATCAGTCAAGTGGGGAATATTTTTGTCCAGTGCTTCTTTAAGAGGTCTGGTCTGATCTTTGTTTCTGCTGAATTTCTAAGTTCTGGCTCTGTTTTTTTTCTAAGGCTTTTACACTCTTTTATGTCAGCATTTTTCTTTTAAGATCTGAAATACTATTAGTCTCAAGAGTTTCACTTCTGCCTATGTTTTTACTTCCTTTATCTTGCAAGGTCTTAGCTTGCATAGTCTCTTACAGTTCAACATTTTTCTCATTAAAGCTAAGTCAAGGTCACACAGCTGGGCTGCACCAAAGAGCATAGGCAAAGGTTGTAGGTAGTTGAACCCTGGCACTATAAGTTATACAGAAGACAGATCAGGCCCCAGAGGCTGCAAAGTCCTCTGGAAGAGTCTCTTTCTCTGATTAAAGAGGAAGGTAGGAGCAGATAATTCCCTACCTCTTGGAACTACTAAACACACGAGGTTAAGAGGGACTAATTTGGGTCTTGGTATGATCCATTTTATTTCTCCATGTATCAAGCCACATTCAAATAAATCCACAGGTATAGGAAATATCATCTTAATAATGTAACCAAGAATATTGCAAGAAGTGATGGTGCTATGTGGAAGTGAAAATTAGAGGAGAAAAGATAAATATATCTTCTAATTAAATTCTAACCCATGCTGTGAAAATGTAAGACTTCATGTTCCAGGAGAATAAAAGGTTGACAGAAAGGTTGCCTTTCTTTAACTTTAGAATAGCATGAGGCATTCTGGCTTGTACAGGATACAGGAAAAGTCATAGAAAATATGTGTAAAGTGGAAGAAAATGAGTTTTAAAACTCTACGTTCAAGGATAACTGTTTTTGAGTCATGAGTATAGAACTGAAAAAAATCCTTTTTTTTTTGAAAGGTTTGCAATACAATTTTTAAAGATAACATGATTGATTTGTGAAGCAATCTACTTTGTCATTTGGGAAAATAGCTAAGACTTTCCAAATCCTTGTTCAAAGATCCTTGAACAGACAACATGGTCAGGCTTAACTGAAAGGTCAGTTAGGATACAAGTACATACATACTTAATGGACTACATAAAAAAAATTTAGTTTGATTTCTTTCTTTCCATCAGCAAATTAAGAACATTTGCTATGGGTAATTAATTTTGTTTAATCCTATATATTTAATGTACAAAACCATTCCTTTCTTTTGATAACAAAATTGTAAAACTAATGTTTCAGACAAAAATAAAAAATAACCTGTTAGCAAAATTGAACTATTTTTAGTTTCTAAATAATATTCGGCCATAATATCTCCTTTTTTGTGCCTTTGCGTTCCTCCTCTTTTCCATACAAATTGGTGTATTAAGATCTTCCTTTAGATATACTCAAATGCTTGTGCTTTCTACACTGACACAGGGATACTATGTGCCTAACATTTAGAGACCAGCGGTATGTGGACTGGACCATGACTTGTGCTGTCTTTATGATCCAGTCTGTTGATTTTACCTGACAATTTCCTTGTCAATTAAATGCTTTCCCAGCACTTAACAGCAGTCACAAGTGTTACTAGTGCTGTTGTTCCCTGTCTTTTCATCCAGATCTAGTAGATGAAATGATTGGAAGCTTTAATAACTGGGAGCTATTTTTTTCCATGTTAAAAAAAGGTGCTTTTATAATATTAAATTAAAAAATTAAATTAAAAAAATTAAAAAACTTAGTTGTAGAGTATAAACTAAATTATTTAAGAAAAGGAGGAATCACATCTTTTATTACTTTTCTTCTCATTACTGGAGTTGTGTTTTAGCTGCAGAATTCTGTTAGTTATCAGGCCACATGTAGTCACCTAAGTCATGGTTGACTACATTTCAGATAGCTACTGTAGCTGATATACTTTTATTGTCATTGGAAAATAGTTGACACTATTTCAGATGTTTGGAGTAAGATGGTGGACAAATAAATGCCATATTTATGATTATGTTTACCAGGAATATGAACATTTACAGGCAAATGACATTCACTTTTTACTTTTTTAAAGTTACTTTTAGCTACTAAAGTTATATTTTGCCTTTTACAGGCAAAAGGTAAGTTACTTGGCAGGTAAAATGATGGGAAAAGTCTAAGTTCAGTGCCTTCTGAAAAATAAAAAAAAAATACTATTGGATGTGAGCACTGCAAAAAGCAAGTCTTTGTGCTCTAATTTCTGATCTGTGACTGAGCAATAAAATGCTACAAAGGCAGAAGTCTCAGTGGAGAAGGGCAAGTGTGACATGCCTGTGAAGCCCAGAGAATCAGGAAGGTTGTGCCTGACTCCAGCTATTGCAATAAAACTGACTTAATCTCAGCACAAACTGGACCAGAGGTCAGTCTATGCTTTTTATAAACAGCTTTGAGAGTCGACTGGATCAGCTCGTGGTGCAAATGTTTCTCCTTGAGTTCATCTAGTACCAATGGCTCAGCCCAACACAGAAGATGCTAACTAAGCAACTGATAAATTTCAAAGAGAGCAGAGGGTTTGAAACAAAACATGTATTACATCCTGGCAACTGGGGATGCCAAGCATATTGTCTAGACTGGTAATGGGGATCACTTTGTGACTGAACTGTGTATTGCAACTGCTTTATTTTGTTATGCACACATTCTATTTGGACTGTATTTTCAGTCCATTTTATATCACACTGTTAAATCAGAAGTCCTACGTAACATGAAATATCTTCAGAGAGAAAAAAAAATTATACTAAAAATTATACCTTCCTTAACTTAAAGAACCTGGTCTGAGAGTGTGGGACTCTGGCACAGTCCCACAGAAATTCTGAGGGTCGACATTCTTGATGACTGACATTTGATAAGCGCAAAGTTCAGAAGGCTCTGTAACCTTAATTTATTGACAGACACACTTAATATTAATGTATTTTTAATAAAGATTGTCCTTAGTGCTAATGAACAGAAAAATCCCTGACTGACTAATGTGTACAGAAAGGGAAGGAAATCATATTTATATCTATACATTTAAACGGTCTCTTAGCATCTCTTTTGGTTTAACTGCAAAATTCATTAATTTGATAGTCTTTTCCTGATGTTCCTATTCAAGAGGATATACATAAACATGCATGCAGGACAAAGAAGACTGGTAAAAAACCTAATAAATTCTTTGTCAATTACTGTTCAGTATAAGCTTCTACGCAGGTCTTTGTAGTTCTTATGGAATCAACTCTGTGAATGAAAGTCTTCTTTTGTAATGCCATCTCTTTAACACTGAGCTACAGTTACGCTCAGTGCATTTACATCTGTGAGTAATCTCTCTCACTTTGTACATCTAGCTTTTACATGTGGAAATCTTCATGGAAGATGTATTGTTCAATTTTACCCTGGAAAGAAGCAAGATAGCCACAAACACGATTCTTTCCTGGCAGTCACAGGTTTAATATTTAGGCAAAATAGTATTTTCTCAGCCTTGTAGTTCGAATTAGGATGCTTTGAAACGGGAATTATTTCTGATTCTCACTTATGGTAGTGAAAGTTAATCTTAATGAATAAAAAGGGAACAAATTTATGCAAGTGTAGTGTATCTTGTTTCTTTATTAAAAAAAGGGAACAAATTTATGCAAGTGTAGTGTATCTTGTTTCTTTATTAAAAATAGGAATCTGAATTAAAGTGTGTCTTCCTACACAGTTCAGAGTACTTCAAACATGTGAGAGAACCAAGAATAAATAAAATGAAAGTATTTCAAATTATATTATGGTTAAGATGCAGCACACTATAGGTGTGTGCGTCATTATCTCTGCAGATTCTTATTTCAAGCTTCAAGCATTAACATAAATATTTTTAATTTTTCTAAATAAGATTTTTGGAGTTGCGTCCTTCTTTATGACTTCCAAGCATTTCACTCCATATATTATCGCTTAGCATTCCCTTATAAATAATATAGAATTACAGACTTGTCAGATTTTTACAATGTTTTTTCACAGGTCTCAAGAAAGAAAGAAAAACCTAACTGAAATTCATTTAGAAGGCTTATGAAATTTCCCATGGAAACACAGGTGTATATGTAGGCTTCATAACTATAAGTTTTTGTATCCATAATACTTATGTATTATTTAGTCAGTAACCTTTGACAAATTTTATAACAAACTGGTTTTAAGTAATTCTGGATATTTGACAGATTCACAAAAGGGGTTTTCCTAAGGTTACATGATTGTTCATCCTCAGTCTTGTAGCCTCTAACAGCTAACTTCTAAGTCCACATAGGGTTTCCTGATGATAGCCTCTTCTCAACCACTCACACAACATTTAGGTAAAAAGGATGCTCTGCATGACCAAATAGTCATAGAACCTTGAAATATCCAGATCCTTACATTCATAGTGGTCCTAGACCTTGTTCAACAAACTCAGGCTATTTAATCAATCAATTAATATGTATTATTTTAAGCATTTCAGAAAACCTAAACAAACACTCTGTCATATTCTTATGATTATAAGAATTACTATATTTCCAATTTGTTTAGTAAATATGATCATGTGGGTATATATCAACATCTCACTTTTTTTTTTTCCTTAAGCCACCTATTTTTCCAAAATTGATCACACGAATTCAGGGAAGTCTTCTAGAATTAAATAGTACTTTCCCCTTTAAAACACAGGAGAGTTCAAAATCAGATGGGAAAGGTAAAAAAAAATGTATTGGCGAATGTATGCTATGCTGACTTTCTTTTTGTCTTCCAGGAGATGTTATCATTTCTCTGAGGGCTTGGTTTTTCTTCACAGCCACTGCCCTGAGTAGTGAGTGACAAGATATTAAAACCATTCAAAAGAAACTACTGAAAATCTTGAAAAATCAGGCCAGTAATGGACAAAGACCAGCCTTAAGTGGTTTATCATATATCTTATCACATAACATGAAAGCATGTTCTGTGCCTAATAGCAGTCACATTTTATTTTGCAGGTTATGACATTGGAATAGAACTTACTTCTCTGTTAGAAACATTTCTGTCCTTATATCACTCTGCCTTCCTTCAAGAACAGGAATGGGTACAGTGTTGTATTCCTCTGCGGGTGAATCAGGAGATAGTGCAAGAGTGCAAAGGTCAGATGAAGGAATGCCTGAAGTAGATTTGAGAGTGGTGAAAATGACAAGATTCTGCAAAATTGTAGCATTTCTGTAGACATCTCTTGGAATTAATGGATGCACCCCTATTGGTAGTGTTGTGTTTTGATTTCCTTACCTACTCATGTTAACATGTTCTTTAATTATCAGGAAGACCTGTAGCCATTTTAAAAACTCAGATGTATATATTGTTGACAATTTTATGTAAGCAAAATTCGAGGTCTCACATATGTTGAACACATCTGAAGTGATAATCTGAAGCATCAATCTGACTTTTTTTGTTTTAGTATCCCCCCATGGGATGTCACAGATTCTTAAAGCTGTGGGTTTAACATTTAAGCAGTACTTAGAAGACTTGACTGATGCTTAATCCTGGAGGCAGTTTACAGAGTTAAGAATCAATGGTGTTACAGCAAAATAAAGAAAAATTTATGTCTGGACCCATTTGTTCTGCGTGTTGCTTAGATAATGAATAATTTGCTTTTTGTACCTTAGCTACCTCAGTTTACTCAATGTGGGGATATATTGCACATAAAATCCCATAGAATTCTAAGGTTTTAATTTTACAGAGGTGCATTACAATAACCACCAACTGCAATACTTGCAAGCATCACATAAAACTAAATGTAAAATAGGCAAAAATAATTAGGTTGGTTTTATTTTGTTTTCTTTTATTTCTTTTTCTGTTTAGATATGCTTATGAGCCATTTTGTTTCACTGACAGGTTTAGGAGGTTGCTGTTTGCTTCCTTGCTTGCTTTTCTAAATCCTCTTTCTACTCCTGTTTGGAGAAAGGATTTGAGCTCAATTATTCTCTCTATAGAAGCTTCTCACCAGTAGTGATGGCCAAAAAAAACCCAAAAAACAAACCGTAAAAAGGATTTTTGGGTTTCCTAATGTAATATCTGGTTTGGGTTGCAGAGGAATAAAAAGCAGTTATTGACATCATAGACCAGCTAAATTGCTTTTAAGTGTTTTATTTTCCATAGGTGGTTTTTTTGCTTTGCACATTGTACGGGCAACCTGCCAAGACTCAATAAATAAATAAAAATAATACTTCAAGTCAAACAATTGTCTATTTTACCACTTCCTTTAACCTGTGCCAAATTCAACTCTTCTTCAGATATAATAGTTTCTTTCTATTTCTACTGCAGTAGAATCTTTGCACATATAATCAAGAATGGTCTTTTTAAAATGTAATAAATGAAAAAGCATCCAAATAAAAAAAAAAGGGGAAAAAGATGAAGAAAAGAGATAATATGAAATACATTAAAATATCTGAAATTAAACATATGAATAAATGTCATGCTACAAAAGCATAACTGTTATGAAAAGGAATAATGCAATTAACTTTTATTTTAAGAACAAATTAAACAGGATTTCTGTATTCTAGAGAACATTTAAGGCAAAGGGTAGATTTACTGAGTTTCATTTGTTTCACTTACCTGTCCTTTAATAACTATGACAGCATCTTGGCTTGTATCAGAAATGGTGTGACCACCAGGTCCAGGGAGGTTATCCTCCCTCTACTCAGCACTGGTGAGACTGCTCCTTGACTCCTGTGTTCAGTTCTGGACCCCTCACCACAAGAAGGATGTTGAGGCTCTGGAGTGAGTCCAGAGAAGAGCAATGAAGCTGGTGATGGGGTTGGAGAACAAGTCTTACAAGGAGTGGCTGAGAGAGCTGGGGTTGTTTAGCCTGGAGAAGAGGAGGCTGAGGGGAGACCTTATTGCCCTCTATAACTACCTGAAAGGAGGTTGTAGAGAGCAGGGAGCTGACCTCTTCTGCCAAGTGACAGGGGACAGGACAAGAGGGAATGGCCTCAAGCTCTGCCAGGGGAGATTTAGGCTGAACATTAGGAAAAAGTTTTTCACAGAAAGGGTCATTCAGCATTGGAACAGGCTTCCTGGGGTGGTGGTTGATTCACCATCCCTGGAGGTGTTTAAGGCACGGGTGGACAAGGTCCTGAGGGTCATGGTTTAGTGTTTGATAGGAATGGTTGGACTTGATGATCTGGTGAGTCTCTTCCAACCTGGTGATTCTATGATTCTATGAACTATTCAGAGATACTAGAAGAGGAAAATATGAAAAATGGACTGGTAAAGTAAGACTGAAAGAAACAAACAGAAAAATCAATCTTCCAACTGTTTTCCTTTATAAAACACTGTGGAAGGTTTTGTCTTCATTACGAATAAGAAGAAAACTAAATGCCAAAACCATGGAAGCTGATTTTTCAGCTCCATTCAAAGATCCTGTGCAACAGAGACAACCAGCAAGGTCCACACTTAACAGTCTGTTGCAGTTAAAACTGGAGGCTATTTGAACAGCGTGTTAGATATTGATGTGTATTAAATCTTCCAGGAGAAACTTCGGAAATCTGAAGATTTTCCCGTCAATCTGATTGAAACTGGGAAAACTTCCAAAGCATAGCTGAAATCAAGCCTTCTTTCTGTTTCAGTGGAGACCTTGGTGCTTTGAAAGTCTTAGACAGCTCCATTATTCTGATGATTTTAAAACTGCTGTTTCACAAAAAAATCAATCAATCCTGAAAGTCCTAGGCTGATCATGAAGATGTTCAAGCTTC
The DNA here is from genome assembly GCA_033558105.1 of Coccyzus lansbergi. Taxonomy (NCBI): domain Eukaryota; kingdom Metazoa; phylum Chordata; class Aves; order Cuculiformes; family Coccyzidae; genus Coccyzus; species Coccyzus lansbergi. The sequence goes on along the minus strand of JAUMJK010000056.1, from coordinate 2,149,726 downwards.
TCAATTGTTTTCTGTAACACTTAAAATAAAAAAAAACGGGAATTCTATTTTCTGACTAGCTATAACCTCTGTGGCTTAACAGTAATTTTCAAGCAAATTGAAGGCAGATAATGTACCATAACATCCAGTCATACATGGTGGATCATACATCTTTTTTAACTGTGTGTGACTTTGTATCATTACTTAGTACCAAAAGTACAGGATTTGTGCAGTGAAACCATTGCTACTGAGGATCCCACACCATATCCTATTAATATCAAAGGCAGCTATGTTGAATTGCTTCCAGTCCTATCTTGTGGGCTGAATACTTAATAAAAATGCACTCCTGAAATGCATCTTCTGGCTTTGTTCTCTTTGTAAGGAATTTAGTTCATACACTGAAGACATCAAAGATTGCTGTGACTCAAAGAGATGACTGGACAATTCCTTTTAAAAGCACATTTTGAGCATAGCTAAAAACCTGTCAGAGACTTATACTGGCTTCCACAGGTCCTAAAGTAGCCAGTTGCATTTGAAAGTTTTAGGAAATAGGCTTTCCTAAATTCTGCACCCACCACAATTGACATAACTTCCCAGAGTTCCAGTAGGAACATGCCGTCACTCAGGTGTCAGGCTGCAGGATGTGAACTATTCTAACTCCAATACCAGGTGGCAGTGGTGAGCAGATCTGTGGGAGGCACACAGGTAGACTACTAGAATATCACCCTGCATTCCTTGGAACAATTCAGACTGGCAGACAAGACACATGATATGATGACTTAAGTGACAGGGGAGAAAGGCAGCAAGTTGCTGCCTGACACAGCAGGTTCATCTCTTCTGTGATAACTCCACCTTTTTAGATGCCCTTTAATAATTGATATGAGGTTCTGCAAGTGGAGCTGAACAATAATAAGGACAGTACTTCATCTAGGTTGGAGGTGTTGCTGAGGTTCAATTTACCTATGCTTTGCATCAAGACCACTTTCATAAAGGAAAAAAAAAGGAAAAGAGGCTTTGTGCAGGAGTTAGCAGGGCTCATAGATAGAGTTTTAAACTAGATTTGAAGGAGAAAAGGGATAAAACCAAGCTGGCAAGCAATAAGCCTGGCAAGCCAATGTTTAAAGGACAGTGCGCTAGCAAGATTCTTCAGTCTTCAGTGGAGGTGGGGGACGGAGATCATAGAATCATAGAATCACGAGGGTGGAAAAGACCTATTGGATGATTGAGTTCAACCATTCCTATCTGCCACTAAATCATGTTCCCGAGCACATTGTCTATCCATCTTTTAAATACCTCCAGGGATGGTAACTGAATCACCTCCCTGTGCAGCTTGTTCCAGTGTCTGATAACTCTTTCTGTGAAAAATTACTTTCTGATACCCAGTCTGAACCTCCCATGGCAGATCTTGAAGTCATTGCCCCTTGTACTGTCCCCTGTCACTTGGGAGAAGAGACCAGAACCCTCCCCTCTACAACCTCCTTTCAGGTAGTTCATAGAATCATAGAATCATAGAATTACCAGGTTGGAAGAGACCCATTGGATCATCGAGTCCAACCATTCCTATCAAACACTAAACCATGCCCCTCAGGACCTCATCTACCCATGCCTTAAACACCTCCAGGGAGTAAAGAGCAATAAGATCGTCCCTCAACCTCCTCTTCTCCAGGCTAAACAACCCCAGCTCTCTCAGCCGTTCCTCGTAAGTCTTGTTCTCCAGTCCCTTCACCAGCTTTGGTGATCTTCTCTGGACACGTACCAGAGCCTAAACATCCTTCTTGTGATGAGGGGCCCAGAACTGATCCATGCAGCAGCAAAGATGTAAAGGGTTATTGGTGTTTTAGAAACAAAGGAAGAATCCAAGAAAGAGCAAGAAATAATTAGGGCTTCTCTCCCCCAGAAAGGTGATGGGATCAATAGTCTAGTATTTCCATAAATGCATTAGCAACTAAAGGAGGTCTAAGGAGAATCTCCATCCTTTATTGAGTGTGGAGTGAAACATAATGAGAAAGGATGAGGAAAAGGTTAAGGTACTTAATGCCTTCTTTGCCTCGGTCTTTGATAGTAGGACCCGTTGTTCTTTGGTTTCTCAGCCCCTGAGCTGGAAGACAGGACAGGGAGCAGAATGAAACCCACGTAAACCAAAGGGAAATGGTTAATAACCTGCTACACCACTTAGACACGCACAGGTCTATGGGGCCCAATGGGATCATCTAGGTACTGAAGGAGATGGCAGAAGTTTTCACCAAGCTGTTTCCATCACTTATCATCCGTTCTGGCTAACTAGGGAGGTCCTGATTGACTGGAGATGAGCAAATGTGATGCCTAACTACAAGAAAGACTGGAAGGAGTATCCAGGGAACTACAGGCATGTCAATCTGATCTCAGTGCTGGGGAAGGTTATGGAGCAGCTCATCTTGAGCAGTATAACATGGCATACACAGGGCAATCAGTTAATCAGACCCAGTCAATGTAGGTTTAGAAAAGTCAAGACCTAGTTGACTAACCTGATCTCCTTCTAATGAAAGATGACTTGCTCAGTGAATAAAGGAAAAGTTATGGATAATAACTACCTAGACTTTAGCAAAACCTTTGAAACCCTTTCCCATAACATTCTCCTGGAGAAACTAACTGCTCATGGTCTGGATAAGTGTAGTCTTTACTGGGTAAAAAAACAGCTGGATGGCTGGGCCCAAAGAGTAGTGGTGAATGGAGTTAAACTCTGTTGGCGGCCAGTAACAGGTAGTGTTCCCCAGGGCTCAGTGCTGGTGCTGGTTCTGTTTAATAATCTAGACAAGGGAATTGAGTGCACTCTCAGTAACTTTTCAGATGCGATCATGTTTTGAAGGTGTGTTGATCTGCTTTTAGGGTGGTAGAAAGGCTCTACAAATGGACGTGGACAGGCTGGATCAATGGGTTGAGGCCAATTTTATTAGATTTAACAAGGCTAAGTGCCAGGTCCTGCACTTGGGTCACAATAACCTTGCACAGTGTTACAGGTCTGGGGAAGAGTGAGTGGAAACAAGCATGGTGGAAAGGAACTTGTGAGTATTGGTTTAGACAGGATATTGGGAAAATTTGCTTCACCTAACAGGCTTCCCAGAGAAGTTACCAAGCCCTCATGGCTGGAAATATTTAAAAGGCATGTAGACGTCGTGTTTGGGGACAGAGTTTAGTGCTGGCAGTGTTAGATTTCAGTTAGACTTGATCATCTTAAAGATATTGTCTAACATAAATAGTCCTATGATTCTATGATTCTAATTATCCAAAGGTCTCTCTAGCTGGAATAGTTTTAGAAGTATCATTCTTTCCTTACTTCCATTTGTCTACATTGACTACAGACTTGCTTGTAATAAAATTAAGCTTCCCAGAATATATTTGAACAAATTTCTGTTTGGAATAAAGACGATATTCAGTAGTAATATACAAGGATATTTTTTGACTTGTCCCATTATATTTTGTGTGTGCAAGAGATAAGACCTTGCTATAATGAGGTGAAATATGTGTAAATTGCTGGCATTAGTGTATGTTTACCTTAATTCTGTGGTAATTTTCAAGTTTAAAATACTATGTGTGAATTTAATGTTTATCTTTATTTTAAGTAAATGTTTAAGTAAAGATTGCATAAAACAGAAATATAAAGTTAGAGTGCACGACTTCTCTGGATAGTCAATAATAATGTTTAAGCACTTTAAATGTCCTGTGGACTATTATCAGTACAGGGGAAAGCACAAAATTATGATTATCTGGTACAAAGATTATTACTATAAATTTGAGGGAAATCTATTTCCTGTAAATACAGATGAAACAAAATAAATATCCTAAAAATCACCTCAATGCAACATGAGCTGCTGTATACAATAAATGGAACTATTCTATATATAGAAATAACAACTTAATAATCTATTTCAAATAGTAGGAGCACCAGTGGTCACCAAATACATATCTCTACACAGTACTACGTAATCACTCAATGTTCCCCATCTTCTCTCTCACACACACTTCCAGATTTTTAGGTTTTCTAGTACAGGGTATATAAAATGGACCATTAGGTTGTAATATTTACCGTAAGTTCATAGAATCATAGAATAACCAGGTTGGAAAAGACCCACCAGATCAAGTCCAACCATTCCTATCAAACTCTAAACCATGCCCCTTAGTACCTTATCTACCTGTGCCTTAAACACCTCCAGGGAAGGTGACTCAACCACTTCCCTGGGCAGCCTGTTCTCCCCCAGACTTTCCAAATTTACAAGTTAGGAATTACCTGGGTCAAGATGCTAAGTTTTTGATACAAGTGTTGTCCAGAGGAATTATTTCAGGAATTTTCCTATTACTTTTTAAATTTCATATATACTTTCCTGAAGGCACTTCTACATTATTTTGAGAATTTTTCAGAGAGTCACAATGCAGGTGTTGTGAAATCTCTCCCTGAATGCTAATAAAACATGGACCTTGTTCTATAAATAATCTCTGTTGAGAAGAAAACAGGTACATGCCTGCTGCCCCATGGACCATATTTCTTGAGAAATCTCTGCTACACTCTACTGGGGTGGTGATTATTTATCTTTTTCCTGCTACTTCTCCTCTTTCTCTCTCTTTCTTTCTGTCTTATTCTCTCCTTATTCTCTCCCTTATTACGTAGCATCTGTGTTCTTTCTTTTCCTCAGCACTTTTGGGTGAATTAGATCATATTGAAGAACTTGTTGCAAACTGTGAGTAACTTTGACCATGTTCAATGTAGATTAGGTCTTTTTCATGACTTTTCCTTTGCTCAAAGTCACATTTATTCATATCCAAGTTCTCATTGTGGTAAAGTTGCGACTGACGTCTGCTTCTCAACTTTGGCCCTGCTCAAAGTAAATATTTGATTTCAATGTGCCCTGGTGATGATTTTTCATCACTCTGGACTGCTGTACAAATACACAAAAGAACCCTACCCCTTCCCCCATCCTCACCCCCACCCCCCCACCCTGAAGTATCCTGCTAAACAGGTTGAGCAGGGCCAAGCCATGACAGGAGCATATAAGAATGATGGGGACGAACTTTTAGCAGGATCTGTTGCAATAGGACAAGGACTAACTTTTAAAATAAAAAAAGGATCTATTTAGATTAGATAGAAGAAAGACATTTTTTACAAGAGTGGTAAAACACTGAAACAGGTTGCCCAGTGAAATGGCAGATTTCCTGAATGGCAACGTTCAATGTCAGGTTGAACAAGGCTCTGAGCAACCTGATCTGGTTAAAGTTGTCTTTGCTGACTGCAGGGGGGTTTAATTAGGTGACCTTTATGGGTCCCTTCCAACCCAAATAATTCTATAATTCTATGATTCTATCATTCTTTTTTTTTTCACTTGTTTTGATCTTGCTTTGTTGTTTTTGAATTGATTTCCCCTTTGCTCCTGCATTGACAGATGTCCCAGCTTACCTTTAATACACAATAGTGACACCAAAGAATCCCATTACCTATTCCCTCAGTTTTATCCTTTCTCCTAATTTAAATACTTTAGTTTATTCTTTTCTGCAATGATGTTCACAGTCTAGTGAAACTGTGAAATCAGGGCAGAGTAAAGATCCTGTATGATTAACCCACACAGACTTCAGTTTGAAAGAGGTATGGTCTACCTCTGTAACTCTACTGGGAATTTAAATGCCAGAGAAAGATAGATTTGCTACATAAAATAATTGACATGAACTATGAACATGAATGGCTGAAAATAAATAAAAAGATTTCTTACCATGACAGCTTTTTGAAAGGATCTCCCAACCAGAGCAGAAACCTATAACAAAAAAACCTATCAAAACAAAATAAACTGAACACCTTTTAAAATAAAAATTATAACAGTTGTGAAAGGGGTAATATGATGTGGTGCCTAAAGCAAGAGAGTAGTAAAAATATTCTAGCTCTACATTGCAATCATCTAAATATTTCATGTTAGGGACTATTTTGCTATGTTAATTTGATGTAATCTTCATTAATAATATTGCTATTACTCCTGCTACAAATAATCTGCTGCTGGTCTGCTTCTGTATCACTAAAAATTTATGATCCCTGAAGCTACTGAAATATGAAGAAACATTTGTAGAGATATTCAAATTTCCATTGCCTAGAAAATAATTGCTTTGCAAGTAAATGGAAGATGCCACCTTTCAGGTATGTCACTTTGGTATCTATTGCAAGCATTAAACTCAACCAAAGAGAAAGGGAAAAAAATGGTAAATAAAATAAGGTGATAAAACATGTTCTTGAGTTTTATGCAAGACATAAAAAGGATAAAAAAGTACTTAATATCTTTATTTTGTTTACTCCCATATAGTCAGATTTAGTCCAAACATACTATTTAATGGTTTTGGGGGGATGAAAAATCAGCTCTGATATACAGCTTCACTGCCAACTTTCAGCTTGAAGGAAATTTTTATAGCTGAGTTATAAACTCCTGAATATCAGTGTTTATAATGGCAAGGTTGACTAGCCCTCAATTTCAACACTAGACAGTGTCAGTATAATAGTGCGAAAGAGATGATAATTTCTCTGAGGTCAAATCCAAGTTAAAAAAGTATAGCTGGATCTTACTAGCATGTAAGCATACTTATATCATTAATTGCATCCTCACTTTATTTAAGGCTGCCTAAAAAAATAAAATGTTTTATTTTTTCAACTATATCATTATTCCTAAATATTTCCATGTCTTGACATTTTCTGGCCAGACTATAGTCAAAATCATGAATGTGTTTTTTATGTAGTCTTGATTGCCTGGTTTTGGATCTCCAACACTTTTTTCTTCTGCTTCCTCTCTGTATAAATAGAGCATATGGTAATTTATTGAGTAATTAAGAGTTATGAAACATGTAAGTCACACACATATTTAGTCATAAAAACACTCTCTTCTTTACTACATCATGCAGCATAATCTTATTGATGTTATTGCCACTTTTCCTCCTACATCTCCATGCAACTTTCTTGCTTTCCCCTTCATTTCATCACCTCCAAGGTAGCTAACCTGAAAACATCTTGGGTGAGGCAAGAGGTTTATTTATTAATAACCTCTAGACATCTGAGATCTTCAGACGTGCCCCCCCTGCTCCCACCCCAAGATCCAGAGAATTTTTCCTAGATGTCCTTAACCATAGGAAACTTTCTTCTCTGTCTACAAAAATCATCTCTCAGACCTGTTTTCCCATTTTTGATCATCTGGTCGTTGTCTGGGAATATCTGGGAATAGTCTATTTTTGAAGGTGTCCTAGCATATTCAATTAGGCATGATATCTCTTTGATGATGGACTGCCTTGATTCTCTCAGTCTCATCTATGAAAACATAAAATGTAGAGAAATATTTTTATTATAAATACCTTAAATACACAAAAATCCTTAATATATTTATGAGTAAATAAATTAAAACCTTACCTAGTCTACTTACACAAAAATCCAATCTAAAAGGTGCATACCCCTGCATGCCTCTAGTTGCCTTGTACACAGCTTCCTGGTCTCTGTAGTCAGGGAGTCTTCCTCTATCTCACTCCACATTTCCAGTTGTATTTATCAAAGGACATGCACAATATTGATATCAAGGTAGGTCAGAGAATGAGGTCTGAGAGGAGACCTCATTACTCTCTACAACTGCCTGAAAGGAGGTTGTAGAAAGGAGGGACCTGAGGTTTATCTCCTGTCATGTATGCTCTATATTGTTTATCATTATTTTTTGTGCTCCATTGGAACAGTAGTAAGAAAATCAGACAGTAAAATAAGAATTTAGATTAGAATGATACTTAAGAATTAGGCTGCATATGTTCCAGAATGTTCCCATCACTGTGGTTTGTGAACAATCTAATTTGCCTTAACAACCACCTCCAATGTTCATACAATTTAGATGAACATTTAAGAATAGAACCACTTCTTCATTAGTGTTAAACTAAACAATTGAAATTGATGGACCTAGGTAAATTCAAGACATGATACAATCTTATTCATAAGGACATTTAAGTATGGTTAATTGTGTTTCTACTCATTCAATCACATACTATTTAGAATGTTAAAAAAAATTGTAATTTTTTGTTTAAAAATGGACCCCAAAACCCCATGCTGTTCTGGATAACTTTAAGGACTGTGTTCTATACATAGAAATGAAACATCAAAGGAGATTATAAAATAGCAATGACAAATTTATTGACTGAAGGAGTGTGGCTCTCAAACATAAGCAGGTTAGGGAAATCAGATATATATGCCTTTGCTTAGATTCGGGGACAGTTAAAAATACACAGTCAAGTGATTTTAGCTTTCAGCACTTTTATTTTTATAACAAGGCTATTTTAAGTGTAAAAAAAGAACAACCTTCCATTGAAAGCTTCGTTTATGGCATTACGAACTCATATGTAGTATATGCTATCTCCAACTACAGAACAGGTATACTTACTCAGAGAAAACATTTTTAAGATAACAGCATTTTTAGGAGATAGACAAATGTAGTTAATGAATTGGTTATTCTTACTCATTAAGAATAAAGTCAATTTAATTTTCTTTTAACTTTCTTGGTCCATTGTTTTTATTTAGAAGACATCAGTTCTGCAGTTTTTGTCTGGCTTTCCTTCCGTCCCCTTGCTTGCAAACTACTGCATTTAAACAACAAAATAAACCAACCAAGAAACCCAGACAACCCCTCCAAAGAATCAACTCATAAATATCTGTGTGTTCTTATCTTGAATATTTTGTTTATTAGTATAATAGTTTTTTTCTATCTGAGGGCTTATTTATCTAGAAGAGTGTAACATGAAATAAATTCTTCCTCATCAAGGTCAAATTTTTAATTATAAACATTTGGAGGTAAGAAATAATAAAATAAGCTAAATATAAACCTTAAAATCACTTAAACATATTTGTACTTTAGCTAGCTCCAAGGGCATTAATCCATCTTGTGAAAATCTTGCAGGTATATATATGTACTTGAGACACAATTACTGAGAATAAACATGAGAAGAAAGAAGTCACTTCTGTTCATGAAAGAACACCGTTCCTATACCCTTATCTGAGAGTGGGCAATTTCTTTGGCTGTTAACCTATCACCTTTCAAGCATAGTAAAAGCATATTTAGGAAAACATAAAACACTTAGAAAATTTCTACTGAAAATGACAACTGCATTCAGAAAAAGCCTCCATGACTTTTGCCAACATTTTCTAAATTGCAAGTTTTCTTCATATTAGTAGAAATAAATAGACTTTAATCTGAAACACTTCAAAGACCCTTACTGTTCTTTTATACTGTCTCCATAGCAGCTGTTTGTACCTTAATAACTTCTTAAGCCACATACAGCATCTCAGCTCTAAAAAAATGTTCCTCAATTTGAATCTACATATTTAATGTTTTCATGGTTTTTATTACAATCCTTTTGTGATGGAGTATGCTACATCAGATTTCATTAATGCAACTTAAAATGAAAAGAAATATTTAAGGATTTTTAATTGTTGTTTATAAATAGAAGGTGATGCAATGATTTGGAAGGACAAGGATATCTCCAATATATTCAAGTTTGTATATCATGTACTTAAAGCATTATACTGTCTATAGTAAGTGGCATGTCAAAGAATAACATTGGTAGTTTTGGGTTCCATCCTTGTTTTTTATAAAGTATAAATAATGAAGCAATTTTTGGCAGCTTACTAGCCTGGAATGATGATTTAGGTTTCCAAAGCTTGTCCTGACTAGTAGCTCTAGTGCCTATGTTCTGTGGCTTAGGGTTCTGTAACTTGTATGTTGAATGGAAAGGGGAAAACTAGAAATAAAGGTACCAAATGAATAGTCAGAGTCAGATATCTAGATAGTATAAGACCAGTCACACTTAATATTCAGTGTTAGACAATTTTGTGAGTTTAGTTGCAAGTTGTGATAAAGACTTCAAACTCACGTGCCAGGAAAACAGATCTTCCATGTATATAAATATCTTCTGATCATGTTCTAACAAAAAAAGACCTTGATGTCTCACACTTCAGTCATATTCATTTTGTATATGAAGTCCATAAGAGCTTCTGATTTATAATTGTTACATTTTAAATTTATTGCGTCTTTCATGTAAGCGGTAGCAGGCAGAATCACCTTACCTCAATGAAAACTAGTGAACTTATTTTCCTTGTTTTCATCCACGGAAAAGAGTCTCAGGGATGAACTGTGTAGAAACAACTAATCACTAAGAGTGATGGGAAGACTTTCAGAAGACTTGCTGTCTATGACCTCTCATCTATTCAACTCACATACATGAGATGGTCTGAGTCCCTGACTATTATGGACCCTCAAGAACTTTGAGGCATGTGTAAAAGGACACCTAACCCTGAGGGACTTCAAATCTTTACACCTGAAAAGCAGTTTGTGAACCAACATCATATCTCTGCAGTCCAAATACACATGGCAAGTTTTCTAAGCTGCATTCTATGAAAAGCAGACTGAACATTTCTTAAATTATCCTTTTTTTTCCTCGGTAAAAATGTGAAAAGAAAAATAGAGATTTTTCTGTGGCAAAATTAAATACATTGTAATAAGAAGTAAAACCAGAAGACCAGAAGACTGTATTTCTTTAAATTTCTTACCAAACACACTTATCTTTTTGGACCACTTTTAAAAATAAATAAATAATGATAGAGAATTAACTACTGTTCTATATCATTATAGATCTGTCTCTAAATATTGTTGTTAAACTTTAACATATATGAATATTAGAAGGTTAGAAATTTCTAAAGAAGTCAGTTTTGAAATATTTGAGCTGTCAGCTACAAGTGTATGTTCAGAGTACCTTCCCAGTACTACTACAGATTTAGTAACTGGTGATTGCAGAATATCTTTAGTGCCAAAAATGGAGAGACATTTCTTTGACAAAATAAATCAGGAAGGGTCATATCTTCCACTTATATAAATGGTTGTAGCTCAGTTAGGGTCAATGGATCTTAAGCATATTATGCAATCATGGGATTTCATCCAGTTTGTTTCTTCATTCCCTTTTCAAAAGAAATCTTTCAAAGTAAGGAAAAAGAAATTGCAATCAATTGACTTTAAAAACACAAACGTCAAACAACTAAGCAACAAAACCCAAACTAATTTAGTGTTTTCCTGAGAGCAAAGAATCTTTAAAGCTTACTGCATATAGAACAAAATATGCAAGATGTCAATATGTCAATAGAACAAAATTTTATCTGTGAACTTTGCTTTAAAGTAGATATATGACTTCCTTACTGAACTGTACAAGGGAATGAAGTGCCTGTTCCAAGCAAGGGTATGATTATTGTTTTCTAATGCTTATAAGACCTTCTATAAGTTATGCTTTGCATACCTAGCAGGATATTTGTTAACAAACTTTCTGTTTTCCCCTTTATTAAAAAAAAACTGTTTAATGTCATATCTGAAAGAAATTAGTAAGTGAAATCTAAGTTGTGAAATTTAATATTGTGGTTAAAGGAATGTCTCCAATATAGACATTCAGAATCTGATCGGAGTTGATGAATCCAATCTTATTTGGGATTGCAGTGTAACATCATCATCTCTATCACACAGAGTTATAATTATCTATATGTTCTGGCCTAATCATTTATATTTGTAGTTGATCAATAATTTGATTCATCAGTCTAAAATGCATTTGTATAGGTCTAAAAACGCAGTTGCACATCAGATGTCAGCCAAACAAATGCAGTATTCAGATAAAGAGGTAATTAACAAAGAATAAAAAAGTAAAAGAAAACAGATTTTTTTTCATCTATTCCTGGGACTACATTGCACAGTTTCTTATTTGGGATTATTCCTATTTATAAGATATTGTAAGACCTCATGAGATTTGAGAAGGCAAATATATTCACTCCCACCCTCATGTTGCATACTACTGTTTATTTGAAATAATTAATACAATATTTAGATTATTATACATTTAGTACTATACCTTTACATAAAAGCATATTTGAAGTCAATTTTATCAAGAAGGTGATAAAGCAGTAGAAAGAGATGAAAAAATATTAACTTGTCTAATACGCAGCAGAAATTTATGCAGCCACAAGCTGTCTGTAATAAATGTTAATTGATAACAATTTATATTTTTGGTCTTCTTCCCAGAGACTCCAAGCTATTAATCTGACTTGAACACAGCCAGAATACTTTAACAATTCTTAGCCACTAAAAGCCTTAAGGGGAATTCAAATCTGTTACAGTAAATGTAATAGCTTTATCCATCTTAAAGCAGAGAGTAAGGCAGAGAGGGAAAGGAAACAAAACAAACCAAAACATTTTTTAAAAATGTATTATTTCTATTTAATGAATTTTAATAAAAAACTTTTTTGTTTGAATTTGATATATAATCTTCCTCTTTCTAAAGTGATGTGAATGCATGTTGTTTACTGTGCTGCTAATGAAGATGTGGATAAAAGATTTTCCAAAAATAAAGGACCGCATGTCAAAAAAATGGCTATCTATTACTATTATTGCAAGTAATATTATTTGCATTATAATAAATTACTTTAATCCCTATAGAGTTAATGTCAAATGTCAAAATGTCCACCTTGGATGGCAGTCATTGATACCTCTAGGTACCTCTAGTAGGGACCTCTAGTAGGCTGGAGAAATCTGATATAACGAAGTACCTACTTCTGATCTCATACACTTTAATTTGCATCCATAACTGCAGAACATCATGGCTGACAATGGAATCACCTATATAAACACCTCATACACAGAGTTCTTCCTCTTCAGCAAAAATTTTATCTCCCTTTTAACAGCTTTTAACAGATTCTATATAATTTACAGTGTCATTGCCTGGTGCTTCGAGGTTCTCAAACTTTAAAAAGGCAACCAAATAATAAAACCAATAATATTCTGAGTTTATATAAAGGTTTTGTGGGGATTTGTTGGGTGTTTTTTTTCTTTATTAAGATTCCCTTCTTTGATTCTACTATTAAGCAAAGAAGCAGAACAGAGCTGGAAAATATTCAAGGATGCTTTCCATAAAGCGCAAGAGCACTCAGTCCCCATATGTAGGAAATCAGGCAGGGAAGCAATGAGATCAGCACGGCTGAGTCAGGACCTGCTGGTTGAACTGAAGAAGAGGGAACTACACAGGTAGTGCAAGCAGGGATGGATAACCTGGGACAGGTATAAGGATACTGCTCAGTTGTGTAGGGATGAAGTCAGGAAGGCCAAGGCACAGCTAGAGCTGAACTTGTCAAGGGAAGAAAAATCTAACAAGAAGGTTTTGTACAGGTACATCATCCAAAAGAGGAAGTTCAAGGAGAACATAACCCTATTAATGGTAGGGAATAGTGACCTTGTATCAACAGACAAGGAGAAGGTTGAGGTACTAAACAACATTTTTGCCTCAGTCTTCATTGACAACCACTCTCCTCACCCCTTCTGGGTCATAATGACCACCTCCCACTATAGAGAAGGATCAGATTCATGACCACCTGAGGAATCTGAACATTTATAAGTCTGTGGGACCTGTTGAGATGTATCCCAGAGTCCTGAGGGAATCAGCACACGTGGTTGCCAAAACACTTTCTGTGATATTTTAAAAGTCATGGCAATCAGAAGAAGTTCCTGGTGACTGGAAGAAAGGTAACATTATGTCCATTTTTAAAAAGGGTAGAAAAGATGACTCTGGGAACAACTGTCCTGTCAGCCTCACCACTGTGCCTGGGAAGATCATGGAAGAGATTGTCCTAGAAGGTATGCTAAAGCACATGGAGGACATGGAGAGGTGATTAATGGCAGCCAACACAGCTTCACCGGGGCAAATACTGTATGGTCAATCTAGTGGTTTTCTGTGACTGGGTAACCGCAGCAGCAGACAGGGATAAACCACTGGATATGATTTACCAAGACTTCTATAAAGACTTTGACAAGGTCCCTCGCAACATCCTTCCCTTTAAACAGAGAGATATGGATTTGATAGGTAGATGGTTTGGTGGATAAGAAACTGTTTTGGTGCTTGTATTCCAAGAGTAGTGGTCAATGGCTTGAAGTCTAGATGGAGATCCATGACATGTGGTATACATCAGGAGTCTGTACTGGGACCAGTGCTGTTTAATATCTTCATCAATGATACCGACAGTAAGATCAAGTGCACTCTCAGCAAGCTTGCAGATGAACCAAGATGAGCGGTACAGTTGCCACAGTGGAAGGACAGGATGTCATCCAGAGGGACCTGAACAGGCTGGAGAATTGATCCTGTGAGAAAGAACCTCAAAGCCAAGTGCAAGGTCCTGCACCTGGGTCAGGGCAATCCATGGTTTTAATACAGGATGGGGGATGACATGATTGAAAGTTGCCCTGCAGAGAGGGATTTTGGAGTGCTGATTGATAGGATGCTTGACATGAGCCGGTATTGTACGCTCGCAGCCCAGAAGGTCAACTGTATATTGGGCTGCACCAAAAAAAGCGTGGCCAGCAGATCAAAGGAGGTGATTCTGCCCCTCTATTCCCTTCTTGTGAGATGTCATCTGGAGGATTTTGCCCAGTTCTGGAATCCTCAAAATAGGATGGATATGGAACTGTTGGAGTGGGTCCAGAGGAGGGCTACAAAGATGATCAGAAGGCTGGAGCCCCTCCATATATAATTCAGGCTGAGAGAGTTGGAGTTGTTCAGCTTGGAGAAGAGAAGTCTCTGAGGAGATATTATAGCAACCTTCCCATACCTGGAGGGGGCCTACAGGGAAGCAGGGGAGGGACTTTTAAAAACTGATAGGACTAGGGGCAGTGGGTATAAACTGAAGAGAGGCAAATTAAGACTAGACGTAAGGATAAATTTCTTCATGGGAGTGGTGAGGCGCTGGCACAGGTTGCCCAGGGAAGCTGTGGATGTCCTAACCCTGAAGCAGTTCAAGGCCAGGCTGAATGGGGCCTTGGGCAACCTGTTCTAGTGGGGTGAGTCCCTGACCGTGACAAGGAGACTGGAACTATATGATGTTTAAAGCCCCTTCCAACCCAAACTACTCTACAATTCTGATTCTATGTAGACTACATCCACTGCTCTCCTCTCATCTTCCCAGCCATCATAGAAGGCTATCACATTGATCAAGCATGATTTCACCTTCTTTTCCTCCACATGCTTGGAGATGACATCCAGAATGAAGTGTTTCATCATTTTTCCAGGAATGGAGGTAAGGCTAATTGGCTTGTAGTTTCCCCGAGTCCTCCATCTTGTCCTAACCTGAGGTCAATTCCCTTCTTACTCTTGAGTTTTCACATCCATGTTTTTACCTCACAAAAGTATGAGTTTATCTGCTCTGTATATGCTCTTTGGGCATGGTGAAACGTAAATTAGTTGGTTGATAAATCTATTCTGCTCTTTAGAGAGGAATATTAATAATTTGAACAACAGAGAGACAAGAGAGAAAGAAAACAAAAAGCATAAGCATCACCTTGAAGATACAGGCTAATTACAGATTTGCTTTTTGAGAGAGATTCCTTTGCATACCCTAAATAATATGTAATTCAAGGTGCCATCCATCACAACTGGACCTTGAATATCAAAGTGACTAACACTAGTATACACAGTCAGTGGTTGCCCAGGCTCTCCTAGGAGATTTAGGAGGCATCCCAAGAAAGGTAGAATACCTCTCAGGTCTTCTGCAGTGTGTCATAAGTGCATAGCATGTAATTTCTCATGAGAAAGTCTGAATGAAGCTAATGTGATTTTACTCCCCTATAGGTTTCAAGAAGCACCTGTCTTTTGCTAAAGAAATAAGTTGAAGGAAAAGGCTTTGACAGAGAATTTTGAGAAGTATGGAATGAAAAATCCTCCAGCATATGAACATATAAGTCTTTAACTAAGTAGAAATTTTTATAATGCAGAAAGGAGTTCTTTTACCTGCTTGACTTGCTAGCTGAATTTTTAGATTTGTTTCATGCACTGCAGATGTGTTATTTCTGATGTGTGAATGGATTAATTTTTCTCTTAGCATGTGTTGTCCTGTTATTAGAGATCACATACATATATGTTTTCACTAAAAAACGATGATAGATGTTTACAATTTTTGCCAGCTTTCTTAGGACTCCATTCTAGTGATTAATTATAAAGGCTTATGTTCAACATAGTTATTCATATTAATGACAATGGTCCTAAAGAATTTGGAAAAATGTATCACTGGGAGGATGCCCACAGAATCGTTAAACATGAATCATCCATGGGTGCCTACACAAATGTAATTATTGGAAAGTAATTAAAATCTAATTATGATATGCCATATGAAAAATCTTGTCTGCCACTTGTCATGTCCTAGCCAAAATGTGTCAGGAAGTACCACAAATCTGAAGATGCTCTTCTTTTGGCCAAAGAAATCACATTCTAGCCTTCAAAAAATATATTTATTTGCTTGTATTTAAAGTTTACTAATTTCTTGTTATTATCTGAGTAATTAATGAGTGATAGCAGGAATCCAAAGTACTTAAATAAGTAATTACTAGAGTAAAGCACTAAGTACAGCCTTCACAATGAGGCAATGACATTAAGTCAGTCAGTGAAACAGAGATCAGCCTGCAGGTGTCCCTGTGGAGATAGCCTGCAGTGCTACATGACCGCCTGCAGAAGGGAATTCCTTTTCGTAAGGTAACAATAAGCAGTGCAAGATATACTAAGAATACAATCTATCTAGTGAGTGTCAAAGTGTTTAAATTATAAAAAAGATTCTTTGATGAATTTGGGTAATTTTATCTAATAAACCAGCCCACCCACGCTGTTGATTTCTCACCTTGCTGAGGAAGGCTGAAGAATTAAGAAATCAATTTGAAGAAAAGGAAAAAGTGAGAAAAAAGACAAAGATGGTGGATAACAATGGGGAAAAGGAAAAAAATAAATGTCTTTGGTTATTTCTATTAAACTGAAGTCTTCAAAGACAGAATTTGACAAATACTCCCTACACTATTTATAGGAAAACAAAAAATATCCTGCTAAAATGAAAACATTGTTATAATCTCAGATAATGAAGAACCGCAATACCACCCAAACGAAAGTGAAAATATTTTCCCACAAACCTGTATTTATCTGTAGGAATTTCTAGTTCCTCACTTCTAGGATCTGACTTACAATTTGGTGCTGTGTTCTTGTTGCTGCTGGGCTGAGGATTTTGTTTGCTTGATTGTTTTGGAGTATGGGGATAGCAGATTTCTTTTACTATTATTAAAAAGATTGATAAAATGTATAATGACAATAACAACATTTATGTTTAAATTATGCAAGAATCATGAAGTCAACATCATGCAGTGTAATAAATGAACATGTTACTAAATGTTACTAAGCAGTTTTCTGAAGTATTATGAAAATGAGTATTTCGTATTATATATATTTCCCAAACATAAGAAAAGATGTTTTTATGAAAAATAAAGCAATATTGACTCTTTTGTTATACTTTAAATTGATTATATTTAAATACTTTCAAATCATATAGTTAAAAAGCTTTTGTTTATTACAATAATGAATAACAAGAGGCTATGTAACATACTTCAATTATTTCATGTGTAATTAAATCAACTCTGGGCATTTAAATTCAGATGAAAGGCATTTGCTTTCAAAAGTAATAGTTAATCTAATATGTCTGTCTGGTAGTAAGCTTTGCTACCCTATGCAAATTATAGAAAAAACAATGTTTTCTGAATTGTTTTCCAAATAACTTGTTTTCAGATTACTCTTGTCCTTGTAGCTAGTCTCTTCCTAAATTACCAAGATGACACAGAATAAAGAAACATGTGCATTTTTAAGATTAGACATGAGAAGTTGTTCTATATTTTCAATGTCCACTGAAATTTAGGCTGGACATTAGGAAAAAAAATTTCACAGAAAGGGTCATTGGGCACTGGAACAGGTTGCCCAGGGAGGTGGTTGATTCACCTTGCCTGGAGGTGTTTAAGGCACAGGTGGACGAGGTGAAAGGGGTATGGTTTAGTGTTTTATAGGAACAGTTGGACTCAGTGATCTGGTGGGTCTCTTCCAACCTGGTTGTTCTATGATTCTATGATTTTATGAAATGCAAACTTGAGGACTGGTGTAAAAGGCATTAGAAAAAGCACAATGCTGTTGTAGCTATAGTATGGGTACTATTCATGATACATAAACTGTTATTATGTAAACATATGCTTGCCAAAGTCTAACTTCAGAAAACTGTTGTATGGTACACAGAAAATGAAGGAAATTACTTTCCTCCTTTCCATAATTTTTAAATAAATATTTATTTATTTGTTTTACGTTGTTCATTGGAAATTATAGTGAAATATAGAAACTTCCATGGACTTGTATTTTAAAAAGCTATACCGCCAGAACAGTGGAAGCAGAATTTTAATGCCATTTTAAGATTTCATGGGAACTCTAGTGTTGTATATTTTACTGACAAACTGGTAAGAATAACAGCTTCTCTCTTTGTCTTCAGTCCGGTGGTTTCTGGGAACCACTGCCACACTGAAAAGTCTTTTTGGACATGCTTTAACAGCTTGATGAAAATTGTTATATAACTTCTTCATGCATGGTCAAATTAAGTTTGGGGTGGTTCTTCTCCAAAGGTGCATACAAGGTCAAGCCTCATGGTTACTGACACTAAGAGGAGAAGATTGTTCTTAGCCTGTAAGGGCTATATAGCTATCCAGCTTCTGCCTCTGCTGAGACTCAGTTATTTTTGTAACTGTTTAGTGGCAGGATATACTAGTGGTACTAAAGGGAAAAATAGCATACTTCTCTTATGAGCAGCTGTCACTAAAAGACACCAAGGGTATGAAGTAACAGTCCATGGTTAAACAGAGAGCTTATCTCACATCCTAGCAGCTAAGATCCAGAACGACATGGACCAGGTTGTTTCTATTAGGATGATTTTAAATGCTTAGATTTTTTTTTTTTAAAAAAAACAATGTAAAATCCTGTTCTGAATGGGTGTAACATTTCCCATCACTAGTTTACATAGCTTCTTCATGTGTAAGTTCAAAAAGCTCACAGGATTTTTTCCTTTGATTTGGTAAAGAAGGCACACATGTAATTTGTTTCTTTTGTGGTGAACTTGAATTAATTTTGTGGATGTGTTTAGTTTTCCTTTAGGGTTTCATGCAAATGATAAATAAATAGCAGATTTCCAATTGCACATATTAGATATGCTCTGACATAATAGTATTAGCCTGGAAAATAATGTTATTAACATTACATAATATCAGGATGCTTAAAAACTGTGGCTCCAAGCTCTCCTGATTTTTCATCATTAGCATACTGCTAAAAATATTGTGTCTGCTAACAAACACTTTTCCATTCAGCAAATGTTTCTCTGTGTTGGCTGAAATGAAAAGCTCATAAATAGAACAGCACATCACCATGAACTAGCTATAACCAAAGTTGCTGTGAGTTGTTTGTTAATGCTACAGTGCCTGCAGGAGAATTAAGAGCCTCTGACAAGATTGTGCTTTGAGGACTTAAATACCAGTTTTTCTCACAGAATGCCACTGGACTCTGGCAGACACTGTCATTCAATTCATTGACCTCTTTGGAGAGTTAAGTCAGGAGATAAATTTCAATGATGCCATCATCTCTATCTTCCTGCCACCACTGAAAACGACCTTAGTTCAGAAATCGAGGCTCAGGTCAAAAGAGAGGAAAATACTAAATTTTTTCCTTGAGCAGTTCAAGTGTAATTCCCTGCAGCTACAATATCATCCACGCTGCATTTTCTAGAGGATCTCCCTATCTGCCATGTTTGGTATTCAGTTTTAGCTGTATTGAGCCTTGAAACACCCTGTACACTCAAATCGCCTGCACACCAGCCACTTTGCTGCAGAACTTGAAGCAAAAGGAAACAAAAAAATGTCAATTATCTGCTGTGTTAACCCTTGGTCTATGACTTCTGATCTTAAGATAATCTTTTGAGTTGTGATTATTATCTAGTCCTCCCTTGCAAATCTTGCTTCAGAAGTGAGAGAGTAAAAACTGGGTTCTGCTTGATCCTGAAACACTTTAAGTAAATACAATGGATACACTCCTAACTGAACTCACTGAAAGCTAATGGTTCTAAAAAATACCTTGGCTCTAAGCATTTCTGGGAAACAAAAGAAGGTAATGCCAACAGAATATTTAGTGCTTTATTAGAAAATATTGTTCTGGACAAACTTTTTAAATTTTATTTTCATATTATTACCACGACTCTCCAAAAGACAGATATTTTTACTTGTTAGTCATAATTGTCATACAAGTCATACTTGTTAGTTCTTATAGAATATACTTAATGTTTGAAAGAGAAAACTTTCATGAAAATCAGTAGTAACAGATTATATTAAAAATATGTTGATACAAAAATAAGAGACAAGAAGCATAATATTAATAATTCAAAGAGTTAAAATGTGATGATCTGTAATTAAAATGGTTATCTATATTGAAAAATTGTGACTATGTTGTCTACAACCATGTTAAAAGATCTTGAAATGACAAAAATATCCTATACTGTAGGGAAAAAAAGCCCCACAATACATTAAACCAAAACATAAATACAAGTTTCCAGTAGTCTAGTCTAAAACTTGTCATGGATTTTGTAAATTGGGGTATAAAAGCCTGTAAATAAAACTAAACAAATAAATAAAATAGAAAGGAGGCTGTTATGAAAACCAGTAAAAATGGGCTAATTGTTTAGAACTTGTTCCCAATCACCATAAGAAAACAAAGAGTAGGAGTTGTGTTATTTTCTTAATTTGGCATTCTGATAAATGAAGTTCAAAGCTTAATACATTTGAATGGTAAATTTAAATATTTGGTTACATTGGCTGTTATGACACAATATTATACTTGTGTAACAAGGGTAAATCATTGAGTAAAATATTAAATAAGTGAGGATTTGACCAATTTATTTGTTTTGTGCTTTCATAGTTGTTCTTGTTTAGGTGATGATATTTATCAAATTATGCTTCAGTAAATTGTCTTTTGCTTCCCTGATTTAATATTTTGGGGGATAATAGTTATTACTGGGGAGTATGAAAAAACAAATAAGCAAAAAAAAAAAAGATATTGTGCATAATTTGCAAATCTTTTTTTTTTAAGTGACATAATTTTTTTCCTCTTTCCTCTGATTTCTTTGTCAGAAAGTGTAGGAGCAGTACCATTCTTCTACTAGTGATTTGTACTGTCGTTAGCATTATCACCAGGTGGTGAATGGAGTCCTGTAAAAATCATAAAGAACAGCTGACATTGCAAATATTCATTGCTAACTAACAGTGACATTTAGGGAAAAAAAAAAACCAAAACAAAACATGGTAGTTCATTGCTTTTTTTTGCTATTTCTTTCACTACCCTAGCATGGACCCGATGATTGCCAATGTAGAGAAAGTTATTCAGCTCCAGTTAGCGCACTGTTAGTTGTTCAAGTAGACATCAAGTTCAGTAGTACTACTTACAGGGAAATCTCGACTCCCTGCAATTTTTCTGTCAGATCTAAGTAAGCTGTCTTCATCTTCTACTTGATTCATCTCTACTAAGAATTTGTTTACTTCAGTGTAATAAAGCTTTGGACAACAGAAGTACAAGTCTTGGCTTCAGTCACCTTAGTTACAGGAGGTTATTTCCTAGTTCAGAGTAAAGCCAGAACTTACATTCTTTTGTAGCTACAGCTGCATTTCCAAGACAACTATATTTAAACTCTTCTATAGTTTTTCAGTGAACTAATAACAAACGTCAGTGTTCATATGACTATAAGTTGAAGAAAAACCCTAAACAGGGAAAAGCTAGTAATACTTGAATGAATGTAAACTCGGAGCTGACAAAAGAAAACCTCCAGGGATGAAAAGCTGTACAAGCCAAAACTAAAATAAAGAATTTTATTAAATCTTATCAGCCTGTATAAAAACCTGATGAATATCAAGCAGCTGTAACACTCTCAACTACTTGAAAATGCTTAAAAAGACTCTCATGTCTTCTTGTTTTGTGTCAAAAATTCACTTCACAGCTGTTGTCTATTACCTAACAGACAATGCTAACAGTTGGGATACAATAAACCCCTGATGATAAAGGGTTTAAGTGTTATCAAATTTAACTACAATAGTGTGAATGGTCCAACTATAATAGAGCAAATGACCTGACAGCTCTTACCCACTGAGCATTACCACCCATCACCATCTCACCAGCAGCAGACCAAGGGACAAGAAAATTCTAATTCGGCATACAATGCCCCTTGGGAAAGGCACAGGGCCGTTAATTTACTGGTGGCAGTGAGAGAACAGTTGTCAAAGTGCCTGGAAGCAGACCAGCAGACTGTTGACTTAATTATGCCAGACAACAGAGCCAACATTTTAAAGCTGTGAAACATGGCAATTTTTCACACTTCACCTTCCCCCATTTTTTCCTGATAGTCAGACTTAAACAATTCAAATAATTCAAAATATTAAATATAGAAATTATCCTGTGCCTCTTCCAAATGCAAAAAAATTAATTCACAACTAGAATTACATAACACACTAGTAACTTTTCTGCTAGAATGCAATGTGAAAACATAATGCTTCTGAACAAATTATTGTTTCATCATAAACCTTAAGCAATATTGTACAACATGGTCTACTTTTTAGATCCCACCTTCTGAGTCTCAATGGAATGCAGCCTTGGGGTGATAGATGCTAAGTAAGAAGGAAAATGTTTATACATTTTGATCTCATACATCTATATTGTCCAGGCTTTTCAATGCACTTCTATCAGTTTTCAGTAATGACTTCTAATATGTGCTCTTAAGTCTACACATAAAGGTTGAGAGGTTCATCATTTCTTCTCTAATTGGGCCACACAAGGCTTACTTCAGTTTCTAAAAGTGTCTTCTCCTCAGAGGGCTATGCTACCAGACCATACTTCAGATTTGTCTGTAACTAGTCTTTTTTTATTTCATAATAACTCTTTTCAGTACTATATTTGCATGACTAAAGTATTTATAAAACCGATCAACTGAACTATAGTATATACTTACTTCACACTTTCCATCAGCATATCTTTTTTTTTTATTGGAAAAAATTCTTAACTTTGTTACTTTGTTAAAGCTCTTGGCTTGTATTCAGAACACAAATTTAACAACTCAGACAAATATTATCATGTTTTTTCAGGTCTTCTTCAGCTGCAATCAATATTCTGATACACTGGAATTTTAAATACATGTTTAAAGATTTTGTATCTAAATGTGGAAACAGTGAAGGACTACTGGATCAAAGTACGGGTGTTGATTGCCATTTGACCTATTATGGTACTGCTGATTCCAACTAAGGTTGGAGGTACATTTCATTATAAAGGTTGTATTTCAAGTGGAGAACTTTTTCACTATGCTGACTCCTGCTTATGAAAAAGCTCTTCCAGACGACTCCTAAGTCTGTGTGCTTCTTTTTAATATAAAAATAGAGCAAATTATTCCATAAGCAGCTGGGAGAAGCCTCATGATGGTTAGCCCTTTTCCTCACGGACAGCTCCAGTCTTCTGGATTTCAGCTTGAAATACAATGAAGTAGAGAGGAAAGAGTCTAGAAGTTTTTCTGGAGTGTGTGGAGGACTGCTTCCTGACATGGCTTTTGAGTGAACCAACTATGGAAGGCATCCTGCTAGACTTGTTCACAAAAAAAGGGAAATTGTGGGTGATATGATAGCTGAAGGTCCTCTTGGGCACAGTGAAAATGAAATGATAGAATTTTTGATCCTTGGAGAAGTGAGGACTTCTGGAGGATGGACTTGGCCTGTTTAAGAGACTGGTCAACAGAGTCCTTTGAGAGGCAGTTCTGAAGGCAAAGAAGTGAAGGAAGGCTGGATGTTCTTCAGAATGAAAGTCTTAAAGGTGCAGGAGCAGGCCATCCTCATGTGCTGAAAGACAAGCTGACAGGAAAGAAACGGAGCATTTATGAACTTTGAAAGAAGAGGCGGGCAGCTCAGGAGGACTACAAAATGCGATATTACATGGGGAGAAAATTAGAAGAGTGAAAGTCCAATTAGAACTTAATCACGCCACTGTAATAAAGGACAATAAAAAATGTTTCTATAAATTTATTAGCAGTAAAAGGAGAGCTAAGGAGAATCCCCATCCTTTATTAGATGCAGATGGAATTGTCAGTCAACCCAACTCCTTGTCTTCTTCACCTCTCACCAGTGACACCACTTCTAAGGGACACAGTGGGTTGCTTCAACCACCCTGCCAGTGCAACCCCCAGCAGCATGTAGGGATCTGAAATGTAGGGCCACACATCAAATCACCTCATAATACACAAAGCTTATAGTTTATATATATACAAATCATCTATATATAATATATATTGGTTTCATTTCATAAATCTTGTTAACACTTCTGATTCTTTGTTCTGTGACTATGGTGTAACTCTATATATGCACGTACTTGCCTTGATATGCAGGAGGGTGACCATGGGCCAGTCTAGTCATCCTGAAAGGCAGATGAGTGGTGGGGGCATAAGAGTTCCCCACTTATCTTCACTGCTCACATGGGCTTTGATGTGACCATTAGTATGGAATGGCCACCAGACCTCCATCTCATTCCCCTCCACTCTGCAGTTCCAAAAAGCAGTAGCTTTAGCAGCTCAAAGGAGAGTAGTATGTCACTAAGCTATTCAGCAAGTAGAGTGGTTGAAGGTGAGACACACTGAGACACATTGTCGTGTCATGCATTTGTTGCAGTCAGGTGTCTGTGAAGAAACACTGACACCAGATATAATCTTAAATACAATTGTCGTTGGTAGTCAGTTTCTTACTGTAAAGAGTCAATATATCCAAGCTTATTAGTCAATACTAATGCCATTTTTTCTGTTGCTATTTCACAGTTTCTTGATCCAATAGGCTGAATAACTGCACAAGGTCATAGGCTATCTAGAAACAATTATCAATGCTTACATTTTTACAATGAAAATTTGAAATTATACATGTTGTATGTACTTTGTATACATAGAAATATTACGGAGAATACAATAAGTAAGCTGAGAATGAGCAGGACTTTCTAGATACCAAAAGAGGACCCATTATGTACATTTAACTGAGACGTCATGTCTTATATCGGAAATAAAAAAGGTCAGCTTAATAGAAGTTTTTCAAAAGACTACTATGCAATGAAGACTGCATCAGTAGACCAGTCTGTGCTTTAATAATCATATGATGAATAGTAAAATAATTTGTCCATTTTAAATCTTCATGAGTCCCACTTCTCTTTGCAAATCATTGTCACATTCCAAAACTAAGAAAATAGTCATAATTCATAAGGAAGTATAGTACAGTATTCATAAGTGAAGATAGTACAGTAGGAGGTAAAGACAGTCATTTCACTTAGACAAGCAGATAAATAGAGGAATTACTTCCTCAAAGTTTATGTGCTTTCTAAGAGAGAAGAACATTTTGATGAATGAAAAAGGAAAAAAATCATTCACATGAGTAGAAATTTCTTTTCTGCTTTTAAATATTTGTTAAAAAGGACTCAGTGAAGCAACAGGCAATCAGTTTTTCAGATCCTCAAGTAGGACTTTGTAACATATAGTGGAAGACACCTTAACAGTACAGAATTTCAGAAAATATTATCAATAATCAAGACTGATAAAGAGATGGCACAAAACCTCAGACAATATTTATGGCCTTCGACATCTTAAGAACAGGAGCATAGTGATACTTGTGATTTTTTAAGGGTACATTCTGGAGTAACTGTTGAAGTCCAGCACAGACCACACAGTTGAGTTAGAAATGCATGGGCAACTAGATCCAGCCCTATCTGATACAGAGATGCCAACAATACAAATACAGAAACTTAAGTGTTGGAATCTGCACCTGAATCTGGCTCTGCATTGCTAAGAATGCAGATAACATGCACAGTGTGATACTGAATGGGGTCTGAAGAAACAGATTCATTTTCAGAGAGTGACATCCGTGACAAGCATGATACATAGATACTCAAATACCTAATTCATTGCTTATGATAAATTATTCTAAAGACTATTGCAATGGGAACAACATGTGTCTAAGTGTTTGAAACATCTGTCAAGTTTTAAAATATGATATTCATCGCATTTGGCTGTACTCTCTAAAACAAGCAATGGAAGAGTAATTGTAAAATAACAACGTAAATGTTAAATAGTACAACTTGCTACTGTGGCTAAAGGTCACCAGAGAAGCATCTAATTTACTATAGGTAGAAAGCGAATCTTCAGAAAGACGTATAAGATAGAAAAGAAAATGGTACAATGAAAGAAAAAATGAAAGAGGTGGAAAAGATTCCTTCTGAATTCAGTTCAGTTCCTTTAAATGACTTTTGAATCTAGTAGCCAATAACATGTTGAAATGATGGATAATTGCTTGGTTTGAAGTAAAAAACACTATATATGCTAGAAGAACATAGAAATAAATAGTAGGAAACTATGATAGATTGATCTAGTAGATTACATTAAATCGACAGTATGCTGGAACAGATTTTAGACGTCTAGGGTGCTTGCCAAGACCATGGCAAGATCTTCAGGTGAACGAATAGAAATTGATACAGGTTCTGACAGCTGACAGGAACTAACAGCTGCTCTGAAGCCTGACAAATTGGCAATTTCGAAATGTTTTCGTATCAGCTATCTACAAAGGTCTTACAGCAGGCTGAAGCGTCATCTGGAAAACTCAAATCAGCATCAGGGTTGACAGAATTTGAATTAAAAGTGTGGAAAATCATGTAGGAAGCAAACCCATGAGATGATAACTTTTGCTGTTTTTCTCAGAAATTAACAAAATGAAGAGGGGATGTCAACATGAAATGTCAATGGAAAATGGTCAACCATGACATATTACAGAAGAAAATTATTCTGATTTTTACTGATATAGAAACTGAACTGATTTTAAATCTCCTCAGCTCAAAAAAAACTTCTTTGAAATAGTACTCATCTCTTTCTGACATCCCGCCAAAGAAAAATCGACTATTTATATATTCATTTGCAAGGGTTGCTGTTGAAGAGAGATAAATCTATACTGAATCACTGGAAGATTCAAAAATATCAAGGTAGGAGCTGTACCAATTGACTTCTGTTATCTTGTCCACACCAGCAACTCCAAGGAGTGTTGAATTGGCATTTTCAGGTTTTCTTACTAGAAAGATTCAATATAAAGGAGGTAATCTTCAAATTCTGCAATGTTAATGAAACTGAGGAAATTCAGAGAATTGTAATACTTCAAGTAAAGCATAGTGTAAGACCATTGCCATAAGCATTCAGTTCTAGTTGTCCTGCATAAAGTCCATTTGTGTATGTGTTCAGCTTGATTTTTCTTATTAGTTATTGTTTTATCAAAGAAGTAGAAGCATGGAACAAACATGACATATTAGTTTGCATTTTAACAAGAGCCATGAGTGTTAGATTTCCTTTTTTTCTGTTTTATCAGTTGTGTGATTTCCTTTTTCACTTATGTCTTTTTATTCTGTATGTAATTTATGGTGCTCTTATCTAGTAAAAATATCGTTGTAGAGTTGTTGTAATATAAATTTAAGACACATTCCAATCCCTGAAATGCCTGCATCCTAATTTCTCTTTCATAATCATGATAATACAGCAGTCTCAAAATACAGGGCATATGATACTTGCTCTCAGTTATTGCTTATTTGAAGTAAATGCTACAAATGAATGAATTTAAATTTCTCTTGCAAGTGCTAGTCACAGAAATGTTCTTCACAAAACATCAGTCACAAATATATTTCTTTCTGTCAGTGTGACCTAATTACAGCCAGTTATTGCACATTTCTTAATCTAATCCAGAAAGACATTAGTTACAGTTGGACTTGAACACACCTTAAAATCACGCCAACAAGTTAAAAATTGCCATCCTCTTTTCAACTTTTATTACATAAATTCATAATCTTTTCCTCAAAATATATTTGTGTAGGTAATAATAATTAAGAAAATATCACAACTGAATATAATGTATTAATGACTGTGTGTGTAAATTGCATGTATGTATACAAGAGGAAATTTCACTACTGGGTTAATATTTATTAGCTTTTTGGGTTTTTTTTTTTACTATGTCCATTTAGTCAGTGCTTTTACAGGATCAAATACATACAATGCTGAACAGTCTTCCCCCAGACTAGTTTTTCAAGAGTAATAAATGAAAGGCATTACTGTACTAAGAGCCAAGTTTATTTTACAATCATTTCATTTACTTAAAGCAAACATTATTTCTGTGTGTTCCTTTTTCATGAGTTTAGATCGCTTAAGTAATTCAGAAAGCTTGCTATGAATGTTTGAAATCTATAGCTGTCTCTTACAGTGGTGCTATATTGCAATAATTTTCACATTAAAAGATGTAGACGAAACCAAGCATGCATTAGCACAGCAAGAGCAGCAAAGGATAAACAAACAGATCATGCAGAAACACACACTACTTAACAGGTGGATTACAGACAGAATTTTCTGATTTTCAGTTTTCCCAGTAATGAAAAAAACCCCTCATTAACTGTTTTTATCTTAGTATTAATTGCTTATTAGTTACTCACATAAAGGAAATAGACTATTTTTTAAACAAAAATAAAACCTTAAAAATGGAATTCACAAACAGGGAATGGAATAACTGATCAAACTTGATACTATCTTTAAAATATCCCATAACTGATATAAGCTCTCCTTCCCATGCTTCTCTGTCAGCATCTACTTTATCATAATTTACAAGCAGAACTGTAAGTGTCTCCATTATTTGTATAAATGAGTGTATTTGATGTCTGGATTTATCCCCTAGATAATGCCACAGAAAGCAGACAGACTTCCTTCCCCAGAGTGATTGTTACTTGCATGGGCAGAGCAAATGTGTGGAAGAAGAGAAGTTAAGTTCTGAGCAGAACAAATATAAGGAAATAGTTTGTTAATACAATATTGAGTGATAGGCAATATCTACAGATTTTTTTCTCTTTAAACATCCACAAGCAGATTTTGATTTTTGTTGGTGAGTTCACTATTTTAACATATAAAATGAGGGATGTGAATGAATATGTTTCAGACAACAAACAGCCAAATGAGAAGTTTTAAGCAATCTCATACACACAGTAAGTCAATCACAAATTTCAGTGGTGTGCTACACACTTTAGTTTTGTGTTGGAGATCTCAGTAACCCTATGGCTTTCAGTTAGATAAAGGAAGCTGATTCTTACTCTCTCAGATACAAAACATGGAAATATTGCAAAAAAGAACTGGTATTTCTTCCAAAACATGCTGAGCTTATTCACTCCTTTCCTTTCTACAAACACATCTATGCACCCACTGCTTCTGGGAAGTAGTCCAGCTACAGTGAATTCAAAGTGAAGAATATATACAGTTGGGTAGCTTGTAGGGTGGTTGGCTAAAAATCTAGGTGAGAAAGACAGAAAAGGAAGCAGAAAAGGAAAGTCAAAATAAAACAGGAAAAGCAAGGGAGCCCTCAACAAAGATGGAAGTGATGCTTAAAGGAAGAGATTAGGGCAAACATTTGTTAACAGAAGGTACAACATTAGTTTGGAGGGAAGAAAAAAGGTTAAAAAATTTAAAAAAAAAGAACAAAAGGGAAATAAATATGGAATATGATGAATACAGGCGAAAATTATTCTGCTAATGTGTTGGTTTTATTTTCTTTTCATTACCCATGCTTTACTTATCTTGTGACTGAATCTTCTAGGATTATTCCTAAGGATGTTATGACCCTCACAACCACGACTCAGAACTACATCTGTGAGTTCACTTTGAATCATTCTTCCCAGGAGCATAGACACTGCTCTCTATGCATCCTTATGGAAAGTTTTTGATTCTGTAATGTCACACTTTCCCCATCCCCCATAATTTTTTGAAACCTCCAAAGCTGCAGTGCATTTTTATAATATATATATACTTAATAATATATTGACAAGTTGTCAAAGAACTTTTAAGAGTTCTTAAGATTGTTTGCTAAAATGCCAGGCAGGCCAGCTAGCAAAACTAGATTGGATTCCTAGAAGTTCAAAAGTGCAGAAAAAATCATTTGACTTCTAGAGATCTGTGAAGGTGTACCTAATTCAAATGGCTTGGGTACACAAGAAAACACTTCATTGTCAAAGACTGACCGTTTAGTCACACTTACAGTCTTTTGAGAACAGTGAAGAACTAATGCATCATGTCTTCTTGATATTAATTTCAGCCTGTCTGTTTTATGTGAGCAGGAAATGCTGTGTAAGAAAAAAGATTTGATTCAACCAACCCATATTCATAATTTTGTGAAAAGAAGATAGAAATTTACTACTTATCAGGTGAAGTAAAGAGAAAACATCAAAGGAGAAGTCATATCTAACCACAGCTGGTTTTCCCAAGCAACAGTTTTTTTGGTCTGTTTTTAAGCATGTTTCATCTGAATGTTGTCATATGCCAAACAAGTGCTACTATTGTTATGGAAAAGTTGATGCATCTGTTCTGTCAGAGTTCTACTCCATTTACTGCTTGTGTCTAACCCATATCAACTGTGTAGTAGGTGGATACTTGAGAAATCCTGTAGAAAAATTAAAAAGTTTTGTTGAGCTTTTTGTCATCTATTTTTCAGTGCTAAGGATAGCAAAGTTATCTACTGAGATTATCTGTAGCAATCCGGCATCTGATTCAGTGTAAAAATTGTACATATTACTATGTTGCTTTTAGTATTAAGGTAGTGGAAGTAATGGCAGCAGTAGAAAATTCAGCTGGGAACTGACTGTTTGAAGTCAATCAAATGATGAGACACAGACTCTGATACATTTCACTCTAATGTAACTCTAGGGGATAAGGTGAGCACAATTATACATAGGATACTTTCAAGGTCAAAAGTCATACACAAATTTACTTCTGGAGAAGATGGAATAAATATAGCTATAAATCTATGCTCAATCTCAGGTAGGAGCATTTAGTAACTTTTTAATTTCATGAGCTCAGCACTCTATTATTATTGACCTTTACTTTCTCCTTTGGTTAGAAATGACAAAATTATTTATAATAGCACAAAGGAATTTATAAAAGCGTGCAATAAGCTTATACATATCAGGAGACAGACACATTTATTATACACATCCTGAACAGCACTTCTCCATCTTTCAACATTTGGGAAATTTCAGACTATCTACTTATTCAATAGAGAAGTAATTGGAGCCTAATAATGTCGGATAAAAATTTTGTTGAATGCCATTGTTTTCTTTATGCCACTTCTCAGAGACTTCTTTGTTTCTGTCTTTTCACTAATAACTTTGAGTAGAAAACATCCAGGTATGCATACAATTTTTTTGACTGAATGACACATAACTACGGGTGACATGTTTGTGGTACTAGTCTGTATTTTATGCTGTTTTAAAAATAAAAGCTGTAGAGACTAATTTTATTGATAAGAAGAAAATTAAAGATGTGAGAGATTAAGCTTCAAGGTAGAAATGTGTATGTTTTACTAAACCTTCAATCTCTACTTTTTTGAATAGTTTTATTATTCCTTAAATTTCTACTGTATAGCAAGTGTAAAAATTTTTTCAGGTTTACTTGTGAGTTTTAAAGAACAGCTATCCTCTTTAAATTAGTGGTGACCTCAACCAAAGTACCTTTCATTTCTAAAGTTCTAAATTTCAGCTGAACTATATGTGTGCATTTTTATGCCTAAATATTCCTTCCACCTCTCATTTACCTCCTTAGCTCCAGAATGCTCCAGAATTCCAGAGCATTTCACACTGAGAGCTTCCCTTTGTGTCCTGAATCTCTCCTTAACTAAAGTGATAGAGAACTGCAAGTTCTAATAAGAAGGTCAACTACACTGTCATATAATCATAGAATCACCAGGTTGGAAAATACTCACCAGATCATGGAGTCCAAACATTCCTATCAATCACTAAACCATGCCCCTCAGCACCTCATCCACCCATGCCTTAAACACCTCCAGGGAAGGTGAATCAACCACCTCCCTGGGCAGCCTATTCCAATGCCCAATGACCCTTTCTGTGAAAAATTTTTCCTAATGTCTAGCCTACATCTCCCCTGGCTGAGATTGAGGCCATTCCCTTTTGCCCTCTCCCCTGTTACTTGGGAGAAGAGGCCAACACCCTCCTTTCCACAACTTCCTTTTAGGTATTTGCAGAGATCAATGAGGTCTCCTCCTCTTCTCCAGGCTAAACAACCCCAACTCTTTCAGCCATTCCTCATAGGGTCTGTTTTCCAGCCCCTTCACCAGCTTCATTGCTCTTCTCTGGACTTGCTCAAGAGCCTCAACATCCTTGTGGTGAGGGGTCTAGAACATAGTATTCAAGGAACAGTCTTACCAGTGCAGAGTACAAAGGGAAACTAACCTCCTTGGACCTGCTGAAGTGCAGGACCTCCCTGTCCTGCTGAGTGCAGGACATTTCCATCTTTGCATAAGGCTGACCACAAAATAGTCTAAGAAAAAAAGGGAAATGTGAATTTGACTGTTGAAATCTGACTGTATGACCAGTGCTTCCATTTTACCCCAGTAAATCTGAACATTTGGTCAGGAAGTGATGTTTACACAATACTAGAAACAGAACAAATCAGAAAGACCTCAAGCAGTATAAGCTTGACTGCGTAAAACACTCAATAGCCACCAACATACTTCCTGCTAAGTTGTATAATGAATAAAATACCAGTTAGTACTTTAGTTATTTGAATACCAGAGAGGTTCAAAATGCATTAAATTTTTAAAATTTCTTGTAACGACTCATGTACCAAATGTGCCTTAGGAGTTCAATGGAAAGAAAATATATAACATACAGTTTATAGATCACTTAACCCGATATTTTATCTACACAAAAATGATTTACTAGTGAAATAAATATATATCAATACTCATAAGCATAATTTGAATATCCCAAGTGGAACTTGGCAATTGAAATTAATTGATAAATGGGGTGTTCTGCTATAAACAAATTTGTCTTAACATTATTTTACTTTTTTTTTGTGGAACAGATAAAGAAGTGTGAATTATAAGAAGGAAGGAAAGCATATATTGTATAAAAAACAACAGATAAAATGCATTTTCCCATTTAAATCAATTGTTTCCTTTATCACTGTAAAATAATAATTCTCTCAGTGACTGGTACTCTTATATTTTTCCATCTAAAAACAAAAAAGTCAAAACATGTAAAATTTTTCTTTTAAGGAATGTTGATGTGATGTTAAACCAAATGTATTGATAACAGCTTATTGCAATGATAACAACTTTTCAGTAATATTTATCAGTTTTTGTCATAAAGATGAAATTTCTAAATCAGTGTAATAAATAATAGTTTTATCTTGTTATACTAGGAATTATCTACACTGTGAAATGTTGACCAGGTTTTTATAAAAATATTTTACAGTTGTTATAGCTGTCAGACGCTGTCATAATTTATATGAAATCCTCCATTCTGTATTCCAATGCGTAAAGAATTGAAATTTCTAACTACATTTTTTTACTAGTTATTTTCTGCAGTCATAGGAAGTGAACTAAAGTGATTTCATGAACATTATTTAAATAATTAATTTTTTTTTATTTCTCTCTCCTCTTGTTTATCTACTCTTTATCAGCGCTAGTGTTGAAAATAACTGGATAAAACAACTCAACACTATAGAAACATAATGACTTGAAGATAACAAGATTTCCACAGGATGTATGTAGCTATCTGGAGGAGCAAAAAAGGTTCACTTTTCTAATGCAGGATGTTTTTCACTATAGTGTCATTCTGTTTGCCTGGTCTTTACTTGACCGTCTTTATGATAACATGCATTAAAAAAATACCTGTTCATGGTCTAATGCAGACAGAATTATCTCACATTATTATTTCACATCCTTAGGTGATATTTGCTCATTCTAGAAAGCAAAGTTACTCTTTTATGATTTTCACTGATTCTTAATGCAATGGCATTAACCTGTAATGAAAAGTGCCTAAGATGAATAAGTTGTTTTATTCTTTTGGAGAGTAGATGACTATCCTTGTTGTGCAGTGTTGTAGAATGCAATGCAGTAATTCTTCAGGGAATGAATCATATTATTTACACAGAAGACCTTTCAACAATGTAACCTTCATAAATCAGACTACCTCCATATTTTTTTATATTGCTCAGGGCATTTTACACAAAAATAAAATTGAAAGGCAAAGATACATGGTAGCTACTGTAAGGACAATCAAAGAGGATTCACAGGGGAGTGGAAAAGTTCCTGAGAACAAAGCACATCATGAGAGTACTGGGGAGCAATGAAAAGTGATGAAAGAAGATTTGGGGAAGGCAGTAACAGAACATTATGGATAGATGGTGGGAGTGAACAGGGAAGTGGACAGCTCTGTTCAGTGACCTCCAAGATGAGACCACTTCATTAGTGATTTGTTTCCAACAACAGCTCCAACTTTGTTCCGATAAAGAAACCTGTTCTCTTTCAAAGTATTGTATTCAAATATTCCTACTATGGTAATGTGTTAAAAAGGAAAACTAGGAGTCTGACATAACAAGCTAGAGCCACGTATCTACAAAAAACATAGTCAGGCAGTAAGGTTTCACACATCCAGAATTTTTTCTTTCTTGCTTATGCAGTTTCAATTTAAGAAAGATAATCTTCACATGTATGTACTTAAAAATCACTAATCCATTTTGTATGTATCAATATAATCGATTTGGTATTCTATCTGCAGTTAGTATGTTCTCCAAAGTTTTTAGTGCTCAGCTAACAGCTCTACACTTAATTAAGAGTGTAGGACTGAAAGCTTAACATTAATGGTGCTCCTATGCACCTAATAACACTTGAGAACTTGTCATTTACAACAAAACTTTGATTTATGATGCTCTCCCTTCATAGCATCTGTATGGGTGATGTTATGCCCAAGCAATGTACAACAAATGAAATTTTGCGTTTAGAAATGTCTTCATTTTTCTAAAGGAATTTTTTTAAAAGTACCTGGAAGACTCTGAAGATTCAGTGACAGACTAAAGGGTATGAAAAGCCACTTACATATTTGTGCTTTTTTCGGTTTATTTTTTTTTCTCATTTTCAGAGCGTAAATGAATTGACACATACAATGCTTAGGTATTTTAAATATTTTCTCATTATGAAATATATGACTTCAATTCACAAATACATAGAACATAATTTATTTTTTTATGTTTATGAAGGTATTTAAATGGTTAAATCTCAAAAGTTAAAAATTGAATGGGAAAATAGAACTAGAGCAGCTGCAGGTGTCCCCAGACTTGAAAAACTTGATTTGGACAAGAATATAGGGAGCACGGAGTTCGTTTCCTCGGTGTCAGTAGAAAGACCTTTTGTGGACCTTAAAATGCAGAAACAGGAATTCTTTCCTTCAGACTTTATTAAACATGAAGAAAAACATTTATCTCTTGACAAAATACACCCTGATACTTGTGTACAACAGTGATACATCATGGAATGTTATCAAAAGCAAGGTCTGAAGTACCTGAGCATATGCCACTTGGTATGCAGAGGCTGCTCCTTTTGGCAAGGGGGACTGAAGCTCTCCCCAGCAACAGCAACAACAGCAAGGCCATTCTGTACAACATTTTTCTAACTTATTTACTGGAAAGGTCTACAGATAGAAGAAGAATTCAGAGTCATGCTATTCCTTTTCACTCTGATTTTCTTCTTTGCTGTAGCTTTTTCTAATGGAGATATTACTTCCAAATAATATGAAGTATTTAATTGGTGTTTAGCTATAGAGAAAAGAAGACATAAGCAGTTAAACAAAACATAAGGAAACATCCTTCCTCCCTGCTTCCGAGGCTCAGCTTCAGTCTCTGGCCTAGCTCTGGGTCACCCATGGGTTGCAGTCTTAAGGGTGTCCTGCTGTGGGTGATCATTGGTCCCCTTCTGGCTTGTAGTGCTTCCTCCTCAGAGCATCTCATCTGTGTTGACAGCAGTGTCTCCTTCCTTTTCCCTTTTTCATCTTGCATTTCCACATACATCCTTACTCTCTTACAGCTGCTACTCTTCCTTAAACATATTAGAGGTGGTGCACCAGGAAGGCCATATTAGGCTGTAGTTTTGGAGGTCAATGGCCTGCTCACACTGATGCCAGTCAGGGCTGAGACCATCTAAATGTGATACAGGGAATTTCCAGTCCTTCTCCATACTGGTCACCCTTGGAGTGATTCCTAATTCCCTGCCATTTATGCTCAAATGAGGGATTTTTCTTTCCATCCTTCATTCTTCTTCCATCCTCTCCCCACCTTATTTTTCCCCCAGTCCTGAGGGCAACAGAACTCTCTTTAGTGGAGGGAGTGGAATATTATTCTATGATTCTGTGATTCTATGATTCTATTTATCATAAGATGCTATAAGAAAGGAGGTGTAGGGAAGAGTAAAGGAAGAGTCTTTCAAACATGAAGATAATCAGAAAAAAAAAGAGACACTCAATTTACGATAAGGCACAATATTAAATCATAGAATCATAGAATAGTTTGGGTTGGTAGGGACCTTAAAGATCACCTAGTTCCAACATCCCTGCCATGGGCAGGGAAACATCCTACTAGATCAAGCTGCTCAAGGCCCCATCCAACCTGGCCTTGAAAACTTCTAGGGAGGGTGTAAAGATGCTAATAGATAAATAGGTAGTTAATTTTTCTTTCAGAATAAAAAAAAGGCCACAAAATTAAGAAGATATGGAAAAAAAAAACCAAACTGTACAGCTAATTGAAAAATTAATGAGAAACTGTCCCAATGTATCCATAGGTATAGAACAACATCTCATGTTAAACAGAGATGAGTGAGTGTTGATAAG
Organism: Coccyzus lansbergi; assembly: GCA_033558105.1. Taxonomy (NCBI): domain Eukaryota; kingdom Metazoa; phylum Chordata; class Aves; order Cuculiformes; family Coccyzidae; genus Coccyzus; species Coccyzus lansbergi. The sequence goes on along the minus strand of JAUMJK010000056.1, from coordinate 2,113,087 downwards.
GGAACATACTGGCAGATAAATGTGTACAGTCATTTTCATTCAAAGAACAGACAAGAAGTTGGGGTTTTTTTGGAACTACATAAAAAGCTATCAAGAGCTCAAGGGTAGAACATTTCCCTTTGTAGTTATAAATCTAAACAAAACAATACAACGCATTTGTAATAGTACTATTCAGCTGAATTTCTGGGGGTTTTGTTAGTTGTTTTTTTTTTTTCCCAATATGGAGAAGTCTTTTGTAAAAACTACAATTCCCTTTGGGTAGGCTAATATTCTGTAAAATATTTAGGGTCTTTTCTGCACAGAAATATATTCCATCTGGGTGTGCGGAGATTTACACAAAGTGCTTTCATTAACACTAATGGAATGTCTGTGCACCAACTCTAAACATATTTCAAACCAGTGCAGAATAAACATCCATGTCAAATAGCAAGGGAGATGCATCTACGTTCAATAAAGAGGGAAGTAAATGTTTTCCATGGCCACAGTTTGATTTAGGTTGAGGTGAAAAATAAGGTTAAATCATACTGCATAAGTTTGAGCTCAGCTTGGCATTTTAAAGGCAAAATAATGCAAACATAAGCAAAGCTTATCATTCCAAGTCAGAGTTACAGCAGTTCCCATATAACGTACTTTGCAGAGGTTTGTTGGTAGTGGCATTTTGATTGTTTGCCTGCCAGGTCAAATGGATCTTTTTATGTGTCCACACACATGGACATGTCTTACTTAAAAAGAGATTTAGCCTCTATATTCAACTAGACAGATTCACACAGTGAAAAGTTAATTAAAAAGATGACAAATTGTTAAGGGTAAATCTACTTTTAGGAGGCAGAAGAGTTCCAGTTTCTAGTATATGGGAAAGAGTTTCACCTCCAATAAGATAAAATGATTGATGGTGCACAAAAGGGGAGCAGGGATTGTAAGAATTGCCAAAGCCAGCTTTGCAGTTCTCGGAAAATGAGAGCTCTCCCCTTCCACTTGACACTTCCCATCCTGTAAGTATTGTTTCACTAAGGGAGAAACAGATTAAATTCCAGCTGCTGTCAGTTCTTAGCCAGGTTGTTGAAGAATGTGGCTTTTGAGAAGTTGTATCAATACTTTCCTTTCATTATTACCAAAGCAGGCTTAACTGTCTTTGATGTCTTCTTACCAGCATCATTACAGTTTTCTACAACCAGTGAATAGTGGGCTTTATTTAAGGTCACGTTGAAATTCTGAGTTGGAATTGCAATGCATTGGGGGACCGGATTGTTCATTGTTTATAATACCTTCCTTTTTGCAGTCCGTATTGAAACCAGTGAAAGAATGGCTTCAATTTTCTTTCACAAACATACACCAAGTTATTAACCTGGACCATTAGATTTCATAGAGTGAAAGTCGGTTCAAATATCTGTCTTTTTCTTGTCTGCAGACTCAGCTTTATTTAGGAGAAAAAAGAAAAGGCTGGTGAATCAATTACACACATGATGCTTTTGCAGACAGTGTAATATATCTACAAAATGCTATATGTGGATTTTTGCCATACAAACATTGATCAATGTATCATGTATATTCTCTGTATTCAATATCCAAAGATAACAGGGTAAGATTTCTCTCTAAACACTGTGTATACATCAACAGGAGGTATTACACTAAAGTTTGTGCACACTCTTTCTGGAAATCATTCTAACAAAGGGTATACATTTAATCACCCAGTCTTGTGGTATTTGTACAGTGTTCCTACTTTGTTATAAATCAAATGCATCACTTCTGCTCTACCAATGTTAAAAAAGTAACAAGTAAGTAACAACAGCAATAGCAAAGTCCACTGAGCAATAACAATAAAGCTGGCTATAGAAATCCTATTGAGTCTTGCTTTTTATAAACTCTGTATGTAATTCTAACCCACACTGTGAATTCAGTAGACATTTGCTGATGATTACATGTCATATGTCACGTCCTGTGTCAAAGTACAGACACAGGACAATGAAAAAAATACTGAAAAATTGATGACTTTGTCTTAAAGACTTCATATGCTGAAAAGATCTCTAACAAGTCAAATTAAGTTGTTTGCGACAAGGTGGTAGCAGTTATTTCTCAGCAGAAAGGAACAAAGTAGAAACTCTATTTTAAAAAGATACACAATGTCATAGTTTCGGATAACCTATTAACACTGGAGCTGAAATCTCAAAAATGTTGTCTTGTGAGGAGAGAAATGATAAATTGTCTTCAGGGGAATCTCGAGACTCCAGAAACAATGATAAAAATAAAAAAAAAAATCCTAAGGCTATGTGGACAGAAATACAAATTGGAGGTAACATTAGGGCAAGTAGATCATCTTATCAGAATGGGAATTTGCACATATTCAAAATTCCATAGGGAAAGAGAGCAGGATCATGACTAGATAACTTAAATTCTACTTGAACTGGAAAGAAGCACCAAAACCCAGGCAATGAAATGGGGCTTTTTATTTCATAGTAGTATTATTCCTGTTTGGAATGTGGATAATTCTCATTTTTAAATTATTCATACTATTTATCATAGTTAATCATCAGAGTTAAGAACATCAGAGTATGCCATGTGGTGATGGAGATCCACTTCTCTCAATGTGCTGGGAAGCTTGATGTGTGGATTCAACACTGTTTTGTACTTCTGTAGGTTGTTTATTGCGAATCACCACTGTACATTTTACATTGTTTAAGGAGACAGAGAAAAGTGTCTACCTGTTGTTAAATTTCTCTTGATTGGTATCATATCCAAAGCAAAGTAGAAAGCTGCTAGGGAACTTTCAGTAGTTATATGATATTTGTGAATTGTTCATAAGAATTCTGAAATGCCTTGCTGATTTTCAGCCTTGTGCAGTTTCATTTTTGGAAAGTTATGAACTTTTTTATGTTATTATTTAAATTTTGTTCTTATTTCTTAACAAAGCTTAAACAAATAAGACTCTGTACAAACAAGCACTTAGAAAAAGGTATAGAAGGACAACAGATAAAGGACAACGAAAATTAATGAGCAAATGGCTGCCTATGCTAATACTGACAAATTTTATCCACTATCTGGAAGTTAAAAATATCCCAAATATTTTAAAAACAAAGAAATCTCTGTTTATTTATCCTGTTTTGGTTAAATGTTTGCTGATTTGGGGATTTACTTTCTCAACACAATTTATATATAACTGGATATGGGACATCAACCCTACTTTCAGTAGTGACTGAAAACTGCTTCCCCACTGTTGGTAAATCAACAAAATGAGCTTGTACAAGGAGAAGAGGGAATGGAGAACAAGATTTTGCACTGCAAAGTTGTCTACTGTGTTCCTTGTGAGATCCTTTTGCAAGTAAATTCTAAAGCATATATTATTGAACATGCAATTGTTTGCTTTTTATCTACCCAGATTACCTCCATAGCCATGCATGGTTTGGACCTGATCTAAATAGATACTATGAGTTTAATTAATTTCACTGAGAAAGACAACCGAAACTTGTATATGAGAGCTTTGGCATGCTGCTGTTGTATGTATTAATTCAATTAAGTAATGCATGCAAGTCTGTGAAACCTGAAACCTGAAAGTCAAGCATGATTTTTGTCTTTAGTGTTCAATTAATAATGTTATAAACCACTGTAATGACAATTAATGAGCCCCAAACTATCTTATTTAAATCAATACCCCTTCCCTTCCCTTCCCTTCCCTTCCCTTCCCTTCCCTTCCCTTCCCTTCCCTTCCCTTCCCTTCCCTTCCCTTCCCTTCCCTTCCCTTCCCTTCCCTTCCCTTCCCTTCCCTTCCCTTCCCTTCCCTTCCCTTCCCTTCCCTTCCCTTCCCTTCCCTTCCCTTCCCTTCCCTTCCCTTCCCTTCCCTTCCCTTCCCTTCCCTTCCCTTCCCTTCCCTTCCCTTCCCTTCCCTTCCCTTCCCTTCCCTTCCCTTCCCTTCTCTTCCTTTTTTCCTGAGAAATACACAGATAAGGATGAGGAAAGCTTTTTCTAAGCTGTTTCCTGCAACTTTTTTTTTCTGTCAGTTTTTGTTGTACTTTTTTCTTGGAATTTATAAAAAAAAAAAAAAAATCCTCGCAGATATTTTGAGACAGAATAGAAGTACAAACATATCATAGAGACAGAGGTCATTGTGTAGTGAAGGGAAGGTTAACGGTTATATTAAAATAATTCCCCAAGGACTTTCCCATTATTAAGTTCCAAAAGACAATATAAACTATGCACCAGGATATAGGAATCATAATTGTGCAATACCACCCATTTACAACATCAGTTATTCAATAATACTATTACATAGTTCAATTCAGCCTTAGCAAGGCAAAACACAACTTTTCTGTCACTTCTGGGAAAAAAAAGAAGTAATTTTAGGAACACTAATACAGATTAACTAGCAAGATTATACATCTCACATACTTCAAAAAAATTATATTCAGCTAATATGAAAATAATACATTGTTTGACTTTGTAATAGTAGCATTTAGATTTCAAAACAGATACTATGTTAGCTTGGTTTTAAAAAGGTGAGAGATGATACTAATTGATAAAGGTTCCTTTTAAAAGGCAGATTTCTTCATTAATGCAGTACATGGTCTGAACTATAAGAGGAAAAAGTTCTTTCCTTAATAAAACATTTATGGATTTGGGACTGTATTTGTTCTGGTTTGGCTTGATTTTTTTCAATGCACTGCTCCTTGAAAAGAAAGTACAGACATTAGCTAACAAATCAGTTTCTCTGATGCTCTTTGCTAGGGTTCTTTGGTGCTCCTTGCTAGCATGTATATGAAAATATCTTTTTGATATTTTTGATTTACTGGTGGAAAATGGTACTGTCTATATTCAAGACTCAAGCAATGAAAAATAATATCTGTTATAAGTTTGGAAGATTAATCAAATAATTTCCAGCATCATAGTCTGACTGCAGGATTTAAACTTAAGCTTACTACATCAATAGAATTGTAAAGATAAAACACTACAGAAAATTCACATTAGGGCTTCTAGAAAATAGGAATTTTAAAACTGTTGCAGTCTCACCAATGTAATTCTTTTCATATTGCCACTTATAAAATATCTGTATCCTATCCTATGACACAAGACTACCTTTAGTGTACAGTATTTTTCAAGAAATCCTAGGTCAAGAATTCTTACTTTACTTTCATTTATAATTTAGCCATTAAAGGTCAGAGCGAAAGCGCGTGTTTATGGTGACTTTGTGAAGGTGATAAAACTGCAGCCACAGACAATGTGAAGGAGGTCCACATTTCTTTATTTAAGCTTGATGTAGAAATCATTCATCTCTTTTCTCCAGGCAATCTTGGTTCAATATTGCAGAATAAAGGCATTATGTTTCACAACCTTTAGCTGGTTTCATATTGATCCATGACTTTAATATATGTGTATGACACACATATCACATTAATACAAATCTGAACTTGAAAAATATTGTCTGGTGGACTATAGAACAGTGAACATCTGTGCTTTAAAGTAAAGCTGATTGAGGTTTCTGCAACTCATTTTTGCTAAAATCAATTTTTACCTTCCAACACCTCATTTTTTTGTTATGTAAAGTGTTTCTAATTAACGCAGGATACTTCTAGTGTGCTATGCCTTGGGAAAGGACTACACAAATTGACACAAAATTATATGATTATTGTAGGAAACTTTGCACAATTAGTTTTGATGTTTTTAAAGTTATTATTGAAGATGGAAAACCAATAGCAAAAGTAGAATTTAAACATCAAAATATATTAGGTTTTGTTATCTGTTTCTCTTTTGGAATGGGCATAGCTTCTGCTACTCTATCACTGATCTTCAAGGTATATACCTCTGAATTCTCTTTTTTTAGTTGGAAAGTTCACAAAGTCTTCATAACTACATATAAGAATCAAGATGTCAGAAACAAGGGTTTTGAAGCAGGAGTAATCTTTCTTAGAGCTCAAAAATTCAATATTTCTTTGACTTTACTGCATCATGTTTTTGCAGAATATTCCTATTAGATGATTTATAGATACTGAACTCAGTCTTCCTGAAGAACTGGGGCCTTTTGTTAGCAGAATTTCTGAAGAGTTAGCTAAAAACTTTTATGAAACTTAATGTGAGGAATTAATTCAGTTACAAAACATGGTTTTTCAGGAGCTGTGGGAATCATATATCTAAATTTTGTTTCCTGATATTGGAGGCAAAGGAAAAGATTATGATTAAATACAAAGACCAGTAAAATTATTCGGAAACATTTCTTCACCAAAAGAGTTGTCAAAAATTTAAACAGACTTGCCAGGGAAGTGGTTGAATCACCATCACTAGAGGTATTCAAAAGATGTGTAGGTGTCCACATAAGAATATGATTTAGTTGTAGATTTGGCAGTTTTAGGTTAACAACTGGACTTCATGAACTTAAAGGTCTTTTCCAACATAAATGGGTCTATGGCAAAAGAACATGTAGATTTGGCTTGACTAGGAGAAATAGCATAGATCAGTGGTTAACAAGAAATACAAATTATTAAAAAAAAAAGTAGTGGCAGCTAACTGGTAGACAATTATAATGTCTCTGTTAATGTATTAGACTGAAATGAAGCAAATGAGATAAAAGAACTTTCAAGACTGATAGGTAAGTTACATTGACAGGTATTTTTTCAAATACTGATAAAATCTGGCACAAGAGGCAGAAGAAATTCAAGCCATCATATTGTTCCAACTATGATCAGAAAACACAAGAAGTAATGGACTCACACCACTCAGTGTCCCTTGGAGAACCAGGAACAGCTTTAGCACAGTTCTTCAGGCAGGTTTTTTTTGGGGTTTTTTTGGTTTTTTTTTCTACAGGCCTGTCAGTCTGACCTCAGTGCCAGGGAAAGTCATGGAACAGGTGATCTTGAGTGCTATCATGAAGCACTTACAAGAGAACCGGGTGATCAGGCCCAGTCAACATGGGTTTACCAGAGGCAAGTCCTGCCAAACCAACCTGATCGTCTTCTATGACAAAGTCACTCGGCTGCTGGATGAGGGAAAGACTGTGGATGTGGACTTTCTGGACTTCAGTAAAGCCTTTGACACAGTTTCTCACAGCATTCTGCTACGGAAACTGTCAGCCTCTGGCCTGGACAGGAGCACACTCTCCTGGGTAGAAAACTGGCTGGATGGCCGGGCTCAGAGAGTGGTGGTAAATGGTGTTAAATCCAGTTGGAGGCCAGTGACAAGTGGGGTTCCCCAGGGCTCAGTGCTAGGTCCAGTCCTGTTCAATGTCTTCATCAATGACCTGGATGAGGGCATTGAGGGTACCCTTAGCAAGTTTGCAGATGACACAAAGCTGTGCGGAAGTGTTGATCTGCTGGAGGGTAGGGAGGCTTTGCAAAGGGACCTAAACAGGCTGGACTGCTGGGTAGTGTCCAACGGTATGAGGTTTAACATGGCCAAATGCCAGGTCCTGCACTTGGGGCACAACAACTCTATGCAGAACTACAGACTAGGAGAAGCCTGGCTGGAGAACTGCCAGGAGGAGAGGGACCTGGGGGTGTTGGTCGACAGCCGACTGAACATGAGCCAGCAGTGTGCCCAGGTGGCCAAGAAGGCCAATGGCATCCTGGCTTGTATCAGAAATGGTGTGACCAACAGGTCCAGGGAGGTGATTCTCCCTCTGTATTCAGCACTGGTGAGACAGCTCCTTGAATATTGTGTCCAGTTCTGGGCCCCTCAGCACAAGAAGGATGTTGAGGCTCTGGAGCAAGTCCAGAGAAGAGCGACGAGGCTGGTGAAGGGGCTGGAGAACAGATCCTATGAGGAGCGTCTGGGAGAGCTGGGGTTGTTTAGCCTGGAGAAGAGGAGGCTGAGAGGAGACCTCATTACTCTCTACAACTACCTGAAAGGTGGTTGTGGAGAGGAGGGAGCTGGCCTCTTCTCCCAAGTGACAGGGGACAGGACGAGAGGGAATGGCCTCAAGCTCCGCCAGGGGAGATTTAGGCTGGAGATTAGGAGGAGGTTTTTCATGGAAAGGGTCATTGGGCATTGGAATAGGCTGCCCAGGGAGGTGGTTGATTCCCCTTCCCTGGAGGTGTTTAAGGCACAGGTGGATGAGGTATTGAGGGACTTGGTTTAGTGTTGGATAGGAATGGTTGGACTAGAAGATCCGATGGGTCCCTTCCAACCTGGTTGTTCTGTGATTCTGTTTTTTTTTTTTTTTATGAAGTACTCAGACAGCAGCTGAAACATAAGAGCTAGACGTTGTGACACACAGCAGTCTAGGTTCCCCATGGGACAGAGACAGAGGAGTTAAACAAAAGGCTCAAGACAGTCTTTTGGAATTTGACCTCCTACAGAGAAAAGAAAAGTTGCAGTATGTGTAACACACAATGCCTTGTGCATTTTACAGATAACCATACTGAAGACACCTCCTATTACTTTTCAAAGGTTATTCTTTTTTTTTTTTTTTTTAAATAATGCAAAAGACAGAAGGATAAACCTGAAATATCTTAGCTAAGGGTCTGAGCATTTCTAACACATGCCATCATATTCTATGATTCTATGATTCTATGATTTTCAAGATGCAAAGTAAAAAAAATGACTCATTAAGCTGTATATGATACAAGGTCAATCATGAAGAGGTTCCAGAAGTAATCATGGCAAATTTTCCCCCATAGATGAATTAATTAGACACTAAAAAACAAGTTGAAAGGAATAGAGAAGATAAAAAGGAAGTGGTCCATAAATTGAATGTGACTGATAGCAACTAATTTTCTCTATCAGGAGTCCTTCATGATTAAGAGTTTCTACCTATTTTCACCCTCGAATCAATTGCATTCACTTATCCGGTTTGGTAAGGTCACTGGCATTGTTTTAATTCTTACTTAACATCTCGTCTCTTGCTATACTGACAATATGCTGTGCAAGAAACCTGTCTGATGAGTGCCTGAAGCAATGTGTTGTGGAGGTAAATTGTTTTAGTAAATCTTTTTGCTAAAATAAAATGAGCAGCAAGATGCTTCTCATTTCAGCTGTAAGCGAATAAATAATTTATCATCTCTTCTTCAAAAGCTTATCTGTAATTCTATGGGTTTAAAGAACAATTTAAAGTGTAAAAGCACTTAATTCACTTTAACTTTGATTATATTACATGGTTTATTGTATTGAAAACTTGAACTAATTTGGGACTGAAGTTTGCTTATATGCTGTATGATTTCAGAATGATTTTTATTCAGTTTCCTCAGGTAAACAGCCACCTTTTCCAAACGGATGCACAGAGTGTACATAACTGATCTAAGAATAGCTATGAAAGAATTTTCATAAAAATAAGATTTACAGTTTTATAAGTATGCTGGGTTTTTTTTCCCTCTTTCCTTAAAACCTCTCAAAATCATCAGCATTCAGTGTGCAAGTGATAGAACATTAATGAAAAGGCATGCTGAAGCATTTGAAGTGGGGAAAACAATCACTTCACTTCTCATCAAACATGCAGAGAGTTTAATCTGTTGCCCTTTAATAAAGGTACGCAAAAAATTTATCTAATTATAATGTCCCTCCCAAGTTATCAGAGAATCACTCAGTGAAGGTCAAGATTCAAGGAGCAGAGCTTCAGGCCACATCAGTTGCTGACCTTGAACATTGCACAGAATCAAGAGTGATATTGCTTTACAAGATTTTGATTGGCAGCATCCTAGTCCCAGTAGTACCAGTTTGTGCCAAACAAAAACATGTGACCTGCTGAAAATCAGTAAAAACAACAAGCAACAAAGTGTAGGTATGATGAGGACAAATATGAAAATAGAAAAGAGCAACATGGTTTGTTTTATTCTGTACCTAATTGTGACATTTATCAAGAGAGATAACAGAAATGGTAGAGTGAAAGGAAGAGCTTTATTTTGTAATAGCTTTTCAACACAATTTTTCTTTCACTCCATGAGGAATAAATTTAGGAAAAAAAAAAAAAAAAGGAAGTTGAAAAGCAAGAATAACTAGTTTCATTATTGAGTGAATCTTGTGCCTTTCTATAAGCCTGCAACTAAGCTTTTTCTTCAGTAGCTCTCATGGGTGAAAGTATCTTGATAAAAACGTAAGTTTTCTCAAACTACAGAAGGGAGAATTTGAAATAAGAACCCTGTGTATAAAGGCAGATGAGAAACTCCCAACTTATAGCCCTTTAATTGTGATACTCAAATTGCACACAATTGGTATACAAATCTCTTAAAGGTGTTTTAAGACTGTCTCTTCCTCAGTTCTAATTTACCTTATCCTGCCTTATCTTATGTGGCTGGCCTCACCTCTCTTTGCCTCTCATTGGCTTCTTCTTTCTGGTGTCTAATTACACTGACATTTATTGTCTGTAAAATCACATCTGTTCAAGTGACTGTTGTTCATCCTTCCGGATCATGAAGTTCCTCAGTTCCTTATATAGATCTGTCTTTGTGCTTACTTTACTACCTCTGCCTGTAGGAAAATTCACTCTGTGACTGCTTGGAATAAAGTGCTACTATTTGTCAATGTGGCAGATGAAATAGGAGGTCAAATGGTATCCTCATTTATGATTGTGAGAACAGAATCCATTTCTCTAATTCCAATGCGAGACACACAAAATCCCTTCAAGTAATCTTAACTTAGAATGCAGCAACAAAAATCTCTAAGATGATAACTTAATTTCTTCTTTGTTTTACTTTAATATCACAGGGGTAAAGGGGCATATCTGAAATAGAAAGGATAATATATTAATCCTATACAAGTTTCAATAGGGTTCAAAATATTTGTATGTAGTTTGAAAGCTAAGGGAAAAGCTTCTTTTTCTTGTTTTGTATTATGTAACATGTATGCTTAAATTTCACAATATATGTGTATAGTACATATCTTGCTTTTATTTTGGCTACCTAAGTTATCACACCTGCGTTCTTTTTTTTTTTTACTTTGCTGTTTTCCTTTTTTCATTTGTATTTGATTTATTAATTTGCCTCCTAGGAAAACCTAACTAAGGGGTTTCACTTAAGTGCAAGAGAAGACTGACTTGGTCTCTATTCTTGCTTTCAGGATTTCATAATGACTTCACAGGTTCCATCTGGGGTGAACCAGCTTACCTGAAGACAATCCATTATCATCTCCTGCTAACTGCCTTTTAAGCTTTCAGTAGACAGTCTTAAATTACTCAATCCCAAAAGGAGAGGCCAGAAGTTCATAAAATCTAACAAACTCTGCCAAACTCTGCAGTGCTTTATATCCAAAGTGTGTCTGGGAAGAAGACTTTTTTTCATTTGCACAGTTCTTTTGTCAATTTCAGTACATTAAAACTACATTTTCCTCCCCAAATTTTTATGCCTGAATCACATAATAGGGATGAAAACTGCAAGACTGGATTGAAAACTGTCATACCTCTGAGTTTAGAATTGATCTAAATATTACCCATGTGATTGCTGGCACTCAGACACAACAAGGTTTCTTTTCAAAGAGAATTAAGGTCAAGCAGAAAAAGAAAAAGAAAAAATGTTTCATGTAATAATTGAATGAAATCTTAAATCACATATTTCTTGTATTTAAGGTCTTTGACTTCTTAAGGTTACATAGTCTCCAAATGGGAGACGGACCTTTAGTAAGAGAGGATACAAATTTGTAATGGAAAATAAAAAATATAGTTAAAAAAATAAAACTAAGTATTGAATATAGCATAGAACATGAGTTTGAATTCTAAACTGAGCTAAATGGAGTCATATTACGATTCTTACTTTAAGATATGGAAGTAAGGCAAAGGGATATTTGGCTCTAAGTTGGAAAAATATTTGGAAATATTCTTAACTTAAACAATACTATGTAAACATGGCAGGTTAGATTTGATTAAATATGGTAAATGTTAGGAACATAGATTGAGCAGAGAGTATTCTAGAAGCTTCTTGAAAAGAGATTCCTTATTTAACTCTTGCACTTGGCACCCAGCTCCAGCTTGTAGGCACTGAAATCTCATCTTCCTCTACTGCAGCATAGCCCTGAAGAGGTTAACAAAAAGACATCCTTCTTTTGTAATCTTTACATATTGGTAAGTATTTATAACTTCTTCTCAAAACACATTCAAAAATGTTTCTACTGATTCAACTTTTCTTCCTTTTATTTCCACCATATTCCTGTAAAATAATGTCTTTCTTTTGTTGCCGCATTCCTTATGCATATGTGCCTTCAGAAATCTTTATGGAATAAAAGTTCCATTTTAACTAATATATCTCCAAAATGGCAAGAGTATAAGAGAGAGGTTTGTAATCAAGGTCTTCTCTCATGCAGGTATTTATTTTTCTATAGTGTCAACCTTACTCTTAGTCAATTTGTATTTGATTATTTTCTCCAGAATGGAAAAACTTCAAAACTCTTCATTGTGGCAGAAGACATCATAGGCTTATGTAAGAGTTAAATTTCTTCAAGCAGAAGAATCTAAATATGACACACCCACCACAGCAGAAACTCAGGAACTTGCAAAATTACAAAATTATTCTACACAGTGCCAAGGAAGCTACTAATAGCAAATAGATATATACTGTTTTTCTTTACATAATAACTGGTACTGATTTTGATTTAATTTTCTTTTTTTTTATTTCACTTCTGACATAACATTTGGAGTAACTCACTAAGTCTCAGCTCACCATAGATTTCAAGCATGTGCTGGGTTTCTAGCAGAAAGAATACAACTCCACCTGTTTAGGCTGGTGATGCTCCGTGGTGCAACTCAGCATTACACTTTACATTTCCTATGTATCCTTCGAATTATTCTTATTCTCTAAATCAGTCTGTTCTGGTTTCTGAGAGATGAGGTTCTATTGCATGGACAATTAGTGACTGCTGATACAGAAAACTCAGTCATTCCCCTTTATTCCTTTCACTTATCCCCCAAATTAATACTTTGAACTGAAGAAAAACAAATATCACTTTCTATTTCTGTACTGTTTGTTTTAGCTCTCTGAACATCCAACCTATACAGTCCTTGTTTAAGTATTAAGTTTCAATGTTGAGTCAATTAATTAAATATTTGTAAGTGACTAAATACATGATCAATGCCAATGATTTTCTTATATTTTTAAACAGAGGGTAAAGCATTTCCTACTTTGTGAACCTCTGAATTGCAAAAAGTCATACGGAGAGGTTCTTCAGAAAAAAGTGACAAATTATTGTATCATTGATTCAAATTTAAGAATCGTTGCAATTTAAATCACTTTGCCAAAATATACTTTCAGTTTCTTATTAATCTAGAACTGCTAGGAAGAAAATCCATCAATCAGAGGTCAGCCTGACAACTGACTAAATAAAAAAAAAGATTTAATGGTATCTTTAGGTCAGAAGCATGCAATTGCTAATAAATTTTAAAAAAGAAAGAAAAAAGGAAAAAGCAACAACAACAACAAAAAGGAAGTTTCATTTTAAAATATTCACTTATCTGCAGATTCCTTACCTGGACCATCAACACTCCTGTCCACAAGGAAAATAATGTTGTAGTTTCTCTAGAAGAAAATACGTAATACTTCAAAGTCACCAATTCCAAGATGTGGAAAGGAAAGTGTTTTCTGTACTATCCTCTAATTGATAGTGCTACTTCTGTTGAAGGAAGGCATTAGTTTAGAGACAGAGAGATGTGGAGATGTACTGCAGGTGTTGGTCATGTTGCAAGAAGATTCCTGAATTCTCACTGATGGTGTCATTTTCTTTCAGGAGCATTGAAAGTCTCATTGGGCACAGTAGGCTCCATGGGGTACCTGCCAGTCTTGTGCTGTAGTGCATTTCACGTTTCAGATGTCTATATTTTCCATATTAACAGTTTTACATACAGGAGAAAGGTTACTTTATGTATCAGGCTACAAACCACAACCCCCTAAGGTTTAGTCCAAGGGGGAAGAACTTGGCCTTGAGGCTATACCCTGATGTTTATATCAGTGATGCTGACAAATAAGGAGAGCAAAAGGCAAGTAATTTACCAATAAATAGCTGCTTTGAGAGCTGCTTGTTTTGAATCCTGATGTCTTTGTTCTGTTTTGTTAAGCAAGTTGGCAATTTGACATAGTGGGTGTTGCCTGACGTGTTTTGTTCTTCATAGTTGTTCACAGAAGAGGACAGTAGATTGTCTTTGTTTGATTATGTCTACATCTCTGCTTGCAGTTTCAGCCATATTGAAAGCATTCGTTATCCTAGGAATAATTTAATCCCAAAATGCTCACTCCAAAATTCCTGTTAGTCTGGCCTTTCAAACCTCATTACTCAGTTCATCAAAATAGAGACGTAAACACAGATTTCCTATAATAACGTTACATATGTCTCCCCCATCCTCAGTTTCTCAACTTTCTGGCAATTAGTCATAGTCATGGACTTCAAAGAAAAACAACATATATAATTCCTGCATGCAGAATATTTTGCATATTACAAATAGAATTTTTTAAATGTATTAAAGTATTAATTTTCATTTTATTTTTGTCTTCTTACATTATTACAGGAATGTCTCTTTTTATTTAATCCAACCTCTTGGAACTTTGTTTTGAGAAAATATTAAATTGATTTTTAGGAAGCTGTTGTTCTTGAAAGCAGGTTGTTCAACTGCTAATATCTACCAATACAATACCTAGTATCATTCGAAGAAGTTTCAGGTGAGCAATAACTGCTGAATTCATTCTGGACACCATACAGAGGTAGCAATAATGGAAATGTTGCTTTCTGAGACAGAAATAAATTGTCTTTGTCCTGTCCAATCTCACATCTGTAGACATGTAACCAAATAGGGGAATAGGCATGGGTTTGCTCTCAGTGTTTCCTTTAGGAAAATCTAGTATTGATCATAAAGTTAGGCTTTCCCCACACTATTTTTCTTTATCTCTCTTTCCAGTTCAGCCCCATCTTTAGTAAAACTGGCTTCTCTATTGTTCTCTCATATTCTGTCTGAAAGGAATAATTCACATTTACTAATTATTACAGTAATGTAAGAAACAGTGTGTGAATTTTATTAAATATGTATGTTGATAAATATTTAAAGGTATATTTTCATATCTTTGTAATCATATATATCTAAACAGCTTAAGTAAACTGAGCATACACAGGCCCACGGGATCAGATAAGATGTCTCTGAAGCTGTTGAGAGAGTTGGCTGATGTTATTATGTGTCTACTTTCTGCATCTTTGACAGGTCATGAAAATTAGAGAAAGTTCCCAATGACTGACAAAACACAACACCACATCCATCTTTGAGGACAACAGAAAGAACTATTAGGAGAACTACAAACTCATCAGCCTGAAGTAGGTCCCTGGACTGTGATGGTCCCATCTGAATGTGAGGAGGTTTTGGGGGCCAAAGGAGAGACAGTTGGAGGAAATCTTGTGGGTGGGACTAAAAGATTACAGTGGCAACACCAAAAAAAATTCAGCTGCTTATGAATAGGAAGAATATATATATAGTGGTATGACTACGAGAACTGTCCTTTCCTGTATGACATGAACACACAACAATCTTTTTCTTGTTGTTGTTGTTTCCAAAAGATGGACAGTACAGACTTGAGCCAAAGTCCTCCAGACAGTAGAATTCACAACAAAGGGCTTTAAGTTTCATAGAACTCATCAAAGGTACTTCACAGAAAGATTTCTGCCTAATCTTTAGACTGGAAAGTGCTTTCATGGATTCATGATAATGAGCACTTTCTTGAGAATGTAATCAAGACATTTTCTTTTTACATGAGATTCTAATAATTGTTTCAACATGTAGACAAGGATTTGTGAGAGTTTGTCACTACCTGCAGCTTGAATGATTTTTTCTGACAAAATGGGGAAGGAATTTTCTAATACTAAACCTCTCTTTGCAAGTATCGTAACTATGATATCTAACACAGCTTAGATCACACCAACCTGGTGGTGGACAATGTTTATTCCTGAAACCATCTTGGCACAACACACCTGTGTTAACTTATCAGGGACGGAAGCATGAAAGCTTTTGAGTCTTTATCAGAAGAAATTTAAGGCCAAAATGATCTAGACTATCTAGGCTTTAGATTAAAAATGTAATTAATAACCTCTGTCCTATTTATAATTCTAGTTCTGAACAAATATAATTCTCTTCATAGACTTTTCCTTGGGATTAACACGAGAACTGTTATTAGATAAGCACTGGCCCTGAATATCAATAGTTCTTCACTGCAAACCTCCATTGTACCAATCACCTGGATTTCATTCACACAGAGATCAAAACAAGTAGATGGTGATAGCATTAAAAATTCAACTCAGTGAAATTTCAGAGGTAATGCTGAATGAGAATGAAGGGATAAATTGATTTTGTGATCCAAATTCAGGGCTGTGTTTATAGGTTGGGCATGGATTTTCCCACACGCTAACAAAAAAGCTAAAAGAAAAATAAGCTGCTTCTGTTTTCTTCAAGCCATTCTCAGCTTAGCATTATGTTGGCATTCTGGGTGATTTCCAGTTTAATTTTTCCCTAGACTTAGGAGTTTTTGAGACATGTTTTATCCTGTGGATTTCTCTTTAGGCAACACAGTGAAAACTCTTTGTTCTGGATATAGTTCAACCACTCATCTAAAACAATGCTCACATTTGACAGCATCTTCTGTTGTCAAGCTTTTGATCTTCTATTGGGTACCAAAACATTCTGAAAGACTGTTAAATTTGTGTATATGTGTGGACTGGTACTTAGTTACAATAATCCTATACATTGAACAACCCATTACCCGAGTTCTTGAAAAAGTAGCAGTGGAAAGATAATAGAAAGAATTATTTGACTGAAAAAAGTCTTTACTTTTCCAAGCTGCTACATATAAACTGCTCAGTATCATCTTTTCATTTTTACTGTCAACGGATTTTTATTAACCTAAGACTAGACATCTCATGTAAACTGATTTCCCTCTTACACTTGTGTTGATGTACCACTTATGATTGTCCCTTTCTCTTGATCAGATAGTCTGTCTCAGTCTTTATTGCCTCCCTCATCCTGATGTGGGTCAAAACTCTAAAGCTATTATTCAGTTTGATTTATCTTTACATTCTTAAATAACAAAACATAAAGCTGATATTTCCCCCTTAGAGATAATATCACAAACCTGAATATCTTTCACTAGATAGACAATTGCTATTTTATAATGCCAAGAGGGGCTTCCAGAACTATGTTGGGATGAATAGTAATTCTCATATTATTTTCCTTCTCCCACACTGATGGCTCTGAAAAAGTCCAATGAAGTAATGCATGTATGTAAGTAGCTTTCATATCCCATTCTGAGTTCTAGTTATATGTTCTGTCTCTATTATGACTACAGATTTTGTACTTGATTTTGTTAATTTTCTCACAGTATAAACTCATCAATACAATTACAAAATTAATACTTTCTTCTTCTGTCAACAGGTATTAATGTACTTCATCATTACTGTTCTGTTCTTCCCTTCCCTAAAAACATAAGGAATCCTCTACTAGGTCATAACAAAGCTTCGTTTCACCTAGGAGAAGGTAAAGGTAAAGATATTAAGATATCTTTATATAAAGATATCTAAAGGTAAAGATATTAAGGAACAAGGAAATATGAGGGTAATAGATCACAGACTTATCCACATGGATCTAGTCACAAGTCTTTTAACTGATACAGTCTTTTTTATTCTTTGCTTACCAAGACAGAAAAGGAGCAGTTCTCTTAGCTCAGGTATTGGTCTTGGCTGGGGCAGAGTTATTTTTCTTCATAGAAGTGCCTGGACATCATCAAGTGTCAAGTACTTTTTCTACTGCCCTGCTGGTAAGGAGGGCACAAGAAGTTGGGAGGGATCACAGCTGGGACATCTGGCACCAACTCACCAGAAGCATATCCCATAGCATATGGTACAGGTTCAGCAAGAAGTTCTAAGGTGAACAAGAAGGAAGATGGAGACATTCAGAGTTATGGTAAATGTCTTCCCAAGTAACTGTTCTGTGTGATGAAGCCCTGCTTTCCTGGAGACAACTGAACACCTGCTGGCTGATGGAATGAATATTTTGCTTGTACATGCAGCTTTTCTTTATCTATTAAACTGTCTTTATCTAAACTCATGAATTTTCTCTTTTATGTTTTGAATTCTCTCCCTCATCTCACTGGGAATGGAGAGGTGGAGCGAGTGGCTGTGTGGGCTGAGCTGGCTAGGGTTGAACCACAATAGAGACTCATTAGGATTTTGTCTTTAGGAGAAATTGATGTGAGATCTTCCTGAAAGATTTTTGAAAGCACATTTATTCACTAGCTCACTGATTTTTCAAAGACTAAAGAATCTACAAGGCATGCACAAAACCAGCGTGTATTCTTCTTTCGTATATCGGGTTTATTCATACACATGCTATTAATTCTCCCTGTTTACACCAATGTATGGCATTGGTCTATAAAGTTCTTTTTGGTAACATGTTATAAAAGTCACTTTTCCTTTCTTTGGTATTGAGGATGATTTGAATCATAGGTTGGCTTAATGTACTAATCCAGAGTTTGGAGGTTCATATCTGAGATTCATAACAATTCAGAGATTCATATCTGACATTCATGAATTCATAACTGAGTCTTTGATGATTTTATGAATATGATACATAATATATTCAGAGATTTCATGTCTGAGTTACTAAACAGTACCTTTAGAATTCATTGAACACTAGCTAGATTTATTTGGGCAGCAGGATCATAGCTTTACAAGGTTTTTTATATTTTGTCATTCTCATTTTGCGTTATTCATGAACTATATTATATGTTTGAATTACCTTCTTGTCTAATATTTACTCATGAATGATACCCTCAAGGATCTTGCTATAAGCGTAGCAATAGCCACCTGCCACCCCACCTATTTTGCTCTAACAGGAAAAATATCTCAATGTCATCTTTTTGAATGATTTTTCTTCTCCAGACATAACATAAAAATCATAGCGATCATATAAGGATTGTTGCTTTTACATACCCAATATCCCTTTTAGCTATTTATGTTTCACAAGTAGTGTATTAGATACAATATACTATGATTAAATCTGTATGACAGGTAACTGTGGCTAATATGTCAAATATCAAGGAGTAAAGTCTACAATGATAGAGTTACAGCACTGCAACCTGGCCCCATCAGTACAAGCTCATTTCAATTTGTGACAGATGAAAGTCTTTGGAAGCATGGAAACTTCAAAGACCATAACACTGAGATGCACAGCATTATGGATGCATAGATTCAGGAAAAGGTTCTTTTATCAAAGCTGAGTAGTAATTAATGCAAATCTCTAGCCTTTCAAGCAGGTAAATAAGCGTGAAAGCCTCACCCATTTCTGCAAAATTGCTTATATTGGTTTTTTTGGTTCAAGAAGCTGATGAGGAAGTCTAAAAATATGGTTCTTGTCAGGAATAAGACACATACATTTTCTAGACTGTGAACGAGATTGTAAGTGTTAGTAGACAGGATAAATATTGATTAGAATGAAGTTGGAGGGAAGGTTGAAGTTTAACAAATGATTTTGAGAGAATGAAAGATAGTGTAATGAATGTCTGTCTAATCAATACGTAGAAAGCAAAAGACTTGAGATATTAACATGATACCTGTCTGAAGACAAAACTGATTCTTTATTACTTAATCAAATAGTGTAACAATGACTGAATAAAGATGAACAGAAAATAGGTTTATCTATGTTTTTAAATATCTTTATCATTTTGCCTGTAACATAGCAAAACCACAAAGATTTTTTAAATAAAGAATTTCCAAAAGGAAATTCACCTTAAAACAAGTTAATATTTTTTGTGGGATATATGGAAAAGGTATATTGCATCCCTATGATTATCAACAATTTCTCGTTTGGACCCCTGGGAAAAGTCACACCACCTCAAAATTTCCCAATAAACTGTAGGAACAAGAACATTTGTTTGAATGGTTTTGTTATGCTTGGTTTCACCTCACTTTTGATACAACTAACAGAGACAGAGATTCAGGATATAAACTTTAAACCTCTGACAACACTTCTAGGAATATGCATTCAAACATTCATTTGAAGGAAGGGAGACAAGGAACTTCAGTTCAAAGAAAACTGAATGTATTCCAGGAGAGAACAAGCACATTTTGAAAGAAAACATATCTCCAACACTACCATTCAGTTTTGTTTCTAAAAAAAGTTTAAATTTCTCTTTGGTTGAAGTGACTGCTGAACATACATCTCTGGATTCATCAAAATTTTCAGACCTGACAAGCATGGGCTAATAACTGAAAAATAATAAGCCCTTCTGTTTCCTTAGTAAGCATCTAAGGAATGTAAAAGGATACTTTAAAATACTTTGTTTATGAAAACAACTTTTTTTCTTACCTATTCTATCATTGCATCATTGGATATACTGCAGGGGTGTTCATCTTATCTTATATAACAGATGGGTCACTATTTACAGTCCAGATTATTTCTTGCAAAGCTTCATTTTATTTGTTTTAATTTTATCTCCTTTCTTTGCCACCCTAACAAAGCTTTCTGTGTTCCTCTGTGAAAGATCTGTATTCTTATAACAGGAAATTTATGCCAAAGTGCCAAGAGAGGTCCTGATTTTCACTAACAGGATTCTATGCTGGTATTTTTTACATAATCATTACATTACCCTTTATCATGTTTGTCTCCTAAATTATATTTAAATAAAGTTCCATAATAGCTGTGTTTGAGGTTTGGTCAAAGCCCGTATTTTTTTGTCTGCTTCTTTGAGCTTTCTTCTCTAAAAGCCATTTATTTTAACTCTTGGTTTTGTTTACTCAGTCATTTTATCTATTAACCTCTTTAACCAAAGCTTTATGCATAGTTTTCGATCAGAGGCTTTTCTAATTTATTAGCCATCTTTTGCTGATTTGAATTTACGGTAGGTAATAGCATTTGACCAATTTGACTAATGTCACAGAATAAATATTTTAATTGTAAATAATGCAGTTTCACAAAACAATAACTAGACTTGTGTATACTTATGTGCTTAATAGATGTTGATACATTTTTACCTGGTCTCCTTGTTTGCAGGTGTTCCACATATCCAGCAATTATGTTAAGGAATGATCTTTATACTTAACCGAGCAAAATCTCAAAACCTCTTTTTCCTATCATCGAAAGACGGATCTGTTTCAAGTTCCTGAAGTCATGGTTCTGCTTATACATCAGAAATCAAGAATGACACATCGAGAGTCATAAAGCAAGATTAAATGCCATAAATCATGTCATCAAAATAAGACTGAATGGAAGACATCAATAAAATACTTAACTTCCCTCTGTTTATTGTGTCTACAAATGATTATGGAGTTTAGAGGTATCCTCTCAGCAGTTAGTAGCTTTCTTATTTAAAGGAAAGCTGTTGTTAGAATGTTGCTGGAATGTGTAATTTTGTGGTACAGCAACAGGGGCGATGGGAGTCAAGAGTCTAGGTAGAGATCAAGGTGAGCTTCTGCTGTAGTCAGACACAGTTCTTCCAACATTGTTCCAGACCCTGCACTCTCACACAACTGCTCAGTAACAATATCGCAATGCATTTTTCGCCCTGCCGTCTAAGCAAAGTGTACTGAGATTTTGATTAATGGTAACTCCTTTACCTTCACCGTAAGATTTCTAAGTAAAAGGTTTTGTTAGACTCATTCCTCATGTGAGGGAAAACTGCATTCTTGATCTTCCAGTCTTCATCACAGAGAAATCCTCTGATAAGAGGTGTTTCTGCATTCATAGGGTTGCATCATTTTTTGAGATGGTGTCATGATCATAGCATAGCTTCAGAATATCAATAGACTTTCCAATTTTCTCCTGGACTCCATTTCAACAGGAAAAAATAATATTGCTTTTGATCAGGAAGCGGGAAGCACAGTAGCCCATACCTTCCACTGGGAAGTGCAGTGTCTGTGCTTTGGTCCCAGGTACAAATTTTTATGGTTGTGATGTTCTGATATTGTCCTATCTACCTATTAAATGAAAAAATATATTAGTCCATGATGTCAAAGGAAAAAGTTTTTATTGGGCAGCAAAAATACAATGAGCAACTCCAAGCACCATGGCTGGGAGAGCTGGTAAAGTCACAAAGGGTGCTGATGACTCTGTTGTGTTATGTTAATGAAGAACCTGAAGATGGGGGGCAGGAGATGCAACCTAGCAACATAGTTATGTGGTTGGGCAGTGGCCAATGATGACTTGTTACTAGAGCAGAAGCAACCAATCAATGTTTACCTCATGTTTGGCCTGCTCAGTCTATATAAGCAGCCAGTTAACCCATAATAAAGCACTTCATCTGAAATCAAATCGATTTGTCGTGAGGTTCACTTGCTCCTGACATCACAGGTTTTAGGATCTTGACATGAACAGAATGGGGAAATGTTACCTGCTTAGGTTTCAGTTCAGTGGCAGTGACTATCAGTTTGTGCACAGCTTGGATTCATCTTCCTGGCTCTACCCTCTGAAAAGCAGTAGGGATTGATATCAAGACAGTTGAGTAAAATCAAAAGACACTTAAAAGAAATAGGTATATTTAGAGAGTGATTCACTTGGCTTTAAAATACGGTGGGTGATTGGTGTCCTGGACATGTCTTTCTCTATCACTCCTTTGATTATTAGATAATGGTCTCAGACTGCATGCTTAACTCTAACCCTTATTAGGTAAAATTCATATGCTCACCTTTCTATGTTACATACCCTTCATCACACTACACACTTATTCTTAGATTACATATTCCTCATGAGGAGGAGAATATTATTATCTTATGACTTTCATGAAACACAAACAATAACTGTATCTAAAAATTTGCTGGACTGAATTCATCAAAGGTAGATTTCTTAAATCTGTGCTTCAGCAGTCTTTTTATGATAGTGTCCTTCATCTGATCACAAATAAGTGTTATAAACTATTTAGATACAGATATAGATTTTTAGATACAGATTTTTTCATATATTTAACTGATCATTGCTTTCTAACACTTTTTTGACTATTAAAACTTCCAGATGCTTTGAAATTGTACCGTGATTCATACAGCTTTGTGGAAATTGTGTCTTCCTTTATTCCATCTTCAGCAATCAGTTTTATTTTATGCATTCATTTTAATATGCTGATTCATGCCAAGTGACAGTTTTTTCTCATTTTCTTTTAAGGAACCAAATGACAAAGTAAGTTAATGATGGAAAACTGCACCACTGGGAGGTCAAAGAGTTTGTTTTCTGACACAGACTCATTAGATGATGTAGCACACACCAAGGGTGGCATTGATTACCTTAACCTCTGTACTCTTAAAGGTTAATGATCAGGATAATTAAGTGACCTATTGGAACAAGATAATGTTCAATTGAGGTAAGTGACAGGTGACTGCAGTTATTAAAATAGACCAGAAACAGTCTCTGACATTGCCACTTATTATAAAATTGCCCATAAAAGAAAGTGAGGAAATCATCAACTGTGCCTTCTAGGAAGGTTTAGTTTAACACTTCCTATTCCCTCTATTTTATCAATACCCATTGCCTCAAATATACAATCTGTAAAAATGATCAGAGAAATAAAGGTTTAGGAACAGATGCTCAGGTGAAAACTTTAAAATATAGTTGATCACATATTACAAATTGTAACAGAGGGATTTAAAAGCAAACCACGTGTTTATTTTGACAACATTATTTTACAGACAGAGTGAGAGTTTATAGCAGTAGTTCCATAAAAAAACCCTATTATTATTAAAAATATTTCATCCTGTTCAATTTGAGTGTATGGTGTTACTTGGAAAAAAAATTCTTTCTTTTGCTTTGAGACAATAAAATGTATGTGTGAAAGATGAGTGAGTAATTTCCTAAATCACAGGAACAAGTGCAAGCTCTTTACAAGAGAATTGAATAAAAGTTCTATGTAGTCAAACAACAGAGTCTCAGCTCTGGAGGATCAGTTCACTGGTTTGGTTTGGTTTGGTTTGGCTTGGTTTTGTTTTGTTTTGTTTTGTTTGATGTTGGACTTGTACTGTGTTAGTGTAGACAGCATTAGGTTTAAGATCTGCATAAGTTGTGTCGTCTACCACTCTAGCCAATGTAATTGAAAAACTGGACAAGAAAGGCATAAAGCCCCATCCTTACTTGTGAGACAGATATCCCACTAAATATTTAATGAAGTCTTATTATCAGTTCCTGGAAGAAGTGGCATATGTAGAAACACAGAACTACAAAGGATAACCAGGATATTTAAAGTCAGTCTCATCTATGAGATGGAACTTTAACTGAGTCCGTACGATCACGTATTCTTGTCCTGTTTCACATATGGAGAGTTAAAAAATGGTCTACCCATAGTACTTAGGATCTTTGATACATGAAGGGCAAAGATTTAGGGAAAAACAGATAGTGCTAAAGATTAGATCAGGCATCAACAACAGTGTTGGCCTCTGAAACTTCATGGAATTCAGGAGCTGAAGATGTCTCTGCTTCACCTTAACAAAAGAAAGGACAGATTCTATATGTCCCTGAACATAAAATCAAATGACTTTCTAGCCCTAAGACTATGAGAAAAGGACAGCTGAGGTTTTTTCAGTATCAGTACAACCACAGTACATTAATCAATATTTCATTTCTAACTACAGATGTGTCAGAGGAAGACCAAGAAAGCCTTAAGAGCCAAGGAAGTGAAACTCTTGGAGCAAACAGATTCTTATTCATCGGCAAATGAATAATTAATTAAACACAACCCAAAAGGATATCTACAGTTTGTTACAGATTTCAAGAAGTAATTAGCATAGCTATCTTTTTAGGATCACACTTGAAATTAGTTTAAGGTTTTACTTGTTTGTTTTCTTGATATGTACAATAAAGTTATGTTTTCATATATTGTTATGAGGAATGTTTCATATGATTTCTTAAAGATAAAGTTTATACTAGCAAATTCAACAACAATGGGGAATGTTCCTGCTTACTGGAACATGATAATCTGAACTGTTAAACTCTTAGAGCTATTGTGGCACAGTTCTGGACAGTGCTAATTATTACTTTCCTAAAGCATTTCTGTGCATGTTTCTGCAGCTAACACAGGCCAAGGACCACTTCCAAAAGTCACTTTGCATGTGATCACTCTGTTTTGCACATAAAATGGTTCAATATTGTTATCACAGACTCTTCTGTATCACTCAACCTCATTGCTACAGAACAGTTCAAAATTTGCTAATAAGGACTCTGGTTTTAGCAAAATTTTCAGATCCTGTATTCAGCCAACCTCATATGCAAGATACATCCTTCTCATCAAGAATACATCGTTTCTAATTCTGTTTTAGTTGGGGTATGGTAATGGTTCTGATGACTGTAATAGTAAAATACAGAGAAGCATGATCTGAGATTTCAAATTCTAGCCTTTCATAGAATCACCACCATAGAATCATAGAATCACCAGGTTGGAAGAGACCCTCCGGATCATTGAGTCCAACCATCGAGTGCTTTGAGGAAGCACTGAAAAGGCTGGGCTAATTCTCTCTCCTAAAGGAGAATTCTAACCTATAAACTTGTAAATCATTGTGGCAAAGAGGGAGAAATGCATTTTTCAGGGCCATTAAGGTTAGGACAAGAAGTAATGGGCATATATGACAGTGAGGGAGATTTAGTTTGGATATTAGGAAAACCAAAGCAAGTGGAAGGATTTTAGTAGCACTAAAATAGATCATTTAGAACACTGAATGTTCATTCCTGGAACTTTTTAAGGAAAGCTGCAAAAAGGATTAAGAATTATTGAATTGATAAAATGTCAGACAAAGAAACAATGTGACTGATATTCAAGGTGGTTTCTAAACCAATTTGATTAGAATTTTCTAATCATGGTAACTGCAAATAACAAAAAAAGGCAAACTATTAAAAACTATTAAATATTTGACACTGAGCATTTTATTTTGTTGAAAAAACCCTATAATATTGAAAAATTTTGTTATTTATTGACTGCAGGTATACAGCTTCTGTACATATCCTACATGTGAGCATCAATGATAATTTTTCCAACTAAAATAATAATGATGGGGATTTCCCCCCTTCTTCTGAATAACACTAAATTTAAACACGTCCTGCCCTATTTGATGTACTTACTTTCAGTTAATAACTTTTCCACATCTTAATATTCTAGGAAAATACCTTCTGTTTCATAACAGAGAGAATCCAATGGTTTAACAAGGCCAAATGTCGGGTCCTGCACTATGCAGTGCTACAGACTAGGAGAAGTCTGTCTAGAAAGCTGCCTGGAGGAGAGGGAACTGGGGGTGTTGGTTGACAAGAGACTGAACATGAGGCAGTAGTGTGCCCAGGTGGCCAAGAAGGCCAATGGCATCCTGGTTTGTATCAGAAATGGTGTGACCAGCAGGTCCAGGGAGGTTATTCTCCCTCTGTACTTGGCACTGGTGATACTGCTCGTGTGTTCAGTTCTGGGTCCCTCAGCACAAGAAGGATGTTGAGGCTCTAGAGTGAGTCCAGAGAAGAGCAACGAAGCTGGTGAAAGGGCTCAAGACAAGTCTTACAGGGAGTGACTGAGAAAGCTGGGGTTGTTTAGCCTTGAGAAGAGGAGGCTGAGGGGAGACCTCATTGCTCTCTACAACTACCTGAGGGGAGGTTGTGGAGAAGAAAGGCCTCAAGCTCCACCAGGGGAGGCATAGACTGAAAATTAGGAAAATAAATTCACAGAAAGAGTCACTGGGCACAGGAACAGGCTTCCCAGGAAGGTGATTGATTCACCTTCCCTGGAGGTGTTTAAGGGGTGGTTTGACGAGGCGTGAGGGGCATAGTTTAGTGTTTGATAGGAATGGCTGGACTCAGTGATCCAGTGAATCTCTTTCAACCTGGTGATTCTATTATTCTATAATAACTATATTTTCTTTCTCAGTTTCTTTGGTTACGCTGGCTGATTCAGAATGAGAAGTTAGCAGCCTGGATTTGCGCAAAGCATTTGACCCTGCCTTATGCAACATCCTTGTCTCTAAATTTGAGAAATATGCATCTGACAGATGGTTTACTCAGTGAGTAAGGAATTGTCTGGATGGTCACATTCAAATGATTGTGATAAGTAGGTCAATATCAAGTGAAAAACGGTGATGAGTGATATTACTCAGAGGTCAGTATCGGGACTGATGTTTAACATGTTTGTTGGGAACATGGACAGTGGGATTGAGTGTGCCCTCAGTAAGTTTTCCAGTGACACCGTATTTTGTGGTGTGGTTGAACGAATGGAGGGAAGGGATCCAGAAGGATCTTGATAGACTTGAGAGGTGGGCCTGTGTGAACCTCATTAAGTTCAATAAGGTCAAGTGCAGGGTCCCATACATGGATTGGGGCAATCCCAAGCACAGTTACAGGAGAAAGGCTTGGGGTTATTTGTTGATGGGAAGTTCAACATGACCTGAAAATATGCACTTGCAGTCTGGAAAATCAATCCTGTCCTGGACTGGGTCAAAAGAAGTGTGACTAGCATGTCTAGGAAAATGATTCTTCTCCTTTATTCTATTCTCATCAGATGCAACTTGGAGTGCTGTGTCTAGCTCTGGCACCCTCAGCACCAGAGTAGGGGAACAAAGATGATCAGACGGAGCACTTCTATGAAGACAGACTGAGGGAGTTTGGTTTGTTCAGCCCAGAGAAGAGAAGACTCCAAGGACAAATTACAGCAGTCATCCAGTAATTAAAAGAGGCCTATATTAAAACTTGAGAGGTACCTTTTAACAGGACATGTAGTGTTGGGACAGAGGGTAATGACTTTAAACTGAAAGAGGGTTTAGATTTAGATTAGATACAAGGAAAAAAAGTACTCACTATGAGGACGGGGAAATACTGGAACAGATTGCCCAGAGCTGTGGATGCTCCATCCCTGGAAGTATTCAAGGTTGGGTTGGATGAGACTTGGAGCAACCAGGTTTACTGGAAGGATCTCCCAAGTGACAGAGGACAGGACAAAAGGGAATGGCCTCAAACTCCACCAGAGGAGGTTCAGACTGGACATCAGAAAAAAAATTCTCATGGTAAGCATTACTGGGCACTGGAACAGGCTGCCCAGGAAGGTGGTTGAGTCACCTTCCCTGGAGGTGTTTAAAAGATGGGTGGATGAGGTGCTGAGGGGCTTGGCTTAGTGATTAATAGGAATGATTGGATTTGATGATCCCATTTTCCAACCACGTGATTCTGTTATTCTGTGTCCCTGCAGCATGTTTGGAACTAGATGGTCTTTAAGATCCCTTCCAACCCAAACCATTCTATGATTCTAGGAAATTCCACAATTTCAACCTTCTAGTTACTGTAATTCCACATTCAGTTAAAGCTATTTTTTTACCACATAATACCTATTGTATGAAAGAAGAAAGTGTCCTTATTTCCCCTTCCCACTCCCACCCTCACCCCCGCCATTTCTCTGCTTAAATTTTTATTTCATTGCGCTATATTTGGCATCACTGCTTATAACAGCTGCTCCTCTTCTATTTTTTTCATATGCTGAAAGCTATAAAGCTTCATTCTAGGCTCTTAGTGCCGTCAGTCATTTACCTAGTAAAATAGACTAATGAATCTTGCCCATATAAAGCTTCATTTAGCTGGACTTGACAATACAGCAGCATTGTTAAAAAATTTGAACTAGCAACAGGAATACCTGTAGTAAGATACATTGAAGAAGCTCACAGTAGGTCATATATAGGAAAAGGATTACAACAGTAGAGGCAAAAGAAAGAGATTTTGCCTCAAACTGTGTCTGGGGCATTTGAAGTAATGTTGTAATTCTGTCAGGACCAGCATGGTGAAGTGTATATTGCAACATAAGCTGCTCATAAAGTAGTTGGAGAGATTAAATATCTTGTAAATGCTTAATTTTAATTGGTATGTCATTAGCCTGAAGGCATAAAATGTCTAATATTTTGTTTTATTTTAACAGTTTAATAAATTATTATAGAAAATATTTAATGAGAGTTTCACAACAGTATTAAAAACCAGTTAACTCTTTTAGTTTACTTTTGTGATAAAGTTCTAAAATCAGAGTTTTAAGTTGCTGTAGAAAATTGCTTTTAATTCATTGAACACTGAATATATTGCTTCAATTGAATATTTTGATATATATAGAAATCATTTGCAAAACAAAACAGATACAATTGCATATATATATATACGACCAAAATATTTTTAATGAAATGTCTGTATATAATTTTTAATAAAACATTGTTCTATTCACTGTTATAATTATTTAGAAGGAACACTACTTCCTTCTTGATTTCTCCCTCAAAATGATTCTCTGAATCTGTTTTTCTTTCTAAGGAAAATTAGGTAGAAAATCACTTTAGTCTCCCCAGTAACAAATGATCCACAGTGACCTTTGTGCCAGAGTAAACTCTACAGCTCTGTACAGTTTTTTTTCCTTTCTCTTTTACATAAACTATGTAAATTGCATGACATTTTAAATCAAATTAATTAAGACTCCAGAATTAGCTTTATGAATTAAAAAATAGTCTTTTCTATGTCAAGTTAATACCAGTATAGACAGCCCCTTTAACAATTTGCCTGGCATGTATCTGTAAGACTCTTGATATATATGAATGGTCTATTTTTAGACTTTTTGTCTTTGATAATATTAAATATAAAGATAAAAAAATCTGTGTTACTACAGGGACCTTCTGTGTTCTTTTCACATAAGAAAGAGCATTAGATCCCTAGGAAGATCTGACCAGCTTTAATTGTCATCCACATCTAACCACTAATTTCTATACGGTGATAAAAATTGACTCATTTTGCTTTTTGGTTTGAAAACCGTATTCTGTGCCTCCAAACTTTCACTTTTAGGCCAACTCCTCTCTTATCGACCGAAAGAAGGAAAAGAGCAAAAATCACTTCAGGGTCTTTTTTTACAATAGCAAGTATCACTATAAAACTATGCCACACTTCTTTTAGGGAGAAAGGAGGTAGATAAATTAACTCTCATTAATGGTTAATGTCTTTATGCGTCTGAAATATTAGCATAACCAAGACTAAGTTTCTGTGACAGCCTTCACCTCTAATTTTATTTATGCTGTTTTTTGTCAAAGCTAAGCTGGTTTCCTGAAGGTCTCTGCCAGATTCAGACAATCTTAAGTCCAACTCAAGGGTATGAAAGTTTTCCTCCAGAATGGCGTTATTGATAAATTCCTTTCTGTCTCTTTCAGCTTTGACTTGGTTTATTGTGGGGTTTTTTTGGGGGGTGGAGGGCAATTGTGCATGTGTGTTTGACTTTATTTCTAGATGTTCCTAAATAAACTGTCATATTTTAGGGCAAACATAGACTGCATATTTCCAAGCATAGCTTCTCTATAACTTCAATTCACTTCCTTCCACACCTGTGTTATCACTAATTGCTTGTTTAAGTTTCTGGCTATAGACTTTTATAGTCAACAATTATTCTGTGCACCACTTACCTTGAAAAGGTGGTTTTGGGTAGAGGAAGAAGTAAATGCGAAAAAACCGTATCCTTGTTTTCTAGCACTGAAATACAGTCTTCGTGTAACATTAAGACAGTATATCCATCATAGTTTTCTGAAACTGATTATCAGAGTCTTCCCCCCCAACCTTTTTTTTTTTTAAGGTAGTCCACTCAGGTAAATTGACATATCAATGAAAGACATATTTGCAATTTACATAGCATACTACATACAGTTTAGTGGTTTAGTGGTCGATAGGAATGGTTGGACTCAATGATCCTGTGGGTCTTTTCAAACCTAGTGATTCTGTGATTCTGTGATACAGCAAAAGCTTTCTTGAAATCTGTAAAAAAATTAATTAAAATTCACAAATTAAAAAAGTTTAATATTTGACTGAACTAAGTGGCAGAGTGGGAGAACAGATTTCAGCTATGAAGATTAATTAGGTTATAAGGAGTTTTCAAAATTCATGTTTCATTGGCAAATGGAAAATATGAACACCTTTGAGAATACGCAAATGACATGAAAGGTGAGATATACTTTTAGGGATTTTGAGGTCTCCACTGTCCTACAAAGTTTTTACCATGATGAACGTTTAAATTGGACTCAATCATCTGTGTTTCATTTTGTCACTTAAAAGCTTTAGTCACCCTAAGGTATGGCAGGTCCTGTTCAGGCTGTCTAGGTGATCATGTCCTGCTAAAATGCCTGTAGTCAGAATCGGAATATATTGGCCTGAATCCTCTCTCATGTGCTCCATGATGTAAGATTCAAATATGCATCTGCCTTACAGACTTTTTGGACTGCTGGTACAGGTTAATAAGCTATCAACATAGTGTAAATCAGGCTGAATGTGAGAAACATGAAGGAATATGATTCTAATGCAAGCTTACTTTCACTAACCCTTTTCCATACTTCAGTTTTCCTCTTCTTTTTTTCTCATTTGCTTTATTGCCCAGGTAGTAACAGAATGTGAGGTTTAGCTAATAGTTTTGGAGTTCTGAACAAGAAAAAATTTAAGCTTTTTTTTAATTAATGGTAATGAAATCTGAAGCAATAGCTACCTAGATTATGTGGGAATTCCTATTATTATTTGGAAATGATAGAAGTTTATTTGCAAAGAAGAAACCTTAATCCCTTTGTCATCCTCTGCTCCTTTTTTCTTCTAAGCCTCATACTGTCTCTCATCATCTTTAGAATTTTAATAATAATATTTTAATGCCTTCCATCTCCATGAAACCATGCAATCTGGTTTTCTGGTGTACGATGTTATATATTGTTGTGGGGGTTATCATGAATATTTCTGTCTGAAATATCTGTATCTGTTTCTGTTTACCTGGCTTCCAACAAGAGCTTTTTGTTTCATTACTCTGAGAATTTGTATTTTTTCACCTATTCATAGTTCAAAATGTGATTGTTAATTTATCTCTTTAATCATGCAACTGACTTTCTTTGTGATCTTTTTATTCAAATTATATTCAGTGCTGTCTCCTAGATGACTTTGTCCACAACTTCCTTGCTCCCTTATTCTTCTATTATACTAATAACGTGAAATACTTCTTTGACATTTCCTTTTATTTTCCGTTTATGAAGTGTGGCTTTAGGCATTTCAGGAAAGATCTGTGTAAACTTTCAGAAGGAGCTGAGGCTCAAATAAGGTCTTGATTTCAAAATTAAACTTCTCTATACCCATTCTTCTTGTTTTCTGTCTTCTTCTTCATAACCAGATCTCCATGACCTCCTGTTCACCATACAATCTTGTGCTTCATTTCTTCATTTCAGAACAGACATTTCATTCCTTTGTAATAATAGTTAATGTCACATAATTCTTTGTAAGTGAAACTTGTCCCATTTGGGAGGACCTAATCAGCATTTTCTCCATAGGTATAATGAAATATTATAAATCTTTCTGCAGACAGAGGGCACATAGTAAATTAGTGTGATACTGACCAAAAATTAGTTCATGCATGTTTGGAAAAACATGAGCTCAGTTATTAATTACAGTCATTAAAACACAAATCTACAATTACTGGAAGCAGTAACAAACATAAATCAGATTAAAACTCTACAAAATAATCAAACATTTAATATTCTCATTTTCTATTTCTGTAGCTTTCACCTCTCACAAGAATGTTTTTCTCAATCCTTCAGACTTGCCTAACTTCTTTAGGACAAAGCATCTCTGTCTTGCTAGACTTTTTAAAAGTCAAATTGGTCCACGTCATAAAACAAATAGGAATGGTAGTTCCACTTCACTAGGCATCAACACTGGCATAAGTGTTTAAATATTCCATGGACAGTTAAATCAGTCACTAAAGAATTAAAAAGGTATAGTATTGTATTACAATCAGTTGCAAAATACATATAAATAAAATGCATTCCCTTTGCTTCATATTATCTTGAATTTACTGGAAGATGAAAAATTGGAACGTATCCAGGTGTTTAATATGGTTGAATCATATTACGTTTGCTTATTGCTACTGTGTTGTAGGCAAAGGACAGAGGAAATATCATCATTGCTTAAAGAAGAACCCTGGGAAGAGTTAGAATAAAATAACCATTTTTTAATATACATAAATTAATGTGGTTTTCATTATTTTTAGTATAACTTTTTAGTTCAATTATTATCAAGAAGAAAATGAGATAAGAGATTTCTGAAAAATGATCAACTATGTTTAAAATCCTAATGTACTCCTGATTTATAATTCTGCAATGCAGATCATAGTTTTCAATATTACTTATAATAATAGTATTTTTTTATATAACATACACATTATTCTTTACTTTTATGTCCTTTCACTTCTTGAGAAATTCCAAATTTTGTGCCTACCAAATTGCCAGTGTGATGCTTATCAAAACCAAATGAATCACTGAATGTAAAGTCAATCTGTCTAACTGTATAAGAAAAATAAACCCAGAAAACTTGCATATATCCTGCACTACATACTAATCTAGAAAGACTGCACATGATAGTTATTATTGTGAATGATGGCACTTCTAATGTTTCAAGTTCGTCAAATGTAGCGATGTTGATAAAATCATGTGACAATAAGCTTTAAACGTAAGATATTAAGTTCGAAATGAGAACTCATTTTTTTTCTCAGTTGACAAAAATGTTCCTGAGGCTAAAGGAATAGATGGTGCTTGAACAATTTATTTAGAAACCGAACCACCTATAGTTCAAGGTCAAGAAAGTTCATTTCTGTTTGTGATAATTTAAAAACGACACTTATTTTTCTGAAAAATGGGAAAAAATTCCATTTATTTATATACATATCAAATAGCTTCCATATATTATTAAACAGGGGTTTGGAACTGAAAGTTGTCATTTTCTCT
Source organism: Coccyzus lansbergi (assembly GCA_033558105.1). Taxonomy (NCBI): domain Eukaryota; kingdom Metazoa; phylum Chordata; class Aves; order Cuculiformes; family Coccyzidae; genus Coccyzus; species Coccyzus lansbergi. The sequence continues at coordinate 2,079,481 of JAUMJK010000056.1, read as the reverse complement.
GTTCTGTGTTCCAAACGACTGCAATTGATTATACCTAAAATGTGTAACATTGCTGGATATATTTGGTTATACATAGGAAGAGAAAATGAGTCATCAATCAATATACTAAACTGAGACCAAAAATGCAAATATGCTGTGTTGTCAGTAGATAAAACAGCACAGGATATATAAATCTATGGCAGAAGGCACAGAGTTCTGTTGTTATTATATCACTTCTCTTATTTCTTTTGCTGCTCTTTTACTTGTGTCAATCCCCTTGGGTCCCAGAACCTTCATGGTTCATTTTCTGTTGATTCTCAATATTACTTCTAGGAATTGGAAAGATGAAGAAATATTCATAAGGGAGCAACAAGCAGTCAGAAGCAAGTAAATTCTTTATGATGTAAGTAACTTGAAAAGATTTATGGCAATGTGCTTTATATTATATTAGAATTCTTTAGTTAGCTCTACCCTGACTTCTATTTCATATTTTACAAGGCTGGAAGTTTATCTGTTCATATCAGTAGACCTTTTTATCTAATTTTCTCAGATACTTTGACATTTAATAGGATTGAATAATGAGAGCTTCCCACAATGGATATCCTATGGTTATTCATGTTTTCTGTAAACATACAGTTTTAGCTGTTAAAATATTCTTTGAAGCACACTCAAAGTGCATGACAGTCATCCACTGTTATAGTTTTCTTCCCTATTTGAAATTTAAATCTCAAGGGGACCGCTCTTCTTATAAGAATGTACAAACCCCATGCTCAGCTAGATTTTCAAGAATTGCAGTGCAATGCTAACGCTTTCTTTAATAATTTTAAACAGTATTAAATGTGTAAAAGTCTCATAAGATTGCTGCTGATGTAATAAAGCCCTTTCCACTACTAATTTTTTCAGAGTCGTGTTCCACACAGTTAGTAAATAGGCAGTGAGAAGAAACATCTGTAGAGACCCCAAATTTTGCAACAGCAAATCAATAACACTTTCAATTTATTTTTATTTAGAACAGCAAGACATTCATTTAACTGCAATAATTTAGAACAGAAGCTTTACTGAAGCAAATATTTGGAAGCATATATACATATGCACAGGCACACATATAAATATATGGAGAGATACACATGCATATACGCAGATATCTACTTTTTATATAAATATATCATACAAACCAAAAATCTTAGTAGTCAAAGTCATTAGCTAAAATTTTAGTCAGTTTAAATTCATCTGACAGCACCCAAAAAGAGAGCTAAGCATGTCAAACTTAACTGACATAAGGGCATTAACTTAGACGATGCCATATCAAAATTTCTGGTACAATCACTTCACCGAAGGCCTTTAAAATTATCTGTAGTAATGACAGGTCTGCCATAATGGATTTTTACAGTATAACTAGCAGGTGAGAATGCATATCAGAGTAAATTAATTGGGATAACTTTAGAATAAAGATAAACAAGAAAGGAGATAAACCCTGCACAATGTAATCTATGATGCCTATGGAAAAAGTTCTTTAAAAAGAGCTTTTCACAGAACTTCATCTAGGATTAGTTTTAGAGGAATGAGTTGTTTTACTCCAGAAGACACAGGAAGTGCATTAAAATTCGTCTGATGTAGATGATCATGGGATCAGCAGTAAGGAGTCTTGTGGAAAATAGGTTAAGAACAACAGCCAGATTCTGGCTAGCTCAGAAATAAAAGGAGGCAAGGAGGGGAAACAACAATGGCAACAAAACTTCTGGACAGTTCCAATTATTTCCATGAATATTTCGCAATTGATTTATTCCCTAGGGGCACCTACAAAATTGGAGAGGATTTATGTGATGTAAAATGGAAGAAGCAAGTTAGTCCAGTTAAGGAGAGGAGGAATATACGAACAACAGTAAACTGTTGTTACAGTTAAGAGACAAACTTATTCTCCTGCTTGAGATCACCTCACTTCTAGTCTTCTTGCCTTTTGAATCAAAGACTTCTCATGTTATCAAGAATTTTTGAGAGGTGCTACATTTCACAGAAAAACATCTCATGTGTCTTCCTTCCAGCTATTTTGCAATAAATCTACCGGTTTTCCTACTCCAATTTTCAATAAATATTACCTGGACATATAATTTAAGGGTAGAGTGACTCTCTTCAGAGCAGAAATGATTCACAGCTGTCCATAAGAAGTGGTAATTCTGGTAGAAGAACACTTACAAAGCTTATTGACTAACTGGAAACCAGTTTCACTTGCTTGATAGAAATAGTAGCTCTCTGGTCAAGTATACTGTGATTTCCAGAGGAAATAGAGATTACACCATAGAGAAATTGTTCAAGCAGCAGTTGCTGGATGAAAGAATGGGTTGTCAGGTTCCACTCCTAGTCAATAGAGAAGAACACTATCATATTCTTATGTTAATTTGCATATTTTGCAGACTAATACTAAATCTGTGTAGTTAAATGACTTCTTTTAAATTTTATTTGTTTGAGAAGAGAGAGCTGTTTCCAATTATTTACTGTGGATTACATTTCCTATTCATATGCTATTTAATGCTTTTCTGTCTAAATCATGTTTTCATGGGGAAAGATGCTATTTATCACATGTAAGGGTAATAGTATCTTACTTATGTCAGATTAACATTAATTGAGGCGACAGTTTAGGTTTCTGAACACTTTTAATGTTTTTTTATTTGGCACCTACTTCTCCAAAATCATCTAGTACTTTGTAAAGTTTCTCTCTGAGATTTTGAATTGAATTGTATGTGTATTCAAAAGGCAGTTATATGCAGCTACCTGATTAGATATTCATATAATGATTAGAAGTGTCTTATCATGACAGCTTTATATAAGGCTCAGAACTGAAGGATCATCACCTGCTGACTGTAGAAGTGAATGTCTATAATGGATTAATTTTATAGCAGCATGCTGAACTTACTAGAAATGAATACTGATCATATATTACAGTGATTATTTTATTTTGTCAGATATGTACTTGAACAGAAAGAATTCTTTTCAGCCTTCTTTTACTTATTGACAGATATAGAATTAGAAGGTAATAAATCAGAGGGTTTTATGCAGTTTAAAGTATTGTGTCTCCATAGGGGTATGGTCAAAGTGAATACTCTAAGATACAGCCCAGGTGCATTAAATTTCTTTAAGTATGTTCTTTGTGTAAATTTTGAAAATATGGAAGAAAGTTGCATAAAATGGTATAGTTAATTATATTACACTATTAGTGTATAGCAGAAAAAAAACCTTGTTTACAATGTTGGCAAAAATAAATTAAGAATATTAAACTATCATTTTGGATAAAAATTATTCAATGCTTAGTACAGCTTTTTCTATTTCTTTAATACAGATTGAGAGTTTGTGTCTTTGAGGTTTTTGGGTTTTTTAAGTGGAGGGGGAACAACTAAGTTTTATTCCATATTCACACTTACCTATGAAAAAACAGTATTCTCAAGAATTCTGGATATATTAGAATGACATTAATTTTAGATGAAAACAAAGAGAGGTGTTTTAAAAACGAAAAGGGGGTTCAAGAATGGGTTTTGAACCAATAAAATATACCTTAGGAATCCTGTTAGTGATATTTGAATTAGCATCTAAAACCTTACTAATAACAATCTCACGTTGTAAGAACACAGAAAGCCTAATTTATTCAATGGGAAGTTGCCCTTTGCTCTAAGTCAGAACTATTCCCTTATTGAAGGCTAGAACATTTTAGTGGTAAAGCTACTTAAGTACTACAGGTAATTGAAATGTGGCCTTGTCTGCTGCTTATTCTGATTTATTTTATTACTGCTTCTCCAGAACCATAAGGATAGGGTGGTTTTAAGACATTTTATAACTGAGCATCATAAATTGCTACTTCTTGGGTCTTAATCTTAATTCATGTATACCTGCTTAAATCAGAAATACTTCCATGGAAATCTGTTGATTTGTACCAGTTGTGCGCAACTGACAAAACCTCTCAAGAAGGAATGTTTGGTTTAGTTCAGTTTGGTATGAATATAACAGTTGCTTTGGAACATGTTGTCACAGGACCTTTCCCTTTTTGGGGTGGACTGTTTTTATTTATTTTTTTTTTTTTAATTCCTATGAGCTGTCTGTATGGTACTAGGTAACTAATTTTATTAGTGTATGGAAGCTATTTTTCTACATTTCTCTAGCTGGTGATATACTGAATTCGAGTGAAATAGAGCTAATATCAAAGAAGAGGAGTTGAGAAGTCCTAGCGATTTCATCCACTGTGAGCACTTCTTTTTCCTAAATTAAGTGTGTAATTATCTAACCTTATCTGTACTGTCATACGGTTTAACATTTATTGAACTAATGAGGATAAAGCTTAAAACTGCTTTCTGAATAATGATGAAACAGCTGCAATTTTTTCCCTTTGAAGAAGAAGCTAGGGAAAACGTAGGCAACTGAGTTTATAAGTTATCAGTAGCACAGCAAACAGACAGATATTATCAAAAGGATCAGCTCTTGGGGTGACCTACATGGAATAACTTGTATTTTCTGTAAAGCACTGGGACAAACACGTATGTGACATAGGTAGCATTGTAATAATGATACAGAGGAAAAAGGGGCTTATGTATTTTTATGTATTTATTATATGTCCCAATGTTTTTACACTATTTATACTTTAAGATTTACAGGATTTTAAGTAAGACAATAATACGACAACATGTACTTGCCTGTCAGCAGCAGCTGTGAGTCTAATGCATCTTGCTTTCCTTCCAAACAAGTTTGTTCAGACTAGAACAAATTCCCCAGTATGCAGCCATCCTTCTAATGTGTAATTACAAAGATACCAAATAATTGTCAGGAGGAAGACTCTCAAAAATACTTAATGAAAGTGTGTGAGAGAACAATCGATTCCTTTTGTCAAAAAAACAATGCTGGCAGTAAGTCTGAACATGTTGACTCTCATAATAGGGTAGGGTCTCAGGAAACATGCAGCCACAGCTGCTGATCAAATCTCATTAAGGTAGCCTTCCTGATTTATCCTGTAGTGATGATGAACATTCACAGACACTAAGTCAGTACAAGTCGGATAGTATACTATGCTTCAACTGCTCCAACAGCATCCATTCAGCACTGGTGAGGCCGCTCCTTGAATACTGTGTTCAGTTCTGGGCCCCTCACCACAAGAAGGATGTTGAGGCTCTGGAGTGAGTCCAGAGAAGAGCAACGAGGCTGCTGAGGGGTCTGGAGAACAGGCCTTATGAGGAGCGACTGAGAGAGCTCGGGTGGTTTAGCCTGGAGAAGAGAAGGCTGAGAGGAGACCTTATTACTCTCTACAACTACCTGAAAGGAGGTTGTAGAGAGGAGGGAGCTGGCCTCTTCTCCCAAATGACAGGGGACAGGACGAGAGGGAATGGCCTCAAGCTCTGCCAGGGGAGATTTAGGCTAGAGATTAGGAGGAGGTTTTTCACTGAAAGGGTCATTGGGCATTGGAATAGGCTACCCAGGGAGGTGGTTGAGTCACCTTCCCTGGAGGTGTTTAAGGGATGGGTGGACGAGGTCCTGAGGGACATGGTTTAGTGTTTGATAGGAATGGTTGGACTCGATCCAATGAGTCTCTTCCAACCTGTTTGTTCTATGATTCTATGATTTATGATCCATAATTGTAAGATTTTACTAGCTCTATGTACTTAAAATAAATTGCATTTGAAGTCATTATTTTGTAAAATGTATTATTCTCAGAATACTGCAAACAAGGAAGAAGAGAGAAGAATCACCTTTAAAATATCAGTCTTTCTTATTAATGTAATTCATGGCCCACGTTCTCCTAATCTCAATCCACAGAGTCAGTCATACATATATATATGGAGATCACCTGTCTGTGTCTAAGAAAGGGACAGATCTACTTCTGAGTGGAGTCCGGAGCCCTGCAGTCACTTAACTCAGGAGATCTACAGGAGCTCTTTTTTTTTTTTTTTTTTTTTTTTTCTGTGTAGCTTCATTGCTCTCTAATGAAAATCTGGGCATAAAGATATAGTAAGAAGGTCGTGCACATCCAGGTCAATAAACACTCCATAGCCAGAAAGCCATTGAATTTGCTTAGAAAATAGCATATATTCCACACATCCTGCTAGCAAATTATGTTACAGTGTTCTTCCTCTGTATCACTAGCCTCCTGGAGCACGATGTTATTGCAGAGTCAGCAAGCTGTACCTCCTTCTGCATGTGAATCATAGGAATATACACTGATATAACATTGAAAAAATAAAACGAACCAAACCATTCAAAGTACAATTAAACATTTTCTCTTATTCAAATCAGTAAGCCTTTTAACCGTAATGAAAGAATTTTCCTCTACATATTTTCCGAATGAAAAACCACATGGTTCTAAAACTACACTTTCAGGATATATCAATTTATAGGATTAAAACTGATAATCTTTAACATTTCAATATCAAACGACTGGTCTGAAGAACACTGTTACTCTTGAAAAGTCACTTGATGCTGAATCATTGCTAAGGTTATATCAAAATAATACTTAATATTTTCTAGACAGTTTTTTTTCTTTCACTTAAAACTTGGGATGAAGCATGGATACTTTTTGCTGAAAAAGACTACTATCTCTGGACAATAATTATCTTTCAGCTTGAGGACTTGCATTTCATACCAAATAACATGCAACATTTTCAGACTTCCGACGAAGAAAAATTGAATTTGTTTTCAAAGCTAAAAATGAAATGCACTGGATAGTTCTTCCTTCTTTGATGTATTGAAATGCTTTACTACAAATTTTAAATTGCATTAAATGTTTCCTATCAGTTTGAATACTTCTTAATCGATGCAAATATTTAGCATTTCTCGGAACTGCAATTAACCATGCATCACTGAAGGAAAAAATTTACTATTTTTTTTTCAAGTTATAGATGAACAAGGACTTTGCAAATGCATTCAACTTATGCTTTTATCTGTTGCTTTTTATTAGAAGATACTCGAAAATCTGAGAATGGTTCATTAATAATTCATCTGGTATCGGGTAGGAGTCATTTCCTACTGGAACCTGAAAGAAGAATTTGACTGAATGTTTTTGAGAGTGCTGTGAGAGAATGGCTGTTGACTGAACAAATATTTCAGAGAGGATGAATTCCTGTAAGAAGGCAAATGGCAGACTTTGCCTTAAATGAAGATTGTACTGTAGTACCATGTGGAGTCATAAGAGGGGTTTTTTGTAATGCGTAGTTTTATATACACTTTGTGAAGTTGTGAGGTCTGTAGAAGAAGAAATGTGCAATAAGAATGTACAGTGTGTTAGATACAAGACTCCGCAAAGTGCCTTAGAGTCACACTATTCTGTCTTAAAACCACTAATGTTTCACAAAGAGTCCAGATAAGGCTGGACTGTGATCAGTCTGTGAATGTGGTGATCAAACCAGATGCCTAGTAGTCATTAGTGGAAGCTGTTGGGGAGTAACTGCTTGTGAGAAACTGTGAGTTCAAGACTGGTGGGTCCAGATGAGCAGTTGAGTACAGAAGTGGGATACTGGTTTGGGGAATAAGAAAATTGAAAACTGATGTGGAACTTACGTAGACGGGAGTAGCAGGAAAAATAGCTATGTGAAAAAATTAGTTAAATATTTTGTGATGTAGAAAGTGTAGGGAGTAGAAAACTCATGAGATATACTATGAATGAAAATAGATATGGAGGAAGAAAAATAGTGTTGGAGAACTGTTGCAAAGAAGAGAGGTAGCAAAGGGATGAGTGTTGATAACTCTGGGAAAAAACAAGTGACAAAATGGAAAAGTAGAAGGAAGGAAGGAAAGATGGCTGGAGTGAAAGGATTAGAAGAGAACGAATTAACAGAACAGAATGTAATCATCACTTTGTTAAAATTAAATTAGTTTATCTAAATAATAGAAAAATACAAGTGTAACAAACATTTTGGAATACTACTTCAGTGCAATAGGTATTGTTAAGCATGACAGAAAAATGACAGAATTTTGCTTCAAACACCAATAAACAAATGATATAAGCGTGGGTTAATTAACACTTTTAATTTAAAATGTAAATTACAAGATGATGATCAGAAGAGGGAAACTCCGTTCTGTTGGTATGCCACCTCTTTTTCTAGAAAACTGTTAGCCAATTCTGACAGAAATGTCTTCAGAAGTGGTTTTATAACTAAGAAAAACTATTTATTTTTATGTTGGAAAGCACTGTACCACATCAAACTATTTTAAAATACTAGTATAATGGAGAAAATATTTGGAAAGCTTTGCAACTTATAAACACCCCCCACTGACCCATCACCATCCTTGCCCTCTTCTTTCTACATATTATTTTTTCTAAAATATTAAAAAAAAGTATTCCTGCATATTTCTTCTTGCGAATCTGGATTTAGATAATTTGGAACCAAAAAACCTAGCTATTTATATGCATAATTTGTGGAAATAATCCAGGTATCTCCATCCTGCATCAAAAAACCCCAAGGAAATTATTCAATAAATAGAGTAAAAATATGTTGGGAAAATTATTTATGAAAAAAAAATGTTGAACAGTATCAGGAAATAATAGCATCTGAGTACTTTTAGGTTGCAGGGGTTTTTTTCTCTAAAAGAAGCCAGAGGTGAAAACCACAAGGGGCCATCTTCAATTAACACATTTTATTTTTTCTAATCCACTTCTAAACCAATTTTGTCAAATGAAAGCATTTTTCTTGTGTAGACTGGGTACACACTTTAATTTATTGTGTTCCACACAGTAATTGAAGTGTGTACTGAGGACTCCCAATTAGCTTCGAAGCCATTTCTTATTTTGCAGACATCTGTCAATTATCACAGTTTCTTACCAGTGTAACATCATCTTTTCTTTTTTTTTTGTATTAAATTTGTCCACAGAAGTTTTGTGTCTTAACTGACAAATTTATTTCTGTCCTTGAAAAGAGCTTAGTAAACTCTACTTTGATAGATGTGACTGCTTTTCATGTCCGCTTTCTATGGCCTTCATTTTTGTCAGCTTGCTCTAGGTTCTTAACTGAAACACCTGGCTGAGGAGTGGAGTCATTATATTCTCCTTATAAGCAAGAATCAGTCACAGGATTTGACTCGGCCCATCCTCTGAGAGGTGCAAACATATCACTTTTCTGCAGGAGGAGCTTAGGTCTTAGGGCTTTTAACCCAAGTACAAGTCTGGAGAGACTGGGGAAACTAATTTGGTCCCATTGACCTAGGGATTCATATTTTGTTGTTGACAAGCTGAAAAAGGACACAAAACAGCAACACAGATTTTATGCTGCTCTTTATTTGGTCCATCCAGCTGGATGATCCTCTGACAACTGATCTCTGTTCCTAAAGGAACTAGAGGACAGCCTAGAGTAGAGGATAGCCTAGGATTAGAGGAAAGTCTACTGTGTTGCACAATTACTCTGGTATGTGCTCCAGAGAGGCTTTCTTTCACTCTAAACATGGATTCATGGATCTGTATTTAGGCAGTTAAATGAACAGTACAATGTCAGTGCAAGCTACTGCCTTCTTCTCTTTTCTACCTTTTTGTTTTAGCTAAGCCACTTTCTCATTTAGAAATCTAACGTTAAGTATCTTCTCTAGCAAATTCGCCATATATGCTTTGACTCATGCCATATATGCTTTGATTATTGCCTGACCATTCAGGTTGTGAACACTGTGGCTGGAAAATCATAATTAAAGTATCCTTTTTAAAAGTGTTTGAAGTGAGGCGTGGTCTTCCTTTCTTCTGGGTGTTAAGCAAGAAAAAATGGATTTACCTGGGTTTCTGTCAAATGAATAATTACATTCCTGTGATTGAAGAATTACCCTATGTGATGCATAAAGATGGAATTTAGGAAAGTAGAATGAACTGAGAGAAGAAATACAGAGGCAGAGGAAAGAATTCTTCTGACGCTGTACCTTGTTCAGGAGAAGAAAGACTGCTGGCGCCCTGAATCTCACGTTTCAGGGTCATCAAGAGGCTTGTTTTAATGTAAACTGTCAAATTATTCACAACAATTTTACCAAAGCAGAGGGAAGAAATTAGATATAAGGGAATACTTAACCAAACAAACCATGAAGTGATATCAACAAAGTGCAGCAGTCAGCCAAAGTAGCTTCCAGCAGAAAATTGAGAAAAAACATTTCTACTGTCTGAAGAAATTCTCCTCTAGTGCAAGCTTTTCTGATTTTCTAGGCTCTTTTGCCTTAACAACCCATTGGTATGCTACACAAAATAACTTCTCAGAGTGTGTGTCATATTTATCCCATTTTTCCAACAAAGCATGAAAAAGAGCCTCACTGGCATCCCCAACTTGCCTCACAGTGAAGAGCAACCCTCAAACAATACACTAAGAATTCTAAAAGATTATAAGTTTTTGATGGTAACTGCTAATCTAAACTTTCCAGTCTTAACATTTAGGGAGATCTGGGGTATAAGTAGAATAACTAAATTGTCTGAGGTATTTCTTTGGCATCAGATATCACAGGTTCTTGGAAGATTTTACTTCCAATTAAACAGTAACATATTTTCTCTCTACAAGGAGGAGGGACCATGGTTATGATATTATAATTTTCAACCTTTGTAGTTTCTTTGAGTCATATACAGAGCCATGTTTGTTTAGTTAATACAGCAAAGAACAGGGTGTTCCTTGTCTAGTTAGCTGTTTCTTTAAGTCCTTTTAGAAAAAAAAAAAAAAGAAAAGAAAATCCCTATATATAATTTAATGGTTCAACCATTCCAATTTCTTTCTAGTTTAGGTGTTTTTTTTGTTTATTAGAGGAATGATTTGAGAAAAATATTTAGGTGATTTCTTAAAAGGTGGAAACACTGACTGAGAAAGCTGGATTAAAATATTTTTAAAATTATATAAAAATTCATGTTGTGAGAACTGAGAAAAATAGACATATATTAGAAGAATATTTCATCTAAGTATCTTTGGCCAAATTTTTCTTAGCGTAAGACTATCTGAAAACAATTTTAAACCCTCCTTAAATAATACAATGACTCGGAACTACAGGAAGAATTGTCATGTTGCAATGTACTCTATGCACTCCATATAATTTTATGTTAAAAATACAAACAAATGTAAATGAGTTAAATAATTCCAAAATATCATTGAGTAAAAGTTTTATAAATATTATTGCATACACTCTTGAAATATCTATATAGAAATATATTATTTTCTAATTGAAGGTAAATTACTTTGTTTATAGCTCAGTATATCCATCCAACGCTAGGTCCAAATGTTCTGACCATGAAAACTCATCTTATACTCAGTTACTAAATGAAGTGTGGCCATATAGCAGTGTAATAAAACATGCATAATTACACATTCAGTTCCCTATATAATCATCATCTTCTTGTTGCTTTTCCACCAAAGTATTGACACTTTAGAAGTAAAGGTAAAACTGAGATTTTACATCAAATTATTTTAGTTTGTTGCATTCATGCCTTCCTATAATATGAAAAACTCTATACGCAGAGAAATAAATGTGAGCATATTAATGTATTCTGCTGCTGATGGTATTGATTGTACTTAAAAGTTTGCTTTTGCCAGAGAGCTATAAAAGAGAGATGCAGGATGCTGGTCTGATAGAGGACAGCATCCTTGTATCACCTTGTGTGTATAAATTATTGGATTTTTTACATAATTTAGACAGCATCCAAATGCATCCAAAGACATATTCTACATATATTTTAAATCTTTTTTGAATATATCCCTATCCTAATGACAATAAAAAACCCAGGACAGATTGGGAAATTTTTATCTCTGCTCTACTTTGGGCAGCTCTATTCAACTCTATGCCAAAGTCAGTCTAGTAACAAAAGTAAGTGAAATATGAACTGGTTCTCCTTCAGAGAAGTCAGAAGATGAAATTGTTCTCTAGGAATAGCAGCAATATAATCACTTTCTATAAAAAGCACATGAAATTGTCAAATTCTGTTATTGAAAGAAATTCTGACCATCAAAATATCTGAGCAGAAGCACAGCAGATTCAAGTCACCTTGTCTTTAGTGCCAAAAAGTCATTGTGTCCGATGCACCTGAAAAACTGTTTATTCTTTGTGCACTTTAAACTCTATCAGTGCTGATGGATGTTTGTATATGTGTTTGACCAACTGAAAGTTAAAAATGGTGTTGTCTATGTCCACATTTGAAGACATTGTTCACTTGAAAAAAAATCAAAAAATAGACAAATAAGGAGACAGTTCTTTTCAGTTTAATTAGTAAGATAAATTTCCTTACTGAAAACCAGAAAGATTTATTAAACCTTTAAAGAACGGGTTGAAAGATGAGGAGTTATCCAGTCTACCTCTTTCCAGACAGCTGAGAATCCAGCCACAAGGTATTAGTTCAATGATAATAATGATAATAACGAAAAAGTACCCTAATCCTCTAACTCAATTTCAATTTTTACTTTGTAATTGGAACTAACATAGCCTATTTTGGATGCCATATAGACAGAACAATATATTATGCTATAATTTGTCATGAGTCTGCAAGGGTAAGGCTTGTCTGATCAGTTGTATACACCAGTAATGCAGACTGCTATCCCAATGCTTTCCATTCTAGGCTGTCTTCATAATCAACAAAAAATAAAATAAGTAGTTCCAGGGCATGATGCATCTACCTACTAGGACAAACATAGATATAAAAGTATAGATACTACATGAAATATCTGTTTCTCTAAGACAGTTTTTTCCCAAAAAGCAACTGATAATAAAGTGATAACTCCCAAGTATTTCAGTCACTCAGATTCCATGCACAATACGGATAGGATTGCATTATGAATGTAAGTACACTCTTCAAGTGATCATCTGACATATTCAAAGCTAATGAGTCTATCCAGAGAGTGGTGATTTTTTTTTTTTTTTTTTTATCCTGGCTGGACTATGTGTTAACCAGGTTGGCCTGTCAACACCTAGTATGCTAAAGGACTGGTTATATTCCAAAGCACTCTGGTATAACCTGGGCAGCTTTCCCAAGCTGCCAGGTGGAAGAGATGGAAAGATGTGGGTGTTGGAAGACTACAAGCCAAATTGTGTCAACTGTTTCTTACTGTACTTTTTAACTTGGGGAACTCTAGAATTGAAATGGAACTTTCTTGTTTTAAAAATAAATAAATAGATGCTGAACACCTTTTTTCCTTTCAAAAAAGTATATGTGAAAAAAAATTATAACTAGCAAACTTTTTACCAGGAAATGGGGAACAGATATAATAATTCTTGGTGCTTAAATAGTTGGAGGTTTTGGGGTTTTTTTAAATGTTTTTAAATGAAGAATGGCAAAATCCTGGTGTGTTTTCTGCCTCCATCTATTTCTCAGTCATCACAAAGATATCAGTTCCGGCTCCCCTGTATAACTTTCTCATATATTACTTTTCTATCTGGTCTTCAAAATAGAAAACTGGAAAAGATTGTCATAATGGTAACTCTGTGCTCATTTTATTTGTGCAAAGAGTAGTGGATAATCCAGGATGATACGCATAAATGTTATCATCCCCTTTGCAATTCCAATTAACTCCCTAGATCACTTATCTACAGCTATGTTAAACTTTCAGATTGAGTCAACTAATTTTGTAGTATCATACTCATTAAAAAAAAAATAACTGGTGTATAATTTTTCCTGAGCAATTAACAAAGTGGGAGATACACAGCAGACACATAAATGGTAATGTAGTATGTTAATTATCACTTTAATCTAGTACTACGCTCTAGTATTATATACGAAAAAGTCACATATTTGTTTAAATAATATCATGAAAATAAGTAAAATTTAAAAAAAGCTCCTAAGATTAACCAATGCGATGCAGTAAAATAAAATCCATTTTCTGGACTCCAGAAAAAGAACTAAAATAGACAATAAAAAAATAGCTGAAATTATGTTAAATTTAGTATCCTGAATTTGATCATGAAAGCCTGTGTAGTGTTCTTTCATGAGTCACGGCCAATGGCCTATTAATTAAATCTCGTTAAGCATAATGTGATATATGCTTTCTCATCTGTAATACGTCCTTATAACACACTCAGAAAAGATTTTAAAAAACCAAACAAATTGAAGTAAAACAACAACAAAAAAAGCCACCCAAAAATGCTCAGCATGGAAAAAAGCTTGAATGATAAAATAACAAGAACATTAATAATAAAAGCAGATCCTGATTAGATAGAATGACTCAAACTGGGGCTGGAGAACAGGGGCTGGAGAACAGAACCTATGAGGAGCGGCTGAGAGAGCTGGGGTGGTTTAACCTGGAGAAGAGGAGGCTGAGAGGAGACCTCATTACTCTCTACAACTACCTGAAGGGAGGTTGTAGAGAGGAGGGAACTGGCCTCTTCTCCCAAGTGACAGGGGACAGGACAAGAGGGAATGGCCTCAAACTCCGCCAGGGGAGATTCAGGCTAGAGATTAGGAGGAGGTTTTTCACAGAAAGGGTCATTGGGCATTGGAATAGGCTGCCCAGGGAGGTGGTTGATTCACCTTCCCTGGAGGTGTTTAAGGTGCGGGTGGATGAGTTCTTGAGGTACTTGGTTTAGTGTTTGATAGGAATGGTTGGACTAGATGATCTGATGGGTCCCTTTCAACCTGGTTGTTCTATGATTCTGTGATTCTATGAAACATTCATGAATGTCCTTATACAAAGAATACATCACGGTAGACTAGCACTGAAAAGGAGCCTTGGAATTAACGCGATGGATATTGTGGATAAGGGAGTTCTTCATGATTCACTATCTCTTAATTCAGCAGACCACTTAAATAGCTGAGGACATTCAAATCTAGGTTCAAAATCCCTTCAAAGAAATGAGAACTGTACTTCAGCACCAACTTCTCAGAAAGTATTTGGGACACCTCTTTAAACCACCATCAGCTGTGTGAATATCCACAATATATTTCATAGAATCATAGAACAACCAGGTTGGAAGAGACCCACTGGATCATCAAGTCCAACCATTCCTATCAAACACTAAACCAAGTCCCTCAGCACCTCGTCCACCCGTGCCTTAAACACCTCCAGGGAAGGTGAATCAACCACCTCCCTGGGCAGCCTGTTTCAATGCCCAATGACCCTTTCTATGAAAAACTTCCTCTTAATGTCTAGCCTAAATCGCCCCCGGTGGAGTTTAAGACCATTACCTCTTGTCCTGTCCCCTGTCACTTCGGAGAAGAGCCCAGCTCCCTCCCCTCTACAACCTCCTTTCAGATAGTTAGAGAGAGCAATGAGGTCTCCTCTCAGCCTCCTTTTCTCCAGGTTAAACAACCCCAGCTCTCTCAGCCATTCCTCATGGGGCCTGTTCTCCAGCCCCTTCACTAGCTTCGTTCCTCTTCTCTGGACTCACTCCAGAGCCTCAGCATTTCTATGTGAAGTCAAATCAGATTGTTTAAACAATTCTCAATAATATAATCTAGTGTATTTCACTTCTTTTGAAAGTGACCTAGAGGTGTTCCAAGTACCACTTTACCTGCTACATAAACTGATGGCTTGAGATCAGCTACCAGATCAAGATCTCAGTAGATCTGTTCCCTTAAGTGCAATATTTTGAACTATACTTTTGTTTTAAAATGTACTGCAGTGTATGTTAGGATGCATGAAGTGCGAGGCTCCTGAGTGTCACTGAGACCACTTTAAGCTGACCAGGAAGACATGACTGAAGCAAATTCAATGCCTAGAAATATATTTCTGATGTTTTTTTCAGTTTTTCTTTTTATTTAATCCTATTTTTCTTGGTATTAATAATTATCCACATTGGTAAGTAATGTTATTCACTAGTTCTCTGTTTTAAACCCACTGAAATCTAGGGACATGATTCCCTTGAAATATTTTGCATTAAACATAAGAATATTTTCACTTAAAATTTGCATATCCCAAAAGTAGGTCTTAACATAAATATAAAAGGGAATCTTTTGTTCCAAATTCTACAGTAACATTTATTACTGATGTTGAAACCTTTACACTGTCACCACTGTGAGATTTCCTGTCTTTAATAATTAATTCAAACTATATCATCCATATTATTTAGATTTCAATTTAGTACAAAGAAGTAAAATCCATTTATGGTTGTACAATAACTGTTTATTCACACTTTTTTGAGTGTATCTAATGAAATACTGTAAATCTTTCTATGCAAATAGGTCTTTTATATATTGATTAGATGTAAAGCTTTTTTGGCTACAATTCTGCATGAACAAACTGCATTTTGGGTAGGATGTCCATAAATGTGCACCTACCTGATTAGCAGAGTGAAATGTTGAGTATACATATCTGTATTTACCTTCAATTATTTATGTTTTATTGTTTTAATTATAAGGAACAGTCTTTGCAGTGACTGTGATACAATATTCATATGTACAACAGTGTTTAAAAAATTAATGTATATTTAAACTAAACTACAAATTAAAATATATTTATCTGGCCTTAATTTTAGCTATCACTTAGGGGAGCTGAGATGTATTGTTATTGCAGAGTAAACCAGAAAACAGAAGTTACATTTCACTGTTAACCGACTGTTACATGACAAGTAAACAAGTTTAATCATGTTATTCACCTCATTGACTTTAATGATTCAATAATAGATGTAATAGGCACCTCAGGACCAGATGGCTTAGCGAAAAAAGTTCCCATGAACTACCACTCTTTCATCTCGAGTATCTGATAAATATGTTAACTCCCTGCACTGCTACAACAACCGGAATTTCTCACCAGCTGGCCAGTTGCTCTGCACAGTGGGTGCTATGATCTTCAGTTGAATGTTGATATTCTCTGTTCTGTAGTGGGGTCAGGACTTGTGGGGATTTTTTTTTTTGTTTTCAAACATGGGTTTTATTGATTTTACAAAAACATTATAATAACTGGCAACAGGATAAGTGGATAAGATTTAAGAAGCAGTTTGATTCAATATTAGCTCTACTTGCAAAAGTGTTCATCAACCCATTAGCAAATTGAGTTGGATGTATGAAGAGAAAGTGGGGCTACATCTACTTCTCATCAAGTTATTTTACTGTCCCCCAACATTTTGGTCTGCCTCTTGCTACCTCAAGCACAGTCTGCATGTAATCATGCTTGGCAAACATTTCAACCACAGAAACACCTCATTTGTAGCTGTCATCTGTGCTGCCACAAGACGAGTGCCAAAGAATCCCTCCCTCTCCTAGAAATGTCAACAAAATGGACAGGTTGATTATCTACAGCCTGGATCAGCCAACACTGTTCAGATCTGAGGCAGTATACAGACTACCGTCTACCAGTCTCGCTTGCTTTTAACCATGTCTTTTTAGCACTCCTGCTCTTCTTTACTTAGATATCACATCTGTTTTTGCCTCTGTCTGTGCAAAATCTCCCTGTGTCAGAACCTAGGAAAAGGAAGCTTTTTTCATGTCTGTGTGTGTGTGTGTTTTCACAGAACATTATTCCCCCTGAGTAACAAGACTTCTGATTTGCCTTGTAAACAAGATCATCAAGAAAAAACTTTGTCCAAAGTTTTAGAAAGGAAACGTAAAGCTGCATAATGAAAAGAGAAAGGAGAAAAGTGAAACATAGGCCCATTAGCCATGCCATCAGTTAAGTGATTCTGAAACACAAGGCAATTCTGAAAGGCTGTGATAACTTAATTGTATGCCTATTCAAAGCTTACTCATAATACAAATTGGAATTTATCAGCAATTTTAATTACTTCTAAGTTACACTAAAATGCTAGAAAATAAGAGGCATGACACAACTCTATACAAATTTATTTTTCATTATTGCTCACTGTACTCATTATATATTGTTTATCTCACTTAAATGCAAAATAGAAAATTCGTCAGATACTATCCTAGGAGTGAAGAATTAAACACTCTTTCTGTAATAATAGATATCTTCCCATGATAGTATAAAAAGCCAATTATTTGCATTGATTTATTTGTTCGCACACCATGACTCTGCAAGGAGGTACTACTATTTCTCTGTATAAAAAAAATAACAATCTGGTTTAAATAAACAGAAACCAGAAAACATTGAAAGTAGGTTTTGGGGGTTTCTTAAACATGGACATGTCTTTTTTCACATATCTTTTTTGTGAAATATATCTACCAAAACAATACATCAGAAAGAAACAAAGAAAGACCAATATAACAAAGTATTGAAGCACAAAGAAATATATATTCTAGACACAATAAAAATCAATACAAAGATATAGCAAGTGAAGTATAGAAACAAAAACACAAAAAAAGAGGGAGGTGAGAACAGTATTTCAAAATGGCAACAGAAAAAAAATATCTATACATATACCACGACCAAAAAGTCTAGGAGAGAATTCTTGGACTGCTTCTGTAAGTGGATCACAAAGACCAAAAGAGCTGGTTAAGAAAACTGAAGCAGGAGAACTATTCTCTGCATTATCTGCCATCAAAGAAACAAACCCCTCTCTCTAGTCAGGTACATGAACAAAGGTATAACACATATAAGAATTCCGACACAATTACCTAATGAACTATATGAAGCCATGCTGAGATTTACTCTTTGCCACTTTACAACTGCATGCCAGGCAGACAAATTAAATGGTGCATAACAGTCCACTTCTCCAGAGAGGACTGATTTTTTCCGGCAAAGGTAACACTTAGGAGTGGGGTTTCTTCAGCACTATACTGTGTATCAATGACCCCAGCATTCTATATTTGTGGGTATTTTTCAGTTCAATGCCTGATGGTAGGCAAAATCTGCACAGATCAGATGGTTGTATAAAGATCAACATGAAGATCTCACTGAATTAAATGTTTACATGTATTTTATGCTTCAGAAGCATTTGAGAGTGCTTAGAGATGCAGATTCTTCTAGGAAAATGTTGGAAAACTGTCTGGTACAGCAAATATGAAAATATCACACAAGGTTTTTACATATGGCCTTTCAGGGACAACTCCTTCAGAAGAATAATATGGAGAATCATATTTAGGCTTTGATTTGCAAGACCTAGTTGATTTACTCTAAAGGGGGCTATGAAGGAATTGACACTCACACAGGACCTGAGACACAATTATACATCTACATCATCTAGCAATGTAAACAGATAGAAGGAAAAATGATTTTACAAACATATATGCACAAAAGGAGGGCTGAGGATAATCATCAGTCTTCATTGGATTCAGGGGTAATAATCCTGATAAAAGATGAGGTACTTAATGCATTCTTAGCCTCATTTTTTTAATAGTAAGACCATTTGTTCTCTGGGTACCCAGCTCCTGAGGTGGAAGACAGAGATAGGGAGTAGAATGGAGCCCAAATAAACCAGAGGAAAATGATTACTGATCTGCTATGCCACTTGAACATGCACAAGTCTGTGGGGCCAGATGAGATCCACCCAAGGATCTATCGTATGAGCTGGTGGAAGTGCTCACCAGGACAATTTCCATCATTTATCATCAGTCCTGGCTAACTGATGACATCCCAGTGGATTTAAGTTTAACAATTGTGATGCTCATCTAAAAGAAGGGAAGGAGGATCTGGGGAACTACAGGCCTGTCAGTCTCAGTCCAAAGAAGAGCAACGTAGCTGGTGGAGGGGTTGGAGAACAGGTCCTGTGAGGAGTATCTGAGAGAGCTGGGGTTGTTTAGCCTAGAGAAGAGGAGGCTGAGAGGAGACCTCATTACTCTCTACAGCTACCTGAAAGGAGGTTGTGGAGAGGAGGGAGCTGGCCTCTTCTCCCAGGTGACAAGGGACAGGACAAGAGGGAATGGCCTCAAGCTCCACCAGGGGAGATGTAGGCTAGAGATTAGGAGGAGGTTTTTCATGGAAAGGGTCATTGGTCATTGGAACAAGCTTCCCAGGGAGGTGGTTGATTCACTTTCCCTGGAGGTGTTTAAGGCACGGGTAGATGAGGTGCTGAGGGGCATGGTTTAGTGTTTGATAGGAATGCTTGGACTCGATGATCTGATGGGTCTCTTCCAACCTGGTTGTTCTATGAATCTATGATTCTGGACTGTGTGCTGGGGCAGGTTATGGTCTTGAGTGACATTGTGCAACACAAGCAGGATAACCAAGTGATCAGGTCCATTCACCATGGATTTTGGAATAGCAGGTACTGCCTGACTACCCTGTTCTCTTTCTATGACACTTTGTGGATGTACTATATGATGTTATGATTTGGATGGAGGATAATTTCTTTTCAGTGAAAAATTAAGTTGGCCAACCTGAACATCTTTTTTTTCCCCTAGTGACAGCATCAAAAAAGAATTATTAGGAATTATTTCACCATGCTCCTGATATATAAGGATAACTGCACCTGGATGAGAAACTAATGGAATATTACATATACTATAGCTACATGAATGAACACAATACACCTAGAGTGTGTAAATCTGCCTTGTCCAGCCTTTTCTAGTTTTACTTATTTTCTCTCCTGTGTGTCTGAATGATTATGTAGTTCTTTGACGGTCAGCTGGGTTTTGTTGATAATTAGCTTCAAAGACAAAGGCTAATTGCTCAATTGTCTTTGGAGAGTCTGATGGGAGAAGTCAGAGCTCATGGACAACCAGAAAGCAAAAAAAGGACAACTCTCCAGAGTTAATAAAGGAAGCTTGTATTAATGTCATTTAACTTCCATTTGACAGTATATAGATTTTCTTCTAAATGCATATGCCCCAAAAGCCAAGCTGCTGCATCAGATATTGTAAGATTACCCTAATATGTAATATTTCTGGATATTTATGAGATAATAGTTTCCTACCATGGTGTTTATATTTAAAAGGGGAATTTTTTTAAACGCTAGTGAAGGTATAATTATGATTACTGGTGGGAGATTTTAGATTTGTTTTTCATGATGGAAAAGATTTCTAAAAATATATAGATCGGGGTGGTCAAATGTACTCAATATGTCAGTAGTGGTATTACTAGTGTTATAACAGAAAACTGTATAGATTTAACAGATGATATCCAGAAATCCAAATAATAGACTTTCTTCTAACTTTGTATTTTTTTCAAGGTAGTGATAGAAAGACCTAAGTAACATGAACAGAAAACAGCTGAATTTTTTCTCACAAGTGTACTTTTTTGCAAGGATTAAATTTAGAAGGGGCTTTGGTGCCATTAGTAAGGGGCTTATGGTCCTCATAATGTCTATGTGAAGTTCATAATTATCCTGGAAATCTAGTTCTAGGCACTGACTCTCATTAGGACCTTTTATTTAAATAAGAGCTTCCACAACTGGCAGAATTTATGTCAGATTGCTTTTCATAAATGGATGGAAAGGTAACTAAACTGCCTCAAAGGTCCCAGCATAATTAGTATTAGTATCTGTTATAATTTCGCCATTTTTAAGACAGCCTGTATTTTCCCTAACCAATTTTACATATTCATGGTCTTACCTCTTGCTGTGATTTTATAGAAAGTTTCTAATTATTAAGAGATCAATTTGATATTTTTTCATTCCTACCACACTTTATAGTAGCCAACAAACCTAATATTATTGCTAAACTGAATCACTGGGGAGTTCAGTTTTATGATTATATTTAATTATGAAACCATATTATTCCAAACCTTTTCATTTTGAGAGCCATCTACATGTAGAAAAAATAAGAGAGCCTAGACAATTGAATTAAAAACCTAGAAAGCCAGGAGCTTGTGTCAATAAAAGTAGTGCAGATACTGAAAATAAAGTACAAAAATAAGATACTGAAAATAAGCACACAGTGCAGAACACCGCCTTCACATGAGTCAGTGGGATTTTCATCCTGATATTTGGAGTGGTAAGAGACGATAATAGTCACAAGCCATAGACTCTCATGAACTAAATTTTTCCTTTTTCCCTGAAGACAACAGATGGAACAAGCCATCATATTTCCATTCAATTTTCTCCAATCCTTTCCCTTTGACCCTGAGTCGGAG
Organism: Coccyzus lansbergi; assembly: GCA_033558105.1. NCBI lineage: Eukaryota > Metazoa > Chordata > Aves > Cuculiformes > Coccyzidae > Coccyzus > Coccyzus lansbergi. The sequence continues at coordinate 2,057,705 of JAUMJK010000056.1, read as the reverse complement.
TCTGACAAAATTAATTTGATACACGACTGAGAATCCTTGAGTTGTTGCTGTCTGTAGCATGCTACAGATCCCTCATCTATCCACTCATCTACCAGTTTTGTTAACAAATAGATCAAATTACCTTTCCAGATGCGATACCCATCTTCCATTTTGAAACATATAGCATTTTTCCACTGAAAACTCATTTTTTAAACTCTACAGATTAACTGCAAAGGACAATGAAGTCTTGAGTCTTCATTTCACATTTATTTGTACCATGGTTCTGAGACTTCCCTACAGCATACAGGGCTTAAGACTATGATTATCAACTAACCGAAAAGTCACACATAGTGAACATCTGACAGAAAAATGCTAGTAGGAAAAAAAAGGAAAAGAGAAAAAAAGGTTTTTTTTAAAAAAGATAACACTGGTGGATATTTGGAATCCAAAGAACTACTTTCATTTTTTGCCTTCCTCTTCTACATGAATGTCAGAATTCAAACTTTCATATGTATCAGTCATTTTATGCAAATAACTATGCAGTAAGTATTATTTTTAATTATTTTAGACTTATTTGTGAGGGTCTTATTCATACTGGGCAGTACATACCTAGTCAGATTCCTCAATTAATATCTCCAGTGAGACAGTATTAACTGGGGAAGATGTAAACTCCTTTATTTACTGGGTCAGATGCTACCGCTGTGATGGAAGTTAGTAAGTATCCTGCTGCAAATATTGACATTGATCTATTCATTCTATAGAATGAGACCAGCATTATTAGGAGTATTTTTAAATTCAAAATATAATAGAAAGGAATACATGTAGGAATGTAAATGTGGGTATGTGGTCTATATCTTTAGGTACATATAAGTACACTATGCAGGTATGAGTGAGAATTTCTTAAAAATTGTTGAGCGTACAATATTGTTAGAAACAGGAAGACACTATAAAATATACTGTGATAAAACCCAGTGATGAACTTCCTTTAGAATAAAATTTAAGTGGCAGGATAAATGATATTACAGGACTTAAGATCACTGTTCATCTGCAAAATGTACATGCTTACTACTTTCTAGATCACAGTCAGTATACATTACCTTTTTGACAATGAAATACAGTCTTTTATGAGTGTCTGCAAATCACTACTTGTCCACCAAGAAGCAACTTTGGTGCTCCTGCCTTATTACCGGTGTGGTGAACTTTTCTAGACAAACTTCAAAATGCCTGACAGTTTGCTAGCTTGCTGGGAAAAGTCAGGAAATCCAAACAAGCTTTTAGTAATAGAGTGTGGCCTTGTCTCAGAAATTTCTACAAGAAGGAATTATTAAATTTATGCTATGATTAATTTATTTCAGTTTGTGCAGGTTCCAAAGAAGAAATGCCATAAAGAAAAGGAGATTTGTGTGGTGGCATGTGTTATGCAGTTTTGCACCAATGTAAGCAAGTTAAGCACTTATGAAGAATTATTTCTGTAAACAATTTTTTCTTACCAAATTCAAAGAACTATTTTGATGATTCTACATAAGCCTCAGAATTCATACTTTTGTATAAATCCGTCATTGCCTGCAATTGTCTTAACTGCATTTTATGCTATAATGCATCACTATGAGATAATCCATGTGCAGCATTAAGTGCTCTAAATTACTGCAAAATGAAGTAACTTATCACAGTGTGATGCTAGAACTGCAAATCATTGATATTTCCTAGTTCCCATATAGCATGTTGCTTTGCTTGAGCTCATTTTTTTAGAGTATTTTTTTTTTTCTAATTCACATAACTAGCCTTAAATTATCCTTTTATCAAAACCCTGCAGGTATACATGAGCATGTGCAGCCATATACACATGTGAATATATCTGCAAAATATGATTTCTGAATTGAAAGAAAAGGAGTTTTAAACTGGTAGAAATAAATCAAAAAGTATACGTCATTCTTTATTTAAATCGATCTTGAAATTAGGACATAGCTTAAGCTGTATTAGAAGAGCTTATGAGTAGTTTTGATAGGTTTTAAATAATGATCTTGTGCTACATCATTAAGATGAACTCATATTACCTTCTCTGTTGTAGCATCATGATATAAGATTTAAGCATTTTTCCAGGGATGCCAGGATTTTCAAACCCTTCTAGGATTCCCTAGATTGAGACCAAGTTTATAGCTGTTTTTTTCTCCTGCTCTTGTTGTAATTTGTCACTGGAAATAAAGGGCTTGACATTACAAACCCCTTCAAAACATTGCTTGCAAATTAAATAGATTTAGGCATGTTTCTGTTGACTTTAGGTCCATTTCTGCTACATGCTGGTGTAGGTAGGACCTAACAACTCAGCAAACAGTCAGAGGCTCCATGCAGAGCTGCTAATCAACTCTGTTCGACAACTGATATTAGTTAGGGAACAAGTGGATTAGAACAAGGTATCTGTAAAATGTCAGATCTGTTTGTTTTGAGGCAGCAAGTGCTACTTCAGATGGAGATTAAAGAACAGATAAGGTCCTATGAGGGAAAAGAAACATAATTCAGTAAGAGTTCTACTTTAGAAATATAGAGTAAAAAACAGCAAAATCAGTATAGTCACAAAGAATCTCAAATCAGGACAAAAGAATAAAAATCTACTTAAATTGAGAGAGCAAGGAATATACCACATTGGAGTATTCCAGCAAGGGATTTGGACCACAGTCTCTGTGTTTATGTGAAGTAGAAAATGAATATAATCTTGCTTTATAAACAGACTTTGGATTTTATTGTTGTAGTTAAGACAAACAGGGCACACACTTCTCACAGAGTATGAATAGTGTATATTTTAGAATGAAAAATGTTTTTATATATACAAACCAGATTAACTATCTGTTAATTGCTTAAAAGGCCAGGAAGATAAATGACTAAACAGTCAGAGCACTAATATGAATTTTACACTGTGTATTGAGTTGAAACCTGCGACACGGCTTCTGAGTCCTGTGGAGTAGCTGTGCTAGATCCACAGGCACTGTGATCAAAAGCATTAAAAGGCAGAGGCCAGTCCTGTCAGTTGGCTAATGAAAGGTGAGGCAGAGGCATCCCTTCCTTACACTCACTTCATGCTGATCACACTAGACTTAAGGAGAGATTTGCCAGGGTCAAGTGGGATGAGCTAGGATTAAGTTCTCAAACCAAAAGCAGTTCTTCAGGCTTGAACGGGAAAAAATTCAGCTCTCTTGCATTGCTTACTGCAGACAAAGTGCTACCTTTAGAATAGATCTTTGTTCTTCAGCCTGCAGAGGTAGTCTTAACAACAAGGCATTTAATTTTTAAGGGCTGATAAATCTGGTCCTTAGTATCCATGTCATAGTTGCATGGGTTCCAGGTGATTAATTACCACTCCAAATATTGTACCTGTATAAACACTAGCATAAATTAGACACTTCAGCAAATCCTTCTTGTCTACTCAGTGAGTGTGAGATCTCAACTGAGTAATTTGCTGGTTTTAGGCTTCCACAGTTAAACAAAGATTTAGACCAGTGTGACACAGTCTAAAAGAGAGTTACAACAATGACCATAAATCTAGAAATCTAGAAAACAACTGCCTGTGAGTAAAATCAGAGGAATTCTGATTTTAATCTGAATTTAATCTGAAGAACTGAAAACTAAAGGGAGACAAAACAACAGCCTTCAAATCTGTGGAAGGTTGTGGGAGAGAAGAATAAATAAACTGTTCTCCAAGAGGACAGGAAAAAAAAAAAGAAATAAGTTAAATTGCATTGAAGGGAATCTGACTTTGACATCAAGAAAAATTTTCCAGCTGTGAGGCCGGTTAAGCAATGCAACTGATTGCTCTGGCAGGATGTGGAATCTCTATCTTTAGATGCTTTTAAGAACAGGTTAGATAAATATCTGTCAGAAACAGTTTAGATATAGTGACCCTCTCTTCAGGAGAGAATTTCTGCAGATGAATTTCTTAAGTGTTTGTGAAGTTTTTCAGCCTCAATTTCTATGTCTTTAACAAATTTCAAAAGTGTACATTTAATTAAGTTGAAAATTTATTAACAGAAGTGCACATAGATCTATCATCTAATCACTAATGCTACATTCTTTAGAGCTGGGTTTTTTTCCCCCCTTTGCTCTGTGTTTTGTTACCAAGTAATGCCTCTGGTGCTTAACAAATACCATTTTTAAGAGGTACATAGCAGAGCTGCACATAACTGTAAGACAGAGCAGGACTCTGCTACTATTATTTATGCACAATAATACTTAAAGTATTACACAGTTGTTTCACTTTGGCAGAGACAAAGGATTCCATATAAAACACAAAATTAGCAATAATCCAATAAATAGAGTAGCTGAAATTTAAACAGCATGTAGGCTTTTAAGAGTACGTGAAATAGTTGTCATTTTTCAGTTGTAATCCTACTTGTTCCAGGTTTATTCCTGCAATAAAATCTTGGAATACCCACATTATAAATGTATGCTAGTTAATTTATATACTGTTTAAATGCATGATTATTCTAGAAAGGAATTAAGGAGGCATGCTTTCCTTTTATGATTAATGTTAACTCATAGCACATACAAAGTCATTTATCAACAGATGCATTTTGACACCTGATAAAGTCTGTTTATCCAGATATTTATTCCTAAAGCATACTTGTATAAACATTCTCCAATGTATAAAATATGGCAGTTCTGTATAGCTTTGGAAGTGAAAATGGTGTTTTATTCAGCAGATGAGAAATATTTTATTTTCCCAAAAGAGCTTGGCTACGTAATTTATGTTATTTATACAGAACAATTCTGCAACTCCGGTATTTAGTTGAAAAAGGAAAAAAAGTGAAAGACATGGAGGTGTCTTTTTGATGCTCAACAGTGTTCAGAAGATATTTATATATATATAAAATTTAAATAAAGCTTTGTCAGTAAGTTGTTCTCATAAAAGTACACTACAAAAGAATTATCACCAGAAATAGGAGGCAAAAGACAAACCCATGCTTTATACAGTAGCAGGTCTATTACTCTCTTTACAATAAGTGTTCCATACAGGAAATCCCATAGATATTTTTCTTAATGTATTAGTGACCTGAAATAAATGAGCCAGATTTAATTCAGAAGGGTCTGTGGGCCTAAAACTGTGCTAGAGGACAGATATTTATAATTGCTTGTGCTTCTCTAAATGTTTCTCCAAAACTGATACCTAATGCTCTTTGTTTGGTTTTAGCTAAGGGAAATTCAAGTCTGGATGGTGTTCCAGATTTTACAAAACATCTGTATTGGAAGGCTTCACTGACAGAAATTTTCAAGGTCTGGAGAAAGGGCAATTCTTTATGGTAAACAGGAATATAAAGCCATGACAATGCCAGTTAGATTAGGGTTGAGTAATATTTTCATTTGAAAATGAAAAAATGTTGGGGAGTAGCTTCCGTTGGATATGCACAAATACTGATAACAGAGACCAAGTACTACTGGTGGTAAAGTGCTTACGTTTGTTACAGCTCTCAAAGAGTAACTATTACATTTTTCAGAATTTTTCCTTTGTTTTTCTGTTCAAGTCCTCTCATCTAACCTGGGAGGAATAAAATAGAAAAAAAAAAAAAAAAAACAAAAAAAAACCAACAAACCCACCCTCAAAGTTTTCTGTGCAGGAATAAACGAAAAAATATAAGAAGTCCAGTGAGATAAGTTGAAATATAATGATGAAGCTTTCTATGTAATTTATTTATTTATTACCATTGTAATCCTTGAAAAAGACAAAACTGTTATTATATCTGAATTGCAGAACTTACCAATTTTTTATTTAAAAAAAAAACCAGATCCAGACCTTTCCACATTAAAAGTAAAGTGAATTTAAACCAATAAATAAATATTAAAAAATGAAAGTTTTAGCAATTTGTCTTTAACTTCTGAAGAAAATATATCATGAATAAACTAATCCAGAGCTAACTATTTTGTATTAATAACTAAAAGTTAATTAGCAACCATCGAACAATGGTATTTGGGTAGGCAAAACAAATGGAGGCCTGGTTATACTTAATTTGTGGTAGTATTATCCAATAATAAAAACGCCACACAAACCAGAATAAAAAAGGTGTCATTATTCTGTTGTAAGACAAAATACAAGTTCAAGAGATGTGAATGATCAATTCTTCTGATACTATCCTTTAACTTAATGGAGTGCAATGAAATTACCTCAATGATGCAAGAGACAGACACACAGTAGAGTCCTGTGAGGGTTATTTACGACAGGATATCTAATCTGGTGGGTTCCTGGTGTAGAGAACTAGCTGAAGGTTGGCTTCCTTCTATCGGGTGATTTCAAGTCTTCGTGTTGCCCACTGTTTGCAAATAATCTACTGAAGGTTTCACTGCCAAATGTGCTTTTGTGCCTCAGCCACTGTTTTCGGTATCTGGGGTAGACATGAAAGTTTGTAAAGACCTACAGTTTATGTGATTACAGGTACTAACATCTATGACTATAAAATTATTCTTTTAATATAAAAGAGAATAATTACATGTAAGGGATGGTGAGTGACAATTTAGAGCATTCTTTTTACTCCATTTTGGTGCTTGCCAGCACTTTTTAGCTCACTACACACTACTGTTATTGGTGAGCACTTATATAAGTAACCTCATAAATGAGTCAGCTTGTACTGTGAGTAAGTGCTGCTGTGAGGCATGTAGTGGTTAGTCCAACACATCATCAGTCAATATGAAACTCTGGTATGCTTAATTACCAGAAGGAGGAAAATAGGAGACAGAAAAAAAAAAGAATTAAAATGTTACTTGTGTGTATATATATTATCCTTTTAATAAAAATCCTTAGACAAAATAATTTTAGTGGTTAGTTTTCATCTCTGTTTCAGGAGAGGTCTGCCTTAATGCTCCCACATATGATAATATCCTACCCTGTTCCAAAGCTAGTAATCCAAAGAAAAGATTAATTTCAGAGTACCTGTATAGGAAGATAGCTCGAGCCACAAGATACAGTTAGAGAAAAGCTCAATTTCCATTCCATTTAACTAAAAAAAACCCCTTCAAAATGATTTTCAAGAGTTCTCCCAAAATGTTCTGTAGGTTGTTTAAATGCTATTTTGTTACGGCACAATTTTTAGTAACAAAATATAATCATACAGCAATGTGTGCAGAATTCTGTTGTGTCTTATTTGTCAGACCCAACACATTTACATATTAGTAGTTTGGGTGCTGCTAAAGTGCTGGTATTTTTAAAAGTTTACAGATTGCTTCTGCTGTTTGTGTTTTCACATTAAAAGTATGTTTCTACTTGACACCAGTATGAAAAAAAAAAACAGGTGTGAAAAAAATAAGCCAAAAACATTACTTGTCTTGCTTATTCAAAATAGTTCAAGGACAAGACAAAAAAATAGATTTATCAAATTCAGACTTTAATAACAATATTTACTCTTTACTGAATGAGTCAGGTAAGTTAGCCATGTTGAGAAAACAATTGTGTCTGTGTTAAAATTGGTCCAAAATGTCCCATGAAAATTTTTTACTGAATACTGGATTTCAGTCCTCCTCAAATATCTCAAGTGCCTTACTTTGCCTACAGGAAATGTTGACTTTGTAGAAGATGGAAACTTTCCATTTTAAAAAGGAAAATTTACATATAAGAAAATCTGGATATTTCATGAATATTGTAGGGTAATGGTAATATGAGACAGTAAATGTGAAAAAGTGGAGCTTTTTACAGTGATTTATTCTATCTGCTGGATTGTAATAGCAATCTGTTTATTTAATCAGAATTCTTATTGTAGTACTTAAATCACGTGTGTCCTAATTTGATATAAAAAAGTCAGGATATTCACATGAACTTATTCTAAACTAGTTAAACTCAATGCATTCCAAGCATATAAGATACAACATGTGGATTTCTGTTCTCTAACCTTATGAACATTTGCACATGTTCAGGAAAGACCACTGGATAAAATTTATGTATTGCTAATGATTTTTATTGGCCCCATGGCCCAAAGTTGTGGCAAAATGCCCAGGAATTTGAAAGGATCCTGGTTTTACTTAGTAGTCAGAATGCAGAGAGTTGTAAAAATAGAAAGAGCTTGCTTGATGGAAGTCTGAATGCTTTCTAAATAGGAGAACTGAGGTTGCTTGCACTGTGCAGCCTTCTGTTGTCTCTTTTCTTTTTTTCTTAGCATAGTGTAGCTCAGCATATTAAACAATGATGTAAAGATAGAGTGATGTCTTTGAGTTCAATTTTTTCCACCGTTTCTTGGAGGACCTGAAGTGGGAGATTCACATAAAGATAAACTGAGAGGAAAGTAGAAAAGTGCTTTTTTTCCCTGTGCCTATTTCTTTTTGCAGGACCGCTTGGAGATCTCTCTGTTAGGGATCAGTACTTTAAAGATACTGTTAAAATTTGTGGAAAGAGAAGGCATACCATTAGAATTTAGAATCATAGAATCATAGAATCACCAGGTTGGAAGAGACCCATCGGATCATCGAGTCCAACCATTCCCATCAAACACTAAACAAGATGTGGCTTTCCATATCATAGTCATCTGTGGCTGATCCTGTGGGTGTTAATGTAGGTGTTTGTTCAAAAGTTACTGCTGCTTCAAAAAACAGGAAAGTTTGCAGAATCCTTTCCACAGCTGCAACTGTACAGCTAAGAGGGAGGAGTTAACTAATGGAAGGTTGTTTTCCATGATGGTTCTGCTGACAGGGGTTCGAGTCCAGTAGCTATGCAAAAACACTTGGAGAACCTTTCTAGTCTCTAAAGACCCATAAATATGAAAAGTTGATCATCCTTTCCTGTTTTCCTGGATTCTATTCTCAGTCCTGCCAGAAAATTTTTCTGGCCCTCTGCTGCAGTGTTGGGAGAAGGGTAGGAAAGTTTCCCTTGTCAGCAGTAAGTAAATCTGAAGAACAAAATGCCAAACACAGTGATAATTATAAATCCATATAGACAAAAGAATAGGAAAGTTACTGAGATATAAGAAGACACAATTGTGTGAAATTAGATGAATGATAGACTTCACAGAAAAGTTTTCACAATTATTGAAATGATCCATACTGAAGCCAGTTTGCTGGCTTTGTTGAGGACTTTGTTGTTTAGGTGATTACTTCTTACTGAGATGAACTAGATAACTTGACATAAACACTAGTTACTTACTAGTTGTCTTCAAAATATTTTATCCCACAAGATATCCATATACAAATTCACATGCAATGTCTGAGTTTGGTTTTTTTTTTTTTTTAATGAGTTTTTCAAAGTAACAACTATATTTTCATTTATGTTTCTACAATATCTACATGTTTTACAGCAAAAAGTGGAAAACTAGGAATTCAGGATGGCTTTTGATGCGAGAAAGTGTGGGAGAAAAGGAAAAGACTCATTCTTACCTCACACTGGATTTACAGTATCCTTAAAGAAACTGGAAATTCATGTACTTAAAAATTCTTTTTTCTAACACTGCAAGTGAAATAAAGTTATTTTATCTTAATAATATTATTTAATTGCAGAAATAGTGCTGAGATTCATTTCTGCAACAAATTTGTGGACATATTCTGCTGAGTCCTTGATACTCTTTATAAGGATTCAAAAGCCATAGGAGCAACTGATCTGATCAATTTTAAAACACACATACTATGATGAAATGAACTGTGACTCAAAAATTCTTCATCATAGGCTTTAATACATAAACAATCTAAACATTACTATCTCAGTGTTTCCAATAGCTACCTGCATAACTGAGATTTCAATATTCATAGTAAAATTCTCAATAATTTTAGACTAAATTCTTCTTTAAAAAAACAGAATGAAAATAATTATCCACTTAAAAACACACAAATGTGATTTGTGCATTACTATGAAATTAAATTGAAAAATTAATTCTTTGCAACTTGAAGAAAAAGAAATAGTAGAGAATCTTTCTTCAAATAATTGCATTTAACTCAGTGCCATTTCACTCAGCACCTTGGGGAAAGGAAGGAGTGGAAGAAGGACAAACAACATTATCTCAGAAAATTCATTTCCTTAGAAGGCTATATTAAAAAGCCATGTTTAGGCAGAGATCACACCTGGCCAAACATTAATTCTGGCAAATTAAACTATAAGAAAGATATGAGTGATCAAAAGGGTTCTTCAGAGTAAAGGTAGGTCTTTAACTTCAGTTAGAGTTTATATTATAAGCTTCACTTGCAATTATAATACTAATTTTAAAAATCCCCATAAGAATCCACAATTCTGGTATTGGTAGCCTTTACAAAAACACCAATTTAATGTGAGATAACAACAAACATCACACTAAGTGGTAAGATTAGTAATATTTTGCTGTTCGATTTCTAAATTTACTTTCATTTTTAATACAGTCCTTTTTTTCTAGGTTATAATTACAGCTATTTTTCTCATATCTACTTTTATTCAGATGTTCATTCCAACATGCTTACTTTATGATACGTTTCTAGATAATTTTCCTAAAGTATTTACTCTCCACGATCTTTTTCAGATATGAAAAATTTCTTTGTTCCTTTTCCTTTTTAATTTAGTTTCTTTCAAAGAAAATATGGATTTTGCTAAACTAAATCTTTAGCCAAGTCACCTGTGAAAATGTTTGGTTTTCTCCCACTACTAACCTTTTTCTTCCACCAAGTCTTTTGTATAACCGTGATACAATTTCTTGCAGCTTAGCAACAAGACTTTCCTTGCACTTTTATTCACAGATAGATACAATGGAGAAAACACAGCATTTATTCCCTCGGAAAAGTGTGTTCTTGAGAACTGGAAAAGGTCACTTTACTCTACCTGTTGCAGTATGAAGTGTAAGGGAGTGATGAACACAGTACAGCTTGAGGAAATCTCTCATCTTGCTTCAGCAAATCATTATTCAAGAAGCAAGGTGCTCAAAGACAAATTGCTTTCCTTCAAAATTAGGACATCTATGATCTATTGTTGCGCCTTATTGTATTTTTATTAGTAGTGCTAGATAAATTTATATAAAGGATATACATCATTTTTTTAAAGTGTATATTTTAAAAATTATTATATTAAAAGAGGATTGAACCCTGAATTTTCTGTTATTTAAATAGGTATAAAAAAAAATCCATCAAGTTTTTGCTAGTTAGAAACATGGCACATAGTTATTGTTTTGAGCTGTGCGCTTACTATATAGGCATGGTTTTGGAAATGTTGGCTCAACAGCTCTGGAGTTCATGTCAGCTGCTGTTAGATGAACTCTTTTGCATAATTGAAGTAGATGGCGACTTCCTTATGCTGAAAGAAGAAAGCATAAAAAATTCCTTAAACATTTACTTATGCGATGAAAGTTCTCACGAATCAACTGTGGTAACTTGCTGTATATGTTTGGTGCCCCTGCAAGTGAGCTTTACTGTGGTGATATTATTCACACTTTGGACAATAGGACCTGAAATACATATTTCATACTTCTGTCTAATTACAATTACATTTGTTTACAGGTGTATTCTGTATATTTCATGCCTATTAAGCAGAGAGTCATGATAAAACTTATCACTCTGCCATCAAACACTGTCTTTAACTAACTGCAACAGAACATTTTAAATGTTGTAGAGAATTTGGCAAAAAATAGCATCAAATGGTAAGAAGATGACCAGACATGAAAGTAACAATTTGCTAGTGTTTCTTAACATTATCAGGTTGGGATACATATAGAATCAGCCCTAGACTATTAAGTAAGTAGCTATCAAAGAACAGGAAACAATATCATCCTAAGATTTTTCAGTTCTTAGGTTTCTGGAGAGGAAAAAAAAAAAGGGAGATACTCCACTCAGTTTAATGAAGATCTTCCTGGGATCTCTGGTTTGACAAGCGTTCTTTAAAACGTCACCTTGTCAGTCTGCTTTCTACATTCTCTAATAGCTCTACTACTGACACAACACAAGCAGGCAGTTGACTAACCATAGTGACACAAAAGGAAGCCCTGCTCACACAAAAATCACATATTGAGGTAATATAGTCATAAAGAAAGGTGGTTTTAATAAAGAATTCTCTTTATACTGGAGGCATTTTTTTTAGATTTATATTCTGTAGACTATGATGACAAGTCAATAACGACTGTGCCAGACCCCTATATTAATAAGATTTAATATGGCAAAGTTTCCAGAAGTGTGTTTTCTGAAATATTATGAGTCAAAACTTGTTCCTCTGAAGCTGAATCTCATCAACAGTTTTTTATGAGTTTGAGTTAAAATAATTATACAGTATTCAAAAAGGAAAAGAAAGAAAGGGAGAAAAAAAGGGAGAAAGAAAGGGAGAAAGGGAGAACGAAAGAGAGAAAGAAAGAAAGAAGGAAAGAAAGAAAGGAAGGAAGAAAGAAACAAAGAAAGAAGGAAAAAGAGAGATAAGGAAGCAAGCAAATCAGTTAAGTGGTCTTTATACAGAGAAGATATGTGGTTACTGTGCCTAACTTCTACTACAGAAGCAGAAATTAGATTTATTTTCCCTCAGTTTATGTCAAAGTACTTTGTAGCTCAACTTAGAGCTGCATGAGGCCAGTCACTAAGGTGAATGAGACTATATGTTCATGCAAGAGTATAGTCTGGGCTGTAAACTTACTTTTATTTTCCATTTAATTATGTAAGACATAATCTTATGTCCATCATTACAGTAAATCTTTCACAATTTCAGGATGATTTTTATTATATAAGATACATAGGTATAGGTGTAGGTGTAGGTATAGGTATGTGTTTACATCTGCATACAGATCAAAGCAAAAATTTAGAAATGGATTTATATTTTGGAATAACAATATACAAACTTTTTGAACATTGATATCCCAAAATAAGTACATACATGAAAACAGGTATGGTACATAAATTTACAAATAGCATATTAGAATGGTTAAAGAGGAAAGTATTGAGGATGTCATGACTGTGTAAAATAAACTAGTGCAACATCAAATTCTTAGATTTTTTTTTAAATGAAAAAATAAGTAGCTATTTATAAATGGTATTGTTTCTTATTTTAAGCCAGATTATTAGGATGTCTGCACAATCACCAGAGATTTCTAGGTATTTAAGCCTCTCCAGCTTCTTGCAAGTCTTCTGTGACTGTGCATTTATCTGAATTTACTATTAGAGGCATCATTACTAATATGAAGATGTGGAGGTTAAGAGAAAGGGTGCTTTGTACAGCTGCTGTTGTCCTGAGCCTGAAAAGAGTGAGGCACTCAGGAGTGGGACACTGGGAAACAGCTGGAATTAAGACTTTAACTCCTTCCTGCATATTTGTGTCACTGAATGAGGTCAGTAGATTTAGTGGAAGGGAAGAAATCTGCTCGTAAAGGGATATCTCTGAATTCTGCATAACTAGACACAGCTTTGACCAGTTGTGACTCAGAGCCAGAATCCTTTTTTTATAACACATCCTCTAATAAGAAAACAACATTTTAGTATTTATACCTTGATGGGGGAGTCCCTCTAGCTATTTTATTTAAGTGATAGTACATCTTACTGTGGAGATGTTAAAGAAGCTGGAACTATCTGTATGGTTTGGAGCAACTGTCAAGCTTATATATATTTAACTGACTATTCTACATTAGATTTGAGCCTCTGGAAGAGTATTCGGGGAGTAGATGAGGTATGATGTAGGGAATGATTAATGTTTCCACCAATGTCTTCCCACTGCTTCTTTTGCTTAGACACAGGAAAAGTAGATACAATCTGCCAATGCAGTACATTTAAACATTTTGAGAAGCAAGAGTTCATAGTAGAAATGTAAAGAATACAAATGCAATATCTTAAGATGTTCTGCCTTGTATGTATTTTCTCTGATTGTCATTGACAAAAACTGCATCAAACACATCATTTCATTCATAGTTCAGCTGCCAACAGCAAACACAATGGATAAAAACAACATGTTGATGATTCACAACATCCTTTTTGAGGCATTTCACACCTACTAATCAAGGTCAATAATAAATTACGATAACTTCGTACATCAGATCATTGGCAAGCAAACAACTAGCACTCTCCAGATTTATATTTACAGCATATCTAGGGCTGGCATTAGCATGTAGTTCAGTGATATTATCCTAATGTATCTCTGATAGGTGTATGCATGTGTGTACAAACAGACAACCACATATAAGTATGCATATGTGTGTGTGTATGTATATATATATATATATATATATATATATATATGTAAAGTAATGCATATGTGTAAATGCATGTACAAACAACTCTTTCCATTTGAGTGAGTAATAATTCTCAAAATGAAAATCTGAGGTGCAATCAACTACTTGGGTCAAAGTTTCTGAGGAAGAGTGGTTAAGAGGAACCTGGTCAAAAAATTTGGGAAAAAAAATTGAAAAATAATGTTTATTTTTATATTTGGATTTTTAACAGCAAGTATTCTAAGTAAAGTACAAAAAATAATCTTTTAAAGATCTATTGGATGCTTTCAAAAAATTAATGGAAAATTGGAAATACTTCTAAATGTTTCTGTTCAGTTTTAACCTACATGTCTTTTATATATCTATAAAATATATAAAAAATATATAAAAATAAAAACAAAACCACAAAAAAAAGGATTAATCAATCTGTCTAAAAAAATAATGAAGGACTGTTGAACATGACTTTTCAATTGATTGGTTTCTATAAAAGTATGTGATCAAAACTGCACTATTTTAAAAAAAGGGTTGATCTCTATTAGCTTTACCTCTCTCCGTATTTGGTACTAAGGATCTAGAATCAGATTTACGTAGAAAGAGTACTGATTTTACCTGTTGTCATTATTGTGACAATAGGTTTCTAATCTCTAGTTAATTATTTTGCAGGATTTCTTTCAGTTTTGTTCACGATGTAGCATCAAGTACCTGTAATGGTGAACTAAAACTCACGTTACCTTCTCTGATATCCAGTCTAGAGTTGTGAACAAAAAAGTGTTCCTTATCACTTAAAATCCATCAATGCATGAATAAAAATTAATTTCTAATGGGAAGAATAAAAACAGAATTAGTTTTAGGCCATGTCTATCATAAAACTTTCAAGACAGAATGAACATTTCGGATAGAAAATAAAACTTAACTGTATTAGGACTTCCCTATGGACAATGAACTCATCAAAAATTAAGACAGGATGTCCTGATATTTTTTCAGTTAGACATGTATGTCAGGGATGCAAAGCAAACCAATATTTTCTGTAAAACTAAGTCTCTCCTTATCTTCCTGAATATCTATTTCAAGCAATGGAATAAATTATTATTATATTTTATTATATTTATTCATATGTAACATTAATTTCCTAGATTTATGAATTTAAAATGCCATCCTGGAATTTTTTAATAATGCAGTTGAAACAGCCAACATGGTTTCATCAAGGGCAAATGTTACCTGACTAACCTGGTGGTCTGCTACAACAGAGTGACTGTGTTGGTGGATAAGTGAAGAATAACTGACGTCATCTCTCTCGACTTCTGCAAGGCTTTTGATACAGTCCCACCCAACATACTTGTCTCTAGATTAGACAGATATGGATTTGATGGATGGAATATTTGAAGAGTTAGATTTGAAGGACACATGCAAAGAATGTGATTTTACCCCTCTACTCTGCTGTCATGTTTCCCTACCTGGAGTACTGCGTCCAGCTCTGAGATGTGCAGTAAAAAAAAGACATGGACGCTTTGGAGCAAGTCTAGAGGAAACCACAGAAATGATCAGAAGTCTAGAACACCTCTCCTGTAATGAAAGGATGAGAGTTGGGGTTGTTCAGCCTGGAGAAGGTAAGATTGTGAGGAAGTCTTACTGCAGCCTTTCAATACTTAAAGGGAGCTTATAAGAAAGATGGAGAGACACTTTTTAATGGGGACTGTAGTGACAGGACAAGGGTCAATTATGTTAAACTGAAAGAGATTTAGTTTGGAAATAAGGAGGAAATTTTGTATGATGCAGGTGATGAGACACTGGAAGAGGCTGCCGAAAGAAGTTGTGGATAGTCATTGGAAGTATTGAAAGGTGAGGTTAGAAGGAGCTTTGGCAAATCTGATCTAGTGAAGGATATCTCTGACAACAGCTGGAAGGTTGGACTTGATGATCTTCGAAGGTACCTTCCAACTCAAATCAATCTATGATTCTATATGTCTTTGTGTATAGACAAAAGGGTCCTCAGTTTAAATAATACAGGACCATACTCAAGATTATAGCCTTTATACCACAAATCGAGTTTTTAATTATGTAATATCTTTGCACTACTATTAGTTTTAGTTGCTTTTAAATTGATATTAAAATTTTATTTTGTGTATTTATATCTATTATTTTTATTTCTAGTTTTTATTTCTTTTGTTCCATCTTTGTTTTCAAATAGGCTTCTGATGATATTAAAACATTTTTCTGCATTGTGCTTTATGCTCTTATCTCCCTTTCTATGACTACTATCTCCCTACCTTGCTTAGACAAAATAAATCAGATGTTGCTTTGCCTTGAAGAAGTCTATAATATAAATATTACCTTTGAATATTCATAAATTACATTAATGTTCTCAAAAGAATTATTTTATACATTCAAAAAGCTCACTTCAGTAGTCCAAAGTGCTTGGACAAATTTATTGAAGGAGTTTTATTGAGATCTATTGGCAAAAAAACAAGGAAATTCTGCCTGCTCAAACACATCTTGAAGAAAAACCCTCCTATGAGTGCAATGAGGGTTTTAGTTAATGAATTGACTATTAATTATTTAGATTTTGCCACTAGCAAGTTTGGGTCTATAAAACTAGCATCCATCTATCCTCCCTTTTCCAGTTTAAAAAGCTTGACATTTTCACTGGTCTAAATAACGGTTTGACTTATACAGTCTAGCAGTAGATAGTGATTATTCTCAGTCTCCTCATTTCTTCTCTACAAATCATCACTCCAATTCTCATTCTTACCTAGAGAACACGGAAATATTTAATCCGAAAATTCTGTAAAGTGTGCATAACTGTCAACTGACGCTATGGGTACAGAACAAAAGCAGAGAATTTGCAGAGTACATTACTGTTGTAACTTCTCTGCTCTCCCAGGTGAATTTTGCAAATAGCGTAGCATTTAGAGAGTACAAGGCTGACAGCTTTTTAGCATAGCTGAAATCTCTGGCAAACACATTTGCTGAACTTTCAGTTTTCAACTAAATGCTTTGTCATCTCATAATAAAGACGAATTAGATCTCATTTTCAAACTTGTTTCTTCAGGAGTTCTTTGAGAATTCTGCTGTGTGGTTAACTGTGAAATTTTATCTAGAATTGCTACTGGAAACAGAAGAATGAGGAAGTCAAACCTGAGCTTTTTCTATGTATTTTCCAAGTGTACATAAGGAGGGATGATCACAGACAATTTTGTATGAAGTTGGTTGCCTCTGCTCTAAGGCTTATCAGCATCACAGTTACAAAATGTAAATTAAGTAGTCTTAATGAATTTAAGACATTCAGGGCCACAAACTGAGAGGTTTATGGCATCACTCAGCAACCCTTTCACCAGTCTCTGGGAGATACTGAAGCTAGTGTGTGACTGATGAAGAGGAACTAAAAATTAATTTGTATGACTTCAACAGTGCATTTTATTTTTTTCAGTAACTGTGTAGGTGTATTAATCATAGTTTCTTATTTCAAATAACTAGTGGATATCTTGCCCAATAATCTATGAGTTCTTTTATGGTGTTTAAGTTTACTGGATTTTTTTTTTATTTTTACTGCTAAAATATTTTGCACAAATATTGTTTTTAATAAAGTTAGTATAAGCAAGAGAAGTAATGAAAAATATATTTATGCTGATTTCAGTGGTACTGGAAACTTTTTTTTTTTTTTTTTTTTTTGCTATAACACAAGGTATGCTGTGTCTACTTTTTCCTCCAAAACTCATCAGTTACAGGTATTAAATACTGCAATGTTTAAAAACGTATGATTTTTATAAAATGCTAATTAACATTCACAAAATTCTGATGTTCATATATCCTCTTTAGTTATTCACACAATACAGAATAATGGGAATTCTTTTTAGAACTTTTGTTGCAGATGTGACTAATATCCCATTACCCTTGCATATACTTTTCTAAACATGGGAACAGGCTAAAATATCTCAAAGTTAAAACCTTTCTTTCCTGTAATTCATTGAGTGTTCCCTCCTCCTGCCAAACAATGAGTTTGTGAAGGCTCTTTTTCTACATCACCACCCTGAATTATTCCTGGTTTACTTAATGCATTATGAGATCAATTTACAATCTATTTAAATCTGCCTCTCTGCACACAGTTGTGTATCATCACACCTAATCTTGTTTATATTACTAATGTCAACAAAACAATTCTTGCCAAGTTCAAGTCCTTTTGATGCCCCTGTGCTCCTTGTGCTATGCAATTATTTACATCTACCAGAGTAATATCGGATGTTAAGTGTATGCAATTCTCATTCTCGAAAGGAAGTACAATTCTTTCCTGCTACACAGATGTTATCTTCTTTTCCCGGCTATTTAGAAAATCCACTTAGATGATACCACAGAATCACAGAATGGTCAGGGTTGGAAGGGACCTCTGGAGATCATCCAAACCAACCCTTCTGCTAAAACAGTTTTACCTAGAGCAAGTTGCACAGGAACCTGTCCAGGAGGGTTGTGAATACCTCCAGAAGAGATTCCACAACCTCCATGGGCAGACGGTTCCCATACCCTGTCACCCTCACAGTAAGGAACTTTTTCCTCATGTAAAGGTGGAGCTTTTTGTGTTTCAGTTTGTACCCTTTGCCCCTTGTCCTGTTGCTGGGCACCACTGAGAAGGGTCTGGCCCCATCCTCTTGACACCCACCCCTCAGATATTTATAAGCAATGATACAGTCCCCTCTCTGTCTTCTCTTTTCCAAGGCTAAACTGACAAAGGTAACTCGGCCTCTCCTCATAAGAATGATGCTCCAATACCCTAAACAGCTTTGTAGCCCTCTGCTGGACTCTCTCCAGTAGTTACTTATTTTTCCTGAACTGGTGAGCCCAGAAATGGACACAGTACTCTAAATGTGGCCTCACAAGGGAAGAGTAGAGGGGGAGGATAACTTCCCTTGACCTGCTTGCTATACTTTTCTTGCTACACACCAGGATGCCATTGGCCTTCTTATCTACAAGGGCACATTGCTGGGTCACCGTCAACTTGTTGCCTACCAGGACCCCCAGGTCATTTTCTGCAGAACTGTGTTCCAGCTGGTCAGCTTTTAACCTGTACTGGTGCAAAGGGTAATTTATCCTGAGGTGCAGGACTCGTGCATACTTACCTTTATTGAACTTAATTAGGTTCCTGAAAAAAATATTTTTCAATTAGGAACTTCATAGAACAAAAAAAAAAAATGCACAATCATGTTACTTTTTTATACATTTACAGGTAAAACAAACAAACAAACAAAACCAAAACCAATCAAACTGTTTTCAACTCTGATTGTGAAGATTCATATAATTCTAAATCATATTGTGAAAATTGTAATCAAAAAGTCAGTTTCCAATGCCTTTTTTGGAAAAAAAGGTCTACCGTGTCAGATCACGGTACATTATTTTCTCCAAAGCTCTAAAGTCTGTCTCTATAAGAGCCATGATTAGCATTTTAATAATGGAAGGGGTATATGAGCCCCAAAGGAACATATGAGCTTTTTTTCACAGGGCTCAGTTACACTAGTTAGACCTAAGATGACAAATCCTTAGAATTACTCATGAACAAGACTGTCTTGCACCGAATTGATTTGGTAAACAAGGTCATTGTAACAAGATTATCTGTTGATGAGACAAACCACTGAAGAATACAAGTTATGATAACAGAATCTGGCTGTGATCTTCACACAAGAAATACCGTTTTGCTGTGTGTCACAACTTACAGGTATACAAAATATTGGCATAGATTGCATGCAGAGCAGAACTCTGAGGTTTTAATTGTTAATAGATATGAAATGTTTGAGGTCCACAGATGGTAGTTACTCCCAAAGTGCAAAATACTATAATTATTTTATATGTAGAAGAATATTACTCGACCTGATTACATGCATATTCTACCAGCCACATGATTTGGTAATCAAATACTTCCTGAACTGGAAAAATTTGCAATGCGTGTGTTAATATAATACAACCTACTGAGCTTGTAAGTTGTATACAAACACTTATGCATTATTCAGAGTTCTTAATAAAATTGCTAGGCAACACAATCACTTAGTGTAAACTCTAAAAAAATATGGAGAGCAATGTAAACAACAAATAGCACCCTCCTTAGTTAGCTAGTCAGAATCAATAAAAGTAAGGGGTGTTTATTAGCATTTTCATCTCATTAGGTTTACTTGCACTCAGAGGAACAACTGGCTTAGTCTGATACTTTAATAAATACCCAAGCAAGAGCCCCAGGAAAGACATTGTGTCTGCTCGAATGTTAGTCTGCATTAAACATAAACTAAACTTTATTGATCTGGGCTTGGATTCCTCTTGCCAGATTTCAAATGCCTGAAAATAAGGAGCTGTCATGGTTTAATCACCCCAACCAGCAACTAAGCACCACAAAGATGCTTGCTCACTCCCCACCCAAGCAGGATCATGGGGTGAGATAAAAAGAGATTAATAATTAAAATGTAGTAGTAATAATGCAATGAAAAGGAAAATAACAAAGAAAGAAATAAAACTAGAGAAAAGCAAGTGATGCAAATGAAAACAGTTGCTCACCACCAAGTGACTAGTGCCCAGTAAACCTCTGAGGAGTAACAGGCTTGCCAGGCTCCTCTCGGCTTTGTATCTTGAGCATAATGTCACATGGTATGGAATATTCCATTGGTCAGATGGGGTCAGCTTCCTAGCCATGTCCCCTCCTACCTTTTTGTGCACTCCCAGCATCCTAGGGAGAGGAGGGACGGTGTGAGAAGTAGAAAAGGCCTTGTCTCTGTGTAACAACTGCTCAGCAGTAGCTAAGACATCCCTGTATTAACATCAGTACAAATCCAATATGTAACCCCATGTTGGCTACTATGAAGAATGTTAATTCTACCCCAGCCAAAAGCAGCACAGGTTCTTAATCATATGTGGAAAGAATGAGTTATTCTCTGGAGAAATTTAATTCTCTATATTGACTATAGAGGAAATGTTTATTTTAAGACTTATTTCACGTGAACTGTTCAGAGTTTTTCTAGCCTAGTTGCAGTAAGAATGTTCAAAAAAACTTGTAACGGGATGTGTGACTTGCACACTTCTACATATGAGAAAAAATTGTGTGGCTCAGACCAGTACCATTTTTCTTATTTTAATGAATTTCTAGATCCATATTGGAAGAAATTCCTCGGATATTTATAACATCCTAAAATGAGTGCTATGCTGAACGTAAAATAGGCTTATTTTTAATACAGACTGAGTAATAAAGCAAATGCCAAATTCAGACTGAGTTTTCAGTCTCACATAGCAGAGCATGCCTGAAAGAAATGTTTACTGTTTTACGGATTTTACATCTTAATACCAAAAGCAACTACAAATCAAATAAGTAATTTGTGCAATAGAGAGTAAATCTGGAAATATTTATAAATGTGAACAGAGATTAGTACAAATTTATCATGCTTTATCCTAATTTATGTGAAGATCATTCAAGAAGCCTTTTCTGCTGCATGCAATTCCCCACAAAAAGCATAAAAACCTGTAATAACCATAAACAAGGAAATGGAGAGATAGAATTTGAATACGAGTAGAGAAAACACTCAAAACCTCATTCAGTGCAGATGTTTATTATTAAAATAAAGAAAAGACAACCAAAGGTGATCTCTGATTCACTTAGCAGTCTTCTTTAAAGATTTTCTTTGGCTTTTTTTTTCCTCCTACACTGTTCCTTGATGTTCTTGAAATACAGTTCATATTATCACATCCTTCCTGGAACTTTTTCAAAAAAGAGTACTTTAAGGAATGGAGTTGTATTTGTTTCTCATATGATAATGTACATACCTTAAATTGCCCTGGAGGATTTGGGGTGATGGTGTTAAGGGAGGGAAATTGAAAGCATACATCCTCACTACTCATAGTTAAGGACAAATGAACATTTCCACTATTAGCAGCACATTTAATGATCTCTAGAAGCAGCAGAGAATTCCAGAAAAACAAAAAGTACCTTGGAAAGTGGCTATTTTTCTCACAGCTGTCAGAGAAATTCTGCATCTCATGCTGCATTAATTGTGATCAAAAAGCAGCAAAACTGCATAAATAGTACCTATACTGTAAATAAGATAAAATTTATCAAAAAGTTAAAACTAAATTAAATCTCTAAGTTTATCAGTATGTGTGCAACCTGAGTTCTTCGTGTCCTAACTACCCATGCCAAGGACCTCATCAACACTGATTTCTGTTAAATCTAGGGTATGTCTACATTGAGAACTAGAAGTCAAGACTGAGCAATGACATCATGTCTAAAGGAGGCTAGATATACAGTAATATTTGAGAGCTGAAAAGTGGACAGGAATCCTCTGCTACATTATTGAAGATGCATTATTACTTTCTTCTTACCCTTTCCTATAACTTTCTCCTTACAGTTTTGTATGGTGAAATTCTAAATCTCAGATCCTGACCCTTAGAGAGGCTGGAAAAGCAGAGAACAGGGAGGGAAAATTGAACTTATTTGTCAAACTATGTTTCAAACTTCTCTGTGAGGATAGATATCACACCTCTACAAAGCAGAAAAAAAGAATTCTCATTAACCTGAGAACTGGAAGGGTCTACACAGGCAAAGCAGTACATCAAAGTTCCTTAGTCACAGTTCACAGAGGCCTTAAAGAGCTTTCTGCACTTTAAAGGAGAAACAATGGTTGTTAATTATTACTATATAATCGTAGTTCAGAATTTCAAGTATAAATCAAATTTTGTAATGCATGCATTTTCTGCTCTTCATTGAAATATTTGTTAATGGACAGAAAATTTGATGTCATAAAGATATTAAATTATATTACATTTAAGATCTAAGTGTAATACTGTTAGTACACTGGCTATTTAGGCATAACTGTTTTCCCTACAGGCTACAAATGTCCGATTTCCCTTGATAGACATTTTGTTATGCTCCTGTTAGAGGAGGACGATTATTGAAAGAGGCAACACTTGCTTAGAGTAAAAGTCTCAGTCCCATCAGAACGAACATTCTAAACAATTACTTACTCAGTTTAAAGTTTGTGATATTAGAAATGGAAGGGAAAAACACTGTAAGCTTCAATGTTGTTTTCCAGGATTGCATTGGAACTTTTTACTGATTCGTAGTACTTAGCTAGAGGGTCTTTTTTGTTTTGACATTACAGAAAATTTCCTTTCTAATAGTCCACCTTGAAAAAAACTGGTGGAAGTGACTCTGAAGTAGAAAGTCTTGGTCAGGGATAGGACAGTTAATCATAGGCACAGTTCTCTTTCTTTTATACTGTTGTAAATCAGAAGCGACTGTATTAATACTATGGATTTCCAGTAACATAAATAGAGTAATTTAAATCCTATAGTGTCATCATAAGAGGAAGGTGTTTTTTCTTTGCCCCATGTGGAACAGCATTAACAAGGATGAGAGAAAAAAACCTCTTAAATTATTTACTTGCAAGAATAAAACTTCTTAGTCACACACGCTTACCTTACTCCTGAGAAACAAGGCAATCTTAAAGCAAGATTTGAAGTTCTAAACATGTTCTGCATTATGTAAAATATTTATTTTGAATGCACATTTAAAATTTAATCTAGCTGACATTGTTAGGAATAAGAGCTGTACTATACCTGGTTTCGAAAATTGCTGAGTGTCTTTCTCTACACTGTAGTTGAAAATCGATCTTGATGTTCCTTGCTTTAAGATTCCCTTTATGAGAAGAGATTAAAATATGCAGGAATGGCAAAGATTTAAAGAAGGTTTAAATGGCAGTTGTGAATTCCATTAGGCATCCCAAAATTTTAGATGTGTAAGCAACAAAACACATCATCTACCTCCCTTCTCTATGTGAACTGGTGAACTCAGTCTTCTATATGACAACTGTTTATCATAGCATGGAGATTTAACATCCTGCTGTCATTCAGTTATTATTAATCAATATTTTGTTGTTGATTGACTCATTTTTTTTATTTCCGTTCTGTAAAGAGAAGGTCAACATTTGAAATAAATTACATGTTGCTCTTTATAGCAATTCATGTAAATTCCTAAGTTTATTCATAAATAACTTCAACTGTAGGAACATTAGTGCCTGCATGTGCTAATTTTTTTGATAATTTGAGAATATAGGGGTTGTGAGAGAAGTCTCAATCTTGGACACAAATACACATGTATACACATGAGTTCTCCACAAGCTGCAGTCCCTTAGGGTCATCCTTGTCCTGGTGTATATTTCCCATAGCCACAGTCCCCTTGGACTTCCATCACAGAGAATCTCCTTCCAAGGCTGTGGCTTCAGCTGTGCTTCCTGCCCCTCACAGCTACTGTTCTTAAACGCGTTTTTGAAGAGACACCATAAGTAAATCTGCCTGGTTGAAGTTTTGGCATTCAGTACTCTGTCTTGATCTGTTTCTCAGCCTTATGGGACTGTCCAGAACTGGAACAGGGCAGTTCACTGCCTCCTCCCAAACAGCTTGCCCTAGAAGCATCTTGCAATCAAAACTCTGTCATTTATACCAAATGTAAAAAGACAAAACAGAACTATAGTGATGGAGCAGATACCGTGCTCTGGAATAGAACATGATCCTTTCCCATGTAGGCTTGGTGATTCAGTGAATGAGTATGTATGGTGACAAAATATTTTGAATTTGGGCTCTGTCGAGACCTAGACATTATGAACAGACAGGCTATTCATGAAACAAACAGATTGTGTTTGTTTGCAGTTTGCAGAGCCTGATGGGCTCAGGAAATGTGGGTTATGTCTACCAAACAAAGTCACTTTGCACCTTTCCATTACAGATTCAGATAATCTCTTTGAAAATCAGTAACACCTCTAACTCATAGTGGCCTCTCAGAGAGGAATTTATGCCTATTCAAGCTTTTAAACATGCATTCTTAAATGCTTTTGCCCTCGGATAACTTTTTACCAGTGATAAATTCCTGCCAAATTTAATATTTCTGTGCTATATAACGAGATGGGTGTTCATCTGGTCATTTCCAGGTTCTCAGTTTGATATGATTTATCTGTCTGAAAGAAGCAGTATGGTTGTTATCAGCCACCACTAATGAGTGTATGAAAATGACACAGTATGTACTTCTATTGGGCAGTTATGCAGTCTAAATATAACCATATAAACCACTGCTACATTTCTGGTACTCCTTGTGCCGTGATGAAATGAAAAGTCACTAACAGATATGAGTGTGTAGGTTTAGTACAAAAGAATGTCTGTAAGCCAGCTGGCCTAATGTTTGTGCACTGTAAGGAGGTCAAAGACCTTGTATGGTCTTAATAAATAGAAATAACTGACTTCATATGTATTTTGGCACTAATATGTGGCCTATGGCATCATTTCCTGAGGTTTAGTACAATATTAATAAAAAGGCTATTCCAGATTAGGTCCAAATCAGTGCTATGGTGAAGAACAGTTTTACTCTTTGCTCAGTAAGAGAAAAAAAATCCCAAAAAACTGAATAAGGCACAGCTGCTTATGACATTACTTTGAAATACTCACACAAGCACAAATCCTCAACTTGAAGCTTGCTTCATTTTATTTATTTCTCATTAATTTGCCTCAAATCATTGACTTCTTTGGGAAGAAAAGAAAAAAAGGAAAATAATAAAGAAAAAGAAACAAGTCCTGCCCTGGCCAGATAGATGAATAAAGCACATGCCAACAATAAATCCAGGTTTACCCTTTGGCTTTGAAACATCCTGAATTCATTACATTTGTTTGTACAGCCACTGTTGATATGTTGTGACAACAAATTAAAGTCTGATTTAAATTAAAGCAAATCACAAAATAATTAGAAGCTGCTTCTCTCACATATCACTTTCCAGCTCTTCATGTATTACTGGTCCAGGTTACAGATTTGCCACCTGCCACATGATGCTTCAGAAGGTTTATCTGTTCAGCTTTTCTTTTGCCTTCACTGAACAACTTCCTTCTATCACAGTATCATGTGAGGGACTTACTTACACATTGACCACTGTTTGACCTACTTTCCTTCAAAGACTGTTACTTTAGATCTCAGAGGAAAATAAAACTCTTGATTTCAACTTTAACAGTTTTATGTGCTTGTTCTTCTCCCTCATTAAACCCTTCTCTGAAAATTTTTTATGAGAGCTTCTCTGAAAGATGTTATTAAAACTTTTTTTGTTCCTACTATAATGCATTATATTTTGGTAATGAGCTGTGTTATGACTCAGTGTGCAACACCCATGCTCATGGATGTTCTCCTCATTTAAGAGAGCCTAAAATCCTATCTTAATTATTATTTTATTTCACTTTTTCTCCTTGCTAAACTTTGTATTTAAACATGGAAGCAGGAAAATGGAAACAGGTATGGGAAAAAGTAAGATGTTAAAATTCTAGAAACAGGACAATATGTGTCATTCATTGATTAATTCATAATTAATGAAATGTGTGCTTCCTCCCTTTCTGAAGTATTCAAGATAACTAAATTAGGTTATGTTTAAGACTCTTCTCAAAGCCTTTTTCATCAGAGTGAATTTTATAGAGTAAGTGTATATATACATATGTTTGTCTGTGTTTGTGTGTGACTTTATTATGGCTGAGGGAGGAAAGAAAAGAAATTGCAATTTCAACATTGATAGGTGAAAAATCCTACTTCCCTTCTTTTCAACCAAGACAATTGTCCACAGGTAGTTATTATATTTAGAGTTAGGTTCACTGTCCGGGCTAAGGTTAGGGTTAGATCTGTCCCCGCAAAGAGTTGTCTCCATGGAGAACTGTCCCCCCTGTGAGTAATTCCATGTTGAGCTGTCCTAGATCCTGGTAAGTTTGTATTATTAACACACATGCTGCTTTTGGAATGATGTAGTTTTCAAAAAGTTGCTTCCTATCATTTTGCTGTTTTAATGTATGACATATTCTGACTTGCAGATGAAGGTAGAAGAACTTTAAAAATACACAGAAAAATAAAGAGGAATTACTGCAGTAATGTTATGAATTACACTTTTCATTAAGCCTTGTTGAAACAGATATGACATACTCCTCTTCAACTCCCCAGATTACCACCAGACTTGAGGTCACACATAATTATGATATCCTCAGCACCCCTGCTAAATCACTGAAGTCATAGTTAGAATTTATATAATGAACTCTTCTAAGACTTAGGCTAGAGCGTGTAATTCAGATTGTGAAATTTGGAACAGAAAGATTTTTTTTTTACAGTTCTGATTCTAGACTTCTGGAATAAATATCACATATTGTGCAATTTACCTAATATAAACAACTTGCACATGTAGACTTGCACTTTTTCCTTCTTTTTTCAAAACTTATAAAAATTGAAATAATTCTTAAAATACACCAGCAATTAAGTATTTACGGTAAAATGCACAGAATTTGAGCCACCTTGACACTAGTTTCTGCAGTACAACATTTCTTGAAATTACTCCTTTTGTGGAGAAGATTGGGGTTTGGGATACTCTCTAATGAGTGACTATTTGAAAAATTTCTCTCTCATCACTCAGAAGGAGTGTACTTCTCAAGATTAATCAACAAATTGAGTCATCACTACTCACAAGGGCACAAAATTGCTTCATAAACAACATTTTTATGTGCCCTAGGAAAAAAATTGCACTGAAAAGAAGACAATTTCAGGTTTTAGTCTTGTGCAATAAGTGAATTAAGTATTATCAATAATGTGCTCACTGACATGCATTTCGAATGTTTGAGTGAGCTATTTCATGATGCTCTAAAAAAAGGAAGCATACAACTCTAGTTTTAATTTTCAAACAAGACAAATATTTTTCACTCTCCAGCATTCTTAATTATGCTGTGCTTTCATCAGTCCACCTGATAACCAGCAGCATTACTGTGGCAAAGAAAACATGCTATTCCAGAAAACAAGAGAAATTAAAGACTTTCCTGGCCACAAATCTTCTTGCAACAGCCCCCTCATAACTTCTCCAGTCTGATTTCCACTTGATATAATATCTCAAATGGCTTCATATCTCTCAAAGATATTCTAAAAAATATAATTATGAGGAGAGTAGAGATATTTTCTGGGTTTACTGGTCTGAGGTACAGCTCTGTGAAAACAAACAGAAACCAACAAGCTCATTGAGAAATTATAATGAAATACAATAGATCTGGTATCAGGAATAATAACAGTGACATATCAGGAATAATAACGGTGATGCCAACATTTTATGATCCTAGCCCCATTTAACTTTAATGTTAAATCCCAGGTGATCCTGGTAGATGAACATAAATGATAAAGAATCGTATTATGGAGAAGAGAAGCATTTACATTAATACATGATGTTTTAAGCATGGTATAACTCATTCTCTCTTTAGTCAACAATTATGTTGATGTGAGTGGAGAAAAGTAATCCAGAATTAAAGAAAAACACAGTTTCCTTTTTTGAATCTATTTCTTGTGTGTGTACTTCCACTAGGTAGAAGTGGAGATGAATATGTTGCCAGAACACTCTTTGTCAGAAAAGTTGTGTCTTCTTAGAGCTTTCTTTCTAAAACATAAATGGTAATGACTAAAGTTATAACAAGCAATTCTGCAGTAAGCTGGATGAATTTTGAACAGGAATACTGAAAACATTTTTAATCACAGAATCACTGGATTGGAACAGACCCACAGGATCATCGAGTCCAACCATTCCTATCAATCACTAAACCATGCCCCTCAGTACCTCATCCACCCATCCATTAAACACCTCCAGGGAAGGTGATTCAACCACCTCCCTGGGAAGCCTGTTCTAGTGCCCAGTGATCCTTTCCATAAAAAATTTCTTCCTGATGCCACCACATTACGCAAATTTAGAAGTTACTGGAGAATATACTATGTTGGTCTCACTGATCAGTGATTTACTATTGGTCAAAGATTAATTTCTAAGCTACATACAAAAAATAACAAGACTAGTTTTAAAGTGCTCTTTACTACTAGGCACATGCCTGCTGAAATTAATAGAATTAATGGAACTCTATTCAACAAAATTAGTTTTCTTAGTGTTAAAAAGTAGCAGCATTTATTTCACATGTCCATCTTGCATATTCTAATTTTAATTAAAGAGTTGAAAATATGTTTAACCTAGAAAACAGAAAAAATGTCATTTAGGTACCTTGATGCACTCTTTTCAGCACTCGTGAAATTCTAGGAAATTTCTCAGCTAACCTGAGTGCTGTTTATGTGAAGCACAAGATAGTTCTACTCTATTAGTCTTTATTCAAATAGAACTATAGTCTTAAAGGAGATCAGTAAAACAGAATGAATTGCAAGATCTTCATAGTGCTCAAACCATCTGTGATGGTTCTACTACTTTCTGGTCTTTCTAATATTCTATATTGAACAGGACCATTGACTAAGCAGTTGACTGAGAATTACTGTTCAATAAGATAATGTTATGGTAAAAGTTACATGCAGGAAAGTCTAAAGAATATAAGTATCAAATCAGAGATCCTCTTTTTCTTTAATGAAATGATTGAAGAAATAACATTAAACATTAAGATACAGATTTGGCATCCATTTTATATCAAATATCAGCATAGCAAGTAACACAGAAAGGTTTCTGGCTTTGCTAAAGTAACCAATAAACCAGGAATGGGCTAATTGGGTTTTACCAGTTAATATATAAGACAAATGATCACGAAGTTTATTACAGTTCGCTTTTGTGTGCACTAAAGTAGCAAAGCCTATGCAGAAATAATAGGACGTATACAACATTAAAAGTTAATTAAAAACTGACACTTTCCAATAAATCCAACATCTGTCTCCCGAAACTAATAAAAGAATACCTACGGCTATGTTTTACAACAAAAAATACTCAACTAACTAACCACTATATAGTATATTATCTGTGTCACAAAAATATTCCCTCAAAATTATTTTCCTTCTTTACTTAGCTTGCTGATTAAAACCATCCTCAAGGAAATGCTTAAGAGTTTGGTTGGGTTGGGTTGGATTGGGTTGGGTAGGGGTTTTTTTTCAGTCAATGAATGCCAGTCAGTCAAAATTAGTGGTAATTGAGATAAGACAATTATGACTCTAGCAGTACGTATCACACTCAAATAACACTTAGTGATGGAGAACTGAGATAATATTAGACTTATGCATTGCTTTTTCTTTAGAAAAATCTCAGAGCTTTACGCAAACTTTGATGCAAGAATCACTTTATCCAGTTCTACAATTTAATTACTGCTTGGCAGCCTCTACTGTTCATGCAGAACCATCAAGCATCATAGTCATAAGAGAACTTCCCCAAACTAATTAATGTAAAACGTAAAATCCATTGTATCCTTCAGAGCACTGATACCTCAGTGAGCAAATTATATTTTTCCTTTTCTTTAGGATTCAGAATTTGGAGTTCTATTTTGAGGGCAGTCACTCTTGGAAGGACAGAATATTCTTGGGTCAGAGCAAGCATGTTTTGATTTGACCGATCTTATTACAAGTATGGCAGTGATGTTTGCTAGTTATTACTTGCATGAGAAGACTGTAACTAAAATATTTGTCCACAAATGTGCAGTCCAAGGTCGGTGCCATTATTCCATTGCTTTAACCTTCAGACCAGTGCACTAACAAGCAGTCTATAAGGTATCAGCAAGAACTAACTGGGAACTGTAGTTCTAGATATTCATTCTGAAATGATGGGGGTGGAGGAGAAATATTTTACATATGGTAACTTTTTTTCTGGCAAAAATGCAGAAATTAGGATTCTAGGTATATCTGAACATATGTGACTGATTTTCAGGTAAGTTTTGTTTTAGGTTTCTATATTTTAGCAAGATCTAGGCTCTTGTAGATAATAGGTATTCATAACTTATGTGTTCAGTGAACAAAAGCAGAAAATAAATGAATATGCATATCTAGTATAACTATGTATAACTCATGGCATAAAGAACCATGTTTCACAACCAGATTTTCTCAATAAAAACGTTACTTCCCCCTAGGCAAGTTAATGCTCCTAGGATACAAATTGCTTAATTTTAATGAAGATCATATCAACTCATTGAAGTCATATCAGTCTTTGGCTTTCTGATTCTCCTTTCTTCTGCTTTATTTTTTTTATTATTCTGGGTTGTTTGGGGTTTTTTTTCTCAAAGAAAGAAAAGAGTAGTAGTTTTTTTTTCCCACTAGATTAAACCTTCACTATCATGCAAGAGATTCTGCCATAAATGTGTTGGCCCAATTGACACACAACATTTTAAATTATCAGCATTTAGAAAGAGATAAAAACTAATAAAATTTGAAAGCAAAAGATTAGCCCATTGTTTCAGAAGAAAACCTAATATTTGTCTTTAAAAACGCTGGTCATTCTGCAGTTGTTGGGAGCACACAGGCACTCAACACATTCCAAGACTGAATATTTTTTTTCAGATGGCTGAATATAGACTGAGGATTTTTCCGTCTCTCTTCTTGTTGATTGGTTGCCCTTCATGTCTCCTTTTTGGCCAAGCTGAGCTTTTGAAAGAAAAATAAACAAAGGAAGATAAGTGATCATGTCATGGCAATCACGTTTTCAAAATTCAGAACATAGTAATGAAAGCAATGATGCCTTCTGTAGATGGAGGAGGCTGAGCCAGAGACAGACATTTTTCTAGTGCTGAACTGTACAGTGCAAATCCTCTTCAAACAAACTTACTGTTAATAAATATTCAGATCTAAAGAATGGTTTCTTCCTGAGTTGACAGGATTTGTTATTTGTTTTGGAAAGGTTTTGGAAATTTTATTGTATAATGTAGTTAGTGATTTTTTCCAAGTGTTTTAAACTGGCAGCAGAGTGTGGCTCTAAGTATGTAACAAGGATTAGTTCACCAGTTTTATCCTCTGAGAGTTAATGTGCGAGGAGTGCTTTTAAAATCAAATTCCCTCAGGCAACAACAATCAATCACTTTGAAGTGCTTTTATTTATAAGCTACATGTTATTTTCCTCCTGTAGGCAAATGAAAGAAAAATCTGTTGGAGTTTAAAAAAGTTTATGAGCCTGCCCTTTCTAATTAAGAACTTGATTCCAAAGTTATTTATAACATCTTCCTTTCCCCTTTTAACATTATGAAGAACCTGGTCTATCAGTTATAGTCTTGCTCTTTATTCTTCTCCACATCCCCTTCTTGGCTGTGCTTATTAAAAAGACCTTAATCTGTGACTCCAGAAGAAACTGTCTTTCTAGTCACTTGTAGCTGAAGCAGAGACCTGTAACATGGCAATAATATAAGTGTACTAATCTGGATGTATTTAAAATGAGCTTGCCTTCAAATTAACAAGAAGCACAACAAAACAGTGCAACTAATCACAGTGTGTTATGTATTTTCTAAAAATCTACTAGCATAGCCAGATATAATTTTGCATAAATATATGAACAATATCTTTCTCAAGGAAGCAAAAAAAAAGAAGGATATAGTTGGAAGAAGGAAGCATCCAAGTAACAAAAATTAGCAGACCAGGGGCAAGATAAACACAACAGACTGCAAATAGACAGGATATTCTCCCAAACACACAAGAATGATTTTACTGGCAAGATAAAATAAACTAAGCAGTACGAAGAGAAAAGGAGAGACACTACAGCATAATCCTCTACCCCCCACCACCCCAACTCCTTTCTGAAAGGGAGGTAAAAATGATAAAAGTAAGGAGAGTCAGAAAATAAAGACAAGGAAACTTCAGTTACAACTTCTCTCACTGTCAATTCATAGAATCATAGAATCACCAGATTGGAAGAGACCCACTGGATCATCGAGTCCAACCATTCCTGTCAAACACTAAACCATGTCCCTCAGCACCTCGTCCACCCTTGCCTTAAACACCTCCAGGGAAGGGGAATCAACCACCTCCCTGGGCAGCCTATTCCAATGACCAATGACCCTTTCTGTGAAAAACTTCCTCCTAATCTCTAGCCTAAATCTCCCCTGGAGGAGCTTGAGATCATTCCCTCTCGTCCTGTCCCCTGTCACTTGGGAGAAGAGCCCAACTCACTCCTCTCCACAACCTTTCAGGTAGTTATAGAGAGCAATGAGGTCTCCTTTCAGCCTCCTCTTCTCTAGGCTAAACAACTCCAGCTCTCTCAGCTGTTCCTCATGGGACCTGTTCTCCAGCCCCTTCACCTCGTCGCTCTTCTCTGGACTTGCTCCAGAGCCTCAACATCCTTCTTGTGCTGAGGGGTTCACAACTGAACACCAGATTCAAGGAGCGGTTTCACTAGTGCTGAGTACAGAGGGAGAATAACCTCCTTGGACCTGCTGGTCACACCATTTCTGATCCAAGCCAGGATACCATTGGCCTTCTTGGCCACCTGGGCACACTGCTGCCTCATGTTCAGTCACTGTAAACCAACACCCCCAGGTCCTTCTCCTCCAGGCAGCTTTCTAGACAGACTTCTCCTAGTCTGTAGCTCTGCATTCCATTATCGAAGAAGATGATTTAAATAAAGTTGTGGATGTTCTTGGCAGTTCTGTGGCATCAAATAAATAGTAAGTAATGTATTATATTTAACCTGAGAAAAAATATTTATGCTGTGAGCTTACTAGTCACTCCAAAAGAATGGATGGATACCAGTGGGTGATGATAATTGCCTAAGAAACAAGAATAGGAGGTATAAAATATTCTGTTAACACTCTTGAGCCATGTCAGCTCCTTTCTGTCTT
This sequence comes from Coccyzus lansbergi, assembly GCA_033558105.1. Taxonomy (NCBI): domain Eukaryota; kingdom Metazoa; phylum Chordata; class Aves; order Cuculiformes; family Coccyzidae; genus Coccyzus; species Coccyzus lansbergi. The sequence continues at coordinate 2,024,076 of JAUMJK010000056.1, read as the reverse complement.
TAGTGATTTACTGCCTGTAAATTAAAATTTTCTCATAGTGACTCCTTCCCTGTGGAAGTTTCAAGATTGCTGTTTATCAATGTGGATGATCAGGCAGTCTCACTGGTGCCTGATATATTCCTAGCTCCAAATTTCTTCTCATGGCTTCACATTTTACATGTCAAAAAAGAAAGGAGGATCCATCACTTCTTAGCTCACTTAAAATTTTTAAAGATAGAAGTGTTAGACTGGAGAAGGTGCTCTGAGCCCTGGCTAAACTTTGGTATGGCCAAATGACACCACTTGTAGCAGTAGCCACAAGGAAACTATGCTTGCACACGAAGCTCAGTGTGGAAGCAGAGTGACAGAGGTTCTTGAAAGACTGCACTGGAGCATTGCTAAGTGATCACTGACAAGAAAAGACAAATACATTATAGAAGAAAGAATCACAGTTAAATTCACAAGTGGTGTTAGTTTAAAAGCCTCAGCTCACTCCTGTGAAAGCACAGAGATGGTGAAAGGTAGAGGGAAACAAAGGTCAATGATCAAGACATATGATAAACTAGCTTCCGTGAGCTGAAACTTGAGCCTAGATTCATTCCACATACTTCACTCTCTGCTGCATCATTTTATCACTATAAAATTTACATTGTACCTTTCCTAACTAATCTCAGTGTTGGAGGCAGAAAGATTACTTTTGACAATAAAAATAATCTCTTTAAAAATAATTTGAAGATACAATTCATTCCATTATTTAATAAAATAAAGGAGTGTTTAATGTATGGATTCTTTAGACAACTAACACTAATATATTAGCAAGTATGCCTTTCATTATACATGAGCATACAAATAGTCTTCATCATGCACATATAAAAGTCTTGTATGTATCTAAAACCAAAACTGTTTTGACTAGAACAATGAATAAAATGAATCTATACCAGACATACATGAAATTATGAACTCTTTACTATAGACTACTCTGGGGTGTATTTTGTGAAAACAAAAATGTATTCTAAATAAGTTAGGTTAAAGATTGAGTGGATGTATGCATTATTTCTAACATCTGAATAAAAGACCATGGAACCAATGGGAACCTTGTGATTGGTGTATTCTAAAGGCCACCTAAACGTTTATAAGTCTATGGGACCTGATGAGATTCATCCCAGACTACTGAGGAAATTGACATATGTTGTTGCCAAACCACTCTCCATGATATTTGGAAAGTCATAGCAATCAGGAGAAGTCCCTGGTGACTGGAAGAAGGATAACATTAGTCCATTCTTAAAAGAGGTAGAAAAGATGGCCCTGGGAACTACAGACCAGTCAGCCTCACCTCTGTGCCTGGGAAGATCATGGAACAGACCATCCTAGAAGCTATGCACATGGAGGACATGGAGAAGTGATTAATGGCAGCCAGCATGACTTCTCCAGGGGCAAATCCTGTATGACCAACTTAGTGGTTTTCTATGATGGGCTAACCACAGCAGTGGACATGGGAAAACCACTGGATGTGATCTACCTGGACTTCTGTTAAGCATTTGACATGGTCCCCCACAACATCCTTCTCTCTAAATTGGAGAGATATGGGTGGATGGTTTGGCAGATAAGAAACTGGTTGGAAGGTTGTATTCAAAGACTTGAAGGTCAGATAGAGATCCACAAGTGGACATTTTTACAAAGACTTGTAGTGATAGGACCAGGGAAAATGGTCACAAACTGGTGAGAGGCAAATTTAGACTAGACATAAGGAAGAATTTCTTCACGATGGGGGTGGTGAGGGACTGGAACAGGATTCCAAGGGAAGTTGTGCAGGCCCCATCCCTGGAGGTGTTCAAAGCCTGGTTGGATGGGGCCTTGGACAGCCTGATCTAATGGAGAATGTTCCTGTCCATGGCAGGGGGGTCAGAACTAGGTGATCTTTAGGGTCCCTTTCAACAAAACACTATTGTATTATTCTATGCTATTCTGTAATGTCTTCCTGGTATTGGACATATACAAACTAGAACAAAATATTGATATGATTTGGATTGGTTTTCAACTGTTTAACTGTTTAATACACTTAAACATACCATTATACTGAGATTAATGGAATCATCCACGTGTGACACCTGGATAGAAATCTAAGTGAAAAACCAGCTAATTAAAAATACTTGCTTATCCATGTTTCAACAACTGTACTCATAGATAACTTCTCCTTAGAGGGATTAGATGTCAGAAAATCATGATGGAGAATACTCCTGTGAGAATGAATCCAATGTGACTTTCTCTACGAAGAGAAAACCCAAGAAGGGTGAAAAGACATCTGTCTTCTTGCCAACTGGAATTATTGGGTATCTTGTAACTCACAGAGAAGTGTGTGTTTGAGGTAGTTATATACTCATGTTTCCTAAAACATTCTATGTCTCTATGAATAACATAGTTTGTCTTTCGATATAAAATTTTCACAACCACAGTCTCAAAAAATACCACATCACAACTCCCTTGCCTCTTCAGCCTGTATTCCTTTACATAGTCTGGCAGATGTCAGATCCAAAGTCAATGAAAAATTTAGTAAAACGACACTTTAGTTCCCAGTCCTTTAAGAAGTTCTGTAGAGCTGGATAAATATTATCTGATGTTAAAATGACAGAACTGCCAGCAATGAGATTTATTTAATAAATATAAAATAAAAGATATGTATAAGAGGAGCACTACAAGATAAGAAGAAACAATAAAAATATAGACAGCCATTGTCTAAGAGAAAAATTATTAATTTGTATAATAACCTACTGGTGGATTTAAAATTTGGTCAAATTGAATTGTATGCACAATTTAAAACACAATTTTAAAGTGTTATTCAGACTACATGGATTAGTCTGATTACAAGCACTTTGACAATTAGAGTAGACCATGAACTGAGTTGAGACAAGGTCTTAAAATAAAGAAAATTAGTCATATGGGAACAGGTCAATATGGACTAGATGTGAATATGCTTAGACTAGAAATCTCCAGTTAGAACCATGAGGTTCTGACGTGGATTTTCAATGGGAATATGAGTGTCAAAAAATCTATATTGTTTTAAGATGTGTCTTGATTGTTATACCAAAGGGAATATATAGTGTAATTCCTCACGAGAACACTTGGATTCAATAAGTCAGGAGTTTTCTTCACATCATAGCTTTCTAACCTGAAGAATGATGTAAATTTAGAGTACCCTAGTCTTTTAAAACTGTCTTCTGATGTCATCTGTGTTGCCTAACCTCCTCTGTTACTTCTGCAATATTATAGTAGGTTATTTCACCTGCAAATGAGATTCAGAATCCCTAAAAATTGTCAGCACTTGAAATGCTTATGAAGGACTTCACTGAATAAAAAATAGCACTGTTTCAGCATTAAAATTCAGAATCAAGTGACACTTCACACTTTATTCTGTTAATTTTAACAGAGTTATGCTGTTATCTTTAAATGTGCAGAACAGAGAGAATTTTACATATTCTACAGAAACAAGTACGAGAAATTCAATCAGTTGTAGTAGTCTATGATAATCTATTCCTATTTTGCTTTTGTTAACATGATGCACTAAGTAATTAATGCTGTCATGGATTATCTATGTACGCTCCTTATGACAAAGCTTACTGATATATCCATCACTCTTCTGAAATCTACTCATTGTGAATATGCTAAACCAACATTGCATTAGCAGGTTTGCTAAATAAAATAACATCAACCAGAGAGTTTGCAGATTTCTCAGCTCTTAAAATATCTAATCAAGAGAACTGCACTCATGCATTTTGGCAGTAGAGTTATAAATTATGCATAACACAGAATAACATTAAAGCATTAACATAATTTAACAATACCAATCTATCAGTTCCCAACTGAAAGAAATAAAGGTGTTGTATCTGAGTACCCTGACTTGATTCACCTAGTTGGTACATGTTTAAGATTCATATTAACAAGAATAATTATTTAAGTTTTAGAACTTTGCTAATACGTTCTATTTTTTCTTTAAGCGCATAATAAATTCTTTACATAAAGGCCTCCGTTTGTTGATTTCTTTTTCAGTCCAGATGACACACTAAGTAATGTTCTTTTTAAACCTACAAAACTGTGCATTTATCTAAGACTAGCTGCTTTAAATAGAAAATAAATCTGTAGATTATATCTAAGCTCATTCTCACTGTTTCTGAAATATTGAAATAGACGTCATCATTAAAGATACTTCAACCAGTTTAGTTAAAATTTAACAGAAGAAAATAAATAATAATTTTCTTCATGCATGACAATTTTCACTCAAGTAGCATTTCTAGGTATTTTAAAGTCTCAGCTGAATATTTTTCCATTTCAAGCACCTAGCCAAGAATGTAAAAGATGTGGTCTTCTGGGTTTTCTGGCTGACTTGGAAGCACAGGTCTGAGATTGACTTAAGGATTTCTGAATGTACATCTGATTTATTATGTTTTTTATTGATTTTGTGCTATTGTCTTATCTAGTCATATGTTACAAATACACCACTTGGTGAGACTTCTCTTACACATTTAGATATATGTGCCATATATTTGCAATTGACCACTTAGAGCGTGTGACATCACCTCATGGGCCATTCTCTTAGAGAACCAGAGGAACTGTTTTTTGCCAAAAAACCTGATATTTTTTAACCTTTGTTTTTCAAAAATATGTTACTGAGAAATGCCTTGCTCCCATATGATTGTTTCTGTCAGTAGTGTGACCATAGTGTTCTCATTCATTGTATGGAACATGACATATAATGACAACAAGAAGTTCAAACTAGTATAAATAAATTTCAACTGACCATATATGATTTACCTTTACTCTCATTCCTGTCTACACTTATTTTCATTTTAGATGAAGTAGAAAACAAACAGAAAGACTAAACTTTCATAACAGCAATATTTTTTTTACTCTTCTCTGATACAGGCTATAAAAAGACAAAAGACAATAAGACATCCATTTCTGCCATGTTTCCTCTAGAAGCAAGAATCAAAGAAAATCATAAACTACATACATCCAGCCTAGGAATGTACTGTTAGTAGTTTTGATTTTCATAATCACCAAGTTTCAAGACACCAAGATAAATTGTCCACACTAAGAGCACAGAGTTGACCTCAGTGTCTTCTATAGGCTTATAAAATAACATCATGCTTCTGGGTGTACACTTAATACACCTAAATCCTCTCTCTCTGTCTAGAAAAATAATTAAATATGTTTTTCCTATGTGCATTTAAATAAATAGCATGATTATGTAAAGGTACTCTTACTGGAATTGTTCTTTGGGAAGAACAAGTGCTCAGTTTGTGTTCTTCTTCTAAAGCACTTCAGTGTTTTCTATTCAAGCCTGATGAGATAAAATTCATAAGAATGCTCTGATTACCATTCTCCTTTTTATCATTGTTTTTTTGAATGTTCATGACTTTTGTATCCTTGGCTGCACAGTAGGCTAGATATCTTAGAAGAGATGTCTGCAAGGCTAAGCTCAGCACATGGATATGAATTTGTTCAGGTAGAAGAGGGCACTGAGCACAAATCTAATTTGTTGGACAAGTAGTACAGCTCTTGCTATATTACGAAATGTAGGCAGGAGTTGCAACACAATAATTACAGGCTAATCTAATTTTAAAAGAAAATAAAAAACATTCAAAACCGGGTTGGATGGGGCCTTGAGCAGCCTGGCCTAGCAGGAGGTGTCCTTTCCCTTAGCAGAGGGGTTGTATATAGGCGATATTTAAAGTCCCTTCCAGCTCGAACCATTCTATGATTCCATGATTCTATGACCAAAAAACCCCCAAAAACTCATATTTATAAAAATGAGACATTTCAGTTTTAGGCAAGTGTCTAATTTGAAGATAGAAGCAGAATTTCAAAAATGCTCTTCTTTTTTACATTTCATGTCATCTGTTAGATATATCTTTTATGCTAAGGATGTTGATTTCTACAAGTCAAATACGTAAGTGTCACTATGGTTGAAAGTAAGAGATAAATGTATCCACATGGGGATTTAGTCAAACTTCTATTAGGTGTACAAGACAGGGGAAATAGATCCTTGAAAGCACATTTATAGAACAAAACCAAGATCATTAACTCTTAGATAACTCCAGTTAGGTATCATGAATGCTATCTTGATTGCACAAGGAATTCAGGTTTCTAACTCATGTTTTTCAAATTTCACTTCCCAAAAGAGGCATCTGATATTTTGTTCTGTACCATTAAACCTGAGACTGTTGTGGATTTCAGCCACTACAAAAGAAATACAGACATAGAAAATCGTGAATTAAAAGACAGTTAGGGGAGTGCAAAGATACTCAGGCTCACACTTTAAGTATTGTGAATTCAAAGAAATATTCGTTAAACCATTCAGGAAATACTCTTAGTTCTCTGTACATAACAAAGATTACATGTTCTATGGATTACATTTAAACTAGAGATTAGGAGGAAGTTTTTCACGGAAAGGGTCATTGGGCATTGGAATAGGCTGCCCAGGGAGGTGGTTGATTCACCTTCCCTGGAGGTGTTTAAGGCATGGGTAGATGAGGTCCTGAGGGACATGGTTTAGTGTTTGATAGGAATGGTTGGACTCGATGATCCGATGGGTCTCTTCCAACCTGGTTGGTTGTTCTATGGTTGTTGTTGTTCTAGTGAATGGAAGATGGGAGGATGGTAATATATTTAAGGAGTATTTGATAATACAGACTAAATGAACCATGGCTGTACAGTGACATTATTTAAAATTAAAACTTCCAATCTTTTGTATACTTCATATGCAACTTTAATATATAAACAAATATATGTCGATAGATTCCCTAGTTCCCTGGGCATAATGGACTAACAAAGTATTTTTTAAAACCTACTTTATGCTTCTGTAAGTACTTCAATTGTTAAAATTCTGTTTATGATTATGATTTCTTTTTCTATAAGAAGTCGCTTTTTATGAATGAATAAACGTGCCTGTAGAATAATTTATGGACTATTGTAATACTGTAAATGAAGCTTTAAAATGGAAAGTGAAGAATTAATACTAGCAATTTCTCTCTGTGAAGACAGTTTTCTAGCCATTTCTTCCTGTCCGTTTTGCATAAAAACTACACTCAGTGGTATTAGTATGCTATATTTCATTGTACTCTTACAGAATCCTTTCTCTTTTTAAATTAACTTGTGACTTAATGTTCCATTATGCCTTTGGCACAGGAAATACATAAATACAATCAGGGGAATACATTTCTTTAAATCTCCAGTATTCCTGAAATATCTGTGTTAGCCTTAGTAACTCTCTTATTGACGGAGGTTGATCTACCACTGAGTTATAATCAGCACAGCCAATAGTGCATAATGGAAGCCACAACACTGAAATAAGCTGGCTTGGAGACTTAACACTACCATTTTTTATATAGAGGCAATTTTCAGTATAACTTGACATATAGCATTTGATAGGAATTCCAAATATAGCAAAGTGATTTGGAGTAAATTGCTGAGACTTTTGAATTGCAGTCTCTTATCTGTATCTGCTGCAGTCTGATTAAGTAATATCGAATTTTTTTTTTGTAGAAATGCAAAGGTTTCTAAGTGTTATGTCAGCTCTGCAAAATTTACAAACACAGTCCTAAAAACAGTTCTAAAAATGAGGTCTAAAACTAGGTCATCTGCCTACTCCACTAGTTTTGTGAGACTTTCCAGCTTAAATATAAAACTATATAAGTTAAATTTTCATTTTGAGTAGTAACTGTATTAATTCCAGAGAAACTCTAATAAGATGTAGTAGGTGAGGATGCTGTACTGACCACAGGCAATGTATTAGCATAAAGTCCTAAAATAAAAGCAGAGAATTGTGGTACATTTTGAACAGTCTAACACTAAAGCAGCATTCAAAAAGTAAGGGATTTTTGGAAAAGAGTAACTGAGAAATTGAAACTGAATAAAACCTTCTGCTATAGAAATCTTGCGAAGGCTTCTATACATGCTGAGGTGAAGTCTGTGTTGTAGGTGTTTCTGAGCTAGAGGGAGATTAAAGTTCATGCATGTGTGTTTAGAACTCTTTCAAATACAATTTGCATATACAGGACAGGTTGTTATTCCTGAAATAAAGCAAACCCTCCTCCTACACGTTCCTACTTTACCTACTACCTATGAATATTTCTGTAGCACTATGTTTTACAGATTCTTATAGGAATATAGAAATTATTCAAGGGAGATAAAATAGTTCCTGTCATATTTAGACTTTCACACTACACAACAGACATGTAAAAAACCCTTTATAAAGTATTGGAAACACAGCTATATTTGTGGCAGGCATAATTAAAATAAAAGCAGAGAAAACCAGAGCTGGAATTTAAACAAACAGACTTTTATGCTGAGAGCTGCAACAATTTTTTGCTTTATGCCATGACCAGGAGTTGCATTAAATTAGGTCATAACTGGAAACCTCATACAAAAGCATCACCAGTTCTGCCTCAGAGAGACAGAACCCCACAACATGTAATCTCTAACGTTGCTTTTGTTAGTTAAATTTAATAGTTTTATCTTTATTTTTTTATGAGTTTATCCATATTTCTCCAAAGTCCTAAGGAGTAGAAACGTATGGATTTTGAATATAGGAGGAATTGAACCACTATTACTAATGAAGTTATCATTCACAGAATTTAAAATTGCTGACAATAATCCAATCAGTAGTATTAAATTCTAACAGCCTAAACATATAGCTTTATTTTTGTGCCATAATAATTTCAGATGTGTTATATGTGACATATTTTTAATTTTCTTGGACTTATCCAGTATCTTCAAAGTTTTTCTAACTTCTTATTGTGAATTTGCTTTCAGTAAGAAAGCAGCATATTACATAACTTTGGTCACATTGTAAAATAATCCCACTTATATTAAATAGCCTTAGATCCAATAAAACCAGTCTACCATAGCATGAGAAACTTTCTAAGGTGTTATGACCCTAGATTTACCAGATCAGCTCATAAATCTAGAAAAAAGGATGACAACTTTTTTGGCACATAATTCATCTTTAATTATTATATTCTTATATCTGCAAATTTACCAAAATAATTAACATTACTACTATTTTAACAGTGAATCTGGGAAGTGTTTCAGCATCTCGATATTCCCAGGACAAAAAAGAAATGATTCAATAAGGAAAAAAAAGCATACAATTATATTTATTAAACTTCTGTTGTTGGTTTCTTTAATGACTAACACTTCTCAGTTTTAACCCGTGATTATTTGTCTATTAATATATGGGATGATCCTATAGCCACAGAACTCCAAAACCTGAATCAGTCATTTCAGATTCAAAATAAATTTGAAAACCTGGTGATTCTGATAATTCCTTTTAAAGTAAATATTTACAAATGTAGCATTGACATAAAAATTCATACCTATAAACAGTGAAGGAAAAAACCTTCAGAAATTACAGATAATTTATCTGATTTTATTAAGCTATAAAAATACTCACAACTTTTTCAATTAAAGAAAATGGGCAACTGCAGGGAATCACAAACATGAAGGGAGTACTTTCTCATTGGTTCAGTAAGGTTTTTCTCTCTTATAAAGTCATTTTTACTCATAAAGTTTGTTTGTTTCTTGGGGAAAACCTTTCCAGTGTGCATCTTTTTTATTTTGGTTTTTTTTCATGCAAATAAAGATGGAACACACTTTGGTCTTTCAACATAAAGTCTCTGTTCTCTTTTTTTAATTCATGGAGAACTACTTTTTCCTGCAAACTGGTGTCTATATTGCTGTATCTCCATCTGTCTTATTGCAGGTACCATTCAATCTTCTGTTCCTATATCTTCCATGTGCGAAATCTGTCTTGCCCATCTCTTGCAAAATTTTATTCTGTGCCAGAATCAGAATTATTTTATTTTATTTTATTTTATTTTATTTTATTTTATTTTATTTTATTTTATTTTATTTTATTATCAGAGAATAATTATGATGAGCTTTTTTAAAGATGAAGTTGTACAGATGCTTTTACTGATTCACCTACCACTGAAGTAACTCACTTCATTTGCTACAAATTCAATAGCTGCTCTGTAATTCTCTTAATTATCTCTACTGCACATAACTTTAGAACCTTTAACTAAAGGTGTACAATTCTTTTACAGATAGTGAGCTAAGGAGTATCCTGTATCACCTGAATTACCCATTTCTGCGCAATTAAGGCAGTAGTTGAAACAGCTTCCAATATAAATTTGAGAAACTACAAGCCATATAGACTGACACAAAATCTGGAATATCTCAGTTATATGAGCGAGTCCATTCCCTGTCATAATTCAACCATTCATCTTTAGTCTCTAAAGCAGGATATCACCTGGCTGGGAGAAAAGGAAGTATTGGTCCTCATGACATATTCTGCTCTTGACTAAATTTTTTTCATCCTCTTCTCAGTGCCAGATTATGGGCTATATCTGTCTCTCATTCTGAAAGCAGCTTTAGGTGTTGGTAGAATTAGTGAAGTATTTTCCTTTATTGCGAGTTAAAACTGTCCTGGTTTTGATTTGTTTCAGTATTAGGAAAGGAGAAGCTATTTCAAGGGAGGTATTTGTTTCAGAAAAACAGTAAATTAAATACTATTCTCATTTACATTTGTGTGAAGTGAAGTTAAAACCCAGTTGAATTCAGAGGATTAATTCTAAGTTTATATCTCAATACTAGAGATAAGAATTTGACCAAATATTCCCTAAAGCAAATCTTGTAGACTGTTAAGTATCTAAATTTATCTGTCACTTGAAATCTAATTGATGAGCTCTGCTGATTGAAATTGCTAGGAAATCATTCAGAAAGAGAAGTGTTTTTAATCTATGACATGTAACATAACAGAATGGATATTTTACATAAAAATAAAGTATTTTGAAAATGTTCATTTTTCCATTACTTTATAGGGTCAAGCATATTGCTGGAATAATTTTTTTTCTAATCTCAGACCATTGCTAAGAAAGAACAAAGGGGAAAATATGCTACAAGCCTTCCATATTATTTAGTAACTTAAAAACTTCTAGCAAGTTATTAAAGTACCTCAGCTAGATTTTCATGTTTATTTACTATTTTGTTTGTTCTTTCAGTTTTCAGATGGGTTTTGTTCTAGTTTTAAAGCATGTAGTTTCAGTCCTGGGTCCATTGTATTCTTCTTTTATTTTTTTTTAAATCTTTCTATTAGTTTGAATCTTATCTTTGATTTAATCTTTTATGATAAAATTATCAGTACTTGTCACAGCAGGTTAGTAACTCTTAATTGGGGAAATATGATTACAAATCTTTTCAAATTATTTGGTATGTTATACAAAAAGTAATATTTTAAAACTAATAGAATTAGGTATTTCTCCAAAGTTTAATAACCACTTAAAAATTAATTGAGTGTTTTGCCATTTTTGCTATGTTTATTGATAGTATCTCTTTAAAAACAAGCATAGAATTAAAGTGTATATAGATAGCTTATTTTAAGTATCTCAAGCTCCAGGCATCTAATACTACACATAATGTAGTATTCGCATTCAAAAAACAATTTTCTATTGGTAACTGTTAAGTATTTGTTTAATAAAATCTCTGGATATTGACTATATTTCCTCCATAACCTTCACTATATACTCCAAACATAATTTCTAATTGCCAGCTGTGTTACTGATATGTTTTACTCGTTTCACATGGCAAGGTTTTTGTCGTGGTTGGGCTACAGATGTGGTTTCAGTGAGAAGCTACTAGAACCTTCCCCTGTGTCTGACAGAGTCAGGTGGCCAAGGCTGAGCCCATCAGCAACTGTGGTCTAGCCTCTATGATAACATATCTAAGAAAGGGGAAAAAGTTGCTGCACAACAGCAGCTGCTGCCAGAGAGAGGAGTGAGGATGTATGAGAGAAAACAATTCTGCAGACACCAAGGTCATTGAAGGAGGAGGGGAAGGAAAGTGTTCTGGGCATGAGGGCAGAGATTCTCTTGCAGGCTGTGATGAAGACCATGGTGAGGCAGGTTACCCTCTGCAGCCCATAGAGGACCTGCCACCTGCACAGGTGGACATCTGAAGGAGATTGTGGCCCCATGGGAAGACTACATGGGACCATACTCCTGACAGGACCAGTGCACCTTTGGAGAGAGGAGCTCATGCTGGAACAAGTTTGTTGACAGGACTTGTGATCCCATAGAGTCCAACGCTATACAAGCACAGGTATATCCACATTTCTATTTCAGGTATTAGTCTGAGTATATCAGGACATTTGCTTGGTACAGGTTAGCCAACTGAATGATCATGTTCAGTAAAAGTCTGTGTCCAAATTTCTGTTAATCAGAGGAAATATACTTTATTGGTCATGCTATGCCACATGGATTCCTAACGTGGAAGGCAGAGTTTTGCATTCAATGGATTAGATACATAACAAAATTGCAACACAAACATAACCCATAGCACTCCTATAATCCCCAGTTTTGATTCCTGAGTGACTTCTATGCCCTGTTCTTTGCTGATGCTTATCTTCCTGCACAATACTAGGTAACAGGCAGAAATCTAGAGGAGGTGGGTAGATTGAAAAACAGACTTTTGGCTCAACACCGTATGGTCATGGGTCATTGTAAGAGGAAACACTTGGGTGGTGAGGCTGTGGTAGAGTAGCAGGTGGCTGTATGAATGCTGACTGATGAGGGCCAGCTGCCTTCTAAATTAAACTGAGCCATTTAACCTGGGAGAAAAAACCAAAAGCTCAGATGTATTGGGCAGATAAAAGCATTTTGGGGGTCATAGGAAAGAGTCAATAACTGGGGAAATACAGCAGACAAGTGGACAGTTGGAGCAATCTTTTTGGCAAAGTTTGAAAGTCTGATAGATCCAACCTTCATTAGCTATAATTTGTCCATCATTTTCACTGCACATGGACTTTTCAAAGCCTTTCCAATGGATTTAATTCATACATCATTACATTTCTTTCTCATCAGGGTTCTTTAGAGTTCTGGACTTTCTGGAAAATCACAGAATCACATCAACCAGCAAGCAAGCACATCCACCAGCTCCCTCAGTACTCTTGGATGGATCCCATCTAGCCCCACGGACCTGTGGGTGTCTAGCTGGGCAAACAAGTCTCTAACCACATCCTCTTGGATCATGGGACCTTTATTCTGCTCCTCTAACTCCTGGGTGTGTACACACAGGGAACAACTTTCCTTACTGTTACCTTCCTATTACCTTACTTTTCCTTACTAAATTAAATTAAAGAAAAAGAATTCTAATATGTTAATAAATTGTGTGTTGAAATACTTTTTAAGATTTTTATGAACTGAGGAAAATTCTGTTGATCAATCAAAATGTGTACTTGTAGGCAAATTTTATTTGTGTTTAATTTTAAGAAATACATGAAGACGGTAATCGAGTTCATACATGTGATTTATTCAACTGATACTGTAAAAGATGGGTGTAGCATACTGGCTTAAATTGCATTGTCTAAATCCTCATGTATGTTTTGTACATTAAATGATGGACTATAACTCAAAATGTTTTGAATTATATTTTGATTTTTTTTAAATGTAGAAAAACTGAGTCTTGAATATAATTTTTAAAAGTCAATAATTCCTCTTCTAAGGAAAATATCCTGCTAGTCCTTTGATTGATACACAGGTAGAGAAAATAAAAGCTGACCTTACTTTTTCAATTATTTAACTAATATTAATAACAGACATATCTACTTTTAAATGATAGTTACAGTAATAAGTAATTCCTAATCTGTAAAATACTTTGGAAAATCCATTCTATTTTCATGAAATTTGACTCAGTATTGAAATACATTTTTTATAGGTTTTGTATTAGCTGGAAAATTTTCTCTTAATTATTTTATCCTCACTCTCATGCTAACAATCACCAAAGGACTGCTGATATTCTTTAGATACTAAATAACATTGATAATTACAAATATTATTGCATTTTTAGTGACAACTTTTATGTTTAATCAGTGATAAATTGTTGATAATAAAGATGCCATTGAGTTTACTACATGAAAGTTCCTCATGCCATCAGAGATATCCATGTAGGACTGATAGATATTTCAAGAAAGGAAATTTATGCTGGAAGCTGGATGCCAGAGAGAGCATTCTAGAGCATTTCTTATGGCAGTTGATGCTACTGTGAAACAACTTGAATGTTAGATCTTACTGGATGACATTGGGAGCTTAGACATCTAACAGAAGACACATGAAAGCTTCATTCAGAACACAGAACTCTCTCTACCCTGAAATACTGCTATGATATAAATCTCCTATAGGTACTGAGTTATATCATGAAAAGCATGATATTAGGTACCTAGGGCACTTCCATGTGGATCCAGATGCATATAAAAATATAGGAAACAATACTGAGCCCTATTGTTCACAAACAGAAACCAACACACTTTGTTTGCACACAGAAGTCAGAATTACAATGTCCAAAGTACGTAGCTGAATACCACCCAAAAATACCATAATCAGGACTTCCATCCGTATCTCAGGATAACAGCTTCAATTATATCAAGGCATATTATACTTTACTCCTAGAACTGCCCTTTGTAATATAAGTGTTAAATAGCAATCTCACATAAGGATCAACTGGTAAGAATTCTATTAACGTACATAAAAATGCTGGTAAACAGAAGAAAAGGAGGTTGATTTTTTTTTCCCTAAATTGTGGTTTAAATGTTTCAGAGACAAAGAGCATGTATAGCCAGCTTCTCACAAAGCATTGCCAAGAAATGCTCATTGTATGGCAGGACCAATCCAGATTGATATCAGTGCTAAGTCCAACAGAAGCTTTCAAGAAACAAGATATTCTTGGCAATAAAACTAAAAATATAACTAATAATACCAGTTCTGATATAAAATTGGCAGGCATTCTTCACATTTTTTAAAGGCATTATCAGTTGAAAGGAATCCAAATGGCAATAAGCCAAAAGAGAGCACCTGCTTTTCATTGATAAACACATACTGTTCAAGACATGAGTTCCAGGATAAAGACACATGTGTGCTTCTGTAATAACTACCTGTTTAAGAAATGTCTGGGAAAAGAAAGTAAAGAACAATCAGAACAACATGACTACATTAAAAAGAGACTTGCATGCTGGTTGTATATTGAGAGGATGATTTGTCCTGCCATTTGTAATCATTATTAACAATATATGTGTCTACAAAGTTTCCTTCCTTAGCCCAGTTATCCCTTCTACTTTGTTACTCAGCAGGGTTTGTTTTGTATTGAGTTTATTTGAAAAAAAAAAAGAAAAAGCATAGCATAATGTTACTAGTTTCATAAATCAAGTATTTCCATATCAGAGTGAATATTTGCCTTTGTCAAGCACTGTTCAAACTGGATTCCAGTCTGAAATAATATTTTAGGACCTTAAACTGTAAGAAAGAATCTACTACTAACATTAAGTGAAAAGAATACAGCTAAGTCAAACATTTATTGCAAAAGTTGTGTGGATCTCTTATGCCGATAATTGAATATATGACTAAAATATGATGTACCATTAAATACTGAGACAAATATTTACCCAAACTTATGAAAGCAACTTAGGTTAAAAAATATTACTCTTCGTAGCTGAACACATGTATACTGATAATTTTACCCTAAAATTTAAAAAAGACATATGGTGATTAAAATAAATATCAAAATTTCTAAATTATGCATTATGCTTTAAAATATTAACTGAATTTCACAAAAAATCCACTTTTAAAACATATGAACAATTATAATTTAAGAGGCAGATGCAAATTATATTTCACTTTTCTAGTATAGAACAAAAATATGATTTTAGTACTTGACGTATTACATTTTTCAATTAATTTGCCAAGAAAGGGACAAAAATGTGATTTCTGAAAATTCAAATAAAAATTCACACAGTAAACTTGTACCCAATCTGAAAATTGTTATATTTATTCTATACGGTAAAGCAGGGAAATGATGCAGATGCATGCATAGATGTAGTAGGAGAGGGGGTGGAGTAGCCCTCTTTGTAAGGGAGAACTTGGACACCTCTGAGATGGACTGTGGCGATGAGGAGATTGAGTGCCTGTGGGTTAAGATCAAGGGAGACCATAACAAGGGAGACTTTGTGATGGGAGTCTGTTACAGGCCACCCAGCCAAGGAGAAGCAGCTGATGAGCTCTTCTTTAAACAGCTGGGGTCAATCTCCAAGTCAGTGCCTCTTGTCCTTGTGGGAGACTTCAATCTCCCTGATATCTGCTGGAAGTACAATACAGCAGAAAGGAAGCAGTCTAGGAGGTTCCTGGAGTGCGTGGAAGACAATTTCCTTGCACAGCTGGTTAATGAACCTACGAGGGAAGGTGCCCTCCTGGACTTGTTGTTTGTCAACAGAGAGGGGCTTGTGGAGGATGTGACAGTAGGGGGTCGCCTAGGTCTTAGTGATCATGAGATGATAGGGTTTTCTGTCCTAGGTGAAGTAAAGAGGGTGCTAAGCAGGACGGTAGTGCTAAATTTTCAGAGGGCAGACTTGGAACTGTTTAGAAGGCTGGTTGGCAAAGTCTCCTGGGAGACAGCACTTGAGGGCAAGGGAGCCCATGAGGGCTGGGAGCTCTTCAAGAAGGAGATCCTGGCAGCTCAGGAGAAAGCCATCCCCGTGTTCTGGAAAAAAGGCCTGCAGGGGAAAAAACCAGCTTGGTTAAGTAGGGAAATCTTGAGTCAAATTAGAAAAAAAAGGAATATTTATAAGCTCTGGAAGGGGGGACAGGCCTCTTGGAGGGACTACAGGAGGGAAGCGAGGCTATGTAGGGAAAAAATCAGAGGGGCTAAGGCTGACCTAGAGATCACATTAGCTAAGTCTGCAAAAGACAATAAAAAATCTTTTTATAAGTATATTAACAGTAAAAGGAGGACAAGGGAGACCATACAGTCCCTTTTGGACTCAGAGGGAACAGCAGTGACAGGGGACGAGGAGAAGGCTGAGGTACTTAATGCCTTCTTTGCCTCAGTCTTTAATTGTAAAGAAAGCTGTTCCCTCTGTGTAGATACCCAGGAAACAGAGGAGCAATACGAGGCTCCCATAGTCCAAGAGGAGGTGGTCAGAGCCCTGCTTGGCCAGCTGGACACCCACAAGTCTATGGGGCCAGATGGGATACATCTTAGGGTTTTGAGGGAGCTGGCGGATGTATTGGCCAAACCCCTTTCCATCATCTTCCAGCAGTCCTGGAAGACTGGGGAGGTACCTCTGGACTGGAGACTGGCTGATGTAGTTCCCACTTACAAGAAGGGTAGCAGGGAGGATCCGGGGAACTACAAGCCAGTCAGTCTAACCTCAGTGCCAGGGAAAGTCATGGAACAGGTGATCTTGAGTGCTATCATGAAGCACTTACAAGAGAACCGGGTGATCAGGCCCAGTCAACATGGGTTTACCAGAGGCAGGTCCTGCCAAACCAAACTGATCGCCTTCTATGACAAAGTGACTCTGCTGCTGAATGAGGGAAAGGCTGTGGATGTGGTCTTCCTGGACTTCAGTAAAGCCTTTGACACAGTTCCTCACAGCATTCTGCTACGGAAACTGTCAGCCTCTGGCCTGGACAGACACACACTCTCCTGGGTAGAAAACTGGCTGGATGGCCGGGCCCAGAGAGTGGTGGTAAATGGTGTTAAGTCCAGCTGGAGGCCAGTGACAAGTGGTGTCCCCCAGGGCTCAGTGCTGGGTCCAACCCTGTTCAATGTCTTCATCAATGACCTGGATGAGGGCATTGAGGGTACCCTTAGCAAGTTTGCAGATGACACAAAGTTGTGTGCAAGTGTCGATCTGCTGGAGGGTAGGGAGGCTTTGCAAAGGGACCTAAACAGGCTGGACCGCTGGGCAGTGTCCAACGGCATGAGGTTTAACACGGCCAAATGCCAGGTCCTGCACTTGGGGCACAACAACCCTATGCAGAGCTACAGACTGGGAGAAGCCTGGCTGGAAAACTGCCAGGAGGAGAGGGACCTGGGGGTGTTGGTCGACAGCCGACTGAACATGAGCCAGCAGTGTGCCCAGGTGGCCAAGAAGGCCAGTGGCATCCTGGCTTGTATCAGAAATGGTGTGACCAGCAGGGCCAGGGAGGTAATTCTCTCTCTGTATTCAGCACTGGTGAGGCCGCTCCTTGAATATTGTGTCCAGTTCTGGGCCCCTTACCACAAGAAGGACGTTGAGGCTGTGGAGCAAGTCCAGAGAAGAGCAACAAAGATGGTGAAGGGGTTGGAGAACAGAACCTATGAGGAGCGGCTGAGAGAGCTGGGGTTGTTTAGCCTGGAGAAGAAGAGGCTGAGAGGAGACCTCATTACTCTCTACAAGTACCTGAAAGGAGGTTGTAGAGAGGCGGGAGTTGACCTCTTCTCCCAAGTGACAGGGGACAGGACGAGAGGGAATGGCCTCAAGCTCCTCCAGGGTAGATTTAGGCTGGAGATTAGGAGGAGGTTTTTCACGCAGAGGGTAATTGGGCATTGGACTAGGTTGCCCAGGGAGGTGGTTGATTCACCTTCCCTGGAGGTGTTTAAGACACGGGTGGATGAGGTCTTGAGGGACTTGGTTTAGTGTTAGATAGGAATGGTTGGACTAGAATATCCGATGGGTCCCTTCCAACCTGGTTGTTCTGTGATTCTGTGATTCTGTAACATTATACAAATGCAGATCAATTTAGATTTTATCCCAAATAGACTAGGAAAAGGTTTTGAACAGAATAAGGCAAGTAGAGGGAAAGACAGGTATTGAAAGCCTTAAAAATTGTCACTTAGAGGGATGAATGCAAGTAGAAAGAAGAAGACTCAAACACAGCACTCTTATTTTACAGTTGTAATATTTAAGTCTTGGCTGAAATATTTCCTGTATACCCATGAAACACATTCTGTAGTTTTTTATTACCTTTTTTGGACTGATTAGTGGAATATTATAATGGTTTGGGTTACAAGGAGTCTTTTAAGACCACCTAATTCCAATCCCCTGTAATAGGCAGGAACAGCTTTGACTATATCAGGTTGCTCAAAGACCCATCCATTAAGATTTTGAAAACTTCCAGTGATGGAGCAACCAAACTTTCTCTAGGCAGCCTGTTCCAGTGTCTCACCACCCTCAGTGTTAAAAAAATAACCTAAAAAATCTTCATTATCTCTAATCTACCACCTTTTTGTTTAGTACTATTAGTCCTTGCCCTTTCACTACAAGCCCTAGAAAAACACATCTCTCCTCATAAACCCACTTTAAGTATTGAAAAGCCAAAATAAGGTTTTCCTGGAGCCTTCTCTTCTACAGGCTGAACAATCCCAACTCTCTCAGCCTTTCCTCATAGCAGAAGTGTTCCATCCCTCTGATCATTTTTGTGGCCCTCCTTTGGACCTGCTCTAACAGGGCCATGTCTATTGTCCTGTTGTCCCCAGAGGTGAACACAGTAGTCCATGTAGAGTCTCCATGTAGAGTGGAGTAGAGGGGCAGAATCACCTCAGCCTTTCAAGGTTCCCTCTGAATGCCATTCCTTCTTGCTGCACCACTCAGTTGGATGTCATCCGCAAACTAGCTGAAGGTGTATGCAGTTCCACTGCCTATGTCATTAATAAAGATATTTAACAGTCCTGGTCCCACTGTAGACAACTGACATACACCACTTTTTACTGATCTCCATTTGGACATTGAGCTGTTGACTACCACTCTTTGGATGTGGCCATCAATTCAACTCCTTGTCCACTGAATAGTCCATCCATCAAATCAATGTACTTCCAATTTGAAGACAAAGATATTGCATGGGATTATGTCAAAGGCCTTGCAGAAGTCAAGGTGGATGGCATCAGTTGTTCTTCCCTTGTTCACCAACACAGTCCAACACATTTTAAAAGACCATTGGATTACTTTGGCACAATTTGCTCTGGTAAAACTATGCTGTCTCTCTCCAGTCTCCTCCTTGTCATCCATATGCCTGAAAAAATATCCAAGGAGATTCTGTTCCATTATCTTACTGGTAACTCAGATAAGGCCGACAGACCAGTAGTTCCCAAAGTCTTCCTATTTACCCTTTTTAAATCTGGCTGTGATAGTTCTCATTTTTTTCCCAGTAATGGGGTATTTCACTTGACTACTGTGACTTGTCAAATATAATGGAAAGCACCTTAGTAACTACACCTGCCAGTTCCATCAGGACCCTGGGCTTGAGGATCACAAGAGTTTTATCGGGCCTTTTTGAAGTGTCTTAGAAAAGCATGAGCATTAAAGCATTTGTTTCTCTGTATTAAAGGAACTTTATGTGACTAGCTCAGCATATCTATGCTATAGACATATAAGTTTAGTTAGACATAAAGTTATTATCAATCCATTACCAACCACCTCTTTTACCAAGATAGGGATTTTTTTTTAAAAAGGCCTTAGGAGATCAACTATGGACATCTAATGTTTTGGGAGACCCTTATAAAACGAAATCAGTAATTGGTCCATATTCATATTTTCTGCCAGGACCATATATTGATTAGAATGGTGTGAATGCAATGACTACATTGAAAATTTTTTCCACTCTATATACTTTTCATTCATTGGCTGCCTAGAGCATGAAGGTATACATGTATGAATATATAAGCCTGTCTAATGTAATTATAGATATTCTCAGCAACAATATAAATATTAATTTTAGTGTTTTTTTAGTTTCATGGCCTCAAGAAATTTCTGGTAATGGTTAGTACAGGTTAATTAAAAGGATATACTATTTGGCAAAATTTTTATATTTTTTTACTTTTGAGATCAATTTATGTTTCCATGACTTTACATTGTACTTAAATAATGAGCCAGAAATCATGATCTACCTAATGATACCATTAATTAGTTGCCACATCAGAAGGATGGAATGCCATGCAGAATTGGGAGAAGTGCTAGAGAAGTGCACCTGCATGAATTTCATGAAGTTCAACAAGGCCAAGTACAAGGTACTACAACTGGTTTGGGGCAATCAGCGGTTTCAGTACGTGATGGGGGATGATGTGATTGAGAGCAGCCCTGTGGAGAAGGACTTGGGGATGCTGATTGGTAAGAAGCTCGATATGAGCAGGCAATGTGTGCTTACAGCCCAAAAGGCGGTATCCTGGGCTGCATCAAAAGAAGCGCGGCCGGCTGGTCAAGAGAGGTGATACTGTCCCTCTATTCCTCTCTTGTAAGACCTCATCTAGAGTATTGTGTTCAGTTCTGGAATCTTCAACATAAGAAGGATATGGAGCTCTTTCAATGGGATCAAAGATGATCAGAAGGCTGGAGCACCTTCATAGGACGGGTTGAAAGAGTTGGTGTTGTTTAGCCTGGAGGAGCAAAGGCTCCAAAGAGACCTTATAATGACCTTCCAGTACCTGAAGGCGGCCTAGAGAACTGTGGAGGGTTTTTTCACAAAGGCATGTAGTGATAGAACTGCAGGCAATGGCTATACGCTGGAGAGGGGCAGATTTAGACTAGACACAAGGAGGAATTTCTTCACAATGGTGAGGCAGGGGAAGAGGTTGCCCAGGGAAGTTGTGGGTGACCCATCCCTGGAGGTGTTCATAGCCATGTTAGACAGGGCCTTGGGCAACCTTGTCTAGTGGGATATGTCCCTGCCCATGGCAGGGGAGTTGGAACTAGATGATCTTTAAGGTCCCTTGCAACCCACACTATACTATGATTCTATTATTAATTGATGTGTATCCTTATGCTACTTTTTATTTTGTGCACTCCTGAGTAAATAAGCCCAGTGATTTTGCAGTGAAGTTTTCTTTAGCCCTAATAATTTTCTTTTAAACACATACGTAAAAGAAATCAAAATTCTAATGTGTTTGATCTGAGTTGACTTAAATGAAATTCAGTATTTAAGCTGAAGAAATATTATAGGTTTATAAAAAGTAATTGTAATATTTTTTTCCTGCATCAGTCTCCAGTTTTGATAATTAATTTTGACACATACTCATACTGCCAGTTCCAGTCCTCAAACAGACCACAGTGAAGGATCAGGATTATATGCACAATTGATTCACACTGGCAGTTTTAAATGCCTTCTGTTGTTATGCTATTCTCTTACTTATTTTTTCTGCACCTTTTCAATGTCCTACTAACTCTGATGTTGAGTGACGTAAATAAAAAAAATCTCGTTGCCTGTAAACGTATTTTTTTCATCCTTACATTTACCTTTCCAAATATTGTAATATTCACTGAGTTCATGAAATTGCATAGACAGTGATGAACAACTATATAACTGTGTTACTATATAACTGTGAAACAAGGAAGTAAGTGTATCAGCTGATTGCATAGTAATCATTGTACTACTTCTTTCCTTTGGAATGCAGTACCTCCCTTACTCAATTTAAAAACAAAAAATGAAAAAAGTTGAATGGATTCCAAGTCTCCCTATCTTCAGCCTGTGCTTCTCAGCCTGCACTTTGACACAGAGTTTGTGATTGTCAGAAGGCTTTGCTCATGGAAAAAAAAAAAAAGATAGCAACAGACTTCCTTAACTGAACATCAGGAGGGACCTTCTGAGAGACTGAAGTGATTATATTAACTGTTCTCTTTTTTCACAGTACTCTCTCTGACAAGCAGAAGATTCCAATGTGGAGGTTGTCAGATGTCTTTGATTGAATATGCTATTTGGGAGCCAAAACACTTCGAAAACACATATTGCTTTTTTTTTTTCTTTTGATAAATCTTTTCCCATCCTTTCTGACTCCTATTTCCTTGCAAAACAGATTCTTCAAGAGAGTTCCCTTCAAAATATGTTTCTCGATGTGGAAAACATTTGTGAAATTGAATTGTTTTCTTCCAGTAGTTAGAGAGATTCTCTTATGTTTTCTTTGAGGTTTTTTTGTTTTTCTTTTTACCTAAACCACATTTTTCTCTGATCATCCTTTGCATTTCCAGGATATAATTGGAGGCATTCCTTGGAATTTCTTATTATTTTAAAGTTATGAACGAGAAGAACAGAGCACATCATCACCATACCCAGGCTCTCTTCTCCAGTAGAAGTCACTGCACATCTGAGTCAAAACTTTCAGCATTTTTAGTAACATTTCTAAGATATTAATAAATTTTTATCAAGCTTATACAAATATTTCTGTGGAATTCTAAATTGTGTTCTGATTATGAAAGGAAAGATGCTTTTTTTCTGTGAACACTCTCTTTACCTGTCATATTATAGATCACAATACAGAGTAAAAGAGAAAATTTTACTTTAAAAGATAATTTTTATTAGTTTTGTAGACATGACAATAAATCTGTCTTTCTCTTGTCAGTTTAGAAAAGATGTGGGCTCAGGAATGAACCAACAAAGTCAATACTCAAACACAAATAGGTGGAGAAGCAGCCCATTAAAAACTATTAAGTCTAGCTCCTGAAAAGCTTGATAGCCCCTGCTGTAAAGCTTCTCTTACCAGTATATACTAACCTTAGCTTGTTCATTCATTATATGACACATAAGAATATTACAACTGTATGCAGTCATCAAATAGGGGAGCATAATATGCTATAATCTTATTTAATTTTACCCTCATTATCAGAATAGCAGGGCAATTTAAGATTTATTCTGTAAATTTTTATTGCGCTATTTTCAGGAAGCTCTTGATCTGTTCACTCTTGACAAGTACATTGAAAGTTTTTAGTATTTAAAAAAATCACAGCAGCATGTGTCCTTCAAATCAGAAGACTGGAATAAATTTACTTAGTTTAGAAAGCTAGGGATAGACTCACATATTTTACTGTGCAATGTGTTCCATTACAAGGATGATACAGAAGTCCAGATTTTATTCTCACTTTTTTTTTTTTAAATGATGTACCCTATGATTATAGTAGAGTAATGTCTGATTTGAAGTCATACAATGAGAAAAAAAAATATATTCTAGGTTTTTTTTTTCTTTCCTTCTTCTTGTCTTTTTAAATCTTTTGAATTATGGTTGAGATATTTACAATGTATTTTTCATATGAGAAAAAAATTCTTAAAGAAATGGAGTTTCAGATATAGTGCTCTACAAATACCCACTGGAAAAAAAGACAAAGGAAATTAGAACTGTCATAGTACACATATTCCTTCTGATTTTATCAAAACAGAAATACAAGTGGGGGAAATTAAAGGGAAAAAAACAAAAGTCGCATCTTAATTTCTATATTATAATGAAATACAATTGTTTTTCCATTATTAAAGCAAGATGTTTTAAAAGCAAGCTATATTAATCTATAGAACTTGTCTATGGTCTATTTCTTACCATGCTTTCCTCTCTACTTTGTGTGCTGTCCTTTAGGTCAAGCATATTTTGATTCCAATTGGTTACTTTCTAAATTCTCCAGTGTATCTCAGTGGATTCTTTTTTAAAGTACGGGTGCTAAACTAATAAAATTACTATAAATAATAGTATAAATATGAGGTTTATAAATTACTGCTGCAGATGTTCAGACTATTTATAGTAGAAAAATATGCAAATGATCAAGAAAAACTTGATTGGATAGATCAGTATTACTACTGAGGATACTGATTTTGTAAAGAAATCAACTGAACATGCACTGAGTTATATTTTTGTCTAAAGATCTTTGCAAAACTAAAAGCAGATTGACATTGATCCATTTTACAGTGATCAGAGAATATTTTTCCTCTTTCTACCTGATAACCACAGGTTAAGGAGGCAATTTAAGGGAGAGTTAAAGGAGACCTTATTGCTCTCTACAAGTACCTGAAGGGAGGTTGTGGAGAGGAGGAAACTGGCCTCTTCTCCCAAGTGACAGGGTCCAGGACAAGAGGGAATGCCTCAAGTTCCACCAGCTGAGGTTCAGGCTTGACATCAGTTAAAAATTCTTCACTGAAAGGATCATTAGGCAATGGAACTCTCTTCCCAGGGAGGTGGTTGACTCGCCTTCCCTGGAGGTGTTTAAGGTTTAGGTGGATGAGGTACTGAGGGGCATGGCTTAGAGACTGGTGAGAATGGTTGGACTTGATGATCTGGTGGGTCTCTTCCAACCTAGTGATTCTGTAATTCTGTGATAATTTGTCTATCTGAACTGAATCTTTAGAGGATACTGGTTTCAGAACACAAGATACTATATTTTTGGATAGCATTATAGAATTCACAACCCTCCCAAATAATTAATACTGGTTACTAGCATTTATTTTTGCTATTTGTCAACTTTTAAACACTCACAAACTTCTCAGACAATTCTGTCATTTGTATGGCAGTTTTGAAGACTTCCGCTTCACTCCTTTGGGGTTTATATGACGATACTGATGGACTTGCTTAACACAAAAGCAATCATTTACGGGAAGGACTGTGATAGCAGTCATTTGGTAGCCCTGTGGAAACCCATATATGCATGGAAGAAACAATCTTGACTAACAGACAATCCAATCTGATACCATTCCTGTAGCCTATTTTTCTTGTATTTGTTTTTTATTTTCTTCACTCTTAAAATTTCATTCCAGCAGCAAGCAGCCAATGCCTCACATACCTCCTACTTCAATGCCTCCAGCAACGTAGTCTTTTATAAACAATCTCATTGTAAAGAGCAAATATAGTCCTTCCTCAATCAAAAAATATCCAAAACTCACTTTACTCATTGAGAAGATGTAATTATTGTTGAGAAAATTTAGCTAAGAATTCAACAGTGGAAGAAAAACTGAATTTGTCACTACTAAAATGAACAGAGATTGTAAGGGCAGTCAGCCCATCACAGCTTCAAGGGACTGGTAAGTAAAATTAAAAAGCTGGTGTGGGATCTTTGCTGAAGTCAATGCCACATATTAGCAATTAATTTATAACAGTAAGCATAGTTAGAGTACAACTTCAACCCAATCATGAAACTATACAGCTATTGAACCATGGGGGAAAAAATTGGAAATCATTGACAAAATTACAGTGGCTAAAAGAAAAGAGTAAAATATGAAATAAAAGAAAAATGCTAAATGATGGTGGTGGCTGAGGGGAGACCTCATTACTCTCTACAACTACCTGAAAGGAGGTTCTAGAGAGGAGGGAGTTGGGCTCTTCTCCCAAGGGACAGGGGACAGGACAAGAGGGAATGGCCTCAAGCTCCACCAGGGGAGATTCAGGCTGGAGATTAGAAGGAAATTTTTCACAGAAAGGGTAATTGGGCATTGGAATAGGCTGCCCAGGGAGGTGGTTGATTCCCCTTCCCTGGAGGTGTTTAAGGGACGGGTGGATGAGGTCTTGAGGGACTTGGTTTAGCGTTAGATAGGAATGGTTGGACTAGAAGATCCGATGGGTCCCTTCCAACCTGGTTGTTCTATGATTCTATGATTCTATGATTCTAATATTTTACTGTCCCTTGTACATAAAACCTAATCATTTCAGTGGCAGTATTTATTTCCAAAAGATGTACACCTGTAATTCATTGCTAGACCCAGTTCAATGAGTTTGTATGTCAAATCTATTTCATGTGTGCATCAGGTTTATATAAAGATAAATTGTTAACAAAGTCAGGCCCAATGCCAAAGGCAGAGTGTTTTAAATGTAATATAGGCTTTATGAAGAGTGGCAAAGTTAGCTTTAACAAACCTACTTGCCTTTTCAGAATCAAGATTAGAGAAAAACCTGCATATATGAGTTTGACTTCATTAGGTAGGGTCATTCCTTGGACCTTGTAAAAGTTTGGAAAAGACTCATCAGTAAATCCAGTCTGTACAAATAATTCATAGAATCATGGAATCGTAGAATCACCAGGTTGGAAAAGACATCCTGGATCATTGAGTCCAACCATTCCTATCTACCACTAAACCACGTCCCTAAGCACCTCATCTATCTGTCTTTCAAATACCTTCAGGGATGGTGACTCCACCATCTCCCTGGGCAGCCTGTTCCAGTGCTCGATGACCCTTTCTGTGAAAAATTTCTTTCTGATATCCGTATTGAACATCTCGTGGCACAGCTTGAGACCATCTCCCCTTGTTGTGTCCCCTGACTCTTGGGAGAAGAGGCCAGCTCCCTCCTCTCTACAACTTCCTTTCAGGTAGTTATAGAGAGCAATAAGGTCTCCTCTCAACCTCTTCTTCTCCATGCTAAACAACCCCAGTGCTCTCAGCCACTCCTCATAAGACTTGTTTTCCAGAACCTTCCCCAGTTTCATTGCTTTTCTCTGAACACGCTTCAGAGCCTCAACATCCTTCTTGTAGCAGGGGTCCAGAATTGAACACAGTATTCAAGTAATTGTCATTTTCAAAATGATTTCTCTTTTCCAGGTTGACATTCAACAGTAAAAGTGAATGAAAATATTAACAAATGACTCAAAAAAAGAAAAAAAACCCTACTGGAATTAAGAATGTTTTCCCCACTTACTTTAAAGGCCATATTCACCTTAGGTGATACTATGTCAGTTGCAGTATTAATAAATACTCCAAGAGAATTGGTAGAGAACTTCATATAAGTTTCTTTCAACTTTTTCCCATTCCCCCCAAACAGACCAAGTTTATTAGAGTCCCAGGCAAATGGTGTGGTCTGTTTCTTTTTTTCAAGACAACTTTGTTTGAAGACCAATGCTCACATTAGTGAAGTAGAATTATCTATTATTGTTAGGGATCAAAAGGATGTTTTCTAGAAAAGAGCTTACTGTTTAAATGAATGCTTAACATAGTATTTTAACACAAAAACTTATAGTAGTTTGGAAACAGGGAGCACACCTGTCATTCACAAAAGCCTCAAAAAAAAGTTTTCTCATGTTCAAGCTAGAATTTCTGCAGAGGTCTATAGGTAGGGAGAGTTGGAGCATACCCAAGCAGCAAATAACCCTGTGGTAAATAAGACAATCAGTACATGTTCGAGTGCCAGACTTTCTGATTTAGGTATGGGAGTGGAGCTTCAATTTCCTGCTTTGTGTGTTATCTGTGGGTTCTTTAGAGGGAGCTTCTCAGAACATCGAGTGTAGCATTACTATAAAAATGACATATCAAACGTTTCAGATGCTGAGTTAGGGATACCAATAATATGCTTACAGTATCATCAAGGCTGTCTGTTACCTATCATGTAGTAGAACATCTCTTTAATGATCCAAATTTCTAACTTCAAATCAGCATTGTGTAATCCATGAAACTACATCAGACTTTAATGGGGACTTTGTCATCACATGTTCAATAGTCCATTGAGTGAGTTTGGGAAATGGTATACTTAGCTATACCCTGTGGTATACTCTCTAATGGTGAGTGATTCCTTTTAACGGTTCTTCTGTCTCTTGGATACTAATTAGTTTCAGTGTTTCTCTGAAATGCTAGGAATGAGTCTGTAGAAATTACGTATATTTTTTTTTGTGAAAGTGTTATTTTGTGCACATTTTACCATGCATATACAAGAATATGTGCAACTGGAAGTGTAGGAATCAAAACCTCTCTTATTTATCATTAAGGTGTAATGAACAGTTTTCATATGTTACTATGGATAAAATAAACAATATAATGAAATGAGACTTGGAGTAATAAATGCTTAATTAAATGTATGTTAGTGAAGAATAAAATCAGTTGGTACAAATCCAATTCAGCCTCTGAAAAGAGTGGTTTGTGGCTGAATTTCCCTTCTTTTAATGTCAATTCTGGGGCCCTTAACATAGTTCTAAGCAGTAGACACATTACAGTTAGATAAAAACTGTTAATTGATTGGTATTTTAGTATATGCTCTGGTTGTAGGATTTATTCTCAAAAGCCAGCAACTGGAAATAAAAATACTGAAAGGGTTACAAAACAAGCTATCAAGCATAACTTACTTTCACACTGGCTGCTGGATGTAGAAAAGAGCAATATAAAACATTAGAAAAAGTTGCAAAGGATTTTAAGTTATTATTGAAGCCATAGCATGGACAAACATAATTTGATTAGAGCCATTTAGCACAGGTTTAAGAAAGGAAACTCAAGCTCAAGGAAATTTAAAGGTCATCAAAGGTATTGTTGTCATGAAGTTCTGAGTAACTTTGGGTGCTAGTAATGGGATATGGACTCTTTCACCTGTGGACCATTATTTAAAATTTAGCCAAATACAACAGCAGCCAAAAGTTTTCAGTATCTTATGGTTTAGTGACCTGTGTGAGATAAGCTGAAGGTCTCCTTTGTACACCTATTGGACACTAGCCCACATCAAAAAGGCACCATCCTAATTGGTACTGTTGTTGCCAATCTTAACAGCAATGAAGGGGCTGCAAGGGCATGCAGGCTGCGCTCCCTTCTGAACTGTGTATGTGATCTTTCTAGGTCAAGACTGAAATGCGCTGGGAAGCTTAAGTATAATACTTCTAGCAATAGCACCTTTGTTGTACCTGTACAGATATGTGGGGGAATAAAAAAGAGAAAAAAAAGAAAGAAAAGGAAAACAGGAAAGGGAAAATGGAGTTGGGGGCGGGGAGGAAGAAGAAAGATAAAAGAGAAAAGACACAGTCCTAAAAGCTTGTGCTTTGTTTGTTTTAGTCTATATGACTATTTTCCAAAAAGGATTTCGCAGGGGACATAGTGAATATTATGGGTTTAAGAAAGATATTGTAGAATATAAAGCTTATCTAAATCTAACATGAATGTGTGTCTTGGGGAGATTTATCATCCAGAAATAAAAGGCATTATTTCACTGTATGCATGTACAGCATCATAGAAATATAATCTACATAGACAGTAAGCATAAAATATATTTTAAATTTATTGGAAAATGTAAACTTTACAAGTACTTACTAGTACTATATTAGCAATAAGAAGTTTTGTTTGTTTCAGTTTATAAAGATACTCATTAAGGATAGTGTTCTGAGATGTCAGAGATTGAAAATATAATCTAAACCAGTTTTGCAAATTGTTTTGACTAAATCCTAATGTCAAATATGGCCGCTTTGAGTACAGCTTACTTTTTGTTGTTGTTTAATTACTCATTCATCAACTCAACTCATTCTTCCTTTTTCACAGCTTTGTCAGATTATTTTGAAGTCCAGAAGTAAGAGTTCTCTCTGCAAAGAAGTCGTTATTTCACAATTCTTCCCTCCAGACTCTTCGTGTCACACTTTTCAGGCTCTAACTACAAATTCTTCTATGATGTCTTGAAAGCCTCCTCCTTATTTCCACCCTAGGGATTATCCCCAAATGAAATTTCATGAATCCCAAATGACTGTAAGTGCCTTCTGAGGTAGGCATCAACTCATGCATACCACTTGCCTGATACTGATCATTATCTGGCAATAGATAACTCCTTAGCCATCCTGTGGTACAGCAATTACAAGCACTAAGTTCAATGATCCATATATGATCACTGTGAAAAAAAAGAGGTATATTGTACATTCTGCAGCAGATCTCTAAAAGAGAAGTAGCTAGGATCGTTTGTGTATGTTAGAAATTACTTAATGCTGATAGCATGTCATGAAACGGATAATAAAACAGTTAATATAAACTTAAAACCAGGAAGTAGTGAAAACCAAACTTGTTGAATAAAAGGTCTTTCCATAGCTCTACTTTTAAGTGTATGAATATTCTAGCTGGCAAGCTGCAAGTTTTACAAAAAAATTGTAGGCTAAAGGATCATTTCTTAGATACAAACCTATTAGATAAAGATATAAACATTACCAATATAAAATTCAGCTTAAAAAAAATAACAATTATTTTATTTTTAAAAAAAAAAACTTTTTCTCTCTCAAATAAAAAATGTCATTAGGAATATGGAGACAAAAGACAATTCCAGTTTCAAATATCTCCTAGTAAGGAGGACTTACAGCATGGAATGAGATTGCAATGGTCCAAAGCAGAGATCCATTTTGAGATGTCATTGTTAGTTTGTGTATAAGTTAACCTATACACACGAGGGTTCTTTCAAAAAATTAAGTTAAATAGTTTCTCTTATTTCTGGGTTGTATATGCCTACTACTATGCTGTGCTAACTTTCTAATAAGTATTTTAGCCCGTAAAGTCTTAATTAAGAAATTATTTTATTACTAGAAACCCCCTTCAGCTGAGTTTTTTTATTTGAATTCAGTTCCACTGGTCCCATCATATAATAAATGGTCATAGTTCTGGGTTTAGAGGCATCTCAATACATTAAATCTCATATGCAAGAGAAGTGCAAAATACCAACAGTGAAAAAAGGGAAGCTTTGGCTTAAATGTTGTCTCTAACTATATAAGGGTGATAGATTACAACAGATTAAAGCACTTGTATTGTTTAGAGGTTAAAAGTAGAGGGAACACACTTTGACCAGGAAATGAAAAGTAAACAATGGATAGAAACAGAAATATTTCACTACAGTGAAAATAAACACCTGGAATAATTTGCCATCAGGGTAATAATGACAAATGTTATCAGTCAGATAAGAGAACAAGACAATTTCCAAAGAGGAAAGAAAATGGAGAAAAAAGTGACTTTTAGCCCTCATTTTTAGCTCAGTTTTTCTACTTTAAGAACTCCTTGTTTTCTCTATAGTACTACTCTGTAGATCACTGATCATATCTTGCCAAAATACGCATCAACAAAATGGCGAAGCTGATTTTCTTTTTTTCTAGAGTAGTTTTCAAATATATCATATGCAATAGGGACAATTATAGAAATGTATTATAAATTATCAGAGTTTTTTAAAGATCATTTTCCCCTACATTCTTATTCAGGGTAAAAGGCCAACAATTTGATTAATTCTTAAAATAAAAGAATTAAAATATCCACTTTAATGAGTGTATTTTTTTAAAAAAGTACTCCTTTTGATTTTATTAATGCATACAGGAATAACAAATGGAAATATCAAAATCCATTCCAAGCCTTCAAAGTAAATACTTTTTCCAGTTTTCGAAATTTCAAGAATCTTAAACAATTGCTTTAATAAAAAATCCAATTCTTGATAGAAAAAAAATCAATTATTTTATCCAACTCAATATGCCTAATTTTGACTCAATAATATGACTCAATATTTGACTAAATGATCTTTCTTTGCCTTCAAAAGAATAACACCAGGAATCACCTTATCTGCCTCTTTTGTTGCTTTGAGTCAGTTCAGGATTACACTTTGATAGTTTACATTCCTCAGTTTATCTGCATACCTACATCCATGCCAACCATTCTTCATTTTAGATGCCTAAAAATGGAAATATCCAAGGGCTCCAAGAAGCATCTTATAATAATATGCATTTATGCATAATAATATATGTTACTAGCACATGCATGAACTAGCAGCATATGCTGTACTCAATGACGGTATAAAAATATTTATTAATCCTTTTTTTCTTTTAATTTGGCAATTTAGGGATGATACTTCTTTATCCCTTTAACATGATCAATAAAACATTTTTAAGCGTGTTTGCAGTTCACAAACAATTTGCATGTAGAACAAACTGGTCTATTATTTTCTTTCTACCTATCCATTAATCAGTAGCAACAGACACAAATAAGTATATAAAGTATATAAGTAAACAAATGTATAGATGGATACATATAATGTATAAAATAAGTTTTTTACTGTTTAAATGGATGACAGTATATTAATTCTAGTGCAGCAGTTATCCACATGATTAGTCTTATCAACAAAATATTAAGCAATGACCTATGGAGAGTTGACTGACTATAGTTGCCATTTTTCATTGCATTGCTTAGGAACAACTCAGCTGTTTCTAAGAAGAGATATATATGCATGAAATAATTTTGTAATTCTTTCTCCGTAAAAAAAATCTCACTGGTGCCACAGACAACTGTTGAAGAATAATAGGATTTGGTGCTAAAATATAAACCACAAGGTGTTAAAAGTCTTTGCCTTTTGTAATTTCTTTTTTTCCACTTCCCCAACATTTTCATCTTTCTGGTATGAGATTCTAGTAATCAAAAGGGGGTTTGACACTTTTTTACACACATCTTACTGTAATATCTTATGCTTCATTCACTTTGCAATGCAATTGTACCTGTTTTATCTGCTGTGTTCTTTTATGATTTGCTGGTGAAAGGAGCAATTCCAAACATTTATATCACATGCAGTAAATGC
The DNA here is from genome assembly GCA_033558105.1 of Coccyzus lansbergi. NCBI lineage: Eukaryota > Metazoa > Chordata > Aves > Cuculiformes > Coccyzidae > Coccyzus > Coccyzus lansbergi. The sequence goes on along the minus strand of JAUMJK010000056.1, from coordinate 1,991,238 downwards.
AGCAGCTCAGCCTCCTGGTTCTCAAATGCATATAGAAAAATATTTATTTGGTGGAATCTAATCTACTTCCTGAAAACTTCCAGGTAATCAGATACAGTGGGGTCCTGTGGCAGAATACTGTAGAATTTGTAATAAGTAGTAATCGAGTTTGACAGAGAAACCGTTTTCTTGAACTAACAGATCTTTTCCATCTCTAGCCTGTGTAAACCTGTGATACTCAATCATGCTGCAGTCCAGACATTTCAGCATGATATTAACTGTATTTTCATGTTTTCTTTCTCTGTATATGTAGTGTGCTGTTTTGTATATAAGTAGAGCATCCCTCATTTCAATGGTTTTACCCAAAATTATGTAATGCTTAGTAATATGCAGTTCTATTCTCCCATAAGTTGTGTTCAGTATTGCATGTCATAATAATCTTAATACAACAATTTTTGACATTTCTTTCTCTTTTCTCTTGTTTATGTATGTTATACATGTGCACCTACAAGTGAGAAAAGATAAAATACAAAAGCCTATAAAAATAATAATTACTGTATTTTGAAATATCACCGTAGACTTGAAAAAGATAATGATTTATCTAGTGCTTGCCCACGGCATATAAAGGCAAATGTTAAATATCCCTCTGACATTAAAATTGATGTGGTGGTAAATGAAAGAATTTCCTTGTTATTTGTTTATATTTGGCTACATTGTTAATTGAGTATGTGCTTAAAAACAAACAAAAATGTTTAGTAGTGCTTACTTTTTTCCCCCCATTATCTTACACACCAGCAATAAAAATGAACTTTCCCCAGCAAAAATAACTGCTTATCACCCAGATGACATGCAAGAAAATATTCCACATTGTGGGCAGACTCTTATCTGTGGCATGCAGAAACACGCAAAATATCAAAATAGAAATGCATCAACATTAATGTCAATGAGGAGAAGGGAAGAAAGGCCTGCCACTTAGATTAAGAGATCACCTGATAGAACTCCTTTCTGTGCATGAAGAACAAATATATAATTCTGGCAACCATGCAGAGTTTCTCAAGTCACAGTTATTAATAGCTTTATAGCCTCTGGTACACCTCACTTTAGTTACCTATAGCACATAAGACTGAAGGCCAGATTTCTTTGTTTATATTTAACCTGTATACTAAGTATGCTAAACCTCTTTCTTCTTAGATGGGAAATTAGTTTTCTACAATTGTGTATGCCTCTTGTGCTAGCCTTTTCTTGAGTATTATGTGAGTGGTTTTAAGAACTAGACTCCATAATTGGTCAGATCTATTTTTATGTCTTTTTGTTTTGTTGAAATAACTTAGTGTATGCAAATGATAGATTTCTCCTGTCAGAGTGGCTCTATGTAAAATTTAAAAAAATGCAATACCGCTATATTATTTAAGCTGTTATTCTAGTATCTGATATTTAATACACTATCCCAGACATTCCATTGTGAATGCTGATCAATAGCATACAAATTGATAAGTGTCAGTGAAATGGCACCATCAGAAACTAATCATCTAGTCCAGTGCCATAGGGATTTAGATGAAAAACAGTCCAAGTATCTTTGTATATAGCTGTTACACACCACTGACTATTTTATCTATCTTGCCATTTAGTTTAGTTCTAAATAATATTGTTTCCAATAAAAGAGTTTCCTGAATACCTAATAAACCATTTTGTCCTTACTGCATTTTTTTAATTTTATTTCCTTCTCCACCTCACTCCTTCCCCTGAAATCATGTCAGTAAATAATAGACTGGATCAAAAGCCACTGACGGCTGAGGTCTGCAAATGTGGGAAAAGTGCCAGTTACTAACTACCCACACTATGAGGATCTTGGCTTAAGAAAGTATGTTCAGTTTCTGGCAAGAAGAGGAACAGATCATACATGATTTAATTTTCCCTCTCAGCAGTCATCACACTCAATCGTTTCTTTAAGATCCCTTCAGAAGAGATATAAAACAAGATTTTCACTTTCCTTATTCAAAATATAAGCAGATTGAAGTCAGACCCTATGACATTTGGTACCCCACACTGAGTACTCTAACAGTGTTTTTCCTGCTCTGCACTTAATAAAACTCTGCAGTAAGCCTGTAAAGAAATGTCCTTAAGAACATGCAGACAATTATCGTAAGTATAACTAAAAGAATTACATTCCTATTAAAAGGTTCTGGGTAATCTAGTGTTGAAATTGTACTACAGAGAATATATGTTTTTGATATATAATTTCATGGACCACTATGTTTCCCTCCTTTGACTTTCACAGCCCCATCAGATTACTTTCTCATCCATAATTTCTGAAATTTGTTTGGCAGCATATAATGGCTTGGGGAAGAAAGCATGTTGGTTTTTTGTGTCCTTTCAGGCTATTAATCATTAGTAACCTTGTATTCAGAGTTAGTTCATTAAATATGTACTCCTTTTGGTAATCTGATGCCTAATATATATTACAAACATTGTGCACTAACAGCAATTATATTCTTTCTAATGGGTTTTGTAATTGTAGTGCTATGTTGCAGAAGCCTGTGAAGCCTGAAGTTCTAAAAATATCCATAAAACATATTCTGGTAAGTGATAGCTGAGTAATAAACACATGGAGAAAGGTATTAATTTGGAGTATGATAGGATAAACTATGCAGGGAACAGAACTATTAAGATTATTCTTTATTTCAGTCTGGTGAAGAACAAAAAGACGAAGGGGAAATGCGTGTCACAAACATTGAATGTTATCAGAGCCCTATAATGTCATTGTTTAGTTCACATATCCTAACTGCTCTGAACCTAACCTACTTAAAACTTGCTGAAACTGTGTTGGTTGGTTTCTTTGTTTGTGTTTTACCCCAGTGCAAATGATCATTTTAAGAGTGAGATAATAAAGGACTAGCAGAATGTTCTTGGTGAAGGTCTCAGCACATTTTCCACTTTATGCAAATGAAACACATCAGAAGTATTTACCAAAACCACTTGAAAAAGAGGAAAACTAATATCTCAACTGCCTTTAATATATTTGCCTTATGATTGTAAGACCACAATAATAAGGTCAATGCTACATTACTAACTTGAAGAATAGAAACCCAACCCTAACTACAGACCTCTATATACGGGAGATTTTTCCTCTGCATAAGTGAATGTTCATAGAATGTGATAAGCTCTCAGCAAATCTTTGACATGCTTAACAACTGATTATAAAGCTTATCTTGATTATAGTTGGCAGTAGCAAGCGATGTTATTTAGATGAATAATGAAGCTTTATATTGATTGTAACCTAATTGAAGATTATTTATTTCAAAAAGTAGGGATAAGTAACTATATATATATATACTTATGATGTTCTGAAATGTCACTTGTCATAGAGCAAGTTCATGAAGTTTCAGTACTGAGTCCAGAATTTCTGACTCATTACAGGCAGCAAGGGGTCACTCTGAGATTCCAAAAGATATTCTAGCACATAACATCTTAAGTTTCTATGGTGCAAGAAAATCTTTAAGGTTCTTGCTAGGCTATGTTAATGAAAAGTTGCTTGGTACACATGAGGGAACACAGAGGAACAAGGACAGGTGGAGACCCAAAATAGTATCCTGCGCTGGCTGATCACACACTCACCACTGGAGAGCCATCAGTCTATTAAAAGCTCTTCCATGTAGACAGGAGAGCCACCAACCTATCAAAGGCTCTACACAAAGGAGTACAGAGGCATGGCAGCAGGAGGGGAACTCAGTAATCTAGCCAGAGACACAAGCTGTTTGGTGGTCTGTACTAGAAACTAGAGGAGGTGCAGCGTTGGCAGCTCAAATGCCAGCACCTGGGGAGACAGTGTATCTAAGGCCAGCTATTGGAGGGATCTGCACTGTAAATATTTTTCAATTTCTATTAATAGACCTTCACATGATCAGCTACAGAGTAACATGCTGTGTGTTTCTGCCTGTGTTTAACTGCATGGTTGGCTATAGCTTACGCGGACCATAGAAGTTTGTTTATGATGTCCCTATCATGGACAACTTCTCACCTTCACTACTCATTGAACCTGAGGACATGGACCTACTGAAGACTTACCTCTCAGGCTGATGTATTCAGCAGCTCCTTAAGACATCCTGAGACCTCAAACTTTTTCTCTGAAGAATATCTAATTTATAGGACAGGGTTGTGCCCTTCAGCTTTCAAATGATCATCAGTTCGTCATTCCACTAAGCTGCCGTTAAATTATTTGATAGTTCAAAGTGTGCATTCTGATGAAAATATTTTATATAATTTGGAAATATCAAGTGATTTTTTTTTTTTTACAAAATATGTAAATGTTTATACCAACACTTACCAAGATCTGCTCTTATCCATCAAGAAAGACTCAGTGGAGTTAGAGAAGGTACAGGGAAGGGTAACTTAAACAAATGAGGGAACAGAACAACTACTTTTTAAGGAGAATTTTAAAGGACTAGGACTCTAATTTGAAAAGGAGAAGGCTGAGAAGATGAATTAGTGAGATTTATTAAAAAACAGGAAGGTAATGGGTAAGATGAACAAAGAGCTGTTGTTTCCCAGATTACACAGTACTGTAAATGAGGGGCTGTCATTGAAGCAAGTACAAGATAAACAAGTGAAAAAAGTATTTTAAATACTAACAATAAATTCCTGGAATTCAGTGCTATAGTAGCTTGTGGATGAAGCAAGTTTCAAAGTGGATTAGAAGAATTCATAGACTGTAGGTCTATAGACAGATAGTAAAGTGAATGCGTATGAATTACACCTCCTAACATCTCTGATTTAATGACTATGGATAATAGAGCTTGCAAGGGAAATGGACTGCAGTAGCCAGGCTTGTATGCTCTTTTGATACGATATGTCTCACTGATATTATTGGAAGTAAGACTAAGTGGATTGTTGCTCCAGCTCCCTATAAATTTGTGATTAAAGGTCCTCATTCGGCAGTTTTCCACATGAAGATGTACTTTTGCATACACAGTTTATCTGATTTCCGTTGTCACACCAGTTATAGTAAAAACAATAACAGCTTTATGGCCGGAGACTCTTTAAAGTTGTAGAAAGATAAGATGATAATTAAAGAAAGAAGTTCCAAAAAGGAATTGTAGTGACAGCTGATTAGCAGCATGAATAAAATATCAGAACAGGAAATATTTTTTAGAACCACAATCTTAAAATATGACATTAAAAGCATTTTAGGCACTTGATGGGAAGTAGCCAGGTACAGTCAATAGATACTGTATTTTTAGAAGATTCTTTAGAGCCAGTCAGTAGGATCTTTTGGTTCAGTCTCATTGTTTAAAGAAAGCTCTGCTGTTAGGTCAAATGGTTTGAGAGAAGGCTGTTTTCTTGGACTACACAATAAAACACTTAGCAGTTCACCATTTCTATTGTCTAGCACATCCTCTTCAGACAAGTAAGAACTTAAAGTAAATGTAATATTAACAGATAAACTAGAAAGATTGATCTTCCTTGCTCCTGGACAAAATCATGGCTTTGTTTAGAAAGAAGGGCCTCCACCATTTTATAAAATTTATTAATTGGCAAAGACAATGTTAAGAGCTTATGTGGGAAAAAAATTCTGAAATCCTTTCATAGTCTGACTTTGTTCATTCCAGAATTTATTACCTTTATATTTGAGAAGAGGATTGAGTAAAATGTTTAGCTAGCCAGTGATAAGTAAGCTATTTTTAGTCCAGGTAGGAAGAAAAATAATAAATGTATCTGCTATCCACCTATAAAAATAACATCAGAAAGACAAGTTGTGTTATTGTATACCTGATGATCCAGTGCATATGATTCCTCCCTCTTTCGTCTGAACACTACCCTCATCCAACATATTTCTCTACATAGCTCTTCTTTAAGACAAATAACAACTAGTGAGATAGCTTTAAAATAAATGCTCCATTAACACCTCTAAACATAATAAATTTTTTAAAAACCCAAAGAGTTGTATGCTGTGAGTCATTGGTGTGCAAGGCATAATTGTCTTAACTTTCATCATGGGCAACCCTTTAAGTATCTCCCATATGTTGTATCAGATACTACCTCAGGAATATTTAAAGCAAAATCTTTGGAACTGTCTCCTGATATGGAATGCCCCTTCTTGGTGTAAGGCAAGATCTGGAATTGTAATGGATACTTTTAATCAATGTTGATTACCAATTGTTCCAAATATTTGGAAACTCTAAAATATATCATGTATATCATTTAAGTTGAACACTCCAGAAATTCTCTTCTAACCTGAGAGGACTCTGAAAAACTTGTGCATCAACTGCCTGCTGTATAGGCAGAATCTAAATTAAGTATTTACATCTATTGTTTTGGTTTGCAGGTGCAAAAATGGCGTATAAAATCAGTAACTGTCCCAAAAATCACTCCCAGAAAAATAGATGCCCAGTTTAAATAATCAGAACTAATAACTTTGTTGCATCTGTAACTTCTGTGAATTCTGTGATTGCTTCAAAGATGTTTTGAATGCATCTATTTCTATGCAAATTCAGTGTGTATATGTCTGTTTATATGCAAATAAAACAGAATATGAAAATGGATTTTTTTAAAAGATGATTCACTTTTTAAATATAACCACTAAAATATACTGTAATATCTTTGTTCTTTTGATATAATTGCTATAATTTCTTTGAAAATTTCCTTCAATCTTCTATTGGATACTGAGTATATCTTAGATAGTAAAATCTGTTAACATAAAGTTAAGGATAGCATCAGAAACGTGCAAAGTTTTTTGCAGAAACATCAAATGATTAAAATATAAGGGTAAGAACTTCAGAGTTAAAGGCAAAATTAACACTTAATATCAAGAAAATATGGTAGTTAAGATTCCCAAAACTTTTTTTCCTCAGACACCTCATTCACATTCCTCTTTCTTCCTGTTTTCAACTCAAGTTGTTCTGGAATCTAGTTTTCCTGAAAGGACCTTAAAGAGTCTAAAATTCATGCGTTGAATGTTCACTTTTATAGATCAATGCTAAGCTTGTGTCCCACAAGCTGTAGTCATGGGATGGTTTTCATGCCTAAAAACTGGGTCTGTATTCTGCAAATGGAACCAGCATTTTACATTAAGAATAATATGTTATGGGCAAAGATCACTGGAAACTCAGATACTCCTCAGGCTAGGTGAGGAAGTCCTATTTATCTTCAGGCTAACATTTCTTTAAAAGAACTGAAGCAACATGTCTGTGTTAAACCCATGCTTAATGACTTAGATGGACTGGAGAACAGTTCCCACGTAGAGGAACACTTTATCCTCCAAAAGAAACCCTTCCAAGCAGGATGACTCTGTAAAAAACCAAATAAGTTTAAAATGATGCAATTGGCTTTACTTCAGTCATATAAAAGGAAGTCTGCTATCCTTAGACATCTATACTCAGTGAATCACCATCAGAGATTAGATATTCCTATAGTTCTTAAAAAAACCCTATGACTTGTGAGCTGAAACAGTGATTTTCTGCTTAAAGGGGCTCCAGCTCAGATCAAGGTCTTTTTACAGTAAAATTCCAAATGCAGCCAGAGGTGGAATGCTTGGTAACGTTTACAGTGGAAACTGTTATCATAGTCTCTGACTGGAGTTTCCTCGTGTCCATTGCCTTTCCTCCCATTAGGTAGTTAAAGACAGTAGAAAGGTGCCCACTTCTCTACGACAGGTGAACAAACTCAGCTTCCTTACTCTTCACTCATACATCATGTGCTCCAGGCTCCACTAGTCACTTTGATGGCTCTCCACTGGACTCCTGTTTCCCCATGTCTCTGTTATACTACAGGGCCCCAAAACAAACATAGCGCTCTAGAAGTTATCTCACAAATGCTGAACAGAGAGAATGAATCAACTCACTACACCCATGGGGAACAGATGCTGAAGCAGCCATATGTCTGGTCTTCTTTGCAGCAAGGCCACACTTTGTGGCAAGGCCCTGATCCTCACCTTGTCCATCAGGACCAAAAGGTCCTTTTTTCAGAAATGATTTCTAGTCATTCATCCTGAAGGTATCCACCCTAGGTGCAAGACTTTGCATTTTCCTTAGCTGCACTTCATGAAGTTCCCGTCAGCCCATTCTCCAGACTGCTGCTTTCAGAATAGCAGTTCCACTCCTCCCCAGCCCATCATCTATGTCCATAATTAGGAACTTAAACATAGTTGATCTTGGTATGAAATGCTGAAAGATATTTCTATTATCCACTGGATAATTTGGACCTTTTACTGATTGGACATTTTATATTGGACCTTTTACTGATTGCCATGATAGTCTGCTTGCATAGCCTTATGAAATCCATTAATGTTGTCCATTTCTCACTACTGAAATGTGCTTTGAACTTAGGTCTCTCACTTCATTGAAAATTGCTATACATGTGTATGCTGTTGATACAAAACAGAACCTTAGATTAAACATATCTTTGAATAGATGTAATAATTTGTATATTTTCTTAAAACAGTTATCACAGGGTTCTTGTTGGAGCATGACTAGACTCTGAAGCGCACGTATGGCCACTTTTGATATCCAACATATTATCTGTGTGAACTAGTACCTTGCTTTTTCAGGTAGGATCTCTCATAAAATGTATATAGAGGTTTTAGCCTAATGGTATATATATTGTCTTTCACATCTTCAGGCAAAAAGAATATGTCCACATGAAGATTTTGGATTATACTCACTTAATATGGCTAACAATGCTACCAATTGATCTCTTTTCTACAAACTGAACAATCTCCAGGTTAAGTATGAAATAGAAATGCGATTGGTTTTGATTATAACATTGTAATGTATTAAAATTCTGATGAGATAGATTCAGTTTTTGGATTAAAAAAAAAAAGAAAAAAGGAAAATAGCTTAAAAACTCCTTTTTAAACAGAAAATAATGAATCTCAGAAAATTTCAGCCTCAAATTCCTTATTAGATTGGAATTATGGCTTCTCCAATAACTTATTCACTAACTACCTATCTAATAATTTATCAGCAGGAACTAATGAACTCCCATATAGTATATGATTTCATCTAGGCTAGAAAAACATACATTAAATTGAAAGTTTTCCACACAGTCTCTATTCAAAGCATGAAAGAAAACTTAAATATGGAGCTGCTATAGCATGAAATCTCAGTAAATAAACAACTCATTTTAAATACTCTACTTATTATCATAAAGCAGACTGAGAAACACCAAAATTACCTCTTTCTTCCAATATTCCATTTACTTTAATGCATTGTCTCAGGGTTACATTGATATAAAGATGTTTGAAAATGGTGCCTGTAATCTACATTTTTGATCTGTTTAAAGAGCTGCTGGCTTCAGCAGAACATTAATGCAAATCTAGTGTACCTGCTGGTATGATTAGCTGAATCAAATGATGGCATTTAAGTAACACCTAAATAATCTTAATTAGGATCTTCAGCTCATCTTAGCACTTAGAACTCTACAGATGGATAGTCTTAATTATCAGCCTTTTGATTAGGATAACAGCTCTAATCAAGATGATGTGGTTCTGATAGACAGCGTATCAGTAAATTAATGACTGTTGTTAAGAGGAAAACATAAGTGAAAAACAAGAGCTGTCTGCTATCTGGAACATGGTAAAAGAATAAAGTCTACAGCATGTGAAGAAATAAATGTTTTGTGGGAAGAACATAAGTATTCACATTTGGTATGTGTGGAATTAAGCCAATAATGACGCCTACTCTCAGTTCTACTCCCCACACTAAATATGGCTGTGCTTTCTCTCTTGCACAGTCACAAATCATGAGTAATGCAAATTAGTTTATTAACATTCCTTTTTGACACCTTGTGATTTTATGAAAGTCCAATGGACACAGGGCACTTGGTTCAATGCCAGGGAAAATGTTCCATATGAAAGTAAAAGTAACAAATGGCTTGTTAGGGGGTGCTGTTCATTTGAAATGGAGGCTATAAATTTGAAAATATTACTACATCACAAGAAATATAAAACCATATATGAAAATGCAACATTTACTTGCAGTCAAGTTACATGATGAAACATCCATTTCTGAGGTATTTCCTCGTTCACTGCTGTAAAATTAATACAAATGTTGGACTAATTAGAATACCATGGTATAATATGGCAAAGTGTTTGTTGTCCAATACCCAAATATTGAAATTATGAGTTAAGTGTTTCCAAAAAAATGTTTAATTAATACTTATTAAAGCAACCTTATATTTTATTTATCAGTAACTGGTTTTAGAATTATTTGTATTAGCAAATGAAGGACATTGAAATATCAGTTCTTTTTGACCAGTCCAGATAATTATATAGAATAACTTCTCACTTCCTGATGAGAGTAAGACCTATGGGAAAGAAATGTTTTCAACTGCAAATTAGTACCTTGGGCTTACTTTCTGATGCTCTTCAATTTCCTTACTGAAATAAATAAACTTCATCACTGTAGTTCAGGGAAAGAAAAAAACAAATCAAAACAAAACCTAACCAATCTGAAACCACACAGAAACAACTGAACTCAAAGAGAAAAAGCATAATGAAGGCGGAAATTAGTATCAGGAGCTGAAAGACAAGTGTGATTTTTAGGGAAATTAATAAGCAGGGCAAGAAAAGTAAGTGACTCCTTAAACAATAAGTTCTATAACAGTAGCTTCTGTAGACCAGATTATCAATGTATTCTTTGAACATTCGAAGAATTTGATGAAAGCAAAAGTTTAATATTTTGCATTTTTATATTTTATTTTCAGGGAACACTGGCAAATTCATGCTACATCAATAAATGCTTAGCATTGAAACCAAATGCTGTAGAATGAAATTTACTCTATAATCAAACTAACCCTAACTGCCATGACTTATCTGATTAGGACTACTTGTAAGATCAAATGACTTGAGAAATACTGGATTTAGACATGTGACAAAGGGAATTTTTAGGGGCAAGTGACAGTTATAAATACTTCTGAGACATAAGAAGTAAAGAATTTAAGATACTGACAGTGTCATCAAATGGCATTATTCCTAAAATAATCATTAGAGGAAATAGTATTGAAGACTCAGTATTTTCCTGATTATATGACTTGACAATCCACCAGGTCACACACTAGAAGACCTTCCCTTGAAAGTGGAGGAGTGCAATGAGACTAACTTAAGAATGCTCAGAGAGTGTTAACAGTGAGAATTTCCTAGAGGTGTAAGAGTTGCATCTAAAGATAGGAAACACAAGCTTGGTTCATATAAAACACCACGTCAAAGGATTCTATACAAGCAGTACTAATCCTATGAATTGTATTCTATTGAGATTAAAAAAAATAAACTGGATATTATGCTTTAATTAATTTCATGCTGCTGTCCTGCCCCCCCTCAAACTCTCTTCCCATCTAATCCTCAGACACTAAAGAGAAATGAATAAAAGGAAAATCTGGGTATCAAATTCTTCAATCTGCTGTCCAATAGGACATGATCAAAGGCATATCTTGAAGTTCTAATACATGCAAACACAAGACAGTTTGTAAAAAAAGTAAGAGGAACATGAATGATAAAAATTACATAAACAAATCAGACTTTCAGCCTCAATATAAATAGGATTTTGGTACAAGCAAAGTATACTTACTGGTGTATTATTTATTAATTAATCTATCATCTGCCTGTCCTCCAATTTTAAGTGTGATATGTTGTCCCATTGTATATTTTCTCACAATTCTCATACAAATTTTTGCTTTAAGCATTTGCAAAAGGAAGGAATAACAGAGGAGACAAAAATAAAAGCTACAATAAACAATATTCTCTTTTTCTTATGTGTAGATTGTAAGTATATCAGTCTATTATATATAATTAAGACAGGTTTTTTTAAAGTATGTTGCATTCTGTACTTGTCTCAAAATCCCTTGTAAATTGCACATTTCACAATGATGGGATCCAGAATCAGACAATATGTAATATGTTGATAATCTATCTATCCTCTACCAGCCTAGTAAATTCTGTATTTAGGAAGGTAATGTATGTTGAATAGAGTAAGCAGAAATATGTAATTAAACGAGCCATTAAATAGCATCTAAAATGTACTTATTTTATACATCATACAATCTAATTACTTTAATTAATTGATTTTTGACAAACACTTGCATAGTGCTTGCTGTAATGTCAGTTAAACGCCTATTTGTAAGTAAATAACCATTACCTATTTACACTTATGAAGAAGGACCCTGATACTGCAAGAGGAACCACACAAACAGATTCTGGTACCACACTGTCCCCATTAGGACAACCTGGAAAACACAAAATAGCTCACTAAAGTCCAAAGGATACAAAAAAAAGGGTCTGGTACATTTTTTATTTGGAGCGGTTTGTTTGTTCTACCTTGTGTCTTACCAAATGCACAACTGCCTGCATGCTGCATACAAACCCCTGGGAATGAAAGCTGAAAAACTGCAGGATCCATTTGGAGCACAAACCTTTTGCCTGCTGACTATTCTGTGTGTGCAGTGGTACACAGTAAGTGTGGCTGTGGCCCCAAATGTCACTTACTGATTACAATGCATGTTTACACCCACATTTTAGCCATTACATTCATAACCAGTCCTGCAGGCCTTTGCTGACTCCGTAGAGAGGTGTTTCATGTTCACTTTCGATGTTATTTTATTTATTTAAAGGAATTAAGTGTGTTTCTAATGACATAGTAATCTTTAAATAATGCTCTTTTGCACCACTGAAAGATGTGAATGTAGGGTTAAGGGAAGAAAAAGAGAAAAGGGTAGCAATATAACAAGACCCTGAATGATATTTGATATAGAAATTGCTCATCATTTGCCATGATACTATTTAGTCTCTATCTAAGACTTCTAAAATTATATGCTTCCCTGTTGTAGGCTATGTCTATCAATTAATCATAAAAACAGCATTTCTAAGTAAGAACAGAATCACTGTCAGCACTGAGTAAAGCCTTAAAACCTACACTCCCCAAAAAAGCCTAAAATTATTCAACACTTTGAGAGACATTTTCTATTTTTTCCTTTTTTGTCATTTAGTTAAGTTGCTGCTTACAAGTGTTGTTGCTGATACAAACTATCTGATTCAAGGTGTTTATTTAGAAAGTTAAGCGCATGAAATGTTAATGCCACACAATCTAACAGGGATGAGGGAATTAACTGTTCTTAAAAGGCGTGGAAAGAATTTCTTGCTTGTCTTTTCTCTAGAAGACTATAATATTTTCATTGATTTGCAGTTCATGTTCTTAGCACAGAATTGGATAATTAAGTATCAATTTAACTCATAGAGGAAATCAAACTGAGCTTAGCATGCCAAATGGGAAAATATTTTTTAAATATATCTGGAACATAGTAAAGGTGCTTGACTTCTTAGAATAGATCTTTTATATAGACAATCAGTGCTGACATGATGCCTAAAATAAAGGCTGAAAAAAAATTAATTATTTTAATAATTTCATTTAAAATTCTTTTTAAATTATTATTGGGTTATTCCATAGAATCATAGTATGACTTGAGTTGGAAGAGACCTACAATGTACATTAAGTCCAGTTCTTGACACTGTACAAGACAACTCCAAATTTCACACCATGTATCTGAAAGCATTGTCCAAATGCTTAATAATGCTTGCTGTAATGTCAGTTAAATGCTTATTTCTGCGTAAATAACCATAACCAATTTACATTTATAAAGTAGAGTCCTGATACTTGAAAGTGGAACTACACAGATGGATTCTGGTGCCACACTTTTCGCAGTAAGGAAGCATGTGATAGTGTCTCCATGTAGAGAGAAGTTATATTGTGAATTTAATATTTCAGAAGTTTAATTATATACTTGGAGATCTAGTAGCTTTTGCTAGGTACTCTCGAATATATATAGGTTGCCCAGGGAGGTGGTTGAGTCACCTTCCCTGGAGGTCTTTAAGGCATGGGTGGATGAGGTCTTGAGGGACTTGGTTTAATGTTTGATAGGAATGGTTGGACTAGAAGATCCGATGGGTCCTTTCCATCCTGGTTGTTCTATGATTCTATGAATATGTTACATTTAAAATATACTTCACTGAGTTTTTAAAATGTTTTAATGCCAGGATTGGAAGCATAAAAATAGATCTGAAGACATATAGAAAGATCATGATGGCTAAATCTTATCAGATTCTTCTTCTTACCTGAATCCTATGCTATTTTTTTTTTGTTTGTTTTGTTTTGTTTTGTTTTTCTCCTGGAAAGAAGAGACAAATGCCTGAGGTACGGCAACATAACACGTATTAAAGAGTTCAAATACACATCAAGCCTTTTCTTTAATGTCCAACAGTGAGAAAGACTTGGAGTGGTACTCAACATGACACATTTGCAATTACACATAGGCATCCAGTTTGATCCTCAGCCATTCTTCTCTTTCCCTGTCTTGTCTTTCACATCAAGTGGAAAAAAAAAAATCTCCTCTGTAACTTATTCACATTCTTCCTACTTGCTCTTGACTAAGACTGGTCGAGGGCAGACCTGAACTGTGCATAGAAAATCAAATAACATTGTCCAAACTGAAAAGATGCTTCATTGCTATAACTACATAATGTGCTATGTAATATGTTATGCTAATATAATGTTGATGACAATAATAATAGTAGTGGTAGTAATAATAATAATGTTAAAATAATAGCCACGGGTATTACAATCAGTACCAATGTTAGTCATGCCACTGTGATGACCATTCTCTCTTTAGAAAACAATTGCAATTTACAGCTGGTCAGAAGCAATAATTGCATTTGGAGTGGGGAGGGAGGAAAGAAAAAAAAACCCCAAAAAACCAAAAACCTAGCCTTTTATTTTCTTTGTATTGAAATCAAGTCCTTAATTATATTTTCTACACAAAAAGATTATGAAAAGAGAGATGCGTGTATATATGTATACATATAATACATATGCACACACACACAAACACTTGCTACTTACCTTTCTAAATATTAAAGAAGACCCTCTACCTCAGTTTCAAAATAGACAAATAGTCACAAATGGTCAAATATATCCTTAACCTGTAATAATCATTAGTTTCCTTTTACAATCTGGTGTAACAGAAAGCAACATTCAAATGCCTGGTTTGCACATGATGAAAAAGTATTTGAATTTTATTTCTGTAGACTTTTCCAAACTCTCTTTGAGTGAGTGAAATAGCCAAAAAGAATTCCCAAAACAATTTAACTGAGACACCCTTTTTTTTTCTCAAACTAGGTTTGATTTCAGTGAAGCAGCTTTTTCAATTAAAAATCAACTAACCCAAACCCCCCTACATTCTTATAATTTCGTAAGTATTGCAATATGGAGATTTTTATACCTTTAAGAACTAGTCATCCATTAATAGCATCTAATGAGTCAAACAGGTCATTGGAAACTAATTACAAAGTCAACCATTTCAATGTAGTTAGAAAAATGAGGATAGACAACCATTATTCAGTTTCATGGAATCACAGAGTCGTAGAATAGATCAGATTGGAAGGGGCCTTAAAGATCATCTAGTTCCAACCCCACTGCCATAGGCATGGACACTCTCCACTAGATCAGCATGCCTCAAAGTTCTGTACAACCTGGCCTTGAACACCTCCAGGGATGGGGCAGTCATAAATACCATGGGTAACCTGTTGCAGTGCCTCACCATCTTTCTTACGTCTCACATTCTTCCTTATATCTAGTCTAAATATGACCCTCTCCAGTTTTACAGCTGTTGTTCCTAGTACTGTCACTACAAGCCTGTGTGAAGAGTCCCTCCCCAGCTTTCTTGTAATCCCCTTTCAGGTACTGGAAGGTCACTGTAAGATCTTCTTTGAGCCTTCTCCAGGCTGAACAACTCCAACTCTCTCAGCCTGTCCTCATATGGAAGGTGTTCCAGCCCTCTGATCATCTTTGTAGCCATCCTCTGGATCTGTTCCAACAGTTCCATATCCTTCTTATGTTGATGATTCCAGAACTGGACACAGTACTCCAGCTGAGGTCTTATAAAGGAGGAATAGAGGGGCAGAATCTCCTCCCTCACCTTGCTAGCCTCACATCTTTTGATGCAACCCAGGATACGGTTGGCCTTCTGGGCTGTGAGTGCATATTAATGGCTCATGTCAATGAGCATCCCCAAGTCCTTCTCTGTAGGATAGCTCTCAATCACACCATCTCCCATCCTGTATTTGAAACCGAGGATTACACCAACCCAGGTGTAGGACCTTGCCCTTGGCCTTGTTGATCCTCATGAGATTCTCACAGACCCACTTCTCCTGCCTGTCTGGGTCCCTCTGGATGACATCCCTTTCTTCTTGTTTGGCAACTATACCACTCAGCTTGTGTCACTTGTTGAAGGTGCACTCAGTCTCACTGTCTATATCATCGATGAAGATATTAAACAGTACTCGTTCCAGTATGGAACCCTGAGGGACACCTATTGTTGTGGCTCTCTATCTAGACTTCAAACCATTGACCATTACTTTTTGAATACAACCCTCCAACCAGTTTCTTATCCACTGAACTGTCCACCAATCAAATCCATATCTCTCTAATTTAGAGAGAAGGATGTTGTGGGAAACCGTGTCAAAAGCTTTACAGAAATCCAGATAGATCACATACATTGATTTACCTGTGTCCACTGCTGCTGTTTACAGCTGTTGCTCCTAGTACTAGCCCATCATAGAAAGCCACTAAGTTGGTCATACAGGATTTGACCCTGGTGAAGCCAGGCTGGCTGCCATTAATCGTCTCTCCACATCCTCCATGTGCTTTAGCATGTTTTCCAGCATGATGTGTTCCATGATCTTCCCAGACACAGAGGTGAGGCTGACGCATTGTTAGTTTTGAGGTTTGTCTTTTCTACCCTTTTTTAAAATGACACAATGTTATCCTTCTTCCAGTCACCAGGGACTTCTGCTGATTACTGTTACTTTTCAAATATCATGGAGAGTATCTTGGCAACCACATGTGCCAATTCCCTCAGGACTCTGGGGTGTATCTTATCAGGTTCCATAGACTTATAAATGTTCAGGTTCCTCAGGTGGTCACAAACCTGATGCTCCTCTATGGTGGGAGGGGGTTTCATCAGATTCTTTTTGTTTTGCTTTATTTTGTTTTGTTGTGAGAGTTTCATCAGATTCTTCTTGTCTGTGAACTACTGACAATATACTTAACCTCAAAATTTCAAATTATTAAGTAAGAAAAAACTTTTTAGATCATAAATTAATATCTGTGGGAAAATACTATACTTTAAAATAGGTTTTTTCTATATGTTTTTAATTGAAATTTAAAAGAAATATTGAGTTTTAATAGGGTTTTGTTTAATGACTCACTTTAAGATCAGTTATATTTAAGATTTCTCAGCTTTGTCTTGACCCTTGAGCTAGTTTTCAAAATTTGTAGCTCATATAGACTAAGTCAGATGTTACTTAATGTATACTTAAATCTGGGAAATAAAGGAAATAAACCGACGTCATTTATTTGCCAGGACTTTTAGCTTCAAAGCTACATACTTGTTTAAAGTACTCAAGGTGTTTTTATTAATTTCAGGAAAACTGATTCTGAACTCCAGATATTGGGATATTTATCTTGGGCAAACACGGCTTGACACTAATTGGTTACAATGCCTATGATAACAAACTGTTCATGGGGTAGACTTAGAGTGTCAATCGTCAACCAGTTGGTTGTATCAACAACTAAATGCTTATTTAAGCAAGTTGTAGAGGGCAATCTTAGGACTGTTTGGGTTTATTTTATTTACTTGACTTTTTTGGGTGGTGATAAGGGAAAGATGAAGGGAGGAGGGCCCATAGAGCAGGATATATTTGATGTATAAAAGCCTACCTTAGTAAAATAATAAAATGAAAGATTTCATACTGATATTGACTGAAAGTATGCAAATACCATCAGATATGATGGTACATGCTAAATGTCAAAGAAACTAAATAGAGAAATTATGCTATGAGTGGGGAAAAAAAGGATTATTTCTTTCCACTTTCAGAGGTTTAAAGTCACAAGACCCACGACATTAAATCAATCACCAGAAATTACAGAATCATAGAATCACTAAGGTTGAAAAGACCTGCAAGATCATCAAGTTCAACTGTCAGCCCACTACCACCATGCCTTCCACAGATGTGTTAGAGTGCCAAGTCAACACATTTTTTTTAATATCTCCAGGGATGGTGACTCCCCTACTACCCTGGGCAGATTGTTCCAATATTTTACCACTATTTCAATAAAGAAAATTTTCATGCTGTCCAATCTAAACTTCCACTTGTGCAACTTGAATCTATTTATTCTCATCCTGTCACTTGTTAGCTGGGAGAAGACCTCAGCACTCACCTCACTACAGCCTCCTTTTGCGTAGCTGTAGAGAGTGATATGGTCTCCCCTCAGCTTCCTTTTCTCCAGGCTAAACAATCCCAGCTCCCTCAGCCATGACTCCTAAGACTTGTGCTCCAGCCCCTTCACCAGCTTCGTTTCCCTTCTCTGCATACACTTCAGTACCTCAATGTCTTTCTTGTAGTGAGGAGCTCAAAACACAATATTCAAGATGTGGCCTTATCAGTTCCTCCTGCGGAGACATGATCATTTCCCTAGTCCAGCTGGCCACACCATTTCTGATACAATCCAGGATTCTGCTGGCTTTCTTGGCCACCTGAGCACATTGCTGGCTCATGTCCAGCAGGCTGTGGACCAACAACACCACTTCCTTTTCTTCCAAGAAGTTTTCCAGCCACTCTTCCCCAAGCCTGTAACATTGCATGAGCATTCTGGCTGAAGTGAAGGATCTGGTATTTGGCTCATACAATACATCTGGGCCTACCAATCCAACATGTCCAGATCCTTCCAACCCTTGAGCAGATCAACACTCTTGCTCAAGTTAGTGTCATCTGCAAACTTACTGAGGGAGCACTCAATCCTCTCATCCAGGTCATTGATAAAGATATTAAACAGAATCAGCTCCAACACTGAGGCCTGGGGAACACCACTTGTGACTGGTCATTGATTAAATTTAGCTGCATTCACTAGAGCTCTCTAGGCTTGACCAACCAGTTAGTCTTTTACCTAGTTCTGGAAAGTGCTATCATTGTGAGGCAACATAGCTGTTCAATAGGGCATCTACCTAGGAGGATGAAGAGTTGGTTTTTAACTTTCTTTTGCCAAAGAGAGACTAAAATATGAGTTTGTCACTTTCTGATCACAAAGATAGTGGATAAAGACAAGCTACAATCTCACCCTTTCCTATAATTACTACAAACAGTAGCCAAGAGTACATTTTGTTAGTAGAACCGTCTTGTTGATGTATTCTTGACAAGCTGGCCTTGCCCTTTCTAAGACTATTCTTCAGAGGTTTATAGAGAAAGTTTCCTACTGCTACATGGCCATCTGGTTCAGATAAGAATTGTACACAAACTTGCAATGAAGTCCTCTCTCTTCCACTATCTCTATTCCTTCCTTTCTCTCTTCCTTCATCTCTCTCCTCTTTCCTGCTAAAGCCAGGTCAGATTCTGAGGGAAATCAGGTTGATTAACAGCCGAGCCCTCTGTTTTTATTATGCAAAATAGGAAAATACCCTATTATACAGCCTAAAAGAATATCATTCACATAGAAGTGTTTTTGCAGGAAAAAAAAATCAACGATATCTTCATAATGCAGTGAAAAACCTACCATTGAGACTAACGTATGGGTTTGAAATTGTATCGTGAGTAGAAATGCCTCCTGTACATGTAGAAAGAAAAGTGACATCAGTAAATTCACAGTACTTAATGTCATGGGGTTTTGAATCAGTTTTAGTGGTTTGGTTGAGAATTTAAACCAGATCAGAGTATCCAAGTTGATAAATCTTTTACGGATCTGCAGTCTTCAAGAACACCTGTGTAACTTGTAAATGTTTACAGAATCATACTAGGAGTACAACATAAGTTAGACATTTCCCTATTTGCTGTTGTTGTATTTTAACTACTGCTGGAAAACCATGGTGAAATACATGTTTTTTTGGTAAATGAACAACATTGCAGACTCTGGTTTGAAATGTCTTAAAGCTGATTTTACCTTATCCAATTAACAAACCTAGTTGACACTCGTGCAATCTGCTTCAACAGCTGAATTATTTATTGTTTGTGACTAAGATACCTAACTATATACTGGAGACAAAACATTGAAGAAAATAGTATGAGCACATTTAAAATTGTACCATTAGCATAAAATTCAATATTAATACACTGTTTAAAAGTGACAAATGCTATCAGTAAATCCTGTATAAAAATAAAACAAAACAAACTCCCTCACATTGATAAAGAGAGGCAGGGACAGAGCCTGTGTGATTTTTGAGTTTTGTCTTTCCTTCTAATTTGATTGTGTCAACATATTTGTGTTCTTGATGTTTAGAAAGCAGAGATAGAAGCCAAATATAAATATAGTATTTCAGGGGGGTTTTATTTGTTGTTTGGTTTTGTTATAATGTCCAAACAGGTCAGTCATAATTAAACAGAGAGTATTATATTAATTTTCTGTGAAATAAGGAAAAAAATACAAATTTACTCTCTTGTGCCTTTTTTGTTTTCTGTTTTGAAAGCCAGATGCATCCCTAAAGATGGTCTGGAATGTCCATATTTTGGAGTGGAAATTTAAAGTACATAGATTGTATCTTCTGGAATCCATTACTTTGTGATTTAAGTTTAGAGAAAAAATACTAATAGAAGAGGACAAAGAAGTAAAAGATGTGACCAACCTTTAGATGAAAGATTTTTTTAAAAAATCCTCCATCATTAAAGCAAGGTAACAGGCAAATCTTATAGTATAAAGAAAACTATGAGTTTTCTTTTGATATCAGGAAATTTCTTTTCTGATAGTTAAAATGTCATAGTAATAATGAGATCCCTTTGAATACCAGGGCTCTGACAAAATTTATTATTTTCAGTAGTAATTATTAGTTCAGTGGAATTTTTTAAGATAGCAGAGAGATTTATTAATATAATCTGTGTAATTTTGTTCAAGCTTGTTAATTGCATTGAAAAATATATGAATACAAATATAAAGTTAATTTTATCAAGTATGAGAAAATAAATATTTATAGATTTATTTTTACTTAAAGTTTCTGTTCTCTCTCCACTCTGAAAAGAGTCACATCTGTTCATATGTTTAGAACTGCATGTGCAATTTAGAAGCTAACTCTTATGGTAAAATTTCTGTTGACATCACTCTCTCCAGAACCTGTTGTAGAGTAAGAATATCTTAAAACATTGCTATATGAAATACCACCAATATAGCTATATCAATTGTTAAAAGAAATAAAATAATCTCATGAGTTTCTTTAAAATGCCTATGGGGACAACGCAGTTCTCTAGACCCCTCTGTCTTATTAGTGTAAGAAAAAGACAGCACTTCAGACTTCATTTTCATCCTTACAGAAAGGCTACATTGTGCTTCAATTAAATATATGAACCTGCCCTGAAAACAGATCTTTATCAGGCTGAAATTTTTATTTAGGAGAATGTTGAGTAAATTACTGCAATTTATTTTGCCAAAATTTTTCATGGTGCATGACAAATCCTGAAATCCTGTATGCAATTTGTTGATATCTTCTTATGTCTACACCTGATTTAAATACTCTTTTCTTGTTCATCCTCCCTGTATCAGCAGCTATCTGCTAATTCAGATGACAACTATTCCATGTAGACATGAGTTTTATAAAAGAGGCATACGCGTACACTATAATACAATCTATAATAATAAAGCTTAGTATCTCTGTTCTGTATTTGATTGCCTTGTCAAGTTACCTCCCCCAAACAAAGGATATTAACTTTTCAATGGAAAGAAAATTGTTGGAGAAAGAAATTATAGTTCCCTATAGTGAAAGGAGGAGCACTATTAAGGGTAATACAATTGCTTTAGAGACAAATAACTTAGGAGTTCTTTAATACTTCCTGATATAAGTCTCTAACCTTTTCCTTGTACTGTATTACCCAGTCAGTCAGACTACTGCTACTTTGTACATGACATGCATGAGGAATGCCTCAGTCAGGTACCCTTGTGAAAGCAGTGTGTAATCAAGATTTCTGCTGTCAATTTGGGTTGGCATTTTGAAAAGAAATCTTACAGGCTGTCTATCTGCCTTGTAGTTCTGGGTAGCTCCAACATCATATGTCATTATTAGCATATTCCAAATAGAACTATTATCTGGTAGTAATTTCATTTCTATCCAACCTAGAATTTGCAAAGAGGTTAGCTGGTATTAAGTGGTGTTGTCAGCTCCTCACTGGATGTCAGCATTAAGTTATGCAGAAATTAAGCTTCTGTTTCAAAGAAGATATTTCCTCAAGTTCAGCCTGAAGGAGAGAAGCAAAGGAAGGTAAAAATTATACCTTCAACGATTAAAGACACTTTGCTTTCTGATAAACCTGGTAAAATACCTGAAGGTAATACTGTGAAGAGAATAGATGATGTTGTGAAAATTGGTGTGTGAGGTGTTTGAACAATATTCAATCTGCTGAGGCAGCTCCACAAGTTCAGTTTGTGACTTGATGAAATGCATCTGAATTTACCTAAGTTATGAAGCACCCACATACTTTTGCCAGGAGAATGTGTGTCAATGGCGGTAGCAAGTTCACTCAACACTTGAAGATTTTTAAGAGGCTTTCTTTTTGTGACCACTGGTCACAGAAATATGTCAAGTTGTCTCCTTGACTGCAGACAGGATAAGGCCCTTTCTTGTTCTCCTGTATTAGGAGCTTTGATTTTCTGAAGGAATTTTTCCAACACTTAATAATCCTAAAACCATTTTGGGAAACCTTACCACTGATCTATATGTCTTGTTATGCTACTTTTATTAGTTTGATTTATCACATGGAGTATCCATGGAGTATCCTAGAGCTATATAGCCACAAAAGTTTAACAATCACTATGCACTCAACTTGATCAACTTCTGGAAAATTCCTTGGGAATGTACCCTTCCACTGTCTTTTGCACACAGATCCGTAAACGTGCATTTATCGGTTAAAAAAAGCAGTCCACAATTTTTAGGCATATTCCCATGTCCTATCCACTAGAGTGAATCATCCATCATAGCTACTGCTGGCAGTTTAAGGAGGGATGTATGAGAGAGGAAGACACTACTGCAGTACAAAAAAGTAAATGAGAGACCCCTGGCCAAAAGAGTGGGTGTTATAATAGGATCATTAATGTAGTACTAAAATGTATTCTGAATAAGCCTGTGTAAATTACAAAAATAATCATACATTTATTTGTGTGGTGTCTTAACAGAGTACAATTTTTAAGAAATTAATAATTTCATATTGTGTTTATAACCATTGTTTATGTTAGAAAAGTAAGATAATTGCTTTCTTTTGACATGATTTTTCAAAAGTTACTTAAAGGTAGAGCATTTCCAGTCTATGATCCCAATTGTTTAAAATTCGTGTGTGAAATTTAAATCTGGTAGAAAATAAGTAATAAAAAGTATCTATCTTCAAAATACTCAATAAATCTTATTTAAAATAATGTTATTTTACATAGTGTTCATGACTTTATAATTTATTATTACAGAAAAGACCTCTGTATTTGAGTAACTGTGCTACATATCTATACCAGTGTTTCGCAAGTGCTGTACAGTTGTTACCTGTTGCTCATGAAATGTAACTTTTGGCTTAGCCTAAGCTGTAAAGAGAATATAAGTAAACTATCAGTGTTTTACTAAATTGCATAGCACCATATTTTGATGATGTAATTCAAATTATTATTTGTGTCTGAGAAGATAGGATGAAATGGGAACCCATTGGGAATGGGATATCTCGAAGGAGAGCGACCACACAATCTCACTGAAAAGAGTTTGCTGATACTCAGAGGGATCCTCAGTTTGTGCTCATTGCCTCTTATACTGCCAGTGAGCACCCCTGAGAAGAGCCTGGCTCTTCTCACAACTCCTTCTTTACTCCTCACAACTGGTATTTATACACATTAATAAGACCCCTCTGAGCTATGTCTTCTCCAGGTTGAGGAGCCCAACCTCATATGTAAGGTGTTCCAGTACTTCAACCATTTTTTTTGACTCAACCTGACAAAGCAGCAAATCTTACCAGTTCTTAAAGCCTTCTTTGCCTTGGTTCCACTGGTAAGATTTGCCTAGCTGCCCTTCTTGTTGCCCTTCAAATCCTTTGTCAGATTCAGGTGCAGGTGGGCTTTGCTTTTCAAATGCCATCTTTGCATTCTTTGATAATGTCTCTAAATTCAATGGAAGTCAACTGCCCTGCATCAACTTTCTGTATACTTCCTTTTTATGTCTGAGATTAGTCAAGAGCTCCATGTTCATCTCTTCAGGCTTCAGATGCCTTTGCATTTACTTCAGACATGGATCACTCTTGAGCTTGAATGTCAAGCAGTTCTCTTGAACCCCTCTTCTCTCCAGAGCTGTATGCCACGTGATTCCTCCAAGCAAATCCTGAACATGCCAAAGTCTGCTTTTCTGGAGGCCAGGGTTTCTCTCTCTTTGCAGGATTCTGAACATGATTATCACAGAGTTACTGTAACCAGGGCTACCCTTATACTTCATATACCTGACCTTGCCTGTAAATTCCTTGCCTGTAAATATGAGGTCCAGAACCTACTAATCCTGGTCTCATCCAGCTAGTAACTCATTCCTAGGCAAATCTCTAGACATTCTTGTTGCAACTTCTGCTCTTCCAGTTTCTGTTTCTTTCCATATTTTATTTTACATTAACTGAATGTCCTGGTGATTACACTGTATACGCTGAACTATAAAATACATGAAAGATTTTGCCCCAGAAAAAATACATTTTCCTCTGATCTTATGCATAAATGCAAACACCTTATATATACCAATTCAGTTTGAAAATACCATATTGCCTACAGATCATAAGCAAATGAATTAATTAAATTCGTTAATTAAATTAATTACATGAATTAAAAATATGACTCATACAAATCTCTGAATGAATTTTGAACTAAGATAATAGAATTCCTAATTCTTCTCAAAAGATGGCATTGTAGCTACAATGCCTAGCTACAAAAGTCTAAAACCAACAAAAAGATAATTACTAAATAAAAGAAAAATCTTCCTCTCCTTATTGTCTTTCATCTTCCCAATTGTTTCTCCTGAACTTACTTGCTGTTTCTAAGTATTGTTGGGTTTGTGTTTTGTTTCTTTTTGGAGTTTTTTTCTTCCACATACATACATTTTTAACCAGGTGGAACAGAAGCATTCACTTGATCTTTATGGTGTGTACTCTCAGATTTGCCTTAATTTTGGCTTGTTTTTCATATACTGTAGTTTTCTAAGAGCTGCAAGTTACCTTGCTGTTCTTCCTCCCCAGTTACAAATCGTTTTAAATCGTGTAGCCACTGAAACTAATAAATGACATATCTCATATCCAGGCCTGGTAGCAGAAATGCATTTGAAGTAAGCCAACTTTTCCCCTGGTATAGCATAATTTGGGGGCAAAAGCAGGGCCAAGCTACATCGATTTATACCATCCCTACATCTTTCAAGTCTGAAGACATTTCTGGGTTCTCAGGCAGCCACTTTATACGGTTCCTATTTGTAATGTTACATTTTTCCTACTGAAATCATAGGGCATAGTGATACTGAGTAAAAGTTATATGTGTTACAGAATCACAGAATCACAGAACAACCAGGTTGGAAGGGACACATCGGATCTTCTAGTCCAACCATTCCTATCTAACACTAAACCAAGTCCCTCAAGACCTCATCCACCCGTGTCTTAAACACCTCCAGGGAAGGTGAATCAACCACCTCCCTGGGCAGCCTATTCCAATGCCCAATGACTCTCTGCGTGAAAAACCTCCTCCTAATCTCCAGCCTAAATCTCCCCTGGTGGAGCTTGAGGCCATTCCCTCTCGTCCTGTCCCCTGGCAATTGGGAGAAGAGGTAAGCTCCCTCCTCTCAACAACCACCTTCCAGGTACTTGTAGAGAGTAATGAGGTCTCCTCTCAGCCTCCTCTTCTCCAGGCTAAACAACCCCAGCTCTCTCAGCCGCTCCTCATAGGTTCTGTTCTCCAGCCCCTTCACCAGCCTCGTTGCTCTTCTCTGGACTTGCTCCAGAGCCTCAACATCCTTCTTGTGCTGAGGGGCCCAAAACTGGACACAATATTCAAGGAGTGGCCTCACCAGTGCTGAATACAGAGGGAGAATCACCTCCCTGGACCTGCTGGTCACACCGTTTCTGATACAAGCCAGGATGCCATTGGCCTTCTTGGCCACCTGGGCACACTGCTGGCTCATGTTCAGTCGGCTGTCAACCAACACCCCCAGGTCCCTCTCCTCCTGGCAGTTTTCCAGCCAGGCTTCTCCCAGTCTGTAGCTCTGCTTAGGGTTGTTGTGCCCCAAGTGCAGGACCCGGCATTTGACCGTGTTAAACCTCATGCCGTTGGACACTGCCCAGCGGTCCATCCTGTTTAGGTCCCTTTGCAAAGCCTCCCTACCCTCCAGCAGATCGACACTTGCACACAGCTTTGTGTCATCTGCAAACTTGCTAAGGGTACCCTCAATGCCTTCATCCAGATCATTGATGAAGACATTGAACAGGACTGGACCTAGCACTGAGCCCTGGGGGACACCACTTGTCACTGGCCTCCAGCTGGACTTAACACCATTTACCACCACTCTCTGGGCCCGGCCATCCAGCCAGTTTCCTACCCAGGAGAGTGTGCGTCTGTCCAGGCCAGAGGCTGACAGTTTCCGCAGCAGAATGCTGTGAGAAACTGTGTCAAAGGCTTTACTGAAGTCCAGAAAGACCACATCCACAGCCTTTCCCTCATCCAACAGCCGAGTGACTTTGTCATAGAAGGCGATTAGGTTGGTTTGGCAGGACCTGCCTCTGGTAAACCCATGTTGACTGGGCCTGATCACCCGGTTCTCTTGTAAGTGCTTCATGATAGCACTCAAGATCACCTGTTCCATGACTTTCCCTGGCACTGAGGTCAGACTGACTGGCCTGTAGTTCCCCGGATCCTCCCTGCTACCCTTCTTGTAAATGGGAACTACATGAACCAGTCTCCAGTCCAGAGGTACCTCCCCAGTCTTCCAGGACTGCTGGAAGATGATGGAAAGGGGTTTGGCCAATACATCCGCCAGCTCCCTCAAAACCCTAGGATGTATCCCATCTGGCCCCATGGACTTGTGGGTGTCCAGCTGGCCAAGCAGGGCTCTGACCACCTCCTATTGCACTATGGGAGCCTCGTATTGCTCCTCTGTTTCCCGGGTATCTACACAGAGGGAACAGCTTTCTTTACAATTAAAGACTGAGGCAAAGAAGGCATTAAGTACCTCAGCCTTCTCCTCGTCCCCTGTCACTGCTGTTCCCTCTGAGTCCAAAAGGGACTGTATGGTCTCCCTTGTCCTCCTTTTACTGTTAATATACTTATAAAAAGATTTTTTATTGTCTTTTGCTGACTTAGCTAATCTGATCTCTAGGTCAGCCTTAGCCCCTCTGATTTTTTCCCTACATAGCCTCGCTTCCCTCCTGAAGTCTCTCCAAGAGGACTGTCCCCCCTTCCAGAGCCTATAAATCTTCCTTTTTTTTCTAATTTGACTCAAGATTACTCTAAAGATACATTATCCTTTCTTCTCATCTGCCAAATACAGCTCTTAAACTGCTATGAAATTATCTAGTACACAGAGTACAAGGTATAAATATGTCAGGTGGAAATTTCTTTGACTCCTGGAAAAATTCATAACCTGGGAAGCATTCTTGGTTATACATGCTTTGAAAATACCAAAAACCTTTGTACCTCTCTATACACATTTTTTAGTGTCTAAAAGTTATAAGCCCCGCTCCTAGCAGTGTTTCTCTATCTCGACTTCAAAATGTTATTTTTTTCTCAGAACTGATGGTATTGTGAATTATGCCCTTCTTCGTAGCACAGAAATATTACACAAAAGGGTTTTTTATCTGAGATAGTATAGATAACTGTTGATATATTTTTTTTTCTGAGCTACAGGAACCTGTAGCTTTAAATCTTTACTAAGTTTCACATTTCTTACCTAAGAAACTTTCTTTTAGAATACGTCTATCTATACCATAGACAGAAATAGCAATATAGAGAAACTGTAGCTAAACCAAGAACTGATGATATTTTTTAAAAAAACAAAACAAAACAAAACAATTAAATTCAAGTTAACTTACTCTGCTTTTCACAACATTTTCTTTTTTTGGGTAGGGATTGAACCCAACTAAGTTGAATCATGTCTATCTGACTGCTTGCTGTATACAGTGTTAAAATATCCATTCTCCGCAATAAGAAATTTATAAGGAGATGAAAAATACAAAAGTTCAGGGGAAAATCACAGCAGACACATGCAGGTGGCTGTTGGCAAAACCCACAACAGAACTATTTTCCTTGCTTCCAAACTGCTCTTGCAATCATTGAATGACAAAGCTTTTCATTACATATTGATTTCTTTCTCCATCTGTCGTGGTTTGAGTTAAATTAGAGTCAGTTTTGTGACTCAGTTGCCCTAAGCAACTTCATTCTCTGAAAGCTAACTGCATGTTTTTGAGACAGTCTTCCTCTCTAAGAGTGATAACACAGAGCTTTGGCAAAAAGCCCAATGCTTGTACTTATTCCTATAGCAACCAAGGCCATCCTCAAGCTCATGGAAAAAGACCACACCTGCAGAGAGGGACAAACATGACAGGTGATCCTAAACTGACCAACAGATTATTCCATTCCATACTTGGTATAAAATGAGAGACCAAAGGGTCTCAACCTTCGTCTGTGATGGTCAAATTCCAGGGAGGACCTCATCTGTCTGTTACTTCTAATATTGGATCCCCGTGTTCCTGAATCCAGTTCTTGAGCTGAGCTCCCTCCTAGCCATTGACCCATTCCCTTGTGTCTGTTCTACAGTATTTGTTGTGATATATAGTCATCAAAGGGTTGGGGTATGATCTCATGTATTTCTATATATTTTATCACTTTCTAATTAATTTTTCTTTCTTATTTCAGTAAGACTGTACTTTTAGTTTCTAACCTGCAAGTTCTTTTCCTCTCATTCTCCTTTCCTCTTTCCCTCGAGGTGAGGCGGAAGGCATTTTGGAGGCTCAACTGTATGGTTTTAACTGCCAAAATTAACTGGATTTGGGCTAAACTGTGACACCATGAAACAAAATTATGTAGTTAGTTTCTGAATTATCTCTTACAACGAAACTTCCTCTGTTAGTATAAATTCACATTGTCGCATTGTTGGTAGTTAAGATGTTCTTCACTATAACTGAAGACAATGTGAACCACTCATCCGCTGACCTATTTCAGAAGTGTTAGGGTGTAGTCAACATGATTCTTTCTCACTTGTTAAGTCCATTATTTTTAGGATAAGAACAGTTTTTGAAGTGTAAAAAGTAAACTATGGATTTTGTTACTTTTATTGAATTTATTGTGAATAATGTTAATGCATTTTGAATAAGTAATGCTATCTTGTGTCCTACAAACTACTTCTGGAAACTGAAATAATGAACTTCATATATTGTGTATCAAAATAGTAGAGTATACATCTGCAAGATCTCCTCATTAGTTTCCACAAGAACTTCTCTAAAAACAAGGGGCTATTTGCCAAGGAGTCAATCAGGTAAGCCCATATGTTATTGATTCCTCTATTGCTTTTCATCATTTAAAAATAGTATTGAAACTGAAAAATATAAAACCTTGCTTTTAATGTGCTTTGAGTCCATATCTTTTGTTGTGTACTGTCTGTTGCAAACAGGTGTGCAAATTCTGCTTAGCTGAATTTTAAGGTCAGTGTTTGGCCCTATTGTAGGATTCTGATCTCATTATTTACTCAGAACTCAGTTTTCTTCTCGTTTTAAGTAACAAGCTTATGCATTTATGATGGGTTTCTACACAGGAAATAATAGACGATTGAGTAGGTATTAAATAAACAGAGAACTTACAAGAAAAGCTTGTCATAGTTATTTATTTGGCAGAGACCAACCACTCTAACAGAAGTGACCAAGACACAATAAAATCTAAACATAGATTCAATGAGATGCAACAAGCCAACTTGCTTTACCTCTTCCAGATATCTCTCTTTCTGAACATCAAGCTGTTTAGAAATGGGAGGCTGGAACTTCCTTGGGAAATTGAGTTTGGCAAACAGATACTTGAAGAGGTCTCAAGAATCCACTGTGACCCTGATCACAAGTACTATTAATAGTGTAGAGAGAAGAAGTAGTATAAACCTTCTTAAGGTTTGTATTCTTATCTTTCCCTTAGACCTTTATTAGACCTGGAGAGTCAGTACGTCTGCCTTTCACTTCCTTTCCTGTACTGCCTCTCTGCCTCCCTCCTAGAAAACTTTTCTTTTTAACAAGAAGTACAGCATGTTATTGTCTCTATTGCAAAATGAAATTATGAAAAAAAAAAATCACAGTGAACCACCTATTGTTTGGGGAGTCAAAATGAGAATTATAAAGATTTTGCAAAATTATCTGTAGGTATCAGAGTCATGAAGAATTTGGTAAATAACTAATATGTGAATAATATTTGGAAACTCTACATAGCTTTATTTAAATGGAAAAAAAATGCCCACTAAAAATTATTTCTTCATTGCAAACTGCAGATCCGTTTCAAAAACAGCACCACCTGCTCACCAGGAACACAAAGCCAAGTACAGATTCAAAACAGCAGTAATTTTAAAAATCTTAGATAAGAAATACCAGTGATAAAAAAAAAAAAAAAAAAACAAAACCCAAACCCAACAAACTTCTTGAATCTCTGGTCCCCCAAAGTGCCTTTTCTGATTCACATTAAAACTTACAGAAAGTTCCTGTCTTGGTTAAACCCTTGTCACTGAGTTTCAGGAAGCTTTGACTTAGTTTGTTAGGAGCCGGTTTCTGTGGGTCAGTGAGACCAGAATAAAGACACTACAAGGCTTTACTCAGTCTTTGTCATAGAAGAGGTTAACATCCTTCCAGGGTCCCAAAACATAAAACCCCATCAGACAGATTATTTTAAATATGTGATTGTACATGCTGACCGATATTTCACTTTTTCTTAATCATCAGCAGTAAGGTCCAGGAAAGAACAACATGCTAGAAAAGCTCAAAGACCTGCAAATGGTACAGACATTCCAGACTGGATTAAATATAAGAAAGGCATCTGAACAGTAGTAAAGATAAATGTAGCTCTCTTCTCTAACTCACTCAGTGCAAACAATGGAAAAACAGGCCAGTGCCCACTTCCTCCCTAGGAGGTTCAGCTCTTCAAATTAACATCCCAAAAGTAAAGTAACCACTTAGGAATTTGAAAGCAAATTAAATGTTAAAGTGAAGGAGGGCAATGAACAGCTCTCTGAAAGACAAGTTGATTATCAACATTAGGTCTCCTTTCCTTAGGAAAATGGAAGTAAACTATATCTCTGTCAAGCACTGAATCTTATTTCTGAAGTGAAGTCAAATGCCATTTCTCTTTACTTGTCAAAAGGAAGAAATTATACTCCCCAGCTACACGTTATTATCTGCCATCTGTGTGATAGCTTCTTGTAATTACTTACATACGGCGTCTTTGATAAGCCTTATTCCTGATAAACAGAAAATAAAATTAACTCTCATAGTAGATCAGTCACTGAGAAGACTTGGAATAAATATAGTAGAGCTTTAATTTTTCTCTTTCAGAAACCTGACAAGACAGCTGCTGAAATACACACTTAGAAATCTTTGTTTAGAAAGAAATTCTAAATGAAGCTACAGTCTTTAAAGACTAAATGTGCTGCATGGTCAATTGAAATGAAACATTCTGTTGTTTGCTTTAAGAAATGAATCAACGGCTGACAGAATATAAGTTAATACAGAGTTATACGGTAGTCAGGGTTGTTTGCTTTCTTTTCTGTCTCTGAATTTTAAAATCTACACCTGTGTTAGGCACCAGTAACATAGTCAGGCAGTTTATTTTAAAAAATAAATTGTTTTGGTTTGTTTATACTGATTCTGCACATCTGTCTAACCTATCTTTACCTTTAGAAGGTCAAGCCTTCTGATGACATATCAGTTATTATTCTATTAATGATTTATTTATAATTGCTGAAAAAAGTGAGAACCCATTCTTTACTGAACGGAATAGATTTGAATAACGAAAGAAAAAACTATGTTCCTTGAAGCATACTGTTCATAGCTCCACTGATTGGCTTATTGTGCAAATGTATCATTTACTTAGAAGGATTGAATGCTGTTCCCTACACAAAAAAAAAAAAAAAAAAAAAAAAGAAAAAAGAAACAAAAGAAAAAGATAGTTAGAATGATACTTCATATGCATTCCAGTCATTCAACATTCTACTGAGAATTAAACAATTAGGCTTATTTTTTGGACCTGAAGTTTTAAGTACAGTCCCCTTATCATGCATTTTAAATCATTATCTTTATAAAATTGACATTTATTATTCTCTGATGTCTGTCATTGTTGCACTGAAACTTTTATATTGACTTCCAGTACCTATATAATCTAATAATTTGAAAAGTGATTTAAACCAGACACTGAAAGAATTCTACAAGTATCAAGTAAAATATAAAATTATAGGTGACCAGTTGTATCCACATAGATTCTTCTAAAGGAGCAAAATTTTATCTTACCAATAATGCGAGACTGAAAATAGTCTTCAACTAAATATAGAGGAATACTTAAAATGTAAACATTTTTTTGTCCTTATGACAAGTTACTTGTTCCGTGAATTCAGACAATTAATTTTTCTGAGTCTCAGGGAAAAATCTAGAACCTAGTAAGAGAAGTTCAAGAAAGAAAACTTTTAGAATTTTAATCTTAACTACAAAAACCATGATTGTCTTTATTGATATCCAGTTGTTCTTACTCTCCAGGAAAAGCATAATGAACAGATTAATTTACATGAATGTGAAAAAAGACATTAAATTTTAGCAGACATTAGAGAGCACTTGTAGAACATGAATGTATAACTATCAACTATGAATAGTGACACTAGAATTTAAAAATTATCTTAATCAAAAAGTATTGAAAAGGACACTGGATTTCTTATTAATTCAATGCAGCTATATCCAGCGCATAAAAAGTTATTCAGATCATCTAAAGATGTTATCCCAGTCTGGTACATCATACAAATATGTGAATATCATCTAAAATGCATATTTGTAATGTAATGTGTAGCCATTGGATACATTACAGTTCTTTCCCTGCAGACTTGTAAAATGGTATTACACAAAGGTTACTAGTTTAGGCTTGGATAGAATTAAAATTCTGCATAGAAAATTCTATGAGGCTACAAACACACTTTTCTGTATCATTTCATCCTTGAAAAAGTTTGAGAAAAAATTGTATGAACAGAAGAGTTAAAATAAATCCTATTTATAAACTAAAATACATCTTAAGTACACTTCAATAATATAACTTAACTTTGTTAAGTATATGTATAAAAGTTTTCAACACTCAAACCCTATATTTCTTAGGAATGTAAATACTTGTATATGAAATATCACAGAATCACAGAATCACTAGGTTGGTAAAGACTCCTAGGATCATCAAGTCCAACCATTCCTATCAACCATTAAACCATGCCTCTTAGCACCTCATCCACCAGTCTTTTAAATACCTCCAGGGATGGTGACTCAACCATGATAGGGTACACTCTTAGAACATAGGTTAAAAACCTCCTTGTTTAGGAACTGGTATAAAATCTTCTACAACTGAGACTAATTAATAAGGACACTGAGTAAAGCAATTCAGTGCTAACCCAGTCATATTCAGCTACACACTGGTTATTTGTATAAAGTAATCTAGTGTCTGTAGGATGTTTTTTTTAATAAATGTAAGGATCAGTCTGAGTGCCTTAGAGTGCTGTTTGTTCTCTATTTGTAGTCAACTAGATAACCTAGTTAGAAATCAAGTATGGATTTTTCTGGAATAAAAGAATGTATCAATCTATGACATATATATAGCCAATGATTAAGTTTTTGGCACTAGTTATTTCGGGGGGATATTTTATTGTTTAAATCAGAATTTACAGAGCTTTAAAAAGAATCAGTCTGGGGATAAACTGAGTGAAGAGCAGCTCTGAGGTTATTGAGCTGGGCAGGAACCACCAGAAAGCCCTGGTAGGCAAGTTGGCCAGAAGCATCTGGGACTGCACTGTCAGGAACACCACCAGGATGTCCAAAAAAATTTGTATAACCTTCTTCTCAGCACTCATACATACCATGTCCAGTTTGGGGCTCCTCAGTCAAGGAAAGACATCAACATCCTTGGTGGAAAAGTACCGAGACAATCAGGCTGTGGTTATTTCCACATGAGGAGAGGCTAGGACAGTGGGGTCTCACTGCAACCCCAAATGCAGGGAGACAACTGAGAACAGAGCTGTATTCTTCACAGTGGCCCATTTTGGCAGGACAAAAAAGAACAGTCAAGAAGTAAAACATTGTCTGGAGAGGTCATACTGGCTCTATCCCTGGATGTTTTCAGTACCCAACTGGATAAAACCCTCAAGATATGATCTGCTGGTGCATCATATATTTGCTAGTTAAAAGGACCTCTAATTCAACTGATAATTGAACCTCTTGCTTTTCTACTTGTAACACTCCTTATGTATCTTAAACAGTGATTCTTTAATGAAAATTGTACAAATCTTACTTGCAGGTCCCAATCTGGGACCCAAAATCTGCAGTTGCCAT
Organism: Coccyzus lansbergi; assembly: GCA_033558105.1. Taxonomy (NCBI): domain Eukaryota; kingdom Metazoa; phylum Chordata; class Aves; order Cuculiformes; family Coccyzidae; genus Coccyzus; species Coccyzus lansbergi. Next base: position 1,956,680 of record JAUMJK010000056.1, on the reverse strand, counting down.
AGGAGCTAGCCCTAATGGTATATGGTATTCTCTCTCTTGCTCTTTTTGTCTTTGGCACCATAAATTCTTTATCTTGTCTTGAAGTTAAACCATGCAAATGTATTATTTCTTACAGAAAACTCTAATGTTTTAGTGGTTTATAATGGAGTTTGGGTATTGAAAGGTAATTTCCAACAGACCATTTTATACATATCATTGCAAAGCCTCGGTGTGCTGCTTGTTCCCTGAGTTTACTTAGAAGAACATCTTGCTTAAGGCTACTTGTAAGCATTTTTTACTAAAAGTTATAAATTGGCTCTAAATCTGTCTTTATTACCTTCTTCCTAACAGATGTAGCCATCCTCAAAGAATTGGCATTAGCATAAGTATGCACAATGTAAAAAAAAAAACCAAAAAGATACAAGAAAATATACTTCTTAATTACAATGAAATTATTGTATCGTAACTCCTATAAAAGAATGCAGAAATATTCATTTAGATATAGAAAACTCACCTGTCTGTACAGTTAACTTTCAAGATGCTATTTACCTTCCGAACATATTTTTAATAGTTAAATACTTTTTAAAATCAATTCAGTTAAGATTAATCAGGGTATCTAAAATATGGATGGAAAATATGGTTTTGTAAGGAACTTTTGTAATGATTTTTGTTCCACCAAAAACCTTTTTCTGATTGACTGAGCTAAATCGTCTATTAGTAAGTATTTTGAAGAAGGAGATTTTGAATATAATAGTATTCATCTTTTTCATTTGTGATAGGTCACAAATGAATGGAATGTAATAAGAGAGTTGTTAAATGTTCGAAGCAAAAATCTGCACCGTAATGTTGCTACAAAATTTAAATTGGCTGTAAGTTTCTCTTAGGGGCAGGGAGTTTAAGGAACATCTGGAGATTCTGAAATAACCTGCATTCATTTATGTTATTTAAGTTGTAAAATCATATTCAATCTTGACCCACTCAGGAAATGTAACATAAACGTCCTGCTGATTTTGACAGTCATACAGCAAAAACACCCTCTAATGAGCATTTAATAGTCACCAAAAGTTCTGCATTAAGTACAAAGCCCTTTTGATTACTTATTCCACTAATTTAAAGTAAATGCTTTTACAGATGGCATCTGTTAGGACGCAGAGCGTGTGCTGCATTTATATGTAGTCATTGAAAATAAATTCCAGCTTTGGTATAAGGATTGTACAAAAAAGATCAAACATGAAACACTGAGTAAACATTTAGTAGTGATATTTTTAAAGCTTTTCATAAAAGCTTATCAAATACCAGAATACAATACTCAAAGTATATGAAGTAATTTAGAAATACTTTGGCAAATTAACACCTGAAGAAAAGTGACTGAGACAAAGTAATTGAGCACTTCCATTTTGTTTATCATCTTCCCTGGGGTGCAACAATATTATATTTCACTATCCCTTCAAACTGCATTACCTTATGAATAAAGGAGAAAAAAAATCCAGTCTAAGTTACCAGAGATTAATGGGAGAACAATAATAGCTCAAATTTAAAATGAGGGAAAAAGAAAATTAAAGTAGTTCTCTACTTTTTGAAGAGGAAACATTCTTTTTTTTTTACTTCTATTACCAAGAATTTCAAGAACAAAAGTCATGCTAAAAAATGCTTTCAAAAGTGTGAAAATTAAGGTGATGTTTGTGAGTTTACAAACAAGTCCTAGTATCCAAATATTTACATAGTTTGATATGTTTGTAAAGAAATATCTTGTATATATTTTTCAATATTGAGATATTAAGCACACATCAATAAATAAAAACCTTAATATTTTTAAAGAAAATGCTAGTTAATTTACATGCACAATAGGTAGCTGTGTTTAATGGTTATTTTTGGTAGCTGCAATTAAGACCTTTATGTCTGCTTTTTGTGATCTATTAGTGTGTGTGTGCTGTCACATAGAATGCATCAAGTGAATCTTAATTTCAGAGTAAAATTATTAAAAAATTAGGAAAAAGCTTTGTAACAGAATATCAAGGTCCTCCAAGCACTCAAACCCCCCACCCCCATGATTCATTCTTTAGCTTGACCCAAGTACCTGAACTTCAAGAATCATCTTCACAGCTGTGAAATTTTTAAATGTTACTTGTCCCTGTGTTTCATCATTCAGAGGTGTGGTTCTTGGCCTTGTCTCATCTCTGAGGAAAGTGTAATGTATGTTACACTACACCTGTATTGGATATTATCCCAGATTTGTCCCATACCATGCACCTAAACTTGCTTTTAGTGGAAATACAAGCATTGAGGAATATACATTTATTTGTTTTTGTCTGAGTATACGTTACAAGGTTGATCAAGTTTTGTACCAATAGGCAATCAAGATGCCAACCTGAACATAGAACACAAGAATACTCAATATTCAATAATCTGGATGAGAGCTAAGTCTCTTTTCCCTGCTTTGAACAAAAGTATTTCTCCTAGAATGACAAAATACAAGAATAAATTGTATTATGAACACATAACATTTACTGCTCCAGGCTTTATCTGTAATTTTTACCTTGTGGTAATTAGGATAAATCAGGATCAGTATAATGATTGCTCTAGGACATTACTTTATGCTCATTGTGACAACTGAACCAGGTAGTCAACTAGACCAAGTACATGCAAGATGAATTTTTCTTGCATTCTTAAGAAGGCCATTCTTCTCCATGAAATGTACTTACCATGGGATGTGGGAGGTAATATTACTAACTGAGGGAGGCACAAGAAAGGAAGATGACACTCTCTTTTCTTTCCCTTAAAGGTGAGTAATGGTACTGAAGGAGCTGATGACTAGATGAAAGAGCACCCTTATGAAAAGAATTTAATACACAACAACATCCCGTATTTCATTCCGTTTCTAACCAATATATCCATAAGCTGATCCTGAAAAAACTACATCTTCTGGGAGCAAAAAAATAACTCACTGCCCTTCCCAGTCTAGTCTTTATCAGTTTCATTTTGCTAGAACTATTTTGGAGGTACAAGTGTAATGAACTTTTTATCCCAGTAGACTACAGTCCACATATATTTTTTTATATCTATGGAACAATAACTTTCATGGAACAAGTACATACCATAGAAACACCGTATTTATGACCTGGTTTTATGCCAGTCAACCTTCTATAAGGCAACAAGTTCAACATAAGCTCTTAGCAAGAGAAGATTGAGGATATACATCAACATTTCAGTGGTTTTCTCTTGTAATTGAAGGTTGCACAAAACAGATACACAAAACTTAGAACTTTACACAAAATTTATACATAATTAGACTTACTTTCCCCTCACTGTTTTAGTAAAACCTGAGATTAAGTAAGTAGAATTAATATAGTTTAAAACTAGTGTTGCAGGAGAGTTAAGGCAACTAAAATAGCCATTATGCATGGGCTTTGCATGTCAAGGTTTGGGGGTGAGAGTGAATGGGTTACAGGAACCACTTCTGTGAGAAGATGCTAGAAACTTCCCCTGCGTCCAATAGAGCCAGAACCAGCTCCTACATGGACCTGTCACTGGCCAAAGCCAAGTCCATCAGCAACAGTGGCAAAGCCTCTGTAATAAGTTATCTAAGAAAGGTGAGGGAAGTTACTGTGCAACAGCAACTTCAGTCAGAGAGGAGTGAAAATACGTGAGACTAGCATAACTGTAGTGCTGCTATGGATGACTATAAAACCTGATGTAATTAATGTCTTCTTTGCCTTAGTCTTTAATAATAACATAAGATGATTTCTGAATAGTCACATAAGGAGCTCAGACAGTTAGACATTCACAAGTCTGGGATGGGATCCACTTGAGAGTATTAAATATCCTGTAAGTATATAAAAGACAGATTGATGAAGTGCTCAGGGATATGGTTTAGTAGAAGATAGGTATGGTTGGACTTGATAATCTCAAAGGTCTTTTCAAACCAAGTGATTTTACGATTCTATGATTCTGTGATTTCTATGAAACAACTTTGCAAATACCAAGGTCAGTGAAGGAGGAGGAGGAGGTGTTCTGTGATTCTGTGAAATTCTCCTGCAGACCATAGAGAAAACTATGGTGATGAGGCAGATATCTACCTGCAGCCCATGGAGGACTCCATGCTGGAGCAGGTGGACGCCTGAAGTAGGTTTTGACTCTATGAAAACCCTCACTAGATCAGGCCCCTGACAGGGCCTGTGGAACTGTGGAGAGAGGAGCCTGCACTAGAGCAGGTTTTGTGGCAGGACTTGTGAACCCATGGGGGACCAGCACTGAAGCAGTCTGTTCCTGAAGAACTACATCCTGTGGAGGGAACCACACTGGAGCAGTTTGTGAAGAACTACAACATATGGTAAGGACTTATAGAATCATAGAATCATAGAACAACCAGGTTGGAAAGGACCCATCGGATCTTCTAGTCCAACCATTCCTATCTAACACTAAACCAAGTCCCTCAATACCTCATCCACCCGTGTCTTAAACACCTCCAGGGAAGGTGAATCAACCACCTCCCTGGGCAGCCTATTCCAATGCCCAATGACCCTCTGTGTGAAGAACTTCCTCCTAATCTCTAGCCTAAATCTCCCCTGGTGGAGCTTGAGGCCATTCCCTCTTGTCCTGTCCCCTGTCACGTGGGAGAAGAGGCCAGCTCCCTCCTCTCTAGAACCTCCTTTCAGGTAGTTGTAGAGAGTAATGAGGTCTCCTCTCAGCCTCCTCTTCTCCAGGCTAAACAACCCCAGTTCTCTCAGCTGCTCCTCATAGGTTCTGTTCTCCAGCCCCTTCACCAGCCTCGTCGCTCTTATGGTGGAGAACTTCATGGAGGATGGTCTGTCATGGGAGAGACACCACGGAGAAGGAGAAGAGTGTAAAGAGTCCTCTGCCTTACAAAAAAGGAGCAGTAGAGGCAATTTGTGATGAAATAACTGTAACTCCCTCTATGCAACTGGAAGTGGAGACAAGGCAGGAGTAAAGTTCAACCTAGGAAGAAGGGTGGGTTTATTTTTCATCATCCATTCTGATTTTATTGGTAATAAATTAAATTAATTTTTCCTAAGTCAAGTTTATTTTTCCTGTAGTGGTAATTTGTGAGTGACTTCTCCCTGTCATTGTCTCTACACAGAAATTTTTGGTTACAATTTCTCTTCCTTGCCTTCTGAGAAGGGGAGTGATAGAGTGGCTTTGATCAGTACCTGGCATCCAGACAGGGTCAACCCACCATGCGCTCAGATAAGCTGTTAAGAGAAAGTAGAAAATCTATCTAGAATAGAAATTGAATAGAAAATAAAACTACAGTCTCAGATGTCAGGAGGTATAGATATAGCTGAAGAACACTGAGTACTACTAAGATGTCAAGTCAGTTGATCCCTGATGAGGAAATTAATAAAAATAATACATTTTCTTTGCTATATAAATAATAAGAGAAGAAATACAGACAAGAAATCCAGCCATTATAACTTTGAATGTAGTAGAGATTAAAAGTAATCTGTTCAAACATAATATCTGGCTCACTTTTCAGGAAGAACAAAGATAAGACACAAGGAAAAAGCCAGGTTAATTCAGGAAGTGAGTATGTGAAAACAGAAATTTAATTACCTCTTAGGTGGAAGAAGATTTCTGAGATCTCAAAAGCAACAATATAATATGATATTCACTTCAGAAAAGACTCAAAAACCTGGCATATGAACTTACAGATCTAGAAACAAAATTTTTAATAGCCTGTCTTTATCATAAAGTAATAGCAAAAATAGTATCAATATTTACTTAATGGGGATGTGATTGAGGATCATTAACCTGAAATGAGTTCTCTCAATGTTTTCTGAGAAATTTTTGAAGTACATGGTAAAGACAGGAATGGAAAATTCAGTATGTTGCAACATGAATTTACAGAAGTTAAGATACCATCTTTACTGTCCAGTCATATTTTTCTAGCAAAAGGAAATGTCGAACAGTTGCTTAAATTTGAAAACTACAGTTTTCTCATGGTAAAAATATTATTAACAATAATCTTAATAACCACAGTTACTATCCATTCTTTTAAAGATTGATGAGAACTGTGAATAGTACCAGTGGATAGAACCATGTAGAACCAGTCCAAAACAGCTCTGTGTATTTAGCAAGACAATAATGACACATGTAAGAAAGGATATATAAAAAAAATCACAGGGCTAAGACTGGAAGGAAAGAACTGGATGGCTTTGAAGTTACTTATATATATATGGCACATAGTACATTTGATTCCAGAAATCTGTTCTAGGGTCTGTAATGTAATGTTACTTGAACATCTTACCACTAGTTTATTTCCATTACTAAACTACTAAATGCTTAACATCTTACTTTTGTTAAGATTTTTCTGTCACCTACCAAGGACTTATCTTCCAACCTTATTGGTATCCATCTGCAACACCATCAGTTGTTAAACATCCACTCAGGCACTGAAAAAAAAAAAATTAAAATAATCTAAGGTAAATATAGCACAGTGGGTTTAGTCTGCATTTAGACTGAAGATTACTACTTTCTTTTTCTAATTTTGAGGAAATATTTGTAAATCTAAGGGCTTATGTGTTTTAATTATACTTGTATTAATCAAAAAATTGTAAACAATAAAGGAGGAGATATTAGGTGCATAGGGCAGGTCAATTGAAAAATGTGGTCAAGGTGAGGTGAAAAAAAAAAATCTTTGTATTATTTTTGAAACCAAGTCACAGCTTAGCATAGTTGAGGCTGGAGTTGGGATCCTAGTGCTGTACTACACCGAGGAGTGGGATGATGTATTGCGGTTGTCAAACTGGAGATGGTCCAAAGGAAAGCAAAACAAATCATGCAGAAAGAAAACTAAAGTTGGATAACCTAAAAAATTGAAGACTGAGATAAGAATGCACATTGACATCAAACAAATAAAACATTTCTCAAAGGCAAAAGGAAATAGTTGTTCCTTTGAGTCCACAACAGATAAGATCTAGTTATGAGCATACATACACTGAAAAAACCCAGAAAATTTAGGCTTGAACCGTGAAACATTTTCTAATCATTGAAGTACTGATGTGGTAGAATAACTTGCCTACAGAGACTGTGGAATTTTGAAGAAGAGATGGGAAAAATACCTAGTAACATACCTACTTTTTTTTAGAGGAAATATACTAAATGCCTTCTTGAGATCCCTTACAGACAATATGACATGAAGAGAAAGTATGATGGTGAGATGACTGATCCTAATAGTATGAAATGGTCATATGAAAGGTAATTTCTGTATTGTTTTTTTCTCAGAGAGAGGTAAAAATTGCTTCTTTTATCCCATGTGCTGGACTTCATCTGGAATTCTATGATAGACAGGTGAGTTGCTTGTGTTATGAGAATTGAAAATATTTTCTCAATTGAGATGAGAACAAGACAAAGACTTCCCATTAGGATCCTGGGACACTGAGGGAAACTAAAGGTGGGCCTGACTAGAAGGGCACAAATGTTTATCTTACATTTACTCCAAATCAATGAGAAGTGCACAGGTCTAAGCAGGAAGCCTTTTTAGCCCAGTTGTGTGGTCGTGTAATACTAAAGACACTCTTCAATTTACTTGTGCTTGTCACTTCAGACATACAGTAATTGACTTATTTAGTCTAGGAAAAAATGTAAGCTAAGCAGAAAAATTATTTTCTGTCCTAACACATCATCAGTACTAGCAACAAAAGAGGACCAGAACAATTCAAACTAAGAAACAACACCAGTTAGATGGTAAATGTTATAAAGTGGCAGTAAGAGAATTTGACTGAGAGTGAAAGGTATTTATCCATCAAAAACAAGCAGGATTACCTTTCATTAAAGCAGTACAGGTCAGACTATACTTCCTCCATTACTCTAACTGTTTTCAAGATAGAATTTTGTCAAGTTTTGAGTGAGATGCTGTAGGGTAACTGCAGGAAATAGCAGGGACCAAGTTTGATATCCTAAGTCCATTTTGGTTCTATTTATCTACATTTCAGTTCACATCAGTTCGTTCACAAAACCACATGTGTGCATTTCAATTCTATGTGCAATTTTAACTCTCTTAGGTTTAAATTTAACTTGCGTCACCTGCTGTAAAGTCCTAAAGGGTTATTCAGTTTATGGGTGTACAGAGATCATGACTGTGGGATCATAGTACTCCATAATACATAGGGAGACAGAGATGTTATGCTCTGCATTTCATTACTTTGTTACAGATTATTATACAATATTACAAAAATCACTACTACCAAATATACCTATGATTCATAAAGTGCATATATGTAACTGCCCTGCAAGGAAGGACAAATTAATCCCAGGAGGGGATCCAACAATCCCAGAAGTGGAAGGACAAACAAAATTGGCCGCAAATATGGGAGTTGAAGGGGACCAGTAGAATAACGAACAGTTTCACTTTGAGATGATCCACAACATGGAGCTTGGAGTTAGCAAGTTTTCCCTGGTGAGTGTCCAAGATCTTAAAGAAAGTTCATGAAGACCTGTTTAAGCAAGGGAAATATACATCACAGGAATTTCTCAGAAAGAAATGCTCTATTTTGGATCAAAATTAAATAGTTTTATAGAGGCATAAGAGGATATGAGACACCACAACTTCAAGTAGTCAATAGATGCTTTTAATATCTATTTTTCTCCTGTGAAAGACAATAGATGATGGTGTTTTCTGTTCTCTCAGACCAATTTTTTTTTCCAGACTGCTTTCCTGTTCTTACATTTAAAAGTCAACAACAGTTGCCAATTCTTACTTTTTCAACTTGTTTCCTCCTTTTTACACACTATTCTTAACCTCGATTTTGTTCTTATTGATGGTATTTCAGGATGTCTCCAGTTTCTAGGTACCCAGATGTAGTTCAAAATTACCAGTTGCACTTTTCAAGTATGCTTCAGATTCATGGGCCTACTTCCCAGACTAACAATTCTCAACTTGACAGGTGTTTGCTTTGTTGGTATTTCAGTAGACATTTCTTTCTATTCAATAAATATTCCTTTTAATGCAGTTTCATTTCTGGTTGACCATATAAGCTGCATAATAAAATATCTTGTGGATGATAGCAACTTTGTGAAAAGAAGTGATGCAATTAAGAAATATATAAATATCATGAATGTGTTGATTATCCTAAAGTAAATTCTGTTTCCCTCAAGCTTCTTTATATTGGTGATTCTGCCTTGAAAATGAATCAGCAGAAGGTGTGGATGCCAAGTGCTTAAGTGTCAGACAACTAAGGGAAATGCGATCTACAAAAAGGGAAAAAACCATAGGATTTAAAGAAAAAACACAAAACAAAATAAGGTTGTAGAAATATTTACAGTCAGAGCAATATTCTGTATTTTGTAATTTCAACACATGGAAAAATATCCTTGCAAGATACTTTCTCCCTATCCAAACAATATAGGTGGACTTACTTCAGTGTTTGCTTTGCATTCCCTCCTTAAGCATTTACTATGCAATATTCCCTGCATGGAGAGACTAGTGAGTTAAATAATATCTATTTACAGTTCTAATGCTATTTTTGCTTTCATAGAATACCGCTTTCCAACTGGTTAAACCTCCCTGAACTTCTTACATTTAAAGTTTATTATTGGAATAAATTCACTGTATATAATTAAACATTTCTATTAAATATTTTATCATAGTTGCAGTAGCAGGTATAACAGATTTCAGAATATATTGTAATGCAGAAAAAAAACTATATTGTCTTAATCTAATACAAAATAACAAACTGAAATGGTCATCTTGTTAATCATGGAAGTCAGGTTTCCCAAAGCAGACACTTCATTGAATTTCATTTATAAAATAAACTTTGCGTCCTTTTAGTAGCCTTTACATGATCATCAAATCCTAGAATCACATAGATTGAAAAATAACTCTAAGTTCATTGAGTCCAACCCTAAATCTAACACTGCCAAATCTGCCACTAAACCATGGCCTTAACTGCAGCATCTATTTGTCTTTTAAATACTGTCAGGGATGGGACAATGACTCAATCACTTCCCTGGGCAGCCTGTTCCAATATTTGATAACTCTTTGAGTGAAAATAGTATCTTAAAGATCAGGAAAAAATAATTTTTAATAACGCCACATCATAAAAATAGTTTTAAAATATTTTGCAGTTTGTTATCCATATATACAATGTAAACATGCTAAAAGCTGCTTCAAAATTTCTTGTATTGCTACTCACATATAACATTTCTTAAGAAAATTTAAATGGGAGTGAAGTACTATACGTCAATAAAGATTGGTATGAACTTTAAGAAAAAAGTCTGCCATATCATAGCTTGTATACACGTACAACTCTAAATGAAAGGGGATACAGAAATGAAATCATAAACAAATTCTCTAATCAAGACATTTTCACTGGGGTGTATTTAAGTACCCATGCTTCTTAGTAGAAAAGCAATTCAATTTGTGTGACTGTTGCAAAAACCTGGTGCAGTCTTATTTACTTCAGTATATTAACAATCCTTTCAGATTTATTTGAGAAATCATACATACTGTTACAGCCAAAAAGACGCAAAGACACTCAAGAGATTAAGAAAAATGTGGTGTAAAATATTATCATGAGTGCAAACGTTAATAATGATTCCTGTTACATTTAGAAAAGAAGAAAAAGTAAATGAAGAAAACATACAGAGAGATTTGGAACAAAAATTTGGAGGAAGAGGTATGTAGGGAGACAAAAATATTTCCAGTGAAGAAAGGGTCCTTCAAACAAATTTGAAACAAGCTTGAAATTTAGCTCTGCAGAAATACATAAGGAAAGGGAACCACAGGAGGGCATTTGTAATCAGGAAATAATTTTAGTTTTAATGAGGGGAAGCAGTAGACAAGACAGGTCTTTAAGTCACCACCTGGAGGACTTTAAAGGAAGAGGAACACTCAGAAAAGACATTCCATGTTTTTCTTTCTTTTTTTTTTTTTTTTTTTAAATTTTTTTATTTTTTGAGAAAACAGTGAGGCTGCTGATAACCTGAAGGGCAACAAAGCATGAGGCATGTACAGTAAAATCCAGGAAATCCAGGAGTTGGTATGATTGAAGAAAGACCATGTTCAGAAAAGGCTATGAAAGTCAAGAACTGTAGAGGATATAGTACTAATGGTCATGATAAGCATCACTAATCTAATTAACCTTTTTACATTAAATCATCCTTACCAGAAGCAGCACTTTTAGACAAATACTTATAGGAAGAAGAGAGATTCACCATGGGAGAGAGGAAAGGTGCCACAGAAGATGCTTGTACAAGAGCACTCTAAGAGAACAAACAGTGAAACTGTGGGAGCAAGAACAATGGCTGCAGAAGAAAAGACTATAAAAACCTCAGAAAAAATAAGTAACCAAATTAAAATACATAAAACAGAAGAAAAGGTGTTAGAGAGTTTTAAAACCTATATATTTTACACTTACCTCTTTATGTACATTTACTTCTTATCTTCTTTATGTACATTTAGCTTCATTTCCCAAGAACCTTAGCTTGAAGCTTCTCATTTTTGTGTGCAGAACACTGGTGCATATTGAGAGGATTCCTTGCTCAATCAAGGTCCTAACTCTTTCTTCTGGAATGAATTTCACTCCATAACATTAGCTACTCTCTGAATGAATTCTTTGTTTTCTATTATACTGTGAATAATTTTTTGAGCTTTTCCCTGCCATGTGTTTTGGAATTAAAAATGACATCACAAATCATGCCCTGAGGAGTACCTCACTTGACTCATGAATAAATTAATATTTTAATGTACTGATTTTATTATTTAAAAAAATATTTCAAACATTTTACATTTCTAAAGGGATTTTTAATTTTTTTTTTACATCCATGACCTCAAGATACCCTACACGCTTTTTTCCTACCAATAATTTCAATGAAATTAAGAGATACATAAAAGGTGAAATAGCCTTCAGCAGGGTTGCCAATTGTTCAAGTTCTTAAATTCTCAAATAAAAATATTCATGTGCATATTCTATTACTTTTAAATAGTTTCTGTTTGTAGCAATTTATCACTTTCAACTCTAACCTCACAGTACTGTTCAATGAATTTTTCAAATGGATGTAGCCCATTCAAATTTTTTAAGGATATTTACTAGAGAAACAAATATTTCTGAAACAAATTTTACTTGCTATTAATATTAATAAATTCTTATGATTTTTTTAATATTCCAAAAACATTGTCAATGTGCCTGAAGAAGCTGAGTAGTATTCCTTATTTCTTTATAGCATATTTCCACTTAGAAAATAATCAAGAAGATTTTCTGAATTGTTGTGCAGCTAACAAAATCCCTCTTTTAAGTTTTCATTCGGTCTGGAACAGCTGGGTTATGTCTTCCTGGATCCATCCTCCTTCCCTCACCACAAGGAATGATGAATAAGAAGGTCAAATAAACATATACTTCTGGGATAGGACAAATAAAAAGCAAACAATCAATGTTGTTTTGAAATAACAAAAGTAATGAAAAAAAATAATGGGAAAAGCTACTCACAATTATAAATGCAGCAATCCACTGTCTAAAATTAGGTTTTTGTTGTCTCTTTGCTCCCTGATCCGGGTTGTAAACCTCTTTTACTGTTAGTCAAATGCCATTAAGTAACTCCGAGTTTATATTATTTGAAATAGAAAGCTCTGGTTTTAGCCACTTTAATTATAAAATTAGAATTAAGATAAATTAATGTCACACATATACTTTGACTATACAGTTTCTGAGAAATTACAGCTTGCTTTAAAGAACTTGAACTAAACATTTTATTTCAAGCGATTACAGGGTTGTAAAACTGGAAGCAATGGATACTTTTAAAAGATAGTTTTGTTCAGAAAAAATCTATCTACCAACAAAAAGAACTAGAGTATATTTGGGCCACTCTATAAAATAATCATTTCATAAGATAAGAACAGATCAGTAAATTGATACATATATGACTACATTGAAATACGGTTATATGACATATTATCCATTGACCTGATGATGTTTTAATCTTAGAATGCATAGTAGTTCAGAAGTGAGGTGACATTTCTGAAAAAATACATTATCATTTCCATTGATAATATTTACATAAATATAATTATCTTAGTGATTATTTAAATTATATAAGTTATCAATAATCAGTTAGAGACTACATTATATTATATAAGCCTAAATACATCATTTATTTCCTTCAGTAGTTTCTTGTGTCAAGAAAGTGTAAATGAAAGCTTAAAGCATTCTATATAGTACAAAATGCTCAGAAAAACTTTTGGAAAGTGCTTTTTGTCCTTCCATTTGTCTTGTAAGGTAAGTGAAGCAATAAAACAACCATCTGTGGAATGCATCAAATCAAAAACATTATTTCAAAATGACAACCAAATTTTAATAGTGCTGTACACTTCTGAGAAATGGTATTGCTTTCCCTGGATTATCAATATCAACATCAGTCTCACAGGATACATTTTTACACAACTTTTGCATCAAGGGCTCTTATCAAGTGTTACATAGGGGTTTTCCATGGTTTTGCTCCTCTGTAGAGATTCTTTGTGATATTCTTTACAAGCCACGTTAGCTCATATTTTCTGTTATAGTTAGTTCTAAGGGGTGATATAATCTATTTTTTGTTGAATACTTTCTATGCCTAGTTTTTTCTCTAATATCTTGCCAGCTTACATGATTATCAAAACTATTAGTCTGCATTAAAAAAGAAAAAAGAAAACCAAAACAACCCCAAAACCCCCAGTATTTCTTTAAAAGTAACTTCATCTGTTGATATTCTGATAATGAAGGAAAGATCAGCTCTGGACTCAGACTCAGCCAGCTGCAATGTGTTAAGGGGTATAACAGAGAAACTAATCAAATTTAGACCACTTCTGACCTGTGAAAAGGATGAACCCAAGCCACAGCTCATAGCCTCACCTCTATTCAGAGAGCAATTAGCTTTAATTTTTGTAATTTTTTAGGAATTAACACATGAAAGTCTGAATATTTTGATTAATTGGCCTTTTTGCCTCAGAATCTTCTGTTCCCAAGGCAGGCATACTTTTTTTTTAGGACACAGTCTCCCTTGAATAACAGTTTTCTCAAGATTTTCTCAACCCCTCTCTCCAGGTATTCATGCTTGCGGAGATAAAATGCTGTTTTTCCTATTATCTGACACATGCAGCCTACAGCCTCCACAAAGTAGAATAATTTCTCAGGAAAGATGTAACAAATGTGAGAAAATTTTACAATTTTCTTTCCTTAGTGTATGTTTCTTTGTAAAAAGGTAAACATTCAAGAGACTTGATCTCCTCTTTTGAGGTCTTGAAGGGTGCAAGAGCCACATGAAGTAAAGTTTCCTCGCCAAAAATGTGTCAAAAGAATACCTCAGATTCACTAAAATTATTTGACATGGGGAGTGCTCCATGAAACTTGTTATACAACTTCTGTCAAACTTGCATCTCCAACAAGAAACATCCTCAATTTAATTTTTATTTTATTTTCTGGTTTGAAACTAGTTCGAAACTAGTTCTCAGTTATTCTCATTCGATAAGTGATGCTGTATTTTCTGCAAATGGCCTGGGAGACAGATGACAGACAAAAGTACTTCAGGTCAGTCTCTCATCTTCATGGTTCTTTCTCCTGTGTTTACATCAGTGAAAACAACAGTGCTTCTCAAGGACAGAAGTTACTAATGTCTACTGAACTGTAGATCATGGGGGAGATTAGAGATACAACAAAAGTCTGGATAACACCAGATGAAATACTTCATTAGGCAAAAAATCTTCAGTGTATTTCTAACTACAGTCAACCCTGTGAACTTTGTTCTGTTTAAATGAGACTTTCCATTAATAAAAAGACAGTCATGGTGATGTGAACAGCCATAAAGGCGGCCTGGTTAGAAGTGGGAAATCACTACATAGAAGAAATTTTCTGCTTAAAAGTAGTGACAGAGAAAGCCTACTAGTCTGAAACTGTGACCCTGGGAAATAAACCTGTGAACCAGAAACATCCTTGAAAAGTATAATCTCTTAGGAGTTCAGTCAGGGTACCTAGAGACTGCAGATATACTGAGATACCACCAGTAAGTGTTAAGAAAAAAAAGGAGCTGTAATGGTAACTTATCTGAGAACACTCCAGAAAAACGAAATTACTCCAAGAGAAAACATAACAAATTCTTTTCTGTTACAGGTGAAAACCAGAAATAAACAGCATCTATTAGCTTCTCTCTCTGAAAACTTCCTGTTTGTAACACCTTGCTGACTCCAGACTCTGCGATGTCCAATGGCATGAGGTTTAACACAGCCAAATGCCGGGTCCTGCACTTGGGGCACAACAACCCTATACAGAACTACAGACTGGGAGAAGCCTGACTGGAAAACTGCCAGGAGGAGAGGGACCTGGGGGTGTTGGTCGGCAGCCCACTGAACATGAGCCAGCAGTGTGCCCAGGTGGCCAAGAAGGCTAATGGCATCCTAGCTTGTATCAGAAATGGTGTGACCAGCAGGTCCAGGGAGGCTATTCTCCCTCTGTACTCAGCACTGGTGAGGCTGCTCCTTAAATACTGTGTTCAGTTCTGGGCCCCTCACCACAAGAATGATGTTGAGGTTCCGGAGCAAGTCCAGAGAAGAGCAACAAGGCTGGTGAAGGGGCTGGTGAACAGGCCTTATGAGGAATGGCTGAGAGAGCTGGGGGTGTTTATCCCAGAGAAGAAGAGGCTGAGAGGAGACCTCATTGCTCTGTAAAACTACCTGAAAGGAGGTTATAGAGAGGAGGGAGCTGACCTCTTCTCCCAAGTGAGAGGGGACAGGACAAGAGGGAATGGTCACAAGCTCTGCCAGGGAAGGTATAGGTTAGACATTAGGAATAAGTTTTTCACATAAAGGGTCACTGGGGACTGGAACAAGCTACCCAGGGAGGTGGTTGATTCACCTTCCCCGGAGGTGTTTAAGGCATGGGTGTATGAGGTGCTGAGGAGCATGGTCTAGTGTTTGATAGAAACGGTTGGACTCGATCCCATGGGTCTCTTCCAACCTGGTTGTTCTATGATTCTATGATATGTGTCATTTTTGAAGCGAGACTCTCTGTGTCTTACTTGTTTGGTCTACCCTCACTTCTTTTGGGGTTGATTGAGTGCCCCTGCTCTGGGATTGAGTAGTCCTTGCCTTTTGGGTTCATTTAGCTCCTTCTGAAGTCTAATTGATTTAATTATTATATTATATAGAATCATTCAAGTAATTCATAGTAATCAAGTCTGTATTAATATTGCTTATAAGTTTGCTTTACTAATGATGAATTGTACTAATCTTTAATATCAAAAAAGACTTTGTAGTTGCTGGTTTTGGTTGTATTACAATACCCCGGTACTAACATTGATACCATACTATCGGTTGATACTATACAATTCATTGTTAATTACAATTTGCAGTAGTATATGTAGTAATATGTAGTAATTAATATTGTATTAATGGTTATATTAAGTAATTACTATTCATTTTATTAATCACACGTACACTTGCTGCTAATGATTTGTGTGACATTCGTGGGAATCTGTAGTGAAGTAACGGAATTTAGAAGATAAAACTTCTGTGTCCTTGTGTAGTATGGCATTCTATGAACTCATGGTCATGATCTCCATTCATTTGCAGGCTGGGTAAACCTTTAGGTCTAACAGATTTATCAAACATCACAATTCCAAAAATATTCATAGTCTTTGTATTGTATTTGATTCATTCATTTTCTCTTTATTTCATCCTGAGGTGCAAAACATGACAAACTTTGCAGAAGAATGTCTTGCTTTGCAGTGGTGCAACAGTATTAACCCTTTAAAACACACTAGATATTTTTTTTTGGCATAATTTACTGTTTATAAATTGGCATCTTTCAGGAAATAAAACTGTATGAGAGACAGAGATTTCTCTCTTTTCGATCTCTTCCCTGGTGAACATTTCAGCCTAATACTTTTTGAATAGACTTATAATGGTCTGGAGATAGGAATTTTATGTTCTGCTTGGTTATAGAGCACACTCGTGTAATTGTACTGTGGTGGTGCATGTTTTAAAAGTTGTTTGAAATTCTTGTTACAAGAAAAAAATATGAAAATGCAAATTGCATGAATCTTATTTGTAAAGAAAAACATTACTTGAAAATGCTCCCTTTACTTATATTCTGATTTCTTGAACAATGTTATAACTAGCACTGGTAAAAAGCACTAAGATATGATGGCAAATTGAAATGGAAGGAGTGTCAAGAGAGACAGGAAAATAATGTAATTTAGAAATAGATATATTTGGAAGTAAAAGTAAAATAAGGTATTTGGTTACAATCTGTAGTCAGACAGCTGAAATGGCTACATGTGTATTTCCAGCCGAGAAAAAAATAAAATGGAAAAAAAAAATTTTTTAAACTAACGTTGAAAAAGCCGTTCATACACCCATCCTTTCTTATGATCAGAAAATTACAGACCAAGCCTCTGCATGTGAAAATCAGCATATATATACTGATATCAATAAGATTCTATTGATTTATGCTGGTTGGTGATTTGTGCCAGTGTCTGTTATAACCATACTTACAATATGCTTCACTGTAATCATAGCAGACAGTATTTGTTCAATTAAACCAACATCTGGTGCAATGCAATGACTAGGAGTAGTAATTAAGTCTTTTTTCCCCTTTCGTTTAAAAAAAAATATTCTATGTTAGACTGCTTTGTGTGTTCAGAATAGAGTGACAAGGATGATAATGCTACAAATTAAACATATTTCTTCACGGATTCTGGTTGTAAATGTAGCTGTTCTCCATATTTGCTTGTCTTGCCTCACAAAATACATTATAATGCACCATTGCCTTTAGGTGTCTTTGGAAAGGGAACTGTTATGTTTCTCATGTGAGATTGTGGATGTAAAGTCTAGAATACCATTAAGCCCATTCTGATTCATAGGTTTAGAGTTAGTCAGCTCTGCCCAGAAAGTATGTGGAACACCTGAGAGGGTGGAATTACGCAAAGATGGGATATATCTCCTCCTCGGGTAGCTTAGCTGCCAAAACGCTGAGTGAACCCAAAGCCAAATGCAATAGTCTTTTCTAAGAGGAATGCCATTCTAATTAGTTATTCTTGATACCTCAAAAATGGGGGAGAATAAGTAGTTTTCCACTGCTCATATGAAAGTATATTAAGACCAGGAAAATAAACAAATAAATAAACATCAACAAAATTACCTAGATCACAATGTTTTTGTAATAAGGTTACTACTTGATCACATAGATGGACAGAAAAAGCTGTAAGGAGCTCATCCTTGCGTGAAACAGATGGGTTGTATAGAACATAAAAGGGAAAATAAGAAGAAGTAACTCAGGACTGGAAAGATTAACATTAACTTTAAATATCATTCCATGTGTAATACAGAATAATATGTAGAATATGTTTTGCACACTTCATTATCAGGCTTCCTAGAAAGTAAAAAAAGAAAATATTTATTGAATTAGCATTTAATGTTATATTACCACATCTAGCAAAGTAACTTCAAGTTTTGCCTTCTGAAATTAGACCAAAGCTTCTATGATTTCCAACATAAAAGTAAAGGCAATCCAAACTATTGATTAAATAGTTTTATCAAACAGCACAGCAGTAATATGTGTGTTACGTAGGCATAATATTGCCCAGTTATACTGAAAGATTTTGTATGCAGTGTTCTTGTAGAGTTTATGAATCTTTGTTACTACGTCTGCCACAGATTAAAAATTACATTTTCAGGATTCTTCTTCATATTTTTCATCAAATGGAATATCTATGATAAAACTCAGTGGGCTATCACAAATTTAAAGTTAGGATTTTAGATTTCCAACAATTATGACATAAAACAACATTAAAAAATGTAGCCAACATCAGGACTATGAGGAGAAAGTGCAGAAATATTAATCCATGAAGACCTCTTTGTGTATATGGCATTCCAAAAATGCATCTCATCTGAGCAAACTTTCACTACAATATTTATAGATAAAACATCAGTACATATCTAATAAATGTCATTATTAGAAAACAGTGTAATAAAAAACTTCTTTGCTTTACTGAACAATTTATGAGAAGAAAAAGTCATTTTAGGCAAACAGGAAACCATTAAAATGTACTGTTGACCTCCTTTCTTTCATAAGCAGATTCAATGTTGAATATAGGCTGTTTTGAAGAGCCCCTTGAGCTTTGATAATTTTATTGTGAACTCTGTGGCTAGAATCACTTAACCAAGTCAATAGATTATCTAGGGTCTTCCCATTCCTACCAAGGTCTAGTACAAATCATACTTAAGTGATTAAGTTAAAGATCCCTTCTCTTGAATGTTTTCATGGTTTTATTCCTTGGAGTACTCCAGTTACAAGACACCAAGCTGATTACATACACTGTAAACAATCTGTCTTGCTTTAAAATTTGCATGTAGGGTAATAACCATTGTAAGCATATGTAAAACTTCATACAGAGTTATTTTAGGGCTGCAGTTTGGTGCTTACTAAAATTTTATCTTCTAGTCTTTATCAGGCAATGCATTCAGCTATATTGATTTCATCAGGGGTGAATGATGCCTTATTCCGCCATAGAAATCCTATGTTCAAGGAACACAATCATACAAAGGTGTCAGGCTCTCCCTCTAAACTATCACTTATTTCCCAGAAGCTGAAGTAGGCATAAAAATCCTATTAAACAAAGAAACTGCAGCTAAAATTTAAATTATATCCAACTGAGGTGACACAAATGGTTAGAGGAACAAGCAAGCTGCTCCCAAAATGGATTATAATTATAATACTTTATAATTAGCACCATCTTTGAATTTTTAAATGTATTTATCTTTTAAAAATATTCAGATCTTTCATCCTCTATAGACCTCCACCCTTCTTCTTTTTCTTTCTGTAAAAAGCTAAAGGAAAATTAAATGTTGGCATTTAAACTAGCTACATAAGTATGGCAGCCGTCCAAAATTCATACAGACAAATCTGGAGAAATCTTTACATGTGTGAAAATAGTTAAAAAAGGTTTTAGCACTCTAGACATTTTATCTGGGTAAGATCTTACGTAGTGGAAGATGATTGACAGCAGATCTTATGTTTCAAGATTTTAACAAAGAATGTGCAATGTCTAATAAATGATATTCCTCACATAGTTCAACCATTTATTTGTTAAAAAAAACACGAACAGAGCACTATGGGTCAGATGTTGAGGAAATGTTTCATTGTTTTATGTAGATGAGGCTGTCCTTTCACATAGACCCACTATATTTACCAAAATAGTTGCTAATTGTTACATAGAATATCACTTCTGCCACAAAAATGTGACCAGTGAAGATTTAATGAGCTGAACCTGTGTCAAAAAGAAGTAGTTTAATTCAGTGTTATGAATTTTGTTAAGTATTCATCATCGTGTAATGTTTTTTGCTGTAAGAATCTAGTTTGCATGGTTTGCATGCAATTATAATCTATTGCATTTGCAGGTGGATTTGAGTTTATTTTTAATACTTCTTTAAAACTTATTGAAATCTGCACTGGGTATTTAGATTCTAAGAATAAATTTTAAAGGCTGATGAACCAGACTACAGTTATTTTAAATGGACAATCCTGGTGAAATATGTCACTTCAGAATGAGAAATTGCTAGCAAAAGTTTTCAGACTAGATGCCACTCTCACTTACAGTAATGTCAGTCAAGAACAAGCATTCTGAAGCCAATGCAATTATTCTGGATTTAAATCCATATATCTGAAATCACAGAGTGTTTCAATCTTCTCCATAATTTATCCAGGGCCGCTTATGTACTCTTTGTTCAGACAAACATATATTCAGGTAAATACATAGATGTCTGTGCTTGGGGAAAGAATTATAGATGATTATAACAATAGGCAATTGTAACACAAATTACTAAATCACTTCATTCTAGATTAAATTCATTCCCTCTGAAACTCCCTT
The DNA here is from genome assembly GCA_033558105.1 of Coccyzus lansbergi. NCBI lineage: Eukaryota > Metazoa > Chordata > Aves > Cuculiformes > Coccyzidae > Coccyzus > Coccyzus lansbergi. The sequence continues at coordinate 1,935,851 of JAUMJK010000056.1, read as the reverse complement.
GTGTGCACACACACACAAAAACACAGGCACACGTGCATATATAAACACAAACACTCCTGTGAGAAACCTAGGGATGTAAGTTTTGTTCAAGGACTGCCACTGAGACTGAATAGTTAAATATGCATTTTCTAAACCACAGAGAAGCAAAGAAATAGTGGTGAGATCTGTGTCCACAAGTTAAAATAATGCAAACAATGCCACGTTTGCAACCAAGGTCTTAGGACTTCCTATAAGACAGAGATATTTGCTTTAAGTAGAATAGAATATCTAGCAGTTGAATGAATTTTATTAACATTTTACATTTGTTATAAGCCCAATATAAAATCTGTCATAGGACAAATGGAAGAAAAGTTATATAAAACATGCGTCATAAAAAAATCTTCAAGCAATGAAAATATTCGAGAATTTCTTTCATTTATCTTTATTATTTAGAATCACAGAATCACCAGGTTGGAAAAGACCCACAGGATCATCAAGTCCAACCATTCCTATCAATCACTAAACCATGTCTCTCAGCACCTTGTCCACACATGCCTTAAACACTTCCAGGGAAGGTGAATCAAACACCTCCCTGGGTAACCTGTTCCAGTGCCCAATGACTCTTTCTGTGAAAATTTTTTCCTAATGTCTAGCCTAAATCTCCCCTGGTGGAGCTTGGGACCATGTCCTTTAAACACCTCCAGGGAATGTGACTCAGTCACCTCCTTGGGCAGCCTGTTCCTGTGCCCAATGACCCTTTCTGTGATATTTTTTTTTCCTGATGCCAAACCTGAACCTCCCTGGGCAGAGCTTGAGTCCATTCCCTCTTGTCCTGTCCCCTGTCACCTGGGAGAAGAGGCCAGCTCCCTCCTCTCTACAACCTCCTTTCAAGTAGATATAGAGAGCAATGAGGTCTTCCCTCTACCTCTTCTTCTCCAGGCTAAACAACCCCAATTCTCTCAGCCATTCCTCATAAGACTTGTTCTCCAGTCCCTTCACCAGCTTTGTTGCTCTTCTCTGGACTTGCTCCAGAGCCTCAGCATCCTTCTTGTGGTGAGGGGCCCACAACTGAACACAGGATTCGAGGAGCAGTCTCACCAGTGCTGAGTCCAGAGGGAGAATCACCTCCCTGGACCTGCTGGTCACACCATTTCTGATACAAGCCAAGATGCCACTGGCCTTCTTGGCCACCTGGGCACACTGCTGGCTTATGTTCAGTTGCTGTCAATCAACACTCCCAGGTCCTTCTCCTCCAGGTAGCTTTCCAGCCAGGTTTCTCCTAGTCTGTAGCACTGCATAGAGTTGTTGTGCCCCAAATGCAGGACCTGGCATTTGACCTTGTTAAACCTCATGCCTGAGTCTTGTCCTCATCCCCAGTCACAGTTGTTCCATTTGCATCCGATAGGAACTGAATATTCTCAATGGTCCTCCTTTTATTGTTAATGTATTTATAGAAAGATTTTTTTGTTATCTATCACAGACTTGGCCAATCTCATTTCTAGTTGGGCTTTAGCCTCCCTGATTTTTTCTCTGCACCATCTCAATTCATCCCTGTAGCCCATGCAAGATGCCTGTCCCTTCTTCCAAAGCTCGTAGACATTCCTCTTCTTTTTGATGTCCTTCAAGATCTCCCTACTCAACTAAACTATTTTTTTCCCCCACTGGTTCCTTTTCTTGAACATGGGGATGGCTTTTTCCTGAGATGCTAAGATTTCCTTTTTGAAGAGCACCCAGCTGTCGTGGGCTCCCTTGTCCTTAAAGACTGTCTCCCATTGGACCAAAGTCCAAAGACTGCCTTCTGGAAGTTCTGCTAATTCCCCTCTTCACCTCATCTAGAACTGAAAAATCTATCATCTTGTGATCACTTTGTCCTAGGCATCGTCGAACCAACACATCCTGCACAAGGCCTTCTCTGTGTGAATTTTTGTTCTGAGATGTCATCTAACTGATCACTTTACTGTTTTTATTACCTCTTAGCATACAGCAAGGTACATGAAAATCAGTGGAGCTCTTTTCTGTCCCGGCTAAAATTTATGTTCATTATAACATCAATGAGTCAAGATTAATTTTATACCACTTTTGCTCTTCTATTGCTGTATAAGAATATAATTTTGCTTACTGTCTTCTCTCCCTTCCTCAAGCGTAATTTGTATAAAGTATTATGTGTCATAAATCACTCATGGCAGAAATAGTAGTAGAATTCCATGTATAACTGTTTATCTTTGTATTTACTGTTGTGCTTGCTCCCTTCCTGTCCTGGATACACTTCCTACAATGCCTCCAAAACGCAAGGAGAGTAGAAAAAATATAAATCATGGTCACCAGAGGTATTTCTGTCACAGATACAGTGTGACAAACACTAGCTACAAAATACTAGTTTGTCTGGAGAGAGGAGAGATAGCATTAACTCCTATGGTCTTCACTAGCATTTAGTTCGGGCCTGAAGGAAAGATGAAAGCAGAGAGTCATCAAAACAAATGTTTTGAAATGCAGTTTTTCACTAAAAGGTGAAGATTTCTGGCTTCAGCAAGAGGCCAAATGATCAGTTACACCATTATTTTAATAATTTATAGGTACTTACCATTTTGTGTCTTTTGAATTTTTAAAGAGTCCATTAATTCCATTTCCTATGAGTTTCAGTAGTGTTTACTGTTAATACAGTTTAGTGTGTGTTATTCATCTGTTCCACATATTCACACAATGACAGTTCTGTGGGTCTTGTCATCATGCCAGACATGATAATCTTTTAGTCAACCAGTGCAATGCCAACCAACAGCTCAGGATTGATTTTTATATTGCTAAAAGTCTTTGCTCTTACAAATGACAGACAACAATATTTACCTTCTTAAACTTTGGAGGAAATTACTCACTGTTCTTGCTAATAGGGTAAAGGATTATAAATTTGTTAAGTGATAAAAATATGGAAAAAAATATGGAAATGTCTTAATTTGTGGGAAAGAAGACACATACCCCATCTAATCTCAAAACCTGACTTGTTTCTGGGTCTTTTGAAAATTTTTTCCATCCCATCAAAAAGCAAAATCTAGTTATCAAAGAGTTTCAGATTTGCATGTTGATGGCAAACAGAACTTATTTTCTTCTGAGAGCTTATTTTTTGTTTTGCTAAACTAATTTCACAGAAATAACAGAAAAGCTCATGAGTTCAAGTTTCTTTTCTTTTTTAATAAACCTAAATTAAGCAGAGAAATAACACAATTAAATTGGTTACTTGTCTGCATGAGATAAAAAAGCCTTAATATCTCAAACTGCTACTTTAGAAAATTAATTTAGTCATTTAATTATATGTGTCAAAAAAAAATTAAGCTATTATGCTCCTTGTAGAAAGATACTTTTTAAAATTTTTTCTGTACACATTGATGTTTTTTGTAGTGATAACATACACTAAAACAAGTTGTAAAAGTTAAACTGGTGACTCACAGTAAATATAGTAGTCTTAGAAGTTTTCCAAATGTGGAAAAGTTCTTAACTTTTGTCTATGTTTCAAAAACTGTCCATCATTCTTTGAACATGTTTTACATCCCTTTCCTATAGTGACAGCCTCGTAGCTTGCTACTGATCTGCAGATCTCTACGCTTTGAATGCTTGCAACTTTTTGTCTTGGTTACACCAGCATCTATTTTACATGCAAGTCTTAGATCCGTGACTTCATCATATCCATGTCCTGTCACCAGATACAGAAGCGCTTTGTTCTGTTTCTTTTCATGCTGGAGCACTTTTTTTCTAGGGTTTGCTCCTTGTTCTGAAACATGAAAATGTGTGAAGCATAAAACTCCAGCTGTGAATACTTACCTCCCTGCAGTGTTAAAAAGTTCAATATACAAAACACCTGGTTTCAAGTAGAATGTACACTAAGATATATGGCAATGAGACAGATTTAATATACCCCATAGGGCCCTCAAGCAGTTTTTAAATTAAAGACACAACACAGTTTGGTTACTTTTTTTTTTAAATGAGCCTTTATTATTTCACAAATAATGAATCGATATGTCTTCCATCTGAAGAGAAAGTAATAGACAAAAAGATGTTTTGTGGTGAGCAGAAAGTATGAGGGTTCATTGCTATGCAAATAAAGTCTGATATATAAAGTTTACATCATAAATAGAAAAAAAATTGCTCCATGAAGAACAAATGCATTGGTTCCACTAAAAAGACACCAATAACCCTAAGATGCAGATTCATGCATGGGACAGGTCTACAATTTACTTGAGATTTAATTATTAACAATTCAGCATGGTTAAGATTTATTTTCATAACAGTTCAGATAACCAAATGTCAATACATTTGTACACAGACTCCTATTAGAGGTTGACAATAAAGTAAAGCCCGTTCCTTCCTACATTATGTTCCGTGGATATTATTTTACTTTTATGCTTGAATGCGCTTCCATACCGAGCTATTTGAACACCCTGGGGTATAGATGTGTTTTGAAGTAACTGACAGGAAGTTAACAAGAAAAAAATTAGAAAGTTAAAAAAAATCTTAAGTCATCAAATATTGTTATTATGATTATTATTGTTCATACAACAGTTACACATGGTTTTGCTCAGACCCACATACTCATTTATTCTAACATTAAATCTTTCCTATTTAGTAAACTTTTCCTCTGGACAATACAAGTTTTGTCAATAGAACCTGGCTCATATCCATAAGAGCTCAGCTGTGCAGCGCATCCAATATATCTAAGAGACACAGGCTGAGGGTCTTTGCTAACAGCTTGTCTCTCTAACCTTGGTGTATTATCCCTCTGCTTATCTCAGAAAAGCCTGATGTTATCCCTGCCTCTCTTCAAGTCTAGTTACATTATTACAATTCCTTGATCTCTGCTATCTAGAACAGTAGCTGTTTAGCACTTTGATGACAAACTCCACAAGATATAATTTGTTTCCTTTGTCTTTAAAAAGTCTACAAATGTCCTCTGACCTGTGTAGCTACATCAACACTGAAAAACAATTTATTAAAATTCTTTACCAGTCTATTCAAGGCCCTTTTGTGTAAGTTCTAGAACACAGCTTTCCTTTCCAGTCTACAAATGGTAACATCATGAAATAGCATATTCAGAGTCCTAGGCATAATATGGAGATGATTTCTTTAAAATAAAAATTATTATGACAAAAGATGTTTATACTAATCTTTATTACAAAAAAAAGTTTACTCTTCTCTTACATATTTATTTCTGTTGTAGAGGAAATCCAGTATTATTCCACGTAATTATTGCCAAAAGGTAAATTAAATACACACATATACAACATTCTCAGCAAGATTAAGTTAAATGGTCAAAGTTGAAATTGTCAACCATACACTCACAGAAGCTTCCTTTTCTTTTACACACATCTTTGAAACAAAGGTAGGGGGGGTTTATTTCTCTGCCTTGTTTTGTTTTTCTTTGGAATAGCATAAATTTCTTGTAGTTTTCCATGTTCCCTAGAAAATATGAAGTTAGTCTGATGTCTGAAATAGTATTGTAAAGAGGTGAATCCTTCTGTTATAGTTTCTTTTACATTGTCTTTTTCAAGTATCTTTGAGCTGTTCTTCCCAAACACTGAGCCAGTCAGGGTAGTTCTTCAGATATGTTTTCTATGGCTTTTAAGTTATGAATTTCTACCTGATATCAGCATGTAGAACACTATCTGAAGACATTTAGGAAAGGGAAGAGCACCTATTTCAATTATGCCACTGACACAGACTTTTAATTGGCACTTGTGATCACAATCCACTTATCAGTTCATTCATCCTTTCATTTTTTAGCTGTTTTTTTTTTCTCTCATCAAAGCAAAGATTCTGTTTTCAAAAAGATTTTCTTCAATTCCTACTAATTGCATCTATTTCAGACAAGTACAATTTCAAGAAGTATTTGAACAGCAATGGTCTTATATGGACTCCTATGCATCTTTGATACAGGCAAAAAGTTTGATACATTGATATATTCAACTTCTGTTTGATATCTAATAAAACATCTAGATTGCTTTTCTGCTTTGGAAGCCTTACCACATAGACTGTACATCCCTGGGGAAAACGATAAATTATTAAAATACAATTAAATGTCATAGAATCATAGAATCACAGAATGGTTTGAGTTGGAAGGGACATTAAAGATCATCCAGTTCCAATCCCCCAGCCATGGGCAGGGACATCCCACTAGATCAGGCTGTTCAAGGCCACATCCAACCTGGACCTGAACACTTCCAGGGCTGAAACATCCACAGCTTCCCTGGGAAACATATTCCATTTCTTCACCATCCTCATTGTTAAGAATTTCCTCCTTATGTCTAGTCCTATCACTACATGACTTTGTATAAATAGACAAATTTGCATAATTAGTCAAGAGATGGCAGTGGTCATTTTGCCTATGCTTATAATAATAAACTAAGCAGGTCTAGAGACCAATTCACACGTGATGTCATACTGCTTAGTTGCTCAAATAACTCTTAACATGTAACTTTTACAATAGCAAGAAGTTCTCTCTCCGGAAGAGATTGGTTGGGATCAGGCATAAGCCAAGAGATGTTTTTAATAGTAGTATGAATAATGCCTTGTTTTTCTGGAGTGAAAAAAAGGCATAGCCACGTGGATGCAGGATGTGTTATGGCACCTGTCTTCCGGGTCAAAGAATACAGCTTATCTGATTATACTGATGCAACCACTTATTGCATCTAAAACATTTTGATAATCTGTCTACAAAATGTATTTGGAGAAATAATTTCTTGCCTATTCACAGCCAACAACTCTCATACCATATATGCTTTCTTTTATTAATTGATTTATTTGTTTGATTTGTTTTATGTCTACGTTTCTTTAGAGTTCTCCTTTTACCTTTTTACATGAGCTTGATCTCTCCCTACTTTCAAACAGATCATATCTTCTTTCGTATGACAGAGCAGTTCCTGCTTTTGCTAATCCTGTGGCCCGAGATATTCTGTGTAGAATCTGCGGTTTCTCTGAAGTTCTATCCTAATTAATCCTGGCTTTCCAACATCTTTGAGCTAAGTGCTAGCATAGAGTACTAGCAGTAACAAAAGACTGTATTAGGGTTTCTTCTTTACCAGCCGTACATTTAAGGTTTGCAGTAAACTAGGCTTTAGTATTCGACATTAGTTCACACTAAGGTCTGGAGGAGTCTAGGTTTCTACTCTTTTCCTTTCCCTCTCTGGAAAACAGGGGAAAGTACAGACAGATATACTTATTGCCTGTTCTCAAGGTCCTCAAAAAGTGGTTAACTTAGTCTTCACAGGCTACCTTTAAATACTGCTAGCATAGGTGAAGATAGTAAGGATGGGAGTGAGACCAGTGTCTGAAGAATTTCATAATCTGTTTGCTCCTAAAAAGTGGTAAAATGTGGACAATCTGAAGAGTCTCTGAGTGGTTACAGAATTCCATTTCTCACCTAGATTGTTTTAAAACATGACACCGTTATCTAGTACGTGAGTATTATTCATGCTCTATCTGCGTATCTCTAGATCTTAGTACAAGGAGTAAGGATGTTGAAAGAACATTTAACTGTAACTCCCAATATAATTTAATTATTCTGAACAATCTGGGAACCCTACCACCTCTAATTTCTCTCTCCACACGTTTTCCATAAGAACAGAAAGAAGTCTCACATTAAAATATTTTAAGATCCAAGTCCTGGAAACAAGAAATATGTGCCTTAACTTCCTTATTTTAATGAAACAACAAATCTCCATGCAAGCTGATTATTCCTTGCTTTAAGAATAAGTTCTCCTACATCATATACAGTATATTAATCAGGATTTTTTTTCAAAATGGATTCATAAGAATTCAACAAATAGAATGATTTTAACAGGAGAAATAAATCAAAGATAAATCTGTAATGCCATGATGAATCCTTAACATGCTACATCAAGTTTCACTTGTCCTGCTAACAGCAAAGTCAATACACTTACAAGCACAGAGTACTGACAGTAAAGAATAATTGGACAATCTTTTATAGGATCTATTTAGCATAATCCAAGACAGACATTCCCATTAAAAACAAGTACCTAAATTAGAATATTGAATCTTCTTGGGAAACCTACTAGGGAAGCAAGTATTAACTAATAAAGTATATCATCTATGGATGATAAATCTACATGAATCTATGTGGTGCATCTATGGATGATATTAACTGAGATGATTCAGTATTTTCTAATTATTATACTACGTGTTTACAGTTTGCATTTGTGTAAGTAATGTGTGGGTGTACATTCAGACAAAGATGAATGACTGAACCTTTGCTATAGCTTTCCCCATCTTTAACTAGTTGCCAATGATATATTGTCATTAGCTATAGCACATTGAATGGAAAATTACTGTAGCATTTCCTTTAAAGAAAGTAGTGGGCTGAATCAAAAAAAATGACTCATAGTCACACAAAGATTCCTGGAGATAATTTTATGTTATATTTTTGTCATTAAGCTCACATAGGCCTCAGCACAAACCCATAACATAGTCTTTTTATACATTATAAGTGACAAAACATAATTTCTGAGTGCAATGAGGAGCCACCATAAACCAGTCACGTCTCATAGTAGAGAAACCACCACGTTTGGTGAAGAAATAGGCAACTAATACAATCTTAGGACTTAGTGTTTCTATCTGGGCTCAGTTGCATTTTATTTCTGTGGTCTAGAGAGAAAGGAGAGTGAAAGTACTTTACTTCCCTGTGCAACTAAAGAAGGTGCTGAGGGAAAAAATAATCACTAAAAGGCTGCTTTTCCCATTCATACACTTATGCATGAGCACGAATAAATGCACTGATCGGATTTCATCTGTTTCAGAAGTGGGTAAAACAGGGCTTACCTACGTGCCACATGTGTCAGGCATCAAAGCTGATCATCAATTTGTTTGCCACAATACACCATCTATCTTAAACAAATATTTACTTTTATTTTTCCTGTCTCCTTTTCTTATCCTTCTCTGTCTTCCTGATATTTATGCCACTTCTAAACTGTTATGTGATGAAACTAAGTGACTGAAGAAAATAAAAGCCATTTAGTCCCACAGATGGTCACAGACCAAGTGTAACAAAGCTGTAATATTCTGGTGTACTGTTCAAGTAGGTCTTCAGTTTTGAGACAAAGCAAATATAGAATTCATATCTGTTAAAGAATTTAAATGTATGCAGGTTATGGAAGAATACTAGATGAATAAGAAAAATACTAAATATGGGCAAGGGCCACAAAAATCAATGACCTATAAAGGTACTTTTAGACTGGAGTATTACTGGCCTTTTTCTGAAGGTACTTGATGATTATTTAAATCTCAAGATATCTTTCCACTCAGCGTGGTAATGAGAGGTAAATATGAATACTTTATATTCCTGAAATAAAATTTCTTTTCTGAAGTCACTTTTCAAATTAATTGATGACTATGCATTCTGACATTCCTGTAAAAAATGTTGTCAAACACTATAACTCTAGCACTGAGGGGAAAAAAAACAAGTCCTCTATTCTCAGAAATCAAAGAAATACAAAGGAAAAAGCCAACAGAATGGTAAGAAAATTAATATATTTAGAAGAAAAAGAGTAAAACTTCCTTTAGTACTTGGAAAATTATACTGCTCTTGGTGATACAGAATTAATTCAAAATGTGGTTATACATCTTCTGTAATGGTTTTAAAGGAATAAAAAATTTGTTTCTTAATAAATATGGTCTTTAATCTGAGTACCACTTACAGCAGAAGGGAGAGTGGAATACTTTAGCCATCTGGTTAAAAAGAGTATAATCAGTAATTTTCCACAGCTGTTTATTTGGGTTCCAACTGTTTTGAAAATGCGTAGTGTGTTTCATCTGAGACACAGAACCAGAATGTCATTTCAGGAGCCAGGCTCTTTCACAGTTCCAACGTGAACTTGCTACTCTACCCTGGGAGGACACATCCGTTCTCTCCTCTTGGGGTGTTAACAGAGAGTCTTTCAGGGCATGTTTATACTGTGAAATCTCATTCTGTGTTAGTGATACTCAGGCTAACTCTGGATTGCTGGATACAGGTGTAGTGAATAATTCAGGGTTGTGTGGTGATATTGTTCTGAATATCACTGTAGCTTGGCTAAATTTGTCCCTTTTTTCCTCTCATCTTGTCAGAGAAAAGGCACACACATAAACACTACATTTAGTGGGACTGAAATGCTCATTCATGGAAGATTCACCATGGAATATGGCATTTTGAATGAAGTGTTAGCCTCAAAAAAGGGTAGTATCAATTTCCATGTATTAAAAGAAATTGAATACACTACACAGCTGTTTTACCTGATCCTTACAAGTAGTGAAGCTAATTAGCCTTGGCACAGCAACACATTGACATTGTTACACTGCTCAGGTTGTGTTAGAGTAGTTCAGGTATCTCCAGAAAACTGCACAGTTCAGTGCAGGCATACAGAACAGGAATAAAATTCTCACTTCCCGTACTCTACAGTTTTGATAATGCCAGATCTGAAATAATGAAATAATAAGTCGGTAATTAAAGAAGCATTTATAGCAGAAACAAATTCGTGCTAGCAGACTGGAGCGGGGGAGAGATGAGAAAGAAATGGTGAGGACAGAAACCTAAGAAATAATATGTGAAATCGTATGTACCAAAGTCATGCTTATAATTTTAGTTCCTGTTGTGTAATATAAATAGAAATAACAATTTCAACCAGAAAATGTAAAATTTCAGGTAATACAGGAAATTCTACAGGACTCTCCTTGAGCATGAACAGCATTCCAGATGATTGAGACAAAGGAGCATTTATGATATGAAATATCGCTTCTAATTAAACAATTATTTCTTTTTCTTCTGAAATATCATGAGACTCTACCTATTTACTTTTTTTCACACAACATTCACATGGTTTTTGGAACTTGATCTCACTATAGAACAGGCAATGAGAGAAAACCATACAGAAGTGTGAAAATATTTGATAATAAAGAATTTATATTCATATCACATACATGTGTATATTATATATTTGCTTTATCTCCACTTATTATATATATATATACACAACAACTAAATATTTTTACAATTATACTATCCCTGATAAATGTTTGTATTACTATTAATGTTGTAACTGGACTGTGTAGTCTAGACATTTTCTGTACATGGTCCCTTAAGTTCCAAGCAGGCACAGGTATGTTAACATTAGCTTTAAAAAATGAGATTTCTTTCCTCTCACCCTAAACGGAGCAGTGCATTTTTTTTTATCATTCTATGTGGATTTCAATGGCACATGGAAAACCTATGAACTGGAAACAGTTATTCATTTAATATTTCCTTTACTTTATGCAAGTGGTATTTCAGCAAATCCAACTGGCAGTATGCTCTCTGGGTCCAACCCATAAGATGACTATGCCTAATTTTTCTCTACAGGTTTGTAAAATAGTAGTCAATGTAATCTGAAAAGGCAAACGCTAGAGACCTTTTGCTTTTAAATACTTCTGTGGACTGTGGGGTACCAACAGCTGCAAGTTTCCACAGGCTAGTAATCGAATACCATGCTTTGAATTTGGCCTGGTATTGGACCGTTGTCCTGATTTTCACTGGGATAGAGTTGATTTTCTTTCTAGCAGCTGGTATAGTATTGTGTGTTGGATTTAAGATAAGAATAATGTTGATAGCACACTGATTTTTATTTGTTGATGAGCTGTGCTTACACTAAGTCAAGGACTTTTCAGCTTCTCATACAGCCTTGCCAGCAAAGAGGCTGGGGGTGCACAAGTAGATGGAAGGGGACATGGCCAGAGCTGCTGACCCAGACTGGCCAAAGGACTATTCCATAATATATGATATCATGCTGAACACTGCTTGGGTACTGACTGGGTACTGGTCAATTGGTGATGAACAATTGCATTGTGCATAACTAAAATTATAAGCATGACTTTGGTACATACGATTTCACATATTATTTCTTGTATTGTTTATTCTTTTATCATCAGTAATATTATTTTCATTTCCTTTTCTGTCCTATTCCATTGACTTTATTTCAAACCAAAAGTTTCAGCTTTTTTTTCCAATTCTCTGCCCATCCCACTGTGGGATTGGGGGGGAGGTGGAATGGGGGTGTGTGTGAGTGAATGGCTGTGTGGTGTTTAGCTGCCTGCTGAGTTAATCCACAGTAACCATCAATAAATGATTCTTGGTTGGATAAAGGGCTTGTCAGAGCTCGCTTGATGTAAAACATAATAGAAGTGGCAGAAGTGGATAAGACCTGAATACTTCCCTTCCAATACTACCTCCTAGTCACAAGCAGGGTTTATGGCTAATACCGTACTTGGTTGTGCTGCACGATCCTCTGTATAGCCAGGAAAAGGTCTTTTTTTTATACTGTGACTATATTTGCTGTTAGACTGGCACTGTGGAAACAGTTGCAAAAGTCAGCTTCTGATTTCTTCTGTGGTTCAACATTTTTTTCCACACAGGTAACATGGAAACAAATGGCAGGTTTTCAGTGGTGCATGCCACCAAAATACCTCCCTGTCTTTTATCTCAGTCTTCTTCCTTTGGGTTTTATTATAAGAAATTCACTCCTGCTTTCTTTCTCAGTGATGTGTCACAGAGATTCAGGCAACATTATACCTGCTTTTGTGTCACAACCAAAATAGATCAGGCCCTTCAGGGAGCAATCAATTGTTATCAGTTTGTGAAAGCAATCAGAAAACCTGCAGTTACAACATTGCAATAATGGGAAGGCTTAAGCAAGTAATTTTAACATGACCAGGCTTCCACTTTAGTATCTCTCCAGGACTATTTATAGAAAGAGGGAAAAATGTATAAACCATTTGAAATACGTGGATTTTTTAGGAGGGAGACCGACTGAAATAAACACCTCTGTTGGAGGTGCAATACCCAGTTAATCCTGTACCATTGCATAGGGGGAAATCATACTTCTGTCAACAAATTTCTTATGCTCTTACTTGCTCATGTTAAAGTCATTGACCAAAGTAACTGCCAGTTAAGGATTGGTTTTGGAAAGTTATTCTGTCTCAAACCAAAACAGGAGAGAAGGTTTTAAGCTCTTTTTCTGAGTGTGTGTGTGGCTATTTGAAAGGCTGTTATCAGCACGTCAGGGTGCGCTGCTTTGGCGTCGTCTGGCTGTGAAGCAGTACAATGCATCCTAAGTAAGAGTTGCAAGGTGATCTCTGTTAAACCAGGCCTCCCATACTTAGCATCAAGGGTGACAGGTAGAGGGAATTTTCAAGTAATTCATGACTGCAATTCAAACTCAGTGTAACATCAAAGTCTCCACTCGAGTTACTTCACTTCCCTTTCATCAGGCATTTTTTAAATTGAAAGGTGTTGAACAATATTTCAGAATTATTTCTTTTGCCCAGGAGCATGACAGAAACCAGAATCATGGATTCCTCAGTGTTAATAAACATTTGGTATGCACTTAACTTAAACATCTGCTTAAATATGACCAAATGCTCATTTCTCCTTTTCTAAGTCAAAACAAGAAGAATGTAATTCCTCTAAAGAAGATGCCTAGGTGTTTAATACTTTCATAGTTACATATATTTATATATTTATGTGCTTTGAGGTACACTTTGCAGGAAGAAAGTGCAAGGTGCTGATCTAGCTGTCTCCCTTCTTGTGTGGCCTTGTAATTTCTCTTGTTTTGTGACTGGATATTTGCAAAATGTATTTTGTAAACTGTCCACATCTCCTGCTTCCCCAAACTGAAAACTTGAGAATGTGCACATCTTTACTTTGATAAGAGGTTATGAAACCTGTGTGGGAAAATACAGTGTGTCTATATACAAATACAGTCTGTCTGTCTGTCTGTCTGTCTATCTATATACATAAAATATACATAAAATTACTATATCTTCATCTCTGATTAACGCAAATTCTGCTCAAAGTGGAGCTCACAGCAGATCTTCAGCATTTTGAGTGAGATATGATATTTTTACTTTTCTTCCAGCTAGATATTTTCATATATAATGCTGATACACTGACACCTCTCAAGGACACTGCCTCTCTAAGTACACCAGTGAACTGAAGTAATCAATAGCATAACATCAATGCCATTTAAAATGTCAATGTGATCTCTCACAGTGTTTTAGACCAAAACACAGTAATGCTCTTTGGAAGTACCCAGGCATGGTTCTGGACAGACAAAACAGCGTCTTCCAAAGTCATTTCAGCCATATGAATGCAGTCTATACCACGCTATTTACCCTCTGGGACAGATAAAAACGCACATGATCTATTTTATTTCCGTCTTATTTATATCTTTTCCATAGAAAACTCTTTATTTAAATAAAAGCTACAATACCTGAATTTTCTGATTTATAAATTTTGGGGTTTAAAAGATTAGCTCAAAAAAAAGAGTTTAAAATTAATCTTAATTTCACTTAAGAGAATTCTCACGTGAACTTTATTCAGATCTACTGAACTTTATAATTTTAATATGCTAAAATCTTACATTTGGTTTTGACTGTAAACAGTGTACTTCAGAACAGAAAATATTACAAAGAAATTAAAAATTAAAATAAATACTTTCATCTCACATTATTGAGTGGAAATTTTCCTTATTTTATGTCATTTCCCTACAATAATTTAAACCTGATTTACTAACCTTTTCAGTGGCATTGCAAGTGTTAACACACATATTTCTATAAATGTCTAACCAATCACTTGTCACTATATGTCTCGCAAAGGTTTTGAACAAAAAATCTGTTTTTCCTTATGTGTCAAATATACCATCCTAGATAACACAGTCTTCAGATTTGTGAATAAGGCTTAACATCCAGAACAAATACTTGACCTTATAACTGACTGAAACTGTGTGGTGTATCTCCAGAGTTTAAAGGGAGAGTGATGTAGTCACATATACAGTCAGAAAACTTCCTGGCCTTATGTATTATTTTAATTTTTTATTTGTAATGCAATATTTCGCTGACCTGAAACACAAATAAAAGACTTACCATACCATATATCTTCTGTGCAAACCTCACATCCTGTTACTATATATTGCTCTCTACAGTTTACAGTCATTTAGGATTTAGTCCATTGTAAATTATACTGAGAAAATAAATAGAAATTGTCAGTAATAAATATATGATCTATTTGCTGTACCTGTGCACAAATAAGTGTTAAACCAGCTCTGACAGGGATTATTTCAAGGCATCTGTGGATGCTATTGTGTATATCAGACACAGAAAAATACATTACGGTATTAAAAATCCTAGTGTGACCTTCAGGTTCTTTGTTTCATAAAAAGTAGTAAATTTTGCTACATTCTGATATGAATGAAATGTAGGTATTTGAAAGCCTGATTCAAACTGAAGAAAATGCTGACCATTAATTATGTGTTTAGTTAGCCTGCTGTTTCTACTGCCCATGGCAAGGGGATTAGAACTAGATGACCTTTAAGGTCCCTTCCAACCCAAACTATTCTATCATTCTATGCTTCTCCTGTGTGTTTCACTCTTACTTACAGGTAGTTTTCTCCTCAGAAACTAATATAAACTTAACAGGAAAGCAGGTAAATAAACCCACAATTAATTTCACTTAGTATAGCTGTAGCATATTTATATGTACATATCAATATGTATGTATATGAATTTATATACCTTTTCACTCTAAGACACTAATAAAGTAAAACTTCTGCCCTTGTATTAGTATGCATTTAGTATATCTCACAGCTGACCTACCTTTAAGATATGGCTCTGCGTATGAAGATTATTTCAGGCCAACACAGAGGAAAAATGATAAAAATATGTATAATAATATAGCTCACTGTCCAAACGAAATGTACTCTAATGTAAGGCCCATAAAAAGTTAAACAAATTCAATTAAAAGGTTATTTAATGTTAGCAGAAGATATTAAGAAAATGGATTGATCCCACAGAGATGTGATGCTTTGTGACAATGTATAAATGTGTTGGGACGTTCCTTCTTCATCTCAGTCTAGAGCAAACGCAAGAAGGAAAACAAATCCTAAATACAGAGTTTACAATCAGGACTAAATGAGGAATTGAGTTAGAGAGCTCTAAATTACTTAATCCTTCTCAGGAAAAAGATACTGGAGATACTGGATGCTGGAGTCTCTAAATATGTAGGCTCTGTGCCTAAAGCAGACAAAAGGGGAAAGAGATGCTAGAAACTGCTCAGAAGGAAAATGGAAATAAAACAAAATATGAGCCAACCACTGCTATCTATGTAATTTGCTTCTGTCTTGAATATAATCTGTAGTTCTGATCACCTCCTCTCTAACAGAGTACCCTAGAACTAGAAAAAAATTAGAATATGACAAGGACAATCAAAGATGAGATATGAAAGATGAATATAAAATTATTAAATATTAAAAGAGGTGAGTAAGAAATATTTGCCTACAACTTCTGACAACAAAGGACCAAAACCGAAACAGAATAAAATATTTAAACACTACGTTTACTACAGACATAACAGTATCTTTTTTTCATGCCATCTGCAGTTGTGAAATTCACAGACTCCGGATGACAACAGAGGAGGACAAATGCTTAAGTAGTTCATTGTGAATATGTATAACCCTCAGGAAACCTTTATAGAGGATTTCTTGAAGTCAGAAAACTACATTTAGGAACTTTCTCTGTCTACTTTGTCCTCTGCTTAAATTCTTTAAATATTTACAAGCGGGCATATCAGACTCAGACACTAAATGAATATCTTGCCTAAATCCAGATAGCTGATTTTTCATAGTATCTTAAACAACACAAAAATGCACATTAGTGGTTTATGAAAATCAGCATTTCAGAAAACACCACTATCTTTTTGGTAGATCGTGTGCATATAATTTTTATATATAAACTGTTATTTGCATGAAGGTAAAAGAGCCGTGCAACATTTTGCAAGAAAAGCAAACACCTTATTAGGCATCATATAGCATTATATGCCAAAATAAGTCAATTAAATCAATTATTCATAGTCCAGTTGTCTGTATTTAGAAATCTATAATTCACATTCAGATAAGGCATATTTAAAAGAAGATGCAGGCAATGTTTCAGAGCAAGCAGTTATTCCAGGAGGAGTTGTGGGCTTTATTTTATTTTATTTTGATGGATTCTCTAACAACTACCATGCAAATACAGAATTACTTAAATGTTTATCAAGATTGCATCTGAGAAATCTTTAAAACTTGATATTTTCTAAAATTTCTATGGAAAGAATTCTTCTAATAGAAAAACCGGTCATCAAGAGAGTAGTTAATGAAATCTAAAAGTAAAGGAAAATATAACACAAATAATATGCATGCAGAATTAATTAAAACAGAAGAAATTATCTGGAAAAACAGGAACAGAAAAGCAGGAAAAACACTATTTCTCATTTCATGCAACTTGACCACAGTCCGGTATTATTGGAAGGCGGTGATGTGGCAATGAAAGGAAAAGTACTAGATATGTGATATTTTATTTACGTCTGGAAAGAAGTTCCATGTAAAAGACTGTGTGTATGTAAGAAAAAATTGTGTAATTTGTTTTGTTCACTGGTGGCAAAGTGATGACAGTTTCACAAATACTGAGAAATATATTGAGAATTCTAGTAGAAACACACTGGAGAAATAATACAATTAATTGCCCCAAACTAACCATGAGGTATGGAGGAGGACTGTGAAAGTGATATCCTTTTGGTCCCCACTGTGAAATCACAGACCTCAGGTTATACGAATGCTACTTTTCATTAAGAATAGATCTAATAACATGAAGTAACTAAAGTTTTGACAGCATTAGCCTATGCTTTTGAGAAGTTTCTGCTGCCTTTCACCTTAAATAATCCATTATTTTAACATCACCTGTACTTCATTATGTCTGGCATTTCCAAATAGCAGTGAATTTCTGTATGGTTTCATTAAATAGCTTAACAGACATTTTAAATCACATTGGCCAGAAACTTTACAAGTGTATTTTAGAAACCAACATACTGAACTATAATTTGGGATCCTAGGTTCGGTCATAATACAGACATTAAATAATACACATCTGGAAAAATGGACAAATGTCTTCAGTGTTCATTGGGATCAAACCTTCTACATCCATTTTCGCATACTGATGCTTGCATCTGCACTGACTCACGCATATCTATTCTAATAATTCTTCACTTCACCACATCAACTTTTGAACAACACTAATAAAGAATCGCTGACACTTTATTCTCACATTCTTATCATCAGGAAGCGATGCTCAACTTAGTCTGCCATCTCTTGCTTTTGTACCCTGTAAACAACCTCTTAGTCTTAAGAGAAAATAATCCTTTGTTTAAAAAAGAGAGTGCAATTGGAATGACATTTTAGTTAAAGATGCATACCTCTGTCCTGGAATGCTGTCCATAAGAAAAAACATCTGCTTTCATCTCTGTTCTCCAGCTAATAAATGTTTAAGTTTTAAAAGACTCATTATTACTAATTACTTCTTGCAAGCAAGTAACCTGTAGAGCAAGGATAGTGGTAGATTGCAGAGACATGATGCTCATATCACAAAACAGATTAATAAAATAAAAAATCAAATAAAATAATTAGAATAACAGTATATATAGGTATTGTGCATGTAAAGATCCAAAGTTATTTGGAAACTGGTTTGTTTGTATTCCAGATCTATACAAAAAAAAAGCTTGGTTTTAAATATAACTTATTTCCCACAGAAAATTAAATATCTTTAACATGTCCTTTCACCTTGAATTTGAATAAAAACCTAATATTCAAAATTCTCCTTTGAAATTTCTTCCTAGGCTTTTGTTTGTTTGTAAAATTTCAGGCATCTTACCTTTAGCTTCATAAGGCCTTATTTCAGGGCTTGTTGCAATTCTGCCTAATGTAACACTATTTAAATAGGATTCTTGCTAATTTAAAAACAAAAACATAACTCTTACAGGAATTTATTTTTCTTTCTTTTGCAAGGTACAGTAAGAGAAAATGGTATGAAAATAGGTTAACACTGCAAATCAACAAATATACTAGCTAAGTTTATCTGCTTTGATGTTATTTATTCTATCCAATCAGTCAAAAATAGAGCAATTTACTCACATTAGGACTTTTAGTGTAGTCTATGGTGAGGGCATTGAGACTTAGACTACAGCCTGATGAGTAGAAGACCTTTATGCCTAGTCCAGTCATACGACTGGTTAAGACTAACTGTTCAGACGCCATCTTGGTGTTTTCTTCTTGTTATTTTGTTTCTCCTTCTCTCAGCCAAGGTTTTTCAAGGAGGAGAGGAACCTGGGAGTGTTGGTTGACAGTCGACTGAACATGAGCCAGCAGTGTGCCCAGGTGGTCAAGAAGGCCAATGGCATCTTGCCTTGTATCAGAAATGGCGTGGCCAGCAAGTACAGTACTGTACTCAGCACTGGTGAGACCTCTCCTTGAATCCTGTGTTCAGTTCTGGGCCCCTCACCACAAGAAGGATGTTGAGGCTCTGGAGTGAGTCCAGAGAAGAACAACGAAGCTGGTGAGAAGGGTCTTGAGAACAGGCCTTATGAGGAACAACTGAGAGAGCTGGGGTTGTTTAGCCTGGAGAAGAGGAGGCTGAGAGGAGACCTTATTGCTCTCTATAACTTCCTGAAGGGAAGCTGTAGAGAGGAGGGAACTGGGCTCTTCTGCCAAGTGCCAGGGGACAGGACAAGAGGGAATAGTCTCAAGCTCTGTCAGTGAAGGTATAGGCTAGACATTAGGAAAAATATTTTTGCAGAAAGGGTCACTGGGCACTGGAACAGGCTGCCCAGGGAGGTGGTTTATTCACCTTCCCTGGAGGTATTTAAGGCACGGGTGGAATGGATGGATTCAATGATCTGGTGGATCTCTTCCAACCTGGTTATTCTATGATTCTACGATTCTAAGGACAGCCTTCAGTTCCCTGTGTACTTCAGCCTGCAAATACCTCCACAGTATGGAAATACCCTGTCATTTCAGATATATGAAATACAACTATATTGTGATCAGGTAGAGAAAGGATTAAAAAAGTATGCAACTGTATTGTGGCAAGTTTAGATTTCTGACTCTTCAGATGTGTAAATCTAAGGGATATGATTCATCTCTACTAATTGAATCAAAACAAACAACGTGGAAAACTTCTTTACTGAACAGAATATACAAATGCTTTAAAAAATCATAAGAATCTGAATATCTCTTGAAGGAAAAATGAATAAGGAAACAAACCTATTAAAAAAAATCTAAACAAAACACAGCACTACTTCTGTCTTTTTTTGATCCACCACCTTTTATTCAAACAGCGGGTGTTCATTCCATCTTATCCTATCTCAGGGCCAAATTCTTGAGATTAATATGGAATTATACTAACCTAGAACGTTTATATTTTCCAGTTTTGACAGAATCCAAAATATGAAGTCAGAAACTTGGCCACAGAAGTTTCACATCATCTGCAAATAAAAGCTTTATGACTGAAGGGTCCCATGACTGAAGTTATACTTTTTTTTGATTCCAAAATATTCATCCTTCAGTTACAATAAGTTACAGTTACAATAAGGAGGCTGCTAAGTGGTGAAGATTGACTTTTCCAAGACCATATTTAGCCAATGAAGACAGATTATCTTGCAGACAAACTGAATCTACAGCAGTCAAACTGGTACAGGCTAATGAGTAAATAGCATCTCCAGTGTAAAAGCTGTCAGAACACCAGTACCAGTAAGATAGGTTTTGCAAGAGCACACCTCATGATTGTGTTCATAACAGCTTAGAAGCAGTATACCCTCATGAAATCACCTTCCAAATGCTGAAACAGTATCAAATGAGAATGCACATGGATGCACTAGTACCAAAACATGTTCTAATTGCTTTCTAGATTTTGTTTTGTTGTGGTTATCATTCCTAAAACCTTTTTGTTGCAATAGCAGATGCAATGCCTCACTTAAGAGAACAGTAGCATTGAAATATAACTTTAAGGTATTTAAAAAAGTTAACATTTAGCATATATATTTTATGCACACATTTTACAGTGTGTCAGTGATTATAGAATGACCCACAAAATCAAATGGCCAGTCTAGAAAATGGTACTTTTATCAGTATTTTGTTTATATGCGTACTACTATGGGTGAGATAAGAAAGCTTTATCCTACAGTGTGCGGAAATTTTATGGGATTGCTTGCATAAACTATTGTTTCTGTCCAACTTTTACTGACAATACACTCTACTCCATCTTGGTTATAAGCACATAAACCTCTATAGCAGTTGAAATAGCTGCCTGCAGAAAGAAAAACATTTGGCATGTCCTCATTTGATCAATCAATTTTGTTGATATGATTTAGCTGGTATGATATGGCAGATGTTGATATGATTTACAGAAGCAAGCCAAGACCACATGACTGCACTAGCCCTCTTCAAGATGACAGCGAAAGTCCTGCAGACCATAGTTGCTCCCAGTTAGACAGTTAACATGAACATGGTGTTGCCTGTGTTTAATTGTAATTACTAAAGGAATCATGCATTGCTCTTTAAAGGTCAGACCAGTTTTTCTCTGCAGTTATTGTGCCACTACTGAATGGATTTTGCCTCCACCGGCAAGAAATAAAAATTGAACAAATACATGAGTTTACCTGTAAAAGAAAGTTATTTCTTCTTGTCTCCAAAGTTTTCCATTTGTTTTTTCTTGAAATAACCTGTCTATCTATGCAACAATCATAAACACAGAAAAAAGTACAAAAGAAGGAAAATACCAGCTTAATTACTTGGATTTAATTCAAATAGTCACGAAAACCCAATAAGAATTATTTGGCTAATGGAAATTCCAGATATTCAGATGTCCTCCACTTATTTCTACCAACTTTGTTTTCAGGAATGTTTATTTTAATTTGATAGTAGACAGTCAGTTAGGAGTTCTAAAATTAAGTTATGTTGTGTTAAAGCAAAGCTCACAAAGACCTTAGTGGTAGAATTCCCTCCTTGATTGATGGAAACACAGTAATTAAGGTATCATTTTTAGGATTTAATAAATGAAGAAAACATTATTCCTAACAGTTTAAGATTTCCTTTGCCCCTGTATTTTTAATTTTTAATCTTTTATGTTGCTGATCTTCAATACACCTGCATGAGAAGCACACTTCATCTGTAAATTTAAAAGTTAAAAGACAAAATATTTTATTCTTTTTAAGAAAGCAATTCAATATCTAATATTTTTTACTTACTTGTTTGTTTTCAGTGCTACTGGGTCTTATTTAGGGTAAGAAAGATGACCATTTTCAATGCCATTAGTCTAGACTTGAAATTCCAGTTTAAATACCACAGGAAATCTTAAAATATCCTTGTGTGTGTGTGTATATATATAGAGAGAGGGATATTATATATTATATATAATATTTATATAATTATATATATTATATATATATATAATTTTTCCCCAAAGATGAATGTACAGCTGTTTTGTTCCTCTCTATCAAGACATAGTTACATACAACTATGCCACTCAATTCTCCTGTCCAGGATCTTAAAAGTTCACAGTTCACTATGTATGCCTTAGTTAAGTCCACTTGCAGGATCCTACCAAACTGACTGTAATTTCTTTTAGATATTTTTATTTTCATTAATCTCTTTATTGACTTCATAGTGCCTTTGTTTCTCCTAAGTCCCTGGATTTGCCTCTTCTTCCTGTATGTGCATGACAAGAGAGTTAAAGTACATGTGCTATTCCACTAGCTCTCAAGGGCAAGGAGCTGGAGAGTTCAACACAGAATCTTTATTACTTAAGTCAGAAACCTAGACTGGACTTTAGGAGGTCAACACCACCAAGTCTCCCGTCAGTGCTTAATTACAGCTATAACAACAGCAATGCATGAGCACCATTGTTAGATGCGCCCTGTAGTATAAGTACTGTTGAGTTAAATGTACAAATACAAATTGCAAATCTAGAATGAGAGTTTGCTAGAATGAACAAGAAGATTATGCAGAGAGTTTTACCTTTGCTCCTCTGAAAGCTGTTCAAAATAAGAAGTAGTTTACTGTTGTATAATTCAGCATGATAGGTCTATACTTACAATGAAAATGCCAAGAACTGAAATAATGTGATACTAAGTTTTCTTCTCACTCTTAGAACTGGTGCTTTTAAATACAGATAGCAAAGTATTTTGCGGAATCAAACTCTATAACTCCATTAAGGGTTATAAAGCAGGTATGTGTTTATTCGCCGGCAGGTGCAAGGAGGTCCTCCTCCAAGTTCGCACATCAAACAATCTAACAAGCAGATAGATATAGTGTGAAGACATGACTATTCATAAGCACCTATTACATATTCATGACCTTCCCCGCTCCTTATTATAATTAGATTCGAGAAGCTTCTTCTATACTTGCGCCAGCACGATGTTGTGGTCAGAGCTGAAGTCACCTTCATCTTCCTCAAGAACTGCCCCTGAATTCAAACTATGCCAGGCACAGTCTCATCCTGGTTGAGCTGCAATTGTTTCTGCATTCCAGTTTCTCTCTTATCAACATCCAAGGTCTTCAAGGCCTTTACCAGCAGACAGTGCGTATTTTAGTAAACTAAGCTGTCTAAGTTTGCCTAATATTTCTGCAGTTTTTCTAATGAACATTTATGCCTTTCAAAAGAAAGCAGAAAAAAAGAAAAAAAAGAAAGAAACCCAAGACCAAGCTGTTAAATTAATTATAATAAAAATAAAATTGTAAGCATATTCTTGAATTAGTAAGGTATTTGCAAAATACGAAAAAACACTCTATTTTAAAAGATGGTGCCCACTTTCATATCTTAACTTGAAAGTTTCCCATTTTTCTGATTATGTTTATCTAAATTATATTACAATTTTTAAAATTTAAAGTCTGAATGTTAGCAAGCTGATAAGTCTTCTTAGATTACTTTTATCACAACAGTTAATTTATTGAAATGATGGAAGACAATATGTGGTATATGCAACACAAATAATAAAGCACAGTTTGCTATTTTACTTTAGCTTACCTCTTATGTCTACATTTCATAGGAAAATACTCTAAAAGACAGTTAAATAACTATAAAGTTACCAAAAAAAAAAGATTGAAAATCACTAAAGGCTCTAAGCAGATGTGAGTTAAAAATGTCACAGGAAAAGTGCAATCTCTGTGTTATAATAAACTATATCACTTATTTCCAGCTTCTGACCACAGTTCCATAAACGCATTTAATGTGAAAAGTATAATTTTTTTTTTCCCAAATAATGACTCAGCAAAGGATTTTTTTTCTCTTGAGTGCCTTTATATATGAAGGTAGTCCTGATGAGATCTGTGAGAATGTTTTCTGTAAACGTATTCATGTTCAGAAGCACCAAGGGGACTGAATTGTAACAATAACACAAGCTATTAAGAAACCTTTCGAAAAAGGGAATTAACCTCGATGTAAAACCTGTTGTAAGTGACAGGAGAATCAGATCCTTAATGTATATCTCTCATGGTAAGTAGCACTTCATTGCTTTAAGTGAAAACTGCAGCTATGCAACAAAGAGTGCACAACTACATCATTTCTCATTTTGTGAAAATGCTAACAGGACACAGACATCAAAAACTAGTATAAACTATTAACACAATACTCAAACAAACTGAAGTGATAAGTACAAATAAAAGTATCTGTATTGGCTGAGTCTTGGGGTGATGGCTGATTTATCTTGCAGAGCACTTTGAAATCAGTGTTTAATTCTTTTTTCCTCAGCTCTGGATCACAGGTCATTTACTTAAGTACACAAATCTATTTAAACAAACAATGTGCTTATGTGTCATTTTTCACTCTGCATGGCTGCTGTCCAGCTCAAGGGAGGTGGGGGCGGGAAGGCAATGGTATAGGAAGAGCAACGCAATTATCTCTGTCAGAAGAAATTAAGGGGCAGATCTTAAAGTAATATACCTTAATAGATCCCCTAGCTGTATTGTCTCTATCCACTAATACTCATTCATGTTGCTGAAAGCTCTGGAACAAAGTAGTCTAATGAAATTTACAAGGTAATCCTGGAGCAAAAAGTGTCATGCTATCTACATTTCCACTAACATTGGGCTAGATGTACAAACTAGTGACTTACAGTAAATTACTCAAATCAAGAAAGGGCATGGCATACCAACCAAGATTTTTTCACGAAAAGAAATCAGTATTGTTTATCCTGACCATGTAAGCCATGAAATAACCAGATACGAATTCCGTGTGCCTTTTAGTTAAAATTAATGCATAAAAAAAGTGATACAGTGATTTAGACATGCTTATTATATCTTCTTCACATATTCTGCCTTTAACATATCTGGCATAAACCCTATACTTCAGCCCTCTGGGATTGGTCCAAGGCATAATGACTACTAGATCGTGATCACTCTGCCTTCTAGGGTAGATGTATGGTCAGATGCTCTCACTAGCTCTAGGTCCTCTCTATTGACCTCAGATGACTGGTAACTTGGAGTGCCCCTGTGGCTAAGCTGAGTAAAATGCCCTTCCAGACTAATTTATATGCTAAGATTAATGACTCTTGGATTTAGTGATGGACCATAGCTTTTTATAAGTACTGGATATTTTCCCAGTTACCCCTTCTGGAACAATTGGGACAGAATTTTGTTTTTCTTCACAGACAGACTGACAAGAGTAGAGGAAATTGCTAGTCTTTCTCCATTGGTTCTATCTTCAGCTCTAAGATTGAGGCATGCAGATAAGGATGTTATCTTCAAGTTCGTTACCTTCCACATGTAAGATACTGTTGTCTACTGTTAATTGAATAGGTTAATGTGTTAATTTATAGGACTCTTTCATAGAATCTGCTTCTCTAACAATAGAAAATAAAATATGAGGGTTTTTTTACATAATCAGATGGTTTGAGACCTTATTGTTTTTGCTAATAAGTTTACATGTCATATGAATACAGATAAAGGACTGAAACTAGTTACATTAATATAACTGGGCTTTTTTTTCTTGCATATTCAGAATGCATTTCCCTAGATTTCATTTCATCATGCTCTTCGGGCTTGCAATTAACATATAAGAGCAACCACCTGAATGTCAAGATATTTTCATCTCAGATACATGCAATGAAATTGCAAAATATGGTCTTTTATGAGTGGATTAATCTCTCTATTACTGTCTGGCCAAAAATATGCAATGAGCCTTAGTCAGGTCTGGAACTCATTCTAGCTTCATCTCACCTGCATGTGCTGCATTACTTACTGTACAGCTAATGCTGACAGACATAGACATATGCATTTCTAAGGATCTCAGGTTCTCAAAATTGCTTGCCTCACATGTTCAAGATTATCATCTCCATATTGATGTCCTCTGAAATTCCAGAATATTCACCAGGCTGTTGGGTACAACTTTGGTTAGTGCATAGAGTCAGGTTGTAGATTTCAAGGCACTCCAGTGCAGGAATATTGTAGAGAATCTTCTGCCAGGCTCTGAGATGCAGTTGTGCTTGTGCAGAATGGTAAGATGAGAGCAGGTACATATTTGCTTCAAGCTCTAGGCTATCAATTTTCTCCCATTCCATCAGACATGATTTTGTCTTACACACAGTCATGAACTTGTATAGTTTTCTCTATGTCTGAGGCTGAAACATGACAAGATATGGGCAATCTGACACTTCCACTTGAGTAACAAATATGCTTTTTGACAACTGCCAAGTATCAGATGATGAACTGAAGATATCATTATTATTTCATTATTTATCAAGGACTTGATTACAGTTTCTTTTCTGGTAAATGAACTCAGCATAATGATTTTACAAAGCAGTGCCTTTCTCGTGTGATGAGACAGCAGTCAATCTCCATTAGCTGTCTGGCAAGTTATAACGATGTAATTAAAGGCCCCCCAAAAGTAAAAATTTATTAGAAGCAATGAAATAATAGTTATTTCTACAAATTCTTCTGTCTGGAGTGTGTCATGCATTACATTACATCTGTGAGCTGACATAGAAGTTGAAAACATATTTTTTTCCATTGAAGAAAGTAAATGTATGCCCTGTACTCCAAAGTGAATCTCAGGTTGTGTTAAAAGAACTCAGATAAACACTAATAACCAGATAAAATTGGTGTTATTGTAATATCTCATTCAAATGACACAACTGTAATAACTGTATAGAACTCCACTAACAGTGAGGAAGAGTGTGTTACTTTTAACAGAACATCTGTGATCTTTAGCAAGAATATTTTCACAATATTGTCACAAAAATCTGCCTTGAGTGTTAATAGGATAACAAGTTTAATTGATAAATTCAACCTAAAGGGAAGAGCTTTTTTTCAAAAAAAGAGAGCAGCATAAAAAATAGCTCTTATTTTTCTTAACTCTTAAAATGAAAACTGTATATATACTAATTTTTAAGCAAAAGTTTTTAAAGAAGGCGTAATTGAAGTTTAGTTTTCAGTTAATCCAAAAGATCATTGAACCCAGCCCTGTCATTATTTGAACTAAATTTGCAAATTTGCAATTAGTAACTACAATTTAAGGGATCAAAGATAACCTCTTTCTTTTCCCCATTACTGGGGAATTCTGAACTGCAAATGGATCCTAAACTACATAAAAATGATAGGTTTACTTCTTTGAAATGCATATTGCAATTTAGGACTGTCTAAAGCTCAGACTTAGTAAAAATAAAGGAACAGCAAGATTAAAGGAACTCTGAACCATGTGACTTTGATGATCCTGAAACTATTACATGATACATGAACATATGTATTTGTTGAAGGAAGCAGCAGAAAGTTTTGTAGAGTCATCCTTTTTTTACTCATTCTGTACTCCATAAATTCCTCTAGCAGCCTCTATTTATTACTTTTATTCTGTGTTGAACTTTAGGATAAAAAATAACAAAACAAAACTAAAAAAACCAAACAAAAAAAATTCTGGCTTCTGCTTAAGGCAACATATACAGTGCAGATTCTAAAATAAAACCATAACAAGTATGGGAAGCTATGTCTGTGATATGGCACCTCTAGATATTCCCAGATTCACAGGTCTGGATGTGTGCTTGGGTGTGCTCTCACTTTGGTTAACTTCCAAGAGAATACAAACCCTTCACTGTTGCTTCACCTCAACAAACATACCCCAGTGTTCATTACAAAGTTTGTGTATGGGTAAATTCAGATTTGTGGTGTGCTCCACCAGGGTACTAGTGCAGGCAATAGAGATTTTGAGACTTTGTAATATGTTGCAGCAAGTCCCAGTGAGCCCTCCCACGATTTCTATGACTGGGTAACAACATCGGTGGACACGGGAAAAGCTATTTATGTTATCTATCTGAACTTTGACATGGTCCCACAAAATATCCTTCTCTCTAAACTGGAGAGTTGGATTTGATGGGTGGAGTGTTTGGTGGATAAGGAACTGGTCAAATGTTCACATTCAGAGAGTTGTGGTCAATGGTTCAATGTCTAGAAGGAGAGCTGCAACAAGTGGTGCCTGATCTACGTTGGGACTACTGTTGTTTGATATCTTCGTCAATGATATAGACAATGAGTTTGAGCACGTCTTCAGCAAGTTTGCAGATTAGACAAAACTGACTGGTATAGTCATCACACCAGAAGCATGGGTTGTTATCAAGAAGGACCTGGACAAACTAGAGAAGTGGGTGTCTGTGAACCTCATGAGGACCATCAAGGCCAAGTGCAAGATAGAACACCTGGGTCAGAGCAATCCACAGTTTCTACACAGGATGGGGGATAATGTGATTGACAGTGGCCCTACAGAAAAGGACTTGGCGATGCTGATGGTTGAGAAGCTGGGTGTGAGCCAGCAGTCGTACTTGCAGCCCACAAGGCCAACTCTATACTGAACTGCATCAAAAGAAGCTTGGCCAGCAGGTCAAGGGAGGTGATTCTACCCCTCCACTCCACTCTTCTGAGATTTTATTTTTCCACAGAATAGTTCAGTGTATAAGGTTATGGTGCAATTATTAACATGTGGGAGCATTAATAGAGGCTTTGTTTCACAGAATCACAGAACAACCAGGTTGGAAGGGACCCATCGGATATTCTAGTCCAACCATTCCTATCTAACACTAAACCAAGTCCCTCAAGACCTCATCCACCCGTGCCTTAAACACCTCCAGGGAAGGTGAATCAAACACCTCCCTAGGCAGCCTATTCCAATGCCCGATGATCCTTTCTGTGAAAAACCTCCTCCTAATCTCCAGCCTAAATCTCCCCTGGCGGAGTTTGAGGCCATTCCCTCTCATCCTGTCCCCTGTCACTTGGGAGAAGAGACCAGCTCCCTCCTCTCTACAACCTCCTTTCAGGTAGTTGTAGAGAGTAATGAGGTTTCCTCTCAGCCTCCTCTTCTCCAGGCTAAACAACCCCAGCTCTCTCAGCCTCTCCTCACAGGATCTGTTCTTCAGCCCCTTCACCAGCTTTGTGGCTCTTTTCTGGACTTGCTCCAGAGCCTCAACATCCTTCTTGTGCTGAGGGGCCCAGAACCGGACACAGTTATCAAGGAGTGGCCTCACCAGTGCTGAGTACAGAGGGAGAATCACCTCCCTGGACCTGCTGGTCACACCGTTTCTGATACAAGTCAGGATGCCATTGGCCTTCTTGGCCACCTGGGCACACTGCTGGCTCATGTTCAGTCGGCTGTCGACCAACACCCCCAGGTCCCTCTCCTCCTGGCAGTTTTCCAGCCAGGCTTCTCCCAGTCTGTAGTTCTGCATAGGGTTGTTGTGCCCCAACTGCAGGACCTGGCATTTGGCCGTGTTAAACCTCATGCTGTTGGACACTGCCCAGCGGCCCAGCCTGTTTAGGTCCCTTTGCAAAGCCTCCCTACCCTCCAGCAGATCTACACTTGCACACAGCTTTGTGTCATCTGCAAACTTGCTAAAGGTACCCTCAATGCCCTCATCCAGGTCATTGATGAAGACATTGAACAGGACTGGACCTAGCACTGAGCCCTGGGGAACACCACTTGTCACTGGCCTCCAGCTGGACTTAACACCATTTACCACCACTCTCTGGGCCCGACCATCCAGCCAGTTTTCTACCCAGGAGAGTGTGCGTCTGTCCAGGCCAGAGGCTGACAGTTTCCGCAGCAGAATGCTGTGAGAAACTGTGTCAAAGGCTTTACTGAAGTCCAGAAAGACCACATCCACAGCCTTTCCCTCATTCAGCAGCAGAGTGACTTTGTCATAGAAGGCGATTAGGTTGGTTTGGCAGGACCTGCTTCTGGTAAACCCATGTTGACTGGGCCTGATCACCCGCTTCTCTTGTAAGTGCTTCATGATAGCACTCAAGATCACCTGTTCCATGACTTTCCCTGGCACTGAGGTCAGAATGACAGGCCTGTAGTTCCCCGGATCCTCCCTGCTACCCTTCTTGTAAATGGGAACTACATCAGCCAGTCTCCAGTCCAGAGGTACCTCCCCAGTCTTCCAGGACTGCTGGAAGATGATGGAAAGGGGTTTGGCCAATACATCCACCAGCTCCCTCAAAACCCTAGGATGTATCCCACCTGGCCCCATAGACTTGTGGGTGTCCAGTTGGCCAAGCAGGGCTCTGACCACCTCCTCTTGGACTATGGGAGCCTCGTATTGCTCCTCTGTTTCCAGGGTATCTACACAGAGGGAACAGCTTTCTTTACAATTAAAGACTGAGGCAAAGAAGGCATTAAGTACCTCAACCTTCTCCTCGTCCCCTGTCACTGCTGTTCCCTCTGAATCCAAAAGGGACTGTATGGTCTCCCTTGTCCTCCTTTTACTGTTTATATACTTATAAAAAGATTTTTTATTGTCTTTTACAGACTTAGCTAATCTGATCTCTAGCTCAGCCTTAGCCCTTCTGATTTTTTCCCTACATAGCCTCGCTTCCCTCCTGTAGTCCCCTCAAGAGGCCTGTCCCCCCTTCCAGAGCTTATAAATATTCCTTTTTTTTCCTAATTTCACTCAAGATTTCCCTACTTAATCAAGCTGGTTTTTTCCCCTGCCGGTCTTTTTTCCAGAACACGGAGATGGCTTTCTCCTGAGCTGCCAGGATCTCCTTTTTGAGGAATTTCCAGCCCTCATGGGTTCCCTTGCCCTCAAGTGCTGTCTCCCAGGAGACTTTGCCAACCAGCCTTCTAAACAGTTCAAAGTCTGCCCTCTGAAAATTTAGTGCAACCGTCCTGCTTAGTACCCTCTTCGCTTCACCTAGGACAGAAAACCCTATGATCTCGTGATCACTAAGACCTAGGCGACCCCCTACTATCACATCCCCCACAAGCCCCTCTCTGTTGACAAACAGCAAGTCCAGGAGGGCACCTTCCCTCATAGGTTCATTAACCAGCCAGTTTCAAAGCTTCTGTTAGAGTATGTCATACGAGCACATATCTATTGACATCTCTTTACTGAACTTATGATGAAGGTTTATTTGGTACATGTTTCCAAGTGGTTATAGCAGATCGACGTTTGCTATAAAACATCATGCATGTCTAGTAGCAGTAAAGACAGACAAGAGAAGGGAAAATCAATCACAAAACTCAATAAGATAAAAAGGATGACAAGTATTATAATTAGGAACAGAATGATAAATCAAACAGAATTTAGAACATCAAAAATGCTAAAGCTTTTATGACCTTGACATATTTCTTGATAGTTTCACAAAGAGGCATTTACTGTAAAATGTGCAGCATAAGCATTTCTTGCAAATGCATAACTAAATAGATTCTAGTAGCTGCTAGTGAGCATAAATAAAATCTCACATTTGAACACTTAATGAGAAATAAAGATCATGGAATTATTCATATTGTAGATTGTTATATTTTGAATGCTCTCTAGTCTTATAAGTCAAAGACCATGGTCTCATGACACAGCAATTTTGCCGACATTCAAATCAATTCAGCTACTGTATTAATTATATAATGATATTTGGCACATATACAAACCTGCATATACAAGCACGAACAAAAAAGAAAACATTGAACTCAATTTTCTAGTTTCAGGTAGTTTTGCTGGAATGCTGAAGTTCAGTTTTTCTTACCTTACATTCCTTTTATGTTCAGCAGACAGAGATCAATTACTTTCACAAGCACTGGCATGCAATACTCTGCACTGTTAAACCATTGAAATGATACCTGACCTAATCTGACTTAGCTAAGCAACATACTCAGAAACAATATTCAAGCATGGTTAAAGATTGGGTGATTCCAAATTAATAGTTTGAATACCACTACCTTTGTTTGGGAGTAAGAGAATTTACCTGCTTTAGTACAATTTGTCACACCAGAGCTGGCCTTTGGGGTCACAGAGTAGTCACTGTTCTGTTTTATTTTCCAGAGAGACTCAGGGACAGTGTAAAATATCAACTCAATTTTATGACTTTCAATACCGTACTTAGTTACTTAATGTTAATGCATTACAGTTATAACTATTACATCCATAATTTTAATATAAATCCTATAATATAATCTCTGCTCCAGCATATAGTGGTTTAAGGTAAAAAAAAAAAAAAGAGGTTTATATTTTGATTGTCTGAGTCTATAAAAGCATTAGTAGTCTAATAGTATTCCACTATCTCTTGTTTTTTATTTTACTTATGATCTCTTTGTAATGTGATCACATATAGACATGATCTCTAGTATTCCTATTTTCTGCTGCGGTTTTCAGTGTTTACCAATATCTAATGGATATCCATATATATCACTTGAGAGATGTAATGTCTAACATATTCACTCTACTGTATTCTTGACACTTGAATTCTAATTTAACTAAGGATATTAAATATTTACAGTGCTTTCTCCTCAAAATCAGAACTTACAAGATTTGATCATGTGGTACATCAAGGAATACCAGTGAAAAATAAATTATCTGTTGTTGCTTCCAAGATTTGATAACTGAAACACAAAAGAGTTAAGGAAAAAGACAGGTAACATGAAAACGTTGAGGACCTTCAAAGGAAACATATGTAGACCAGAAGACTATTTGTCTTCTCTGAATTATACTGACAGTAGGTCAACTTGGGCAAACTCATACATTTTTACAAGGTTGACATTCAATTGAGTTTAGCTTATGCAAAAAGTATTTTGGTGCTACATTTGCTGATACTACCATATTCCTTTCCTTCTTTCACTATTGCTTAGCTTTAAGAATGGCTAGAAGTCTGTCCAAGGGCATATTTTTATTCATAGTCATTGTCAGAGAGCCTCTGGAGCACAAAGGCAGTGAAAAATTCTCAGAATTGAACAAATAAAGAGGTTACTTAAGAACTGATGAAAGCAGAGAACCAATATATGGAAGAAATATAAATTGCCAGTTTGTAACCATAAAAGGTTTTGTGCTTTGGTCTAGTGGTGAAAAGTGTTAGTTTTGTGTAAGGAGCAAAAGGAGTTCATGTAAAATGTGTTTGGGAGAAAGATAAAGCCACATGGGCTTTAGTGCAGTAAGAATCCATGACACACAACAATCTGCAGCTACAGGAGCCTATAAAACAGGACAAAATATACATATGATTTTCTTTACAGAGGGCAGCAATGATGGTAACATGCAGCAAATATTGTAGCTTACAGTGCAGTGAATTGTGGTGATTGACTTCAAAGATCTGAAGACAATTACATAGACTATAACAACACTACCTTTATAACTCTTCAATTCTGTGTCCAAATATTTCCACAACAGACTGTTTACATTACTTTTTCACATTAAGCAAACTACAGTTTAAGTATATATTCTGCCTTAATCTATTGTGTGGTTTGAAAGTAGTTGAAGTTTAGAGTGGATAATTTAAAATAAGTGTAGTGAGAGATGAAAAGTTGCAGTCCATCCCAAATTTTCATTTTAGATACTTACAAAATAGACTGAAGTAGGAACACATAATTAATACCATAAATTAGAGATATGTTATAATTACTTAAATAGTTTTTGGTTCATTTACTCAAGCAGTCAGCTTACACAGCCTGAAAATTTGCTGCTGAAAATGGTATGCAAAGTTAGATTCTATATTAATTCTAAAGAATATTACTTCTCTAAGCAAGTCATTTTAAAGTGAACATTTTACATACACATACTCAAGGCTTCCCAAAGAACACAAACAATTATTTTATTATTCTCAGTGCAATGTACAAACCCATAGCAAGACAGTAAAGACAAAAAGTACATTTTTCATGAAATTTCATCTGCAGTTTCTCCTCTGCTGTTAAAACACCATGTATTGTGCTTTTCAGCCCACTCCTTGTGTCTAATGCACCTGGACAACTTTTAACTTATTTTTAATCACGAAACTAATTTGCAGGCATGAAACACTCCGACCCTATCTTTATTATTAATAAAACCTGAGAGATTCAACTACCTTGACCAGACAGGAAGTTTTTTCTTGTCCTTGAAAATAGAAAGTGTTTGTTAGAACATTTATCTAGTACTTTTCCCCCTGTGGCCAGTCAGCTTTTAACTTCATTTCTTGTACTTCAGAAAAAAGAAAAAAATGAAGAAAAGGAGGCATGAAACTGTTCATGATTTGCCTTACTTAATACAAAGTGAAACTTGAAGTGTTTCATCCACACCTAAAAAAAGTACTGAAAGCTTGAGTCAGTTAAATTAATTGTTATGAATATATTATAGAGTGAACATACTTTTTTCTTCTTTCTCACATTACAAGCTCAGAGGTTTATATATATATATATACATATGGGGGGGTTTGTCTGATAAATAAGCTTTTGAGTCCTGCATATCTAGAAAAAAGGGGGTTGGGACTGGCATTTTTTGCTCTGTTTAGAGGATTTTTCTTCTTTTTTTTAATATTTACACTTTTTAGTCAAAGTAATTCAAGAAAACTGAATGTATATCATGCCCAAAGGACTTACATTTTAATTTGATATGTGTGCGTGTATTTGGTTATTTAATTTGTTTACTAAGAAAAGTCTTTAATACAGCATTCAGAAATATTTAAAATTTACTCTCTAACCTTATTTTATGCAGAAGGTGATTTTTTTTATCAGAACTAGGATGCTCTGCAGTGCATAATAGGGAATGAAATTAAGATTCAAGGTCTGTCTCAGAAAGGACAGAATGAGAAAGGGACTGTCTTAATTGTATTTGTTGACTGGTCTGAGTAAGCCATTCATTAATATTTATTAAAAAAAATAAAAATATGTAGACCTAAGTATACAAGATCAATTTTGTGTTATTGCATGCAAGAAATTGCTCCAGAATTGAAATGCATATATTCAGCACTATTCAGAGGTCCTAATAAATGAAAGTAATATAAATTAGATGTTAGCCTTTCTCTATTTAAATATAATGTCAGTAATAATTCCTAATGCAATCATTTATGCAGAATCTTTCCTTTACCTTTAATTTTTAACCTTAGATGTTCTCCAGTCATTGCAAAATTGAGAGAAAACTGCTAATTCAGAAGGGTTGAAATTCATCTTACAATGGAAGCTAATGCCTTATTTATATACCACTTAAACCTTATTTTGAAGGTTTAAGTAGGATTCAAGAGATGAAGTGGCCTGTTCCATATCTCTGCATAGAAATGAATTTCCCTCTAGCAAAAGTTCAGCTGTTACAAAAGATCTTGAGTATTCTGTGAACTGAAAAACCCCCACTCAGAGCTCATATAAAGAGCTATATATGTTAACTGTTTTGTTTCTGAGATAAAAAAACACATTTCTTTCATTACTGATAAATTTTAGCAGAAGTAGGTATGCTTACCATTCTCTGATTGTTGTTTTTTTTTATTTTGTATTTCTTTTTTGTAAAAGTAAGGCCATAAAATTAATCAATCCCATCTGCATTCACAAAAGACATGACATACGGGACAAAAAAAGTCTGAAACAAAACTATGCCTCCTTTCACAAGCAATGGGGGAAATTAATGTCATCACTAAGCTGAAGACATAACGAGATTCAAAATTAAAAATCCTTTGAAAGCTTCCAACAAGATTCCTATAATCAGCTGGAAGATAAGTAATGATCAAAGCCCTTTAAAATAATATTGCTCACCCCATTAGAACTGCTTAAATGTACCCCACCATTCATCAGAAATTATACAAGATTGCTGCTGAAACTATGCCATTGTTTCAGTAAGAAGCCCAGATGTTTTAAGGTTAGATTTCACCACTCACATAAGGTTAAAACCCAAGAATTTAAAAGAAACCAAACCAAACAAAAACATAACACCCCTCCCCAAAACCAGCTGCAGCTATAATCCTTAATTATCATTAATGTAACAGTTCATAGGTGTTCAGTGGCTCTGACAAATTGCCTTATACTGAAATTGAGTCACAGAAGGGAAAACAAAGTGAATGCTTTTCTGAATCAAGTGCTATTAGGATTTTGGTTGGTTTGCCTTTTCCTTTTCTAAAGAAAAGATAGCATAAATATATTTTTTCTTTTTTTTTCTGGAAGAATATATTTTCTTTTGTTAAATGTCATCACTATGATTGGTAAGAAGAGAAAAGCACAGTTCTGCATACTATATTACCAATGTTGCCCTATGAATCAGCCTCAGGGACATTCCATACAGCAGTGGCAAGTTAGAATCTGAAAACCTCTCAAAACAGAAGTCCAGAATAATGTCTGTTTGACAGTTCTACTAAACATTTGAGGTTTGTTTTCTAAGGCACTCTGTGCTTTTAATAGCAATGTTGTTATTGGTTTTGTCAATAATAATTTGAAGTGGTCACCTTGTCTCTTCCTTTGGACATTCAGAGGTAGCTCATATAGCACTTCTTATTAGCTTTACTTGTAGATGGAGGAAATTTGCAATGTTTCACAAATTACTTGGTGCAAGCTGTTTTAAAATGAATGTCATTTTTTAGTATATGCAGTGTGCAAACTCAATGTGATTGTCACATTTATTTACTTAGGTTTAAAGGCACACAAGTATAGGAACATCTATTCTATGTTTCAGGTATGCTTGGCAATATATTGCAGTGCAAAAATGTGTATGATTTCAAAACAGCAGCACATTCCCTTCATATATTCACACACAAATAAGACAAACACTATTCGAATCAAATCAACATATCTCCATTTTATCTATATCCTGAGTATGTTGCATACCCTATTCCAAATAATTTTGTTATTCTGAAATGTTCTTCAACAGTTTTGAAACAGCAACTCCCAGCACTATGTTCATGATTAAATTGCTTTGAAACCCAGGGAATTTCAATTACCTCTGCAAAATTACTCTGTAGCACAGAACTCCAAGAAATCTTTCAGACAAGGTTAATCTATGACAGCAAATATCCAACCATAAATAACAGGCAACTACTGCAAGTAATGAATAGATTAGCTTAGATTAGTTTAGATTAGATTAGATTAGATTATTTTCAGTTGGGAAAGGCCTACAGTGGTCATCTAGTCCAACTGCATGACCAAGTCAGGGTTGACCAAATGTTAAATCATGTTATTAAGACCATTGTCCAAATGCCTCCTAGGCAATGACAGGCATGGGACATTGACCACCTCCCTAGGAAGACTGTTCCAGTGTTTGATCACATTCTAGGTAAAGAAACGTTTTCTAATATCTGGTCTAAACCTGCTCTGGCACAGCTTGAAATCATTCACATGTATCTTATCACTGAATAGTAGAGAGAAGAGTTCAGCACCTCCCTCTCCACTTTGCCTCCTCAGGAAACTGTAGAAGGTAATGAGGTTGCCTCTCAGCTTTCTGCTTTCCAAACTAGACAAACTCAAAATCTTTAGCTGCCCCTCATAGGACATGCCTTCCAATCTTTCCTCTAGGTTTTTTGCCCTCCACTGGAAATATAGGAGTACCTTAACATTGTTGTTAAATTATACGGCTCAGAACTATGCACAGTATTCCAGATGAGGCTGCACCAGTGCTGAATACAGTGGAATAATCTCCTCTTTTGAGCAGCCAGTTATACTGTGTTTGATGCACCCCAGGGTGCAGTTTGCCTTCTTATTTGCCAGGTCACACTGACTCCAATTTAGTCTGCTGTCTACAAGAACTCCCAGATATCTTTCTGAAGGGTGACTCTAATCACTCTTATACAAGTCCATATTTCTGTTCAGCATTACTCTGTCCTAGGTACACAATCTGGCACGTAAATTTGTCAAATTTCATCCATTTAATCTGTATCCAATGCCTAAACCTACCTCAACAGACCTTACTAGTATTATCAGTAAACTTGTTAATGGTGTATCTGACTCATACATGCAGATAGTTGAACAGAACTGGCCCTAGAACTGAACCATGAGGAACACCACTGGTGACCAAACATCAGCCATATATAGCCCCTTTCACTAAAACCCAACATGAACCTGTTGAAACTAATTATATATATATATATATTATATAATGAGATTGTATTTTCTTCTTCCAGAACATTATGGATTTTTTTTTCAGCATTAATTCCAGGCTTGTAGAACACTAATCATAGAAAACATACTTTCTTCACCCTGAGGGTGGTGAAACGCTGGAACAGGTTGCCTATGGAAGTTGTGGGTGCTCC
The DNA here is from genome assembly GCA_033558105.1 of Coccyzus lansbergi. Taxonomy (NCBI): domain Eukaryota; kingdom Metazoa; phylum Chordata; class Aves; order Cuculiformes; family Coccyzidae; genus Coccyzus; species Coccyzus lansbergi. The sequence goes on along the minus strand of JAUMJK010000056.1, from coordinate 1,897,575 downwards.
GTCCCTGGAGGTGTTCAAGGCTAGATTGGATGGGGCCTTGAGCAGTCTGATCTAGTGGGATGTGTCCCTGCCCATGGCAGGGGTGTTGTAACTAGATGAACTTTAAGGTCCCTTACTACCCAAACCATCATATGATTCTAGAATACTGCACTACCAAAACTTAAGTGCAAAACGATCAGGTATCGATAGCAAAGGTTGGATTTCACTTGAGAGCACTCACTAAGGTTTCCCTGGGAAACAACTTTGAATGAATAAAAGGAATCCTATTTGGATTTTATACTTATCCAAAATAAACATGGGGATAATAACAAAAAACTTAGTCATGATTCATTTCAAAGAGAAGATAATTAACCAAGTGTAGAAAAGTTCAGTGTCTATCAAAGCAGGACAAAATACCAATTGAGAAAGGAAGTCAGATTGTCTCATTGCATCTTCTTGCACAATCATTACCGGAAATGAATGACTAGATAAAACCCATTTTCCCATCTTAAGAGGTAACTTTCCAAGCAGGAAACGAACAAGTTTCCTTTAAAGCAACTACTTGACTTATATATTGGAAAGGAAAACCTTTGTCAAGAAAGGAGTCAGTATTTTTGTAGCAGTTCCAAAAATCCAGATGGTTAAGGAGGGACATCTCATGATATGCAACAGAATTTTCTCAAGATATTGAGGTTTCAGTGCTAATTGCAAACCAAGTAAATATTTATTTTCCTGAATCAGGAGGCACAGATTTTTAATTCCTAATTTATAAATTTGTAAAGGGCAAAAAATCCCAAACCTCAACTGCTTGTACGACTTCACTAAATAATTAATGACACAAGAGCAGATGTGAGAAGTAAGGGATGTCAGCATGGCAATTGCTTAGAGCTTTACACTACAGAAATTCCCAGTAGACTAAGCAAGGTAGTTGGGCAAGTAATTTGCCAGGGTGAGAGGGAAAGAGTCTGTGGCTTAACCTTTTCCTTGAGCATCTGTTTAAGAATAATAAGAATTCTTCACATCTCTTCTCTTAAACTGTAATAGACATGTACTATAAATTTGCTGAAATGTGAGAATACTCCGAGTCTCATTTAGCTGGAGTAAATCTGTGGTGGCCTTCTATGTACTGATGGATGGTACTGATACACTGGTACAGAATGCTGATGGATACTGAAGTATCCAGTGTAAATAGCTTTCCTTTTCCTATCTTTCAAAATCTATCATTTATCTGATTTTCCTAATACATAATTTTAACATACAAATTCATATAACTGAAATTTGACTAGTGGTGAATTTTAAAGAGTGAGATGTATAAAGCACTCATATCTACCCAAAGCTCTACCTCTGCTGAAAGTTTTGAACTTAAATTATCTCAAGTTTGATCTATATTTAGATGTTTATATGTTTCAAGCACGTACAATGGAGAACAATTTAATCACTCATCAAAGGAATTATTTTACTGGAAACAAGTCCATAAAACTACACAAATGGTTATGAAAATAGAAAGATAATGTATTAGAAACCACAACTGAAGATCATTTAATTTCTCACCAGACATCTTGGAAATTTTATACTGATGGTACCGAAGTTTTGCTCAGAATCTGACATTCATACATATTTGTGAGCATTAGTTTCTTCCTCTATCCTTCTAAATTAAACAATGAAAACACTTTTAAGTATCATAATTGATATCTACCTATGGTTAAAGCTTTATCAGACGAAAGGATTCACTGAAAAAGTTTGAGTTTGTATGAATCACAGGTCGTAGATTCCGGTATTTTAAGTTCTACTTCACAGTGCAATGCAATGTCCTTGGATTCACTTGTCCTTGTAGAGATTTTTATAGAAGTTACTAATTCTAAGTCATTACGAGTACTGTGGTTGTGCTGCATTTACTCCAATTCAACAGAAATTTTGATGTTTAAAGACATAGTATTGAGCAGTGTCAGGGATGTTTATTTCCCTATAAGTTGTAGCAATAGCTGAGGTAGAAAATTAAAACAACCTTCAAGATCTCTAGTATGTTAAAATTTAAATGAAATGTGCTTAGGTACTCTGCTTCTTGTATGAGGGCTTAAATCAGTAATAAGCCTCAAAGTTGTATTTCCCTCTTAAACTACTTAATTAAGCCATGTGTTCAGCTACATAGCAGTTATAATGACTCAGCATGGAGACACATCTAAATGAAGGACGCACACTATGAATTTGGCAAAGGATCTTCGGGGAAAATTGTGTTGATATTTTTAGGGAGGGAGTGGGGGGTTATTTTGTTTGTTTGATTTTTTTTTTTTTGTTAAAAGTACAAACAAAATAGTCCCTGAGAAAAAAATCTAATCTAGAATTAGGTCTGAAGGAAATGTTCTTGCATATGTTCTGGACATGAAACTCAGGAGTTAACTGTGTAATTTCAAAGTTCTTCAGCAATGACATCGCCCAAAGTATCTAATGGGTTCACTGATCTTTCCCTATCAAAATAAGTTAGGGGTTTTTAATGGACTTCATTGAAATCTGAAGGAAGACATGAACAATCAGGCTTCACTGAATTCATGTTTCATGGGAATGTATGAGCAAGATATTTTTGTAGGATATTACATATGTTTTCTAAAATTCTTTACACACCATCAAACATACTTTTGCCTTGCCCTGCCCTAATCTTGTACTTAAATCCTTAAATCATACTGTTATATTGCAATAATAATTTAATTTTTTTTTAGTATGCTGTGATTACACAGATTCTCAGAACAGTTCATTAGTACTCTCTGTTTGTTAGACAGACATACTTCCATAACCACCTAGATTTAGCAGATTGCGGCTCAGATCTTATGCATCTCTCTTTTTTTGGTAGGGTTTTTTTACAAGCACAAGTAACATCTGTCCTTTTCAGTCTCTTCACAGCATCCAACTACTCTGACAGATGTTTCCAAAACCATGCTGTCTGCTAACATTTAAAGGAATACAGTATTTGCACAAACACAGGGAATTCCAATCTTAGTACTTCCCATACTGTTTTAATTTTTTAAAATCAACATTTTTGTTCTATACCCATCATTTTGTTTTACTCCTCATAAAGCAGACATTGTGTGCACACATCTGTTAAATGTGGGCTGCATTTATTACAGTTCTGCTCTTCCAGAAACAGGAAGGATTAATTACCACAGACCGGCTCTAGAAGCACCCCCGTGTTTCTTAACACACAAAATTAATTCAGAGTTGACAAAACTCTTTCAGACACAACCTGCTTCCTGCTGATGGCACTTTATTAGCATATTCTTCCCAGAAAAAAAATGCCTCATAGACCCTTTTTACCTCTCTTCAGAGTTCAATTTGTAAAGCACTGAGTGACAGGCAGCAAAATGGCTTGAATATATCTATGGCAACTTGCCAAATTCTCCCGATAGAAGCACTTTGGAGCCTTTGTTCTGAGTACATTAAAGTCACAGAAGGTCCATGTACTGTAGACAGTACAGGGCAGGCAGGATGTTCACAGTAAGACAAAACAGCAGGTGATAAATGACATTAAATAACAGTGAGAATTTACCACAGACTAAATTAACTACTGGAGTGAAATGTTCTCAGTTCTAAGGCTATATTAACAGTGAATTTATAATCAAGTGATTATAATTCTTTTTAGTGTTCAAGGAAGTCTATAAGTAAAAATTATCAAGACAGCTCTATTTAATTCCAGCGACAAGCTGCTGGAATGGGTTCTAAAAATGATAAAGAATAACTCTTCTTCCACCCTTAGTGAGTAATTTATACAATAAGTACTTAAAAGTGAATTTGACTGTTGGATACCTGGTGTGCTCCTTTCCCTGAAAAATCACAGCCACACTGAGTTGCTCCTAGCTGATCAAACTTGTGAACTGAGACTTCTGTTATTTCTTCTTAGGAAACTTGCAAATGAAAATTTGTTGACTCTGAGGTGGGAGGGGGAAGTGAATCACTGTCACTGATATGAAGCTTTATTGAGTTATATATTTTATAAGAAGGTAAATATTAAAATTTAATTGAGAAACCATATCATCAAATGACATTACTTCATGACCTTTTAATACTGTCTGGATGTGTGGTTTTTGTGCTAGAAAACAACACCAATATATTGTCTTTGGCTTTCAATATTTAATAAATATTTTACTATTCATTTAGCCAGTGATCTTTTTTTTTTTCTACATGCAAAGACAATTTTTCAAGAATCATTACAGACTTTTTTCACAATTTGATTTGCCTAGAGTTCATGAAGATTCTCTAGAATATTTGGCAAAATTTCCATATATTTGCTAGGAAAAGAGCACAAACAGCTAAAGACTCAAACAACCAATGAAGATCAAAATCAATGAAGAAAAGTAAATAAATAAGAAGAAAAATTCAGGAAGCAAAGAAACACTAGGTAGGAAGCATTTTGAAGAAGGACCTAAATGTTATGTGTGATTTCTGCTCAAAATTCAACTTTATTTATACAGGATCCCTGTGTTTATTGTTGTGGGTGTTTATCAGGATACACAGGAGAAAGGAAGAAATTGATAAAAATTAATATATTTTATATTAAGCTAGGCTATCTTTATAAGCACAGTTGGACCTAGTGGCCACACATGCAAGGACTTAAACCTGGTTGATATGATCATATTGTGTCAGTTGAACATAAGACTCACTGTAACAGTTACCGCGAAGAGTTTATCTGTTCCTGTGAGGAGGAAAGTTTGTAGTGGCAAGTGGAAACCTGTTCCGCAGGGACTCAAAGCTTTCATTTATTCAAAGGTTAAAGTATACTCCAGTCACGGTCCAACAAGGCCAAGTGCAAGGTCCTACACCTGGGCTGGGACAATCTGTGGTTTCAATACAGGATCGGGTTTGATATGATTGAGAGCAGCCCTGAGGAGGAGTTAGAGATGCTATGAACCAGCAATGTGCGCTTGCAGCCCAGAAGGCCAACAGTATCCTGGGCTGCATCAAAAGAAGCATGGTCAGCGGGGCAAGGGAGGTGATTCTGCCCATCTATTCCTTTCTCATGAGACCTCATCTGGAATATTGTGTCCAGTTCTGTAATCCTCAATGTAAGAAGGATATTGTGCTGTTGGAATGGATTCAGAGGAGGGCTACAAAGATGATCCAAGGGCTGGAGAACCTCCCATACAAGGACAGGATGAGAGAGTTGGATTTGTTCAGCCAGGAGAAGAGAAAGCTTAAAGGAGACCTTATAGCAACCTTCCAGTACCTGAAGGGGGCATACAAAGAAAGCTGTGGAGGGACTTTTTACAAAGGCATATAGTGATAGAACTGGTGGCAATGGCTAAAAATTGGAAAGTGGCAGATTTAGACTATGCATAAGGAGGAATTTCTTTACGATGAGAGTGGTGAGACACTGTAATATGTTGCCCAGGGAAGTTGTGGACACCCCATCTCTGGAGGTGTTCAGTGCCAGGTTGGATGGGTCCTTGGGCAGCCTGACTAGAGGCTGATGTCCCTGTCCATGGCAGGGGTGTTGGAACTAGATGATCCCTTCCAACCCAAACTATTCTATGAATCTATGATTCCTGAGTTTGAGTCTACTGCAGACATCGCTCTTAAAAAGTAATAGATATCAACTGCATTTTTATATCAATGGTATAACTGATGATTCTTGTTGTCTTTAACATGGATACTCAATATATGGTGTTCTAACAATAGGATACAAAGATTACTTTTCTCACAACATCCACTTGACCTGACAGAATGTCATCAAGAGGCACAAATTAGAAACATATTGTACTGGGTTCTTATTACTTCCATACACTATTTCTCAAAAAATCCATAAATACACTTAAAATGTACAGTAGACTACTTGTGAACTGTTGAGAGGGAACAAAAATGTATTCTTTCCTAAACCAAAGAGTTTTGAACTCCAATAATACTATAAAACCAGTTTTGATAACTATACCTTCCAATGGTCACAATGGAGTTGTTATCTTTCAGAGGAAATAAAAAAAACCTTGTGCATCTATGATCTCTCTAGTAATTAGATAAAGAAACAAACCATCCAGTTTTCTTCAGACAATTAACTATCACTATGTGATTTCCATACTGTGGATAAAGAATGTCTTGAAAATGTGTCAATCATCTGTCTGTGCCTGGCCAGTCAGTCATAAGGATATTTTTCAAATTATGTTGTTTCTCTTTTCAATGCATATATTTCAAAGGAAAAATGTCCATAAGCATTTCATTGCCAGGAAAAAAAAAAAAAACAAACCCAAGCTATTGTAAAAGCAATGTGTTGGAAACATTAGTGATTTCTTCAACACATTAAAAATCCTTCTTGTGTACTCACTCAAGTTCCCAAGCAGTGTACTAGATCCAGCTGCCAACACATCAGTGAGCTAGATCATGCTTTTTGGTTTGATACTTTACTGTAACATGAGATCTTGCCAATTGTTCTGTTCTTTCAAAATACATTCTATATGCCATTTGCACATTTTTTTAAAAAAAAAATTGTAATTCTTAAAACATAGCAGTCTGGGATTCAAATTCAATCAGTCATTTAGACTCATAAAATTGTAGTAAGATCAATCATGCAAAACAAAAGGGAAATTATATTCAAAAATGCAAAAACTTTAATTTGTATACATATAATTTTTTTAATAACTTGTGACTATCCTGGAGTTCATGCAACAGTCTCCTTTGGAATTGCCACACTTCTATGCTAAAATGTTTCTAGGCTTTTGATTTCATCTTATGACATTGTAAAAGTCATCCATTTTTTTCAGTTCGAGCCATATTATCACTGACCAGGAGACATAGGGAGAAATTATTTTGAATAGGGTTTCCTTGTTTCCTATATTTCCTGATTTAAAAGAGCAATAACAGAACTGTAAGAGGGAGAAAGTTTCACTCTGTACAGAGGATAAGCTGGAGAATGCAGGCCCTTTAAAATATTATTGTTAATTATTTTTATTTTAAAAATATACATGGTATCATCTTGCCCTTCAATATGGTTGACAGTAGTTTATTTTCTTTATTCTATAATTGTTTATACAAGATGTTTCCACATCTGCTTCAATGAAACAACAACAACAACAACATGCACAAAGCATGTGAGCTTTATATCCATGCCTTAGAATCCAGACTGACTTTAGTCTTAGCTTCTCTATCAAAAGGTCAGATTACACTACAAGTATTTCCTCAATTGTTCTATGGAAAGGTCTTTTGTATTTCCCATCCTGATGCTCTTGCTAGGGTGGATATTTTTTGTGTGTTTTGTTTCTTTTTATTTAAGTCCCTGTACTTATTTCATTGAGGTAAATATGCATACAAAGTAGCTCTCACCAGACATAGTTCTGCACACTATGCATCTCAGCAAAGCAAGGGTATGTAAATTCACAGCAGCAGTTTGCTGTCTCTTGTCTGAACAGATTGGACCCCAAGACAGGCCCTCTGGCACTCTTTCATTCTGCTGTTGATGCTTGCCATTGTGGAACTCTCCCTGGCTTATTCTTTGCTGTTAACACTAGGAAATCTCACAAGTATTCAAAGGAAAAATGCCATAGGTAATTTAAAAAAAAATAAATCTCAGTGTGTGTTTTTAAGAAAAGTGATATTATTATTTAGTAGACATACTAAATGGGGGTCAAGGAAGTTACAAAAAATATATAATCTCTAATTCCATGCTAATGCCTTTTTTTTTGAAATAAGCTTTTTGTAACAGAATATATAAAACCAAATTTCAAATATTGGATGTTACAGATGTTTTTGAAAGTAGGATGAGGATTTTTTTATTGTGCATGTTACACAGTTCCATTAATGCCACTGGTTTCTTTAAAAAATAGTCAGATGTTATCCAAAATGCAGGATACAGTATTCTGCAACTATTAAACTTGTCTCTATAAGCAGACAGCATTTAGTTTATCACTTTTTATTTTCAATGGACTGCACACATTACTGAAGAGTTGAAAACATCTCATTTAAAACTCTTTTGGGAACAGTAATCGTGTTTTCTGTAGTTATAACCTGCCATATTTCCTCATAATATATAGCAGCTAATTTTCATTTCCTACAGACTATAGATAGCTGTGCCTTCAAAGTAACACATGTTCCACAGCCCTAATACACAGCAATAGGCAGATATATAGGTTATGTAGAGTGTACTTCTGCTACCAGTCTCTCACAATAATACATGTCTGAGAATTTGAAAACTAATTTTTCTTGGCTCAGAACTCAATGTGCATTACAATTCCTCCAATCACCAATGTTAAACTGACAAATGCTTCATTTGATTACTCTGCAGTACTTGCAACATGCTTATTATTCAAGGAAAGGATTTTGCATTATAATTTTTTTCAACATAAAATAAACTTTGGATCACAAAAAAAACCCCAAGAATTAAACCCTTTGTAATTTAGAATCAGGAAGCCTGCAGCCATTAGCTTGACTATGAATAGGGTTTAAGAAAAAAGTAATCAGGGACTGCATGCATCTGTAAAATATTTCCTATTTTATGCTTCTATGCATTTTCTTCATGTACATCTAGTTAAGGTTAACTGCAATAGTCAACTGTTCCTGAAACTAATCTTGACTTTTTTATCAGTTCCAGCCAAAACCACTGCAAGCAGTAGGTAATTTCTAACTGTTTAGCAACTCATTTAGGCTCTTGAAGAGGTCAAGGATTTTTGTCCCAAACTTATTCCAGCTGAAGCAGTTGTGGCATAGGTGAAGACCTTTAAATTCTTGTTTCTTTCTTGGTAAGAAAAGCAGATGACAAAGCTGACCTCAGTAGAAGAAAAAAAATCTTTACATGGGAGAAAGAAAAATGTAATCACTGAAGCACCAAAGAGTGACATTGTGCTGAGCATAGGCTATTTATCTTGCTAAATACACAGGCCAAGTCATACAATCTTTGTTCATTTAAAACTACCACTGATTCCAAAAGAAACTGACTACATAATTTCCTTCACTATGAATAATTCTACTAAATGAATATATTTAATGCACATGAATATTTATCACTTCGCACTTATGAAGTATTTCTAGCAGAAATCATTGCAAGACTAAAACAATATTCTGCATTTAAAAGGTCTTTCTACTATCTCTGTGTCTGCTGTTGAAGAAATTCTGCAATCATTTCAGTGAGCTTGACACTAACATCTGCAGTGGAGTACAGATATCAGAAGAAAACAAATGTCATTGGAGTGCTTACACATTTCTACTGACATTAACAAAGTCGATGTTTCTCATCTTGTCCCTGCCTCAGTAAATTAACAATGCTGAACATAGCTGCAGTACTTGCACTAAATACAACAGCAGGACATTTTATATATGATCATTTAGTTCAAAGTTTGCAAAACCATTTCTCAAGTTATTCCTTTAAAAAAGATGTATCAATTACAGGACTTTTATTCTTAGAAATTTGTCTGAGATCTTGGAGGAAAAGAAATTGATCATATTTTGTACTCTGTATACTTCAAGGGATTGCATAATCTCTTTTGCAGTGTATTTTGGAAAAGAAATCTCAAAATATAAATCACAGTTTTACTGTTTTCTCATGAAGAACAGTTTTATATTTATTTACATTTTTATTCATGTGTAGGTGTGCAAATGCATTAAATATCTACACAGTTGCTATACCATATGGAAAAGTCTACAACATCTGAACTTCTCCATAAGGCTAGATATTTTCAATGAAGTACGGTTAATATTTGAAAGGTTCAGACTGTCTGATAGTGATGCTGGAAAGGACCAGAGACACAGGGTGGTTTATTTTTTACTTCCTGTAATGAAACTAAAGAGCTTCCAAAGCTGTATTGAATTTTGTTGACATGATCCAGGAAGCAGGGGTAGATCTAGAGACAATATTGACAGAAAAGAATAACTGTGTTTTGGTACAACTTTTTACCTCACCACAAGACATAATGTCCTATAATAGGGCCAACTAAGATAAACCATTTCTCTCTTCCAGAAATTCAGTGCTGGAAATATTTTTTAGTTGCATACAACACCAAAAAAATATTTTTTTTTCAATATTAATGTACTCAGACACAGGGTTCTGAAGTCTGTTCAGCAGGTTATTGACAATCCCTATAGAGGTATGTAGTGCTTTGTGGCCTGGTCTGGTCACATTTTACTCCATCTTTATTGAGGGCAAGCAAATTCTTGTTGCAAAATTACTCTCCAAATGGAAAGCAAATGATATAGGTATCAAAATCCTGTTGAAATGAGGTCAGTAATTAATACTGCAGAGATCTAGTTGGCGTTGGAAATGGTATAAAAATAATAAACCAGAATGTTGTGACTGTGTGACTCTTAATAGTATTTCATCAAAACCATTAATATCTTTCCTTTGATGTTTACTAGAAGGTTTTGAGTTTTCACTTGAGTTCCCTCTTTGAATAAACCAAATATTTGAAATAAATAATCACTTCAAATGGATTTTCTTTTTTCTTTTCAAAAGACTCACGTGGATTTCATCCACAGTCCTCAAAATTGCCAGGGACTTTATCAAAAACTAACATCATTAATTCCCAAGATGAGGAGTGTTCTGAACTTTCAATTCTGGTATTTTAACATAAAATATTTTACTTTTCTTTCTTGTTGTATGTTCTACAATTGCAGAAATGTTTCATAGCAAGTATCCTGAAAATTGGAGGGTTCCAAGGTTTAAGTTTATGCAACTACAAAACTACAAAATATATGTCCCTGTACCCCCATGTATTTCCCTGTTCCAACAAAAACCTTATTTATTCATAGAATCATACAATCACCAGGTTGGAAGAGACCCATGGGATCACCGAGTCCAACCATACATTTTCTTCTGATTTTTTGTTTTAATTAAGGTTAGGCAAAACAGATCAGTTCTGCAAGGGGAAAAGTTTGTATAAGAAATCAACATCACAAACTCTTGTTTAGAAGCATGAGCTTTAATACTCTGACTTTATAACCAAAGAACAGTACACACACACTCATTTCACCATATCTTCCATGTAAATATCACAAGTCTCAATTGTTCCTGACGTTCACCTCAAATCTTAAGTTTCGCTACATCTAACAATCTAAAATCTTCTAAGTCCCTTCCCTGACTGAGAGTAAATAATTCCAGTTATTCCAGGATTGTCTGAATGGTCTTCTGAAAATACATAGTACTGCCAATTAACTACAGAAAACTAGATAACTGATTTGCTTTTTATTATTTAGTTTAAGTGAATATGACTGCTTATAAATGGCATTTGTTTGTACCATGATAGAGCTATAATGTAAGAATACTAAAAACTTTTTTTCCCTGGAAAATATGGGAAATATCATAAGGAAAGTTAGATTGCAAACTTTTAGAAAGCCATATATAAAGGGAATTAATTCTGTCTGAACTGCAAACGTAAAACACCACAGAATATATCTCAGCTGTACACTTTGAATTCCATTATCTGTCATCCAATTGTTTTTTCATGTCTCAAAATTAGAAACTAACCTCATAACAATAAGTGCTGAAACTTTAAAAATGTTTAAGATGACTGAGAAATTTGCTAAAGCACATGAACAGATCTTCTATGTAAAAGACAGAATCCTAGAGAATCCTGGTTATGACCAAAGAACCTAAAAGAGACGAAGTCATTCCTGAGACAGTTCACTCAGCTGGAGCTTCAGTAATGATGTTGGGCAAACTGGCGGCTTATTCATATTATGGTCTTGCCCCTCATGTCAGCACCATTTCCTTCTCTTTCTTGTCAGTTCTCAGGCGGCAACCATTTCATAAGGTGCTGTCTACAGAGTGGCCTTCTACTCCTCCATGGTTTTGCATATGGCCATAACCTTCCCCAACATGTCTCTGTCCAGAATTGCTGTAATTTACACCACTGAGTAGAAAAACCCTCTCTGTGTTAGAATGGAAATAAAAGAAAGCGGAAAATGAAGTTCAACCATCCTAACTATGTTTCCTAAATCATACTATCTTGTACCTTGTTCCTTCTTTTTTACCAAACATATCAGCCTTCAATGCCATTGATCTCAGTGATGACCCCAGGCCGTTCCTTTCAGTGCTTTTTTATTTCATGATGTACTCTAAACTTGTCAGCAAACTAATAACTTTTTCTTGTTTAAATTCCTCAGGTTGCAGGACAACTCAACTTATTCTTGATTAACTATGAGAAAGGACAGACCCATATACAATTCAGTTCCTACAAAAGTTTCTCTCACCTGATTTCTAATGTGATTCATGTAATTAATATTTTAACTAATGATTCATTTTTCACGCATCTAAAAAAAAATGAAACAACCTCATATGAAAGAATAGGATGTATGCATGTCTCAGTTGATAATTAACATAATTATATTGCTTTAAATCACAAGCTTCTCTTTCATCCACTGTTTTCCATTATATCTATTTTTTTTCTTAAGTAGAATTGTTCAAAATATATGTCCATTCTTTCATAATAAAATGGTGGTTTGGGGGTTTTTTGTCTGATCATGATACATGATAAAATTTAAAATTCAATTTGGTTAAAAATTTAAATGGTAGAATTCACACAAAGGTAATGTTCTTTATTTTATTGCAGAGAAAAAGGTGTTAAGTTTGCATAAGATGGGAATAATTAAAATCTTATCACACATACAATTAACATCATCATTAACAGAGGTGGAATCAACATTTTATGTATATATATTAATTCTTTCTCCTCAGTTTTTAAGAAATTGTAAATATGTAGGCAATCTAAATCTAATATGTTTCTGATGTGTTCATTATAACAAAAACTTACTTTTGACAATCAATACCCTATTTCTGTAGAACATGAAGTTCAGTGTTAACTGAAATGTAGGAATGTTCTAGCTGACTGGTTTATAAATACTGTTCAAACACTTCTCTTATATTTCTATATATTCTTACATCTATTTTCTCATAGTGGTTTTAGAAAGAAATTTAACAGTTTATGTCACCTAGATAAAACATCTGTGTGACAAATAGTGACAAAATTAATGAAGCCCTATAAGAAACACTAACAGGCATGAACATGCTTCCTACAGAAATTGATCTGCTGTTCAGAAAATCAGATCAGGTTCAAAACATTATGTGTACTTAATGGAAAATGCAACTGCACTCTCAACTTGGGGAGAGGGTCTACTCTGAAGTGGAATCACTGTCATTTTGCAGCCCTGCTCAAAAGGAGTTGAGGAAATCATGGATGACTGATAGCTCACACAGAGTATGCTTCTGTGGGCTTCAACACTTGCCTGCATATAGGTGCAGGGCCCTGGGTAGTGACATCATGCAGCATTTCATCTCTTTCACTATGCTGAGGGTCTGTGAGCATACACCCTCACTCCAGACTAGACCACACTTCCTACTTGACTTTTTCTGTTAAAGAGGGCCAAGCACAGAAAATCCAAACCAAAATACATAGGCATTCAAAAGTTATCTCCATGTTATCAATGTATGCTTTGTACTCCTCAGTCAGAAGTCTACTTTGTGATAGCAGTGGAAATAGCAGTGGAGTAACTAAGAAACATATTCCTACTGCTGCAGTGTTCTCTTTTCTGTTCATATTATAATTCATTAGCCTGTGCCTCCATTCCTCTCTGAGTCATTTATATGTGTAAGTCTGCCCTTACAACTCTACTTTGTTCTTTGTTAAGTATTATCCAAAAAAGTTAGTCTCAGGTCTAAGTCTGTCATATAGAACTACAGAATCACTTAGGTTGGAAAACACTCATGAGATTATCAAGTACAACCATTAACTAGCACTGCCAAGTTCACAACTAAAACATGTGCCTAAGTGCCACATCGCATCTTTCAAATACTTCCAGTAATGATGACTCAAACAAGTCCCTTTGCAACCTATTCTAGTGCTCGATGATCCTTTCAGTGAAGAAACTTTTCCTTATATATAATCTGTACCTCCTATGATAAAACCTGGGACCATTTCCTTTCATCCTATTGCTTGTTAATTGGGAAAAAGACATCAACACCCATCAAACTAGAAAATTCCTTCAAATAGTTGTGAAGAAAGATAAAGTTTCCCCTGTCTTCTTTTTTCCAGACTAACCAGCCTCAGGGCCCTCAGTTGGCTTTCATGAGACACCTGCTCCAAACCGTTCATGAGTTTTGTTGCCTTTTGCTGGTGCTTCAGGACCTCAATATCTTTCTTGTGGTGAGGGGCCCAAAACTGAACAGTGTATTCAGGGCATGGTCCCATCAGTGCTGCCTACAGAGGGAGGATCCCTTCCCCTGTCCTATTGACTGGGTTATTTCTGATACAAGTTAGGATGCTATTGGCCTTCTTGGTGACCTGGAAGCACTGGCAGCTCATATTCAGCCACCCATTAACCAATACCCCACACAGTTTTCTAGCCACTCTTCCCCAAGCCTGTAGTGTCGCATGGGAGTGGTGTGATGTAAGTGCAGGAAATGACACTTAGCTTTGTTGAATCTCATACAGATGGCCTCCAATGAGTGTTTCAGACTGCCCAGATTCCTCTGTAGAGCCTTTCTACACCCTAGCAGGTCAACACTCCCAGATAACTTGGTGTCATATGCAAACTTACTAAAGATACACTTGACCCTCTCATCCAGATCACTGATAAAGGTACTAAACAGAACTGGTCCCAATACTGAGCCATGGGGAACACTACTTGTGACTGGAAACCAACTAGATTGAACTCCATTTACCACCACTCTTTGGCCCCAGCCATCTAGCTAGTTTTTAATCCAGTGAAGAATATGTTTTTTACTTTTAATCCAATGAAGAGCATGCACATTTGAGTCAAGAGCAGGCTCATGACTGAATGTGATCTGATTCAAGTCAAGCAGCCCCAAAACTAAGGATTTGCCTGACATTTTGAGAACATTCATGCCATCTAAGTTAGGTGTCAAAGTTACATCAGCTCTTTTCAACAGAGAGAAAGAGTTGCTTGTAGAAGGCAAGTTCAGGCAAGAGGTAAATACAGATGTTCTCAATCAACTGTCATAAAAACATCTTTACTCCCACAAGAGAGATCGAGAGCCCAGAAGAACTTAGATTGGTAGTAAGAAACATTTTTTAAAAAATTACAATGCTAATAGTAACTTGATCAGCTTCAATTATAAGACTTGCATTTCACACGTTAACTCATGACCATAAAGGGGTTCTAATCTTCTTGAAAAGCAGAGGAGTTTTCTACCTGTTGAGGGAAAGAACCAGGAATCCATTCTATTTTTTATTTCCTATCCATACTCTTATCCTTCCTTGATGGGTAATGTCTATTCTTGCCCAAACCAACCTTGTCATTGTACTTTCCAAGGCACTGTTCATCATTCCTTACCTTTCAGCAGACTAACCACCTGACACAGTTTCTGATTACTTAATGATATGTTCTTTTCCATCAGACTTACAAGTATTAAAAAGAAGAAAGCTTCTTAATTCAATAGGATTTAAATGTATTTCAAAAGTAAAAATATTAATAGAAAAATAGTGAGAATTTTTTTTATTATAGGCAGTTCAGTCACTGACAGAACTAAATAAAGTACTAATTTAGCTGCGTTTGAAACTTACTTCATGCACAATAAATATAAAAAGAGGTTTTTTAAAAAAATTAAGTAGAACTGTACATTTCTTAGATGATAATAATTGCAGTCTTAAAAGAGTCGAATGGATTGCCTGTTTACAGATTTTTTTTTTTCCTTACAAGAAGAAATACATACAAAGATAAATGGGCAGAGAGATAAGGAGAGGGGGGAAGGAGGTGGAAAAGAAGGAAAGGAACATGTAAGTATAAATTCATTGTCTTGCACAATAAATGTACATAGAAAATTACAAAATATTTTTGGGAAAAATAAGTATCTATTTCATTCAGACATATACCAAAAGAAGAATTTTATCAGTTTCTTTGATATTTTAAGAGTGGACTTCTTTTCACTCATAATATCTGTATATATATATGATATTTCTACCTGAAGATATACTTTCCAGTTTTGGTATTGTTGTTTCTTTTCATACTTTTTTTTTCTTTGTGGAAACAAATACAAAAACCAATAAAATATTAAATTGAAATGTGTTTGCCTAAAAAACAGTCTATGTGTTCTTATCACTTACAGGAGAACTTTTTGAGTGTTCAGTAGTAAAAAAAAGAGAAATAGAAGAAAATATTGTTTTAATGATCCTTTTAAGATTTACCTTTAATTTTCCCCCTTGTATGTTTGAAATTAATTTAATACAATAGTCATGTTAACAATTAATAATATTGGGTATTCTGGGTTTTTATCTAATTTTAGTGTCCAGATTTGGAGTAATACAGAGGAATGATACTCCTGTGCTGTGGAAACATTCAGGTAGTAAAGTTTGAATCTCCCTTCTGTATTACATGTCCAGTGTTATTCAGAGGATCTACAGAAGGCAGTTCTACACCTTGCACAAAATTGTAGGTGGAAAGTGTGCCTTAGCTGATAATCTCAATCCCATTTGAAAAATTTCTGCTTACTAAAAAGAGAAGTCATTTGTTGATCGTTCAGCTAAAGAGCACTTCGCACAAACTGTTGAAGTAGTGGAATATATGAATTGACCTTTTGAGATAAAATTAACTACAGTAAATTATTATTACAGAATCACAGAATCACAGAACAACCAGGTTGGAAGGGACCCATCAGATATTCTAGTCCAACCATTCCTATCTAACACTAAACCAAGTCCCTCAAGACCTCATCCACCCGTGTCTTAAACACCTCCAGGGAAGGTGAATCAACCACCTCCCTGGGCAGCCTGTTCCAATGCCCAGTGACCCTCTGCGTGAAAAACCTCCTCCTAATCTCCAGTCTAAATCTCCCCTGGTGGAGCTTGAGGCCATTCCCTCTCGTCCTGTCCCCTGTCACTTGGCAGAAGAGGCCAGCTCCCTCCTCTCCACAACCACCTTTCAGGTACTTGTAGAGAGCAATGAGGTCTCCTCTCAGCCTCCTCTTCTCCAGGCTAAACAACCCCAGCTCTCTCAGCCGCTCCTCATAGGGTCTGTTCTCCAGCCCCTTCACCAGCTTTGTTGCTCTTCTCTGGACTTGCTCCAGAGCCTCAACATCCTTCTTGTGCTGAGGGGCCCAGAACTGGACACAGGATTCAAGGAGCGGCCTCACCAGTGCTGAATACAGAGGGAGAATCACCTCCCTGGACCTGCTGGTCACACCATTTCTGATACAAGCCAGGATGCCATTGGCCTTCTTGGCCACCTGGGCACACTGCTGGATCATGTTCAGTCGGCTGTCGACCAACATCCCCAGGTCCCTCTCCTCCTGGCAGTTTTCCAGCCAGGCTTCTCCCAGTCTATAGTTCTGCATAGGGTTGTTGTGCCCCAAGTGCAGGACCCGGCATTTGGCCGTGTTAAACCTCATGCCGTTGGACACTGCCCAGTGGTCCAGCCTGTCCAGGTCCCCCTGTAAAACCTCCCTACCCTCCAGCAGATCGACACTTGCACACAGCTTTGTGTCATCTGCAAACTTGCTAAGGGTACTCTCAATGCCCTCATCCAGGTCATTGATGAAAACGTTGAACAGGACTGGACCTAGCACTGAGCCCTGGGGAACACCACTTGTCACTGGCCTCCAGCTGGACTCAGCACCATTTACCACCACTCTCTGGGCCCGACCATCCAGCCAGTTTCCTACCCAGGACAGTGTGAGTCTGTCCAGGCCAGAGGCTGACAGTTTCCGCAGCAGAATGCTGTGAGAAACTGTGTCAAAGGCTTTACTGAAGTCCAGAAAGACCACATCCACAACCTTTCCCTCATCCAGCAGCCGAGTGACTTTGTCATAGAAGGCGATTAGGTTGGTTTGGCAGGACCTGCCTCTGGTAAACCCATGTTGACTGGGCCTGATCACCCGGTTCTCTTGTAAGTGCTTCATGATAGCACTCAAGATCACCTGTTCCATGACTTTCCCTGGCACTGAGGTCAGACTGACTGGCCTGTAGTTCCCCGGATCCTCCCTGCTACCCTTCTTGTAAATGGGAACTACATCAGCCAGTCTCCAGTCCAGAGGTACCTCCCCAGTCTTCCAGGACTGCTGGAAGATGATGGAAAGGGGTTTGGCCAATACATCCGCCAGCTCCCTCAATACCCTAGGATGTATCCCATCTGGCCCCATGGACTTGTGGGTGTCCAGCTGGCCAAGCAGGGCTCTGACCACCTGCTCTTGGACTATGGGAGCCTCCTATTGCTCCTCTGTTTCCTGGGTGTCCACACAGAGGGAACAGCTTTCTTTACAATTAAAGACTGAGGCAAAGAAGGCATTAAGTACCTCAGCCTTCTCCTCGTCCCCTGTCACTGTTGTTCCCTCTGAGTCCAAAAGGGACTGTATGGTCTCCCTTGTCCTCCTTTTACTGTTTATATACTTATAAAAAGATTTTTTATTGTCTTTTGCTGACTTAGCTAATCTGATCTCTAGCTCAGCCTTAGCCCCTCTGATTTTTTCCCTACATAGCCTCGCTTCCCTCCTGTAGTCCCCTCAAGAGACCTGTCCCCTCTTCCAGAGCTTATAAATATTCCTTTTTTTCCTAATTTCACTCAAGATTTCCCTACTTAACCAAGCTGGATTTTTCCCCCACCGGCCTTTTTTCCAGAACACGGGGATGGCTTTCTCCTGAGCTGCCAGGATCTCCTTTTTGAAGAGCTCCCAGCCTTCCTGGGCTCCCTTGCCCTCAAGTGCTGTCTCCCAGGAGACTTTGCCAACCAGCCTTCTAAACAGTTCAAAGTCTGCCCTCTGAAAATTTAGTGCTACCGTCCTGCTTCGCACCCTCTTCGCTTCACCTAGGACAGAAAATCCTATCATCTCATGATCACCTAGGCGACCCCCTACTCTCACATCCCCCACAAGCCCCTCTCTGTTGACAAACAACAAGTCCAGGAGGGCACCTTCCCTCGTAGGTTCATTAACCAGCTGTGCAAGGAAGTTGTCTTCCACGCACTCCAGGAACCTCCTAGACTGCTTCCTTTCTGCTGTGTTGTACTTCCAGCAGATATCAGGGAGATTGAAGTCTCCCACAAGGACAAGAGGCACTGACTTGGAGATTGGCCCCAGCTGTTTAAAGAAGAGCTCATCAGTTGCTTCTCCTTGGCTGGGTGGCCTGTAAAAGACTCCCATCACAAAGTCTCCCTTGTTATGGGCTCCCTTGATCTTAACCCACAGGCACTCAATCTCCTCATCGCCACAGTCCATCTCGGAGGTGTCCAAGTCCTCCCTTACAAAGAGGGCTACTCCACCCCCTCTCCTACCCTTTCTATCCCTCCTGAAGAGTTTATACCCCACCATACCCGAACTCCAGTTATAAGAGTCATCCCACCATGTTTCTGTGATGGCAACGACATCAAAGGCACCTTGCCCTACAACGGCTTCCAGCTCTTCCATCTTGTTCCCCATGCTGCGTGCATTGGTGTAAATGTACTTCAGCTGAGTAGCTGAGCCTTCAGCCGTCCTAGAGGGGACTACTCCTCCTGGAGTAGTTGATGCCAGAATATCTATATCTCCCTTGTTGAGCGAGGCTGCATTCTCCCCCACTACCTGTATGGTGACGCACTGGTGGTCCTCACCAGCACGCCCCCTCCTAAACTCCAGTGGCCTACATCCAGGCACGCGGTTGTCTAGCCTGGACTGGATCCCCTCCCCCTTCACACCTAGTTTAAATCTCGATTTATGAGCTTACCTAGGTTTTTAGCAAGGGCCTTAGCCCCACTAAGAGACCCACGTGTCCCAACCTTTGCACCCATGTCAAGGGGTGCACAAACCACTCCATGGTCAAAGAACCCAAAGCCCTTTTCCTCGCACCAGGTTCGGAGCCAGGCATTAATTGAGTCCTTCTTAGTATCCTGTGGGTCTGCTCCATGTATCCTGGGGATGGAGCAGAAATATTATATAATATTAATAATATTGTTAATAATAGTTACAGCGATGAAGCTAACAACAAAGTGAAAACTGAAATTGGTATTTTTCTTATAATTTCCTGTCCGCAAAAATATATTAGCTTTATGAAGACAAAAATTGAAAAATGCATCTACTTTCATAGGGTGGAAAAAAGGACCAAATTAAATATCTGATCAATTGCTACTAAAACTAATTTTAAGATATATAGGAGTTTTCAAATTAAATATTCAACAAATTCTGCTTGGCTTTTTATCATTCCTGGGAGTTAACTGTATGAAAAATTAAAGAAACAATATTACCTTTTCCCTATATTCAACTTTATGTCCATATTTGTCAACAGTTTTGTTCAATTTTTTTCAGTGGTATTTAGATTTTATATAATATAGAAGCTGGGAGAAAGAGGTTACTGAAAAGCAAATTCTGAGTGGAACATTTGGCAGAAGGATAGTGTCAGGTTGTTAATGCCTTCCAGATTAGTCATATGATCATAAAACTCCTACCAGAAACTCATATGTCACAATATACATTCAAAAGAGACTTGGCAAGTCTGTTCGTGCTTTCTTAAAGGTATCGTTGCTATCTTCCTGATATTCTACCTCCTTTGTTTAATAAATTCTCTCCTCTGTCACTCAGGTAGCACGTCAGAAATATTTTTTGTATCTGCCTTCAGTGAAAATTTAGTGGGTTGGCAGAGCACAATAAAAATTTAAGCCTAGGATAATTTCTCTATATCATAAATTTTATTTGATTCTTGCTCACAGACCCCTAGGCTGAGTTATTTCCAAAATCACAATGTAATGAATCTCACACTGCCACCTATTTTTGAACTAACCCATGGAATTTTGTGCAGGCAAATCTCAGCTGAATTACTCTTTCTGGTAAACGTGATTAGAATAAATTATTCCTTAGTTGCCTGCAACTGGAAATGTTTTCTTATAATTTTTCATAGTACACTGATCAGCACTATCTTCTCACCACTTCTAGTTTCTTTTTTAACAATTACCATCTCTCCAGCTAATAACAAGGCTTAGTTTAATTACTACTCTGTCCTTTAGAGTTCATTAGTACATATAATCAATAGCAACACTTAGTGACAAAAACATAAGGGTGTTATTCCTTTAAGGTGTATTTTTATTCAATATATAGCAACAAACCCACATCTGCTTTGTCTATTTTTGGACCAAGAATGTGAATTAAATTGGATGCCCTATCATTTTTCTTTTTAGATACCAGGTTTGGGGATTCTTGTTTAAACACTTACACTCTGTATGGTCTTTAAGAACTTAAATCCCTAAAAGGCTACATGCTACGATATTAAAAAAAATTTACTTCTGTGTACCTTCTGTATATATTTTTGGTTACTTATAGTAACTGAACCTTGACAGAAAAATTGTTTACTTGCTAGAATGACTTCACTTGTGGATTAGGACATATGTTTTCATATGTATTGGTAGACCAATGCAAGGAGCATCTAATGCAACAGTAAAGCCACAGTCTAAATCTCCATATGTGAGTTACTTAAGCTGTTTTTCTGTTTTATTCCATGAAAAGGTAGAACTTATCTGGCTGTAATTATCTAAAATAGGTCAATTAAAGATTAAGACCTAGAAGAGTTTTGCTAAAGAGATACTACATTTTCTAAAGTATGTATGTGATAAATTGAAGATACTTTCTTGAAAAATGTTTTGGTTTTACCATTTGTACGCAAGCAACCTGTCAAAATGTCAGTGTACAGTATCTCTCAAGACCTATAATAAAGTCATAGATTTGCAATTTTCCCAGTGCAAATCTTAGTGTGGATTAATGATATGAAAGCCAATGTAAATAATTCTTTTAAAGGAAAAGAATAAGATTCAAAATGACAAAAGAAACAGTAATAATACATTAAACTTCACACTTGTAAAAGAATACTATAAATTGCAAAAGATCTTTTTTTCTATCTTAAATAAGATGAAAAACCTATACCTTCTAAGCAAGTATTTTTTCACAAATCATGCTGTTTGAGCCCATCTTTTTTGGCAGTGTGCCACAATTTCTTGCTGTCATAAAGAGAAGAGTCACCTGAAGCTGTTCATTGAGGTCAAAACTTATTTTTGATTCACATTGATTATGTAAAGATGGCCAGTAAACTATATTCATTTCTCCTGTATCCTTTGGGGACAAAGAAGAAATCTGAAGCTTTTTTGAGAGCACAGGAGAAGCAGATAGACTGCACAATATCATTATCTGAGAATCACAGGATCACAAAATCATTGAGACTAGAAAGGACTTCTGCAGCCCATCTTACCTTCTTCAAGCTGGGCCACATAAGGAAAATGCCCAGGATGGTGTTTAGATGGGGTGTTTTTTAGTATCTCTGAGGACAGCATCTCCACAAACCGTTATCCATCAGGAACCAACCAGTATCCTCTGAAAGTTACTGGTCCATGGAATTATTCATGCACCGTGGGGTGCGTGGTTGCATATTGTAGGAGTTTGCACTTCCTCTTTATGAACTTCATAAAGTTTCTGTCAGCCCTTTCCTCCAGACTGTCAAGGTCCCTCTGAACAACAGCATGATCCTCTGGAATATCTGCCATTCCTCACAGTTTCATAACATCAGCAAAATTGCTGAGAGTATACTATGCTCCACCATCCATTAATAAAGCTGTGAAAACCAATTTCTCAAAAGAACTTTACTGACACCTGCCAGTTTATAAAGCATACAATGATAAACAGACCGACCAGCCCAATATTTGTGATGATTATTTCTGCTGAAGGTGCATGACTGAATTTGCTTCAAGAGTATTTCAGCTATGTTTTTTTATTATTTTGCTCATAACACTAATGGTTATGTTCCACTTCCAGCTCTTATGTCTGCATTTCTGCTTAAGTAATTTACTTTTGATTTCTCAATAATACAGATAAATGAGTTAGCGAATATTTTATATGCAGTTGTTTTTGCAAAATTATTGTAAATTTTTAGGTACAGCACATTCCCCCAAAACATTATGCTTTTGGTAATAGATTTATTTTACCAACCTTCATTTTAATTGTGTACCGCCATAGATTTTTCTAGAACTGTGTTGGCAACCTTTAAAAATAATAGTGCCAATGTCAATCACCCCTAACCAACACACAAAAACCTGCAAAATAATCAATTAAGGCCTAAGTACAAATGCAATGATGCTAGGCAGAGTGGTTGAATTCACGGCCTCCAAAGCAAAGTATACAATTAACTTCAAATGCCAAACTTTACATGCCACTAAAATGGCTGTACATTAAAAACAACAACAACAAAAAAGTCCTAGTGAATTTTGCATTCATGATGAATAGACCTAAGAATCTTGGTGAACAAAAGCTATTCTGCTACACTCATTTGCAAGGGATATAATTAGTTGTTCTTTCAGTTTCCTGGATAAAGATGGCACATATGCAAAAAATAATAGGCTGTCAATATCCAAAAGTGTTAGAAGCATAGTTTTAACAAAGCAATATATTTAGGACAACAACAGCAGACTTCAGCTGAAGATCTATAGTGTATTAGAAGATTTTATGCTAAGAAATATGTACTTGAAATCCATATGATATTCAGTATTTCTGCCTTGTTTATTTTTAGCTCTCTTGTTCTAAAAATGTCTACAAGGACAGTAGCCCTTTGCTCTTGCATTTGTTGCATTGTTAGAGGCACAAAGTTGTTACAGGGAAAATTCACTAACAAGTTAAAAAATGTTAAAGACTGCCCAATGTGTATGTATCACAAAAATACACATAAAACAGATACTTTAAAAACTTATTTGTTGAAAGTCATATTTGCATGACGGAGTTCTAGTTCATACCATTCTGTGTCCATATCTGTGACATGTAACATTTGTGAGGCCGCTCCTTGAATACTGTGTCCAGTTCTGGGCCCCGCACCACAAGAAGGATATTAAGGCTCTGGAGCGAGTCCAGGGAAGAGCAACAAAGCTGGTGAAGGGGTTGGAGAACAGGCCCTATGAGGAGCAGCTGAGAGAATTGGGGTTGTTTAGCCTGGAGAAGAGGAGGCTGAGAGGAAACCTCATTACTCTCTACAACTACCTGAAGGGAGGTTGTAGAGAGGAGGGAGCTGGCCTCTTCTCCCAAGTGACAGAGGATAGGACAAGAGGGAATGGCCTCAAGCTCTGCCAGGGGAGATTTAGGCTGGAGATTAGGAGGAAGTTTTTCCACACAGAGGGTCATTGGGCACTGCAATAGGCTGCCTAGGGAGGTGGTTGATTCACCTTCCCTGGAGGTGTTTAAGGCACGGGTAGATGAGGTGCTGAGGGACATGGTTTAGTGTTTGATAGGAATGGTTGGACTATATGATCCAATGGGTCCCTTCCAACCTGGTTGTTCTATGATTCTATGGTTCTATGATTCCATGTCATTGTCGATGCCTGTAACAAATTAGAAGTAAGATAAGTTCAAAGTGAGAATAAAGATCTAAAATTTCTGCACAGATTTTAATTACAGTTAACATTATATAGTTGTGGATTCTTATTAAAAATAAATGATTACAATTCCTCAGTAAAATCTACATAATTGATAATAAACCCACTAAAAGGTAAGATTTTTCTTTCAATTATTTTTTCCTCCATGATTTTGCAGTTATATTTCTAAAAGTAAATATAAATTAATATAGGTAGACACTTTTACATATAATCATAGATGAGAAGAAATAGCCAGGAATTTGCAAAAACTGGGGTTTTTTTTCTATTGGAATTTTTTATTTATTTATAAAACCAGAAACTTTTCACAAATCTTGGAAGTAAAACTGTTACTGACATCTGTGATAGTATATCTGGTCAATTTGAGGGGAAAGTCTTGTTTACCATGTAGCAAATAGTAGATTCTACTTTCAGATTATTTTTAGATTGTTTTGGACTCAGAATTTAAACCTCATATTGCTCATATATGAGTCATCACACTGGAAGCATTCATCACTATATAAGCAATTAATTAAGCAAGATTTGGAAACTGAATCAGTGTGTTTTAGGTGAAATGTCCTGAACTATTTGATATTCTGGACTTAGTCCCCACATTTGATATTTCAAAAAATATTCTTGGTGTAGAATAGAAGAACATTGGAAATTTCAAGGCTCTAAAACTTTATGGATCTCAGAGTAAAACATCTGTCTGCCTGTTGTAGAATACTATCTTGTACAAAGACAAATTGTAAAGGGCACAAAAAGCCTCCCAAAAGACATTTAAAAGTCTTAAATGATATTGTTAAGTCTACAGGGAGATGATTATGCTGCTGACTTACCCCTGACTTGAGATCATGCTGTGGAGCAGAATGCAAGAAACTGCTGGAGACATGACATAAATGGGTGGTGGACATGGCACATAACCATGCTAACAGAGGTTAGTAACAGTGTCATGATGAAAAGTTGGTTGTCATAAGTGGTTAAGGGGGAGTTACTTGAGAAATGTCTGTATGGATAGCTGAGTGGTTGTAGGGGGGAGCAGAATAAAAATAACTGGCAGTAGTGAGTTGTTACAGGTATTAACAGTTATTGTCAGTAATAACACATAAAGTCAAAATTGCATGGATAAAGATATTTTGGTATGGATGTAGCCAGTCTGGGAAAATGTAACAAGGTGAAGATTGTTTATGTGAAGATAATTCTGGCACAGAAAGGGAGCTATGATGACAGGGAAAAGGAACATTAGGGAATAGGACAGGAGTTAATATAGAATCATAGAATCATAGAATCACCAGGCTGGAAGAGACCCATTGGATCATTGAATCCAACCATTCCTATCAAACATTAAACTATGCCTCTCAGGACCTCATCCACTCATGCCTTAAACACCTCCAGGGAAGGTGAATCAACCACCTCCCTAGGCAGCCTGGTCCAATGCCCAATGACCCTTTCTGTGAAAAACTCCCTCCCGATGTCTAGCTTAAATCTCCACTGGAAGAGCTTGAGGCCATTCCCTCTTGTCCTATCCCCTGTTACTTGGGAGAAGAGGCAAGCTCCCTCCTCTCCACAACCACCTTTCAGGTAGTTGTAGAGAGCAATGACGTCTCCTCTCAGTCTCCCCTTCTCCAGGCTAAACAACCCCAGCTCTCTCAGCCGTTCCTCATAAGACTTGTTCTTGAGCCCCTTCACCAGCTTCGTCACTCTTCTCTGGACTCTCTCCAGAGCCTTAACATCCTTCTTGTGCTGAGGGGCCCAGAACTGAACATAGGATTCAAGGAGCAGTCTCACCAGTGCTAAGTACAGAGGGAGAATAACCTCCCTGGACCTGCTGGTCACACCGTTTCTGATACAAGTCAGGATGCCATTGGCCTTCTTGGCCACCTGGGCACACTGCTGGATCATGGTCAGTCGGCTGTCAACCAACACCCCCAGGTCCTCCTCCTCCAGGTAACTCTCCAGCCGGACTTCTCCCAGTCCGTATCTCTGCATAGGGTTGTTATGCCCCAAGTACAGAACCCAGAATTTGGCTATGTTAAACCTCATGCCATTGGACTCTGCCCAGCAGTCCAGCCATTTTAGATCCCTTTGCAGACCCTCCCTACCCTCCAACAGACTGACACTTCCACCCAGCTTAGTGTCATTTGTAAACTTGCTAAGGGTGCACTCAATGTCTTCATCCAGGTCATTGAAGAAGACACTGAACAGGGCTGGACCCAGCACTGAGCCCTGAGGAGCCCACTAGTCACTGGTCTTCAGCTGGATTTAGCTCTATTTACCACCACTCTCTGGGCCAGGCCATCCAACCAGTTTTCCACCCAGGAGAGTGTGTGCCCTTCCAGACCAGAGGCTGACAGTTTCCATAGTAGAATGCTGTGAGAAATTGTGTCAAAGGCTTTATTGAAGTCCAGGAAGACCACATCCACAGCCTTGTCCAGTAGGTGGGTCACTTTGTCATAGAAGGCGTTCAGATTAGTTTGGCAAGACCTGCCTTTTGCGAACCCACGTTGACTGGGCCTGATCACCCAGTTCTCTTGCATGTGCTTCATGATCGCACTCAAGATCACCTGTTCCATGACTTTCCCTGGCACTGAGGTCAGACTGACTGGCCTGTAGTTCCCTGAATCCTCCCTGTGACCCTTCTTGTAGATGGGCACTACAACAGCCAGCCTCCAGTCCAGTGGAACTTCCCTAGTCTTCCAGGACTGTTGGAAGATGATATAGCATGGAGATACGTAATTTGGTCTATCTGTAGACAGCTGTTGCATAGCCCTGTTCTTTATCATTGTAGTTAAGGCAGGTAAATAAATCAAACTTATTATTCTGACCACGCCACATGTGTTGTACCCATTCCTATAACCAGGAGAAGGAGTCAGAGGAAGTATGATGCTTTCCCTGGCTAGCAGGAGGATGCCCAGGATGGAATGATCAGGCATACTCCTCTTGCTATCCCAGTACCCATTAAAGGCTTGATGTCATCAGCATCTCCATAATCACTTCCTAGCAGACATCCATATGGATTCCTTCAATTCACTCCTTTTGCCGCAATTACAGCCTCTCTTCTGCCTTTACCAAGTGAGGCAAAGGAAAATGCACCTTCTCCCCTCCCCACCCCCGACCCAGTGACTCATTATCACATGGTGTCAGTGCATGATTTGCTATTTATCCTGGTGTTCTCAACTTGAGCAATTGTTGAATATAAATTTTGAAGACTCTGAAAAATGACTGCATTTGACTTTTCTGCTAGCAGCAAGTTACCTTTGGTTTCAGAGCAAGAAGGCTGATTCCATTTATTTCACATTTACAGTACTTTAAAGAGACAGAGTTTAATTTTTCTGCTACATGTGTGTAAATAGCTGAATCGCCACAGAACCTTCTCTCCTATTCAGATAGCCTTTTTATCTAGCCACTACCAACTAGCCATTTAGGGAACGATTAACATGAAATCAGGTATGATTTTTAGAAAGGCAAGGGTCTGACTGCTCTGTGGATAATCCAGGGCCAGGTACTTATGATCTGTTAGCTGCTAAATAACAAAAAATAAAAAAAAAAAAAAGAGTAGGAAGAGCCTAATTGTCTCTGCCTGTCGAGGGAATTGATAGTATTTATTTTCATTTAGTTAAACATTGTTTTTCATAAAAATTTGTAGAAGTTTCATATTTCTGAGATTTCAGATCCCCCATCAAATGTAGTTTACATCAGCCAGAGTCAACCTATTAAAAGGAATGGCTGGGGGAGACAAAGGAGGATTACATATAGTTTGAATGAGATATGCTAAAAAGTGTTCCAAATGTTTGGGCTTTTTCATGTTGCCATTGAATGAAACAATCTGATGTATCTTAGTCAAGACAAGATTTCTATGGCATGGGAAACCCATTGTCAACTAAAGTTAACAGAGAATTTAAATGTGGCAATAAGCATGATATCCTATGTTTTCAAATAGATCTCCTTACAAAATTTACTTCTCTCTGTAAGTGATTATAGATTTTTGGGATATATCTAATTTCTTGATAATTTTTTGCTACATTACTTACCTAATTTCACATTTTCATATAAGGATAGTGTACTTTAAGACCTCCTAATTGTTTATTTGTTGGAACACCACTTTCTAAAGTAGGATTCTGACACATTAAATTACATTAACTGGTGTGTGAACAATGGACTGGACTTTTACAAGTATGCAGTGCAGACTGAAAAAACAGCAATGAACTTCATTAGAGGAGCTGATATTTGTACTCATAATCAGAATATTAGATTATCAATCTATGATAGTATACTCACATGTATCTAAAAAAAAAACCAGTAAATTCTGATTCTAAATCACTCTAAAATTTTTTTAAAGTGGGAAACTGTTTATTCTCAGAATGTATTTTCAATTGTTTATTTTTGTTTTCAAATCTGAATGAGAACTTCTCCCCAGTCCTTTATTTCTTCACATTTTACATATAGTATGGCACTTCAAGTTCTTAAAAGTGTAAAAAGTAACATTGCACTTTACTGAATTGAAAGTGTGGCTTAAAATAATATAGAACATATCTACACAGTAGTGTAGATGAAAATTCAAGCCAACTGTATTGCAACACAGCAGGATTCAAGAAAATACTGATTCAAACCCACTTCAGTCTCTCAAAGGTAAGGCTTAACAACTCCCACACAAACAAGCACTAAAACATGTAAAGACCTGTTGTGCCATTAGAGTGGAGCAAAAGAGAGGCAGATTAATGTTGCTGTGCAGAAGTATCCATAGAAAAATTGAACTGTGTTCACTTATGCCATCAATTGACTTTTGACTTCCAAAAGTATGGGGGTGATTGGGATTATCCGAATGCTTCAGAAAGCAGAGCATAATTACATCCCTGCTGAATTTTTCATTTCCTATTTTTTAATTAGCAATATTTCAACTTCATTTACTTGAATGGTAGTGCATGCTCTGTATTTTTACTTGATTCTCTCCTTAATGCTCCATTATTAAATGAGGCAAAATGACAGAAGAATTATGAAGTTTTCCAATAAACTTAAAAAAAAAACCACAGAAAAGCCCTATCTATAAACCAAACTGAAAAAAAAAAAAAAACAAACGAAAAAAAAAAAACCAAACCCAAAAGTGCGCGCACACACATCCTGATCTCCTGGTGTCCTGGTATTATTGTTGTAGAGTGGTCTAATCAGTGTGGAATTAGTAGAATAGTCAGCATCCACTTCATTGATTGCAATGGAAAACAGCAGCCTATAAATTCATTTAATACAAGTAGCTAAAGGACTTTCAACCAGTTCACATGATGAGGAAACAAAGAAACAGAAGATACTATATAGAATCATAGAACAGTTTGAGTTGGAAGGGATCTTAAATATGAACTAGTTCCAACACCCCTGCCGTGGGCAGGGACATCTCCCACTAGATCAGGCTGCCCAAAGCCCATCTAACCTGGCCTTGAACACCTCCAGGGATCAGGAATCCACAACTTCCCTTGGTAACCTGTTCTGGTGCCTCGTCACTCTCATGGTGAAAAATTTCTTCCTAATGTCTAGCCTAAATCTGCTCCTCTCCAGTTTACACTCACTCCCCCTCGTCCTATCTCTACAAGCCTTTGTGAATAGTCCCTCCCCAGCTTTCTTGCACGTTCCTTTCACATACTGGAAGATTGCTGTAAGATCTCCTCAGACCCTTCTCTTCTCCAGGCTGAACAATCCTGTCCTCATATGGAAGGTGCTCCAGTCCTCAGATCATCTTTGTAGCCCTCCTCTGGACGCATTTCAAAATGTCCATATCCTTCTTATGTTGACAATTCCAGAACTGGACACAGTAATCCAGATGAGGTCTCACAAGAGGTAGAATCACCTCCCTTGAAATGCTGGCCATGCTTCTTTTGTTGCAGCCCAGGATATGGTTGGCCTTCCGAGTTGCGGGTGCATATCCCAAGCTCATGTCAACCTTCTCATCTACCAGCACCCCCAAGTCCTTCTCTGCAGGGCTGCTTCCAATCACATCATCCCCCATCATGTTCTAAAATCAGGGGTTGTTCTGACCCAGAGCAGAGTAGAGGGTGGAAACACCTCCCTTGACCTGCTGGCCACACTTCTTTTGATGCAGCCCAGGATACACTTGGAATTCTGGGCTGAGAGCAGACATTGTTGGTTCATGTCGAGCTTCTCATCAATCAGCATCCCCAAGTCTTTCTCCACAGGGCTACTCTCAATCACATCATCCCCTATTCTGTACTGAAACTGCGGATTGACCAGACCCAGGTGCGGGACCTTGCACTTGGCCTTTTTGGGCTTCATGAGATTCACACAAGCCCACTTCTCCAGCCTGTCCAGGTCCCTCTGGATGACATCCCATCTTTCTCCTGTGGCAACTGCACCACTCAGCTTGATGTCATCTGTGAACTTGCTGAGGATGCACTCAATCTTACTATCAATATCATTGATGAAGGTACTGAACAGCGCCACTTCCAGCACAGACCCCTGAGGGACACCATTTGTTATGAATCTCTACTTGGATTTTGAGCCATTGACCACTACTCTCTGAATATGACTATCCAACCAGTCTCTTATCCACTGACCGACCACCTGTCAAATCCGTATCTCTTCAATTTAGAGAGAAAGATGTTGTGGGGGACCATGTCACAGAAAGCTGCTAAGTAGGTCATATCAGATTTGTCCCTGGTGAAACCATACTGGCTGCCATTAATCACCTCTATGTCCACCATGTGCTTTAGCACAGCTTCTAGGAAGATCTGTTCCATCATCTTCCCAGGCACAGAGATGAGGATGACAGGATGATAGTTCCTAACTTCTGGAAACAGGGCAAACTTTAGCAGAATGGGTTGGTGAGAAAGGAAGGAACAGTTAATTGATAGGCAGAGGTAGAGCTAGATTGACTTTTCTCAAATATCTTGGGAATAGAGCAGCAGCAGTTGTCATTTATGAAGACAAAGCAGGAGAAACTGCAGATAGACCTTCAGATAAATTAGCAATAATAGTTTTATACATTTCAAGCAAATTGTAAACCATTGCAGATATTTGTGCAAAAACTATTTCCTCGTTCCTACCTATTAATTATCTTTCCACAATAGCAAATTAGGTTAATAGATATCAAAGTATTATTATTAAAATAAAACCAGCTACATTCTTAATTTATAGATAAGCCAGTAATTCAATTTAATTTATTTACAGTGTGAAATGTATTACCAGTGTGTGACAGGAATGCCTGGAATCTTTTCATCACTTATGGTTTTCCGTAATCTTTGCATTTGAAACTTTAATTATTCCTCTATTAGTTTCACTTCTGAATGCCTGCCTTC
The DNA here is from genome assembly GCA_033558105.1 of Coccyzus lansbergi. Classification (NCBI taxonomy): domain Eukaryota; kingdom Metazoa; phylum Chordata; class Aves; order Cuculiformes; family Coccyzidae; genus Coccyzus; species Coccyzus lansbergi. The sequence continues at coordinate 1,866,046 of JAUMJK010000056.1, read as the reverse complement.
ATTCTGAAGATTGGATGATATTACTCAATTGGAGAAGGTGGTAACCATTTTCTTTTGGACTAGATGACTTTTAAAGGTCCCTTCCAACCCACACTATTCTATCATTCTTCAGTTTAAGATCCATACTGCCAAGAGACAGTTTCCTGATAACACAGCATTTCACCTTCCCAGAAAAAAAGGTCTATTACAGGAAAAATATCTCAATTAAGTTGTATCACAAAAGAGATCCACATACAAAGAGTAAATGTCCACAAAGCTGAAAATCATAAAATAATTAACTCTTATGACTAACCAAACATGTGTGCACACTTGTGTTAAGAGAGAATACGCAGAGATAAGATTTGAACACGGAGCTGGGAATATGGGACAGTAAAAGAGAAGTAGTAAAACTGGATAGAGGATCCTACTGCTTTACATTGTCTGCTCTAACACTTATGTTTGTCTAGGAGATTAAGATGGCATATAAAAGGAGGCTAAACTGAATTGCAAGTTTAAGACAAAAATAAAATGTATTAAAGTATTTTTATGCTCTTAAATCTCCCTTTTTGTCAGATGAAACAATATTTCCTAGGCCTTGGTGAAGTTCTTAGCTTAGATAGTTTAATGTGACAACCAGAATATCATATCTGTGTTAGACTTACACTTACTTGTTAACATCTTTGAAATATAAGTAGTGAAAGCCTAAATGACTACAAAGCATAAAAATGTCCTTAGAGTCTCCTCAAAGAAAAATAATAGGAAAAGAAGACATTGAAAAGTAATATACTGTTTATATCACTATACTCATATATATCAAAATACATTTTACTTAGTTTTTCTGGTAAATTCATGAGCCCTACTCAGAGCTAGCAATATAAGCTGCAATTTTTACTGAGATTGCTTATGAATGTATTAAATAGTTTCAGTGTTCCATCATTTGTTTACACAGAAAAAGGTGAGAAGATATGTAGGGGGTTCATATTCCAGATTTAAATGAATATTTACAATTATGTTTTTATTTGTCCATAAATAAACAAGAACCGGAAATATCAAACTCTATATTTACAATAAAAATGATCACATAAGCAGAGTAGTACTTATGATTGATTTTCTTAGTTTATAAAATATTGTAGGTAGAAAACCTCCTCCTATATTTTAAAACTATTTTTTTTCTTCTTCTTCAAAAATATGAAAAAAAAAATTTTTTTATGTTCCAACTTGCTGTTTACATATATATAATGAAATATTTCTGTGTGGCTAAGTCATGCACTAACATTATTACATGAATGTTTACAGACGTCCGAAGATTGACTTGAATGATCAATAAAGACACTGAAATGTCATATAACTGATAAATTTTTTTGGCAGTACCTACAGAGAGAGAGAGATTGAGCAATCTTTTAGGTTATGTAGATTGTAGTATAAATGGAATCAAAAGAATTCTCCATAAATACATTCATATCTTAATGTAAAATTTAACTGTATGACAAGTGTCAAGAAAAAAATACTATGGAGTCAAATCATCAAAGGTATGCATCTGAGATAGTTAAGATTCATTTCATATTTTACTAAGTAAAATTCCTATAAATAGAAAGTAAAACTAATGACTTGGTATGCATAACATTAGATCTATATTGATAAACAGAAAAGGTTTTTTTCACTTAAACTTAAAAATAAAATCTCATTTATGTATTCATACAATACCATGAAATACTAGCTACTACAAAAGCAATCAGCTTAGGCAGCTCATTAATCTTTCTAATACAAATATTGTGAACCCTCTATCTCTCCTCAACAATTTTTATGTGTATGATTTAAGGATCAAAGAAATGATTGTAAATTTCCATGACAGTTTGAGATACAATGTGTTCTGCAACATGATGAAAATTAAATAGTGATTTAATTTCCCTTATTATTTTATGGCAATGTAACGTTAACAAAATAAATATGCTCTGATTGTGTTACGTAGGCAAAACAGTTTCCTGCCTTAACACTACATTCATGCATTTACTGAAATTAACCAGATTTCCAGTAGTCTAAGTAGTGTGTTCTGACACAGTATTCTTCCACAGAGCCTAAACTTTTGTGTCCACAGGTCTCTTTTTGTAGTGAAACATAAACCGGCTCTCATGGATATATACTGTGCACCAGAAGTAACATAGCTGTAAAGCTTCTCCCATGTTTTATTAAGAGATAGTTAAATTGGTTCTGGAATTTGAAATAACTTGTTCAGAATTTGCTAATATCACAGAATCATAGAATCATAGATTCATAGAATCGTAGCATAGTTTGAGGGACTTTGAAGATCATCTAGCTCCAAGCCTCCTGCCATGGACAGGGACAACTCCCACTAGATTAGGCTGCCCAAGGCCCTATCCAGCCTGGTCTTGAACATCTCCAGGGAGGGGTCGTCTCCTACTTACCTGGGAAATGGTTGGCCCTCTGGGCTGTGAGTGCACATTAACAGCTCGCATTAAGCTTCTCATCAATTGGCATATGGTTATGTTCAAGTGGTCCTACTTTGTTAAATACTCTAATGGAAATATATCCATTACTTCCAGTAACATTGGACCACACCCTAAACAACATGTAGCAATGAATTGCATACATATAAGGGCACTAGTGATTCAGAGAGCGTGTGCTGGTGAGGACCACATAGAAAGCGGGTGTGAACACACCTAGGGGTGCTAAGGGAGATACGGGTACTCTGGTACAAGCTACTCCAGTTACCAGAAAATTGCAAACGAACTCTGTTCCCTCTAAGAGGGCTGAAGGCTCGGCTACTCAGCTGAAGTGCATTTACACCAATACACGCAGCATGGGGAATAAGAAGGAAGAGCTGTAAGCTCTTGTACGGCAAGGAGCCTATGATGTCATTGCCATCACAGAAACGTGGTGGGACTATTCATATAACTGGAGTACAGATATGGCGAAGTACAAACTCTTCAGGCAGGATAGGAAGGGTAGGAGAAGAGGTGGGGTAGCCCTCTTTGTAAGGGACAACTTGAACACTGTTGAGATGGATTGTGGCAATGAGATTGAATGCCTGGGGGTTAAAATCAGAGGAGCCCATAAGAAGGTAAATTTTGTGACGGGAGTCTGTTACAGGCCACCCAGCCAAGGAAAAGCAGCTGATGAGCTCTTCTATAAACAGCTGGGGTTAATCTCTAGATCGATGCCTCTCGTTCTTGTGGGAGACTTCAATCTTCCTCATATCTGCTGGAAGTACAATAGAACAGAAAAGAAGCAGTCTCGAAGGTTCCTGGAGTGTGTGGAAGGCAACTTCCTTGCACAGATGGTGAATGAACCAACAAGGGAAGGTGCCCTCCTGGACCTGCTGTTTGTGAACAGAGAAGGCCTCATGGGGGATGTGGCAGTAGGAGGAGACCTAGGACTAAGTGATCATGAGATGATAGGGTTTTCTGTTCTAGGCAAAGTGAAGAGGGTGGTTAGCAGGACAGTAGCATTAAATTTCCAGAGGGCAGACTTTGAACTCTTCAAAAGGCTGGTTGGTAAAGTCTCCTGGGAGACAGTATTTAAGGGCAAGGAGGCCATGAGGGCTGGGAGTTCTTAAAAAGCAGATCCTAGCATTTTATAAGAAAGCCATCCCTGTGTTCTGGAAAAAAACATCTTGGTTGAACAGAGAGATCTTGAGTGATATCAAGAAGAAGAGGAATGTTTATGGGCTCTGGAAGAGGGGACAGACCTCTTGGGTTGACTACAGGAGGGAAGTGAGATTGTGTAGAGAAAAAAATATATATATTTTATATATATATATATATATATGATATATAAAGAATGATGTTGAGGCTCTGGAGTGAATCCAGAGAAGAGCAACAAAGATGGTGAATGTGCTGGAGAACAGGCCCTGTGAGGAAGGGCTGAGAGAGCTGGGGTTGTTTAGCCAAAGAAGAGGAGGCTGAGAGGAGACGTCATTGCTCGCTACAACTACCTGAAAAGAAGTTGTAGAGAGGAGAGTAATGGCCTCTTCTCCCAAGTGACAGGGGACAGGACAAGAGGGAATGGCCTCAAGATCCACCAGGGGAGATTTAGGCTAGACATTAGGAGGAAGTTTTTCACAGAAAGGGTCACTGGGCATTGGACTAGGCTGCCCAGGGAGGTGGTTGATTCACCTTCCCTGGAGGTGTTTAAGGGATAGGTGCACGAGGTCCTGAGGGGCATGGTTTAGTGTTTGATGGGATTGGTTGGACTCGATGATCTGGTGGGTCTCTTCCAACCTGGTTATTTTATGATTCTATAATTCTAAGTTATATGTAATGTCATTTCTTAGGTTTATTCTTAACATATGGAGCACTGACTTTTATTCATGACAGTCATAAAGTCCTGGACAGGTGGCCTCAGGTCTGGATAGGTGCACGCTCTCCTGGGTGAAAAACTGGTTGGATGACCAGGCCCAGAGAGTTGTGGCAAATGGAGTTAACTCCAGCTTGAGGCCGGTCACAAACGGTGCCTGCCAGGGCTCAGTGCTGGATCAGTCTTGTTCAATATCTTTATCAATGACCTGGATGAAGGCACTGAGTGCACCCTTAGATGACGCTAAGCTGGGAGGTCGTTTAGGGGCAGATAAGAATGGTTGGACTTGATAATCTAAGAGTTTTTTTCAAACTTGGTGATTCTATGATTCTGTGATTCTATGATTAAGTCTCTTGTTCAGCTTTGAAAGCTATGAAGAGTATCTGTGGTTATCAGGATTTATTGGAGGAGGTTTCTGGGGGTTTTTTGGGGACATTCACTTTGAGATGAATTCATATTCTTGCACTTATAAATAATATGCAGAATATGATTGATAAAAAGAAATCTATTCCCACATTGCAGCTTGTGCCTGTTGTCTTTCTTTCTGTTACTGAGGACCATCAAAACAAGCCTGGCTCCATTTTCTCCATATTCCCCTGTAAGGCAGTTCAGCAGTAAGATGTTCTCTTAGCCTTCACTTCTTGAGGTCAGACAAATTCACCAAGTTTCTCTTCATACATTATATGCTCTAGACACCATTTATTACCTTGGTGGCGCTCCACTGAACTCACTGAACTAGCTACATGTTTGCTAATACAGGAAGGCAATACAGGCACACTGTTGACTCATGTGCATCTTGTCCTCCAAGACCACAGGTTTTCTTTTGGTTTGGGTTTCTTTTGTTTGGGGATTGGTCCCCACCCTCTTTCATATGCCAAGCTGCTTTCCAGCCAGTCAAACCACTCTCTCTTTTAGATTCTGCATGGGGTTATTCCAGCCCTGGTGCAGACTTTCCTTTTTCTGTGGCCGAACTTCCAGAATCTCCTTTGAGTTCATTTCTCAGCCTGTGGAGGTACTGGAGTATAATAGGTCTGCTCTCCAGAGTAACAGATGCTCTTCTCTAACTTATTATCTGCAAATGTGCTGAGAATATGTCTCACTTATTTTGCAAATATAGAGAGTTCATTTTTTTTAGTTATGGTGCCATAAAATAGAGGTTAGAATAAGAACACATGCAAATGGTACAGAATACTGCATACAATCCCTGTTTTCAGTACACAACGGGGGATGACATGATTGAAAACAACCCTGCAGAGAAGGACTTGGGGAATGATGAAAAGCTTGCTAATTGATGAAAAGCTTGACATGAGCCAGCAGTGTGCGCTTGCAGTCCGGAAGACCAACCATATCCTGGGCTGCATCAAAAGAAGGACAAGCTGAGAGAGTTGGGGTTGTTGAGCCTGGAGAAGACAAGGCTCTGAGGACAACTTATAGGAATATCCAGTACCTGAAAGGAGCCTACTAGAAAGCTGGACAGGGACTATTCATAAAAGCTTGTGGTGATAAGGCAAGTGGGAATGGGTATAAATTGGGGAAGGGCAGATTTAGACCAGGCATTAGGAAGAAATTCTTCACCATGAGAGTGATGAGACACTGGAACATGTTGCCAAGGGAAGTTGTGGATGCCCCATCTCAGGAGGTGTTCAAAGCCAGGTTGGATGGGGCCTTGGGCAGCCTGACTAGTGGGCGATGTCCCTGCCCATGGCAGGGGTGTTAGAACTAACTTATCTTTAAGGTCCCTTCCAACTCAAACTATTCTATGGTTCTATGATCCTAAATAGAAAAAAATCTAAGAAAGTGAGAACACATGCACCACCTAGATTTAACTACATACGGCACTACTGGATCATGCATATTCTTTGGTATCTGCATGTATTTGTATCTTTATCGATACAAAGTTACTAAAACAATTAAGAACAAGTTTTTATTTGAAAATTAAAACAGTTTCAGCGCTTTATTTGCATTCTTCCCAGGGGAAGACATTGAAGGTATATCTGCTATGAAATGGTTAAGTACCTTAACTGTGAGATACAAATGATTCTTTTGTCTACTGCACCAGTGATTATGTGAATTCTAGAAAGTAAAACCATTTTACAAGCTTCTTTTCTCAGGTCAAGTGTTATTAAAAAAGTCATTGAGCAATAAACACACTGGATGCTCTTTCCTATAATCTTTTTAGCTGTAATTATTCTTAATTTCACTACTTTGTTCCATAAGGAAAACAGTGAAAGTAATCAGTAGTTTTCAATATCTCGTAAAACAAAACTGCTCTGTAAAAAAAGGTTAGAACATTTTCATTCAAAGGAATACCTGCTCATTCCAGGTGTTGTAGAATTTCTTTGTTAATATATATAAAAAATCCTATAGTTTTTTCGTGCTTATTATCCCAGCTAAGTTTCCTTGGGTACTTTGGACTAAGAGGTTAACATATGACACAGCAAGTATTGAAGGAAACAATGATCTTTAGAGATACCTCTATCTAGTATGAAGATATCATGTGGAGTAGTAATTTAATTCTTTGAGAAGAAGGTTGCAAGATAATCAAAATTCTATGGGTTCAGGGAAGCTAACATCTGATTTTTGGTTCTAATATTTTGCTGAAAGAGTACATCAACTTACAGGGAAACTTTATTTTAGAGTTATGTGTTTTATAGTTTATTGAGTTCTCTGATGAATAAAGAGAATGGAAGGCTTTTATAATACAAGTAATCTTGGTTTCACTTGCATACATCACATTCACAGAAAACAGAAACTCTAGAGACAGAAAGAAATATTCAAAAGTAAAAATCCATGATGTGATTAACTAATCAAGAAGAATTATCCAGAACTTCCAAGTGTCCATATTCCCTTATTAAATAATCTTTTAAATCTGGTGATGCTAATGCTGCTCTAGTAGCAAAATTTCTAATATATTTAATGAGAATTAAAATAGAAAATTCTATAATATCAAGCCATAACTCATTACAATGAAATTAGGTGTTTACTAAATAGCTGAGAATCATAAGATTCAGATACAAATGCTTCTAAGTTGTTTTCTCTTGTCTTTGGAAAATAATAGACATCATAGAGTTAATCATCGCAGTCAATAACTACAGCTCTTTAAAAAACAAAGATCTTGACAACCATCATCTTCCTCTGAAGCTATAAGTGTACTTTCTGTAAATAAGAATAATCAATGGCAATTATCAATAATTTACTCCCTACGATTGCTAAAAACTGCTGTAGAAAAATCTCTCATAAAAGTTCCATTGATTAAAATGACATTGAAAAGCATTTTCTGGGGCAATGTGTACCAGTATAGATTGCCTCTCTTTTAGCTACACGGAGTGGACCAAATTATGGTGTCAGTTACATCTCTGTAACATCACTGAAGTTAATATGACTTGCATGGGCATATCGGGAATAAGATTTGAGCCTTGAATAGTCAGAAGCACTGTGGTTTGATGTATATGAATGAGCTCTGACTTATCAGGTATTTGATATACTTTTCAACTTTTATTCTATTTAAAAAGGTCAATAAAGAAAAAGATATCATACAGTATCTTAGCCTTTTTTCAAAACCACTACTACAAGGGAATAGAGTATTACATTTTCCGCTCTACATCAGACTTACTTGAGATTCTAAACCAAACCAAACACATATGCACCCTTGGAGTGTCAAAGAGATTGAAGGAGTCAAGTGCATATGACTTTATTTTTTCCCCTAATTGCAAATTTATCCCAACTCTCCAGAAAAAAGTTATTAGTTTGTTTTTTTGATAAAGCCTTTTGCCTTATATTTACAGCTTTCTACCTCACATTTAATTAAAGAGTTCTTGGATTGATAGTAATGAAAGCTGAATATTTAGAGGTGATGTTTCACAAAGAATATATATTCTAATAACACATAACATGCTAGTGCCAAAGATCCCTATCAGAGTGACATTTAAGGGAACGATATGCATATTCAAAACTGCATTTTCTGTTTGGTTATCTACCTTGCTCTGTGAGACATGCTCTTACTCAAACTCTTGTCATTTCGCAGAGCCTTTTAGCTCTTGTCTAGTCTTTGTTTCTAGCTAAAGGTCGCAAAGATTATGCAAATACACCAGAGGGTCTAAGAAAATAACCAATTATTAAATTATTAATTTAATTATTAAATAACCAATAAAAAACACCCTTCGACATTTTTCATCTTTTTCTTTGATTTTGACATGATATTACTAAGTGCATTACATGTAAGAAATAAGTGAAAGATACTTTAGTTGCTGGAAAAATTCTGGGATACACATATAGTTTAGGAAAGAGAAACTGTTTGCACTGTCTGTGAAACCGTGCCTGCAGAAATTAAAATACAAGATATTGCATGAAATTTACCTTTCATAATCAGAACATCAGCCTGTATTCCTCTTGGGTCTAGCTTTCAAGTTTCCCTCCAGTCTTGTGGGTATTTTTGTTGTTGCTTTTAGCGTGTGTTTTGTGGGGTGTAGTAGTTTGGTTTTTTTGGGGGGAGGTGAGGGTGATTTGATTTGCCCTGTTCCCCCCTTACAAACCTAGAAAAGAATCCATTACTTTCAGAATGTGTTTCTTTGTTGATATTTCTTGTTACTGCTGTAAACTTGAAATGCTTTCCAGAAAAATCTTCAAGATCTATGGTAGGAAAGTTTATTTTTGGTGTTACTCATTGTTACCTTCTGAAGCTGTTTATGAATGCATGAATGGATTAGTGGCATCAGCTGCTGAGATCAAGCTGTGAAACAATAGAGCTGCTGAACCAGCAGAAAATGGAGAAGAGATGGACTAGTGCTGTTACTAACCATATGGGTGAAGAAAAAAATGACATTTCTTCCAAGGAAATGCAATAAAGCTAAACCCAAGACTGTACGGGAATGCTATCAAATACATACTAATCCATAGGCACAGTGTAAACACACAATCATTTGCTACTATGAATTATCATAATCTAAAAAGTTTAACAGAATTGCAGCAATTCAAATTATATGTTTCCCTCCCAAAATATCAACAAGAACCTCTTAAAAGTCACTGTGTAATGGTAATTCTTTCCAGAACTTTAGAATAACTATACTAACTGGATAATTGGAGTTCACAAAATACAATTAATGAAAGAGAGGGGAGTTCAGGATTGCAGAAAATCTTGTAGATTAACAAATATAGAAAATAAATTGAAAGAGAGAAGAGTATTTTAAAAACCATAATGCTTTTAGCTACAGACTTTGGATTTTGAGCTTGATTCTAAAGTATGAAATGCCATAGGAGTTATCTTTTTGTGATAAATCATCAGTCCTCTGTTCTGAGGCAAATTCACAGGTCCTCATGAAAAACTAATTACTAATGTGAATAGTACTGCCTTTCACTGTAAGAAAAACAACCAAAACTACAGGGTAAGTGTTAATGGAGAGAGGAAAAAAAAGAAGAGGGAAGAGAATTTGTATAGCAGTTTTCCATGTTGAAAGGAAAGTGATAAAATTGTTTTCAATTTTTATCTGTTTTGGTAAAAAAAATCCCAGATTCTGGTAGATAAATATTTTTATCTTGTGAGTAGATTGCTAGGCCCTACCTACAGTAGGTTGTAAGTTCCTACAGTCAGTTGTAGAGTTTAGATGCAGTTCTCCCAGGCTCCTTATGCGGAGCAAGCAAAATAAGTAAGCAAACAAACTGAAAATACTGAAGAATACCTCAACTTTCAGCATTCTAGGCTCATATTATTTACTGAGATTTCATAACACAGATTATGGAGGGATGTGCCAGAGACCAGTTTCGTTACCATTTCAGTAATGCCATTGGGGAATGCTCAAGAACTGTGTTGACGTGAACTCTGCCTGTAATTTCTGGGCAGCAGTGCATCTCCTATACTGCTCAGACACTGTTCAAACAGAAAAGGCATATGAGCTGCTAATACGCAGAAAGCAAACAGGTTTGCTGTAGCGGGCAATGTTCTACCTTGGGTTTAGATAGCTCAAACTGCTACTTGTTTCTACTCCTATTAAAAAATAATCTGAAAGCAAAAATAATAAGCTAGAAAATATGAAAGTAGTTTCCTATGTACAGAGACTGGTTTAAGGAGCGAAAACAGACTCTTTGTAATAGCTTTCCCATAGAAGTGAATCATCTAAACCTGCATAGCATTGTATTTTCCCTGTGATAATATCAGAAATCATACCATATTTTACTGAGTTTGGAGGTAAAACATTGTGTGTGTGTAGGTGGTTCCAAATCATACAATTACCGAAATAATGTAGGGAAGTAGCACTTGGACTGTTGGTGCTCAATGTCTTTCTAAAATATATCCATTTAGGAAGTTACATAAAACATAAATTACATTATTGAAATCACTTACAACTTGAGAGGATGCATCTGTATTCACACCATTTCCAACAGAAAATCGTCACCCCGTCTCTCCCTGAAATCTTAGCAAAACCCCTTTATAGGCAAATAATGTATTGCAAAAACTACGGTCTACATGATTTTTCGGCACAGTCTTACTGATATACAAGAGACTGCCACACATGAATTACAAGCTACCTTACACATGTAATTTTTCATATGAGCAATAACCAAAAGGTGTCCTTACACTTTCAGTGATGGGAAGACATATACATATAGAGCTGGATGGCTGACAGCTGGTATTAAAAACAAGGCCAAGTATTATCCAGTAAAACTGATAGTCTTTTGACTTAAACCCTGCTTACCTATGGTTACTCACATTTTCAAAAGATTGCGCAACTACTGCATTTATATAATATTTCTTTCTTCCTTTTTGCATGGTAAAGAAGGTGTTTACTGGAGTTTTTCCTGGTATATTTTTTCAACTCAATGTAAATAAAAATGCAAAAAGCTGAAGACAATCATTAGCCTTCTGAAAACTGACAGAAGAAAAATCGTATGATTCACTGTCTCTCTTGCAGGATAATGACAGTGAGGAGACAGTCAAGAGAGAACATAGAGACTGATGTTACCTCTATGTTCTCAGTATGCACTATAAAAACTAAAGCACATGAATTACAATTTATCATTTAAATGGATGATGGCAATCATATCAGACATTAACATAGCTGTATACAAAATGGACATGAGTATCTTTTCCAGAATGATTGTTCATTTTTACAGGCTTTAAAATTCTAGTAAGTTCAGTTATCAGTCACTTGGAAGAAAAATAACATGATATATGATCCAGCTTCTGATTGCACCAGCACTGTCTTGCTCTGCACTCCACATTGATTAAACCATCACTGCCTTCAGGTTTTTTTACCTTTATAATCTTAGTTTCCCATCCTCCTTGCAATTTGGCTAAAGTTGAACTCCTGATCACAATTTCTTTATTCATTGACGTTGCTCTGCTGGTTGTGTTGCTTGGTTTTTTATTTCTACAAAAAAGGTACAAGCGGAGGGTTCAATTACAGAGGGCACTTGCATTGCCCCAGGGGGTGGAGAAACCTACAAACTGTGAATTAGAGTTACAATATGCCTCCTATTTCTCTTCTTCTATAAAATCATTGATGTATCTCCCCTACACCACCCCTACACTTAATTATATACTGAGGCATGTATAATTAATTATTTATACATGCTCTGATACAGCTGCATTGGCTGTGACACTGGGAGGAGAAAAGCTGAGCCTACCACCTGTGCAGAGGGAGAAACAATAGCTCTATTGAGGCTGTGTTTGCCTTCCTTGCTGTACTGTTCTTAAGTTTTATTTCTTTTAAAAGGAAAACTAAAAAGATAAAAAGTTAGAAAGTAAGTACTTTTTTCCAGGAGATGTTCTTTATTTTACTAGTCTTCAGATTAGGGTTTTTTTTTGTTTAGAAATTACATGTAGATGTAAAAGTGGTTTATGTATCAGGATATACATTTTCTCTCAAGGGGATGTCTGACAATGTGTTAACACAGTGTATAATGGAGAGGGTAGGGGGCAGATCACAGGCCAGATTGTTAGCTGGTATAAAAGAGGTGTTAATGCCATTGACTTTAATAGGGCTACGTCAATATCCACCAGCTTAAGATTCTCTGTATCACAGCCCATAGACCACTTGCAGCTTGCAAAGCCTTTGTATTCAGTCCACAAAGGGACTTTTTAATTGTGGCTATACTTGACAGAATCATAAAAATGTACTATTATCAATTTACGAAGTGATTCTCTAGCATTCCTAAGGATTAACATCTCTCCTTGGAAGCACACAGAGTTGTGGGAAAACCTGCTCTGCTAAATCCAAGTTGAATTCAGAGGTGACCATTGAAAACTTTCATTAAAGCATTTATATTGAGATTACTCATTTTGAACCTGTGCTGTTTCAAATTACTAGCAAGGAAATCTAGCTGTGAAAATCCTATCTTTGAGTAAATTAAGAAAGCATGTTGATTTTTTAAGTAATTTTGTGTATGCAGTGTATCAGCTTGTTAGACAAAAAAAATCAACGCAGTTCATGTAAATTCTATAATGCCGTTCTGAGCCTCATGTCTTATCTGTTAAGAGTTTGAGCTTGAATAAAACTTTGGAGATTTCTCCTCTATATGCCAACTGTTAAGTAAAGTTTTTTTTTAAAACAGAGAAAATACCTAACATAGAGTTATTTCTGTGGAACGGAGTTTCCACGATTTATTTGCGAGAGAAAAATTACTTTGCTCTCTGGTAACTAGTAGAAAAAAATAACCCCTGAATGTCTTTATGTAACTAGGATAGTATTATCAATAATAAGGACTTAAAAGATAAAATACAGCTTTCCTAAGTTCCCCATTCTTTCTCCCCTGCAGATTATAAATTTAAATAACAGGAAAAAAGTAAAGAATGCATAGTTTTTAATAAGTTATTGCAGATTTTGTGGCTAAAAGCCTTCAGTGCTTCAAGCATCATCCTAACCCATCTCCCCCCAAGTAATAAAAACTTTTTTCTTCTCTAAATAAAATCTGTATCTGCATATGTGAAGCTTAGAGAACAGCTGGGCCACTGAGAAAATATCAAATACTGTGGAAGTTGGCAACATCAAAACTGTTTGTGTTGGAATATATTTTCCCCAGGAGGTGGGTGTACTTTGGCAGTCAGTGAAATGATCCCCAGATATCCGTCACTCCCATTGCTGTTGAGATATTACACTAATAAGTACCAAATTCTGGCTCCAGAACATGCACATTTCAAAAGCTGACATCAATGGGGAACAGATAATCCTCTGAAGGCAGAATGATTCAATAATTTTGTTGAACACTTTTAAAGTTGCGCAGATTTTTTGGACAATATGAAAAGAACTAGAATGACAGAGCTTTACTATTATTAACAACAGTGTTATCTTAATAACTTTAAAAAAACAATGTAAGTTTATCACAAAACTACTAAAACTACCTGCACTTATATTCCTATCAAAATTTTTTTTGAGTATCCAGTGTTAACTAAATTGGCTTTAGAGACTGGTGTCAGTTTTCCTTTCCGTTCTTTCTTTACTACTAGGGCTCTTTTGATGGAGATATTCCTACTTCAATAGTGCTGGTGTTTAACACACCAGAGAAAAGAGGATATTCTGTTTCTTTTAAATACGTGGATGGTGTAAACCATCAATATACATGGCTGTATTTTTTTCAGGAAATGTTCCCAGTATTCAAATCAGAGTGAAAATTTCACAGAATAATCTAAAATTTTCTTCTTGTCTATTATTCTTTCTTTGCACGTGGCAGATATTGGTATCATCTAAGCCCATTTAATATAACAGTTAGTGAAATTTTAGTACATTTAAAAATACTTGGATCTTAACCTAAAAAAAATTTAGAAATATCCAGCTGTAAATTCAAATGTTTGCACAGAATTTCTTCAGATCTTGCTGCTTAATACCAAACCTTTTTCTTTGCAAGTCCATGCTATACTCTCTTTCTCATCTATCAGGAGAAAACATTACTTAATTTAACAATTCAAGAAAGAAATCAAAATCCATTAAACAAAAGAAGAAAGTTAAACATTAACACACAGATAAGATTGTGCAGTAGTACAGAACTTTACCTTTCCAGAATCATTCACAGGTAAGGGAGTTATGAAGACTGGTCAGAACAAAACCTAAATGTAAATGTTGAGTTTTTATTTCAGTTGCTATTCTGCTGAACATGTATAAGTTTCAGTTTTTACAGTCAAAAGCAAACAATAGAACTTGTCTCAAGTTGAAAACTCAAAGAAACTCCCTCAGAGTTTTGAGTGGAGCCAAACAATTCCCAACACTTATCTAAAACTAGATGCAAGAAAACAGCTTTTTCTTCTGATGTAGAAAAACTATTTTTCAACTGAAAATGAAAGTTGTGCCATTTTATACTTTTATTAAAGTAGCTAAAAAAGAAAATTGAGTTAATTATTGACACTAATGAACTGTATGCTTCTGTCTTTTTTTATGCAACTAAAGTACTAATAGCAACATTAAAGCCTGTTTGAATAAATGCAGGACATGTAATACAAACCAATAATTTTTTCAGTGATATTATAAGCCAAAATTCATTTAATGTATTGTAATGATCTGTAAGAGACTATCTGTTAAACAAAAAATATTTGTCTATGAAAGTGGGAATTATTGTGAGCAATTTACAACAGAGAAAATATTCAAGAATATTCAAAACACTTGGATTGTGAAACTAAACATGTCCCTAACCAGATTAATTTCATAGCTGTGCCTAGCTTTTATCATATCTGAGATAATTTAATGGAAAGAAGATTCTAAGCACAAATACTAGGTCAAATTTTCTATACAGATATACTTGTGTAACAGCATATGTGTACTTCTCATCTTTCCACTCGTAATCACTGATTGTGTTTTTAAGAGGCTTTTTAGCTCATTTCAGAAATCCTCATCTCACTTTTCCTCTTACAGCTGTTTGTCAATTTGTAATTTACTGAGTGGCTGGATACATGCAGAAGGACACTATTCCAGAATACACTGCATTATAATATGGCCTAATAATTTCTTCATTTTTCATTCTTTCAACTATTCAAATCCTTACTCCTATACCAAAGATTTTTTTTTTTTTTTTTGAGGAACAATCTTTTTTTCTCTAAGTTTTGTTTGCCTCCTGAACTAGCACCATTGCTTAAGTAGAATTTTTTTTGTCGAAGCCTCACGTTTTGTCCCTTATTTGAAAATTCCCAGTCCTCTTTGTGATTTGTTCTTAATTTTAGTTAATCTTCCTCAACTACAAGTTTGCACCCTGTGAGGCAAATAATAGCCTGATTTAATGTTAACTACCTGATTAAACAGAACATAGAATTTTTCGCTGCAAATACAAAATATATGCCTGGAAGGAAAGGAAGTAATATTATGATTTGATTCTATTCAAACTCTTTATTGCAAGGACATATAAAAATTCAGGGTATCCACAACCAAGTCATAGTTGTAACCAGTGGTCCAGCTCTGTAATTCTCAAGTAGTTATTCTATTACACAAAGTAATATCAGCTAGCTATAGGGACATTTCCTCTTTTGTAAATTATGCAGCCCCCAAGTCCCTTGAATGGAATCCATACTGTGGCATCTCTTCAAAGCCTATTGTAATCCCCTGCCTGTCCATACATGGGAATTTTCAGATGGACTTGTCAGAGCAGAAATAAAATATTTTCCATAATCATGTCCCTTCTTTTAATTGAGTGTTTTAAGTAAGAATAAATGATGTAGCTTATTTTAAATTTGATCCTTTTAATTTTCTATCAGCTTCTGATAAACCCAAGATTCTGGTCAATGCCAACACAGAAAGGATATATGCAATCAGAAATACGACAGAAAGAACTGAAATAAAAGCTCATTCAAATATGTGTCTCCTGCTTGTGTACAACTGGATGGGTCTTCTCCTTTTGTGAATCACTCGGAAGATGAAGTGATCCTGAAAACTGAGAGACTTGAGGAGCTACCTCAAAATTAGGAAGAGTTATGGTAAGCCAGTCTAGTGTAGTTTTCAAATCAAAACATTACTGAGGTTCACAGATGCATTGCCATTCGTCATTTATGAACCTCACAGTTTTTTCTAATGGAAGTTGATAACTGGAAAAAGATAAGGAAACTTGTTGTTGTAAGATTTCCCGTCTGCTAATACAGATCCTTAAGTTTGATTAACTCTCAAAACTGACCTTAAAATAGCTTGAACTTAGTACAGACCACAGGATACAATGTATTCACCAGGTTTTGCATAGCAGAAATTCCATACTTAAGCTGTGCTGTCAGTTAGGCAGGTCCCACAGTAATGGTGTGTCTTCTGTCAAACATTTCTGAATAGACCCTTGTTCCATTTGATGGTTTTCTGAGGGACCTTTATCACAGTTCTGATGTACCGTGACCTGATAAGCCTTTGTTTAGCACCCTTCTATCACTATTTCACCTTAACATGCATCTAGGGACTACCGTCAATATGTCAGGTTTTTTTGCAATGATAGTGTTCACCAGTGATTAAAGCAGATTAACCAAATGTTTTTGTTACAAAACAGAGTCTGCATCCTACAGTCTTCCTAAATCCTTGTTAACAGGAGTTTCATCACCTGAAAGGTTAGCTGTTAATATATGATAAGGTTTCTAAGAGCATAAAAGTCTCTAAACATATCAATTATGTGAGAGAGGCATGTGTAAGGTGTCTGAATTATTGTCAGATGATGTTTTAACTAATCTACCTGTATTTGTCTCTGGGTAGTAAGAAAATACCATAGCATAATCATGCTTTAGAAATTCAGTTGAGCTATTTTATGGAGGAAGAAAAAAAATGGAGTTTCAGGTTAGTACATTTATTGTTGATGTTATTTAAATCTAAATAAAACACCAAACCATTAACAGATGTAAGAGTATGTATAGCTTACAATGTCAGAAAAACAGAAAACTACTTAGCTGATCCAGAAAATATTGAGTTCAAGTTATTAACCTGTCAGCACTAACAGTACAGGATCAAATGTAAAGAGAATTAAGAAAAAGATGCTTCAGAGAGTCATCAGACTGCCTTTTGTCTTTTCTTTTTCACTGAGAAGTACAAAATAGCATTCAAGGAATTAAGTAACAAATTAAAACTCTGCTTATATATAAATATAAAAATATGCTTACTCAATTTATTCTTGGTTTTGGAGCAGGATATTTTTAAAGCTTTCCACTGTTCCAGGTAACTTCTATACTGACTACTACAAATACAGCCAGGTTATCTCATCCTGACACGACATGTAGTGACTAGCACTATCTTCTGCACACCTTCTGGATTTCACCTAGTCCAGTAGACATTTGTTGTAACTGCACATGTAAAAATATAATACTCAGTTCTTTACTGAATATACAGTAGATGAATCTATGTTTGTAGGGGAGCCATAGTGAGGTCAATGTGGATAGACAAGGACATAAGTCTTTGCAAAATTTCAATAATAAACTTGATTTCTGTATCTAGAGTACGTGAAACCTAGGTGACATAAAGAACATTTCAGTTGTACTTCAGTTCTCCTACTAATTCAGGTTACTGTTAATAATAAATTGTATCATTTTATGAAGATAAGGAGTTCTATTCAAGGAGATAAAAAAGCATGTCAGAATCCAGGAACCTTACATGGAATTGAGTATGACTTTTTAATTTAGAATGCTAAAATAAACAAATCTTGAGTTATATAGAACATACTTTACAGCACATATAAATAACACTTAAATACATGTGCCCAGATGTACGCTTCCATGTTAATTTGTATAATAACTATATAGGAAATTAACTATTACTTTTATAATAAATTTTTTAACCATAATTTATTCCATATTTCATGAAAAAATAGAAGGTTCCAGTCATTAACTTTTTCAATCATAGGTTTGAACGACAATTTTCAAAGGCTTTAACTCTTTTTTCAGAATAAAAAAATAAATCAGAAATGACAAATTATAGATTGCGATCTAAATCATAACAGGAAAGAGCTATTTTCAGTGTCCATGATGTAAGTGGTTACTAATATATCCATGCAGCTGAAGGAAAGTATATTAAAAAAGGCGATTAAATAAACTACATTTTGGTTGTGATTCATAGTCATAACAGCAATTATTTTCTGATCTCAACAGGCTAAGGAAAGGAGGAGTGTAGTTTTTCAGTTTTAGTGCTTGAGGAAAGCAGTAAACTTTCTGAAAGTTATCATACCACTTACATTCTTCTGTGTACCCTAAACCACTTTTTGTGAGTAGAGATATATGTTAAGAATGTCGCTTAATGACGTATTTTTGTGATTTTATCCATGGTTAGCATCTCCCCCCATACTTTCTCACTAACTAGATACTCCATAGTATCTTCACTCTATTTCTTTTGACAGAAATTATTAAAGCTACAGCTGACAGGGTTGAGAACTCTTTCTCCAGGTAGTAACCTTCATCTAGTGACATTCTGAAAAAGGATTATAAAAATCTGTTTAAGTGTTCCTCATGAAAGAATATAGTTCTATGAACTATTTTATAGTATCTAGTACATCAAATTTTGGAATCAGCATCAGACACTGATAGAACTGACACATTTAACAATGGTACAGTTTTTCTTTGAAAACTCTGTTTCCTTCCAGGGGCATGGGGTGATGAGACTTGAGGCGTAAACACACAATATAATTCTCTTCGTTTTAGAAATTATTTTCTAGTTGTAAGACTTCAGGGATCACAATACAATTCCCAGTTAATGCAATAGTTTGTCTGTTTTCCAGAGCAAGTGCACTACCAGAAATGACATATGCAAAATGTTGATATTTTTTATTTCCCTCAGTATTTCAGGACTAGAATCTAATAATAAAGTACATAAAAACTACGAGTTGGAAATGTAATAACCATGTTCTTTCATAATCAATTATCTTCATAGTCTGTGACAAGAGGTTCTTCAACTCTCTGCATAGCCTGATTTAGAAATGTATCATCAGCATTTAAGAAATACTATCTTTTTATTGATTTCAGATTTTTCCACAAACAGGTGATAAACATGGTTCCAATAAATAAAGGTTGAATGGAACAAATCCGTTTTCTTTTTATTCTTATAAGTTATGCTCTTGTATTCTTATATTCTTATAAGCTATGCTGTATATGTAACTGGTTCACCAGGAAACATAAATGTTTGTTCTTACTTGTATCTACTTCTGAAAATGCTTCACTTCAGGAATACAAAATCCATGCATATATGCACGAGGTTATATGGGACTAAAGGCATAGATTAGAATTGAACAAGGAGATTCAGACAAAATTATTTCTATATTAAACTGCTTTGACTTTGCACATCAACTATACTATGTTTTAAATCTTTCCACAAAGTTTTGTTAGAAAGAAGAATAACGTTTTATATTTTTATCATAACATTGATTCTTTGATGTAGAATTGATTCTTCAGGCTCTGAAACTCCATCATAGTTACAAAAGAAAATACATATTTTTAAATGCTGTTTAATGAGTGAATACAAGTTTTTTTTAAACTAACTTCTAAAGGATGATTGCTTTGATCTTTTAGCTGTAGTCCTTCAGAAGTGACAGCTCGCAAAGAAACACAAGGAAGCATTCAGATTTAAAATCTACTGAGAAATATTGAAGAATAAGAGGGTGTTTTTGGCTTCAGGAGACATACCATACCATTTTATGTTAAGAAACAGAACCCATCCCTGTGTCCTAATTACTCTATAGTAAAGCCAGACTGAGTTCTGAGTGGTCAAAATAGTAATCTATACTTTAGATTAAGCTAGATTTGTTTGACTTTTGCTGTGAATCTTCTCACATTCTATCACAACTATCTATAAAGTAGGTAGTAAACAAGGACATAAAAGCTAGGAGCCATCAACTCATAATGCAGCAGAGACCGTTGAAAAGTGATTTTTCACTCTGAGTGAGTCACAGAATTTAAGAACTGGTCCACCAACTAAATCAAGGAAATCCATTTTCAATTTCTGTTAGTTACCTTGAAATCTTATATAATACAGTATACAATTTATTTGGCAGAAAAACCTTCTGGATAACTGTTTAAACATCTTGTTTATTCCCTCACCCCTGTGGGCAAGGGATTACTCGTTGGAAAATTCTCACTTGTTTCAATGAAATCAGTCATGATTTAGCACTATACAACAGAAGTAAGATATTTTCAGTCTTGTTGTTTGCCATGAAATATTGATACATATGAAAGACACTGACTGGCATTTATATGCTTTCTGAAGTTTGGTCTTTTTAAGTACGGCTTCTTGTTCAACAAAGAAAGCCAGCAGTGCTTGCAGTTCAAAGATTTTGCTCATCAAAAAGATCTAGCAGTCAGTAAGAACTATAGGTTATGGGAAACCAAAACCAGGAAATCCATACTCAGAATATCTAAATGCTCTTTGATTGAAATCAGTCCTGTGAATAAGTCTTCAATGCCGTATATACCTCAAACACTCCTCACAGTTTTGTGATTATGACATTTATCTTCTGGGAAGGTCCTTTGTCTGTTATCGCTTCACTCATTTCTTGTATATGACTAATATTTCTGCACTTTCTACAGAACTACAGTTACACAAAACCACTGCTTTCTTTCAACTTTACGATATGCAGGTGTTTGGGTTTTTTTTTGTTTTTCTTTGTTTCTTATGGAAATTAGACATAAAAGAGAAGTTTGGATGGAAAAGGAAAGCAAGAAAATGCACATTGAAGAACTGAAGAATAATCATCTGCAAGTGACAAAATAACTACTGTTAAACCACAAACTAAGTGAGTCTTATTTTCTGGCATCCTCATATATGCTAATTATTACCTTATTAACTTCAAATTCACTGAATATAAGCATGGATTGTAGAGCTCTTTGGTTTGACTATGAACAGCAGAAATTTTTCTTAAGAGGTCTTAAAAATGATCAGCTACAAGCATATATCCTGATGTTAATTTATTTATTATAACATTCATTTAATAACCAAAACCTAAGAACTGCCATAGTTGCTATTAATATAATTTGCATTTACAATTTTCTATAAGATAAAATAGTAAAACTCTTTGCATCCACATGTAGTGTATATATTTCAAACTCCAAGCTTCTCTTCCATAAACTATGCCTCAGATAGGCTAAAGATTCAAAGTCTTACGGCTATGTCTGATGCCACTTAGCCCTCAAAGAACTGAATTAGTCAAAATATGTTTGTATTGGAATACTTGGATACTGTTACAGCAGTTTTAATTTACTCTTTTTATCTTTATCACAGGAATAACATGTTTTCGATTTTTGAAGCTTGATTCATTCTTATGTCTCAACCCATTTTTCTCACAGTTGTTTCTTGTTTTCTATTATCTTTTCTGATTTGGAATGAACAAACCAAATGACAGAATAAATTGACAATATTATGGTCTAGATTTTTGATTCTCTTTTATGAAAGGGTTGCAGAGAAATTTCTTTATAGTTTGAAAAACTTCAGTGTTTATATTCAAAACCATTAACCAAACTACTCATTTCTTCCAGCCGTCTCTACAATCTACTTTTGATACTTTGAGCCTCATGAGGAACACCATGTTTGTACTTCTAGAGGCATGGCTATTCACAGTTTCAGTCATCTATTAGTAATCTAAATTCTCAGGAAAGAATTCTGAATGTGTTATTCTCCTTTCTGTCTTTTACTGAAATTCAGCAAATTTTGTTACATAATAAAGCACTGAATAAGTACCAAGATCACATTTAGAGGTGATCACTGATCAGGGCTCCTCTAAATATGGTAGTGATGTTCTAATGGACCTTATACATCTAAAGGATATCTTTACACACAAAGAGGAAGGAAGGAACAAATCTAATGGTTGAGATGTCACCTGTCTTCTTTCAGGAAAAGTTCTGCTGTGATCAGAGAATTTAAAAAAGAATCCAGCTAAAGCATCACTTACACTTTCTTGTTTTTCATATCCAAAGATCTTGAATAAAAACTAGATTTCTAAAGTAATCTCTCAGGTTTGCATATTGATTGTATTAATCATGAATTAGGGGTTGAAAAACACAGGAAAACTTGGAAATGTGAAGTCATTATTATCCCTTTTATAAAGAGATGCCACAAATGGTGAAACATAAGCAGAGGGTTTTTTTTCCCAGAAAAGTGTTTTTTAATTAAGAAAATTTCTCTTAAGTAGAAAAAACTACTTAGAAATTGTGTCGCGAAAAAAAATAAAACCAGAAAAATTCTAAGATTTTTTCAGTGTTTTAGAACAAAGTACTCAACTTCAAATTCACATTCAAATAATGTTTTGGTGAGAAGCTTATTGGCATTTAATTGTCATGTATATTTCATGTCCTGACGGTGCTAGGTTTTATTTTTTTACTTACAATATTCTCAGCTGACTCTTCAGGTAATTTTTCTCTATGCACTTTTTGAGCACTATGGTCAAGTTAGATTTTCAGGGTCAGCATTATGAATTTTGAGTAATCCTACTGATGTAAAAGTTACCACGAATTTAGATGGACCTCAGGACCTCGCTGAAGGTTAAATATGACCGAGTATAAATGTTCTGTGAAATAAGAGGATGTACATAGCTGAATTCTGGACATTTAGCTCTCAATATTGAAGAATTTTTCCTGAAACATGAAAGGTGATGAAGAACAATTTTAGATCACAAAAGATGATTATTTTGTCTCTCATTGAGTTTGGCTATGGATATTAACACATTTAGGTTTTTCATGCAATTGTTAGGTTTGAGGGCTATTGCTGTTTTAAAAGAAGATGTTTGTAACTTCTTTGGCCAAATTTCTACAAGTTCATGGGGCATTTAGGAACTTTATCTTTTAGCAATAGCTTCCAGTATGAGAATATGAAGCTTGGAATTTGTAAAAAGAGCACTTAGGAATATGCTTATGGGCTTCCCAATGCTGTATGAAAGAGAAAGATCTGCTTTAATATTTTCTAATACTTTCCTGCATTTAGTTCTAATCCTTAAACATGATAAAAAGAAGGGCTAACCAATCTGCTGACATTTACTAGAACACAGAGGAATGAGGAGCAACAGGAGCTCCAGTTGTGGGATTGCAGAGTTAAGAGGAGAAAAGAAAGGCATGAAGTAGATCTTGTAGATGACGTATGCATTGTGGCTAAATGTAGTGGGGCACACTGTCAGGTGCAGAGTAAGATCTAGATAAAAGGAACAAGGCTAACTAACAAGGAATACCTGGTAACACAAAGTCTGGCACTAGGGAACATCTATATTATTCAGCATGGCATGTGCAAGTGGCTTCTGGGACATGGCATGATTTGCAGGAGCTGCTAGCATGGTCAGTCATTGTCTACAGGTTCATCTCAGGGTAGTAATATGCAGCTATTAGCAGAACTGGCTAATGAACAATGGTAAATTGATGGACAAGATCAGCTTAAATCGGGTTATGTTATCCAGTGGAACCACTGATTGACAGTTACTGCAGAAGACATTCCGTAGATTGTAGCAAGCTTCAAACTACTTCACCTAAAATTTTTTTCTTTAAAGAAAAAGATCATAAATTCTTATTCTAATACTTTACAGATGAGTTACTGTTCCCTCGTTGATCTAACATCCTAGAATTCTGTTTCCTAGAATTTCTGTTTTTTATGAAAAGGGTATATTATTTCACTGAACTTCAGAAAGTTGAGCATGAAGTTTGAGATTTCTAGTCAATATTTTCTTATTTTATTTAGTGAAACCTTTCCATGTGGTCATTCTGCCAGTGAAGTCCCGTAACAAGAGTTATAAGCATGATGTGTTATTTATTTTATATAATTTATAGTTATGCACACATGTAAGTTAACTTATGCAATTTTTTTAAAAAATCAATCAAAAAACCCCACAAATCCCCTTATCTCATAATATTATGAAACAAATACTTTTGTTTGGGGTTTTTTTTAATTTTTTACCACTCATGAGTGTAAGAAATGCAGTTCCAGATATTTTAGTAGGCTAACATGTTACACACGCAAACAAATGCTGATGACGCCTGAAAGGTGCTCTTATTATTTGAGAATTCTACAGGGCAGTTTTGTTATGTACAGTTCCCATAAGCAGCAAAATGCTGGAGCCTATTAGATATTCCCGGCCACTGACCAGCCAGTCTTAGAATAGTAAAGACATCACCCAATCAGATGTGGAGGACGAAGTATTCACTTGAATGCAAAGAAAATGAGAACAGAGGAACCAATTTGAAACTCTCAGTAAAAGATTTTAGTGCTCACTTCTTACACTAATTATAAATGTGTGAAAATCATGTAGACCTTATTCTCCTTTCAGTAAAATACACAATGTTTTATTTAACTTAATGAGTGGTGCAACCCTGAAACAATTTTAAAAATAAGAACACCTCACTTTTATAATTTTCATATTCACAGTGATGCTTCTTTAAAATATCTCTGAAATGCCTAAGGATCCTGTCTCTGATGCAGATATTTACAGTATGTCACCTAAACATATGTATATATATATGCTACTATTATGTGTTATAATATGTAAGATTCCATAATAAGACTCTACAAAACTTTCTACCCAAAACATTATTAGGATGCATTATTTTTCTATCATCATAAATCACCAAGCCAACTGAAAATGGATGTCATGGGTATAAGGTGATAAATTTTAAAATCTTGTCCAAGAGTAAACTATTTATGTTTACCTCAGTAATCTGTTAAATTCAAAATTACTACATTAATCCTGTAGACTTATATTTTTTACTGAATGATTCATCATTTATAGTCTATTACAATTTTACAATGTCAAGCCAATGCAAAATACCAGAGATAATGCTGTCTTGCTATAGTTTATATTATATTATGCTCCCCATTTCCCTCCTTCCCCACTTTCTTCCATCCTTTAGTTCTTCATAATAAAAAGTGTGTAGTATATGACCCATTATCTATCATTTTCTGGCAGTAAAATACTCACATTCAAGTGGGTATATTCTGCAGATAACTAGCATATGTGCTACAGTTCTTCATTTTTTCCCGGTCTTCCGGTTTCAAGGTATCTGTACTTGAGGTTAGAACATTTTAAAGAAAAATATTTCTGATTATTACCTTTCCTTCCCTCCTTCCTTCCTTCCTTCCTTCCTTCCTTCCTTCCTTCCTTCCTTCCTTGTCTTTTAATTTGGATGCCTAATGCTGAAGAGATTAAAAATCTCGGTTTAGAGGTTTGCTCTACTACCTCTTACTGATAAAATCAGGAAAAATAGCCATTTATTCGCTCTGTTATTCTAAATGAAAATGGCAGAAATCTTGTGTTGTTAAAAGATAAATTGAGTGAGATCCAAGAGAAAATCTTTCTTGGTGACACTGGAAAGCTCCAGTAGTAGTTAGAGTATTTAAACAGTGCTCATTGTGAAATACAGCAAATCACTGACATTTTCACAAGTGGTGTTTTTCTGGTTTTGGTTTTCTTTCTTTCTCTCTAATCTCCACAAAGGGAGTAATTTCCTTGTGCTTTTAAAAAATCTGAAGTGGTAACTTGCATAACAATTGAGTCAGTTTTAACTCAATAGGAAACTATAACACTAGAGTGTTGATAAGGCCACTTGGGACAGAAATGTCAGTGTCTAATACTAAGTGTTAAATTTATTTTAAAATAATTAAAATTAATTTTAACACATAATAATTAACAGATTTATTTTTATGTTCTCAGAGGACAACTTCTATACTGGGGGATTAAGAATTTCAAATCAATAGGGGATTGAAAATATAAAGTTCAAATAATCATAATTCTTAGAGCTGTATTTGTTATATGAGCACAGACTGTCACCTTCTCTGTTGTTTGGGCAACAAGGAAAAGGATGTGGGCAAGGACATGCTTGATGAAGAGAAAAGATTTCTCTTACAGCAGTCCTCATTTGGCACTGCTGTAAATTACAGGATCTGGAGATCTGCTCCTCCTCACCACAAGATTTGCAGCTGTGAACACAGACAATACAGAGTGAAGAAGTTTTATGCTGTGGGTTGGGGAGCCTTTTATTCCTTCTCTCACATTTTGTGTTCTGGCAGTGTAGATAAGCCCTCATTAGGGATTAGGATGTCATTTACCTAGGCATTGTACACGCTCAAGGGACATATATTCTTTTCCCAAAGACTTAATTTAAACATTGGCAACCTTTAAGCTACATTTGTTCATGCTTCAACCAGGCTTGCAAATGTATATTTTATTCACATCAGATACAACTGGAAAGCTAGTTCTGTTGTGTGTATTTGGGATACAGGTGGCTACTCATTGCATAGCTGTTCACTGCTTCCATTTAATGATATTTACTACCATTATTTACAAAGGTATTCAAACCTACTATAACAATCTTTTCCAAGTTTACCATATCATTGCATTTGTGAGCCAATTCCTCTTTCTACAAGTATCTTTCCAGTTTTCCAACATTCCTAATATAAGTAAAATACTTAATTTTATCCAATCTTTCATTTGTTATTCACTTCCAGATATTAGTTACTCATCTTATTATAGCAGGTCAACTAATTTCTCCCTGTTTTATCCCAGCTGAAGGCACGCTATTATTATTTTTAAATTACAGGAAGCAAGGAAAAATAATGATAATATATACATGTATGTTAATATTGGCAACATTTTTGAGAGCAGTTCTATCTTTAAGAATCTTCACTGAATCAGTGAACAGTACAGCACACTACAGGTTACCTAGACCACATAACTCTATGCATTGTTTTAACTCCCCACATTACAAGACTTTCAGCTTTTTAATGTATGACAAGAAAATATATTATTAAAATGAATTTTCAACATTTTCTGGTATTAGCAACAAAAACTCAGCAATGAACTCTACTTGTCCATTTTTTGTACAGGTAGAGAGATGCAGTACTAAGATTCTCACCTGGTATCAGCTCTGCACCTCAAATTTATGACTGAATTCTAAAAGCAAGTCTTACAAAATAAAACTGAAATATTCACATAACATTTGACTTTACACAAGAAATAAGTTTTGAGTCTGATTTATTTGTCGATTCCATCATTAGAGGGGATTAATATTTCATTTACTATTGATTGTGCTCTTCTGCAATACACTTTGATTGACTCCGTC
Source organism: Coccyzus lansbergi (assembly GCA_033558105.1). Lineage (NCBI taxonomy): Eukaryota > Metazoa > Chordata > Aves > Cuculiformes > Coccyzidae > Coccyzus > Coccyzus lansbergi. Next base: position 1,838,811 of record JAUMJK010000056.1, on the reverse strand, counting down.
AAGATATACTATCTTTTGGCTTTTTGATGAATATTCCATTATGATTTGATCTTTCTCCAGGGGATAAATTTTCCTGGTGATATGTAGAACTACATAGCCACGGTATGCTAAAAGGTACCAAATCAGTTTTAACGGTGTCTTTTTACAGGGTTTTGAATGCCACCATTTATATATACTTCTGTCTGAAATAATTGCTTGTTATTTAACAGTCCCTTGAGCCCAGAAATGGAAATATTGGCTTACTGCTAAGAACTGACAGTTTTTCAGACCTTTTCAAGAGACACACATTTTTGTTATTTCCTTTAAATCTTTTCTAATCTGATATATTTTCCAGCATTTTATGGTATGTTGTTTTCGAACTATATTTCTTTTCCTTTTTTTTTTTGCTTTTATTCTTCATATTAGCTTTCAAATTCATGCCTAAACATTTTTGATGGAAGATTGGTCATGATAAGATAATTTCTTTTGCAATAAAAGTTTTCAGGAAATACAAAGAGCTCAGAGCTTTTCATATTATTTTTCCTATGTTTTTGTTAGAATTTTCCTTATAATTCGACATCAGCTTTAGCAGCCTATTAGAATAGTCTTCATTCCTGTAAGTCTGATATATACTCATATTTTAAGATGCCTTTCCCAAGGGCCTTATGAAAAAGATCAGCGTTTTATTAAAAAGTTGATTTATAAATTTTGATTTTTTTCCCCATGAATATCCAAAATTTGGGTCTGATTTTCAAAATGTAATAATTAAGTACAGTTTTACTTCACATAGTATCTTTGTTATTAACTTCTTTTTACTCTTCTCCCCATTTTATGCTTCTTTTCTTTTCCTAAAATTTAAAAGAATCTTAAAAAACTATTTTTGAAAAAAAAATCAGACATCTTCGGATAATATTTATGTTATTATATTCTGAGGTGGAAAAGGAAAGAAAAGACCAAATATGTGATACTTTAAAAAATATGCCACCTTAAATTCTAAAAAATGAAATAATTTTCCAATTTTACTTCTTAGTTTTTCTTTTCTAATTTTTCATCTAACTCATTTTTTTAAATATAAAAAGCATTTTGTTTCTTCTCATTGCTACTCATCTGTAATCACAATCCAATTATGTACAATAACGAGTTCATTTAAAGTCGTGATATATTCTGGTGAAATACTATAAGTGAATTACTGTCCCTGTAGGTGTTTGTCATGTGCTTTAAAGGAATAAATTTTCATCCTATAGCTTTACAGTCTGGCTACTTTAATAGATAGTGTGATAAAGAGGACAATGTGTCTTTTAAATGTGTCCATTTTTTTGAAAGTGGAAGATGAAGGGGTTTTTTTAATGTTGAACCTAGTTCTGAACTACCAAGTTGTGTAAGCCATGTATCAAAAAAGATCTTGATTCTGGATAGGAATGCTTGAGCTGATGACTCTTTGATACAGACAGTTTACACCTGGCACTCGTTGAAATTATTTGTGATCCTGAAAATTCATGTGAGAAATTCCAAAACTGATTGTAGATCCTACAAAATTAAGTCACTGAGCTCCAGTCCTCTCCTGGTGAAGGTCCACAAGAGAAAAACCCCTCTTTCTCACTCATAATGGATTCCTTCTGAGTTACGAATAAAGGTGTCTGAAATTCTGAATGATATGTTAATGTACTTTGTTCCAACATCCTACACTTTCAGGAGATTCAGAAGAAATCCAGGAGTTCTCTAAAACAAGAATAACTGATAGGTTTACTTTTTTCATTTTAAAAGTAGTTTCTAAAAATTTGGGAGGGGGAAGGTCTTGATTGTAGAGATTAAACAACCATGGTCAAACTGGACTTACTATGGATGCTAGGTATTATATTTTTTATAGAAAGTAGCAATTAAACTTTGAAAAATTACCACTAGAAGGTCAAAGAAGATATCTTTTAGATTCCTTTTCATTTCCAGGTTTGTTCTCAAATTAGTCTTATTTTATTTTTATAGTGCTCCTTAGAAATTACCTTACTACACAGTAGGTAAAATCTGGCTTTATTCCTATTCGTTAGGTAAATTAGTTCACAAGTCTGATCCAAATACTTTTTTTCCCATTAAATTTTACATGTTCATTATCAATACATTGTACAGAGGGAACTGACGAAATGTGCTAGAATTACAGTAAATAAAAAAGGTTCAGTACCTCCAGGATTCCTTTTCCCATACTTGTTATTAAGACTCCTGGAAAGTTGTAAGCCCAGAACTACAACTCAAACTGCAATCAGGCCTGCATATTTAATACGTGGCTATGTATCATTGCTACATCAATCTGAAGTCCATTATCTAATCAAATACTCAGGATACGTAATGTTATGTTCTCTCTTTTATCTTTCTCATTAAGAATAATTCAGATATGAGAAACACTTTACTGCAATCAACTTATTCAACAGGCATCCTAAGTTTGGCAGCATAGAAATAATGTTTCATTCTGATGATCCTTCTATGCCTCCTTCTACCTGGGTGGCATCAAGTCCACTCCAGGGCCAAATATTGTCTTTGTACTTCAAAATCTTAAGAAGTCTGGTCCATGACTTCTTTGTACCTGCTGCTTACTCTGACCCAGTGTGGCAGCTGTAGTCTTTTAGTAACTGTGACAGATGGAGACCACAGTTAGATCCTGGCAACAGCGTCTGTCTGCTTTCTGGACAGGGAATTTCTTTTTATCAAAATTTAGAATAAGTTCTAGACCACAGCATCTTACAAGTAAAGGGTGAAGGTCCATCTCTTTTCTTTTGCATTCATATAGTCACCTCTGAGTGACCCAACGATATTCCTTTAGAGAGTAAGACAATGGAAAACCCATACATTCAGACGGTCTAAACAGCGAGGAATGGATAATTTCAGCCCTGTAACTTCTTTGTTTTATGAAGGACTGTTAGAGCTGAGATCCTATTCTGATGGATTTACAATAAATGCAGAGATTAGATAAAATATCTTAGATAGACTGTTTATGCTTCCATTTCATTTTCATACCAAAGATATTCTCGCAGGACAATCCATTCCATAGGGAAATTATTTCATAAAGAAAAACATGCTGTAGCCATTAGCTGTTTCCCAGTTTTGTCCTTTCATTCCCTCTCGATATGTTATTCTCCAGATCCACAGTGTTTCTTTTCCTTACTTACCTCCACTCCTTATAATGGAGGATCTGTAAGATTCTGTTTGCTCTCACTTATGACTCTATTAGATATATCATACTGTACTCAGACTAATTTTATAAAATACTATCATTTAATCAAAAGTGAAAACATCTTCCCCATCTATCCTACTTAAAGCAGTATGAGATTTCATTATATTTACCTTTCTCTCTCTGATTTTTCATGTCAGTTCATCACTCTAAATATGGTTGAAACTTGTTTATGTTTCTGCAGCTTGTAAATTTTGTCAGTCTTTCGGAAAATCTTGAACTCCTCATGTCTTTCCTCAGCAGAACAAGTCACAAATAATACAGAGTTTCATCTGCTTTCTTTTGTCCCTAATCAGTTTCAGTAACTTTATTAGCATGTCAAAAGTTAGAAGAATTTCCAAATTCAATATGGCAACCATGTGTGAGCATAACATGGGCCCTTACAGGGAGAGGCAGAGGGGGGTCCTGTGCCTTTCTTGCTTGTGTATCAAGTCTGTTCATTATAACACTCAAGAGGGTATTTATCAAGCCCTATGACTGTTCACTTATTCACTGAAAATAAATTACTTCTTCCTTAGTGGGAACTGCAATTTAAGGAGACAGAACATTGCCTTAGTTTTCAGTTGCTTATACTATTTTTTTTTAAAATGACATAATCTGTCATCAAAAATACATTTATGTTTGTTGTATCTTCAGCTGCCAGGTTTGTTTTATATTCTTTTGCATGTGAGAAGGACTGGAGGTTCCTACCTAATCTTAATTAACTCCACCTGGCTTGAGACTCTCCCTTTCAACAATCTGCATCAATGCCATTATACAGGCACAGCAGGAGAAAGCCACAAATCTAGTGAAATTAAATCACTCACCATAGAAACATCTTGAACAATAGCATGAGAAGATGGAGCCAGCCAATCATGTTCAGACGCATGGAAGATGGAAAAAAAAGTTGCAACAAAGATAAGTGTATGGCTGTAGTGGCAGCAGCAACTAGTACAGAAAAGCCAAAAGATATAAGATTCAAAAAAGAATCTATATCCTAGTAAGTAAATTCATGATTATTACCCTCTGTGTCTCTTTTCTCTCTCAAATAGTTGCAAAATTCATCACATTTGTTTGAAAAGAAAAAAAACTGAAGTGATTCACCTTTTACAAATGTTATATAAAAAGTAAGGATCCAGTCATACGTCAAGCACCACTAAAGGACTACACCATCTGTAAGAGGGTTCGGCATGTCAGTGTCAAGTCTCCGTTCTTACTGTAACTGGAATCAACACTAAATTTTGTATTCCTTTCAGTGGTTCAAGAGTGAGGAAGAACAAACATAAATGATATTTTTCTTGTTTCACAAAGAGAGGAAGAGGTCTTATCCTTCTGAGAGGAGAATGCTACAGTGAGCTGCAAAGCCAATATATCTATGGAGGGAAAATACAGAAAAGAATGTGCAGGTATTGTATTATTTCTAAAGAGGCTTATCATAAATCTAACTAACTGCTGAATGACAGGAGAAAAACTTTTCAAAACAAATGAGAAAGCCCTATGTTTTCTCTTCCAAAGAAGTGTATAAACTTTTGTGTTCCAAACTTGAAGCTGCAGTAAAGCTATTTAACATCTATAGATAGAAAAAAAAATAGTTATTAAAAAAAGGAAAAAGGTTGTGGCCAGTATGTCACATTAAAGGTCATATTCTGCCAGGCTTTCTCACAGTAACTAGCACGTTACCGTTCCAGTAATCCTATTGATTTCACTAGGATAACCTCAGGGTAAGAAACTGGTCAATACAAATAGGCTGGCAGAATTAGCCTCTAAATTTTCATCTGCCTTACATTCAATCTCTGTAGGTCAGTACTGTCCCTTGCCAGCTGTTTGAAGTAAACGTTAGTAAAAAAATTCTGCTTTGCTAATTTCTTAGACTGGCAAACACTGTGAACAGTAATTTACAGCGTGTATTTCTAATTCCAATGTCAAGTTCTTTTGGAAGGTGTTCACAAATATGAAAACTGCTAGTTTATTTCTTTACGGTCTTCATGCCAGCAAAATCCTGAAAAAGGAAAGAATGAGATACCTATTTTTCACAACATCTGCACAAGTAATTTATTACTAATATGTTCTTCAGATTTGTTTTAGTTTTCTTGTGTTATGCAATATATCCTTATATTTTAAAAAAAATAATCTTGATTTTGCTGTGACATTTTATCCCTTGAGGGGAAATCACAGATTTCTGACATGAATGCTCACAGCTATAAATAGACATTTGGCCCAATACTCATATCTATAACTTTGAAACTGAAGAACAGATGATGTCTGGACCAATAAATTTTGATTTTTCAGATTTTATGATAAGCAGACACAGAAAGTGAGTAAATATCCAAAGCAAAGGATTAGCATTATTTAAAAAATAAAGAAAAAAGAGAAGAAAAGGAAAAGGGAAAAAAAAATGTTATCCAAAATTCTAGTTAGAACACAGTGCTACAGCACCACACAAAGAGAATGAATTTATTCCTAGACTGAATATATATGTGTATGTTGGTTTGACATCAATGAGTTCATTTATAAGAGAGTTTTTGTCTGGAACTTTAACAGAATTTGTAAGTTAATGTACCCTCTAGCTAGTACTCCTGTAATGAAAATAGGTTTCCCCCCGCAACTATATGTATATTTAATGTAGTTTTAATATCTGTTATGATTTGTTGTTGTGTATTGCCTAGGGCTTATCACTTCTACACAGTTTCTTTTGCCTCAATATTCTTTTGCTGATGTCAAATCATTTAAGAAAACATTGAAACACATGTAATGTACCTACATGAACAAACTGAATATGTAATGGTTCAATGCCTTGACCTTTCAAATTACAATACAGGACAACGAGCACACTTTGTTAAATAGGGAGGCTAGTGAGTGTGCATATTCTGAGTGAAGTATTTCAGCAAAGGAGAAGCAAAGTCAAGTTAGAACAAATATTCCAGTCCCAGAGGGCCTTCTACTGAAATCAAATTATAGGCTTGGACTATCATGACTTATTTCTCAAAAAACTCATGCTGTGTAAGAACATATAACGCACTTAGGAAAACAAATTATAAAGAACCAAGTGTTAACCAATGAAGTGTCAGTCAGGAAAAGTCTCTTTTTCAGACACATACACATGCAGCCTGCACATTGTATTACATGCATTATCTCATTCTTGGAATCCTACAATACATTGCAAAAACTCGTACATGCCTTAAAGTCAAACCTAGCAAAATAAATTAGTTATCAAGAACTACTAATGCTGCAAGATCCTTACATGTGTTCACATTTCTTTTTTTCATTAACTGCCTGACCAGATTACAAACTCTGTCTCTTCCTAGCAGAATAGTGTTATTTCTGAATATACTACATCTTACTTCAGAGGCAGTTTGCTAACTCTCAGAACACTTAGCAAAAAAATAAATTATTTTTTAACTAAAGAATAAAAAATAAGATTGGCCTTGTTCAGTTGAAGTTTTAGACATCACAGAATTGCTTGTGATACAGTTTGAGAAAGGGAATTATCTAAGTTGAAGACTTATAAATACTGTTCTTTAAATTATACTGTATCTGTTATGAATCACACAAAATTGGTGTTATGATGGAGTACAATCGCAGCATTGTATACCTTTCTTTTACCTATTTGATAGAAAAGCCTCTTGTGCTTTTCTAAGTTCTAAATATTAGTCACCTTTCCTAAGAACAAATTATAACAAGAGTGTTAGTTTGCTTGTTTCCCTGAACACCTCAGATACTTCCATGTGATAATTCTGCACAGGAAGGCAATTCTGTACTGTTGTATTTGCTATATGTTGTATTTTCTTTTTGTTTAAAAGTGGAAATATGTAACAGCATGGAATCTTCTTAAGTTGTACTACAATAAAAGATAGGTAATAATTTAAAAATACAATAATAGATGTGCTACAAAAAAGAAAAAGAAACCAATAGAAAGTTTTAGATAGAGATCAAAATATTCTATTATATAGAAGATTTCAAGCATTCAAAAATGCTATTCTGTTAAACAGATGCAAACCTGGTGCTGTAGGGAGAAAAGAGAGTTCTCACCCAGGGCAGAACAGTCTATATTCTAGCATTTCTCATCTGAATTATAATGTATACCACTTCAATAAATAGTTTAGTAAATTATTCAGTTGAGTTTTCTACATAAAACTTTTGGCATTCAAAAATCTTCAAGGATTCAAACCATAGAATCATGGAATCATAGAATCACATGGTTAGAGGAGACCAACTGGATCATCGAGTCCAATCATTCCTATCAAACACTAAACCATGTCCCTCAGGACCTCATCCACCCTTGTCTTAAACACTTCCAGGGAAGGTGAATCAACGACCTCCCTGGGCAGCCTGGTCCAAGGGCCTGTTGTCCAGCCCCTTCACCAGCTTTGTTACTCTTCTCTGGACTCGCTCCAGAGTCTTAACATCCTTCTTGTGGTGAGAGGTCCAGAACTGAACACAGGATTCAAGGAGCGACCTCACCAGTGCTGAGTACAGAGGGAGAATAACCTCCTTGGACCTGATGGTCACACTGTTTCTCATACAAGGCAAGATGCCATTAGCCTACTTGGCCACCTGGGCACACTGCTGGATCATGGTCAGTCGGCTGTCAACCAACACACCCAGGCCCTTCCCCTCTGGGCAGCTTTCTAGCCAGACTTCTCTTAGTCTGTAGCTCTGCATAGGGTTGTTGTGCCCCAAGTGCAGGACCAGGCATTTGGCCGTGTTGAACCTCATGCCATTGAACTCAGCCCAGTGGTCCAGCCTGTTTAGGTCCCTTTGCAGAGCCTCCCTACCCTCCAGCAGATCGACACTTGCACACAGCTTTGTGTCATCTGCAAACTTGCTAAGGGTGCACTCAATGCCTTCATCCAGGTCATTGATGAAGACATTGAACAGGGCTGGACCCAGCACTGAGCCCTGGGGAATCCCACTTGTCACTGGCCTCCAGCTGGAGTAAACTCCATTTACTACCACTCTCTGGGCCCGACCATCCAGCCAGTTTTCCACCCAGGAGAGTGTGCGCCTGTGCAGACCGGAGGCTGACAGTTTCCGTAGCAGAATGCTGTGAGAAACTGTGTCAAAGTCTTTACTGAAGTCCAGGAAGACCACATCCACAGCCTTTCCCTCATCCAGCAGCTGAGTCAATTTGTCATAGAAGGTGATCAGGTTAGTTTGGCAGGACCTGCCTTTTGTTAGACCATGTTGACTGGGCCTGATCACCCGGTTCTCTTGCATGTGCTTCATGACAGCACTCAAGATCACCTGTTCCATGACTTTCCCTGGCACTGAGGTCAGACTGACAGGTCTGTGGTTCTCTGAATCCTCCCTATGACCCTTCTTGTAGATGGGCACAACATCAGCCAACCTCCAGTCCAGTGGAATTTCCCCAGTCTTCCAGGACTGTTGGAAGATGATGGAAAGGGGTTTGGCCAGCACATCCGCCAGCTCCTTCAATACCCTTGGGTGAATCTCATCTGGCCCCATAGACTTGTTTGTGTCTAGTTGGGCTAGCAAGGCTCTGACCACCTCCTCTTGGACCATGGGAGCCTCGTATTGCTCTTCTAGTGCCAGGGTTTGTACACAGGTGAAACAACTTTTTTTACAATTAAAAACTGAGGCAAAGAAGGCATTAAGTGCCTCAGCCTCTTCCTCAACCCCCGTCACTGTTGTTCCTTCTGTGTCCAATAGGGACTGTATGGTCTCCCTAGTCCTCCTTCTGTTATTTATATATTTATAGAAAGATTTTTTCTTATCTTTCACAGACTTAGCCAATCTGATTTCTAATTGAGCCTTAGCCCTTCTGATTTTTTCTCTACACAACCTCACTTCCCTCCTGCAGTCAACCCAAGAGGTCTGTCCACTCTTCCAGAGCCCATAAACATTCCTCTTCTTCTTGATGTCACTCAAGATCTCACTGTTCAACCAAGCTGTTTTTCTCCCCTACCGACTTTTTTTCCGGAACATGGGGATGGCTTTCTCCTGACCTGCTAGGATCTCCTTTTTGAAGAGTTCCCAGCCCTCATGGCCTCCTTGCCCTTAAGTACTGTCTCCCAGGAGACTTTGCCAACCAGCCTTCTAAACAGTTCAAAGTCTGCCCTCTGGAAATTTAATGCTACTGTCCTGCTAACCACCCTCCTCACTTCACCTAGAACAGAAAATCCTATCATCTCATGATCACTTAGTCCTAGGTCTCCTCCTACTGCCACATCCCCCACAAGGTCTTCTCTGTTCACAAACAGCAAGTCCAGGAGGGTACCTTCCCTTGTTGGTTCATTCACCAGCTGTGCAAGGAAGTTGTCTTCCATACGCTCCAGGAACCTTCTAGACTGCTTCCTTTCTGCTGTATTGTACTTCCAGCAGATATCAGGGAGATTGAAGTCTCCCACAAGAATAAATATAAAATACCCATTCCCCCTCAGTCCCTCTCAAAAAAGCTTCCCTAGACAATAAAATTAGTACCAAATAATGACAATGTTACTGGTATCAATTCATATTGTTGATTGAACAGTGGAGGTAGGGAATACTCGGGAAAGTAGTTAATATTTTTAGTTTAATTACAAAAATTTGAATTTTGTGTTGATGACCATTGTGGTTTTATTCCTGTGACTCAAATAAAAATGATGATGTAAATCTGTAATTCATTAACATAAGAAAAATGATTGCTTTTACTAGCAAACATACTCTAGAATTTTGGCATCTCCCATCATAATAGAGTGTAATATACTTATATACTGTCTTCCATCCCATTACTCAAGGGGAAACTATAGCAACAAACTATACAGAGAATCTGTTGTTCATATGTGAGCTATAAATTCAGTTCTCTTACTTTGAATATTAACAAGTTTATTAACCATATGGTAGATGTATTTCTGCCCTTCCTTATATGTCAGTGGGGTGACATAGGGTGTAAATCAGAACAATGTTTAGCCCAGTGCTCGATGTGTTCTTGGGGAAAAGAAAAAATATGATACACCAAAGCATGTAGTGAATATATTTCACTAGCACATGGATACTTCTGTGCAGATATTTCTTCATAAACACTTTCTCTCTGTTTGGATTTTTTGGTCCAAAAAAACCCACAGTGATGACAATTTTAAGATTCATTCTGCTGCCTATTCACCATTCCCTGGTTTTAGTCATGGTTTATATCCTTACATTTAGCTTTTATTTTGTATAGTGTATTTGTCCATGTGATGAACATCCAAACATTTTCATTATAGAACAAGCTATTGCCATTCTGGAGCATGAACAAATAGGTAGGAACAAGAAAATTAATTAAGAAGGGGAATCACAGAATCACAGAACAACCAGGTTGGAAGGGACCCATCGGATCTTCTAGTCCAACCATTCCTATCTAACACTAAACCAGGTCCCTCAATACCTCATCCACCTGTGCCTTAAACACCTCCAGGGAAGGTGAATCAACCACCACCCTGGGCAGCCTATTCCAATACCCAATGACCCTCTGTGTGAAAAACCTCCTCCTAATCTCCAGCCTAACTCTCCCCTGGCGGAGCTTGAGGCCATTCCCTCTCGTCCTGAAGTTGCAACACAGATATTATACACAAGAATATTTTCAATTTATTTTTTTGTTTCTAACCATCCACTTCAGAATTATGTTCTGTATCTTCTTTTGACCATGACTTTACTTTAACTTAAGCTTTCTGTTAGACCAATATAAATTCTTCAACACCCTTTAAAGTTATGCACAGAAGGTGTAACATACTCTCTCTAGTACTCTGAGAGTTTTATGAATGTCCTACAGTAGTCACAATAAATCTGGCAATGGCTGGGCAGTCATACACTTTGTGTCTTCTCTCTAGGACTCTTACACTTTACAGAAAGATACATGCACAAAATTTAACACCATCAAATCAGTCACCTTCAAAAGCAGACTAGAAAGGTGTAGGAAAGCATAATTATTGTTTAAGTTGGTCATTGTGTTTTGTCTTCTTTTCTGTATGTGACACCTGGCTATTCTGAGCAGCAGGACCCTGTCAGGATGTACAGGTTGCAAAGCATGTTCCTGAGACCTTGTCATAGTCATAAAGATGCCGTCATATCTGACAGCCTTGTTTAACTTCTCTCTGGAAATGGTTTTCAAACTAAATAATGTAATATTTCCTCGCTAAAAGAAGCAAAACAAATTTTGGTCCTGGACAGCAGATGACATAGGTGGTTATTGAAAACAACGTGCCAAATTGTGTAACTATCCTTTACTAGATACTAAAGTGCCTCCTCTTATAACCTTTAAAAACACATCTGAAGGTGAAATCTCTGCACCCATCCAAACCATACAGCACTCCCAGACCGCGGATGCTGCAGAAGAGAGCGGGAGTATAGACAGTGGTGATGTGTGCTGGAGCCACCTGAAAAGGCAAGAAAATTTTCTGTGGATCCCCACCTAGAACTCAGAAGAAGCTATAGATGTTTTCCTTTTACTTATCAGTGGAGGAACATTTTGTCTCAGATGAAGTTGTGATTATGGAGACCTCCACCACCATTAGTTCTAATCCTTTTTGCCCCTACTATGTCAAAGAAACTGACAGTTCTAAAGTAGTATCAGTTCACATTTGAGGTATGTCTCAGCTTTCTGGCAGTAGGTTTTTGTATATTTGCGGTTCCAGCTTAAGAACAGCAACTAGTTGAAAAAAAGTCCACTTCAACAGCAAAACATCTCTCAAAATAGGTTTGTGATTCAAGTTTGGGGTTTTTTTAAGTTATTATTAATTTGCTGCTGGTAAGGCTTTTGGAAATGTTAAATAAATATGTTTTGAAAGTAAACATGATGCATTAAATGTGTTGAAAGAGTAATAATTTAAAGTGTTGTTTCCCATCTTATTCCTTCCCCCTTCTTCACTTCTCATGCTGTGGAGATGCCAGATTCTAAAGTAGGAATCAGTTGAGAAGAAAATGAGTGACAGAAACAGGAGACTGATGGTGCTACTGAAGACCGAGCACCTTGGGAAGCTAACACTGTTAATTGTTCACCTTCTGCAAAATTTGTGCATTCACAAGGTCTTCCCTGGTGCAGCTATAGAGACTCACAATGTTAAACAACTGTCTACTTTGCCTGGCCTTAGAAAGGACCCTTCTGCTGTGAGACTGCTGAGGGTTGAAGACCAACAAACAAGACCAAGTCTAATACTGTAATGAAAAATAAGGCTTACTAGACAATGCCCAAAATTCTCAGGTAAGACCACAGCTACACATATCACAAGGTGTATTACAATGGGATCACAAATAACTAGCATCACCTTCATCCAGTGCTTAAAATTGATGACCAGTGACAAAGCTGGTGAAGGGACTGGAGAACAAGTCTTACGTCTTACAAGAGCTGGGGTTGTTTAGCCTGGAGAAGAGGAGGCTGAGGGGAGACCTTATTGCTCTCTATAGCTACTTAAGGGGAGGTTGTAGAGAGGAGGGAGCTGGCCTCTTCTCCCAAGCCACGGGGGACAGGACAAGAGGTAATGGCCTCAAGCTCCACCAGGGGAGGTTCAGGCTCGACATAAGGAAAAATTCTTTACAGAAAGAGTCAGTAGGCAATGGAACGGTCTGCCCAGGGAGGTGGTTGACTTGCCTTCTCTGGAGGTATTTAAGGTACATGTGGATGAGGTACTGAGGGGCATGGTTTACAGATTGGTGGGAATGGTTGGACTCGATGATCCAGTGGGTCTTTTCCAACCCGGTGATTCTATGATTCTATGATTCTATGAACTGCCAGAATGATACAGAGAGAAAGTAAACCATGACATATGTTTTGTCTCATATACCACATTGAGAAAACTAGTTGAAACAAAATTTCCCAGAAGCATCATCAGCAAAATAGACTACTATAAATATTAGCAAATGAATCAGGTTTAGGACAATCATGACATTAATTGCCTTTTCCCAGTGCCCCCAATCAATAACACACAAAATAAAACTGAAAGCCAATATGCAGATGACCAGCACAAGTCCCACAATCCATATGTCAACCATTAGCATCTGCATCATTACTGAACATGTTATCATTTTAATCAACAATCAGAAAAATTTTACAAGAACAAAACATAATAATTTTCTCTAAAGCATCATAAACTAGCTGTCTGTTTTAATTTCCAGCTCTTCATCTCTCAAGGAAGAGAAGATGAAGGAAGAGAGTAGCACTTTCTAATTGTACTTTTCAAATCTGCACTGATAATCTTTCAACCAGGACCTGGCTGGCATTCTGCCCTGTGAACCTTATCAGCAGAGCTGGTCAGCTGCCCAACAGAGATGTTGCCCTGAGAAGCACCAACTTTTTTCTTTTTTTTTTTTCCACAGTCCTGTCTGCCATGTGAGCTATCAGAGCAAGTTGAGTTCTGGAGCAGCTTGGAGGGGGCCAATTTGGTTTGGGTCAGCTCAATTTAAGCCCCACATTGGGCACCAAATAACAAACAATGAGTGTTGTTGTAGTTTAAGCTAAATTAGAGTCAGTTTTGTTATTAACTCAGTTGCTGTAGGTAACTTCATTCTCTGAAAGCTAACTGTGTGATTTTGAGACGGTGTTCTTCTCTAGAAGTCATAACCAAGTGCATGGTTATGCAAAAAATCGATGCTTATACTGACTCCTATAGCAACCAATACCATCCTCAAGCTGGTGAAAAAGGGCCACACCTGTGAGGAGGGTGAATAGGGTAGGTGATCCTCAACCTACCAATAGAGTATTCTATCCCATATACATCATACTAAGCACAAACTTGAGCGATCACGAGGGTCTTGCTCTCTTCTGCAATGGCCAACATCCAGTGAGGATATGGTCTATCTGATTGCTCCTGATCCCTTATCTGTGTGTTCCTGAAGCCAGTTAAGGATTCTGAGCTCAGCTCCCTCCTATCCATGGCTTCATTCCCTCCTGTCCACTCTACAGTATTTGTGGTGATGTATAGTCATTATGTTTTGCGGAATCAAACTCTATAACTCCGTTAAGGGTTATAAAGCAGGTATGTGTTTATTCGCCGGCGGGTGCGAGGGGGTCCTCCTCCAAAAGCTCGCACCCCGAACAATCTAACAAGCAGATAGTTATAGTGTGAGGACATGACTATTCATAAGTGCCTATTACATATTCATGACTCTTATTATAATTAAATTCAAGAAGCTTCTTCTATACTTGCGCAGGCGCGATGTTGTGGTCTGGGACTCAGGGTTGAAGCCATCTTCATCTTCCTCAATAACTGCCCCTGAATTCAAACCGTGCGCAGGCGCAGTCTCATCCTGATGGAGCTGCAGTTGTTTTCTGCATTCCAACTTCTCTCTTTTCAATATCCAAGGTCTTCAAGGCCTTTGCCAGCAGACAGTGCGTATTACAGTAAGCTAAGCCGTCTAAGTTTACCTAACATTTCTGCAGTTTTTCTAACGAACATTTATGCCCTCACATCAATTCGGGTCAGGGGCTATGATGTCATATATCTTACTGTTTTCTGATTATTTTCATTGTTATTATCATCATCATCATCTCATTAAAGCTGTATTTTTAGTTTACAAGGGTTTTTTTTTTTTCCTCTCATTTGCCTCTCCCTTTTCCCTCGGGGTGTGAGGAGACAGGATTTAGGAGTCCAATTGCACTGTTTTAGCTACTGAAATTTAGCCAGGCCACGGCTAAACTGTGACACACAACGAGCTTCTTGCTGTGGAACTGATTCCTTGGTGCTAAAATCTTTCCAAAACATGGTGACCAGCATGAAGTGTTGTGAAGGGAAATAGTAATAGTCTAAAATGGTCATTTACATCCCCGACAGAATTTTGATTTAAATAACCACTGATGTGTGTCTAACACATGATGGTTCCTGACAGTCATGAGACATCTGTAAAACTGTATAAACTCAGGCAATTGTGAATTGATAACAGTGATGAGAAGCCTATTATTTCACTAAGTGTTTCTGATATGTAGGTCAGAGTTACTTCTTGCAGAGGGACAACTTCTTGACAGGATGCATCCTCTCCTCAACACTTCTGATAGTGGTGCATGTGCATGGACATGTAGGTAAGGAGATAAAAAGTATTGTATATACATTAAGAGCTTGATCCAATAGCTTTGCAGAGGATGTGGCAAGTCCACTCCAGAATGGAATAGCCTGGATAGCGTGGAAGTCTAGTTTCTGGTAGACCATATCTGTAGGGATGTCACTGGCAATTTACCTTAATAGTAAACTGATCTAAGAAGAAAAAACAACCAACCTACCAAAATATCTAGAAATTAAAAGAATGAAAATATGAAAATGCAATGATGTAAGAAGTAGCAAAGCTAAGATAATGTACAAATACAAGGTAAAAACAAACAAACAAAAAAACAGCCCATTTTTTGCCATACTAGGTAAAGCAGGAAGATTTCAGTCCAGATACTTCAGACACAGATAATACATTTTCCACTTTGCTAGTATTTGGGTTTAGCAATAAAAACAAACTAACAAATTAAAACCTCCATGAGAAAATCTGCAGTGCCAACAGTACTAGGAAAGGTGACTATACTTTTAAAATAAGGCACCACTTCATATAACAAACATGAGGAAATAAACCCAAAACCTAGTGTAAGTTCTTAAGTAATGCTTCATATTAAAGTTTCTATATGTATATTAGCATTAATATTTTAGATAATTTAGGTAATTATTTAAAATACAACATGATTATTAAAACCACATTTATTGGATATTTAACAATTGGGTGATTGATATTTTTATTTTTTCAGATACTGTTTAAATCTCATTGTGTTTTTCATAATAATTTGTCACCTAGGAGCATGCTACAGGACTTCCCGTCCTGCAACAGACTCAGAAATCCATCTCCTCTAAAGTTTTCCCTCTGAATCATGTCAAATGCTAAGAGGACACTTTAACAAGCATAACTTCTCCAATAAAAAAATATTTTACTATCTGTTTTTTATTTCCCTTTTTCCTCTATCACACAGAAACTGAAGAATAAAAATGTGATTACATGCAGCAGCTGGGACATAGTCTGCCAATACAATTGCCAGAAAATAGCATTCTATTTTATAAAATGCTTGAAATAAGGATGACTACAACTATAATATTAATAAAGATAATGGCAGTTAGTGTATGTCAAGTACTAATTGACCACAGTTATTTGGGCTTAAAATTCAGTTTACAAAAATAGAAGGAATAAGTCAGGATAGCCCTTCCTTATTTGGAGCAGAGACTTCAACTTTTATTTTCTGTATACAGAAGCCAGTCGTTGGCATAATATTTATCTCTGTATATCTGTAGACTAACCAAGTGATTGTTTTCTACACACTAATTATGATCCATAAGACAGTTAACAATGAACAATTCCTGTAGCATTTACTGTCCCCTAATCTTTCACAGTTTCATTCCAGTCAAATCTTTTGTCTCCTGTGGTGTAGGTAACCTCCAAGTATGGCATCAGGAAGCATCAGCCTAATTAGCATTGAAGATCATCCATGGCACAACAGTGTCTGGAAATCCCTTTTGGCCAGCAGCCTACATTGCCACAGTCACTGTTTACCCAAACCACAGCTGAGACAAAGCAGCTAAGCCTGGGAAACCTGTGAAACAAGCAGTTAACATTTTGGAGTACAACTCAGCCAGCTGAGTGTGCAGGGGATGGGACAAGAATTAAATATATCATTGAAATACCTAAAGGCAATGGGCAAGCTTGACACTTCTCGTAAACGACTCATATCTTACGTCTTCTTCATTATCACCATTCAATATCCATGCATTAAGAGAAAATAGAAAACAAAAAGTAATCCTTCATCACTAGTATTTCTTCATTATAATTTAAACATTTTTGCACTTTGTACTGTAATTTCTTCTGTCATGATATTCTTACCAATTATACCTATATTCAGATTAAAAAAAATACTGAAATGCTTAAGGAAATAATATTGTAATGAGCAGTCATTCATTTTATGCAGAAGACACATAAAATGAAAAAAGTTTGGGACTAGCTATGCACGAAGAAGTCAAATAAATAGTTATTCTGTTGTAACTTTGGTTTTCTTTTCCACCAAATCTCTGCTTTCTTGAACCCCCTGTTCTTATATCCCAGAGATAAAGCTGGAAATCCTGGTCTGGAAGACTTCACAACTGCCCTAAGTTTCAGCAGAGACAGAACAGATCTTGGTTCTGTAATGTGGGATCATGCATTCTGTAAGTTTAAAGAGCATACAGATGACTGTTGCTGACACACTGGATAAGACCCAAAGCCTACTTCAGTAAAAAGTTTACTGTTACTGGCCTTAATGGGCTTTGGATCGGGCCTGACAGCAGGCACCATCTGAAATATCCCTGGTTCCATAAAGGATAAACATATAGACTCCATTGCTGCACCACTACTTTTATTTGAAACATCTTAAATCTATTATTATTTTATCTAAAATATTTGAAATGTTTTTAGGAATGTCTACTAAAAACATTATTTGTATAATTTTCTGTCCTCTATTTCAACATTTTCTGTAAAGCAAGTGGAGTGACCAGTGTCAACAAGCAACACTTCAAAATCTATTTCTTACTGATTCAGAGTGGTTTCTGCCACCCGTGGGGACACTATTTGTGTCTGGCAAGAACATTTCAGTTTGACAGCTCCTGATTTTTCAACAGGGAGGGGAAAAAAAAGCAGAACTAATGGATGTCAGTGGGCTTAAAAGCTAGTGAGCTTATCAATCATAGAAAACAACTGTATTTGGGGAAGCAAATAGAGGTACTTTGGCAAACAGAAAAAAAAAAAAGTCAATAGGTATTTTTCCAGACACTGATAACCGTGATCAGGTTTTGGTCAGACTATTTAGTCTCATAGTATTCTTGTCATCATTGATTATTACGTAAAATTCTTCATGCACTGCATGAAATACTGCAGTACTACAGGCAGGTTAAATTCAGGGTTTCCACTTTAGTTTTTAACTATGATAAAATGGTTCTTCATTCAATAACAATTTTTTTCAACAACTAAACATAATTGAATGAAACCTTAGGATCTGAACCAAAGAATTGAATTATATTTACACAGTCTTTGCACAGTTAGTCTATTATTGTTAAGTTAGGTGAGGGTTCATGAATGTGTTTGAAGGTTTGCATATTTTATATCATAAGGATTTTGCTTACTCTAAGCAATGTTTTGACGGTTCTTTCCACAGGATTTACATGAATGAGGTAAATGGGAATGCTCATCTACTGCTGTAACAGTTATTACCAATTGTTTATTTTTCTTTTGGCATCTGACTTTACTTAGGTATAGAATTATACACAAATATTAAAAAAGGTTAAAGAAATGATGCCTCAGAGAATGAGAGCCGTTTTATTTAATATCTGTGATTACGCTTAAGATACTGAGAACTTTCCCAAGCCAGGCACCAGGGAAAATACGTTAAGATTCAGGGGGAAAAAAGTAGAAAGCTTTAAAACTAAAAGTCTAAAAAGTAAAATTCAATAAATGTCAAGCTTTTACAGCTACAATTAGCTTAATTTCCAAACAAAATAATTTTGAACTATAAAACTTGACATTTTCAATAAAAATGTCAAAATACAGCATTGTGATAATTTTTAAAGCTTATTTCTCTAATGTTTAGAATTGACAGAAGTAATGAAAAATAGGTTTAGCAAATCTACATTGTCAGTGACAAATAATGTGATGAAAAAATCTTAGACTCTCTAATATTCAATGATTTATTATCTCTGCAAACTATAAAACTCAGCTGGTGCTATCCTTTATTGAGTTTTGTAAGGCTTGATTGTCATCTACAGGGACAACTTTCCAGAAGCTTTTGAGGGAAAAGTACCTGCTCAAGGATTTGTAATTTTGTCTTGCTTTAAAGTCACTTAACATTGATAAATTCAGTGCAAGATTTTAAATTTAAGCAGTCAGGATTACATATCCAAATTAATTTATTGGTAAGTATTTGTCAGTGTTATACTGGTATTTACAAAACTTTTATTTACTTCAGATAAAAAAAGTCTTACTTTATCCCATTTTCAGAAAAATATGGTGTTAATTTCCTGACTGCTCTGTCTGGACTAGGCTCTGTCTCTTTTTTTCCCTCAGTTTCCCCACTGGAGTGAGTTTTACAAAGCAGGGTTCTAATTTACAGCCCTCTGCCACTACTTTTTGCCTGTGGCTGTCATAGCCTTACACTCTGAAGTGGATAGTTTGCTCCTAGCTGAATGCAGCTTTAATCTTATGAACCCATCTGTTTTCTTTTGCTACGTCCTTATGGCGACTCTCAGCATTGTATATACAACATTGTTTCTCTCTTAATGCTCCTTTTAACTACCACACACAAACAAATCCAGAGGAAGGTTTTTCGAGTAAGTTAATATTCACAGGAGTGCAAAGCAGGCAGCTGAGCCCGCCTAGGTGATTACTGAAGAAAGCAAACGTTTTCATCACTAGAGAAAAGTGAATTCCTGGATGCTGCAGCTAAAAGTGAGCAGTCCTGACAGGAAGCCAGAGGAGGAGAAGTCAGACATCAGGGTTACAATCTTGCTGCCCTGTGTAACTGCAAAAATGCTAAAGTGTCCCTGCCTGGCTTGCATAGGTCTGCCCTGAATAGGGTGCCTTTTTGTCTTCTCATCCTGCTGTAAAATTCTAAACTCTCTTAAAATCTTCCTGGGGGGTGCTGAGGGATTGGCTGGGAGGCCCTGAATTCACAGCATGGCTGTAATGACCTTGCTCTTGGATGATTTATCTTTGAAGATCAAGTTGACTGAATCCAACTGTTTTTCTCACCGTCATTTCTCTGCTTCCGAGTTCTGCATCTTAAAGTCTTAGCTATGTTCAGAGCAGCCAGCATTGCTCTGCGTCCTATTACTGTACTCTGCTGCTTTCTTTCTTTTCCTCAGGGAAACCTGAGGATCTACCTCCCTTCACTCAAATCCAGTGTTTTAAGTGAGTTGTGTTACAGATGAATAACAGGAAAAATAAGTCAGAAGGAAAAAAAATATCGAGAAAAAAATGACTTTTTCTTTTTCAGGGTAAAAAAAGTAAGGTAGATAAAGCATATGGAATTGTTTCTGTTCTCTGACTGGGAATGTTTACTGAAGCATTCTCTACTTCTACTCTTCCCATTTTCACTCTTGAAAAAAACATCTATTTTTTGCTTTATTTCCACACACTTTACTAAGCAATACTTATTTTTCTCTACCTCTGGGTGAGTACATGAAGTCAAGCTTCTTCCCTCCACCCCTCCCCACCCTTCATTTAAGTCAGCCCCCCAAAGGATAGATGCAAGCTCCTTCACTCCTGCTGAATGGATGCTTTAGAGCAACAATAGTCCCGCTGAGACTAGGGAGATGTCTGGCTGAGGAAAAAAAATTGGGAGGGAGACAGGCAGACACACGTACACATGCATACACATGCCCACAGATCTCTGTATGAATAAAAACAGCTGGATACATTTTCAAGATATGCCCAGAACTCACTGAGGGCATCGAGTTGTCTGGAAGGGTTGGAATGTCAATTTTCTTATCAAATAAGCTGTGTTTTGTGGTAAAAGGCTTACTGTTCCTGTTATCTATGGACTACTGGTCAGTAAGTGATAGCAGGCCATCTCCAGCAGTCACACCTGGCAAACGTTACTGTCATGGTTTTCTGTGTACCCTCAAGCTTATTACTGACCTTGTCTGCTGAACCCATTAATCTAAATATGCCTGACAGGCAGCGTTACAAACATTACAAGATGAGGTTCAGATTAAGGAAAATATTAGTCACTTTCACTTATTTGTGAGATCTAATTGAAGTATACAGTAATTAATGACTATTAAGACAAACCAGCCTCTGCTTTTAGGCCTGGGTCTTATCATCTTTTCTGCCATTACGTGAACTTTACGTGCATTTAATGTTTCCCAGAATTATCAAACAGGACTTCCTGGTTGCAAGACGAAGTGTTAAGAGGTTATAGACCATTTTTATTCCTGTAATTTTAAGACCACATTCAACCATCTGCTGTGCCCAAACAAGAATACAAATCTGAGAATGTATACTGAGACTCATTCAAAATGCTAGATGAATCAAAAAGGCTTTTAACTGAGTCTGGTTGAAAGCTTTCCATATTGGATCTTTTCAAGTTGTCTTTTCCGTTAACATTTTTCTTTCTGTTTTACTTTTTTCACAAGTGCTAGATTTCAATCCTATCAAGATGTTTTCTCCTTCTTTGATAAGGTTAATATTTTGCAAAGTATTTTAAATTCAAATGGAATCTCTTGCCTGTAAGTGTTGAATGAGTTTTGAAATAAGGTAAATGAAAGTGTTAAGTTTTGCAATTTTAATAAGAGCTCTCTCATTAAAACAGTAACGACAACAACAAAACTATACATGACAACTATGTCACACTGCACCAGATTATATACTACATGGCATTTAACACTAAAATATACCGGTATATGTATACTTATATACATAAAAGACAACATTTTATCTCTTTGTGACCTACCACGTTGGTCACAGTTTCAACAATCCTGTTTTAGTCATTTGCAGTGTCAGGAAATTAAATTCTCTACTTTAAGATATTTGCAAATAATATTCTCCCCTTATTCAGTGTTAACACAAAACTCAGAAAGCAAAATTCACTGGGAACTAATTACATTGTTCTGGATTTATAGAAAACGCTTTTCTTGTAACTAAAAGGTATTTTTTCCCTGTTAATTCCCCCTTTTTATTGAGTATTTTATAACTGTAACACAAATTAAAACTAGGATATAGAACCATGCACCCCCCAAATATCATTTAAAGTGCATCTAACACAGCAACTGCATATTCTATCACCAGGTGGGACACTACATAAGGAATTTAATTCAGCTGTTCACAGCTGGATCAGAAGCAGCTGGAAATGCAATGTATACTATAACTTAGGAGTCAGAAAGCAGAGTGGTGATTGCTGAATTAATATGAAGCAGGAAACTTTGTTCCCTTTTTCATATATTTGTAACTGAAACCAAGGAATCTCAATGCAGAAGAGATATGAATATTATCTTAATACTGAGTTGATTAACATACAATAGTAAAGCTGTTTTATTGGTGGCAAGTAGAATCGATGCATATATATTTTCTTTAAAACTCTGAAAATCTGAATGGACAGATGTATGAATTCAGATTTTGTGATGATAATGTAATAGAAGATCTTTATTTCCTGTGAATTTTGACACTTTAAAACCCTCATCTTGTAGCCTTCTGTGGGCACAATTGCGTAGCAGATAACCAGGAAGAAAATTTATCAGATTGGGTTTTTTCAGTCATGGAGAGTTTAAATGTGCTTTTTAACTGAATGGAATTAAATTCATCAAGATCAAGAATTACTGTATGTGTTGCATGTTTTTTTGAAACTATAATAAAATCAAACCTAAATGATACTTTGTGCTTCATGAACTACTGAGTTAGCATGCTACAGAACGTGATGTTTTACACTGTTTTACTTTAAATGATAAATTGAGAGAAAAAAGAGATACATTTGGAGGAAAATCTATCAAGTTACAAAAGAATTGGCCATTTTTTCTGATTGTCATATCCATGTTCTCCACAGATAGTGATATGACGATGTGATGACTGGAAAAGAAGAGTAAAAATGTCAGAAAGAAATATTCCAAGTTGTGAATAAGTTTTGGCACTGTTAAATGAAAGAATCATGATGCATGGAAATCACTACTCAGAATATGAATACCATGTGCTAAGATACAACATTAAATACTAAGAAAAACATGTAGTATTGCAAAATGATTCATAAACTGTCGTCTATATGATAATTATGTTGCTACTGGAAAAAGATGACAGACTAATGTCAACTTAAGAGAAAAGCTATGTCAAAGCAAAGTTTTCCTTCAGTTAGGAGCACAGAATATTAAAGAAACAAAAAAAACCACCAAACCCCAAAAAGAAGATGTCCTTCTTGGTCATATAGGTATTTACAGCATTTTCATACCACAGTGTTTGTTATATCTTTCACTCCATTGACTCATAGATAATCATCACTCCTATGGCAGACTCAATAATCCTTTGTTCCCAGTGTTTTGAGCTCTCCACACTAAATCTTTACCTTAAATGGCAAAGTTCCATCTCTCTCCAGGTGGTGCTGCTAGTCATTCATCAGTTTTGAAGGCTCCCACTGTTTTTCTGGTAGCTGGGTTTTTTTAATGTGCGTGCATTTTCCTTTTACCTAACACACTAAGACTACAGCTACAGAAATAATTAATATAGACCATTAGAACTGGATTTACAGAGCAGAGTAGTCTGTGTCAAGAACCTGATGACCACAGTGTAGGTAGCATGGAATGATATTACTTCAGAGTGGCACTCATCTGGTCCCAAAGATTCAAATGCCCATCTGCAGCTGGAGTGCACCTGGTGAGCTCCCCAACTTATATTACTCTACTGTTTCATCTGCAGTGAATCCAGTTTCAGCACTGAGACCACTCCATGACGCAACTCCATATTAGTGTGGACAAAAAGAAGAGTTATTTAAGAAATGTACTTTTAACAGAAGCTAAAATGTAAATGACGCCTGAATCTGCTAGGGAACATAGATGTATAGGTTTTATATTGAAAATTGATAGGTTTGTTTTATAAAAAAAAAGGTATAATCAGAACTAAATGAATGCCTTCCTATTGACATAGTTAGAATAGAGAAAATACTGGATATTAACAATCCACTGATATTTTTGGAGAAGGGGGGTTATTTGTTTAAAGTTAGTCCAAAAAGTCATCACCAGTTAACAACAAACCTTTATTACAAAACTAAGCTCCAAAGCCTTCCCACAAAACCAGTTACTTTTAACACATTTCTGGTAAAAGTACCTATTGATAGTCATTGTTCATTAACTACAATACAAAATAATTCTGTCTACTATACTGAAAATGCCTTAGTCTCAGCATTTCACATTCCAAAGAAATTTATCACCTGGTTGTTCCTACCAGAATGACTAATTAGTCCTAAATCTTTTTAATTTTTCTGGATAAGATTGACGTCTGAGAGCTTAGTATAGTATCAATGTGCTTTAAAATAAATCTATAATAGAGATTAGTACCTCTTGTGTAATACTGTATGCATTGCATTTTGTTACATTTATTATACAAATTGAAATGAATAACAATATGCAGTTTAACATCCCATGAATATTCTTTAGTATTCTTCAACAGTAGTTAATATGCTAACCAACTTCACTGTAAGGCATACAGATGTGGAAAGCATCTATCTAGGGACTTTAATTATCACCTTGTCAAATTCAAATTATTATCTTGTGAGTTCATTTCCATAAAGTATCCCCTTTGCTGTTGGATGATTTAACACGTGTCTTCTTTTTCTTATCTTATTTGTATCTATCTGGAGGCTCTAAACCTTTCAAAGTAGGCTAGCTCTTTGTCAGATCAGGGTGTTTACCATAACTGATTTTATCAAATACATTTTTGCAAATACTCAATTTTGCCAAAGATGGGTCTGTAAAATGTGAAGTGGAACTGGCAACCACCACCACTAAAGTTACATAAATCAGACTATGACTTGAACCATTTCTAAACAGGATCATCTTACAGTGAAGAATCAGCGAGCCTGGGGAATGACTTACCAGACAAAATTCTAGAGACAGTCGTTCTTGGTTGGTAAATCATTTGAGGTTTCAAGAAGCCTGTAGTATTTCCAGCTGTAGGAAGTGTGTGAACATAATTTTCTATGCTGGTCTGGATCACATGACAGGGGAAAAATATCCTCTGAATGTTAATGAGAGTCTTTCTTTTACCTATTCAAAAGCAACGTAGCAGCCATGAAAATAAAGGAAGACAGAAGTATTGAATAAGGCTTACATCCCACAACTGAGAAGTTCCTCAGCAGTTTTCACACTTGAAAAATATCAAATGAAGAATAGAAGTAAATATGATGCCTTTGATTTGGTGACATAAACAAAGAAAGGATCAATATACCTTTTTTAAATTCTAAATCTCTGAATTCTTTTTTATTTTAATTTTAGTTCTCTGGATTTTAATTTATTTAAGTGTGAGAGCTCATGGTTGTTGCCTAATAGTACCTCTTGGAGTTAAAATAAGGTGGATTTAAAATTTTACTAATGGGAGAAAGAAAAAGAAGAAAGTCTTGTTTTTAAAAAATAGAAGTAATGACAGAATTGTGAATCCTAAAAAAACCCCAAAGAATAGACTTATACATTGTAAATATGTTCATATCTAGTTACATACTTTTAAAAGGATACATGGACATGTCTTGTTTGAGGGTCACACTAATCAGTTGTTTTGGGTTTCATCCTTCATCCTTACATATGTGCTGTATTTGAGGAGAACTTCATGTATATTAGTAGAATAAACTGCACACCTAAATAGGTACATAATATCAGATAAATATTATGTGAATAAAGTAATATTCTGCTCTTTCAAATTGAAAGCATAAAATGGTATCCACAAAGGACACTGAGATTATTTAACAGTTCTGGAAAATACCCTATAATCCCTAAACTATCTTGATACCGTCTCTTCATCAAAAGTATTCAGCTGACTTTCCAGTATAGCTGTATTAACCTTCCTCCAAAATAGTCTGCCTCCTGATCTCCTTACAAGCTTTGTTAAAGTCCTTAGGTCTGGGTCTTCCTTAACATCAAAATTAGAGAGAAGGAACCTCAACAGTCTAAACAGATGTGCCTGTGTGAACCTCATGAAGCTCAACAAGGCCAAACACAAGTTCTGACTGCTGGATCAGGGCAATCTCAAGTGCAAATACAGGCTGGGAGGAGAACAGATTGAAAGTAGCCCTGAAGAGAAGGACTTCAGCATGCTGGTGGATGAGAAGCTCAACATGAGTCAGAAAAATGTGCTTGCAGCCCAGAAAGCCATCTGTATCCTGGGCTTCATCAAAAGAAGCATGAGCAGGATGTTGAGGGAGGTGATTGTCCCCCTCTACTCTGCTCCTGTGAGGCCCCATCTGGAGCACTCCATTTGGTTCTAGAGTCCTCAGCACAAAAAGCGCATGGGTCTGTTGGAGTCAGCACAGAGGAGAACCACAAAAATGATCAGAGGGCTGGAGTAGTTCCCATATGAGGATAGGCTGAGAAAGTTGAGCTTGTTTAGCCTGGAGAAGTGTTGAGAGGCTCGGAGGAGATCTCCTAACTGCCTCCCTATACTTAAGGGGAGCTAACAGGAGAGCCAGGGAGTGTCAGGAAATGCAAGAACAGGACAAGGTGTAATGGTTTTAAGCTGAAAGAGGGAAGATAAAGATTAGATAGTAAGAAGAAATTTTTGACTGTGTGGGTTATGAGGTACTGGAACAGGTTGCCCTTCCCTGAAGGCATTCAAGACCAGGTTGGATGAGGCTTTAGGCAACCTGATCCAGTGGAAAGCGACCCTGCCCATGACAGGAAGGTTGGAACTAGATGATCTTTAAGATCCTTTCCAACCTAAACTATTCTATGATTCTAGAGCAAAATAAATATAGGTAGAAGTCCACCTGATCATGAGGAAATTAATTATCAGTGTTGCCTAGGCAAGTCTTCATAAAAAATTCCCCTTAAGTCCTTTTACTATGTATTATGGTGAATAACATAATACTTCACAGTCTAAAAGTTAGAGCGTGGTTACTGGTGTTTATATCTTGCATAGCATGAATATATGTCAGAAAATAGAATTACATATTGGGGTTTAAAATTACCATGAGTATACACATGCTTACATTCTGGAAAATTATTTTTTTTAAAAAAAAAGAGTTGTTCTATCTAATACTAATAATCAACCCTCAAAGGAGTGCCCAGTATATGCCACTTACTTAAATTTCAGGAAAAAAGGGTGAAATAGACACCTATCTTTGGTGAATAGCAGAGGATAGAAAAAAGTCTTACCTGAGGCAGATTTAACTCCTGTTTGTTATTTCTTCATAATATTTTCCTTTTTATTATTATTGGTCTTAGTGGGTTTCCTCAATTTAGATTTACAATTAGTTTCATCTGAAATTTAGGGAGACTATATTTATATATGCGTGTATAGATAAATATGTGTGTGTACATATACACATTAAAAATATCTAAAAAGGCTTTGACTGTGTCTTTGTAAATCAGAAGTCTAACTTAAGCTGTTTTGTACTTGCATTCATTTTAGTGGAACAGATAAGGAATTTCTATCAGGAGGGTAATTATAATTTATTATGTGTTTTAAGTAACAGACTATGCTCCATGCTCCCATAATTCTTTCTAATTATATTTAGTGATGGCTACAGTTATAAGAGTTTGTGTAGTCTTCCAAAAACTTGCTTGCTGCCTAGCAAAAACCTTAATAGTTAAAATGATGTTAAAAAAATACTACAGAGCAAAATACAACTAGAAAGAAAACTTGAAACATGATTGTGGCAATTGTATTTCAAACTGCTGTGTATACGAAACTAAGGTTTAGAATGTAAGAAAGAAAGCATTCATATCTTGAGATTAGATTATGATTTCAACATTAATACATCATTGACATAATTGAGATTTCATAGGCATATAAGTGAATATGATTTGAAGTTATTTCCCTACATTTGTCATCCACTTCTCTCATTTTAGTATGAAAACAGGAATGAAGGACACATTATTTCTTAAGGTCCCATTCTCTCAGCACTACAGCCAAGGCTAACATTTCTCTTATGGGCAGGCTTTGCTGAAATCTTTGTAATGGAGCCATCCTTGCCCACTGTATTCCTTCTGTAAAAATAGTTTTCCTGAGAGTTGATAAAGGGTAGCATGCTTTAAACAGTGGTTAAACACTGATTGTTGTCTTCAAAATATATTCCGTACTGAAGGATGCCTGTGAACCACTAACATAATTCAGATGCTGTGATCACAATGCAATGAATATACCGTACTGGGAAATGCAGCTGTTCAGATCTCAATAACTGACAGACAAATAAATGTCAAACCAAAATGAATTTTTGCAGTTTTGGTCTCAAGGTGAGCACTTATTTAAAATCACAATATTCATGAAAAAAGGGAGGAATAGTTAAAATAGCTGGCAATGCATTCAATTATTTCACAAAAAATTCACAAGAAAATAGTATTAAAAGACCTATGTAATCTAGTGCTAAAAATTAATGTATTCAAATAGCTTTTAATTTATCATTCTATAAATTTGAGTAGTACCCCACAGCTTGCTTTGTTTGAAATACCTTTAAACATTCTTTACTATTTTAGGGTTTTTTTCAATGAACACAACAGGTTACTGAGAGGTGATGCAATTAGTACACTATATGGACTCTCCTTTGTAACATTTCTTTTACTTTTTCGACAAGTATTATTTCTTCATATCTTCCATATCCTTGTAGAGGCCTAAAGAAAGACAGTCTAAACAAAGGAAACCAGAGTGTCTTGGTTTCTGATTTAGTAACAATAATGCTATTAAAAAAAAATAATTATGAAGCATAAATTACTTTCTTTTAACTTCAATAGGTATTAATTTTAAGCTACAATAACTTTTACAGTGAACTCAGGGAGAGAAAATTTACATAAATTAATCAACAATGAATGCATGTATAAATGTATACTTTTTTAAATGCTTTGGCAAATGGTATTTTTAGGGGGTACACTGGAGACACAGAGGTACAATACTTAATCTATATTAAAACTACCCATAAGGAAAAAAAATTGACCCCCATTTCCTTCTCTCTTCAATGTGAAAAGGGATCCATTGATTTCTACTAACTGACAAGCAGTCAAGCATACAGAACAAGTAGCAGACCAACCCATAGAGTAATTCCTGTTAACTCTCTCCCTGGGGTTTATTATGTAAGAGAAACATTGATTTGAACATGTTTAGGTGGATTTTCTGAAATGATATGTTTTAATAACCTGTTCCTTCCCAGAATACTTGGGATAAGCTATCAGAAACAAAACCCACAAAAAATGTCATTAAAATAATAAGACCCCTTGTGTTTCCCAGGAACAATTCTACCTATTGGTATACTGTGGGATATTTTGCTTGCTTCGTATCATTTATGCTAGATTTGTTCAATAAAATTACCTAACCTGGGTTTGTTGATAAGGAGATTGATTAAGTGGAATGAAAACCTAATTTGTTTTTGTCGTTGAACAGCAATATTTCTCTACTTTTCCCTCTGTCTTTAAAAAAAAAATGTGAACCAACAAAAAACAAAAAAAGCCCAGGAACAGAAAAAAAAGCCTCCAGAAACAAACTAACAAAAATCTCCTTGGGTTTGATAAAGAGGTTAGGAAAAAACACAAGGGGAAAAGATGACTGTGAAGTTGTCATCATTATTTTGGAAGGAAATGCTGAAGTCCAGACCTCAGCTCTGTTCCTAAACATGATTAGCACTACTCAAAGGGGTAAAAGGTCCTTTCTAAAATTAAGTTGAAGGAGTTCTGCCTTCCCATCATCTTCTTTCTAGGCTTCCTAGTTTTAATTAGATTATGGATTGCACATTTGTAACTTCTGCTGCCCTCAGTGCAAATGTGCAGTAGATGAAGTGGCCTGGTCATTTCAGCAGTCACTCCCCTTCTGCTCTCCCTGACATATACCAGCTGTGACATTCAGTTCATGTTAAGATTAGATGATGTAGTCTGTGCTGACTGGCTAATGCTAATGACTTGTTCATCCTTGAAAGCTCTGTAAAGAGAATGACTGTAAATAAAGGAGGTGCTAGTCATCAGACGTGTATTGAGGAAGAATCTAGATACATATATGAATTAACTTTATATCTGTCTCTTACAGACTGTTTGAAACTTTTTTAATTAATGAGGCTTTTTCCATCCATCACTGAATAATTTGGAACACTTCCCCCAGTAATAACAAATAAATATCCTATATCTGTTCTGCAGACAGAAGACTAAGATCCTTTTCCTTTTAAATAAATTTTGGTCATTGCAAGAATGAAATGCAGTGTGGGTTTTAGGGGTTTTTTTTGCTTGTTTGTTTGGGGTTTTCAAAGGTAAGGGTTTGGTAGGAAGAGGTAAGAGAAGGGGGTAATTAATCACACAAAGCTAATTTTAAAAACTTAATGCATTAATAAAAAGGTTTTAATTCTTTTCATATCTTTCCCACTATGTTATTTCTGCTCTTCCTCTAAAAGTGTGAAGTTGTTGGAAACCTGTAAAAGCTCTATCTCTTCTAAACAATCAATATACTGATTTCTCACCTCCTTCCACGTGGAACTATATTTTTCATATAAAAATAAATAACTTTGCTAATTTTGGTCAGTTTCAATGCTACTCTCCTTCAGTGTAAAGAAAGAAGAAAAAGAGGGGAAAAATATCATTCATTTTTTTTCAAATATCATGATATTTATTTAACAGTGGTATTTCTAACTCCTTATAATTTATAATTGTTTATCACTTTTTTTCCCCCTTCTGAAAATATATGCCATGGGGATTTTAACCCCTAAATTACAAAAAATACAACCACATTGAAACTGGTGTTTGTCCAAACTTGGTCTAAAACTAGACTGCAAGACTAACCACTTTTCACTATGCATCAGTGCATGATTCTGTTCTTTTTAAAAATTCGACAAAATATGATCAATGTTTGAGACTTGTTTACAGTGGACCCAAGAGATTTTTTTTTGATCTTAAAAATCTTAGTACTTGAAAATTCAAGTGTATAAACTAGTAACCCAGCAGTATGTTTAGGTGACTGTTACTCTGTGACCAATGTCAAATGTTTTTCATTAACTAGTTGGGTAAGCTTAAAAAAGCCTGCTGAGCATAGACATATGATGTCAAAGAGCTCTCTTCCTTTGTCACTTCTATTAGGTAGAGTCAGAATTAGTAAAATCAATAGCAAAGGAAGAAGAAAACCAAGCTCTTTCTTCTACAGCAGAGGTCAGTCTGCTTATAGTAGAATTAGGTGGTAATATTTAGAATGGCCATTTAAAAAAAGATGTTAACAACGGACGCTTCAAGTAGTAATAAAATAAAAGATTTTGTCTATAAGCTATAAGATGTCATCTATGTCTATAAGATGTTTATAAGCCCATGTTATACTCAAATATATTTTTCTTTTTAATAATTTAGTCAAATTAAAAGCAGACAAAGCGGAGAAAAATACGAAATAATGCTTGAAAATCATGGAAGTTCTACATTCAACGCACATGACCGAACTGAAATACATAGCATCCATATTAAAGAAATATTATTTTCTCTTCAAAATATTTCTTCCCTACATCAGCGATATCCTGTATGAAGTTCAGAAATACCTTTATTTTCTATGGTATCTTGAAAATGAAGGAGAAACTAGGTACTCTGGGCTACTTGCACCCATTGCATGCTTATCATCAATGGAAATTAAAGAAGACATCCATGAACAAATGAGAAACTATGAGACTGTATTAGGAAGTGTATGTTAAACCTGAACTACTATACTTGCTTCTATTGTATCTCCATCATCATATAACTTACACCTACTAAAACATCAAAAGCCTGTATAGAAGTTGCCATTGGAATTTTTTTATTTTATTTTGTTTCATTGCCTCCCTAGTATAAGATACTATTCTATAGGTTAAGGAGGTGTTTAGGTCAGTGACACATACAGAACAAGGGCCCTAAAAGAAGGTTAGAAACTAACTTGTTTCCTCAGGCTGCCGCCTGAGGTTTGAGTGCTGACCTCCTCAAGACAGCATAGTGGTGGGGGAGCCAGTGGCCCCACTTAACAGCATTCACTGTGACGGCCAAGAACACACCAGGACACATCAACAATCCAAGCTGAATCTGTCCCTCTCCCCCTTTCCTGTCACTGGGCCTGAAACACAAGAGAAAGCAAAGAAAAGAAAGGAAAAGAGAAGGGGGAGGAAAAGCTCTGTTTTACTGCTCATTCACTCCTCTGCATTCAATCACTCCAATTCGGTAACTAGCTCAGCCCCTGGCTCCCCTTACATGCACAAAAGAAAAGCAATCCCATTCAGAACGAGACTATAAGTTATTGATCTCATGCTGAACGTTATGTTCGGTTCAGCAGCACTGTCAGCTCCCTCACACGGTAAGCTTATATTTCCCACCAACTCTGTTGAATGACACTTAGCTTTTTGAAAATGAAGTGTTGGGGGCTAGGGTTCAAGGGCAGAGACACCTCAGCTTTCATCCTGGACTTCAGTACACATTCTGGGTCATAAGGAATGGTGACCAGATTAATTAATGCCAGGCATTAATTGTGGAAGTTCTGTGGTTCTTGTTCACCAGAGGGGCAGGTAATTCATGGTTGATTCACTTCCTAATTCAGACATTAGAAAATGAGCCATAAAGTTATCATTTGTTAATGTACATTAGAGTTATTTTACCCATTCCAATTAATGAACAAAGTTTGTTGCTAATACACTTTATAGTTCATTTATTTATCTTAATATACTTACTTGCAGAAATTTGCAGAGATTAGTTTTTAATCACTGAATAGTTTAAAGTCAAAACTTAAATTAAAAAATTATTTCTTATGACCTGTTTCACTGTCAAAAGTACCTACAGAGCTCCTTTACATATATTATTAATTATGCATAGCACTACCCTATGTGTAGGC
The DNA here is from genome assembly GCA_033558105.1 of Coccyzus lansbergi. Lineage (NCBI taxonomy): Eukaryota > Metazoa > Chordata > Aves > Cuculiformes > Coccyzidae > Coccyzus > Coccyzus lansbergi. The sequence continues at coordinate 1,806,200 of JAUMJK010000056.1, read as the reverse complement.
ACACTGTAGTCTGTATAACTACATCAGAGAAAGCAACCAGTATTTTTTTTAGTTACTTATTTTTTAATACAAACCAAAAACTTTCAGTCCCTATCAAGTCCACATTAATTTCTTCCTTAAAAACTTAAGACATGTAGTATTTGGTCATTGTGTCTTTATGAGATTTCCACATGCCAGAAGTCTAACTGTGACAAGAGGATAATTTCTTTTACACTATTCAGTAAGAGCCAATTTTCTTTTTTTTCACCAATTTTCTTTCTCAGAGGTTTTTTATTAATAGAAGGACTGAGAAGGCATTCAAAAAAACAGGAAAAGTTTAGTGTTTCATTTTTTGGTTTAGTGTTTGATAGGAATGGTTGGACTCGAACCTGGTTATTCTATGATTCTATAATGAAATTTTCTAATAAGTAGTTCAATTCTTTTTTTCTCAGCTGGAGATTTTTCTACTGTTTCCATCTGATGAACCTAAGAATAATATAGACAAATATAAACTGTTCACAGTTTGATATGGAAGTGTTTTTTCCTTATGCCAACTGTGAACTTCTCTCAGCTCTTAACCAGAACTACATTACATGAATGCAGGAATATTTTTTAGTTCTGCCTTTTTCTTCTCGTAACAATTTTTTGTGTTTTCTTCAACCTCTCTTTTTCTAGTCTTAGTTCACACAAATGTTTCTAGTTATTTAGGAGAAAAATTTCCCTTTTACTTCTTCCTTGGACCCTCAAGCTCTGATGAGAAGATAGGCACTGAAATAACATAACAACTGTAATTGCATTCACTGCAAATTCCTCTTCAAGGGGTTCTAAATATTTTATATCCACTTCCATTTAAGTGCATTTCAAATACCACAAATGCCTATTCTATTTTATTTTGCTGATTTTGTGACAAGAAGGCAGAAAGTAAAAGACCAAATTCTATGTTGCACTCTGATCCAGTACTCGATATCCTGTAATCATGCAGAAGAAGAGATGCAAGGCAGACAGATGAGTGAATATATATATATGGATCTTTTATACCAGCTTTAAAACTAACTATTCTTACACAAGAACATCAGTAGCATTATGTTAACACTGGTTGCACTAGTAGCACTGAAGTAATATTAAGTTAACAATGGTTATGTGGAAAACATTATTTATTTCGTGTTATTAATACAGCAAAATTACAATGAGAATTTTTTTGCTGACTTTTGACCAGTGTGCCACAAAACTGAAAAAGAAATCTTAAATATAAACTTGTGTGATTTATCTTTCTTACTTCTATTTTCTTATCTTAACTGTTCATGTGAAAGTAAAGACATATTTTTATTTATAATTTTTTTGTACTTCCTTCATTTGCAGTAATGCTTGACACATGATTCGCCTAGACTTTTGTACGTACTTATTCTAGCAAATTATCAATGAACATTTGAGAAAAGTTGTGTAGCAATTAATACACATACATTGTGTTAAACTTTTCAGGAAATGGGTCGAATTCCATCTGTTCTCAGTAACAATCTAGGCTTTATTTTATAGAAATAATAATAATCAATGGATATTGGGAACAGAGAATATTTCAGTATGTCTTGAACAGTTCCTAAATTCCATATGAAGTCAAAGAAGAGAAGCTGTAGCTACTGATATAATATGTGAAATATTTCAAAGTGGAGTATTGTGATTTAATCTAAAGCACACTTAAGTTTTATCTAAGCAGTTGTAGTTTTTGAAAATTAGAATGTCCCTCTGATAGCATGTTTTCTTTAAAAAGGTGGTTTTCAGATACTGTTCTGTCTTGTGTGAAGCATGATATGTGCTGAAAAGATCTTCTGTAATCACCTCTGTTTGGAATTTTCATCTCATCTGAAAAGACAAGATGAAGCAGAGAGCTGGAGAGAGCTTCCAGTTAGCAAGAATATTGACTGTTGCAAAGTTTCAAAACATTAAAATTAGGCTTTGGAAAGTAAGAGAATATGCATAAGATTTCTGGGAAAATTTATACTTATGCATGTAAACGGGAAACATAACCTATAACTAAACTTTGTGTCATTGCCCATGATTGATAGAGATCACTCCTCCGTGTTGCCTAGGCCTGATAAAGAATGCTTGCTCTCTAAAACTCCAGAAAGAGCAAGAGTGTTATTTGCCAGCATTTTTGTTAACACAACCTTCACTTTGTATAAAAGTATGCTTCTATTGAATTAAAGAAAATCAACAGAAAATCTCAAAGCTAATATCCCACCTACTACTCCTAGCATTTTCATGATTCAATGTTTCTTGTCTTCTGAGCATCACTGCCTGCCCACAGAGTATCTGGTGAGGCATAGGGTTTCCAGCTAGATCATGGAACCTTACAATAAGTCTGAGAAACTATTGTTGGAATAAATTGTGTGGACAGAAGTCTGTTCCTAAAATCAGATTTATAATACACATAAACAGGTGGAAGCTGAAACTCGTTTCGAAATGCAGTGTGGTATAAAAATGAATCTGAACTGAGTAGGAGAAATTGCTGCCTCAGGAAAATAAACCAGTCAAAAATACTAAAATTAAAAGTAAAGCATGCAAGTCTTCCAGACTACATCCTTAATAGTGGTGCAGAATAACTTTTGGATAGCTGTTTTTTTTCTTTCCCTTTATGATACTGAGCCCTAACTCTGATCTGAACAAAAAGCCAGGAAGCTCGATTAGCCTCTATCTTTCCTCTTAACCATAATTATGATTCCATTCATGAAATATGCCCTCTTTCTTCTCCCCAATTCATTACTTCAGTTGCTTTTTTTACAGCTTCTCACAGCTTTGTTCTCTATTTGAATTTTTCTTTATATAAAGACAATCTGTTTGACTTACCTCTCAGCTACAACCCTTTTTAACCTCAGACCATGACCTCTTGTTTTGCAACAAGTTACTATCTCTACAGCTTACTGGTATCAATTTGTTTCCACTTCATTCAGAATCAGTCATCTGGGCTCTTGATCTCTTCCATTGCTCTCACTGGCAAAAATCTTTAATTACCCTGCAAAGTGAAGAAAACCCCAAACACAAACGACAGGGAAACCATAGCAGGTAACAAAAACATAATATCATTCCCCCCCACCTCTTCAGAGATGATTTAAGCACAGGGAATGCTTATTAGCAGATTGTCAGCTAATTATGGATAACAGATCAATGCAGTGTCAGATGACAAAGTTCTAAAATTTCAAGAGACAAATTTTACCTGAGAGTAAGATGCTTCAAATATAACCTACTGCCACGGCATATCTGCTTGCTGTGGGAATATAGCATAAGGAAGAAATAGAATTGTTAACCTAATTTGTCACTACATTCAAATAGTAGGTTCCTTTCAAAGCAAATATATGGAAAGTATAAAATTGTAGGAAGATATTTTAGAACAAAGGAGAGAATTTATTGAAGTGCTTACTTTGTATAATAAGGACCACTGTAAACTGCAGTGAAAAACTAAAATGACAATCTTTAAATAAAGACAATGGATTATTTTAAGATATGGATTTTAGTGTTATAATTTTAAGTATTTTAATAAAACTCTCTTTAGTATCTTCCACGGGTGTATCTTATGATTCATTGGCATAGCAAGTCAATAGAAAACTAAATCCACTTGTTTTTTTATTCTTGTCATAAACTTGAATTGCACTTACCTAATGAAGTAATGAGACTGGTACATAATCTTTTATTTGACTAATCATTGCTAAGCAAGAACATTTGAATATTTAGTAATAAGCTACGTATTTTTAAGGAAAATAAAATAAATTTGTGAAAGAAAAGAATAGTTTGCTGACATACTTATAAAAAATTAATTGATTTTGCTATTTACTATGAATATTTGCTCAGTTCCAATAACAGATCTTCCTTGTCAGAATACAGTAAGGGGAAATTATGTAGACTAATAGGATTTGACATAGATCATTGAATTCCCAGTCCTCCTACTTCTTCCCCCAGTCATCAGGGTTAGACTGGATCTTCCTAATCATTAGAAAATATACACTCCCCAGTTACTGGAATACTATCCGTCATACTCTCTTATTACTGTTTTCTTCAGCATTCTGTCATGGAAATCAGAACTGACAAAAATATTTATATTTCTACCATACTACAGTCAATAGAATGCATTCATACAGCATTATGAGTACCACACAGTTCAGAGGAACAACAGTATTAGACAATTATATAATATCTTGTTTTAAAATTATGTTTGTGCCCTTAATAAGTTTTTTTTAGATTTTTTAGTATGAATCAGGTATTTCTGGTAATCTAAGCACAATAAGATTGGCATACCCAGTTGTGAGGAATTTTGGAGTAATACTACTGGTTTCTAAGAATGTGACCTCATAGATAATGTTACTAATGTCACTTACACGACATTCTGATGTATTAGAGTGTTATCCCCATCTAGTTCTGCCTTCTTCCCCATTTTCTGTTCACATACACATTCTCATTTAATGGGCACCCATAATTCATTAATCCAGATAATGAAATTCCATGGCAATTCTGTAATCTATTCCTAGGTAGATTTATAGTGGACATTTTGCTTAAGGGAAGGAGTACGGTGAGATGTGCTGAATCACTTGCAAGTGAGGCAAAAGAATGAGCTCTTTTTTTTTTTTGTTTTATTAATATAATTGTAGCAAAATATTCCAATCAGGACACTCATACAACGCCCCCTATAAAAGAATAAAACATAGTTCAACTAAAATCTTTCCTTAATTTTGTGACATATTGTATAACAAAGCCTAGAAATCAAGGCTGGAAGTTTTAAATAAATGTACAAGCTCAGAAATATTTGGGGAATGACCTTTCATCCTGCTTCAGGTGCCAAGCTCCTGTGTTTCCATATTAGAAGCAAAGCTGATTAGTAACCCTGGCCCAGTTTGTAGTTATTGTATAAAATCCCTTGCCTCTATTTGTCATGCCAAAGCATTGAGAGTGCCAGAACAGAAATGAACTTTTGTATAATGAAATATAAAAGTGTTTCCAAAATCCAAATTAATTATTTCCACAGCGACCTCTTCATTCACAAATTTAGTAAGTCTATAGTATTTCAAGAAATCAAGCAAATTATTCATGTCCCTTCTGAGTCATATGACATTCTTTTAAATGCCTCATAATCCTACCTCATGTGCTCCATTCAAACAATTCTTCTACCTATTTTATGCTTAACATAGTCAGTAGTTTTGAATCTTTCATAGATACTTTCTTAAACTTTTAGAGAGAAATATTTAGTCATCTCTGCTACTTCATTAGCTTTAGTAGGTTATCAAAAATATTAGCTACTGACTCCGATTTGCAAAAAAACACAGACAATATTTTATCTGAGTCTGGTGCTTTATCATCCTTTAATGATCCTAATTTTGCAAACACTTTATATGATCTGGGGCTCATAAAACTCTTGTTGTATTCCACTTTCACAGAAAATTTATTCCAGACTTTAGGTTATGGCCTACAGCTGCACTCATAAATATCAAGGCAAAGCATTCATTCATGCTAAATTACCTTCCAGAGATGTGAAGAATTATTCATACCACTCAGAAGAACACCAAAATTCAGATTTTTGCCAGATTCCACAAAAGCAGAATATAGAAGATGGTGAGTTCAAACTTGTTTGCCAACACATTTTGTAAGCATGAAACGCTATCAAACTCTACCCAAGGCTGTTGCTGAGAGCACAGTTAAACATCTTTAATAATGATTGTCAAAGTTACATACTCTGTTTATCTGGGTATACAAATTTTAACTGACAACTAAATAGAAGTACTATAAATAAATTCAAGGAGTTGTGGGAAAGTTAAAGCAGGAAACGTGATGTCCCCATTGTAATTATTTATTCCTCAACTTCAAGTTTCCAATCTTCTAGAAAAAGTGGATTCTGCTTTTCACTGGAATTTCCCATACCAAACACAAACAGTCCCAGAAATCTGTGGAGACTAAACTATTTTCCATAACCATAAACCCCTTCTCTAGTTTCAGTCATTTCAAGTAAAAGTAGAGGTATCTTCATAACATCAGGAATCAGTTTATTTGGGCCTTTTTTTCTGTATACTCTACGTAACATTTTTACCTGAAGAAGTAGATACAAATTTATAACCTCCAATTCAAACCTATGGAAAAATTACTTCTTCCTGTTTCCAGATAAACATTGCTTCCAGATAAACATGAAACACCATAAACTGCATTAAGTTCAGAAGTTACAAATTAAATACGTATTTTTAAAAGAAAATCCAATCTTTCTAAAACTTGTAATTTAGAACATTTAAGTACATACTTAGAACATTCTTTCCCTTGTTTGGGTTAGGTATAATGAGAATCCTAGGAAAGAGTTTGGATAAAACTGAAAAATACGAATTGCAATTTGAATTTCATGTAAGCTATAAGTTGCAAATGAGTAGAAAACAGAAGGATGGCCCATAATGCAAAGTACATAATATAGAGAAATGAAAAAACTCAAGCTGTTAAGAAAAAACAGCCCTAGTAACCTAGTGGGAAGCCTTCATTGCACAGGTGTTAACATCAGTTAGGAAACCAACACATCTACATTCATTGGAAATTTAACTTGCATAACAGCTTAACCCCATAGAATGAACATATTTTTACCACATTCATAATTAATTCTGTCCAAAAGGGGGACACTTTCTGTATGTTATGAGTCTTTTGAAATTATTAAAACATTTATAAAGAGCAGAAGAATCTGTGGATTAATTCATGTAAAAATAGAGTTCAATTTAAAACTGAAGCATTGAACATCACAGCAAATGTTTGGGATATAATTTCTATGTTTATACACTAATGAATGCATTGAAAAGGGCAAGGTTATACATAACATTGAATAACAGATCTTTAGCTTATCATTATTATTAGGGATCATGTGGTGCAAATACTTTTAAATCTAGTACTGTAATTTGCAGTGTCTGAAGGTGAGGGTAAACTTGCTTAGCATTATAGCCTGCTTACTCCATGCTGCTTTGGTATACAGTTCCTTATTTCATTCTCTTCACTCACAGAGCATAAGCAGCAGCAGCAATAAACCCCTCAATGTACATGTCACTAGAAGGCTTTTTACTGCTGTTTCTGCTTGTGTTCCCTGTGAAAGTAATGAAAAAGTGGGGAGGGGGGACAGGCGGGATGTCTTCATTCTTACCATGGGTCTCTGCTCCTGAAGCAATTCAGTGATTACAGTCCTTTTAAGGAACTTACTTACCTTGGTTTGTATCTGCTTCCCTAACATGAAATCCTATAATTTTTAACAAGATATTCTATAGTAACATCCTCAATACTATGTTCCATCTTCTTTTCATAGAATCATAGAATCATAGAACAACCAGGTTGGAAGGGACCCATCGGATCATCGAGTCCAATCATTCCTATCTAACACTAAACCATGTCCCTCAGGACCTCATCTACCCGTGCACACCTCCAGGGAAGGTGAATCAACCACCTCCCTGGGCAGCTTGTTCCAATGCCCAATGACCCTCTGTGTGAAAAACTTCCTCCTAACCTCCAGCCAAAATCTCCCCTGGCGGAGCTTGAGGCCATTCCCTCTCGTCCTGTCCCCTCTCACTTGGGAGAAGAGGTCAGTTCCCTCCTCTCTACAACCTCCTTTCAGGTAGTTGTAGAGAGTAATGAGGTCTCCCCTCAGCCTCCTCTTCTCTAGGCTAAACAATCCCAGCCCTCTCAGCCGCTCCTCATAGGGTCTGTTCTCCAGTCCCTTCACCAGCTTCATGGCTCTTCTCTGGACTCGCTTTTATGATTCTTAGGACTAGCAGGAGCACCTCTCTCCATGCCAACTATACACACCAAGTCCACCTGCTTGAGACCTTCCATCTGTTGACTTTCTGCAGCCTGACCTTGCTCTAATCCTCCTGTGCCTGAAATCCCTTCAGGTAAAATGGCATAGCTTTCTTAAAATTCATTTTCCTCCTCTGTTTCCAAGTATAGAACAAAATAGCAAGTAATATTTCTTCGGTTTACATGTGTTTAGAGAAATATCCTGTACAGGACATGAAACAGATTATATATAGCTATACAAGGTAGAAATCTACAAGGCTTTCACAGAGGGGACCTGGCCACTGAAAAGAAATACCAAAGACAAAGTCTGTCTTAAAACTTACAAAGGAGTGAAATTTAGTCAGCAATAAATAAATTCCCTTCAGCAACTATACAACATTTTTTTATGCTGAAGGGAAACATCTACACTCTTCCGAAAAAAAACAAAGAACAAAAAAATAAAACTGGTTTTGGTATTTTTTTCCCAGATACTACTATTAATTTATTATCTATTTATTTAGAAATAATTTGGTCTTCTCTATTCCCATGAAGCAAATTAAGGATTAAAATTATCTGTATAGTAAGTACTAGCCCCAGGATCATCTCTCACCCTCCCAACCATATCTCACCTCTCCCAAGATACTGTTTGAGGTGTTAGATGATGAATACTAGATGAGGTAGGACAAAATTTCAGTTTAATTGGCACAATTGTTTTTTTTGTACAATCACTCTGACATTTAGATTAAAAAAAAAAAAGGTAAAATTACCCAAAAGTAAAATGGGATTTAAGGGGTTACTAGTGAAAACTTCTTTTGTTTCTTTTCTGTGTTGAGTTCTGTGCTTAAATGGCTGTAGCTCATGGCCTGACATCTATTTGGCAGATATTCAAATAAAGTCATGTGTTTAGGCTGAGTGCCTAATAAGTTATTTAATACAGTGTGCATCCAGCTAAAGCTAAAGACTTCTACTTCTTTACTTGTTATTTTCAGAGAGACAGATTCTTCTGAACTTGCACAAGCAAAAAAAACCCAAACAACCCATGAGAGGATTTTCATTATTCCAAATCACACAAGAAGGCACTGGACTAGCTGTGGGGGCTGCAGATCAAGTAGAATAATAATTAATGTATTTTAATGTATGTTTTCTTGAAGGCAGAACTATGATACCTGAATATTTTTGTAAGTCATCATGCAAGTAAAATAGAAATAATTTCTACTGTTTCCCTTAAAGCCATTTATTTTATTGTATAATCTTGAAGTTCTAAGAAGTTAATGTAAAGGGAAAGAAAAAACATTATTTTGTTGGAATATTCACTTGGGTAAAGGAAAAAAAGAAAAAATCAAACAAGAAAGAAGATTCATTAAGTCATTGCCCTAAAAGCCCTATACCTTCATATATGCATAAGCAGAGATATGGCTCCTCAAAGTCTGTAGAACTGTTCAGTTCTAGACAATTTCCTTCATCTAACTTTATAAAGTTTCAGAAACATTTCCTTTTCTCAGGCACACAATGCTGGTGCAGAGTATAAAGAGGAAAAGAAGTATCTAGTAACCAGGATTTATATATTTATAATATATACGTAATTTATAATAACGCAGCTCACAGAACATTATAGTGCAAATTGTCAGTGAACCAAAATACAAAACTAGAGAAAAGGACACTATTTCCGATCTCATTTCTCACAACAACTATTCAAGGACAAAGGTATTCATGTAAAAGTGTATCATCAACATTGTGATAACATAGAGTCTACCCATCTTAAGCTAGCAACTTCAAGGGCATCTAGTCATTATAGTTGTGGAAAACCTGAACAATGTTTCAGATTTGAGGATTGGAGGTGGATGAGATGGCAGTGTGTGAGTTATTGGTAATGTTGTAGGCTCATACCTGCACTGCTACTTTTCATGAAACACAGGTTGACTGCAACAAAACAGGCTAATGCATGAATGTGAACAGAAAGCTTCTCCAACCAGGCAAATCAAGCACTGGACTTCTTGCTGTGCAGTAGAGGACAGTAACAGTCCCACATGATCCTATGAGAAACTGAGAGGTATATTTCCACATATGAAGGATGATAAGGTACAAATACCTGCTGGCTACCACCAGAGGCTGTACATAGCGCAATAAGTGAAATTCTAGTAGTACTCTGTAGAGGGAATATACATACAGATAATATAAAGCTTTGATTTAAAATGATACTTTTTTGTTCTTGTGACCAGGAGAATGGAAGAGAGTGAATTATTAAAAAAAGAATTTCATAATAAGTAAGACACCATATTTCTCTTTTTCACAGCCACAGATAATAACTAATTTTAAATAGTTGTCATGTTTGTTTAGACTGGAAGCGTCTTCTGAAGTAGGTATCAGATGTTTGATTTAATAGTAGAATATTATCTACTTTCTGGTTGCAAGACTGCTAACTCTAAAGGATGAGAAGGTTTGACAAGCCATGACTGTCTACCCAATATTGTAGGATCATGTAATCATAGAATGATTTGGGTTCGAAAGGACCACAAATATCCCACAGTTCCAATGCCCAATCATGAACAGGGACATCTTCCACTAGATTAGGTTGCTCGTAGTTTCATCCATCATGGCCTTGAATAACTTAAGGGATGGGGCACCTATAATTTCTCTGGGCAAGCTGTTCCAGTTCCTCACCACCCACACAGTGAAAAATTTCTTCCTAATACTGCACCTAAATCTCCCCTCTTTCAGCTTAAAACTATTACTCTTGGTCCTACACCTGCACTCTCTGATAAAAAAAGCCTTCCTCAGCTCCCCTGCTAACCCCATTTAAGTACTGGAAGGCTTCTATAAGGTCTCCCTGAAGCTTTCTTGTCTCTAAACTAAGCAAGAACAGCTCTCTCAGCCTGTCCTCGAATAGGTGATGCTCGAGCCCTCCGATTATTATTGTGCCCCTCCTCTATGCTGGCTCCAACAAATCCATGTCCTTCCTGTGCTAAAGACTCCGAAACTGAACACAGGACTCTAGGTAAGGTCTCATTCGAGTAGAGTAGGGGGTCAGAATCACCTTCCTCAACCTGCTGCTCACAGTTCTTTCAATGCAGCCCAGGATACTATTCACTTTCTGTGCTGCAAGCACATATTGCCAACTCATGTTGAACTTCTCATCCACCAGCATCCCCAAGCCATTCTTTTCAGGGCTACTTAGAATCCATTCTCTTCCCTTCCAGTATTTGTGTTTGGGTTTGTCTCAAGCCAGATGCTGGACTTGGCCTTACACCTGGCCTTGTTGTATTTTGTGAGGCTCACACAGGCCCACTTCTCTTAGACTGTCAAGGTCCCTTCCCTCCAATGTATAGACTATGCTACATGTCTCGCTGTTGTCAGCAGACTTCTTGCGGGTGAACTCAATCAACAACACTGGTCCCAGTACCAACCCCTGCAAAAACCCACTTGTTATTAAGTTTAGAATGAAGTAAATATTCCTGGTGGGATAGTAGTACATTGTGCAAAGGATAAATAGAACCTAAAATCTGAAATTTCCTGTACACAGATGCAGAAGAATAGCTCTCTGAAAAACACCTGCTGTTCAAATATTAGAAAATATATAACAGTTATTAATTACTTAAATGCAAAGGTATCATTATTCCCTTTTAATTTAGTGACTATTGAATTGGGAAGAGGAAGGATAAACAGTATGTGGCAACATTTCAGCTGGAGATAAGGATCTATATAGGAAGACAAATTAAATCACAGAAATAGGAATCTTCAAGATAATTAAGGACTGTATAACAATTTTGCTAAGCTTTTCAAGAATGTCCATATCAAAGAAGAATTAAAAAAAACTATAAGTGTGGGGAGAGTGATTAAACATACTGATACAATGAGCCAAATGTGTCTCAGTGTTCCTTCTCCCAAAAGGACAAAAATAAAATAAAATAACCTAAAATATTTATATAATAGATATTCTTGAAAATTTAGTGACCAGTGAATGTAAAACATCAAGATATTTCAGACTGTATATAATACAAATATATCACAAAATATTCTAAAAGAGAAAAAAGCGGAACATAACCCATTTACTTTTTATTTTTCAAAGTTTGTCAAATATTTTACAAAAAGAAATATTTCTAAGAAGTATTTCTAATGTAAATTATTATTATATTAAAATTATATAAAAATATGTTGCTATTGCTGTGGCTGCTATTTTGTTGAATTTTAATTGGTCCTATAACTATGCAAATACTATCCATCACACCAGATGCTTTGACAGATCCTCTTGGTAAGGGATCAGTGTCCTGGTTGAGGATGAAAAATAAAATCACAAACCACTAAAAAGTCTTATGGTAATATTTCTTTATTCTTGAATCTTACAGATTTTACAAGTTTTAAAGGCTTCCCCTCTCAAAGTTTACAGGCTCTTATCCTTAATCAAAATTACTACTATCATCTATTAGCCCTGGCCATGGGACAGAAATTCATATTCATCTAGCAAAATATTCTTCAACCGCTGTGAATGGAACAGGATCACAGTAAAAGTATTTGCTGCTTTTTAATTCTTCACTTTGGCTGTAGCTGATATAAAGACAACGACCTTAAGGATTCTCAGAAGAGCTCAGGGCAAAGAAATCTGTAGGAAAGGAGAATTTAGGGGCAGAATGATATGTTATTATTAACAAGATAAATTAGCAGAAAGCAATGTGATAAGCAAGAGACAGAATGAAGGGAAACATCTTGTTGGGAAGAAAAATAACTGATGGGACAGTAGTCTGTGAGAAAAATTGAATGAAGCAGTAATAAATCTAAAGAGCAAGTTATGTTCAATAACACGATTGTGAAGCTCTAATAATATCGTGCTTTCATAAACACCATAACACCTTCCCACTCCCCAAAATAAGACACAGGTAAAGACCAGATTTCCACAATTTTCATGCCTACAGACTCAGTCATGCAATATTTTTTGTATTGTTTGATTATGCTTCTACCTCAATTTCTTTCTTGATTTAGTAAAGCAAAATCCTTTGATCAGAGCCCGTAGTTCTGTCTTTATTCATTTTCTTTCTCTTCCATTTCTTTATCTATCTATCAATCTATCTATCTATCTATCTATCTATCTATCTATCTATATCTATCTATCTATCTATCTATCTATCTATCTATCTATCTATCTATCTATCTATCTATCATCTATTTATTTTAATCTAATATTCGGGTAAATAATGAACTAATAAAAAGATTCAAAGTGAAGTTTGCAGTCTATTACAAATGAATATGCAAAGTTTTCAGTGTGAAACAAAATGTGTAAGGCGTACAGAGTCTCTTAAACTATTATAGTAGGTAATAAGAGAAATAAATCCTAGTAGAAGCAACATTTTTGTCATATTACATAGTGTTAATTATTGGCAATATGAAGCATTGAAAATACTGTATTTTAAATAATAACTACAGTGATCTATACTGTTAGAGAGCTATAAAGAAAGCAATAAATTTCTGCTCCAAAATAGTATTCCTGTCATAATTCACGCTGTCCTGCAGTACAACAGGCACACATATCAAGCACATACGAAGACACTTAAATTCGTTATTTTAGGTGCCGTACTGTTTCTATGAAAATATCACTTAGGTAGAAATCTCAATAGAACATTCTTTTACATTAATACTTTAAACAAGTACAGACCAAACAACACTAGTCAGAATGTCTAATCCTGTGAAGTTTACAAGACCACCTGCAATTGTACATGATTGCAGAATCAGGACTTATATTGTAAAAGAAACCAAACCCAAACCCACCAACAACTCCCTCCCCCAAAAAACCAAAACTCCCTCACGTGACAAACACCTGTACAAATCTAAATATATATTCAAACTCTCTGAAGATATAATAGTAAGAAAATAATTTTAGGACATTTCCCAGTGTAATTGGTATGCACTGTACAAGTACAATGCACCTTTCTAGTCTTATGATTCTCTTACAATTGTGCTGCTAGTGAATTCATTGAGATACCAGAATTTGTTCTTGTTACAATCTTTGTCGCTAGAATAAGATTTTGCATATCTGAAGCCTAATCTAACCAGACAAAATAATACAGAAGTATCTTCCAAAAGTGTCTCAGAATAAATCCATTTTCAGGAAAAAAAAGACTTAAATGAGAAAAATTGTGCAAAATTAAACTACTCTCGAGGTAATATTCATGCTTTGATGACAACTGAAAATGGTACAAAATTTCTGCCATCCTGTGACAGTGATGACAATAAGAATTAAAAAAGAAATGAAAAAGACAAATTATAGGAACTTAAGCCAGTATTGGTAAGGTTCTAACCTTACTTTTTATTTAAATAGGTTGTTCTTGAGAGTAAAAAGAGACTGTGGTTTTGCAGGGTTTTTGGGGGGTTTTGTCAGGGTTTTTTGTTGTTGAAAGAAAGTGATTGTAGAGGTAGAGGAGGGTTGGTATTTTTTAGAAATATATTTTTCTAGTTTCAAATTGTATTTTATCAGTCATGAAAGGTTTAGGAACCTTATCAACACTTTATTTAAAAATTACTGACTCCAAAAGGATTAATGCATCTTTCAATAAAGATAATATTTCATATGGACTGCCACTTTGGGAGATATATAACTTTAAAATCAAATAGTTTAGCCATTTTTGAGCAGCTGGAAGTCAATAGAAAGCATCATAAATCTAGAGAAAATAATAATGCTTTAACAAACATGGAGAATAAAACTCACTTTTTGTGTTTGATGAGTCAGAGGCCAGATTTCTGAATCAAACAAATGAAGTAGTACAGATTTATACAGCGTTTGTGAAAGTCTTAAATAAGGCATCGACCCTGTCAGGCTGATGGTGCTTCAGTACTTTGATAAACATCACCAGCTTTTAAGCACAGGAAAACTGGGAATTTTGAACAAGGGTTGAAAGAATCTAACATTTTTTTTTCACATCACCTATGTAACCCAGAAAAATTAGAAGATTAGAGGTTAGCTCTGCAGACAAATTTCAAAAAAAATCATGAAAATGATCAAGAAGGTTCAGATTTGTGGCTAAATCAAAGAATGAACTGATACTGCAAGTATCTCTACAATTCCTCTGTGACTTTACAGTCATGCAGAGCTGGATATGACATGCAACAAGGGCCTGACCTACAGTGAGGTAGTGTGCACCTTCTACATTTGAGGGAATGGGAAATGTAAAGATGACAATGTCTGTGGCAAGAGATACCTCAGAAAGAGCAACAATTGTGAGGTTGTTTTGTCAGGCTTCAGCCATAGCAAATATAAGTCATAAAGGTGTGGGGTAGCAGACAAATGACTAGACTGCTGGTTCATCCCTGGCCTTAAGTTACGCTGTGGAGCAGAGTATGAGGCAATACTGAATATTGATTTGTGGATATGTCACATGGTTTAGTGGAACTTAGCAGTGTTTATGGTTGAACTTGAGGATTTTAACAGTATAAATGATTCAATGATTCTCATAAGCTGGCAGAGGTGACTGATAGCATCATTAGTAAAAGCTAGATATCATTAGTGGATAAGGGGAAGTTACCTGAGAAATGGTTCAGCTTTGTACATAGTTGAGGGGGTAGCACTGAGAACAAAATCTTTTAAGGCCAACAGTAAACTGGGCAATGTTATCAGTAATACCATACAAAGCCAAGATTGCCAGCATAACAGTATGAAAAATACTCAATTTTACTACAGATATGCATAGATATGCAAGAACTTGCATAGAATCACAGAATCATCACAGAATAATTTGGATTGGGAGCGGCCTTCAAAGATTAACTAGTTCTGCTCCCTCAGCCATGGGCAGGGACATCATTCACTTGACCAGGTTCTTCAAGGCCCCATCTGACATGACCTTGAACATTTCCAGTGACGAGACATCCACAGCTTCTCTTGGCAGTCTGTTCCAATGCCTCTCCACCCTCATAAAAAAAAAAATCTTCCATTTATATAATATAGAACTACACATTTTCAGTTTAAAACCATTGCTCCCTGTTCTGTCACTACAGGTCGTGGAAAAACATCTGTCTTCCTCACAAGATCCCTTCATATATTGAAAGGCTGCAAAGAAGTATCTCGAGAACTTTCTCTCCTCCAGGCTGAACAACCCCATCTCACTCAGTGTTTCTTCACAAGAGAGATGTTCCAGTGCTTTGACCATTTTCATGGTCCTCCATGGGCCTCACTCTAGCAAGTCCAGGTTTTTCTTGCACTGGAAACCCAGAGCTGGATGCAATACTCACTGGAGCAAACTAGATGGGCAGAACTACCCACCTTAGGCTGTTGGCCATACTTCTTTTTATGCATCACAAGATACAGTTGGCTTTCTCAGCTGTAAGGACATATTACCAGCTTATGTCCACTTTTTCACCCATCTGTATCTCCAAGTCCTTCTACATGAGGCTGTTACCTATCCAGTCATCTCTCAGTCTTTTTAGATACTGACAATTGCCTCAAGTCAGGTGCAGCACCTTCTGCTTTGTTTTGCTGAACTTCAATAAGATTAAAGAAAAGAAAAGTAATTAGGGTCAGAATTGGGGCAGAGAAAAGGAGGTCCAAGGATAATGAAAGGAAGGGAGATGAATAGGAAGAAGTAAGATAAAGTGAGCAAATACTGTAACCAAACCCTGTTTCTCTCAGCATATTATAGCTGTCAAAACTTTCACAGCCAGGAGGATAAGTAGAGAAGTGGACAAAGATACTGTGAGATGGGTGAGTTAATTATGCTAGTATCACTTTGTCAGACCTGATGGCTTTGGCATTTTTAGCATCTTCCTAAGAGATTATATGATCATTTTCTACAATTATCAGTCTCCTGTAGAAAGGGCAATTTACTGTCTAGCATGGTAGTGAATTAAACCATACCCGTAATGAGCTTGACCAGCCAGAATGTCAGAAAGACTGCAGTTCTGCTATTTGGAGAAGGTAGATGACATCTCTGAAGGATTCTTTTGAAGCTGATAATATGAGACATGAACACTGAAGGAAAGGACTTGATCTACAGTCAGCTAAGATGTTAGGAAAAAAAAGATTGGAGTAAATCAGGATGGACTTAATCACAATAGGAAGACTAAAAGTGTAGGAAGGGGGAGAAAGTTGTAAGAACACTGCAAGCAAGAGTCTCAGATCTCTGTGTCATGGTCTTCTCTGTCTATAGAAACTAAATACATGGAGGAAGTAGTTGTAGATGCAGCTGTCAGATCCAGGAAAAGCATTTGAACCTTTTTGCAAATGTAAAGCCATAAACAAATAAATAAATGACAGAAAATAGGACTGAAAGTCTTTTCTAAGTATAAGTTCAACCCATTCACAAATTATTAAGTTGCTATCTGTCTTTAGTAAGCTGAGGTGGTGTAGATGGGCTTAAATTCAGAGTTAGTGACCTACTGTTCATTTAGTAAATTTGAGTGAAACATATCTGAATATCAACTTTCAACTTGTTTTTGCATTCAAATTGTGATTCAGAATGCTGAGGAGATCATATATAGGAAAGCATTAGCTTTTCTAGCTTTTCTAGCATGAGCACTAAACCAAAATTTTTCTGCTATTTCCTGCAAATAAGGTTACATTAAAAACCTGAAAGTAAAACCAAACACATATCAGCTTTGAAGGCTGGAGAAAGAAATTGCAGCTAAAGATGTGAGGAAATATTATACTGATATGTCAATTGCAACATAAACCAATAGCCAGAGACTAGGTAGACTTGTTCCTGCATTCAAGAAATCATCAAATCATCTTGAATATATTCAATTGTACTACTACTGTCCACGTAGATGTTCATGCAGATGGTAAAAGCACTAAAAAAGTACAATTCAAATAATGGAATATTGAGTCTTAGACACAAAAGCCCATAAAAGAAGAAACCTTTTGCCAGTGTGTACTCCATAATCTGGAATGTATCTGAAAGAGTCAGTTAAGAGATAGTATTTAGAGTCATTGCAGGAGACTAAGGATCTTATAATGGGAAAATGCTAGGAATTATTCCAAGCTAAGGGACAGAGTATGAGCTTAAATGTTACTCTGAACTTGTACAGGTTTGGATATTTTAGTTGCATGTTAAGACACAAACCTAACAGCTGCCAAGACATCTAGGAACTAATATTGCTCCATTGTAACCAATAAATAAAGTTATATATATTCCCCAAAAGGAAATAATATCCAGGTACCTGTTGATTAAATAGTGAACTCTTCATTGATCTGAAACAGAACACAGAAATACATGTAAGACAAAAACAAATTCAAATTATTAATGGGTCTAAAGAAACAGAGCAAATAAGTGAGGTGAGGGAACAACAAAAAGTTCAAGACAAAATAAGTACATCTAAAATTTAAGAGATAAAAAGTAACTTTCTGTAAATATATCACTATTAATTGAAAGATGAAATGCTAATACAATTTCTTTCTGAAACAAGATGCAGATTGCTTAATTTCCATTTTCCATCAATCTTCATTAGAAGAGCTTAAGGTATTGCAGATGGTTAACACAATATCACTATGAGATTGTGATTTTACAAGCTAGAGTTTGCTGAAATGAAATGAAAGTTTTACAGTTGGCTTGTACTCCTAAATTTGACTGTCATCATTCTTAAAAACGTTTGAAACAACCTTCTCTTTCTAAAAAATGTTCAAGATATCTTGGAAAAGGGCAAACACAATTACTGTTTTCAAAATGAAAGACATAAAGACAAAGAAACATAAATCAGTCATGTTCAATTCAATATTACAAATAATCAATAACTGAACTTTTTGTGAATTTCTAGAAAATGATGGGCAGTTGGTAAACACAATTCCCTAAAGAAAAGTCATGTTAAACCAGCATATTTTTTTTTAAAAAAAGATAGATGAATATCTGTATTAAATTGGCAGATAGTGTAGAGCTAAGAGGGACCACAAATATATTCAAGGACTGGATTGAATCTCATTGTGATCTTGATAAACATTTAGACTAAAAAAAGAAAAAAAAAGTCAGGATCAGTACAGACAAGTACTTTGTAACACTATAATTTTGAATGTACTATGGAGAACAGCTCAATAGGAAGTGGTTTTGTAGAAAAGAAGAAAATTATCAACTGTACAAACAGGAACCAGGGAACAATATTGTTAGACAATTAAATTAGGAGGAACACATGGGAAGCCACTTGCTATGAATAAATAAATTTGCACTAACATTTTGTTATATACATCAAAAGAGATGAATTTTGGACAGCCTAGAGGAGAATGATCATATTTTAAAAAAATATGATCTATCAGAAGACTGAAATAAATGTATTGTTTGACTTGAAGAAAAGAAAATTAAAGAAGTGCATTAAGTACTATATTAAAAGAAGAAATGAAATGCAGATTGCTTAATTTCCATTTATGTATATTATGTATATTATTTCCAATATGTATATTATGTCAGGCAAAAGAAGTAATAATAAACTTAAATTAATGAAGAATTTAGGTCTAACTCCAGAAAGAAATTAACTTTATGAAGAGTGAAGCACTAAGTTAAGTTGACCTTGGAGAATAAAATCTCCATAATCAGAGCTCTTTTCAAGAGGCTTGGAAAAATCTGTCTTGGATGACATGGTATAGTTGATTCTGCCCTAGGTCAAGGAAAACCATATCACAGAATCACTAGGTTTTAAAAGACCCACTGGATCATTGAGTCCAAGCATTCCTATAAAAGACTAAACCATGCCACTCAGCACCTCAGAAACGCATCCTTTAAACACCTCCAGGGAAGGTGACTCAACCACCTCCCTGGGCAGCCTGTTCCAATGCCCAGTGACCCTTTCCGTGAAAAACTTCCTCCTGATGTCTAACCTAAATCTCCCCTGATGGAACTTGAGGCCATTCCTTCTTGTCCTGTCCCCTCTCACTTGGGAGAAGAGGACAGTTCTCTCCTCTCTATAACCTTCTTTCAGGTACTTGTAGAGAGCAATGAGGTCTCCTCTCAACCTCCTCTTCTCCAGGCTAAACAACCCCAGCTCTCTCAGCTGTTCCTCATAAGGCCTGTTCTCCAGTCACTTCACTAGCTTCGCCACTCTTCTCTGGACACACTCCAGAGCCTTAACAACCTTCTTGTGGTGAGGGGCCCAGAACTGGACACAGGATTCAAGGAGCGGCCTCACCAGTGCCGAGTACAGAGGGAGAATAACCTCCCTGGGCCTGCTGGCCATGCTGTTTCTGATCCAAGCCAGGATGCCACTGGCCTTCTTGGCCACCTGGGCACACTGCTGGCTCATGTTCAGTCATCTGTCAACCAACACCCCCAGGTTCCTCTCCTCCAGTCAACTTTCCAGTCAGACTTCTCCTAGTCTGTAGCTCTGCATAGGGCTGTTGTGCCTCAAGTGCACTACCCGGCATTTGACCTTGTTAAACCTCATGCCATTGGACTCAGCCCAGTGGTCCAGCCTGTTTAGATCCCTTTGCAGAGCCTCTCTACCCTCCAACAGACTGACACTTCCACCCACCTTACTGCCATCCGCAAACTTGCTAAGGGTGCACTCAATGTCTTCATCCAGGTCATTGATGAAGACATTGAACAGGGCTGGACCCAGCACTGAGCCCTGGGGAATCCCACTTGTCACCGGCCTCCAGTTGGATTTAACACCATTTACCACCACTCTCTGGGCCCGGCCATCCAGCCAGTTTTCCACCCAGGAGAGTGTGCGCCTGTGCAGACCTGAGGCTGACAGTTTCAGTAGCAGAATGCTGTGAGAAACTGTGTCAAAGGCTTTACTGAAGTCCAGGAAGACCACATCCACAGCCTTTCCCTCATCCCGCAGACGAGTCACTTTGTCATAGAAGGTGATTGTGTTAGTTTGGCAAGACCTGCCTTTTGTGAACCCACGTTGACTGGGCCTGATCACCCGGTTCTCTTGTAAGTGCTTCATGATAGCACTCAAGATCACCTGTTCCATGACTTTCCCTGGCACTGAGGTCAGACTGACAGGCCTGTAGTTCCCTGCATACTTCCTGTGACCCTTTTGTAGAATGGATATCAATCCCTTCTTGTAGGAATATAGGAATATAGAAGGGATATCAATCCTTTCTAGTCCTATATTCCTACAAGTCTAGAAGTCTTACTTGTTATTTTTAAGAAAATTTCAGTTACATGTTCCTTCTCTACATCACAGAAATAATGGATAGCTTACCACATATATATGAAATTGTCTGACAGCAAAATATACACTTGCACAATTAGAAACATTTGCCTGCTAATATAATAAATTTCTTGATGAATAGCATATGATATTGTGTACTCTATGTCTTTTTTTCTAAAATCTATTAAACCTTCATGTTCAAAGCTCCTCTCACAAACTTTTTTTGGCATGTTTTATCTAATTGTCTATTAAATTAATACAACAAAGGAGCTCATTAAATTCAGAGCAAGGAAGAAGGAAAAGGTGTTGCTAGAACTTAATTAGCAAGATACAAAGATACTAATTAACACCTATGGCTCAAGAAAAGGAAAAACTTTTTCATGCATCATACTAAAAAAATGTATTCACAGCTGGTTACACATATTTAAGTGGTATGCAACTAAATTTTGTGCTAGTGTTGATATTAAGTAAAAAGGATCACGTAAAGGAAAAAATAACTTCCCCAGAATAGCAACCGAGATTCATTTTTATTGGTAAGAACTCTGCATCTCTAGCTACTCAGATTAATGACAGAGTAATTAGGAAAAAAAAATATGCTACAGAAATGGCTAAGAATGATATCATCTTTTTCTACCAGATGTACCACACTAATGCGTGCCAATAATAATTTAAATATGCAGTTGGTAATTAACACCTCTGACAAGCTAGAAAACAATTATTTTCTTTTTAAGATAATAAACAGATTGCTAAGAATAAGATCTTTCTTAAATATAGATCCTTCTTCTTTTACTTTGTTTCTTCATGATGTTATCATGAGAGTCACTACATTTTAAGTAACACAGGGAACCATTTAGCTCTATAGATTCAAAATGAGAATGAGGAGCCATAAGCTATAAAGGAAATGTTGCTTTTTTTCCACACTTACTAATCTGTTAGAGATTATTCTTCCTAAAACTAATAAAGACACTTAAGTATCTCCAAATTACAGTGCAAACTAAAGCAAGAAAACATTAGGATGGGCAAGAAGCTGAAAATAGACAGCCAGCAAGAAATATTGTCTGCAGGGTGTATATGAAATGCAATATTTGTACAGAGCTGAGGTGTGGAGGCCTGCAGAACATCTTATTATATCCATAAAGGCTTTAGAACAGAGCCATCCCAGAAGGAATAAGAAATCAATACTTTTTTTGAGGTGAGCAAAAGGCTTGTTTTTAACTTTCAGGTGCCACAGTATATCCACGTTTAAAAAACATTTAGTATTTGTCTATGGAAGAAGGAGAACAATCTCTATTACTTCTTTTGAAACAGAATCCAAAATTCCCCAAAATTTAAAATCACAAAGCATAAGAAAAAACATATAAGAATCAAGGTTGCCCGAAGGAAAAACTGTCTCACTTATTTAGGAACCAGAAGTTTAGTATGCCTTGGCATTCAAGGGCTGTTTGAATAAAGAAGAGCAGAGACCAGGTTTCAAAATGAGTGTCTAAGCACCGGGATGTACAAAGTACAGAGTTTAAAAGAGCACATTTACTTGCTTATTTGTTGACTCGCACTGAGGATGTAGTAGTTTCTTAGTGTGCTGCAGGGTTTTTTGGAAGGGTTTCTTTTAGTGCAAATTTAGTTTGCATTTGAAATCTTACAGTATGCACTTGAGCATACTGCTGGTTTTCTCAAAGCAGTTTCCCTCCTGGTAGAACAAAATTTGAAGATATCCAACAGGGAGCCATCTGTAGATCTCTGTTTGTAAATTGAATGCAAAGTCCTCCAGCAGTTAGCACTCTATACATATGCAATTTATGCTTACAACCCACAGCTGTCTTTAATTTCATTCCTGTGAAAACACAATGTGGATGTGCACACTTAGAACCACAAAAATCATGCAAAATTATTGTCTTTCTTCTTTGTGCAATCTTAAACTTGGCTAAGCATATTTCTCTAGTTTATTACACCTGATTAAATCCAGGTATAGGATTCATATGCCTGGCAGTAGGTATCTGATGGTATTTCTGATGCTCTGTAGTATCTTGTATCTTGCTCTTAATTGCTGCTCCAGAAGAGTGGGAGTATTATGTTTCTTTGACCAGTCCAGCCAGCCCAGGACACCTAACCTAACACCAGGCACAACTGTTCATGGAATCACAGAATCATAGAATCACCGGGTTGGAAGAGACCCACCAGATCATCAAATCCAACCATTCCTATCAAACACTAAACCATGCCCCTCGGCACCTCAACCACCTGTCCCTTAAACACCTCCAGGGAAGGTGGCTCAACCACCTCCCTGGGCAGCCTGTTCCAGTGCCCAGTAACCCTTTCTGTGATTTTTTTTTTTCCTTATGTCAAGCCTGAACCTCCCCTGGAGGAGTTTGAGGCCATTTCTTCTTGTCCTGTCCCTTGTCACTTGGGAAAAGAGGCCATCACCCTCCTCTCTACAACCTCCTTTCAGGTAGTTGTAGAGAGCAATGAGGTCTTTCCTCAGCTTCAAGTGTCTTAATCTCTTCCTAAGTTTTCTTCCAAACTTTCCTAAAGAAGGATGAGAAGTCCAGTGTTTAAAATTCTATAAAATCTAGAAAAATTAAAATTCAAATCTGTCATCTCTCAGTAGAGTACTGTTTGGAGCAAGTATCTAAGCCATATTCTTGTCTGCAAGATTGTTTTGTCTTCTGGTTCTCCTCTTTTCCTGAGCAAATAGTTGTAAATTTGTTATAAAGTTGCAAAGTAGGGAGGGGTGAAAACGTCTTTCTCCTTGTATTGCTGAGCAATTGGAGGAAAAGGACAGTTAAACTTTCATGTAGTAATTTACTTTGCACTATCCCAAATTGTTATAATATAATTTAGTAGCTTTTTGATGAAAAACTTAGCAAACAGCAAATGGTATTTCTGACAACACAAACAACATGATTTCCTTTTCTGCTTAAAGTGTGTCTGTTTATTTGAATTTCTCTGAAATTTATTATGTCTCTAGGAGGTCACTAGGATGGAAAGTGTTCAAAATGTATATGACTGTGTAACCAATTAAGCAATTCCAACTGGTTTTGATAGTCAGTATACATAATTCTCTCACAGTGGGTAACCTTTCAGCCTTAGGTCACGGTAGAAAGTTTCATCACTGAGTTTTCAAAATCAGCTAAGTTAATTGCAGATCAGATACTCTCCCAAAATTACAAAAGACAGAATTAATCTTTGTTGGGACCATGGTGATGCCAACTTTCCAGTTGAGGTAACAGTTGAAAGACTGACAACTAACAAATATCTTTTACAAATATATCTAATGACCCAGTCAACACCTTCTCTTCATGCATGCATTTTTAATGGCAGTTACTTCAGAAGCCTCAGCAGTTCTCAAGATATTTCAATAAAAAGTTTGAAAAGAATTGAAGAACTATCAAAATTCCTAACTTGACCTAATGGCTTTGAATGTTATTCAGTCTTCATTCCAAGTAAGATATGCAGACAATTTTCACAATTAATTCTACTTGTAAGTAAAGAAACAAACCTTTGAAAGACTTAAAGCAAATTTAGAATATTTCTATAGATTCTCTATCAGTTATCATTCCTTCTTTTTGGTTTTCATGATAGTAAAACAAAATCCCTTACAATCTACTTTCTTAGACAAACTGTAGCACAATGACTTTCTTATACTCCTCTGTATTCCACTAGCAACTTTTCCAAACTTTTTTACTTCTTAAAAAAATTATAGATTTGAATTCAAATTGATCTCAACAATGTCAATTTTAATGACAACTGCAGGCTTTCTTACATACAAGAGCATGAAATGTAGCAACCTGGAGACATATTGACCATTCCTTCTGCATCACAAGCAATTCATGTAGTGAGTGTTGCGTTCATGCTATCCTTGGAGGCAAGTTTTGTTTTCTTTAAATAGTAATTTTGAGTTTTCTGTCCTAAGGGATCAAGGTACCCAAATCACTACCTAAGAACACAGAGATCGACTGATATCTCACTAAAAATGATTTTTCTGGCTACTGTGTCTAGTGATTTGTAAGTACAAATGTAAATAACGTGAATGGTTTGAGAGTTTTATGCTGTGGGTGTGAATTCTTTTTTTTATGTGGACTAAAATATTTACACACATAGTGTAAAAGAACTATGAGACATTTGTTCACTTTCATAAAAAAACATTAAATCTATGGAGTTTTCACAATGTGCATTTCTTATATTCCTCCAGTCACTGTGTTTCATGTAGCATCAATACCAATAAACCTGAGATACAAAATGTTTCTTGAATTTCAGTTCTCCATATCTGTTTGTCTCTAATTTTACTGTACAACTGTAAATTGATAAGGGGGTTTTATTTGATGATACCATTAATATGAAGAATACTAAAAATGTCTTTAAAAATCACTACAGATAAAGAATATTCTATCATAGGACCTGGAAGAATTGAACACTTAACAACAAAAAACCCAAACCAAACAGCTGAATACACAGAATTATTACTTCAGGCAAGAATTTCTCATGTCTTGCTTGTCTTAGCCTTGTATAAGAACAGCCCTTCTGTGAATTTCTGCAAAATTTTGTACCATTTTGTCCAGCTGATTAACTTTTTTTCCCCATGTTCTTCCTGCAACTTCCTTTCCCTGATTCTGAGATGGATTTATTTTTTGTTGGTTTTTTTTTTTATTATTTATAAGGCAGTGGGCTTCATCATATACTGTTTTCTTATTCCTCTGACATTACAAAAGACATAGGCAAATGGGCAAAGTCTGTATTCCAAAAGAATATTTGAACTAAATAAATAATTAGAAAAATTTATTTCACTAAAAACCATGGAAGATTTTAATAAAACATAAATTACTTTGACTACTAGTGCCAGGCACCTTAAGTAGTTGTCAGGTATTATTTCTCCTAGACATAGTTAACTGGAGAACTGAAGAATTTTCCAGTGCTCATAGTCTAGACAATACTTTCCTTTACAAAGATGTGGCCCTGCCTTGAGAACAGACTCCTGATTCAGGAAAGCCAAGGTCCTGGCATTAGTAAAAAATCCAATTCTATTACTGGAACAAGTTTTGTTGTGACTGTACTTTTATGTCCATAAGCAGGTTGGTTTTTTTTTCTCCTTTTCACAGACTTATAAGATTGCTGCTAACAATAAGATGATGAAAGTATTCTTTTTATACATATAAAGTCAGTTTTAAAAAGGGCAAAACTCTATTCTCAAAGGACTCTCTAAGAAATGGTTGTTACAGTCTTCAAAATGTATCAACATAACAAGGGTCTTAACAATACATTCTGACCAGTATTACATAAACAGCATGCAGAGGCTTACTAAAAATAGAATTAAATAATAACAATAATGTGGAGTACTTCTACTGTCTCTTGAAATAACATAAATGCAGAAGTATTATGAACTAACTTCATGAAATTAAACTCTGGCCAATAATTTAGGCCTTGTAATATAGGTTGGCATGGTATTTATATGTCTTTATTTCAGTGCATAGATGTAAGACCACACTTTCTCCTTTGGTCTTTCAGAACATATTTAACTGATTGCGTAGTCTAAAGTGTATTATATCTCTCCTGAACATGTTTTTTAGTCAAAAAATCAAATGCTTGTCCCAGTAAAGACAAGTTCAGTGGCTTGTTCTCCACTCACTCTTTCTGTATCCTTAGTTTATGCTCAAATAAGAAATTATAGCAAGAACCACACTGTGCTACATTCTCAAAATTTCCTACCCCTATCATAATTAGCATCTTCCGTACAGACAACAATAATTCCAGTATATATTTATACTATTATGTGCCCTGGAATTTCAGTTGCCTCAGCCTATGATCTGCAAGTATACACATGTTCAGCCCTGATAGACTACAGTGATTTTTCTTATGAAGTTTAATCTCATCCTGTAGTTGACCCTTCTTTGAGTAAGAGGTTGGACAAAAGACCTTCTGAAGTCCCTTCCAACCTGAGTCATCCATCTTGAATTATTTCATAATCATAATGGCTACTTCACACAGGATTTAATTATGCCAAACGAACTCCTCTGTCCTGAGTCATCAGATATTGATAAACTGAATGCAGGACATGACACATAGCTGAAGAACAAGTAAGGAAATAAAGATGAAAATTTTAAGATATAAGACGTCATGAAGAAAATATTTTGAAATATGGGTTTGAAAGGAAAGAAAAACTCCAAACTTCAAAATTCCCTGGCACAAAAAAAAAATTACAGGCAATTTACTAGTGAGGCACCCTACACATACATTAACTTATAGTAAGAAAAACTGCTCTTTAAAAAATATTTAAGGAAATGTCTTGTGTAGATCACCTCCAGGTTACCCACCCAACATGCACAGTTGTCAGTCTGTTGTTTTTATAGAAGAAAGGACATCATTCATGGGATACTTTCATAAAGTCTTTCTTTACTCATTGTCTCTCTTGTGAGAAATCCCTTCAGTCAAAATTTCTTTTAAAAGTTTGAAATATATTCACCAGAAGGTCATAGTTCTTGGAAGTGACCTGTTGCATAGCTTTAAGGCAGTAAGAGAGAGAGAAAAGGGTTAAAATATGGATTATTAATGTTGCTTAACACACCTCATATCAGTAAAGAAATATTTATCATTGCATGTGTGCACATCAAATAATTATTTTCAGGTTTGTGTTTATTCTCTGCAATATAGTATTGCCTCTTTATTTCCCATCATCCAAATAATCCATACCAGTACTTCTTATTTCATTGAAGAAGGTTATTAATTGTTGCAAGATCATTATTCTTAAGAGAAAGTTTAAGTGAAACCAAATTAAATGTATGAATTCCTCCTCTACTAGCTGATGGACTTTCCTGTCCAGAAGTTAAGTCTGTTCAAGGGCAAAAAGGTGATGACTTAAAGACAGCAAGCATTAGTCAAAACAAGTTTTTCTGGTGTTGTATGATTAAAATATCATCTCCTAGATTTAGTTATCATGCTATTATATTCCAACAACAGTTTGGTTTCCAAAGACTTCAGAATAATTTGTTTTCTCTAAACCAATTTGCCTCTTGTCAAAGTGAGATTGCAGTTTCACAACCACCTGGGGAATAAGTGATACCATTCCATAAATAACAGAGTCATCTGCATAATATGTACTAAGATATCCCTGTAGACTTTAGAGATATTATATAAGAAAAGAAAGATATAGGCTCAGTTAAGAGATTTATGCAAGAGAGACCTCAGTTGATGTGTCTAATAATTTCTAATCCAAATGTTTTTATATCATTGTACATACAAATCTGTATAAGTAGTTCAGACAGTTGGAGTAGAAAGGCAGAAAAGTAAAAAAAGGAAAAAAAAGGAAATTTAAATGGATGTTTAAACAATGGAAACCTCTTCTTCAAATCAAAATGTTCAAAGCTGGGAATATGAAAATATTTCGTGATGGCAAGAGGCATCACAGCTATAGGAATAATGCAAATTTACTAAGAAAATACTCACAGTACATATATATTTTTGCTGTCTGATTCTGGTTGCATTAAAGAATATAATACTTCTTCATACATACAAAATACATTAAAAATATTACACATCCACTAGAGAGTCACTAGGAAATCTCTGTAAAGTTTTATCTATTGACAGGTGTCTTCTAATTAACTAACCTAATGTTTTCCTTCTTTTTATGACTGAAAGTGATCTGTGCATGGAGAGAAACATATGAAGTTGGAATAGATTTTAAAACCTCATCTTTTAAAATTTTGGAGGAGAAAGACCTCAGGTTTAAAAGCTGATATGTCTTGGATCAAATGCAAAATAACTGACCTCATCCTTTTCACAAGCAAGGCCACTGCTTCTAAAAACTGAACTGGGAGTTTGTTTGTACAACTCTAATGAAAAGCAGTACATTGTCAGATGGACAGCAGACATTAGAAAGAGCAAATATTTCTGCTTTTGAATAGATTCAGGAAACTATGAAGTGCCAGACTTCATGGTCAAGGGGAGAAATGGAATATCCTTGTAATTGCTAAGCTGTTGTCAAGAATGTCATAAGGTTATAAATGTTTGTATACCTGTGAAACAACACTAAGTCCAAATATTTTTACCTGTAACTTCCCAAATAAATAAAAAAATAAATAACCAAATTTGTTACTTAAATTCTCTGAAATTAATATGGAACTTGCAATTTTTTTTGTTGTTAGGCTATACAAGGCATCTCTGGGAAGACAACAGAGTAGAAAAGAGGAATATGACACATGGTGTAGAGGCATCAGATAAAAACCCCAACTTAAATCCACTGAAATTAATGAGAGTTTCTTCAAAGATATCAGTGAGTTCAAACTATGATAAATCAGCTGTCGCAATATCCTTAAATGAAAGCTAGATTAATTAATCTTTCTGAAATAATTCAAAACCCTCCCTTATACTTGCCTAAAAGAAATAGAACAAGAAATTAGTAACATTTGTAAGAAGTGAATGTAAAACAGAATACTTTTAACGAGTCATTTACATAATAGGTAAATAAAAGATAATTGAAATAATTTTGAAAAGACTATGACAAAGACACTTGATAAAGACTCTAAAAAGGTATGGGATAACAGAACAATATGACATGAAAATAGCAAGGACAGAAGTGTAAGAACACTCAGAAAAATTTTTGTAGAAAAAGGGAAATAATCTGGGGAAAATAATTTCCTATATTATTTTATAAATACAGTGAGTTTTCTCTCTTTTCCCAAAGAAGGAAAAAGTAGCCAGACACTGACCCTGGTAGGTTTAGAGTATTTTCATTTTCATTTCAACCTCAACCAGAGTCAGAATACATCTGGATTTCCTCAGAAATGTCCTCCCTTTTCTGCTGAGAAATTTTCTCTGTCTGGGAACTGGAGAAGTTTTTGCCCCTAGATGGGATGCCCAGAATTTCCAAATGTGTTCACTATTCAGGTACAGATTAACTTTGCAGCACAGACATAGTGAGTCTGCTGTTTCTGGAAAACGTCAGTGCATTGTGCAAATGCAATACAGTTGGTCTGCACACTCACAGCAAGCCTAACATGTTCCAAACACATTGCATTTAGGGCACACCCTGTGACAAGCACATTAGTTTTTATCCGGGATTTCCAAGACAGAAACAGCTTTGAATAATTTGTGGATTTTTCTCCAGCTTCCTGGAAAAAGCCAAATTTACCATGAATGGCACTGAAATAAAACTAAAGGAAAAGAAATACTGAAAGTAAAGGAGATAAGTTTAAGATAATCTTAATGAATGCATACTGCAGGGACAAGTATGGAAACAGTCAACTGTGATTTACGGAATCAGCTCTAATCAAAATCTCAAAACCAAAAAACTAACCAAAAGTAGTAAAAACACTTTACTGTATGCAGTATCACCTTCCTGCTAGTAAGGACAGTCAGCATAAACTGGTGAATCAGAATCTATTTTGCTAAGATTTCTGGACTCCAGAGAAACAATATATGTTTCTGAAGAGCAGCTGTTGCATCTGTCTTAGGGTAATGAATACATCCCCATTCCCAAGAGTGCAGGACATGTAATGGTACACTGTTGTGCTGAGACAACAACACTTTGCTTTCATTGACCAACATACTTCCTTTGTAAGAATATTCTTCAAATTCTTCTACTGTTAGCGGTTAAAAAATAACAAGGAAAATATAAGCTTACTCTTTCAGGTAAGTGGTGATTGAATCAAATCAGGTGCAGTTGTATAAATGGAATTAAGGTAGAGATCCAGCCAACAACTCTGTATGAGCAAAACAAACTGATCAAAGTCAACCTTCATACTTCTGGTGGAAGAATTTAAAAACTGAACTGAAACACAAAGATATCAGTATTTCAGTGAAAATACTTCATCAGAAGAGAATGAGGAGACCTCATTGGGCATTGGAATAGGCTGCCCAGGGAGGTGGTTAAGTCACCTTTCCTGGAGGTGTTTAAGGCACGGGTGGATGAGTTCTTGAGGGACTTGGTTTAGTGTTAGATAGGAATGGTTGGACTAGAAGATCCGATGGGTCCTTTCCAACCTGGTTGTTCTATGATTCTATGATTCTATGATTCATGTATTTGCATTGGAAATATGCCAATTCCTACTGTCTTATATCCATTTAAAATCTTTGGTTAAAGTGATAAAGTGGACAAGTCATATCTCTGATAACGTTGTGCCTGTAGGATGCTAGTGATAAATGGTAGAATTGTCATAACCATGACATGACAATCCCAAATTAATTCTAATTATTCTGATCATTGAATATTTAAATGAAAATGGAGACATTAAAGGTAAGTAATTACTGAAAAGGCTACTGCTGAGAATAAAAATATGAAAGGTTTCTTAAAAAGGCAGTGCAAAATAATGGGTTTGAACTGTCTAATATCTTGTAAGTCTGTTTATTTCTGAGGAACCTGCTTGAAAAAACATTATAACTTTATATACAAAATTCTTGAAAAACATAAGGTATTATTCTGCTAATTATGTATTTTATCATATTCGATCATATTTTCTCAAATATGCAGACACTATTAATAAAATAACTGCTTCATTATCTCTACATTTCAGGCAAAATAAAGTTTACAGTTCATAAAGCAGCTGATTGATCATAATGAATTCATAAGGAAAAGATGAAAGTAATACATAATAGAAATTCACTAATAATGATGTATGAAAAATACACTTCATGTGAAGCATTAAGACCTCACCATTCAGTAAAATCTCACAAGGAAAATATATAACTATTTATGTGATGAAATATTGTAAAGCAATTTATTTTGCAATTGTCTACAGAAATTAAAATACAAATTATTTAAGTGCATTACAGTATTATTTTTATGTAAGTGTCTGATCATATTATCTTGAAGAAATCTCGGGGAGTCCTTTTCCCTCTGTATTAGTAAAAATTTAAAATTAAATGCCCTATTTAATATAGGGTGTAAAGAATTTCTAGCAAATGAGTACGCTACCTACCCTCTTTCCCCACTGACAAATAGCAACGATGACCGTCAAAATAAAATGCACCTGATGTATGGCAGCCAGCCTGTTAGGTGTTTGTCTAGGCCTCATTTTCAGCCCTGACCTTGAAGACTTCCTGGGATGGGGCATCCACAACTTCCCTGGGCAACCTGTTCCACTGCCTCACTTCCCTCATTCTGAAGAATCCCGTCCTAATGTCTAATCTAAATGTGCCCCTCTCCAATTTATAGCCATTCCACCTAATCCTGATGACAAGCAGATCATAGGTTCTAGCAGCACAGCAGCTTCCAGCTCCTCCTGTTTGTTGCTCAAACTTTATGCATTTGTATAGAGGCACTTCAGCTTGGCTGTTGGCCGCATCAACTTCTTAGTGGAGGACGCCTTATTTCCTTTAAGGTGTTCTGCAGAAATTTCCTCCCTAGCACCTGCTACCTCAAAAGCCTCCCGCTCATCTCCACAGGACTTCAGCTGTGCTGCGGCATCCCCAGCACGGCCCAGGGCAGCATCCCTGCACCCCATTCCTACAACCATTGTGCGTTCTCCCATGGCTTGTCATAGGCAAGTGTGACATTACCCCCACCCCACTTCACGTCTTGTTTAAAGCCCTATCAATGAGTCGTGCAAACTCCTGAGCAAAGACCCTACTTCCCATTTGGAAAAGGTGACCCCTATTTGATACCTTTAAACCCCAAAGTTATTACGGTGACATCAGCCACGGAGCCATATATTACTAGACTGAACCCATCTGTTACTTCCAATGTCACTGTCTGCAACTAGAAGGAGGGATGAAAAAATCACCTGGGCCCCAGATATCCTCACTAGCCATCCCAAGGCCCTAAAATTTCCTATAATCACCCTTGGGTGACTGCAGCTTTGTCACCTCCCACACAGAATAGCAGAAATGGGTAATAGTCTGAGGGCTTTACCAGACTGGAGATTTTCCTAGCAATATCCCTTACTTGAGCTCCTGGGAAGCAGTGGATTTCCTTGTGACTAGTGTCTGCTTCCTCTGTTAACAGCTTTGAGATTAGCTTTTTTTTAAGCCCTTATCTCCCAACTGAATCCAACATTAAGCTTGTTAAGATTTAACTAGTAGTTGGATATAGTAGAACAGGTAAAAAATGCAGGTGTGTCAGAAAAATCAAACCTTAAAAGGTTAATTTGAAATGCATTTCAGCATAGCAGCATTTTTATCAGGTTAATAGGGAAGTTGGTAGTCAATTATGTGATAAAATTACTTCTACTTAGTTGCAGAATCCAATCCTGTACCGAGCTTTGAACAACAAGAAAGAGAAAATTACACAACTTGTGTAAAAAAGCAAAATCACTAATATTTATAGTTCATTACAGTATTGATATCGGAATCACTTCAGAAAGTTATATCAAGCAGATAATGAGCTTTCTGAGAAATAATCACAAGATGATCTATAAAGCATTAGTATAAAATATCAAACTACTTGCGATCAGATATTTACATTGTGCAGCTATAAACATTGGAGAGTAGAAAGCAAGATTACTTGTCCCAGGTCACTACATGTATGAAAAGGAAGTCGTTCTATTAATACCGATATGGAAATAGACTGTAAGCAGAAGTTGCTTCTTGTTTTCTTTTCTATTTCACAACTGAAGACTCATCTCAAAAACTATTGCAGATTCCTCAAAAATCTGTTTCCTGTCTTCCTTATTTCCTTTCCAAAATTACTAGTTTTCTTGAGGGGCATGGTTTAGTATTTGATAGGAATGGTTGTGACTCGATGATCCGATGGGTCTTTTCCAACCTGGTGATTCTATGATTCTGTGATTGGTGGAGCCTGAATATGTTCTTTGCAATCACATCATCCTCCAGGACTTTTGAGAGATGAGTTATCCATTTATTTTATTTGCACATTAGATAAGTAAACCTGTCTGTCTATAGTTCATCTACCATGTCCAGGTATATGCATCAGTTCTGAAGTTAGTGGCTTACCTATTTCAGTTTATCTAGGAATTTACTTTTTGTAAGGCTGATTTTAACTTCATCTACCTTTTCAAATTTTATTATAGGGTTTAAAAATCCCTTGATGTGATAACTTTCTTTGTAAATTTGAGCAACAGCATTTAAACAGCAATGTATCTTTGTGTAAGAATCATGTAGGTAGTGATTGGATAGCCAGGTGACAATTTGTATTTATGTGTGGCCTGTATACAATCTCCCTGACTTCCTATTTTATATCCAGATTCATAAAGAAATTTAATTTTCTGGTTTTGGTCATAATATATTCTGGAGAAAAACTTTCACCAAACACCTTTCAAAATTAATTGAACATGTCCAAAAATAAGTAAATTAGTATCTCCCATGGAAATCCATTTTGAGAATGAATGAATATTTAAAAAAAAATAAAACAGATTCAATACATTCTCAGCAACAGCCTAGACAGCCAAGCAGATATTTGTAGTGTCGCTTTGAGATATCCAAAAGTTAGATGACTTCCCAGCTATATTCTCTCTATGAATATATATATATATATAAAAAGAGAAATTAGTACCTTCAGAGAGTAATTCACTCCATCTTTTTGTTGTTGGTAGTGATAGTTTAAGCACCAAGTTAAAATTAATATTGCCAAAATAACTGTTTTTCAGTTCAAGGTCACCTCATCTCCTACAGAATATTATTTTTGAACGACAGAAATATTTGTTTCTTTTTACTAAGCACATGTTGAATTATAAAGTAAGCATTTCCTGCTTGGGGAAATTCTCGGAGTTCAACAAAAGCTGACTAATGCTTTGAGTGATTAAAATTTATATTTCCCATCAAATCAATAACTTATTTGAGGTAAAAAAACAACATTCATTTTGAATTGTAGCAGTTAAATACAGAAGTAGACTTGTCTTTTACTGAAAGGCCTCTGCATAAAGGAAGTGAAAGGGAGAATCTCTGTTTCTATAACAGAAAATAAGTTACTGTGATTTACCTCTACAAAGATGTATTTGAAAACACAAATAATAGATCAGCAGCATCAAAGCCTTTTCAAGTTTTTTTCAAGTTTTTCTCCCTAAACGATGCATATTATTACAACAATTTCTCCAGTCACTGTCAATTCATCAACAGGTTTTACGATCTGCATTCACATTTGAATCATAAATCCTGAACACAGACCTTGATTTGTATCACAATACCAAATGCAGAACCTGGTTAGGCAGCGTGAACGTATATTAGAATCAGAGAGGAAAGGATCCATGTGATGGGGTTTAATTTTGTTTCATCTCAGTACTAGATATCATGTTCTTTTTTTTAAATAATGAAAGCATCGAACAGTCTAAAATTCAGATTCTAAATTTCACTCTTTTTTGTCTTGGTTTGTGGCTTTTTTTTATTTTGGGAGCCCTAAACATAACAGCATGGAAGGAATCACCCTTCCACTTTAATACATGCTGCAAAGGAGTTATGAAATCAACCAATCAGAAATACAGTATTATTCTGCTTCTACATGTAAGTCACTATTTTAGTAAAATTATAGTCTTATTATGACAGAGAAAGTAAGTTTCCTAGACACAGTATGAGCAGTGCTTCGGTGTTCCATTTCATCTCCAGCAAATGAGCCGGTAAATGAACAACAAGTTCTTCCAGCAAACAGATTAAACAAGTAATGAAAAATAGCTATTAGCAATAAGTGTTATATTTTACATTAGCTGAGACTTTTCACATTATTATAGTGACCCATATGCACTCTGCAGCAAAGGAATGGTACTTCCTAATGCTTTCAATCACTGTTCAGCATCACAGGCAAAATTTTTTCCAGTTGTCTTATCTCAACAGAACTTAAGTACCAAAAGAGCTTTCCAGATCTCAACTGAGCTGCAGATTTCTCCATTTTATTTTGGATTGACGTATTTCCAAAGCTTCTTTTAACCTGAACAAGCTATGTATCTGGAAGGGATTGCATCTCACAGGTCTATTTCATGTTCATAGCATCATTGTTGAGTCTGTTACTGTAGTCATGATAACATTAATTATACAAATAGCTTGTCTTATACAGGTTGTCTTTGCCAATGTTTTCTTACAAGACCAAGCCTAGAACACAGGAACGGGAAGAATAAATTCAAATTGAGTGCATCTATCAGTTTAACAACTTTTTTATTAAACTCATCCTTAAATGAGACTTCTCCTATTTGGAATTTTGTCACAAAAATCTTTTGATTAAACACAGACTTATAGAAAGGTATACATTTTTTTCAAGGTTCACAAACATTTCAACAAACCCCATCTGAGTTTTGAACAATCCAGGCTATTAAATGTTTTTGGATGGAAAGACTGTGTTTACATAGGGATTGATATGTAATCAGGTAAAACTTGATGATTTGGCTTAGAATTTCATGGTTTGTTTTATCTTAAGTATTTAAGTAAAACTCCAGGAATGCCAGCTGAAACATAAAATGGTGATAGAAACTCCACTGTATTAAAACTACTTTAGTTTTAGCACAGCCTGGGGAGGTTGGGGGAGGAGAAGCTTTTTTCCCAGGCTCTATGCCTGTGTGGAACTTTGAACCCCATTGCTTGTTGTTTACTCATCTTTAAATATTCATCAAGGAAAGACTTGACTTATGTGGCCTGCAGCAACACCAGTGTCAGTAGGATTTTGTGGTTTGTATTACTTAGAAGGTCACAGCTACTTAGGACAGGGCTTGGAATTTTTTCAATGGCAGATCAAAACATATGTGTTTGTGGGGTTTGCTTACATAACATCGATATAGTAATAGTATTGTGTTGTAACAGTTATTAGAGTTATAATGCATATAAAACTGCATAGGATATTATGTGTGGGAACGTTAGTATGATTTTAATACCCATGCCTTCAAGACGGTTTAAATATTGAGCTAAGAGATACAATAGAAATAAAAGCCTCCAAAATTAGAATTAGGTATACATTTTCTGATATATATTCTCCCAGAGACTGTTAGAGATGTAAAGATGGTTTTGTGTTAAAAATAGAAACTGCATTTACAATATTGCTTAAAAGCAACATGCCACTGCTACTTTCTCACTTAAGAAACAAGTAACACCAAACCACAACAGCAAATATAACAGCAATAGCATAGACTGGATTTCTGATCCTTTTTGTTTCTCTTCCTCTTCTCATTTCCTTGTGTTGATCTAGGGTAGCCAAAGGATGATTAGGTAAATACAAGTCATGGGACTACATTCTTCATTACAGTGTTGTCTAGTACTCACCACCTGAAATCATGAGAGTCTGGCTGCTTATTTTTGTCTTTACAAGAAAGAAATAAAAAGGAACCAGAGATAAAGAAAGTTTCCTCGTCTTAGAAATGAAATTTTGAAGGTAGAAATAGTTTTGTCTCCTTTTTCACTGTTCCACATAGCGAGAAGTGGGAAATAAAATCATGCCACTCCTTCAGCTATAGCTTGGAAATCCCAGAGCACCTTCTGTGGATGCAAGTTAGAAAGGAATAGTTAGAAACTAAGACAGACTTAGCTTTCTAACAGTCTATGTACCCACACGCATATATGTGAAGAAATAAAGAGCATTGATTTCTGGAATATGGGAAGAGTTATCTCTTTCTTGATGAGAGACAGGAAACATTGCTGAATGTGGGGATTTAAACAAACAGATTGAGTTGAGATCTATTTCTATCAGACTTCTAAAGTGAAGACATCACACGTGTAGATGCATTAGAATGAGAAGTCAGGGATGAAAAATGGGTGCACAGAATGAGGAACAGATAAGTATCCACAGAAAAAAAAAAGAGAGGAAAGATTAAAAAATATAACAAGAAGAAATGTATTTTTTTCATTCAAAAAGTTCTTCCAGGTGCCTTTCATTACCCTTACTATTTCATTCCTGAAGTAAGTTCTTGAATTGAGGTGTAGAGTTCCTACCAGTACATCCCTGTTCCTAACATGCCTAACAAAGGTCTTTATATCTAGTCCTGACCATCACAGTTGCAGTCTTTTCCACCAAGACCAATTTGCAAGCCAGGACAGGTTTACTTGTTTGAAGCTACTGAATTACAACTTGAAGTTATTGTTAAGGTTGAACAGTTCTGATCATTAGGTTGAACAGTTCTGATCATAGTCACCTCTGCACAGCAAACTGTCATCTGTTCATCACTTCCTGTCCCTGACAAAGAGGGACATGGATGACCAGAATTCAAAATCCCACCTACCATTAGCACAGTTTGTGAAAGCAAGTTTTACAGTTCCTTATAATAGCGCTGAAAGGGAGAAAGGGCAGTGTTAATCTCTGTGTGATAGGAGAACTGTGTATTGGCAATACTGTAAACCCAGATACACTTATAAAATGACTTATTTCTATTACTTAAGTAACTCAGAATTATAGAGTATGTCTGAGCTCTGCAGATATATATAAAAATATTGCCAGAGGCTGGAATCACTTCTGCTGTATCACCATGTCACTGCTTCACTGCTTTGCCACACATAAACCTTATTTCCAATTATCTGAGCTCCCTGAGAATTAATCGGAGACTGTATAAACATTCTAAACACATACTGTGCATGCCACTTCAAATTTACCACTAACACTTTACTATATTTCTATCAATTATTCCCAGGAAATAGACCATATTGCACTAAAGTCATGGTTTAACAGTGTTTCATTTTTTTCTCCAACCATCAAATATTTAAAAATGCACTCACACAAATCTACAAATAAGATATTTGCTATATTTTCAACTTTTTACATGAAAAATTACAGCACAAAAAAAAAGTGATACTAGCACTCTGATTATTAAGGAAGAAGAAAACTTAACACTTACATGCCTGTTCATGAAAAATGACGTTCAAATGACACCCTTCAAGCACACAGACTGAAAAGGTGGGCCAAAAGCTTACTAAGGGTAACCAGCTGCTTTTATGTCCCTGCAATACCAAGGCAACATTGCTTCCTATAGCAAGTGTAAAGGTTTCTTTCCATGTAACCATTAAATCCATGCTAGGTCTCTTCCACATAATCTTTAGAGCTCAGGCTATATGTGAATTTCCCTCTAAAAATGATTGCCTGAGAGAAAATTCAAAGGGGTAAAACCAGACTTCTAAGTCTTACCGTAGTATTTCTCTCTAATGGCACACAACAGCACCTGTAATTTCCAATGACTTTTAATCAAATTTGGCTCTGGGAGTCAACACCTTGCAGCTCCTATTGAAATACTGGAATATCAGGAGCCCAATTCACTTATGCATGGGTTTCCATGTGAATTTCTGAAGATCAGTGTTAGATATACATTCCAAATCAGTGCTTGACCTGCAGAGAAGTTCATAATTTTGCCTTCCACCTAGACTTCCCTAAAGAGGACTCCAGACAGCACTCACGATAGTGTAGAGAATATACAAGTCATTATTCAGTGCTTTCTACATCTCTCATTAACTGTACAGGAGACTCATTGACTTAATATAGTCCATTTGCAGTGATGATTATGGAAAAATCAATATTTAAGTATTGGGTTTCCTTACTTAGGTGATCTGACTTTTTTGTCTTCAATAACCATTTGAAGCCTGAGGGCATGACTTTTCCTGTCAATGCCTTAAGATATTTTCTAATTAAACATGATAATTTGTCAAGTCAAACTACATAACAAAGATAAAATAAATAGTATTATAATAAAAAGCACTGGCATAACTTAAAAGTTAACCTTGTCAGATGTTTTCAATTTCAAATCATTGAGTATTTTTAATTGTGTATTATTTAATTTAGTATTTTAATTGTGCACTTTATGCCAACAAATCAAAACGAGACCATCCACAAAAATCAGACAATTGCAGTCAATTCTTACCTTCTCAGTAGAAGAATGAAAGGAGGAAAAGGCAACTCAACATTACAATTTGTTGAGCATGGAGTTTGAAGACACGAAATTTGTCTGCATTTCCTATATCTAATTTCAGGCTATGGTAGGATCATTCTGAAAAAAAAATATCAGTGAAGTTTGGTTTTTATTTCCAAAAAGACTTCAAAAAACATGTTTCATTTACATTAAACCAGCCACTGTACTGTTTTCTGACCATCTCCTCAATAAGTAGTTTCCAAAATATTCCAACTCAATGGAATTAAGTATATTCAAAGCTGAATTTGTATATAAAGACAAAAAAGGGTTAAAATAGAGTAAAAAAAAATTGTGAAAAGAGATTTAAAAACCACAAAGAAATGTATATATTCAACCTGATTGTTCATTCAATGTAAATCAATGTAAATTATTTAATTTAGAAAGCATGACTAAGTTACAGTGGTACGAATGCAAGTTAAGATATTTAGTAAGTAATTAAGTTTATTTGTCTTCTATTAAAAGGCTTCTTCTGCTGTCAAAGTATATCACTTCATATAATAATTAAAAGAACAATTCCGCTACCCTATATTACAAATGTTTTATACTGTGAACAGTATGTAGTTAATTTTTTTTCATAAGCAAATGCAATGTACAATATACGTGGTTACCCTTAAAAAAGGAATTATACTGAGAAGATTGTGTGTTTTTACAGTTTTGTTCCAGTAACAAGCATAACATATGCAGTGATGACTATTGCTTTGTCTAGTGTAGCTCATCAACTCTTCAAGCTGTGATGCCTCCTTTAATCTCACTGGAAACTGTTGATTTTCTAATTACTTTGGTATGAAACTTTCAGATTTGTGGGAGTTGCATGGCTATCTGATTCTAGTTAAATTACTGTACAGCATACTTCATGAAATGTACAGACAGCTCTATTATTAAATGAAACTTCAAGACTTTTCATTACAAAGAGTTTAAGGTTTCTGTAGTATATGTTACAATTCTCATCAGAAAATCAGATCAAAGAGCCACATCATCAGAAAATGCTGTATTAAACAAATGGTTATAAGAAGCCTTTTAACTCCATGTCTGCAACAGGAAATCATACAAGGTCAAATACCTGTAGACATATATTCCAGACTAAGTGTAGACAATTTATTTGCTGCAACCCTACATTCCTATGATGTTTCTCTGTTTACCCTTTAGAGTAAAGCAGAAACACAAACAGGAAAGTGACTTGCTGTGTGATAAATGAATGTGTCTGAAAACATGAGACAGTGAGAACGGTCAAAATAAGTGATCCAAGCCTATTGAGCACATGAAAGAAAATAGCAGAGAATTTCTTTATAATGCCAACTTAATCAGAGCTTCAGTCCTGATAAATACAGAAGCCAGTGGTCAAAATGAAGATAGCATGCTGTTTTTCTGCCTGGAATGAGATAAGTTATTTGAAATGTAGCTTTCGGTTTAGCAAGCTTTAAATAAAAATGTAGTATCCATTACTGTGCATCTGATCCACTAGTGCTCCTGAATATCTCTTCCTACTCTACTGATGCTTATCTCCTCTATCATAAAGGTCTTCCTGCTCCTTCATGTTAGCTTTTCTGAGAAGTCAGATTTAATAAAGGAGGGTTAGCAAAAGCAGTAGGGATTATCACTGCAGTGGAGGATCTTGTAAAGCACAATGTGAAGCCTGATTTGCCTTATTCTCTTTATTCTTTAGGTTTTATATTATATAATCTCTTCATCCTTTTCTTTCTACAATATTTGATATAGCAATCATACGATAAATGCATATTCCTTTGTAAATAATTGACATCACATTACTCTTGAAAGGAAAGTATTGCCCAATGTTTCTTCCGCTTTATATATGTCAAAAAGATTGATATGTGGAGCGTGGTCTTACCTATGTGTTTTGATGACCAGGGCTCACTGGAAGCACTGTGGAACAGATAGACGGCAAGAGACTGAACATTCAAGGCAGTTTACATTTTACAATGTTGTATTAAGATATTAAAGTGTCAGTAATGTCCATAATGACAAGTCTCAACTTCTGACACAGCACATAGTACAGATCCTTGCTGTGTGACATAGCTTCCCTAATTATTTCCCTAATTATTTTATTGAAACATACCTAAATGAGCCTCATTAGATTTTAGGTAGGTATTGTTATATGCAGCAGATTATTTATGTTAGCATATTGGACTCCTTCTGAAATTTCTGGGTTGATAATTTATCTTTCTTAAAAGGCAAAAGTCATTGTCATCCTCAGTGCTTGCAGCCTCAAATGACAGAATGAGTTGATGATAAGATTACTTGAATTGGAAACAAACAAACATGATCTCAGGCCAGAATGTCCTTAGAACTACAATCCAAAATATTATGCCATGAGACAGATACTACTACTATTTCTTGTGTACTGCAGAACCCGTAGAGGAGAACAGACATAAACTAATGGAATTAATTTGTCTCACAGCTATGGATCAATCAATCACAGCTTCCAAAATTCTCTAAAAGGATAAGGGTCAGTGCCAGAAGCTTCTTAAAACATGCCATGCCTAACACAATATGGGCATTCATTATATTGCCAGAACGAATTATTTCGGAGGTGATACCAGTGTGCCAATTCTTGGGCTGCTACTGGTTTTAGGTATTACAGAATTTCTCCACTTGAGAATCATTGAAACTACAAACACACCTGAAATCAGACATGATTTCCAAATTGAGCTTTCCAACTATGCTGCAGATACTAAGGAAACTCTCTGTCTATAGTTATATTATAGAAAATGTACATAATAAATTAGTTAAAAAAATAATATATTCTTATTTGGTCAAGGGAAGACACAGCATGATGAACATAGGGAAAGATGTATAATGTCAGTGCTTTGGTATTTGGATAAGGTTGTATCTCATTTCCTTTTGGTGTCATGGTCAGGACATTGCTAATGCTCATAGACATTGATTTATGAAGCCAGATATAGATGAAACAGGATCATACGGAATATGGATTTTGGTATCAACAGGGACATGGCACTGTAGATAGAAACTTATGTGACTGGATGAATAAGGTTTATCTCAGGATGTATCTGTGTGTGTGTTTGTATATAGGCAAATTTCCCAGTAATTTTAATGTATTTGCATATATGCATACTACATTTTCTGGATATATTATTCATGTTCAAGCTATTTTTAATTATTCAAAAAAAATTAAAATCATCCACTGAAGGAACATAGTTGTCCCAGAGATGTTCAAGGTAAAAGTGATGTTTTGCAACACATCAGGTCTTAATTTCTTGTTGAAATCATTTTCTGAACTGCCTGTATGAAGAAATCCTGTGGTAGTTGGCCTTTCTGAAATTATGGATTTGATTTCTGAAGACAAAATCCACTAATACGTCCATCAAAACCTGTATTGATTTAAATATGCCTTCCTGTATTTGCTGTTTGGAAATAATGTACAGTCAATTTAGTCAACTATATAAAATGTTTCATCTGTTATTGAAATTCGATTAATTCTTTCTGGAAAGGTTTCTTCCACTGTAATTACACCAGTAGAAGTAGCAATGTCAGCAGAGAGCTTTGTTAAACTAAAAGACATCGTAGGATTAGTAGGTACAATGCATCATAACCATATAGATGAAAATGAATATAAAAAGAATGGAGAGAAAAGGATGTACCTGATGCAAGGCCTAAATTTCAAGGGAAATAAAGGGAGAAATACTTGTATTTGTTGTCTGCTTTTCTTCTTTCCTCAATCATGCTTTTATTTTCTCAACTATATATTTCTGCTGTACCAAGTAAGACTTGAATGAGTTTGCTCATACTTCTACCCATCCAGAGCTACCTATACAGAAAAACATTGATATTTTGAGTGGTCCATTTGGGGTCTGCACCTGAGTTGACACCTAAAACAAGATAAGATACGGTTCATGTGATTCCACAGGCATCTTTACTTCATCAGAAGTGTAAAAAATAAGCACAAGATGAGTTTACTAGTATCATATTTCTTCAGTACGTCACATTGTCAGCTGGTTGACCCAGTTTCAACATTCAGAGATTCAGAGTAAAAGAAGAGGGATAAATCATTTGGGCTTGTTTCTGATAATCTTATTTTGTCCCTAAAAAACAGTCAAAAAGAGAAGTGATCTCCCTCCTGTCAAGATGAATTTGCAAGGGCTGCTCACGCTTTCAGTGAGTCAACTGTTAAATCACCTCATTGGCATTCAAAACTCTTATCAACATTTTAATTTGTCACTGACACATATGAATGTATATACAAAAATAATTTTGGAAAAATGCCTGCATGACAATACAAGGTACTACAGTCATTCAGATAATCTTATTCTGTGT
Organism: Coccyzus lansbergi; assembly: GCA_033558105.1. Taxonomy (NCBI): domain Eukaryota; kingdom Metazoa; phylum Chordata; class Aves; order Cuculiformes; family Coccyzidae; genus Coccyzus; species Coccyzus lansbergi. The sequence continues at coordinate 1,762,362 of JAUMJK010000056.1, read as the reverse complement.
TACCTACTGTGGCACTTTTTTTCAACCATACACAATTTGGTTTTGCTTAATTTTTCCTCTGCTTCAGTATGTTATTTACAAGCAATAATGAAGAGTAATCACTGAGCATTATTATATTATTTCTACATAAATCCCACATTTAATTACCACTGACCAAATCCAAAGAAAGCAATATATTTCTTTGCTTTGCTTCCCACTGCATCACCCACTTTCTTTCTTTACACAAAACTCATAATGAAGTGCTGTGCAAGAGATTCTAAGGACCTAAGGAGGTCCAGGATTTTTCTGCTGAAGAGATGCCCCAGGGCTACTACTGTACCAGTCTCCTCATGGGCTGAAGCTCTATTGCTCTCATCTTGACTGTTTACATCAACCTTTGACACCTATTAGGCTGCCTGATCTTCTGTCAGACAAATCCTGGGCAGAGTTTGAGATTTATCTGAATTTAGAGGCTTATCCCAATAGGCAGGTTAGATGAGGTTGCTCTGTTTTAGACTATAAATACCTTGATAACATACACCTAAGTAGGCAAATTCACTCAGCCCCAGAAACTCTTTACTAAAGAGTCCTCCTAGGCTACACAATGAAAAAAGGGTGTCCCTAGTTGTATGCCTGCTTTACAGTATCTGGTAATATCTGTCTGATAATTTACAGTATCAGGTATTTTAACAATAGTTGTGGTCTGAGATGACACAAAAGTATCTTTCATCTTTTCCCTCTATGTTAAATCCTTGTCCTAAAAGAGAGAGCTGTATGAAAGCAAAACACACAGACCACTGGCATCTTTCACTTCAGGCCCCTTGTGAAAAAAAAAAAGCATAACAGTAAAACAGAGAGTTTCCCCTTATAAAGTCATTGTCTTGTCCTAATTGTACTTCTGGAGTTATGATGTGACCAAAATCAAACTTCAGCAGTGGGTTGTCTCTGTGAAAAAATTGTGATTCTTCTCACTATTTATCAAATAGAGATCATGCTATTCTGACCATGCTTCTTGAACAGTCTTGGATTAATTACAGAATCACAGAATCACAGAACAACCAGGTTGGAAGGTACTCATCGGATCTTCTAGTCCAACAGGAATGATGCTGCAAGCACTTTGCAGCAGTCTGGAAAGCAAATGAAAGGCACAAGGGACAGAGCAAAAGTAAAGTAGTATAAAAATAATTTCATGGAAAGACAGTCTGTAGGAGAGGAGTACAAACTGAATGGTTTGAGAGACAGTAAAAACTGAGCAGTGGTCCAGAAGCAGTCTTTGACTAGTTTTTGCTTGGCCTTTAGAGATGGATAGGCAATATTTAAGAGTATACAGCTAATGTAAGCTTAGATATGGACACAGATGTATGCCTCACTAGCATTGTAGATATCCTTTGAGAATTTTGACATGATGATCCATTTTTTCCAAGTAGATATTGCTTTGATCATGTGACTCACTTTAGATGCAACTAAAGAATACTTGCTCAAACTTGTGAAATTACTTTTAAAAAAGAAAACAACAGATTTCTGAAATGCTCATGTTGTTTATGAAAAGGCAAAATCATTAACAGCACATTATAGAATGGTAATTAAAATTGGTTTTCATTGGAAAAAATAATTTGTATTTGAAATATCTAGAGGGGAAGAATCTTTCTGTTGAGGTTGTTCTATGTAAAACAAAACAAAACAAATTTGATATATTTATGAGTTTTTTCTAGTTTTATATTTATTCTGGCAAAACACAGCTTATTAGGTACCAAGATAGTGAACAAATCTGTTGGCAAAAAAGTATATAATTTATCGGAAAATTTTGATGGTTTGAGATCTCTAGTCCTTAAAGGGAAAGACTATCTAATATGTGAAAAATACATTTAAAAGGTGGACACTATATTAACAGGTTTACAAAAGGATCCTAAGATTTGACTTATCAAATAACAGAAAATACTTAGTTCCTTGAAATTTTCATGCAACTACTGTCTGTAATTTTTGGTCTCTTCTAGGACCCCGAGGAACACTCTAGAGCCTACTGGGACCCCTTTAGGACCTTCTAGGACTCCGAGGAACCCTCTAGATTACTGTGGTTTGAATATAAAATCCTAATTTTATAGTATCTGAATGAATAATTGAAAAGTAATATTATCTGTATTCCAAGAAAATCATTCAATAAGCCATAGGAAAATAATTGATGACTGTTGAGGAAATACTAAAATTTTATAAACTTTTAAGAAAAAAATACTACTCGTTTGCTGGAAATTCTAGGTGTTGTCAATAAAAAAATACATGCAAATTAAGAAAGTAGCAGTGGGTGGGTTTGTGGGGTTTTCTTGCTTGCTTGTATAAGGGCAATGGTGGAAATATTAAATATTAAAGCACTTAATTTCAGGATTTCTTTTTGTGTTCTATCTAAAAATTACCGGCCTTTGATATTTAGCCATGATGATACATAAAACAAAAACTCAAAGATATGTTTCATTTTGTATTTAAAAGTTTTTTTTTTCCTTTTTATTCCTAGTTTTACATTTTATCTAGTAGCAAGTATGTGCTCTATTTGCTTAAGGCTCAGTAGTATTTTTCATGGGTTTGTGTGCTTCAAAAGATACTTAATTAATAATTATGGTTTCTCATGGTTAAGTACAACTCTAAGAACTTCCATACTGCATTTGTTTCAAAATTTGTGTGAAAAAAAAGTAGGCTCTCATACATCTTCCATAAGAACTTTTTCTCGTTGATAAAGTAGCATTAATCCAAAATGCATCTACTCAGTGGCATGCATGTATCATATGATACTTTAATATGAAATTAAATGCATATATTTGAAAAATATTTGTCATGTAGGCTAAAATTGTCACGTACTGTGATGCTACAATATTTCCCTGACAACAAGGAGGTTATCTACGTGAAGAAAATGAAGTCTGATTACATGCCATGTGTTTTATTTCTGAAAAACTACACTAATATAATTAAAATAATGTTAGGATAAGCTTTTATTCAATGAAGAATGATGGATAATCTCCCCTGAGAAAAAGATATAATGGATGGAAGCCATTTTTATAACATATGTGAAGACCAACTGAACAAAAATAGTTGTAACAGTCTCTGAGAGCATATAACTTTATGTATGCCTCTTCTTTAAAATTTTAATTCTCTTGCACCAATGTTTTCCGAAAACGAAAGCACAGTACTACCTTGTTCATTGTGCTGCTGAAAATAGATTTTCTTAAATAGATTTATACAGACATTTCTATTGATTCATGTGATTTTATTTTCATTGTCATTACGTATTTAAGGTCAATATTTACAACTTTAATGGCAATTTTGACTTTCTGTCAAAAATTTTAGACTTTTTAGTCATTTCTGCTTTACCTTTTTGATTTTTATTCATTTTATTTGCAAAAGCTCCAAAAGTACTTGAAATTACTTTAGAGATGGGAAGTCCTTTTAATGCACGTTAGCTTGCAGAACAAATCCTCAGAGCAGAAGTACTTATCAGATAAGTAATCATACTGTTTAGGGACCAATTACTCTCTCAGAAATGTGAGAAGCATTCAGGTGGATTACTTTTAATGAAGAGATCTCCGTAAGCAAATCAGTGTTTCCTATCTGATGACTTCTTGACCTATGTGATTTATTTCCTTGTACAGTTGTGAAACTGCATTATAGGACTGTGTATGATAAATAAGTACTACCTTGAAACGACAGTTATAAACATGTCTAGATCATCTAAATAAATAAGACATGGAACAATGATCATGGAAAGCACATTATAGGTGTCTGGATTAAAAAAAAACATAAAGGAATAACAAGAAGTCAACTAAAGACAGTTCCCTTTGTCTGCTCCATATTATTAAAATATGAAGGTGCTCAGAAATTATTAAGAAAAGTTCAGTCAGGCTGATGCTCAGTTCTATGATGGAAAAACTGACATCATCAAGTCTGAGAGCGCTTGGTATTTTCACAGTTAATTACAGCATGGTGAAGACAAAAATTGACTGATGTTTATTTTGGATACATGAGGTAAGATTTTCTCTTTTGTGTTTGTATCATTTCAAACACTGGATGTTTCTGATTTCAGTGTAAATGCAGATAATGATGCTGACAATAATACTCTCAAGTACATATTTTGTTCTTATACCATTATCCACATAAATTCTTTTTTTGCAATTTAGTTTCTGTGTTCAGTTATAGAATAAATGTTGATAAATCTTCTCTCTGGCCATATACTCCTTTTTTCCACTCCCAGATTTTTCATACTTTATAGACACAACATGTAAGTACAGAGAGGTCAATGGCCTGGACTCTTGCTATCTCACTTGTGTCTCTAAACTGACACACAGACTCAGGAAACCTTATAATCCTAGAAAGTTCTCTAGAAACGATTGAGAGCAGTCAGAATTTTTTTAACAGATAAAATCATCAGCTGGTAGCTTCAGCTAAATGCCTAAAGCAGATCATAATCTGTAATGATATCAGGTCTTAAATCAGATTGTTGGGTTTAGAATCTAGAACCATAAGAACATTCCTAAATTTGTAGATAAATGAATTCTAAATATCACCTAGTCATTCAAATAATAACAAAAAAATTAAGAATATTCGAATAGTTATTGCAAGTGACATAATAACATAGAAGAAAATTGTCTCAGAGGTCTCATTCCTTCCTAATTTTAAAGTCTGTGGAAAATCTGAGCACTACAGAATGATATTTGTCAAATGATGAAGAATATAAATGCCCTTCTATGGGTCGAGGCAACAAAAAATGTAATATCAAGCATGCAAATTGTCTCATACTAACAAATAAGAAACTTTTTTTAATTGATAAGCAGTTTTGTGTTGACTCTACTGATGTCAATAGTTTTTGTTTTATAAATGCAATAGATCAACTATTAATTTAAAAGACTATATAGTCACACTTTTTTCACCTAATGGATGGGCACTGGGGATCTCAATGTGTATATCTCTAGCCTACGTTTCCGATATTTCATATGTCCTGAAACTCAGCTTTATGTAAGCTTCTGTGCTTCAGACTTGAACTACACAGGGAAAAAAACATCCCCATATGTCAGCAGGCTACTGTCACAATTATATGAGATCAGGTAAAGGAATAAATTGCAGTGTTTTGCTGTGCCCATCTAGAATGTCAAACAGGAAAAAATATTTTCTGTGGTCATGTCTAGTAGCAACACTGAAACAAACAAATCACATCTAAATGTGTAACTTTCTCACAAAAGGTACAGGAGAATACAATACTCTCCTAGCACTGTATGTGTATAAATTCTGACCTGGAAACATTTGCATTTTTCTGAGATGTCATACGGAATCATGGGAGTTCATATAGCCTAGTCTATTACTTAATAAAGACTTCCTAATTAGGAACTCAGATCTCCTATGCTTCTTCTACAGTCACTGTAAAATGATAGATGACCTTTGCATTTAAATACTCCATTTCAGAGAGATATTTTATTTAAGAATATCAGAGAAACACCTAAAATTCAATCTAAGGGATGTGAACCAATTGTTTGAATTAAATTAAAGGTAAGGGATTTGGACCTTTAGTCAAAGTTTTTGAAGAATCTTCTGGCGTGTAGCCACACATATAGAGTTAATAGCATTTTAAATATGCTGTTCATACTGAAGATGGCAATTACTATGTGAGTCCTTTTCTATAAAATTCTAGGAAAACTAACTTCCATTAAAATGTTTAAAGTATACTTCGATAATAAACAGCTGCTGTCACTGAGTTGTAGTAAAGTAGAGAGTAGGGTATGAAATGGGCTTTTTGATTTGTTTTCTGTAACTGAATTACTATCAATCGCTTGCCTTTCAATCAGCTCTTCAGAAAGGCTGTAGCTGTAGAGCATATGATTTGCAAGACAAGATGTAGATTTAGGTATTAAGTGATTTTGATTAGTCTCTCTGATTATTTTTTTCTCAGCTTTGTTTGACAAAAAATAAAATCTTTCCAGTTTAAAAAATCTTCAGAGTGAAAGTTTAAACTGTTACTTTAGAAACCGTATATATTAGGGATGTACAAATATACAGCTGGTGCTTCAGTCTACCTAGATACTACTGTAACTCCTCCTCTACATATTTTCTTTTATTTTGGGGATCATTTTCTTCTGTGAATTATAATAATGTGTCCACACATATTTATTTCAGGTATGATTGAAATATGATCCATCTCTGTTAATCGTTTCAAGAAGGGACACAACTTTCAGCAGCATTCTTATTTTGTGGTTTTGGTGTCAATGACAAAATATTTATGTTTCTGACAGTCTATGTTTTACGTCTCCATAATACAAAGAATTATGTTTATAATTTATGTAAAATATATAACTGATATTTATACTGACAATGCTGATTCAGATATTTAAATTTTTAAAAAGACCAGATAGTTTATTCATATATTTTTCTTTTCCTTTACATTGCTTTTTTAGAATAAGAGAGGAGAGTAAGGAGAGATATGTTCAGCACAACAAAATAACAGCTCATTTTCTTTGAGAAAGAATGGAGAAAATCTAATCATGTTCATTTTGCAGACCCATACCATTATTAGCAGAAAAGTTTAAGGTTAGCCACCTAAAGATAAATTGAGACTTCCATCAACCTAGATGGAGAGTCAGTTGGGCAATGTTCTTTTGATGGGCCTTTGCAGGATGATAATCTTGACTGATCCTATAGAGATTTCTTGGTTTTGTACACAAGGGGTATAAAAATCTTTTGTAACTCTGCTATACTCAGGTACGTTTCCACATAAGTGAAGAAATGTTGGAAGAATCTTCATGAGTAAATCATATTTTGAGGCTCTGTGAGGAGTCTTAGAAATAAGTAGAGGCTGATTTAAAACTTGTTTTATGTTCTTGAACGTTTATAAGGTCTGAGACTTGTTGTTATTGATGGGTACCTTACAGCCACTCCAGCTGTACTATGGCTCATAATTTGACATTCAGATGAATTTTGTGAATTTCACAGGAAGAAGTAGGAAACTGGAAATCCCAAACAGCATTAGCTGTTGCCCTAACCAAATACTACTCTGATATGCAACCACTTAATACCTATTTTAGCAAAGTGAAAATAATGCTACAGAATGAAGAGCAATAATAAATCTGACCTCAATTTCTACCTAGTTTATCTAGTTATTTTTTTCTCAAGTTTTTGTAAGACACGCAAAAAAGGAAAGAATACACAACCTCTCTCTTAACAGGTTTAAAGCCTTTTGTATTTTAAAGGGTTAAATAAACCAGTGAACATACTACTGTAAATCGTTAAAATATTGATAACAAAAAAAATGCATTTCAAAGGGAATTTGGTCCATTACTAGTATTTCAGAGAAGTTCATTATTACCAGTACCTTTTTGTCTACATTAGGACAATTTTTGTCCTCCTTCATGCACAAATAGCAGAAGAAAGAGAGACATATTCAAAAAAAAAGCCCTGTTGTATTTAAATAAACATATTTTTACATATATCCTTTCATAACATAAAATTATTGAGTGTCAAATGACCTGGTAAACAAAGAAGATAAGCAAGCTGCTTAGGTATATTTAATAGAATGCCAACTAACTCTCCAGTAAAATGATATAGTCTACCAGCTTAGTAACACTCTGTAGGTAACAATACTCCATGACCCTTAATTAACACTATAAAATAGCTTCACATGTTTTGGAGATTATAACTGCAAGATTTTACAAAGAGTAAAGTGGTTAAAACATACTGTGCATTGTTGTGTGTTGCATATATAGGTTAATAAGTTCTAGTATGAAAAACATTACAAGTTCCAATTATAGAACAAAAGCCTCCTTTTCTGTTCAGGATGAGTGTTCTCTATAGGCCTTTAAATTTTATTTAAAGGCTAATTTCTACTCAACAACTTTTCTTATGTTTTATAGTGGGCTGATATTCATGCATTATGTAACATTTTACGACTTACGTGCATTATTTAAAATAAAATGAGTTTTCCTCCTGGTTAATTTTTTTCTGTTAGGATAAGGGGAATGTATTTAGGATTTACTAGGCTAAACATGATTTTTTTTAAAAAAATTGAGATTTTAATGTATAATTTCCTTATCCTAAATATTTATGTGAGTGTGTACAAAGAGGGGAACGAAAAGCTGTTTAGATTTGTGTTTCTCACTTTCCTTAAAAATCTGTGCCACTTTTAGAGATCCAGTCCTGTAAGAGGTGATCTGTATATTGCATGCAATTAATTATTGCATTTTCAGGAACATGAGAAGATGTTGTCCTTTGTACACAAGAAGTCCAGCAAGCTACAAAAGAGAAAAAAAAAAAACCTAAGGTAACTGAATTAGTTTCATTATTTTCACAGAGATTCCCTGTCCCAGCACCACTACTGCCCACTTGAATCCAGTCAGAAGCTCTGTTGTTTCAATTGATGACCACTATTCCTCACTCTGCTGTCGTGCAATGTAGTAAAAATCTTGTCTCTCTCTTCCCAGCAAACTTTGCATAAGTATGGGAAGGTGGTTGTGAGGTACCCCTGAAGCTGTCTCTGACAGAGGTTTAGAAAGCCTTGCTCCTCCAGCCTCATCTCACAGGGCAAACGCTCCAGCCCTGACCACACTAGTGGTCCATGATTTGCTCAAATTTATCAACACCTTTCTTCTATTGGTCAAAATGTGACTGTGGCACAAGTCTTAAAGCCAATTTTTAACTTTCACAATCCAAACCCTTCTACAAGGATCAAGAAGCATACCATCATTTTCAAGTTTAGAAGAAAATTGAAATGAACATGATGACATGGATGAAGAATTTCATCCAGAGCTGTTGCCTAGTGGGTATACTAGGTGTTTAGCATGCTTCATGCTTTACAAGGAAAAAAAATATTTATAGATTATATGAAGAAAAGATATGACAGAGACTAAAATTCAACAACAGCACAAATCTAAGTCAGTGTTATTATAATCTCAACCCCCAGTCACATGTTTCTTGTATTAAATCTAAGATTTACCTGGGCTCAAGATGAGTCAACCTGGGCATTTGAACTCAAACTCAAGAAAAAAAGCTTCATGCTTTTATAGTTTTCTGCAATGGTTGGTCACAGAAATGGCTTGAAAAACAGAAAGCATGTGCCTGAGAACAGGAATAGAAGATCCTGGGACAATGACAGTACACCAAGACAAAGATATAATTGATTGAAAGCAAAATGAAGTTATACAAAAGCAAAGTAATCAGAGAAAGAGTTAAAGCTAAAGGATTTCTTTTTATACAGTGGCTGAGAGAGATACAGGCAGAATGAAGTACGAAAACCCAGATCCATGGCCAGAAGAAAAGAAAAACAGTTCTAACTTTTGTCCCTAAGTCACTTAGCATTTATCTTACTTTTTACAAAATGAATATACCACTTCAGTATGAATCTGCTTATAAATAAATAAATAAATAAATAAATAAATAAATAAATAAATAAATAAATAAACAAACTTATTTTAGAAAATAGCTTTAAAAAAACCCAGTATTTTGGTACTGAAATGCCCCTTTTTCATAATTTAATTGGATTTGCAGTTGGTTGAAGTAGCATTTTGTCAAATTTCAACATTCAGTGGTGTAAAAAGTGAATGTTAATGTTAAAAAAACAACATTCCAGATGGAAAAATTGTAACCCAGGAACAAATTTGATGTAAAGGTTTTTAAAATCTTTCATAAAAGGAGGGATATCCTGACTGAGGCTACACTTCTAACCTCATAGGTAATGCAGAGATGCTTAGATACGCATATGTATCTAACCACTGCACACTATTGTTAATCTGCTGAGAAGTTTCTTTGCTGTCTTATGCATTTAAGAGTTGAGACTATCAAAGCAATCTAGGCTTACAAAGGAATACATCTAAAAGACAATTCAACCCAAACCAGATGTCTCAGGCTTGATGAATCCTTCGTCTTGGTTCTCCTACTTCTACTATCCTAAAGAAAGCCTGGACTGAATGGTTTAAATTTGCAGACACAGCTCTTAGACATCACAGGCTAGCCTGAGTGAAAATCAACTTCCAGTTGAAAGGAATTTGATGTTTTCAGTTGCAGAGGCACATGCAAACCCATTAGAGCTGGGGATTTTCCAGAACCCTTGGATCTCCTGAGCATGCACTGTTCAGGAGATGAATATTTCTTTTTTCTCTGGTTAGTACCAGTCAAATTGATGCCAGTCAAGACTCTTCACAGGTCTATATACATAAGAACCATAGCCCCAAAATAGACCCTTATGAATAAGGCAGAAAAAATAATAGCTTTAAGAAGATGTCACTGTAGATAAATGAATATTAACATCTGATTCAGTATCTGTTTTCTGCTGGATCTATTCCAATCTTTTATGTAGCAGCTGGAGACCAATATGCTGCAGTACTGTTTTCTTCTGCAGACATTTTGTTTGGGTAACAGATATTTTATAAGTTATAGTTCTAATTAATGGATTTATTATAATATCAGGCCTTTTTCTAAAAGGTAGTACTTTTAATCACAATTTTAGCAGTTCTGTGTGCTGTAGAGGTGCCCACAAAGTTATAGGTGTTAAGAGAACTTTGCTATACAAAGTGTACTAGTCTCGTGTATTTTACGTTTACCACTCCAGTAACTTTCTTCACCTTTTCAACATTTTAAATTGTTTTAACCAGATAATTATTTCTGGACATACCTGAGCAATTCATTGGGGAACATAAGGACTGGAAGTGCCATAAGTTCTAAGCATATAAAAGACAGAAGCTCATGAGCAAGACCCTCTCTGGTCTATTTTTTGAGGGGCTGTAAGACAACCGTGGAAAAGTGCTGGACCATTCAGCTGGGCATGGGAGTCTAGCACCATAAGAACCATCCCACATCAAGTCAGTCACCTAATTGCTATACGAGAGGAGCTCAAACAGGTCTATATACCTGTTTGTGAAAACAGGTCCAAAGTTGTGTAGGTAACTAACTCATTCATTTTTCTGCTAACTTACTAGGCAGTGAAGGGTGTCCCATATTTCTTAAATCTGTGCCATCTCTGTTGTATTTCCTTAAGTCCTCCTCCGCATAGGCATGTTTTTATGGACATGGAGGTGATTAATGGGAGCCAGCATGTCCTCACCAGGGACAAATCCTGTATAATCAACCTAGTGGCTTTCTATGATGGGGTAACAGCAGCAGTGGACACAGGAAAATCAATGGATGTGATCTATCTGGGCTTCTGTAAAGACTTTAAATTGGATAAGGATTTGATGGGTGGACCATTCAGTGGATACAAAACTGGTTGGAGGGTCATATTCAGAGACTAATGGTCAATGGCTCAAAGTTCAGATAGTGATCCACAACAAGTAGTGCCTCTCAGGGCTCCGTACTGGGACCAGTGCTGTTTAATATCTTCATCAATGATATTGACAGCAAGAATGAGTGTATCCTCAACAAGTCTGCAGATGACACCAAGCTGAGTGATGCAGTCGTCACACAAGAAGTATAGGATGTCATCCAGAGGGTCATGGACAGACTGGAGAAGAGGGACTATGAGAACCTCACGACATTCAATTAGGCCAAGTGCAAGGTCCTAGACCTGGGTTGAGGCAATCTCCATTTTCAGTACATGATGGGGGGATGATGTGATTGAGAGCTGCCCTGCAGAGAAGGATTTGGGAGTGCTGGTCAATGAGAAGCTCAGCATGAGCTGGTAATGTGCACTTGCAACCCAGAAGCCCAACCATATCCTGGGTTGCATCAAAAGAAGTGTGGCCAGCAGTTCAAGGGAGGTGTTTCTGCCCCACTATTCCTCTCTTGTGAGACCTCATCTGGAGTATTGTGTCCAGTTCTGGAATCCTCAACACAGGAAGGATATGGAAATATGTACAGGTCCAGAGGAGGGCTACAAAGATGATCTGGAGGGATGTGGAGAGGGGCACATATAGGCTTGATATAAGGAAGAATTTCTTCACCATGAGAGTGGTGAGGCACTGGAAAGGTTGTCAAGTGAAGTTATGGCTACCCCATCCCTGAAGCTGTTCTAGGCCAGATTGGATGGGGCCTTGGGCAGCCTGATCTAGTGGATTTACCCTCTAGACACTATATAAATCCCAGCCCCAGAGCTACCTTTATCCAAAAGAAAACAGTCCATTAATGATTTTTAGATTTAACAGGAGACTGAGCTAAATTACTGTTGGCTACACAAGCTCTTTACAGTAGACATTTACAATATGTTTGTAGATAATGAATTTTCTGTTTGGCCTGCTTAGGGCAAAGGTGAGTGATGGCATGTGATTGTGCAGAAACAGTATAACAAAAGGAGAAAATTTTGATTAATTAATAAAGGAAAGTATTTCAATAATTACTGACAGAATGTAAAACTATAGGAACACTTTTAACCAAAGTCCTTCTGATAAGTCACAGACAATAAGATGACAGAGCTTGTCTCAGTTTGTGGAAGAGAGAGGGGATTTAACTTTATGTCTTCCAGATTTCCAGAAGCCTAGGAAGAAAAAGCATCTCTAAATAGCCCCATCAGGTCATTTCATGGGTCTGCCCTTCTTTTGGATTTTTCCTCCAAAAAGATTATTCTGGACAAGTTAGTAATAACTGTTTAATAAATTAAATTTGTGCTGGAAGGCTTCAGGCATTCTCAAGAGGAAATAGTTGTAATTCTTTTGTTCTGCTCTTTTCCTCCACTCTTCAAATCTAACTTCTGCAATGAATAATGCAATGATGAAAAAAGATGACAGAAAGAAAGTAAACAGAATGGAATAAGGTGATTCAAAGTATTCAGCTATGACACAGTTTTTAAAGAGTTAGGTTAGAAAACACCCTCCTGCAAGTCTGGAATTCACATTAGGTCTAACACTGGGTTTACCATAGTAGAAGTCTTTACACACTGAAATAAGTTAATAGTTTGTCTGGATAAACCTTTATCTTAAAACATTATTAGACTGTATAATTTTTCTGTTACTTCTAACCCATAATTTCTTTTAGGGAATAATTTTAGCCACTAGTAGGAATTTTAGTTCTAATTAATAAGCATTTTTAATCCAGAGCAATATGTTATTATGGCAGCAGGATCTTTATTTTTAGCCAAAAATGCCAGATTGCTTCAAGGAGGAGATTAAGCTGGAAAGTCTTCATGTTTTTAAAATCTAAACATTGTGTGCTTCAATATACGCAACAACTGGCCTGTTTCCTTGCTCGATCCCATCCTCTCTTCCCTCTTTTTCTGTCTCTCCCTTTCCTTTCTTTCTTCTGCCTTTTTGTCTTCCTCCTTTCTTCTCACACGTTATAGTTCTGTAATTCCCTTTTCCTACCAAACAGAATCACAATGATACATAATACTTAGAAATACAAGAACTGGCAAGTTCAACACTTTTTAAATCTTTGTTGGGTGGTTTTATTTCAAACTCTAAATCAAGTGCATTAATCTACATCCTATTTTTAAGGCCATGCAAAAATAATAGAAGGGTTCTTTTTGCTTGTTGGTCCTTTCTCCGCAGAGCATGAAATTATTGTGAAATGTTGCATAAACTGAAGGGAAAAATTCCAGCGAGTGCAGTATGGCTAAATATAGAGGTAACTCAAGCTTGTGCTACACTAGAAACACACAGTTAAGTTCATCAGACTCTGGCCAAAAATCTAAAATATTGAAAAACATGTAGGATGCCAAGACATATCTTAATATGCAATCTTAATTCAAATTTCCTTTTCTTGTATTTTTGCAGTCACTACATAAATATATGCAGCCACTGATTTTTCCAGACAGAAAACTGTTACTCTCTCCCTCTCAAGAGTTCATTTCTAAGTGTCTCATAAGTATAATAATTTAATAAAAAGAAAGGGAAAGTTCAATGAGATGTTAACTTTCCCTTCTGGCTGTAGGAGCTTACAGAAAAGTAAACAGCTATATGGTGGTGATTGTGGGCAAAATCTTTACTGTTTCCAGAGATTTGCAATGGCTAAGAAAGAAGATAAAGATTTCTGAACTGCTAATGTGCCCCTTAGTAGATTCAATTCCTCCTGGTCTAACTAAGGGAAAATAGTAAACCATAGTTAGTTCCCAAAAACTTACTTCAACCATATCTTATATCCACTATGGAAATTCATCATTCTCTGTAAACATGGTGTACTGGGGTCTAATGCATACTGAAAATGCTATCATTGTTCTTGATCTCTTCTTATTCCATATCCTTTTGCTGTTATTACTTCCATAGTGTGGCTACATTTTCTCCTGTGCCTAGGAATGGGACACTTGTAATTCTGAGATTTGTTGATGAAGTAGGATTTTCCTTATTTTTTTTTATTTTTCAGTCTGTGATATATAATATTTCTTAAACATTTTTACCATTTTTATATATCTAGGAAAAAACAACAGTAGAAGCAAATTCAATAACAACAGTTTTATTAAAAAATCCAACAATTTTTTTACAAGTATCTTGGCCTGAGGTATGAAATTCCTCATATTCTTTTTTTATTTATTTCTAAATTCTTGCCTCTATAGATAAATACAGTGCATATCTACAAAGTTTTTAAATGGGAATTTCTATTAGTGTAACATATGAGAACTTTAAAATACATATTTTCACTTGCATATTAAAGAAAAAAAAAGCTGAAGCATAGTGAGTTTTCTAAAAAATTCATATAGTTAACAATAGTTTCCCATTTTGGACACTACACTTAATATTAAGCAGAACTTGTAATTCATTTCTGCAAAGTATGATATTTTATAATGATATCTCATTGAGAAACAGTGTTAAGAGAGAAAGTGATGGAATTAATAGTATTGAAATGTAAAAATATAATCAATCTGTTACACAATTTTTTAGCTCTCAAAGTCATCCTCAGAAAACACATAAGACAAACAGTCTAAAAGTGCCAAGAATTATTTCTTTGTGAAGTCTAAACACAAAAAATCTTTAACTACTGGTGAAGTTACCAGAAAAACAATTTCAGAGCAACGGAAGGGATCAGTCTATATGGTGCCTTATTTAAAGTATAATGTGAAATTACAAAATTAACATTTATCAGTTTTTTTGGTCTCAAGAAAATAGTGCTATCACCTTAATTTTCATATTTTTCTTTATAGATCATCTGTTTAGAACCAACAACAGCCACAGAAGCTGTTTGTATGTTGTTTTCACATTATTTACCACTAAAATAACACTGACCATCTATTCATCATGCTCTTAAAGGCTGGTATTTTTCATCCAGACCTATACTATTTAAAAGTGTCCTTTCTCTAATGTAGCCTCAGGAAAATATTGGGTACACTATGTATAAAAAGAAGTAAATTCACATTTTCTACCATCACTCTCGATAAATTAGTCAACTCCCTTTACTGCACTTATAAAATAAAGCAAATTTCATATAGCAGCTATTTAGAAAATCTGATGTATAAAAATTTTCCTGTACATGGACTCTATGACTTTGTTCAACAAGGCAGCTTAACATGTGTTCATGATTGCTTTCTAATCAAGGCATCAAAAGTAGGCAAAAGTTTTCACAGGGATTTAGCAGACCAAAAAATATTAGGCAGGGGCTATGCAAGTGCATGATGGATTTCTAATTATAATCTACGAATGAGTTTGAAATTTCTACCATGTACTGATTTCTCTATTGCAGTAGAGACCTCACCTGCAGTCCTCACCTGCAGTACAGCATCCAGGCCTGGGGTCCTCAGAACAAGAAAGACATGGACCACTTGGAATGGGTCCAGAGGAAGGCCATGAAAATGGTCAGAGGGCTGGATTATTTCTGCTACAAAGAAGGACTGAGAGAGCTGGGGTTGTTCAGTCTGGAGAAGAGAAGGCTCTGGGGAGATGTTATTGGGGCTTTTCAAAGCATAAAAAGGGCTTATAAGAAAGATGGAGAGATATTTTTTCCAAGGCCTGTAATGACAGGACAACAAGCAGTTGTTTTAAACTGAAAGAGGGAAGATTTCAACTGGGTATAAGGAAGAACTTGTTTTCAATGAGGATGGTGAGGCACTGGAAGAGATTGTCCGTAGAAGATATAGATGCTCCATCATTGGAATTGTTCAAAGTCACATTTGATGGGACTTTGAGAAACTTGAGCTATGGAAAGATCTCTCTGTCTAAGGCAAGAGGGCTGAACTAGATTATCTTTAAATGGCTCTTCCAACCCAAGCTAGGCAGTGATTCTGTAATAGGATTCTAAAGTAGACGTAATTTAAGAACTTCTTAATTCCCTTCCTCTTAGACAAATATATAAACTTAAGTAAATCAGACTAAAATCTTTCATTATAGTTGGTGTAAGTGGTGTAGAGTCTCAACAGATCTAGATGCAAAGGGTTTTCCCAAATGTATTTTTAATCTGAACTCTGTGGATTAACTCTGTATTTGAATCACTCAAAATAGATAGTGAAAAAATCTGATGGTCTAATACAAGAAGTCTCATCTATTTCAGTCAGACTGTTCATATAAATTGAAATTTATGCATATATGCTCACAGAAAAAAAAAAAATAAAACCAAACATCACAATGAACATAACTCATGCTATCAAGATTTTTCTTGATAGAGAAAAAACTAGTATGGAACAGCTGTTCATTTTGATCTTTTCATCCCTGTAGAAGCTAAATCAAATGTTTTAATTACACTTTTGGTAATTCCTTGTTCCAATGAAAATCATTTTTGCATATTTTTATGACCATTTATGATAATTTAATGTCCAGAATTATTTTGCATTATTTTATAGTGACATATTGTGCCTTGAACTGAAATTATTAATAAAACATAAAGAAATTTTGTGACTATTTTTCTAGCAATCAGTGAGAAGACAGTTGATACTGATTACCACAGGGAAAAAAAAAACATTTCTGCTAAATACATCTCATATGACCGAAATCTGGGAGAAGATTGAGCAATCTAAGAGCAGGAAAGCTGACTAACCACCTTCATGACTTTTTGACACATTGGGATTTTCACTTTTTTTCAAAATGCTTTTCTTTTTTATCCCTGTTTCCATAAGTAAGAATTATGATTAGCCTGAAGATAAATTTTGCCTTCCACATTCTCAAAACATAAAAACATGCTACATTTTGTGACTGTGTTTTTTAGCAAACAAGGAACATGTCAGTGTGTGTGCACCTGTGTATGTGTGCATGCTTGTGAGTGTAAACATAGGCATCTGTATGGAAAGAAGTGAATGCATACATGAGGTGAAAAATTCTAGAGAGGTTTATGGTTTGCCTGATTGTATGCCAGCAATTTTGGAATTGGGAATCTTTTTCCCTGTGGGAGTGAGCAATTCTCTCACACTTAGCTGTCACTGACACTGTTGCCTTCCTTTGCCTTGTGCTTGACTTCTCTCAAATGCAAGAATTAATTTGAAAACAATTCTTCTTTATTACACTCTTACTGATTTAACTCAAAATTCTCAGGATATCTTCCAAAGTGTCTTCCATGAATTTACAAATGCTCTTAAGGACAATTATCGAATCTCACTTGGGTTCAGTTAATGATGAACAGTAAAAGGACAGAACTAGTTTTACATTCTCATGTTTTCTAGCCGTTTTTGTAGATAAATGGAGTCAAAAGTAATAAATAAAGTAAATGATATTTTGATACTCTGCAAGTTCCTCCACAGCCTAATAAAGGTGTGGGACTTTTTGCTTAATTGACATTTTCTCAAATGCATTATGGAAAATGAAAAATTTTGTCTATAATTCAAGAAATAAAGAAAGGTAGGAATATATCCCTAATTGAAATAAAATTTGAGAATTCTTCAACTACCATGTAGCTAAATGGGTTGTATTGCTCTGATTTCTTTTTCTAGTGAAGCATACATTAAGTTAGATTTGCACTTATCTCAGCTAATCTTCACTAAAAAAGAGAAACGGTTGTGATGGTGTTTTTGCTTAAAATGGACTAGTTCTGTTAAACTGCCAGAGAACTATACCAGATTTGCATGTTGTTCAGTGAGAAATAAACAATAGAGATTATCCTGATCTCCTTACACAGTTTGGCTTAGAGTAACTGTCAAGCATTCGCCAAGAAACAGTCAAACAAATCAGGTACCCACAAGGACAGAGCAGGAAGCTGCATAATTAAGCAAAATCTAAGTAATTATGCTTCATTCATGTGGTGTTTCTGAATGCTCTACAGCTGACAAAGTAATAAACTTCTATTGTAACACAAAAGACGGCAAAGATGTACTTTTTGAATATTTCAGGAATGTAAATAATCTGTGTACATTTGAAGTGATATCAGGTTTGAAATTCTCATAAGCTTCAATTGCCTGAAGATCAGCTTCTCAACTGCCCCTGTGAAATTTTGCAGCCCTTAGAACCAATGCAATACATCTATAGCATCTGTGTTTATAAAAGCAACATACTAATTTTTGAGGCTTTTTCTTGAACCTTAGTTATTATAATTAGTATAGCTCCAGTCCATTCTCTTTCTCACAGTGGCACTTCTTGCCTAAATTCGCTATCTTTGATAGATATTTCTTACCAATATTTCATGCAAAATTCTCTTGGCTGCTTTCAGTCATACTGGGCTGTGAACCATAAAAACATTTCCACTTTTGACATCTGTTCTTAGAAAATGTAGATGACAGTCAAAAGACTGCAGACTTGGCCTACTCTTTTTTTCCCACAACAACCCTAGAATTTCTTTTTTTTTCCTCTCATTGCTCCGGGCCATAAATACTGAAAATTCTAATTAAAACACAAAGTTTAACTCTGTTCTCTTCAGGGATTACAGAGACTAAGTAAGTGAAAGGAATGTGAATTAAAAAATTATACTGGTCCCCACAAAGACACCCTCAGAGTTTTAAATTGCCAACTGTTCTTTACTCTGGGATCACGTACCTTGTAAGGGAAATAGTTACTGTGGAAAAACTAATGAATGTAGACATCATTCAAACCAGTTTCACACATACATGAAGTGTCAATGTGAATAGAATTTCAAACAAAAACATCTAAGCAATTATGCAAGGAGGAAATAATTATATTTGCTAGATACAAAGACAGCTTTGTTGCCTCTGACTTCATAGAAATAAGTGCACTTGTGTTTGTGTGTGTATGTAAAGTATTCCTTTACAGTAGTAGTAAGGCTTTGCCACTTGAAGGCAAGGCTAGAAAACTGACACATTTTCCAGAGCCGATGTCAAGAGCTGTAGGTCAAGGTCAGGCTGAACATAATACCTTCTCCCTCTACATGGCAACTTTATTTGATTGTTGCCACTCTTTCTCTCCTTTTTTGTTGCCTTCTTCCAGGAGGTAACATGCTCAACTAGAAAAGGGGAAAAAGCGGTTTCATTTGTCAGAATCTTGCCTGAATGCAATCTTCCTGTTGATAAGTAAACCAATCTTAACATTCCAGCAGCGTGGCTGAACTATTCTTACAAGAGCTGAAGGGAGATAGTACGGCTAGTTTTTTTCATGGTGTATTTTTGCTCTGTTATACTGTATTAAAAATCAATACCAAAAAAGAACTTTGGATACAGATTACAAACCATGTAATGTATCTAATATTACATCAAGATAAAATAGGAATCAAATGACCAAAATTTTCCAAGTGAACAATGATTTTCCATGGTGCATGATTTGCCTAACCTTACTATGTTCAATAAATGATCTTACGGTGTTTTAATAGAATGGAATTGGGTCTTTTAAAGTTTAATAAAATATTTCTAGAATACTAGAATAAATAGAATAGGATATTTCAGCTGGAAGGGTCCTACAATGATAAGCTAGTCCAACTGCCTGATCAATTCAGGGTAGACAAAATGTTAAAGCATGTAATTAAGGTCATTGCCCAAACACCTCTTAAACACAGGCAGGCATCAACCACCTCCCTAGGAAGGCTGATCCAGTTGATTAGACTTCCACTACCATGTCAATCAATCTACCATCTAAAAGGTAAAACTATTCTCCCATTCTCTAAACATTTTTTTCTAACGAGTTAAAAGAATGCAAATGAAATAAAAGGAATGAAAAGGAAAACAAGAGTTAACAATTAGCAGATTTTGTTCAAAAATAAATTTACAAAAGTTCCAAGTTGCTTTTGGTACTAAGGCTGTTATCAATGTAATAGCTATTTTTAAAGCAGAAATCCAGACCATAAGGTAAATTAAAGAATTGGAAGACAATACTATTTTGAGTCTTCAGAAGGCTATGAGGAGATTCAGGATATGAAATAATATAAATTAGCTGGGCAATGAAAGCAAATGAAAATCACTGTAGAGAAATACAAGCTAATGTACAATTGAAAGAACAATTTGACCTTGCACAAACTGGTATATTCTAAATTAAGTGTATCCATCCTGGCAAAAATAAAATAGCAAATAAGTATGATTTTTAAAAGCAGGGAAAACATCTGTTCAATGCCTGTGGGCTGTCAATAAAAGAAAGAAAGTAGTAGAATGTTACAAAATACATAAATAAAAATACTGAAGTTACTATAGTGGAATGATAGATTCTCCTTGACACAAGAAAGAACAGTACAAAATTCAGAGAAAGACAGCAACAAAGTTCACAGTTATTTTACTGTCTTACTGTAAGGAAATACTAAATATAATCGAAATCTGATTGCAGATGAGCAGCTGATTAAAATTTGTGCAATTCCTTCGATTTTGTTAGTATTGTGCAATTTACAGCAGCTGAAAAGTTGGTCAATAAATTTTAAAAAAGAGATGAATACCAGATGACGTGAATGAGATGCATAAAATAAATAACTTGAAAGCAATTACATGTACTTGTATTACCCTTCAGTTACAAGAATAAAACACTAAACACATTGATTAAAAAAAAAAATAAGTAGTTAACAGTGAAAAAAAACCCAAGCCATACAAGTTGGAGGTGCAGCTAAAAGTATTTTATTAGAAATTGATACTACAAAGTAGTGAGGAATAAAGTTTAATCTCTGATACCTAACTCATACATAATTTTTTTGAGTAAAATTTTTCCTTCCTTTTGATTTGGAGTCTCTTTTCATTCTTATGTCTTTTCTTCATGCCTTTCTTAGCATGGCCTACTCAAAAATATATATTTTTGCAATTGATGTTAAAATAGACTAATACTGAAATAAGTATGTTGGAAGAAAAATCCCTGTTAATCCTGAAACAAAGAAACAAGCAGGTAGAGAACAATAATGTGTATAGAACCACTTAATTCAACTCATGGAAAATGTTCTCTGGGTTACTGCCCTGAAAAGAATTCAGAAGTGTCTGTTTTCTTACGAAGTTATGTGTATATCAATCAGTTTCTCTAGTAGTCATTTAAAAATAAAACTAATAATAATTTTTCTCAAAAAATTTTTGTCAGTTGCATTTATAGTGTGAGGCTTTCTCATGTTTGCTCTAAAGAGGCAAAATTCTCAGCAAACGAGATTATTTAAAATTAACCTAATGTTTCATTTACTAAATGAGTGAAGCAGTCCTAACAATGTAAGTGACAAATCAGTTAGTCACAGACAGGAGAAATAAGAATTCAGTCCAATGCTAGATACCTAAAGTCTGGCAGATAACTTCTTCTGGATGTCCACAATATCAAATGTTTTAATCTGTTCACTAGATAAGAGAGGCAAGCTCTTATAGGTTGGAAAGTTCAGTAAACTTCCCAACAGTATATGAAAACACATTATTCAAGTGGACAGAGTATAAATCTAGAGAAAGTAAATTGTCCCTTGTTTCTAAGCCAACTCCTTTTTTCAAACACTTCCGTACCTACGATTCTCTCAGATTTACTGTCCTTTTGAAAGAATTTTTTTCATTTGTTTATAGATATTTTATTATTGTATTATCACAATTGTTATCCTTAGAAAAAAAGGTAATTTTCTCCCTCGATCCATATTAGTAAAGGAAAAATTGATTAGAACATTATATTCCTGCATTATGAATTACAGATCCATTGTAATGATAATGCCGAAGAAATTTTTCCAATGTTATTGGAATTAAAGGGTAACTAGGTAAGATTTACATGAGAATTAAAATTAGTGCCCCAGGTCTCTTTGTTTCTCTGAAATGTTTGAAGTTATTTAAGTGAAACAATACTGGCAACTTTGGAAATACACAGTCCAAATATAATTAAGACTGCTTATTTTGGTTTCAGGTTTTTTAATTATCTGTGAGAATATACTTCAGTGGAAAACAGTAGAACCCTTTAAATTTTGCTCATTATTTGTATTTCTTTCACTTCGGGAAGGACAGAAATCACTACTCTCCATAATAATCTTGAAATTCTTATTAAGAGAGTTCATCTTTATTGGAACACACAATTTGATCAATATAAGTAGCTGCATTTAAAATTCTGTATTGTATCATTTTACTGTGTAACTGAAGATAAATGGAGTTGAAGTCAGACATTGATAAATTCTCCCTGCAGGAAATGTTTTCACAACAGATGGTCTTTAAATAAGTAACTTACATGAACTATATCTCCTGGTAACCATTTTTACAATAAAAAAGTTAGGCAAAACCAAAAATGGACATGTTACAATTATGGACTTCAATTGCCTGAATAGTTAGAATAGAAAATGCTTTTAATGTAAACAGAACAAAGTAGAGAAATGTTAATGATCTATACCTAAGTAAACGGTGCATGACAGAGTAATTGTATATTTTCCAAGATCCCTTCCAAGTGCTACATTTTTTTCCTTTAATATGGCTGAAATTATTAAATAACTAAAGCAGACTGAAACATCTTCTATTTAAGGGGGGTTTTTTTAATTTGTTTTGTTCAGGTGGTCTTTTCCCTGCATCACATAACAAGACTATATATTTGTTAGCATAGACAAAAAAAAATCATAGCGCACAGATTTTTCAACTGTCTTAAATATTTACTAAGTATTTTGTTTCCATTTTAAAGTAAAGGTTTGAGGCCCAAAGCTTTCAAGAAGACATCACATAACCTATAACGATGATTCTTAGTGCTTCAGAAAGAGGGAGGATAAAGATAACTTCAACATTCCTGTGGTTTGGAATAGTTTCACTGTTGGCATTGCATTTATAAATATTTATTTACCTTCTACAGAGCTAAAATATTTATGTGTCACCCACTCATACTGTGGTACAAATGTGTGTATTTCTTCAGTAGCTCACCTAAACTCAAGAGTTTAAACTTTTGGCTTCAAGTCCAAGCTATTTGTCTAGGCTCTGTCTCCAGGTAGTGAAGGCAAAAGGAACAGTCTCTCAAGACAGGTATTCAAGACACTAGTACAACTCCAATTCTGAACACACCTTCCCCCCCTGTAATCTCTTTTTCCCTCTCTTCCTCATTTCCCAGGACCTCAGAGATATCTTCACTAGAGTAAAGACAGACCACTGCAACAAACAGATTTTATCTCCTCCTATGCAAGATGTCTTTCTTCAACACCTCACAAGATCACAGTATCTAAGTTTTCTTCTTATCACACAGTGAGATTTCACAGAATCATAGAATAGTTTAGGTTGGAAGGGACCTTAAAGATCATCTAATTCCAAGCCCTCCTGCCATGGGCAGGGGCATCACCCACTAGGTAAGGCTTCCCAAGGCCCCATCCAGATGGCCTTGAACACTTATGGGGGCATAAAAAATTTTGCTGGAAAATCAGTTCCAGTGCCTCACCACCCTCATCTTGAAGAATTTCTTCCTAATCTCTAGTCTAAATCTTCACTCTTCCAATTAAAACCATTACCCCTCATCCTATCACAACATGCCCTTGTAAGAAGCCCCTCCTCACCTTTCTTGTAGGCCTCCTTCTGGTACTGGAAGGCCACTATAAGATCTTCCCACAGCCTTGTCTTCTCCAGGATGAACAACGCCTACTCTCTCAGCTTGTCCTCATATTGGAGGTGCCCAGCCCTCTGCTGGCCCTCTTCATGATTCTTCTCTGGACTTGTTCAAATAATATCAAATCCTTCTATGTTGGGGATTCCAGAACAGGACATAGTGCTCCAGGCAGGGTCTCTCAAGGGTAGAGTAGAGGGAGAGGATCTCCTTCCTCAACCTACCAGCCATGCTTCCTTTGATGCAGCTCAGGACATGTGCAACCTTCTTGACTGCAAGCACATGTTGCTGGTCTATGTTGAGCTTCTCATCAATCAGCACTCCTAAGTTCTTCTCTGCAGGGTTGCTCTCCATCGTATCATTCCCATCCTATATTGAAACTATGGATTGCCCTGACCCAGGTGTAGGACCTTGCACTTGGTCTTCTTGAATCTCATGAGCTTTGCATTTATTTTTGTTGTACTCGCTAGAATGCCTAGGAGTGTGGTTGATTTGCTAGACCTAATAGCATGTGGTATGTTGTTACTCTATCTGCCTCCTTACTCATTTCATTTCATCTATTGATTTAATGTATCACAATTGGCTCAGTGAAGAATTGTGGTAAATAAACTTTCAAATATAGAGATATTAAGATGTTTCTATAGTAAATGTTTCCTTTGATATATGATTACTTAACTATTGTTATAAACTAAAAAGATAACATGTTATCAAGAAAGACTAACCAAAAATCAGTCACAAAGTTCTGATTTTCAGATCAAAATCCTGTGATAACTGATGGAAGAAAACCAAACCAAAACCAAACACATACAGCATCTGCACTACATAATAACGTGGTCAGATACCAGGAGTATAATAATGCAATAGTAAGTAATTAGTAATACTAGGAGACCTCCATGTATCAGGAAAGTTGTGTCAGAATTAAGGTACAATAATATCTCCCACTCCAAGTTAAAGGATAGTCACATATTTAGAATAAACTATTTGAAAGTTTCACTTCCATACCAGAGATATTTAATGATCTCCAGGTGAAAGTGGGAGACAGCGGTCAAAGAAGTCAGTTCTGAAGAAGAGCATGCAGGGTGGCACAGGGTGAAATGGGATTGTTTCCCTGATATAAACAAAGTCTAAAACACAGTAGAAATTTCTATGTAGTAGCAAGGAATCCCTTGAAAGTGAAGTTTTGTCCTGATAACATACTTTGTTATATTTCCTCATTTTTGCAAATATTATCGATTTTGCTAAAAATTATGCTTCTTTTGATTTTACACATATAAAAATATAAAGAAAAACCACAGCCAGGGAAAGTATACAAGCTCTCTTTCATCTGCTAAGCTAGTCTATGTAAAAAAGCATTGTTTGGTAATATGCCTTAAATAATAAACAAAACCAAAGAAATAGTTGATATGCCATGTATTGTTGAGGATTTACTTTGCGGAGCTTACTTATCCTAGTCTTGCTCTTAACCTTTCTGTTGATCAGACTACTCCTTAGAGAACATTTCACCTCAACATCATGGTGAATAGATACCTCTGAGCATTTTGCAGTGAAATCTTTTGCCTACTGCTTCTTTAGGAGACAAAATCAAATACACCTATGTAAGCTTCAGGCTGTAGAGATATGATACTTAGTATTAGGGAAGGTGCTGTTGCATGTATATCAGGTGTTCTGGAGCTACAGTAAATAGTAAAAGTTATAACTTTAGAACATTGAGTATTTCCTTTTATATAGGTTTATTAGATGCATTTGAGTAAACTATATGACTTTGCTCCTCTGAAAGAAGTAGTAGTCTGAATTAAAAGATATAATAGCTGGCACAATTGGCAAGATTATATTTGTGTCTCCCAATAGACAACAAATGCAACAAAAGTCATTTTTGTCAAATTTTAAGGCATAAATTTAAAAGCATTTTCCATATTTTTAAGTTTTTAATTATATTGCTCTTCTTACTGTACTAAGATTTTCTTTTCAGTAATCTTAATTTATTCTTAAAAATTACATTAATTTGTGACTTTTGTATATATATGTAATACAGAACTGCTGTCTTCTGAAAAACACCTTACTAATGGAAAACCACACACACACACCCTTGAGGAATAAAAAATATATACAGATATTCAGCCATGAACTAGATCAAGGATTTTCCAGGCCTTTTTCTGTAAGACAAAGATAAGACCTAGTTTACCTCATGCACACATCTAAACTTTTGTCCAATGTCATTGTCATTGTGTCCAGTTCTGGAATACCTAACATAAGAAGGATATGGATCTGTTGGAACAGGTCCAGAGAAGGGGCACAAAGATAATCAGAGGCTGGAGCACTTCTGCTATGAGGCCAGGCTGAGAGAGTTGGGATTGTTTAGCTTGGAAAAGATAAAGCTACAGGGAGACATTATAGTGGCCTTGCAGTACCAAAAGGGGGCCAAGGGAAATTACTGATGCCTGGTCCGTGGAGGTGTTCAAGGTCAGACTGGATGGGGCCTTGGGTAGCCTGATCAGGGGAGTTAGAACTAGATGATCTTTAAGGTCTCTTTCTACCCAAACTATTCTATGATTTTATAATTCAATATTCTTGTTCTTCTGCCAAGCGCTGTGCAAACATACCAGCTGTCTCATGCATCAAACTTTAGTTTAGAGGGAATCAATAACACTTCCAAAGCAAGAATGGTGGGATTACTGTCCATGAGTCCATTTTGAATATGGTACTATCACACACATAGATAAGTTTAAAATGCTTAATGAAAACAAAACTCAGAAGCACATATTGTACTATATTATTTGCTCAGCATTATTCTTTTAATTGGAGTTCAAACATCTTCTCTTATAAAAGTGTAATAAATAAGAGTTGCATATGGTAGGAAGTAATCTATCCTCTAATGTCCTTCCTTTATCTCTATAATAGAAGTTGTTATCATGTTACTGTTATTACTTTAGAAAATAGTGGTAATCCTCATGACAGTTAGTAGATTATAACAGCCTTTCTGGCTTTGCTGTACAGAAAGAGGTCCAAAAGCAAGCGAAGCCAGTAGTGAGGCTTTATCCTACCCTGTCGTATTGCGACAATAATTTTCTATGTTTTACATTAACTGTTACAACTGTCTTTTTTAAAGCCTGTCATTTATTTGTTTCTTACTGGAACGTGGTTTAAGAAAAATATTCACTGTGCATGACTTTGAGATATATGACTGTGCATGGATTTCTAGAAAATCATGCCCTTTAGTGCAGACTGCATGGAGGAGTCCATGTCACAGTAATAATGTCTTGGATCAGTCCTGCTGCATCCGTGCTACAAACCATTTGGCTTTGCATCTTCTCTGACTCCATGTAGCATCCCCACAATGTAACCCAATGTGAAGGCTGTAGTAAAAGTTATTGAGTTTTAATGAATAAAATAAGGTTTTTATATGAGGAAAATGCAGAGACTACTGGAGTAAGTTTTGGAGGACTTGGAAGAGGGAACAAAACCACAGTTGCCACAATCCCATCATAAACAGATCTGGAGTGAACCATCTTTAAACTGTGCCCAGGAACTGTCTTGGAAAACATACTTTGAGCAACCCAAACCAGCCAGGGAGTAAATCAACAGCTGAGTGGTATGAGGAAAGGATTTTGGATTTCTCTGACTCTTTTATTTGTCACAGTAGTACTCCAATTCCCCCACTGTAATAACATTAATTACAACAAAAAAGGATGAAAAAGAGTACTCTTTTTCAAGAAATCCAAATACTGAAGGTATTTTTTTTTTAATTAAAGGGACATTTCTGGAGTAAAATTGTCCAGAAAAAGTTATTTTGTCTAGAAAATTAAGCAATACAAATATCACAAATAGTAATGGTATTTAGATGTGAGTACATACAAGCAAAATGATTGTGATTACTGGCAGTTATGTATTTCATACTCTCATTTAATGCATTCTAATTATTTTTCATTGTAACAACATAGTAAGGAGTAAGCCAAAAAGACACTGAATGTACATGATGTTGTGAAACGAAGAGCATTTTTCTGTCCTTAATACGACATCAAAATGCACACAACAATTATGCAGAAAACCAAACTCATTGAAATGTAAGACAGAAACTGGAAAACACCAAAGGAAACTTATGGAGTGGTACTTTACATGTATTTTTGTTTCATTTGCAATCATAAAAGTCATCAGTTACTGTTACCTTTATGTGATTACTCATCTCTTTTCTTTCTTGCAAATATCACTATAAGTACTAGCATAAAGTTCAACTGTGTTGTTGTTATTCTTTGGAACAACATTTCTCAGAGAAAGGTCCCGAATACCAAAGTTTCTATTTTATTACATAAGTTTCTATCTTTGCACCTGCCTTGAAACTCTGTAATTAATTGTGTCATTTACTTTTTTCCCTCATCATGGGGCACTGACATGGTTTATCAGTGATTTGCAAAGGAAATTGGTGAATATTAAACAGTAATACACTCCCCAGGTTTTGAAGTAGCAAGGAGTTTATTTGAAAGTGTATAAATCTTCTACATATAAAGCAATTGAGGTTGAAATAACATTGTAAAGTCATAATATAATGCAGTTTAAACCTGCAGGATTATTTTTAGCTGTTGACATTTTACTGTGAGTTTACGATAGACTTGACATGAATGACTGTGCCATATACTTTGAATGCACTTAGGTGTTTTGGTGGGCTAGGGGTGACCTCAGAACAGTAAATTTTCCAGGAACTATCAAAATGAGTTAAAAAAGTAGAGCTTCCAGTCTTTCCTTATTTTTAAAAAAGCAGACATCCTGGGGAATGGACAGTGAAGATGATATGTCTCAAATAGACTCAGCATTGGAAAATGTTTATTTCATCTCTAGGAGAACTGAAATTTTGTAATTATGATGTTCATGTTAAATATTGAAAGAGATCATATACTGCCCTCGGACTGTGAGGTTTTGAGGTGGTAATTGTAAAGATACAAAGATATTCTAGGAGCTGGAGGCAAGAAAAGATGAATATTCTTGTCTGTCATGCTCATTTGGAGAAATGGACTAGACTGAGACTATAAAATGATGCTGAGGAGAGTCCTCCTTTTTGTAACTAAAAAGTTCCTGAATATTCTGCTGTTTTTCTGCAGAGAATGCACTACTACAGGTGTTCATCAGAATACTTACAGCAAAGATTTTGATTACTAATCAAAATTTCGCATTCTGCTGCTTGTGCCCATCTGCAGTTCTACCACAGAATTTACTAGAGTTGTACCTGTCTCTACTGAAAGAGAGAGAAAAGAGACTTGCAAAGAATGTATTTTTCCTTTCGATTTTGTTGTCCCTTTGATAATATACAGGGAGAAGAGATTAATATTTAATCATTATCATTAGCACACAAGCAAGCACATTTGGTTGATTTCTGCACTTAATGATATTTAAGAATATGATTTAAAGAATGGCTCCAAGATGTAAAAAGAAAATGTGAAAATATAGGCTGGGAATATCGTGCTGACTGAACACAGCAGTATGTTTTTAGACAGTTATGTTAAATACATAGTCCTACAGAATGGCTGATCAAAAGTAGTTCATGGTTTTAAGAGAAGATGAAGAATGCTTACTGATTAATCTCAGACAGCTGCACCTGTCGTACCATTTTGCTTTAATTTTACAGGTTATTCCTGAACTAGCAGTTTGTTTTAATCTGCCCTATAGACCTAGTTACAGTGTGATAAAACGAATGCCCCAGGCCATCCACAAAGTGAGATGATTTGTGATTCTAATGTATTCAATAGGATAAATTGATATGTGAGTATTGCTTATGATTGCATATTAGAATAACTGTATTCAAAATCACATTTAACCTATCTGTTTAACACAAACTGAAATGCCACCTACTTGTTTTTCTCTCTAATTTCTCGTTGCCCTGGGAAAAATGAAACAAATGACAATTTACTATGGATTTAGTTGGTAGTAATTTACCCTCTTTTTCCCAAAAGAGTTTTCCAGTTCTTTGCTTGCTTTTAAATATACTTAGCAAATAAATGTTTCCATGTGTTTAAAAATACTGACAACTTTTATCACTGCTAACTGTTATCCTTGGCTGCAGAGCTAGCAATTTTAGAGCTTAGTGTGTGCTATCAGATTGTAGCTTTTGTTAGTTTGTTGGGTTTTTTTCCTTGCTGGTCCAAGAATCACTTCTACTTGGTCATTCCTCATTTCATGACATACAGAGCTAGTTTGAGCAACTCCTTGAGAAAAATTAATTGCATGGATTAAAAAACACACAAACCCTTTCATGTCTCTATGTTTGTTAGTGGGTTGGAGTTTATTTCTTTATTTGTTTTGATTTCCAGATGCTGTTAAAGAAAAGTGTTTTGCACAGTAAAAAGAAGATTAAAGACAACCCAGTACTGTAACTCTAAGATTAAAGACAACCCAGTACTGTAACTCTAACAAAATGCCAACAGATTTTAAAGATAACATATACATTAACTATTTATAATTAAAATACGGGGAAATTGTAAATATAAATTTGAGAACAAAAATTCAAATATTCATAATGCTTGTTCTTAAAAAATATTGCTTTTGCAAACCCTAATGCACTGTTTTCTTACTTTCTAAAGTTGAATTGTTATTAGAAGTGATCCATTCAAATGAAAAAGGAGGAAGAAATAAGATTAATTTTTCACTATTATCTCCATTAATCCTGTGAAAATTAAATTAAGGTGTCCACAGAGACAAGTTCTTTTCTGCATTCTGGCTACAGCATACACAGCCCAATAGTTAACTCAAGTTTGAACTCTGCTTTTTGTTTTCAATGGTACAAAACCCCACAATAATTCAAAAAGATTAAGATAATGGAAAACATTTTCACATGTAACACATTTAACATTGCGTGTTCCATGAGTAATAAATGGGCATGGACATTTTGCTTGCTGTTTTATTAGATACAAACCAAATTAGGTATAAGAGCTTGGTAGACCACTAGAGATACGAATTAAAAAAAAATTTAAAATATTTTAATATATGCAAATTAGTATTTAGAGATGTTTCTTAGCCTCTAAGTAAGTACATTTTCCTAATAAACAGTTTGAAAGAACCTGAGTAATTGACTGTTTTCTCCTAAGAAATGATATGAGTAAGAATATTGCTGCCATGTATGTTCCTGGTGCTGGAATCTCTAAATTTGATTCAAATACACAATCCTTTTTGTTGCATGCTTTAACTTCTTCAGTACTGACATGGGAGAAAGTACTGGAATTCCTTAATAGATGAATACACTTCCCAATATCTTTCCCCTCTTTATATGTCCTAATTGAGTTCTTACTAATTAAAATGAAAACTAACCATGAAAGGTGATGTCAAGTTTCCATTTTGGAAACTTTTAATGGTATTAAATGGACACCTTTAACTGTTACTCTTCTTACAAATATCTGGTTGTTTTGAGTCTGGTTAACTACTTGATTTTAGAATATTGATGTGGCAATATATTTTATAGATATATTAAAAACTACTGTCTTCTGGTATTTTTGAATTTTTGAATATTTTTGATTTTTTTTGTCTCATTAAACTTATGAAGAGTTTACACAGAGGAAAATGGAATATACTGTTCTGTCTTCTTTATATTGTTTGCTGTTATTATGAATAAGTTAGTAAATTATAAAGAAATCCAATGAAAGGTGCTTAAAATAAAAGAAAAAACCATACAAAACCAAAAAACAAACCTCAACTCAAACTATTTTTTAATTCCAATGTAATCAATAAGAATTATTTTCTCTAACTTGCAGTTTCTCCAGCTCTAAAACAACACTCAGATTTTTCCGCCAATTTTTCCCCCAATTTCCTCATCATTCTTTTCACTCTTCACTGAAATTCTGTAGTACCATCTCTAAAAAGACGTGATCAGGACTAAATAACTGGTATTGTAGAAAAAAGCACATCACTGGACTGTGAAGAATGGCTAAATAACTGGTGTTGTAGAAGAAAGCACATCACTGTTACCCATTCTGCGTTAACTTCTACAGTTTTGGTCACTTCATGGAGATGTATTGAGAGCGCTCCAAAACATTTCTGTTGGAGAGGAATACAAGGAATCAGCACAGTCTTAGGGTGCTACATTGACACCAATTCCCTAATCAATGCACTCGATAGTTTTTGGTTGGTGTGGCTGAATACAAGTTTCTGGAAGAGCTCTGCAAACTCTTTGGGACAAAGGTGCAGTTGCATTCAACCATTCATATCCAGCACCCATGTAACTTTAGCTGATATTACTGTATGAGGTGGACTAAGGGAAGCATATGAAGGACAGCAAACAAAAGTATACACTAGTTCCTGTCAAAAGGCACTTAAAAGTATTTTATTTCCTCACAGGTGGAAAGAGGATTACTTCATTTCTTTGTGAATTTTACAACAGCAGTATTTCTTGCATGATTAAACATCACAATATATTCTAAAAGCGCCATATGGCTGTTATTGCTTGTGTATCTCATATACAGTGAGGACTACAAATATAATTTTTTGGTTCTTATGGTCTCATAATATTTGTGTTATAATATGTATAAAAATCAACTACTTTTATGCATAGAAAAAAAAGCTAAACTACAATTTCTTCTTATATATAATTTTTTTATGTTCTGTTTCTACAAACTGAACATCTTTCTGAACCAAGAGACCTAATATACAGAAATATTTATTCAGATTGTGGGGGGTTTTTTTCCAGTTTCTCTATTTTAAGTTTCTGTATAGATTTATTCTGTTTTATAAGAATAAACCTGTTAATTATTCTGTATAATAAGAACACATCAGACTTTGTTCAACGCTTTGAAGTCCATATGAGACAAGTTTTAATTTCAAAGTACATTGATGAAGTTTTCAATGACCAAAATTCACTTCCACTATTATCATACTACTTTTCACAATATTGTGTCTTCTCACTGAAATGCCTTTATCCAGAAGCATACCTGTAGCATGACAGCTATAAATACAATTCTCTCAACTCCTTATTTCGCATAAAATCTCAGACTAACCGACATTCATTCTGAAACATGGTGCAGTTGTGCAGTAGGAATAGTTACCTGCCAACCATCACATATATCTCTGAGAGAGTTAAGCATTTCTACCCTGTTTATATTTGAAGTTCCTGTTGTATAATCCTGGAATGATGCAGCCTGAGCAAAATGAGATTGTTGCCACCATATAGAATCATAGAATCACCGGGTTGGAAGAGACCCACCAGATCATCAAGTCCAACCATTCCCACCAGTCTCTAAACCACACCCCTCAGTAGCTCATTCACACATGCCTTAAACACCTCCAGGGAAGGCAAGTCAACCACCTCCTTTGGCAGACCGTTCCATTGCCTAATGACCCTTGCAGCAAAGAATTTTTCCTTATGTCGAGCCTGAATGTCCCCTGGTGGAGCTTGAGGCCATTCCCTCTTGTCCTGTCCCCTGTCACTTGGGAGAAGAGGCCAGCTCCTACTTCTCCACAACCTCCCTTCAGGTGGTTGTAGAAAGCAATGAGGTCTCCCCTCAGCCTCCTCTTTTCCAGGTTAAACAACCCCAGCTCTCTCAGTCGCTCCTCGTAAGTCTTGTTCTCCAGCCCCTTTGAATCCAATGAGCTTGTGGCCAGGGCAAATAAGAAATGTTAGTCCTACAATATGTCAATAATGTTTATTTACCTTTCCAGCAGGAAGTTTAAAATCTTCTTTGAATCACAGAATCACTGAATAGTTTACACTGAAAGAGAGCTTTACGATCATCAAGTCCAACTGTGAACCTAACAGTACCTAGTTCAATTAAGCCATGTCCCTAAGCACATCTACACTTCTTTTAAATATTTCCAGGGATGGAGACTTACCCACTTCCTTGGGCAAACTGTTCAAATACTTGAAAACCTTTTAAGTGAAGTAATAATCCCTAATATCCAATCTAAAGCTCCCTGGTGCAGCTTGTGGCCATTTCCCCTCTTCCTATCATTTGTTTCTTGGGAGAAGAGACCAATACCTGAATCACTAAGACTTCTTTTCAGGCACTTGTAAAGAGTGATAAAGTTTCCCCTCAGCCTCCTTTTCTCCAGACTAAACAATCCCAGTTCCCTCAGCCGTTCCTCATAGACTGGTGCTCCAGATCCTTCACCAATTTTGCTGCCCTTCTTTGCATACACTCCAGCACCTCAAATTATTTCTTGTAGTAAGAAGTCCAAAACTGAACACAGTATTTGAGGTGTGGTCACACCAGTGCTGATTATAAAGGAAAAATCACTTCCCAAGTCCTGCTGGTCACAATATTTTTGATATAATCCAGGATGTTATTGGCGTTCTTGGCCACTTGAGCACACTGGAAGCTCATAATCAGCTAGTTGTTGGTAAACAACTCCATGCCCGTCTCTGCTGCACAGATTTCTAATCCCTTCCCCCCAGACCTGTATTATTGCATTGGGTTTCTTTGGACTAAGTGCAGAACCCGACACGTAGCCTTGTTGAACCCCATACTGCTGACCTCAGCCCATCAACCCGGGCTGTCTAGATCCAGTTGCAGAATCTTCCTTCCCTCAAGCAAGTCAACACTCCCACACAGCTTGATGTCATCTGCAAGCTTAGTGAGACCTAATCTGTGTGGATTGAAGTGAAGCAAGTCCTGCTTAACTAACTTGATTTCCTTCTGTGACAAGGTGATGTAGTAGATGGTAGAAAGACTGTGGACATAGTCTACATAAACCTTAGTAAGGCCTTTGATATTGTTTCCCAAAGCATTTTCCAGAAAAAAATGTGTTTCTCATGGCTTGGACAGATATGATTTTCACTAGGTAAAAAACTCTGAATGTTGAGCACAGAGAGTTGTGGTGAACAGAGCAAAATCTAGTTGATGGTTGGTTACAAGTGGTGTTTCTCAGAGCTCAGTATTGGGGCTGGTATGAAAGCTTAAGCTAAAAATTGACTAAAAAAAAAATCAACACATATAATTGTTTTAGAATAGATCATTATGTAGCAATGAGCAGGACTGAGGAGAGAAAATGTAATGAAAGGTTCATGGATCTGTATAAGGACAGGGAGCAATCACCCACCGGTTACCATAATAGGCAAAACAGAATCAGTTTTGGGCAAATAGTTCAATTTATTACCAATCAAATCAGAGTAAGATAATAAGAAACAAGATGTAAATCTTAAACCACTTTCCCCTACTGCTCCCTTCTTACTAGGCTGAACAAGAGAAAGGAGAATGGGGGTTGTAGTCAGTTTATCACACATTTTTCTGTCATTTCTTCCTACTTTGGGGGAGGACTCCTCAAAATCTTCCCCTGACCTGGCATGGAGTCCCTCCCACAGGAGATCATCCTCCCAGAACTCTAACATGATTACTTCTCAAGGGCTGCATTTCTTCATGAACTGCTTCAGCATAGTTTCTTTCAACAAGGTGCGGTACTTCAAGAACAGACTGCTTCAGTCTGGGTCCCCCACGGGGTCACAATGTTTGCAAGGAAACCTGCAGGTGTGAACTCCTCTCTCCACATGTCCACAGATCCTGTCAAGATCCTGATCCTGGGAGGTCTCTCCACAGTGTCACAGCCTCCTTTGGGCATCAGCTTGCTCCAGTGTGGAGACATGCATGGGCTGCAAGTGAATATCTGCTGCACCATTAACCTCCATGGGCTGCAAGGGGACTGTCTTCCTCACTGTGATCTTCACCATTGGCTGCAGGGGAATTTGGTCCTTTGCCTGGAGCACAACTCTCTCTCTATAACTACCTGAAAGGGATTATAGAGAGGAGGGTGCTGGTCTCTTCTCCCAAGTGACAGGGGACAGGACAAGAGGGAATGGCCTCAAGCTCCGCCAGGGGACATTTAGGCTAGACATTAGGAAAAAATTTTTCACAGAAAGGGTCATTGGGCACTGGAACAGGCTTCCCAGGGAGGTGGTTGATTCACCTTGCCTGGAGGTGTTTAAGGTACGGGTGGAGGTCCTGAGGGGCATGGTTTAGTGTTCAATAGGAACACTTGGACTCGATAATCTGGTGAGTCTCTTCCAATCTAGTTATTCTATGATTCTATGATCCTCCCAATTCTTCTTCACTGGTCTCAGTGACTTCAGAGTTGTTTCTCTCACATATTCTCGCTCCTCGCTCCTCTCTCCATCTGAAATTGCTGTGGTACAGCAACTTTTCCTCTTCTTAAACATGTTATCCCAGAGGTGCTACCACTGTTTGTGATGGGCTTGATCTTGGCCAGCAATGAGTCCATCCTGGAGCCAGCTGGCATTAGAGTATGTTTTTACAGATACCACCTCTGAGTGTTTCTCACCTCCCCCCCTTACCAAAACCTTGCTATGTAAACATAGTTCATTATTATGTGTAAATAGTATTTATCTTGATTATTTAAACAATCACTTAAAAAATTAAACTCTTAAGTGGCAGAAGACAGATATAAAGTGAAGTGAAAATCTTGGTAGGAAATTATGAAGTGCCAAAAGCCCTAGACATCTACTTTTAAGGGAGGAAAAAAAGAGATGAGAGAAAATAAGAAAAAGACAGAAAGCTGTTGTACGATTAAAATATTATTGCATTAAATTATTGCACTGGTGGCATTATGTGATTGTCAATGTAATTGCCCACAATTCAGGTTTCTCCAAATTCAGTAACTGTCCAAGAGCTACTAAAAGGAAAGACAGTTGTTTCTGCTTTTAGAGAAGTATTTCTGATTTCTTATGCTTAGAGAAGAGCTGATTTCAGGTGCAGATGTTACACTTTCCTATTGCAATAGAGGCAATTTACAAATCTGTTCCAGGGTAATGTTTTTCAAGAATTTGCATGATTTGTACACACGGAGACATTTTAGTATGTAAATCCTTCATTTTCATGGCTTCAGAACACAAAGACAGTTTTTCCCTAAGTCAAAGAGCTTGCTTTATTTATTTTTAAACACAAATCACACGGAATATTCATTGAGAGATGAGAACAGAAATTCAGACTAAACAAATCAGGATTTTTTTTTTATAATATGGAAAAAGCATTCACTTTATGGCTTAGGGTGAGGAAAGAATCAGAAGCAGATCACTAGTGTTATAGATGAAGTTTTGATGCATCAGACCTCTCTATCATTAAACTGATCTTTGGTTTTCATTTAATTTTTCTAGGCTTTTTAGAACATTTATGCTTGCAGATAGAATAAAGTTGATGTCAGAACATTTTATGTTTTGACATGTAATTGCGAAAGGGGAAATAAATGTTGGGGGTTGCATAACAAGAAGGAAAAAATGAATTTAATATTCAGAAAATGAAGGGAAAATGCTTTCATAGTTAAGCACTGCAGCGAAAGAAAAATCAAATGAACAAGCATCTTTTCCTAAAACTTCCTAGGGATGAGGGTAGATGACTAATACCTGCCAGCAGATTTCCTATGCCCATCCATATCATGTGCAACAGACAGAAGTTTGCCTTTCAACTTACTCTCTTGTTTCCTTGCATACCCTAGGAAGTCTGCAAAGAAAATCTATTCAGCAGCTTAGTGTCAAGCTTCTGAACAGATGTTCTTTGTGCATATACACCTCTCAGCAGATATCTCTGGCTTCTTCTCTCTAGTCATCAGCTGCGAGAAAGATATGCAATATCTATACTCCTTTTCTTTCTGCCAGCGATTACTCTTGAGTCCCATCCTACTCCTTTCCTCCCAGGAGAGATGAGCAAAGGCTTAGAAGAGTAGCCAAAGGCAATCAATTCCTAGAAGGGAACTGAAGTGTCAATATCAAATTGGGGAGGGTATGGGGGTTGTGAGGGTGTGTGGAGAGTGTTGAAGAATGAGAAAAGGAAAAAGAACATAAGGATAAATGTATAGAGAAGGAGATAACTAAGATGGATGGGATTGAATAGGTAATGGAGAAAAATTATTTTTAGTGCTGGAGAGTTTAGGAGACAGTTTAAGTAACAAGCAATTAGTGAAATAAATCCAGAGAACATAATTATGACTGCAGGAGAAACCTGAATTTTGGACAATTACATTAAAATCACATAAAGCCACTAGTAACATAGTTGAATGCAAATACATTTTAATTTTATGAAAAGTTTGTGTGCTTGTAGGAAATATTATTTCTAACCCTGAATTCTATCAGCCATGAATTCCAGCTTTTTGAAAGAAACAACTGCACCACTTAATTGTTAAGGGTCAGGCTCTGGCAGTGAAATTTACTTTTCTGAGACAATTTATTATTTGTTGGAGAGAGCAAGAATCAGGCTTCTGACTCTAGAATCACAATAGCTGGTAGGAAGGGAAATGGGGTAGCAAAAGAAATTTATGCATGAGTTTAGGTACTCTTCTTATGGAACCAGGCAGGTGTGCCTTTAAAAGTGGAATGCAAACCTACCTAGATTAACTCTGCCCAAAAATATGGTGCACTTAAGGAAGGAGATGCTGACAAAAGATGGTTCAAGGAATGCAGCACTGGGGAAGGGTAACATAGAAAACACTAGTAATGAGAATAACCAAAAACACCCTTTCTTGAAATATTTGAGGATCTGTTTAAGTACTACCTTAGGCTTTTGGGCTGGATAACTCCTGTAAAGCTAGGCACCTAGAAAGAAGGCTGTAGATTAGAGGTGGTGCGTGAAAAACATAGGGAGGCATGTAGGTGGAGTGAGGATTGTGCTTTTAAAATGACATGGTAATCATCAAAAAAGTAGGAGGCCAATGTACAGTTCTCTCTTGAGCCTGAGGAGATTAAAACTCACATCTGCAGCAGCTTTAGATAATTTTTTAGTCACTAATCTGGAGAATAGTTAGATGATGTGCATTTTACATTAAGCAATGAAAGACTGAGGCAGATTACCACCATCTATTTCAGTGCTCAGCCCCCATAAGTAACACGTTCAGGATTTTTCTTGCACGTGATCTCTCTGACCACAAAACCATTTTCCTCTCTATGAAGAATAGGAATACCTGATAGCAATGGATTTAAAATTGTCATTCTTGTACTGATATGTAAGTTACTCAAACAAGTGTAGGAAAGGATCTTGACACTTACGATTTTCATTTAATCCCACTGAATTCAGGGGTATTAATCGTGCACTAGACTGAAGTTTAACAAGTAATACATAGCTCTACATTTTCCAACCAATGGTAGAGAGATTCTACCTTCAGCTGCAAGTGGATTAAGATGAAATGCTTTCAGAAATTTGACACTGATTCCTTTTGTGTCAAGCTAATGAACTCAACCCACACACACTAAGTGGTCTCAGAACACCGTTATTATGTTAGGAATGCAGGACTATCTGAGCATTACATAGACAATTGTTGCTAAGGGGTCACAAGCTCTGCCAAAACCAGCAGTCTTCATCCTCTCTTTTGGAAACCAAAGTCTGAACAGAATCCAGTCCTAAAAAGTTCACAGGCAATAATTTCAGAGACTGCATCAATTAACTATCAGTGCATTTGGGAACAGAATCAAGCAACCTTTTTTTTTCCTCGCCTTTTAATGTGTTCCACTCTATTACCAGCAAAGAAGCTTGCTCCACCATGGACTACACTTTTTCTTCTATTTTTCCCCTACAGTTATCATTCATATTCCGGGATTTAATTTGATAGGAAAGCACTAAAAATATCTACCATCACCAGCTTTGCCTTTCTTGTATGACATTGATTTGGTAAATGTGCCTCATTAGAGGACTAACAAAATATGATACATCTGAGACAAATTAAAATGATATAACAAGAATTAGCCATTTACCAATTAAATATGAGGAAAACTTAGTTATTCCAAAGCATGAATGAAACATGTGGATCATTCTAAGAAATGTTTAAGAAAATCTAAGCAGATAACCCCTATAAATTTAACACCTCTCTGAAAATTAAGCTCAGTTCTTAAAAGAATTCTTTAAAATTCATGTTTACTTTCTCTCACTGTCCTCTTCTGGCATGGTAAGTCTTTATCCTTGACCTGTTTCTCTCCTGTTGCTTGCCACTTAGTCTTATACTGTTTTTCCTTCCCACTCCTCCCTTTTAGTTTTCTTTTGTTGCCCTAGTTCTCACTTCATTCTCACCATCTGCTTAGTGTATGTTTTTCTGTTCCTATCATCTAAGTAGCTTTCCACTTTTTGAGGATTTCAACATGGTGTTTCTCCTATTCAAGAAGTCTTTGAATCTTTTCTTCTTTTTGTTTTGTTATTTCTTTTCTTTTTTTTTTATTGTCATTGCTTTTTAATCCTTACCTCAAATTTTCGTTTTTTCTGTTTCTTTGTTGAGGCCCCAGGTGTAATTTTTCCTAATGTTTTGGGTGCTATAAACTCCCTTAAAAAAAAAAAAAAAGAAAAACCTAACAACAAAATCAAGTCTATTTAGATCTCTGAAATGTGTATGTATCTGAAATATCAGGTATTTTGAATAAAACAGGCATCAGACTGATGGTTGTAGTATGGCAAAGGCAAAAGTTAAATATATTCAAATTCTATGCAAAATGTAGGTCCTCCTGTGAGATTTTTATATGCAGCCTCATCTTTTTAGTTTGCAAAATTAACCTTTACAACAGCTTGTCTTCCAGTGACACTATGTGGAAGAGCTACTGATCTGTCTTTTAAATGAACCTTTTAGAAAATTCTACTGTTATATATTTATTCCTTTTTAGATGTACACAGAAATATTTCTGAGATTAAATTTCTAATTCTACCATCATATAGGTGTATATATATAAAGGTCTAGAGTTATCTTTCAATATACTGGTATAATGCCAAGCTAGGTAGATACTAGGAAGCAATGCAGTGTATTAGGACAAGATGTGCTCTTCCCCAGAGTTACTCAGAGAAATGGAGGTAGTTAAGAGATTGCAGTGCCAGTCAGAGGTCATTGCACTGCTTTTGTTGGCGTTAGTTGGAGGTGGAGGTGGGGTGGGTGTGTCAAAACCCAGTTCTTCATTCTGAGCTGTAGATAGAATAGTAACTACTCAGAGGCTGATTTCCTCACCAGCTGCCAAGTTCTATTTGGAAGTTTGTTAAACATTTCCAACTAAATAATATAACAAATAATTTCAATATAAGTTTTTTCAACCTAACAAACGAAAATATTTTGAGGAGGGAGAGTTTTAATCCTGATACTGTACAAAGATTCCTCTCAACCCTACTCGGTATCCAACTTCTAAGAAAAAAGTCTTTTTTGATTATCTCATATTTGCACTCAAAACTGCTGACAACTTCAAAACAGTGCTTGTCTTTTAAGACAAAAGAATGTTACAATCATTAATTTTGTTACATGCACTTAACAAATCTTAGACACCAAATTATCTACATGCTTAGTTTGAGGTGTACGCAGGGACACACAACCTAGAAATCTTTCAGTGTCATAAGTCTGAAAAGTGCAAGACCAAGTAAATAAAACAGCTCTTTCGAATAAATCTTTTTTTTTCAGAACTAATATAAGTAAGTTAAGTAAATAAGTAGACATTAAAATTTCTAGAGACTTTGCCTGCAATCTGTCAACTGAGGTGAAAGTCACAAAGATCTTACATTACCCACTAATAAAATAGAAAAATGCTAAGAATGGTGTTACATAATATTCTCTTAATCATTTAGAGGATGCAAACAAGATCAGATGCATTAATTTGTAGACTTAAGCATGCATTTTGTGCTTGGAAGGTACACAAAATATCAACAGCAGAAGCAGAAAGGCATTTAGTTGAATAATCTTGCTCTAAATGTATTTCAAGACTGCATTGAAGTAGAGTAAAGCTTATTTATCCCAGCAAAAAAAGCAATAGTACCATACTTTTCCAAACCAGGAATGGGTTTAGAGCATGCAGCTGCAAGCATATCAGCTCTTTTCTTCATCATTTGCACAAAAATCCTCTCCTATTTGTGCTATCATTTATAAACAGCCTCTAAATAGTATTTTCTCCTTTTTGCTCAGTTATGAGCCTTTTTATGGCAGGAGGTGAAAGCTTATGTTTTCTGAATTTGTGGGCAAAGGGCTAATCACTTTTAAGATCTGTTTTTCTGCTAATCATCATCATTTCCTTGCAAGAAGAGTCTGTATTTCTCAAGTTTGTTAGTGTATTTTATGGAAATAATTGAGAACTCACCCAATCAAGGAGGATTTTCACTTCTGTGTAAACAAAAACAATCTTAAATAAAAGGTCAGCAATATAAACCAAAAAACATAGGGAGTCATAGATTGTCTATGGCAGAAGATTGCTCCTGAACACAGAATGTTTTTCCAGAAAGAATCTTGGGTCCAACCTTTTTGAGGGCTTGAAGAATTCGGTAAAAAGAGCTCAAAATCGAAACTGAGCTGTCACAAAATACAGCTGTTGTTATTAATGTAAATACTAAATCCACTGAAAGCTGAAAAATGATAAATGAAATTCTAGGCATTATGTTTATGAAAGACAGATTTGGCAGACAGTCCATGTTTACTTGAAGGGCGATATATAATTTCATCGTGATGCTGATTCCTTCTAAAAATGAAAATAAACTGCAATCTGAATAATTGCCTGTTAATCGAGCTGTCATATATCTAATGGAAGACATTTGTCCGCTTATTTTTAAGTGCATGTATCTCTGCAAGAACAAATTTGGGCACTTGCCTGCTGTGAAAGCCCTGGGAAAATACAAGAATGCACAATTCATTTTCTATGAAATCTGTAATACAGGGAGGGCAATCATAGAAGTTGGATCAGCTATCAACATGGTAGATAATATAATGAAAATAACAAAGATACATAGCAAGGAAATACAGATAAAACATAGATAAAATATAGGTAAAGTACAGACAAAAATTAAAAAAAAAGATAAAGAAAAAGCATCTGAAAGAGAGGTTCAAATTGAAAATAAAGGACATGGTAGGGAAAAAAGGGAATATAATTATTCTGTTAATAAAACTACAAAGACCAGAGAAAAATATGAACAGTAAGTCTGGAAGCCAAAGAAAAATAATTTTTAAAATGAAGGTAAAAAGAATAGCAAAAAAATGTCTATCTACCAAAACATTTTTTATACACAGATAACTAAAACAACTGGCTGAAGATGGTTCAACTGGATGGCAACTGGACATTAAAATCTTTAGTCCATTTCCAATTTAGCTTAAACAGTACCTTAGTTTCATTCTCCTTGAAACACATGTATGGAATTAACACATGGAATTATTAATGGAAGTCAAAAATTTTCTTCTATTTTCTGATTGTGTACATGGAAACATAGATTTTTTACAACCTGCATTACTAATCCAAACACTTAATCAGTTGCTTTTGGTTCTTAATACTCTATGATCCAGTAAACACCAATGATCTACAACTGATTTCCTGTCATTATACAATTCTGCCTAAATTGTACTTTCCTTGACAGTATTCCGTTACGGTCACTGTGATCACACTCCTGATCATGCTCCTAACCTGCCTTTATGTCAAAGCTGTAGTAGGTCTTGTCTTAATACACATAGCCAGCTCTACAAAGTCCTTCAGATGAAGCATTATGAATATCTTCTCTAACACCACCAGTATTTTCCTTCTGTGTCGAGAATACAGTTTTGAAATATTTTGTTTTCCATAGTTACATTCTATCACAATCTATTATTGTTATTAATTAGTTTAAGGTCCTTATTTTCCTCAAGTGAAAGCTCCCAGTGGATGACTTATGGC
The DNA here is from genome assembly GCA_033558105.1 of Coccyzus lansbergi. NCBI lineage: Eukaryota > Metazoa > Chordata > Aves > Cuculiformes > Coccyzidae > Coccyzus > Coccyzus lansbergi. Next base: position 1,719,171 of record JAUMJK010000056.1, on the reverse strand, counting down.
TTAACAGTGACATTTCTGTCAGTACTCTGCTGGAATATTTTATAGTTTTTCATGTAAATATAATTTTCTTTGCATTCCTTCATCATATATGATTCTATGATTCCATGATCAGAAGAGCAGAATGCAAAACCACTAAAATCCAAAAAAAGCGAGTAGCCATGTGACACTGAGTGCCACAAACGAGAGGTGTGTGGGGTACAGAGAAAAAGGCTGTAGATTTTCAGCAGACACAGGACAACTGCATCATGGATCGATGGCTGACTTGTATGTTCCTAGGACAGTATGTTCAGTAGAAACCAGGAGGAAATCTCTTTTTTCATGACTTGATTGGAAAACACTTCAGTTCTGGGTAATTTCCCAATAAATGCCTTCTTTACACTAACTCACCTCAGACCTTTAATCCCAACCTGTGACAGAGCCTACACGGGAACCTCCTCAGGAATCCTATGACACACAGCTGTGCTTTTCTCTTCATGTATGCTCTGTGCTGGTTTTAAGTCTGTATTCACCTCTGATAAAAATATGTTTTAGGGTTTTCTATATCATGTGAAGCCAATACCACTGATGATAGAAAGTGCTTTGCCTTTTCCTTGTGTCCTCTGTTATCTGTGAGTTGCCCTCAATAATGTTTCATGTTTTTTTGTGCCAGCAGTCTAGCTCTGACCATCCACCTGCAACACTGCAACACTTGTCTGTGTCATTAATTTTCTGAGGGATATGGTTTAGTGTTTGATAAGAATGGTTGGACTCGATGATCCGGTGGGTCTCTTCCAACCTGGTGATTCTATGATTCTATGATTATAATATTCTTCTGATATTCTATATAAAAAAATGATTACCATTTTCAAGATCTAAGAAAATATTATGTCCCCTCTCTTCCTGTAAGCTATCAGCTTGTTTTCGCATTCACTCGCTAACTTCTGCCTAAGTTCATCTCTTACTCACTTTAAATCTTGCCTATTAAACTGCCAAATTGTATAATTTTAAGGATATCTGTGACGCATTATGTCTTCCTAGACCAGGTCACCAAGAAAACAGTTTCCTGTCTCTGACCATATATCCCCTCCCCCTGCCCCAGGAGTCTTAGATTTTTTTTAAAAGGAAGAAGAGACAGAAATTATTAAAGTTATCTTTTTTAAAAAGTTTCAATATTATTTTTGAGATGCTAACTCTTAGGAAAATCAAAGGTTCAGCATATCTAGGTGCACGTGTTTGGAAATAAATGTGACTGGAATTACACTTGTTAAATGAAAATTTAGAGTAGTGTTTATACTCATTGAAATATAATCAGGGTAGTTTCACAACAAACTTCTGCCTCTCTTAGGTCACGAAGATTCATTTTCCATGATCATGACTTCAGAAAAAGAAAATATATGAATACAAATGCACAAAACTAATAAAGAAACCATCAGTATTTCTGGGGTTTACTATTTTTAGATGCCTTTTCACTAGACAAACTATGAATAAGTATATATAAATACAGGGACTATTCAGGAAGAAAAAGAAATTGATTCAGCACAAGCAGTAATCAAGGCTAGTTATATCTTTTATTTAACTGACATTTGCAGATTTTAGAATGTATTTCCATCCACACAGGTTTGCAGAAGGCTGCACAGAAGACTGTAGGTGGGCTGCATTTGTAGCTGATATTACCTGTTCTAATGGAAATGTGATAAAGATAAAAATTAAAACAATTAATGTTCACATGAAAAATATCTTAAAAGTTATTAGCAAAATCTCTTCGAAACCTACTCCTTTTGAAACTTTTGTGGTAAACCAGAAGACTATTATAATGTAGTTGTAGTAGGTAGAATTAGTGGTTATGGAGCTCTTAATGTAGGTTTTTCAGCCAGGAAGTGTTAAGTGTTAGTGTTAAGCAGAGGCAAGTTAAATACATTACATTTTTATGGAATGTCAGATGCGTCTGTGAATACTAAAATACTTCTTTTCTTCAGCTTTCTTGTTTATTGGATTATGTCTAGCACCAAGGATTTCTTGTTAAGTTTTCTGTTTACCTATTCAGTCTCTATTGTAAGTATATGTGGTCCTCACACCATGGGCATCATTGAAAGTAAAGAATATTCATTGATTATAAGAAGTTACTTTGATACTGTCTATATATTCACCATTTGTTACTACAGGTAATATATATTTTCCTATATCTTTCAGGATTTGTAGCAGGAATGTTTTCACGAACAAGAACAAACTGTATGGTTTATGTGGAAAGCAGTGTTGCTTCATGAGGGAAAATAATAATAAAATCACAGTGAAATTCTACTCTACAGTGTTCTCAAAGCTTGGTTTTGCATAGCTCAGAAAACTTTTAACCTATACATATGAAGACCTTCATAGTGCCATTATTTACTGTGTTCAAATATAATATTTTAGGCATGAATCTACTGGTAAGCTATACAAAGTAGAAAAAGTTTCTTCAGATCAAATTTATAATGTGAATGCAAACTATCAGCTTAAATAGGAATCAGTAATGATTTTAACAATCAGCAAAAATTTTAACAATTCTACACTTGTCTGATGTTATTTTCATTTTACAAACATAAACACACCTTTGTATTTCAATGTATGGTACGTTATATAATATTAAGTATACACATAATTTTTTATTTTACAGTAGAATTCTTTGAATTTATGTTGTTAGCTCTGCCTCTAAGTCCAGGAAATTAGCAATCCATTCCTGAGTATCAATAGAAGGTGGTACAGCAAACTAAACACAAAACACAGTTTGATATTACAAATTACAAGGCACTGAATAGTTCACTATGTCATTTTTCTCAGGTTTGGATTTCTCCTTGCTTGCTTCATCATTTTCTTCACATGGTGAGCCTTTATGACTTAGCCTTTGGTAAGTTTCAACTGAAAACAAAGCAGAAGAAGAAAAAAAATCTTTTTTTTTAAAGGAGATTGCTTGCACTCCTCCACAGGAGGCAACACTCCTAGGTTGCAAAATAGTTCTCCAAAGAGCTAGGAATTGAGTATTCTTAATCCACTAGAGGATACAATGACAAACTCTCCAAGGAGCTGTCTTGTTTCCATTATAACTTTCTTTTTATTGTGTAAAAATATGTGATTTTGTGTGTGTGTGCACCTAAAGAACAAAGTAAAGACAACGTAAGTTTAAAGTCTAGCACAGGAGGATTTTTAGCTATGTGTGTGGTTCATATAGATAAATAATTTCCTTTCAGATTATTCATTAAAAATAACTAGAATTAACTGTTGGATTAATGTGAGCTGCAGAATGCAGAAAATAATAAACTAATTGAACATTTTCTCTCTTTTTAATAATAATCATTAATTAGCATGAAATTAATTTAATAACAATGAAAAACCAAAACATCCTAAAACTAAAGCTTAAAAATTATAATCCTTATTGTTTACTGTCTTTTTACACACCATTCTTTAATACAGCATTTAAGGAAACTACCCAAAAAATAAATTGCATTGTATTTCGTTTTAGTTGCTTTGAATTGGTTTGATCAAGCTGCTACTCAAAACCTGTGGATCAAACAGTTTTTCAGAATTACTTTTAGTTCTGTAAGAGCAGATGACAAATACAATTGTTTATTTGGCAGAGCACTTACATGATGTAAGACTGAATTTTGGCATACAGTATCATTGCAAAGGAGCAAGAAGGATCTATCTTTTCTGCAACCTAAACATTTAGTCTCCCAAATCAGAACATTATCAGATCACACTGAGGTCAACAGACATGGAAGGTGGGTGTCATCTTTCAATATCTTCCCATTGTTCAACATTCATCCTCCCATCGTTTGGAGATATATCACACTGTACCAGTAGGAATGCAAGTTTCATGCAGGCTCTCATCTTCCCTGGAGGTGTTTAAGGCACAGGTGGACGAGGTGCTGAGGGCCATAGTTTAGTGTTTCATAGGAACGGTTGGACTTGATGATCCGATGGGTCTCTTCCAACTTGGTTGTTCTATGATTCTTTGATTCTATGGGAGTTACAACAAGAATGAGCACAAAGGAGCCTGACTCCATATCATGCTACTAAGAAGTTCATATGACTGATGGAAGCTCTGTTTTCCTGTTCTTGCTCATAAAAAAGATCCTGTGTTTTTCTCCATGGTGATTCAATAGAGGTCTTAAGGGACCCTAAGTCCACAATGCTCAGTTATGGAATCACATACCTGAGTGCTTCCTCTCCATGATCCATGAATCTCATTCTTTCTTCATATTGCTAGAACTGCTGCTTCTCCAGGGTCACCACAGCTTTGCTTAATTTATTCCCTTCTAATATCTATATGGCAATACCAGTTTGACCCCATTCAGCCCAAAGTGGTGTTTTGCTGAATACAGCTGGAAACAGGTTTTGAAAAGAATTAATAAGTTAAAGATCTGCACCTAACGTAATGATTTGATTTTTAGTTGTGATCCAAGTCTCAGAAGGCCATCTCACTCAAGACTGTAATCTCCAGCTAATCACAAGAAAAAGAAAATGGAATATTAAACATGACTTCGTATTTTGTGGTTTTGCTAAACTTATGCATACCCCATGCACATTGCTCATGCTCTTCTGACCAATATTCATGTGTCAAACTTCCCCAATGCACACAGAACTTGGACTTTGAATTTCTAGTTATGCACAAAAAATTGTCTTTGTTTACTTGACCTAAGTGAATTAGCCAAATTATCAAAAGATGGCTTTGTCAGAAGAGAATTAATTTAAAGTCTAAACCATTGGATTATCCCTTCTCTAGCTATTTGCACATAGAATGAATGTAGAGACTATAAATACTCGATTTAAAATATCAATATCTTTTAGCAAAAAAAACCCCATCTTCTTTGAACATTAGATGTCAAATATTCACTCATGATTATTTTTACTCCATTAGGTACACATCAGTCTTCAATAAGAAAAATAACATAAATATATTAAAAACAAACCAATAAAACCCAAGAAATTCAAACATTTTAGCTAAGAATCTGAACATGAAACCCAGCTTATTTTGAAGATCTGTGTCCACAGGTAAGGATTAGACTAAATTTTTTTTTCCTTCCTTTTTGTTACACAATTGTTGTTAAATATTAACAGTACAACACTAAACACTTTATTGTCAAGAAAATCATGGCATTTTACTGACAATAATCAAGGTTGGAGTCATGATCAAGTTACTATAGCAGAACAAATAACCCTATATTGGTTGAGTCTCACTTACATCCTATGTGTTTACGTCAGGGTTTTAGTTTAAATTAATTCATCTTCACAGTGGTTGGGCCATGCTGAATCCTTTTACAATTGCTGCAGTTTGTGATTCCCCAACCACAGACCAGTGTTTAAATAACTGTAATCTTTGTTCTATGTTCTCAGCATAGGACTGGTTTTCTTACCCCCTACTTTGACTGTGTTAATAAATCTGGCTGCATAAAAGAACTGTCTAATCTGCAAGCATGTAACGTAGCAGCAGAAAGAGGAGTAGGGCTGTGTGAACTTTTGTAACTTTTCAGATAATATTCTTTATTTCACTGAATAGGTTTATGTCCCTGGCTGATTCAAGCAAAACAGATGCTATAGGTTGAGTTCCACTTGTAAAAACTAAGCATGACTTTTCAGGAGACATGAGAGAGAGGAATTCCAGGATAAAAGGAAACAGGGATTGCCCAAGACATACTTCGGTCTCCCTTAAAGATATCAAGCAATAGTGTGGGGAGTTCAAAACGTTTCTTAAAAATTTCCATCTTATATTTGGCATGTCGGTTAATAGTAAATTAATTTTTTCTTCTTAGGACACCCATCCCTTTGAGGCAAGGTCTTCTAGGTATGATGCTAGGTCAAATGTGGACCACAGTAATAGAAAATATGTCAACAGGAGAAGCTAGTTTCTTTAGTGGCTCTATTACTTGAAAGGAAAAAACCATGGCTCTTGAGTAACTTATTTGTTCCAAGAGAAGCCAAATATGTAAAGAAACCTAGTAGACTCACTATTCTACAAAACGTTACTAAATTTCTTGTTAAAGATCATTGTCTGAATAATATGAAAACCGTTCAATGTCAATCATTTAACATGCGTGACATCTAACAATATAATTGTTGACATCATAATACAAGGAAGAGGAAGATAAAGCTATGTTAGTGAATGAATGGATATTTGGGTTGTCCAGTGGGAGAATCCTGTCAGAATGGTCTCTATCACGCTAAAATTCAAGCATGAAAGATGACGTATCTAAGGAACAATGTGAAGGCAATAATGCAAAACTGGACATCCTTCTCTTTATTTCCTTATTGTAACTGTGAACACGTCATTAACAATTGCATTTGGTAGCAAGGACAAAGGTAATGTCCAGTATAAATAAATCTACAGTTTTATCAAAATTCTTAAAAGTGTACTTTCATACTTAAATAAAAAATACTTTAAAAAATACTTAAAATACTTAAAAGTGTATTTTCATATACCTGAAATTTCGAATAGCACTAATAAGATATTTATGCTTTGCTTCTCAATTACTGTATAAACTGCTAACTTGAGTAATTTACATTTTATCAAATTATTTTCAATTATGTCAGTTCCTAATCACCCTTCTAATCTTTATTGTTTCAAAGCCATGAAAAGTAACAAACAGGCTAAAATCTTATAAATATTTGCTTTTAGATCTAAAACAAACAAACAAAAACCTAAATGTAGATATTCCATTACTACAGCTAAAGTCCTTTTAAGAGTCTTTCGTATGCGATGCATAAACAGAGGAAGCCAATATGGTGTTGCCAAGATATATTTAATTTTCTTAAAGTGTATGGAAAAAACCACACTGAGACACTGACTTAAAAGCAAATGAATGAATGGTTTACAACCGTTTTTGTTTATTGTTTTTAGAAGGAGTGCACAACCTTCATCACATTCCACCAGGAGGGTGGTAGTGGTTTGCATTAATGTCAGCTAACATGAATCCTTGAAGTTTACAAAACTTCTGACCATGAATTTTAGTAATAATGAAATAAAGTAAAATATTATAAGCTCGCAAGATGCCTCATGCATGCAACACCACCTTTAAAATACCACATTTGAAATAAAATACACATTCACACACACACACACCTGCTCACCTTAGTGTACAGTGTAAACTTATTTTCATTAAATACCTTATATAATGATTTTCTGATATAAAGAATCTTTTGTTCAGGACAAGCATGTAACATACTCTGTCGATTGATATTGCAAAATCCTGGAAACAATTAGTATTTCAACTATTAAGAAAATGAAGATGTATAGTCAATGCTTTCACACATAACAGCATTATCTCTGACTATGATAGAAAATGAAAAGAGCTGTTGCGGGTAGCAACACAAAATTATATACTCTGTGTATTTTTTCCTTAATTGTTCATGTCTGTTTACATGCTTATCAACACTTTAAAGGGTAATCAAATGTTTCAGAAAGAATATAAATGCTTATTAGATCAAATGGAAATCTAAATAGTACTAACTAAAGAAAGCATCACCAGGGTTCCTATTCTTTGATCTTGGTTTGTTAGATTAATTTTAAAGCTGTAGGAATTCCCACAACTGTTGCAAAATTTGAACCCAAGAAGCAATAATAAAATATAATTTTTATTCTCCCAACATTTCGGTTGTTTACTTAATGAGTGTCACACAGGGGGGAAAAAATTAGCAGGGTCTGATTTGTCATATTTTTTGCCTTGATTTAGCTCTAATGAAAGAGGAAGTTCATTCAACAAATTTCAAATCTCTCTAAACTAGATTCTTTCTACAATCTGAGAAAGAAATACACGCTTTTAAGGAGTGATTCTATTCAGGTTTTGGACTTATAATTTAGCATTAGATGAAATATGCCTTCATAATGTGTGTTTCTTTCAGGTATCTGAAATGGAAGCCAAAGTTGGACAGAAGTCTAAAATGAAGTAAAATTAATACCATCCAGACTTTCTATTGTTTGTAATTGTCCTATCAGTTTTTGAAAATTACCAAACTTCTTTTTTTTAGCACCTAGAAGGAATGATATGGATTTAACACTCAGTTAATTTCTGGCTTCTTTGCTTCTGCTTTCACTATTGCATGTATATTTTCGTATCTGCAATTCCTAAGTATTTAAATCCATTTTATTCCTCTTGTTACTGATATTTGATAGCTGACTTTCAGTCATGCCAAGGGCGAAAAGGGAAAAAATTAAGCAGAAAATAATTTATTCCAATTAAGACTCAAATTTCTTGCTTTTCTTTGTCATATTTGATATTCTACTACCTTATAGTGAACTTAAAATGGACAGTTGTAGCTATGTGCTAAGAAAAGTCTGGTTGACATCTAATTTAGTATATCGTGATACTGATTGAGTTTAAGCAACAACAATAAAATGACTGAAGTAAGAAATGTTTTTAAATGTGTTTAGTTCTTAAGTTTAAGCACTTGATTCCTATATTGAATGTAATCTTAAAAAAATGAACCACTGTACCGCCAGGGATAGAATTAAATTTCTTCATACTAACTGGTATGGGGCTATACTTTGGATTTCTGATGAAAACAGTGTTGCTAATAAAGGGATGTTTTCTTTATTGCTGGGTAGCACTTGCGTGACATCAAGCCCTATTCCGATTCTTACCCTGCCCCACCCCACCAGTGAGCAGGTACACAAGAAGCTGGAAGAGAGACATAGCTGAGACATCTGACCTCAACTGACCAAAGGGATATTCCACACCATATGATGTCATATTCAGCAATAAAACTAAGGAAGGGGAGGAGCATTTGGAGTGATGGCATTTTCCTTCCAAAGTAACTGTTACATATGATGGAACTCTGCTTTACTGTGGGTGGTCAAACATTTGCCTACCTGTGGGAAGTAATGAATTAATTCCCTTTTTTCTTGTTGTTGTTTGCTTGTACGTGCAGCATTTGTTTTACTTGTTAAACTGCATTTATCTCAGCTCTCAATTTTTCACCCTTTTACCCTTACAGTTCTCTTCCCATCCCATTGATAAAGAGAAGGAGAGAGGTTTGTGGTACCTAGCTGCCCACTGGGATTAATCCACAGCAACCATAAACTGCAGTGAGATCTGCACCTGTTTTTATGCTCCTTAACTCAGACAGAAACTTGAGTTGGGATCCTCCACAGCATATTATAAAAACACCAGTGTCTGAGCTCACAAGATCTCCTGCTGTAGTACAGATATTTTTCTTAACTTTTTTCATCTAATCATAAACCCTCAGAACCCAATGGACAACAACATGTTTTGTGTGTCTGTTTTATGTTAATTTACACTACAAAAAGTAAGTTATGTCTCATTGCAATTTTTTCACAATTCCTGACTAAAATTGTAAGGATGAGTCAAAATTTTCTTGACAGGATTAACTATCACTCTTATGGCCTTGTAAATTTTGAGTTTTCTCTAATTTTTCTTCTACATTACTGCTTAGCATTTTTGCTTTGATTCAAGCTCTGAGGAGGAATCCCTCTGAAACTCTTCAGGTACAGTAAAATCAGCAGGTAAGAGGTCAGAATTTAAAAAAAAAATAATTATTTAGTAGTGCTTGTTTTCCTTGTAGTTCTGCCCATTTTGCATGGAAATTGCTTCTAACTTCCTTCTCCACTTGTATGCATTTTTTTCTATTATTCTGGTTGCATATTTAAGTGTCTCTTTTCTACTGCATAACCTTGCTTTTACTCATTGATGGTACTGCTCTTCTAAATTCCTCTTACTGTTTTTTCATTTTTCTTTCAAATACCTTTCCTCTAGAAGAAGAATCTTCATGGACGGTAGTGTTTTGTCTTTTTTTTTTTTAGTTTGGAAGCTGTAAAAAATGCCCTCTTAGTTATATTTCAATTTTGTATTTTATGGAAGCACCTTTTTTGCTTATCTATCAAAACAAGTTTTACTACCTATCTGCTTCCCCTGAATCCCCAGAATTCTCTGAACTGATGGAAGCATTTATTCTTTCCAAGGAAAAGCAGAGCACTCATTAAGGAACATGACTCATTGATCATTACCACTACTTAAGAATCAACATTCATTAAGAGCTGAAGAAACCTTGTTGACCTCATCTATAAAAGCAACAACTTCAGTAAGAAAAAGCTGTTAAAAAGTTACCTTCAGAAAAGCTATACAAAAGATAGGACATTTCCCCTACTTGATGAAGGTACTATTTCACTGAACTGCTTTAGGTGTTTTGGTTTGGGTTTTTTAAGTAGACATTAGTACCTCTTACTGTTGAAATAAATCTTGAAAAGTAAATAAAATATAACCCAACCTCAAGGGAGAAGTGATGATGTTGGGTATTCTGTGCAAACAACAAATAAGCATTTAATTCAGTAAAAGCAGATTTCTTTGTGAGAGCATTTATATATTAAGACATGGGCAACAGATCAGTCTTTTTTTTTCCCTGAGGCAGTATATTACTGTTTCATTTTTTTCACTAAATTATTTTATTCTTTCATGTTATTTAACAATTATTAAAGATATCATTATATTTGTGATAGTTCTAACAAATATTAAATATGGAAACTCTAGCAATACATCAGTTCTTCCTGTTTCCATGATCTTCATCTGATTTTAAAATATAATTCTAAGTAAGATATCAGCAGTGCATCTGGAGGCCATGGCAAGATTTACTGTTGATTTATTTTTAGTTATTAGCCACAATTAGCATCCTTAATCACTGTGTGAACTATTATCTGAGAAAAACAGATGGAATTTATTGTCATAACTCCAGACGCTTGTGGAGAACCTGGGCAGTGCTATTAGCTGGATGCTCATTCTAGCAGCACCTTCATTGTCATATGACACATGATTTGTCATGGGAATAACCAACCAACCAAGTAGCTCGTGCTTCCAGTCCTGTGGATAGAATAGCTAATGATGTTAAGTAAGTTAATACTTTATGTAATCCCCTAAATAGTCCACAACTAGTCAAATCATAGAGTCATTAAGGTTGGAAAAGACTACTAAGTTTGCCAAGTCCAGCCATCAGGACATCACCATGCCTACTATACTATGTCCTGAAGTGCCACATCCACATGTATTTTGAACATCTCCAGGGATGAAAACTTGGGAAGCCTGTTAAAATGCTTGACATCCCTTTTGATGAAGTAATATTTCCTATATCTTGTTTAAACCACCTCTTCCACTTCTTGAGGTCATTCCCTCTCATTCTCTCATTTGCTACCTGTGAGATGTAGAGAGGAGACGAATACATGGCTTACTACAGCCTCCTGTCAGGTACTTGTAAAAAGCAATAAGGTCTTCCTTTAGCCTCTTTTTCTCCAGACTAATTACCTCTGTTCCTTCAGCTGCTTCTCCTAAGACTTGTGTTCCAGACCCTTCACCAACTTTGTGGCCCTTCTTTACATACACTCCAGCACATCAATGTCTGGAAGGGCCCTAAACTTAAAACAGTATTTGAGGTATGGCCTCACCACTGTCAAGTAGAGGGGGATGATCACTTCCCTAGTCCTGCTGGCCACAGTATTTTTGATGCAAGCCAGGGCGCTGTTGGTCTTCTTGACCACCTGGACACATGGCTGGTTCATGTTCAGTCAGTTGTCAATCAACACCCCCAGGTCCTTTTCTGATGGGCAGGTTTCTAGCCACACTTCCACATTTCATAGGGTTGTTGTAGCCCAGGTGCAGGAGACCTGATACTTAGCTTTGTTAAACTTGCAGTTTACCTGGGCCCATCAATTCAGATCACTGATGAAGATATTAAACAAGACTGGCTCCAACACTGATCTCTGGGGAACACCACTTGTGACTGGCTGCCAGCTGCACTTAGCCCTGTTCACCACAGCTCTCTGGGCTCAGCCATCCAGAGAGATTTTCACACAGGGAAGAGTACATCTGTCTAAGCCATGAGCCACCAGCTTCTCTAGGAGAACACAGTGGGAGATGGTGTCAAGGGCTTTACTGGTATCAAGGTAAATAAAATCCAAAGCCTTTCTCTCATCTGCTAGGCAGGTCATCTGGACACAGAAGATCAGGTTAGTCAAGCAGGAACTGTCTTTCGTGAGCCCATGCTGGCTGGGCCTCATCCTTTTGTTGACCTACGCTTGCCTGTTAAGTACACTCAAGATGAACAACTCCATAGTTTTCCCCAGTACCATGGTAAGGCTGACAGGCCTGTAGCTCCCTGGATCCTCTTTCTGGCCCTTCTTGTAGATGGGTGTCACATTGTCAAGTCTCCAGTCATATGGGACCTCCCCTGTTAAGCGGGACTGATGATAAATGATGGCAAGTGGCTTGGCAACCTCCTCTGCCAGCACAGTCAGTACTCTTGGATGGATCCCATCTGGTCCCGTAGACTTGTGACTGTCCAGGTGGTTGTAGCAGTTCGTTAAGTGATTCCTTCTGGATTATGAAGGATTTATTCTGCCCTCTGTCCTTATCTTCAAGTAAGGGGGTGAAAACTCTAGGGATAACTGACTATTAAAGACTGAGGAAAAGAAGGCATTAGGAACTCCTTTATGATGTTCCCTCTTCCCCTCCCACCCCCCACCAAGTAAGGGTGGGGACTCTCCTTGGTTCTCTTTTTCATAAAATCAAAGAAAGGTTTGAGTTTGCAGGGACCTTAATGGTCAGCTAATTCAAACACCCCTGCCATGGACAGGGACACATCCCGCTACATCAGGCTGCTCAAGACCTCATCCAACCTGACCTTGAGCAGTTCCAGGGAGGGGGCAGCCACAACTTCAGCGTCCTTGGGCAACTTGTTCCAGTGTCTTACCACCCTCATAGTGAAGAATTTCCTCCTTATATTTGGTCTAAATATTCCCCTCTCCAGTTTATAACTATTCCTCCTAGTTCTATCTGTACATGTCTTTATAAAAAGTCCCTTTCCAGCATTCTCGTGTGCCCCCTTCAGGCACTGGGAAGTTGTTTTGGTTTTTTGTTGTTAAGGTATTTGTAGAAATAGTTTTCTTATCTCTTGCAACCATGGCAAGTTGTCAAGAAGTCTAGCTTGGCTTTTGCCTTTCTAATTTTCTCTCTGTGTGACCTAACAAGATCACTGTACTCTTTTTGAGTTGCTTGCTCCTTCTTCCAAAAGGGGTAGATGTTCCTCTTTTTCCTGAATTTTGTTCAGCTCCCTGTTCAGCCAGGCTGGTTGTCTTACAGCACTGGGGGGGCAGCCTACTCTTATGCCTTTAAGATTCCCCTCCTGAGAATGTCTAGCCTTCCTGGGCCACTTTGCCCTTCAGGACTGCCTCCAAAGGGACTCGTTCAACCAGTGTCCTGAATGGGCCAAAGTCTGCCTGCTGGAAGTCAACAGTGTTGGTTTTGCTGACCCCTCACCTCCTGACTTCTCCAAGTATCAAGAATGCTATTATTTCACAGTCGCTAAGCCAAATTTGGCCTCCAACCGCCACATCTCCCATCAGCCTTTCTCTGTTTGTAAAAGCAGGTTAATCAAGGCAGCTCGCCCAGTAGACTCACTTACTAGCCGTGTCAGGAAGTCATCTTCCACATACTCCAGGAACGTCCTTGGTACTACGTTGTATTTCCAGACAACATCTGGTAAATTGAAGTTCCTCATGAGAACAAGAGTTAGCAATTGTGAGGCTTCTGCCAGCCACTTGTAGAATGCTAAATCTACTTCCTCATCTTGGTTGAGTGGTCCATAACAGACTCCCAGAAGGATATCTGCCTTGTTTGTCTTGTCCCTTACCCATAAGTACTCAACCTTATAATCATAATCATTAGGATCTATACTATTCAAACCCTCCCTAACAGACTGAGCCACCCCATCGCCTTTCCTACCTTGACTATCTGTTCTGAAGAGCTACAGCACTCCAGTCGTGAGAGTCACCTTACCATGTCTCTGTGATGGTGACAAAGACACAGGTATCCTGCTGCACAATGGCATCCAGCTCATCCTGGCTTTTGCCTGTGGTATGTGCTTTGGGGTAGATGAGAGTGAGCTGAGCTATTGATTTCACCCCAACATCAGCATGCCAACCCTAGGCTCATCTCTAGTGAGCCTGGCTATATCACCCTTCTGTTTTGAACCTAGTTTAAAAAAACCTCTTCATGGGGCCCTGTAACTCATGAGTGAGAATAATTTTCCCCCTTTGAGACAGCTGAATTCCATCTATTACCAGCAGGCCTGGTGCCATGTAAACTTCTCCATGATCAAAAAAACCAAAATTCCACTGATGGCACCAGCCTCTGAGCCACATGTTAATTGTGTGAATTTTCCCTGACACTAATGGGAATAAGGGAAATGCTGTCAGATATGCATTAGGCCCCTACTGTTGATCATTCATTAAAACTGAACACTACACATTTTCAGATGGATTTGTTTGCAGTTCTGAAAAAAAATCTTTTGACATTCTGGGACAGTAGTACACAGGATAATGCTATGTATAGTGCAGCAATGAGGTGTGAACTGATGTATTTTAGTATAACTGCTCTGAATTCTGGCCTATAAACATTTTGAAGGGGAGGACCAGGGTAAAGGCAGGCAACAGAAGAGGTTAGGGATATTTAAAGTTAAAAGGCAACAATGTATGGTCTAGACTGTTTTACATTTACTATAACCTAAGTTTTTCTTCTCTTTTTTTCTTTGTCAGTTTCCTATCACTCAGTGTTGAAATAGATGAGTTTTCAATGATGAACATGTGTACTCAGGAGAAATGCAGATAAAGAAAGAGCCCTTCTAATTAGTAATTCACTCTGCTTCCATGACACTAAAATATTTCTTCCTACAGTCTTTGTCCAGACAAGATTTGAGTGCCCTATACACTTCAGTCTCTACCCTTTTCTTAGCAATCACTTTGACAACATAAACATACCTCATTGTCAGAAAGTTTATACAGATATTCAAAAAAATTATCCCTCTTAAATTTTCATTCTTACTGTCTTGTACCACTCAAAGTAATTCTTGCCTCATTGTTGCTGTATGTAGTCTCCAAAAGCATCACATGGCACTATCCCCTCTTTTTCAAGCTGAAAGTCTAATTATGTGTATAGTGCTCAAGTAAATGAAGGACAGTTTAATACCTAAACATTTTTTTTTCTTTGAACTCTATCAACAGGTCAGTATTTCTGCAGCAACATCTGTGTAAGCTAGTGGAGTGGCATATGAGGAAAAAACCTCTGCAGCAAAACCAGCATTTAGTACCTAATGTTCACACTGGATTCATTCTAAAGCATAACTTCAGAATTACTGCAGTTACACAGGTGCAAAACTTCTGGATTTGATTCCATCTTCCAGTCCAGAGTTGTGTAAAAGGAATCCAGTTGTGTATTCTGACATTGCTCTGCTATGCAAACCAAAGAGAACTAAGAAGGGATGATGGAGAGATTACTTTCAAAGCACACTCCTGTCCAATCTAAAACAGCAATGTAAATGCAACTGGTCCCAAAGCACCTAAATTTGAATTCAGACAGTGACTGCAACAAACCTATGCAAAACAAATGAGATCGTGCGTTTTCTCTATTAGTTATTATCTATGCAGTGCAATGCACCGTGGCCACTGAAAAGACCCAATTCCAATCAAAATTGCTATTTAGTATCCCAAGAGCTTTTTCATTTTAGTGTTTTACAATATTTCCTTTTTATTTAATGGCCTTGCTATCGGTTATATGTTCTCAAACATATTTAGTTGCAACCTCTGAATCTTATAAGAGGTGCATTGCTTTTAGTAATGGCAAAGATAATTAGCTACTGAAACAATGTACCTAGGGTCATGGTAAATTCTTTGAAATGTGAAGTTTTAAAATAGACATTAGACTTATTTTTCAAATAGAGAGCCTTACTCATCCTAAAGTTATGTAGAAATCATTTGTTAAAATTCTATAGTCTGTGTTATTCAGGAGGTCAGACTAGATGAACATTACAGTCCCTGTTAGTCGTAAAATTTATAGAACTGCAAAACATTTTGGCATTTTATATGCATAATACTAATTCTCAGTCTCTTTCTGTACAATTTCTCTTTCCTTGGAGGTTTTCATAACACTTCCCAAATGAATTTAGTATTATCCCCACATTTCATTTACATGCTGTAAATTCAACTGAATATATTGCCATTTATCAATGCAGTCCTTCAGTAAGTTTTCATTCTGTGTGACAGTGTTCATATCCATGCCAATTTGAATTAATTTTGTGAGTAGAATTTCATTTGACACTATATCAAATGCTTTAATAAATGTTAGATCTATGACATTTACTTCATTCCCCTCATCAACTAGTTTTGTCACTTTATCAAAACAAAGTATTCATGTTTATCGGGAATGATTTCTACTTTTCAAAGCTATTTTTAATTTTGTTAATGGATCGCCAGTGAAAGGTGCTAAAGGGTGTTACAGAGCTTTTCTTCATGAACTAAAACCTTTAAAATGTAACAGGGGATGAACCTTACAATAATATGTAAATTTGGAATATATTCATGCTTTCTTCCTACTCACCTCCTGCAACTGACATATACATGTATTTCTCTGTCTTTCTAAAGTATTCAGTAATGGTCATTGTCCATAGAAGTGGTCAGAACTCTACCTTTACTCAGTTTATCTAATAAAGTATTATGAATAATATGTACATTTTCTTTTAGCTTGTGCACAAATAATCATGGGGCTAATGTTGAATATGAATGACTACGAGAATAGTTTTTAGGCATAAATTCCATCTCTCATGTCCCTGAATGCATAACAATGAGAGGACTGGTCACTTCATGATCCTCTGCTTATCGCCTATGGTGACTGTATAAAATCTCTTACTAAAAATGTATGTATACGAAAATATAAACTCTCACATATCTACAGTCAGAAGAAGACCTAGAAAGAGAAAACTAGGGTATCCATCTGCTAAAAGTTATGCATCTCAATCTGGACTCTTCACCCCTTCAGAGACACAGCGAGTCAGATCTGATATATAAGTTAACTCAGGAGTTCTGTTCTGCCTCATTCTAAGTAAAATGAAACCAGTTAAAGATAAGACTCTTCGATTATTCTTAACCTTTTCTAGTATGCATGGATGTAAATGTTCTCTCTTAAAAAAAAAAAAAGTAGATTATTTTAACTGAAGGAGCATAGCATAGCAAAAATCTGTGTTCACAAAGTTTTTTCAAATATCTGTTTTGTTTTAATTTGGGATTTAAGTATGTAATAATAATAATAATAATAATAATAATAATAATAACAACCACCCCAAAATTGAATTCTCATCAGCTGTATAGTTTTACAAAATGGACAGTTCAGTAAGTAATCATTTTCTTCTAATCACGTGTGTGAGTATTTGTAAAACCAGTGGCTGCTTGCAACTATGAAATCTTGCAGTTTATATGCCTACACTGAGTTTATTAGAGAGAGTGTTAACAGCCTGTCAGGGCTGAAATAGTCGGCTGCACAAAAGCACTTCCAAACATTCATTGAGTAGAACCTCGTAATGGAAATTAATTAACTGAAAGAAATTAAATATAGGGGTAAAACTAAGTATCACATCAGCAACCCCTATATTCAGTTGAAATGACTGGTTTCTTCAGTGTTAGAACCAATACAAGATATTTATTCTTACATATAACCCCTTACAAGAATATATACTGCTCATTATATCAAGTTCTTCTTTGCAAGAAATTTTGACCAAAAGCTCAATGAAATATGGCAGAATGCAAACCAAACATCTTATTGTGACATTTTGTTTACACAAAAACATTAGGGTTCTTCTGTTCTGCTGATATAAAGTTATAATAGTAGGTGAAAAAAACTCTGTTTCATAAAATATTATGAGTGTGTTCTTCGTGTCCTGTCCCTTTGCCTCCTCCCTCATGATTTGCAGTGCTTAAATGCACTGTATTTACTTCCTTGTTTAGCTCATTATTATCTGGTAAATAGCACTGTATTTTACTGAAATATGAGATTTCATATATTATCTCATAAATCATGATTTGCCATAGATTGTAAGTCACACCAAGTATGCTTTTTCTGTAATTTGAAAATAAGTGAGACCATATATTACATTTTGGCTCAGGCTCTTGTGGTATATTTTAAGTAAAATAATTGAATGCATTCAAAATTGATCATGTGTATTTTTTTACTGAATAGTTGTAAGTATGTAAGATCATTTTCATGTTCTCATAATGTCTGTTATTTATTCTACTTTTATTTGAGATGCTTTCATTATGTCACTCTGATATCCCAACATAACCTCTTAGCATCTTTGGCCTTTTGCATTTCTGCCTTGTATGCTTAGTTCTCTCAGATGCTTCTGCAAGATTTGTTGATCATGTTTCTAATCTCCTACAGGACCTGTCCATACATCACGCTTTTCAGTATAATACTTTAAAAAGTATCCAAGTTAATTAGTGAACTGAATTTTCATTTTCTGTTTCTATTTGTAGAATAGTATTCAAAATAAGAATCTGCTTGGTGCCAAGTTCTTAAACCTTTAATAGTCTGAGCAGAATATAAGAAAATATCTTTCTGAAATATTTTTTTCTTCCCAGTTTGTAGGTATTTCAGTGAGGTTATTACCACACGTAGGCACAGTTCCAGAAAAAAGGATAAGGCAATGTTTTACACGTCACAATTTTCTACCAGATTCATCTCAGTAAACATTCAGTGAGTATTATCTTTGGCTGGATTTTGTTCTTGGTGATAACAATGGGAAAATTCTGTTGATTTCAAGGTTGCAAGAACAGGTCTCATTTTTGTATAATTTAATGCATTAAGAAAACATTCTTTCTTTAAGAAATGATAGAGCACTCTTCTTACAAAAGCAAATATAAGATGTAATACCTCACTGCTGATGTCTCCTGGTACATTTTGGTTTAATGTATCTCTCTTCTATGTTTTCATCTCATTCTCACAGAAGAAAGGGAAATGAGGGATATAAAAGAGGTTTCAGTTACTGCAATAGGTCCAAGCTTCTTTGCAATTAATGGTTTCAGTATTTAAAATTAGAAATACTTAGTAAGTAAACTTGTGTGCTTGGGTCAGGGGAGGTTATGTCCCTACAAAAAGATAGATACTCTTGAGACAAAATAACCAACTGTTTCAGTATTTGTATCTTGTGTCATGAGACGAAATTTAACATCTCAAAATAGACAAAAATGATTCCTCCCCCTCTATTTTCTGTCTCTTTACCGTAAATATTTGGGGAAAAACTTTTTACAGAAACAGAAAGGAATTAGCAGATCCACTCTTGCAAATCCTAGTCTGTCTGCAGCCATATGCAAACTATTGAAAGAAAGGTTAGATGATCTGGAAATTAGATGCATCATCTGAATACGTACTATGCTTTGCAGGTGTCTACTCACACTAGTATACCTGTTCACACATTTGACACTTAAACTTAAAAGGATGTTTCTCAGTATCAGCAGAGTGGGTCATTACTGAAATGTCATACCTCCTTGGAGACAAAAAAAATGAGAAGATTATTACTTTTAAGGGACAGTAACATATGCAGTGGTTGTAAGTACCATGGATTCAGTGTTAGAATAAGGGGAAAACAACAGCATGTGTTGAAGAAGTTTATCATTTACATCCAACTGTACTATTTCTTAACATATATATATATTATAAGCAGGTGTGAATGCCCTGCATTATTTTAAAGACAATGGTTACCATGGGGGCTGTGGATGTAGTGTATTTGGATTTCAGCTTTTGACACTGTTTCTCACATTATTCTGCTTGAGAAACTGGATGCCATTGACTTGGACAGGCGAACCCTCTGCTGGGTGAAAAACTGGCTGGGTAGATGAGCCCAAAGAGAGGTGGTAAATGGAGTTAAATCTAGTTAGGGGCCAGTCACAAGTGATATTGCCCCAGGCTCAATTTTTGGTCCAGTTCTGTTCAATATCTTTATCAATGACCTGGATGAGGGCCAGTGAGATTCACTGAGATCTGCAAGTTCTACAAGGAAGTAATTAGCTATAATTTAAACATGAAATATTGTTTGTCAACGTTTGTAGATATCTGTAGTATATAAGAATGGCTTCCTCTATCTTACACAGCATTGTTAAACATGAGGACCAGTGTATGCATGCAGAAGGGCTGTGCAAGATGATCTGCTTTACATAAAGTGAACCCATCATACCTGGCATAAGTTCAAGGGAGAAATACAAAAGTATAAAGGATGCCATATGTACCCACAAATTAGTATGCAGGTTAATGTTTATGAAAATGAATGCAGCTTGCAGTTTTCTTGATTGTATTTGGCTGTGGAATCTGTTTTTCAGTTTGTTTGGTGGTGGGGGTTTTTTTAAGTAGTTTGGTTTTCCTTTTGAGTTAAAAACTGAGAAGAGAGAAAATTTGTTATTTTTCATACTCTTATAAATTATTTTTCTGAATTGGCTCAGTACCCGTTTCTTGGGCATTTTTTATGAGACTTAGTTTCCAAACAGCGTTTCATTTTAAATAGAAACTGTGCTTTTCCAGCTAGTTCTCCAGGGTCTTTTCCAGTTAACAACTTAAAGAAGTCCTCAGACCTTACAGAACAAATTCTGGGAAAGATTTCTCAGCAGAGTTTTCCTCGGGGGGCATTTTCCTGACTTCCTCTTAAAGGTTTTTTGATAGATGACTAGTACCTGCAATTTACTACATCTTCAGAACACTAGCTCTTCCTCTAGCTCTGTATTGTGGACGTATCTAAGAGATGACCACATAATATGACCAAAGTCTTACAACTGTTTATTCCAGGTTTGCTATCAGAATGTACAGGTGTTTTGAAATCACTTTTGGCATGTCTTTTTGGAATCCCAATTTTAAATTTACAAGAATAAAAACATGAATTAACTCTTATGTGGAAAGGCACATTTCTGTTAAAATGCATTTGAATGAAGGGCTAAGCTACAGCCCAGTACGGAAAAGTATCTCATGGACTTGATAGCAGATCAAGTGCAAGGAGTAAATTTGTGAGGTATCAGTGTGAGGAATAAGTCTGTCAGCAAACTATAAAGTAATATGAACACAGTGAAGCATGCAGACAACCTGAGGTACTCTCCTATCTGCAAGACATTTCAAATTAATTTTTAAAGATCTGTTCAGATCTGTTTCAGAAACACAACACATAGCTCCACTAAGAAGTACATTTCTTCAAACCCATGAGATTTCCCTGTCTATGTTGTGCTATTAATCCTCTGACACAGAAGCCAGAAGAGGTAAGATCAAGTAAAGGTCATCCAGACATTAGCTGGAGGATTAAAACAAACAGCACAATGAGAAAAGGGTGCTAAGCAGGACAGTAGCATTAAATTTTCAGAGGGCAGACTTTGAACTGTTTAGAAGACTGGTTGGCAAAGTCTCCTGGGAGACAGCACTTGAGGGCAAGGGAGCCCATGAGGGCTGGGAGTTCCTCAAAAAGGAGATCTTGGCAGCTCAGGAGAAAGCCATCCCCGTGTTCTGGAAAAAAGACCGGCAGGGGAAAAAACCAGCTTGGTTGAGTAGGGAAATCTTGAGTGAAATTACGAAAAAAAGGAATATTTATAAGCTCTGGAAAGGGGGACAGGCCTCTTGGAGGGACTACAGGAGGGAAGCGAGGCTATGTAGGGAAAAAATCAGAGGGGCTAAGGCTGAACTAGAGATTAGATTAGCTAAGTCTGTAAAAGACAATAAAAAAATCTTTCTATAAGTATATAAACAATAAAAGGAGGACAAGGGAGACCATACAGTCCCTTTTGGACTCAGAGGGAACAGCAGTGACAGGGGACGAGGAGAAGGCTGAGGTACTTAATGCCTTCTTTGCCTCAGTCTTTAATTGTAGAGAAAGCTGTTCCCTCTGTGTAGATACCCGGGAAAAAGAGGAGCATCGTCCAAGAGGAGGTGGTCAGAGCCCTGCTTGGCCAACTGGACACCCACAAGTCTATGGGGCCAGATGGAATACATCCTAGGGTATTGAGGGAGCTGGCGGATGTATTGGCCAAACCCCTTTCCATCATCTTCCAGCAGTCCTGGAAGACTGGGGAGGTACCTCTGGACTGGAGACTGGCTGATGTAGTTCCCATTTACAAGAAGGGTAGCAGGGAGGATCCGGGGAACTACAGGCCAGTCAGTCTAACCTCAGTGCCAGGGAAAGTCATGGAACAGGTGATCTTGAGTGCTATCATGAAGCACTTACAAGAGAACCGGGTGATCAGGCCCAGTCAACATGGGTTTACCAGAGGCAGGTCCTGCCAAACCAACCTGATCGCCTTCTATGACAAAGTCACTCGGCTGCTGAATGAGGGAAAGGCTGTGGATGTGGTCTTTCTGGACTTCAGTAAAGCCTTTGACACAGTTTCTCACAGCATTCTGTGACGGAAACTGTCAGCCTCTGGCCTGGACAGACGCACACTCTCCTGGGTAGGAAACTGGCTGGATGGCCGGTCCCAGAGAGTGGTGGTAAATGGTGTTAAATCCAGCTGGAGGCCAGTGACAAGTGGTGTCCCCCAGGGCTCAGTGCTGGGTCCAGTCCTGTTCAATGTCTTCATCAATGACCTGGATGAGGGTATTGAGGGTACCCTTAGCAAGTTTGCAGATGACACAAAGCTGTGTGCAAGTGTCGATCTGCCGAAGGGTAGGGAGGCTTTGCAGGGGGACCTGGACAGGCTGGACCTCTGGGCAGTGTCCAACGGCATGAGGTTTAACACGGCCAAATGCCGGGTCCTGCACTTGGGGCACAACAACCCTATGCAGAGCTACAGACTGGGAGAAGCCTGGCTGGAAAACTGCCAGGAGGAGAGGGACCTGGGGGTGTTGGTCGACAGCCAACTGAACATGAGCCAGCAGTGTGCCCAGGTGGCCAAGAAGGCCAATGGTATCCTGACTTGTATCAGAAACGGTGTGACCAGCAGGTCCAGGGAGGTGATTCTCCCTCTGTATTCAGCACTGGTGAGGTCGCTCCTTGAATATTGTGTCCAGTTCTGGGCCCCTCACCACAAGAAGGATGTTGAGGCTCCGGAGCAAGTCCAGAGAAGAGCAACGAGGCTGGTGAAGGGGCTGGAGAACAGACCCTATGAGGAGCGGCTGAGAGAGCTGGGGTTGTTTAGCCTGGAGAAGAGGAGGCTGATGAGGAGACCTCATTGCTCTCTACAAGTACCTGAAAGGAGGTTGTAGAGAGGAGGGAGCTGGCCTCTTCTCCCAAGTGACAGGGGACAGGACGAGAGGGAATGGCCTCAAGCTCTGCCAGGGGAGATTTAGGCTGGAGATTAGGAGCAGGTTTTTCACACAGAGGGTCATTGGGCATTGGAATAGGCTGCCCAGGGAGGTGGTTGATTCACCTTCCCTGGAGGTGTTTAAGGCACGGGTGGATGAGGTATTGAGGGACTTGGTTTAGTGTCAGATAGGAATGGTTGGACTAGAAGATCCGATGGGTCCCTTCCAACCTGGTTGTTCTGTGATTCTGTGATTCTGTGAAGAGGAAGGAGTAAAATATAATTTACTGTCCCTTCCACTCCCTCTCCAAGGCAAGAAGAAAAGGACAAAGAGAAGTTGGGAAAGAGTGACCATCCTCTTCAGTCTGCTCCTGGGACAGAGTCGCCATGTACTGCCTCTCCTCCCTCCACCTGATCCCTCAGCTTTGGTTGGATTAGGAGTAACCACCTAGCAAACAGAGTTTCTATTGGAAACACAAGTTCCATGTGCTCAGGGTTTATAGGACTGGACCTCTAATTTGCTCAATTACTAGTGTAAAGAAAACCATAGGGAACCTGAATAACAGTAACTCCTAACCAAGCACATTTGGAGCTCATCTGAAACCAAGTATGATTTATCAGGAACACATCTCCTCCTTCTCCAGGATCTAAAGCAATTTGTGTAGCTTAAATCAACTATTAAATATATAACTAGGAGATAAAATCACAAAACTAGATCTAATAGTTATAGCTTAAATTAAGTTTTACATTTATTGTTGGTAGATAAAATTTGGATAGAATAACTATTAAAACAGAATTAAAGAAAGGAAAATAGATATGGTGTGGGTCCTACTGTAACTTTTATTTAAAACACGTGCCTGATGGAGTCAGAAGTCTGCAGAACACATCTGATACTACTGCACTGTAATCCCCATTAGCCAGAGCAACACCATTCTGGGTAGTGAGGGTAAAGTATTACATCTTAAACGCAATGATGACTTTGGAAAATATGTTAAGACATAGGAAGTTCATTTTATGATACATGCAGCTTTTGTGTACAGAACACTACAAGAATTATTAACCCAAGGAAGAATTTTTAACAGTAAGTTTTTTATAAATGTTTGAAATATGCACTCTAACAGAAATACAAATGGGACAGATAAACTGGTGAAGATAATTACTTTACAGAACACTAAGGTCTGAGGAGACCAAAAGTAAAATGAAAATAAAAAAAGAAATTCCAGCTTAAAACACTGTATTTGGTTTTTTTCTCCAGTGTTATAGACATTGCCCTAGGTTTTTCATGTTCTCATCCTCAATATTTCCTTTTTTATCTCCTTCTTCAATTTTATAATAGAAAATATTGAATCATGTTTGCTTATCAGGTATTCTTGTTGAAAAGCTCAACAATTTTCTTCAATAGATGTGATTTGTTAGTGTTAGAATTATTGACTAATTTAAGTTAGTAGGGACCTCTGAACATTACCTAGTATAGCACTGACTTAAAGGAGGGCATATTTCAGAGTTTAATGATGTAACTCAGGGCCTTGCCCAGTCAAATATTTATTTTTTTTGAAAAGACAACTTCTCTGAGCAAGCTGTTTGCGACTTATTCCACTACTTGACTACTGTCAGTGTTGATTATTTTCCTAATATCTAAAAGGAAATCCCTTTCCTGCAACTTGAGTCCACTGTCTTTCATCCTTTCTGTATGCACCATTCCATGACTACTGTGTAGACAGTTGAAGAACTTGATTAGATACCTCCACTTAGCCTTTTCTTTTACATTTTTATGCAAACTATCATTTGATATGGTCATCCAGAATCTGCAGATTGTCTGAAGGAGAGCAGAGCTATAACAAACAAGAAAACAATAAAATCTGGTACATAATTTTCAAGAATTTCTTTTTTCTTGGTATGTAGTAATATTTTTTTTAAAAAAGTACCCATCTTTTGCCAGACTTTTGCTAGCATATATGTCAGGAAAATGCCTTTGTCAGGCCTCAAAAGCAAGGCGAAATATCACTGTGAGCTGCAGGGGTCTAAAGAGAAAGGCACAAGAGACAGGCTCAGGCTAAAATAATACATGTTCAAAATTTCCCAGCTCATTACAAAAATGAAAACAACTCCTAAGTGAATACTTTAATCTCTGGAAAACAACAGTCTTACTTGCATAGCAGAGTTTGTGCTCAAAAGATCATACAATGAACTTGGGCTGAAAATCTCCAACTTGAGTTGCTCTGTTTAATAAAGATCATGCCTGTTCTGTGACCTCTGTCACTGTGCATTTGTTATCCCCATATTGCCCAACAGAGCTCTAAGTGCTTGCACTTGTGCAAATATTGTCTAATTCCTGGTAGATCCCAGTGAAATCATGGAATAATTAATATTTTTTAAAACACCTTTTTTTTAACAATAAATGTTTGCTTTTTCTAGAGTTTCAGGTACTTTCCTTTCTCCCATTTACATAGACCAGGAGCTCAGAGGGATCTCCAGAAAACAATTTTAGCGGTACCTTTCTCTCTTTCAACCAAGAGAGGTTTAAATAACCAGAATATTCTTCACATGGAATGGAGATATACCACAGGCAGGTAAAGACAGATAAGATTAAACCTAGTTTTAGGATTAGCCTTTGCTACCTTTGTTTCTATTAAGAGACATCCAGAAGAGGCTGGTAGTAGAGGAAAATGTTAATCTTCTGACCTGAGGCAGCTAAATACATCGATTCTTATGAATGACAGGCACTCCCAGGCATTTGCTGCACAGCAGCTGGAGCAGGTTATCATCAGGAACAAGGAAATAAAACTTGGGTATTTTGCATTACACTTGGAACTTCTGCACCAGTTACTGTTTTTTCCAGCAGGCACATGGTTAGTATCACTTGTGGACACTTGCTCCAATACAGATTTACTTGCAATTCAGCTGCTGTGGGAAAATGTAATGTCATTGCTGCAGCCACTTGTCAAACACTGAAACTGTATCTTTCAAAAATGGCCTTTAAAGCACAGGTCCGGGTGAAAACCTAATTTTTAATACCCTTTCTGGTCTCCCTTTAATATCTTTGCTTGACAAACATTCACTCCTTGCTAATAGATAACTTACACATACAATTATTACACATCTTCAGCTACCCATACCTGTATGCAGGTACATTAAAATGATTCGACCTATTTGGTTTAACCTCTACAACTTTTTTTCTCAAAAGGCTTGCAACAACAGAAGAAGGGATGCACTGAAAATCTTCTTTAAAAAATCTATTACTTATGCACTGCATATTACATCTTGTGAAAGAGAAAATTATAAGGAAGCCTACACCAACCTGTACAGTGGTCTAAATAAACTTCATTGAACTGAGATTTTTTTTATTTCAGGACTGGAAACAGTGGATATGCTTATTAAAATAAACAAAGAAACAAAAAGCACCAAGCCAAAATTAAACCCAAACACCTCCCCAACAAGCTCCCTCTCTTTCATTATCTGTTTGAGAACCTCTGCTGACCACTCATTTCTTTCTATCCTTATGTGCACGATGGCAAATAGATGAACTGAAAAAGTACTGCCTCCAGTCACTTTTTACAAATTCAGTTTCAAAGCTATATACTTTAGCTACAGAACAGCAATTCACAGATCAAACAAGTCTACTCTGAAGTATATAAAGTGTGGCAAAAGGAGAAATTACATAGTGATTAGTTGATGCAAGTTAGTAGAGTTCTATTGAATTCAACAGAGACGCATGCATTTGCTAATTTTGCTAAGACTACTGGTTTGGGTTTTTTTTTTGCTTTGTTATCCACAGAGGTAAAATACTTTCTGCTTGAGTCAAGGATCTTTATATGCTCCTTTTTTATTTTCCATTTTCTTTAATTCCTTTTTAGCTTGTAAAGTCTATGACTCAATTTCTAGAACTTTTCTAAAGTACTGCACTAAATTAGGATACTACAATAATACTGGTAATCAGTCTTTTGAATAACCTGACCAAGGAATGAGTCAAACTAAACCTAAATATGTACCTAGGAAAAGATATTATTTCATACGTATCAGTTAAAAAAGAT
Organism: Coccyzus lansbergi; assembly: GCA_033558105.1. Taxonomy (NCBI): domain Eukaryota; kingdom Metazoa; phylum Chordata; class Aves; order Cuculiformes; family Coccyzidae; genus Coccyzus; species Coccyzus lansbergi. The sequence continues at coordinate 1,692,102 of JAUMJK010000056.1, read as the reverse complement.
TTAAAACACCCAAATAAAGGTAGTTCTCCCTAGAAATATAGTTTAGCAGTTATATTGTTTTCAGGAATTAATGTTAGCCAAGTACTGTTTCATTTCCTTCACCATTAATGTGATCTGTCCTTTAGATCAACAGTGATTTTATAGGTTTTATAAAATAGTGTGATGATTCTTTTTTTAATTACTTCTTCATAACTGTCATCATTTACTTAACCTTCCACTTATATTTTCATGTCAGGAGGACTTACAAACATGATTCAATTTTACCATAACTTTTTTTATATAGTTTCAAGAGTTATTTCTCCTGAACTATTTTTTATACCTGTTTTTCCTTCATTCTCCTTCTTATATAGCATACTAATATGTAACATTGTTTCCGTACCTTTCTTAACTGAAAACTAAACAAAAAGCAAGAGCTCTGTGAAACATCTTATCTACTTTTCAAGATTAAAAAAAACCCCTTCACTTTAATTCTGATTGCCTTTAAGAATATAGTGAGAAGTGATTATGCAGCAAGAAATTTGGGAAGTTTCAGATAATATGACAAATTAAGCTGAGTGTATTTTAAAAGTCTATGAAGAAGAATTTAAAAGTCTATGAAAAACAACACAAAAGAGGAAAAGATATTGCAAATAATTATGACAGAAACAAATTTTAACAAAAATTATATGCATACTAGTTGAAATTCTATGGACTGGGCTTTAATGGTCAGATACCTCAGATGAATATAGAGGCCTTGGCATAAATATTTGATTTCCTGAGTAAAAAAAAATTTAAATTAGCTGTAAAGAGAGTTATCTTTTCTCTTTTGAAAAAAAGAATAAAATTCAGACGCATAAGTATATGTCTACATATATTTACTAATATAAGCATTCAAAGAACTGAGTGATCAAAAAAAAATCAAGGCAAATATTCTTTAGCTACTAAGAGATGACATAGAGAGAAATTGCTTCAAGAATTGCTCTAGGAGGACTTTGCTTAAGGATAGAAATTTCAATGGAATTAAAATATGTAACAAGTTAAAGTGAAATGGGGAAAAAAAATGAGTGCAGGATTTTTCAGTTATTTCTTTTCATCTTAACAGTAGGACAACTTTTCAGGACACAGTTTCTCCAGAGGGGTGTGGAGGTGGGGGGTGGGAAGAGTGAAATAAGTGCTAGGAATGCAACACGCAGAAAAACTACATGATGACAGAAAATTAGATCATTATCCCCGACTTCATGTCACCAGACCCCTACAAAATAAACCCCTCAGGGTTCTGAAAATGCAATAGAGAGGCTAAAAGCTATCTAAATAGCAGTTTGCTTATGTATCTAACGGAAGCTGAGAAAAAAAATCACAATTTAACTGCATCTCCATAACTCATTGACACTTTTTTCTACTGAAAATATAATAGATATAATCTATTAATCTAAATATATTAGATAAAATCTAATCTTAAGACATAATATTTGATAATAAAAAACAAGACAAGGCATTGCAAAATATACCTGTCGATAAAATCAAACCAGTATACAGTTGACTATCAAAGATAAAATGTGTTCTTTAATAATGGTCTTTTTAGATAACTGTTCAAAACTTGAGAACTCCTCTAAAAATCAAGTTTTTCCTTTTTTTAAAAAAAAACCAGGGGAAATGAAAGAATGAGTTATATATTAAAAAAATGGAACTACTATTCAGAGGTAAAATCAACTATGATCTAAAAATGATAAATTGATGTGAAATAAACAATGAAAAAAGTAATGGAATTGTTTTACATATTCATAGGAGAGGCAACAGATGAGCCTCACAGAATGAAATGTATTTGGATTCTATTGCAGAATTGGATACATCTTATAATAGAATATTTTAAAAAGGTATTTTGGTCAAATATTCACTAAATTGTTTCTCAATTCTGATGTCTTTCAAATGAAATAATATTTTTTTTTCTATCCATACTGTTCACAGAATATGGAAACAATTTGTCAGTGTACAATGATTCACTGATTTTAATCAAGTATTCTTAATTTATCTTTTATAATTCAGGCTGCAGTAATTCAAACTTGCTTGGAATAGAAATTGATTGAAAGACTGTAACCAGCAGTAGAATATACTGAAAAGCATAAGTCTGAGACGAAGCTTTCAGTAATACATTGCTAAGTTTTTTGCTGTCTGATTCCAATACAGTTCTGGTGAATGACCGTTTCCACTGAGACTTTCTTAAAGAGGTGGATCAAGCCTCATCTGGGGTCTTAATGCCCTTTAACCACTATTGCAGTGACAGAGGTAGTATGGTGAGCAAAAATACTTACTGTCTTAGCTTTTATTTGTATTAAGATAGAAATTTCTTCAGTGATCAGTTCTGACTTTTCCTTAAAGGTATATTATGACTTTTTCAAAATCTGAATTTAAGGCCAACTCTTCGGCTGTCATAAGCCCATTATTCCTTCTGATTTTAACTCAGCTATGCCAATTTATACTAATGTTCTGCCCCTATCATAGGTAAAGCTGAAAGTAAAAATCCATCCCATGTATAAAATTGTATGTGTGTGTTTACGTTTATACACACATATTCACATGTGTATGCTTATATCCACTTAGAAATACAAATTTACATGAATCAACAGACTCATGTGTATACATGCATATAGAATCATCTGGTGGGAAAAGATCCCTTGGATCTTTGAGTCCAGCCATTCCTATCTGCCACTAAACCATGTCCCTGAGCACCTTATCTACCTGTCTTTTAAACACCTGCAGGGATGGTGATTCAACCACCTCCCTGGGCAGTTTACTCCAGTGCCTGATGACCCTTTCTGTGAAAAAAATTTTTTGATATCTAGTCTGAATCTCCCCTGGTGGAGCTTGAGGCCATTCCTCCTTGTCCTGTCCCCTCTCACTTGGGAGAAGACACCAGCATCTTCCCCTCTACAACCTTCTTTGAGGTAGTTGTAGAGAGCAATAAGGCCACCCCTCAGCTTCCTCTTCTCATGAACATGACTTTGTAAGAATAATTCCCAGTAAGTGGAATGCTGAAAGATTTGTTTTGTAATCCTATTGAACACTAGAAAAGAAAACAAGAAAACAAGCTCTGAAAGACTATACTGTTAATGTACTGTAGATTATGCATAAACTCCAGTGCACATAATGCTCTGGAACCCTATGCAGGGTAGATACAGCAGATGGATCAGCTATAGTGCTGTGACTTCAGAGTAAGGTATCATAACTCTTTTACTAGCAGATTACTCAAAAGGACAATGTGAAGTATATATACATTGAATATACCATGGTCTACCTGATTGGTACAGTAGTGTGCTAAAACCCCACCCTGATGTTGACGTTTTATGTGGGAATTAAATTAATTAAACAGCCAAGGTTGAGCCATACTACCACTAGTAAAAGGGACAAAATGGCTAAACATAGGACAAGTGGGCTTGCAGATATTGGAAGCAGCCTGCAGTTTGTATAAGTCTGCCCTTGGAATAAAAATGCATCCAGAGTTCAGGCTTGTAGGCAAGTACATCTGGCCATGATCTGGTACCTGGAATTTTCTGTGGAGGGCTGGTGACATCAGTGTTCCAGCAAGAAATGCAGAGAGCTTGTTGTTTACTTTGATATAATTGTATTTCTGAAGCAGGAAAGATGATAGGGCCATTGCTCTACTTCTGTATCATCCAGAAAGCAGAGATTTCTGCTTTCATTGTTTCACTGGAGTGAAAGTATTTAGATCCTCATAATCTCTCTCTCAAATCCCTGCATGGATACAACAGAGTGTTCTGTTCCTCTACCGAGTCTAACTGCGGAGATGTTTTTATTTTGAAGTTTTATTTGAAGTTCAATATGAAATTGTCCATAAAATATAATTTTACCTTAACTGTATTTTTTTTTACTTTAGAATATATTTTGTCTGCATACATAAGTACATGCCATGGGTTTCCACCTCTGTCTGAGATTGCTTTTAGTTCTCATTTGAAGCATACATTAGCCTGCAATGACATTTTTGAAGAATGAACTCCAGTCCCCATCTTTATATAAAAATCACAGCTACTGTTTGGAAGATGGTTACTCATAAATTGTCTCTAGTCTGGATTAAATACCAGTGGGTCGGGATTTATGTCCTGATAGAAGCCTATGACCAACTTGAACTAGTGCATTCAGGCTTTTTTTTGAAGGTCTGGTATTCTGACTTTTCCTGTGATCTGAGTAGGAAGTTTGTAACTCGTGCTTTTGTACTCTTATGAGAGAGCCTAAAAGCTGGATACTGCACTGTGTAATCTTTCGGTGTCTAAACCCTCTATTTAATCTAGCATTTACAGTTCTCTTCTGCCTTTCGCAGTTGTACCCTTGAATTAATCTCCCATTTGACACAAAAAAGACTGGCTTGTGAAGGGGCTTTTTTTGCAAGTAATAATTTTTGTAGCATCACAGTTCTTTCAGGGTTACTAGGTACATAAAGGGAAATTTAATTTCCTTTATTCTTCTGTTTACCTTTCCTTGGTCTACTAAGAATTTTAAGAATACACTTTCTCTGCTCAGTATAAAAATCAATGGTAGAAACAAGAAAAAAACCTACCCACTTGTTACAATTCTTTTGTAGCTTTCATTATTTTAATCTTGTCTTTTCACTGTTTTTGTGTATATGGTATTATTTATCACCAGCTCAACTGACTAGCATATGTACTATCTAACACTCAACAGATAAACAATACTTTGGGGCATTTCAGCAGGATTTCTGTTTGAGTTTTCAGGTTAGCAGCAGCAAGTTGTGGAATGTCCAATTACCTTGCACTGATAGCTACTGCAAATGCTACACACTGACTACAATGTATGCTAGGCAGCTAATCTGGTGTATTCTGGCACTGACTTTACTATGTTCACATTGCATGGAAATACAACTCTGTTCAGGAAGTCTTGGGAATAAATCTGGAACAACTACTTTAATTCCAAATGTTGGAAAGTTTTTCTCAAGCTTCATTTTTTTCCCTTTTCTAGGCTGACTCCTATGTCTAGTCTAAGTACTCAACCATAAAAGCAGTAACTGAAGGCTATAAGGCACAATGGATAGCATTGTAGAGATGCACTGCTTCACAATTAAGTGCAGCACATTAATCCCAGGGTTAATATGACTATATTGCTTCTGATTGATATATAAACTAACTTGTCTGACTCTGCACTAATCTCTGTGGTGTCACACAGATGTGTCCTGCATATGGTGAGCTGCAGAAATACCATTTAAGTTTAAAGACTTCTGTTACATTATGAATCCACTGAGAGACAGAAAATGCAGAACCAGATTACTGTTGTACTTGTATTCTTTTCCCCTATACTTCTGTCTAGACATGTATGAGTATGCGCACTATGAGAGTTAGAATTACATAGGAAAGTATTTAAGAACATAAGTCTGTGTGGTGCTGTGAACCCTTCTTGGGCCACCTGCCCTTCCATGGTAAGTCATGTTGTAGGAAATTATTCCCATTTTGTCCTCACATTGTAAGAATGCAGTGAGTTGGAATGTTACAGTGCTCCCTTAATGTATTGAAATTGCTTTGCCTAGGAAAGGACCCTTGAGAAAGGGTCTGTCAGTCACTTCCTGAGAGCCTGGTACATCCACTACCTGGATGATAGCAATGATAACAAAACTGTACTTTGCGGAATGTGCTGGAATCATACATTTGATATAAAGTACTGTGGTTAGATAACAGAACCCATGGCAAAAAATACTGATCAAAGTTAATCATTTGCAATCCTATGAATAATGAATGAAAGTGAGACACCACAGTGGGCTGTACCCAGCATCTTCCTCTGAAATGATGTGCCATGTCACCCGCTGAGATGAGTACCAGGGTGAGGCTAGGCTTCTGACGACTCAACAATTGCCTGATGAGAAAGCTGAAGTATCTCACTGATCTCAAGAAAAGGGCAATTTTGGCCAGGCTGACCTCTTTTTGTTCAGATCCATAAACCTCTGTATGTGTGAATAGATATTACTGCATGTATTATTTCACTTAACATTGTAGTAAGCGTAATGTGAATCTTGACATCTTCGAATCTGCATAGAAATCATCAATTTGATTATAGAAAATTTTGTTGAATCACTTTGCATCACTTCATCAATCAGCTGATGATTTAGTGTTGGTAACAATTATATTCCTTGATCTTGTGATCTCTCTCAATAAATTTTAAATTGCTGCTAAGTCCGTCTCCTAATATTCTATCCACAGCAATCCAAAATTACGGATAAAATTACTGGAAACATAAGTACGTGTCACAAGATTCCTTATTTCAAAACAAATTTTAGATTCTATTCCCTGTCTTCTTGACCCTTCCTGAAAATATTTGACAGAATGAACTATAATTTTGTTAAGGAGTTTTCATTATTTGAACATCCTCTTCAATAACTGGTGCAATTATGTCAGCGTCTGATGAAGTTCAGTGAGATTGATATGGGAGTTCAAAAACGTATCAACCTGCAGTTTCAGAAAAAAAGGTAATTCTGATGTACTTTGGCATATATTTTGGTAAGATTTCTCCCTTTAGATCACAATGTTTACTTAGATTAAGTATTTCAGATAGTACTTATTGAATATAATTTCCCATTAGAAAAGAAATTCAGATGATGCAATCTTTAATAACTGCCCATACAACATGCTTCTTTTAGACTACTGTATTGTGTTGTGTCTTTTAATTTTTTTTCCTCTTTTATACTGTGCATTTTAATCAGTTTTCAGAGAATTCCTTTTTACTTTCCCTGCTAAGCAGAATTTGTATTTAGTGAAAGTTCTGTTTATGGGTTTTTCTTTATTTCCAACTGTGTCATAGTTTAGTAAATTATTCCAAAAGTCATTAATATTTTTTGTTTGTATGCTATCTGCTGTAAGACTACAGACATTTAGTTTTAATGTTTGGTTTTGAAAGTCTGTTTTCCTTTTTTTATTTCCTACTGTGTATGTGAGCAATTGAGTAATATCTCAGATTAAAGCTGTTGAAATAATGGAGGGTGTTTCTTCTACTTTTAAGCTGTCAGTCTGAAAGTATTGTCTGTAACTCTAACAATGTTGTGTGAACTTGAGTATTCCTTAATAAGTACTATCTAAATCATTGACTATCACCAGCTTTTTTTAACGTTCTGCCTATTTTTTCTGAAAAAATATTAAATATGCAGTCTTATTCTCTTCAAAATAATGTGATATCATGTGTCTGGGAATATTGCTGGTAGAAAGAAAAATAAGAAGGAAGAGGAAAGCATAATACACTGAGACATCAGAGAAAAAAACTTTAGCTCTTGCCTGAATAATATATCTTTGTGTTACATTTAAATTTACTATAGTAAACATTTCTAGGAGATTAAATATCAGAAAACAGTTCTTTCCTGCTTTCAAATAGTCAACTAATATAGAAAACCTCTATGATCTTCTTGGATCTCATTAGCTTTTTAATTGAGTAGAACACCCAGGTGTTCTCTGATGGAGTTGCAGATTCTCAAAGATCTCTATTAAAATTTTGTTTTATTTTATGTGCTATTTCCTTTTCTCTGAAGTAAGAATGAATGTGAAACAATAATTTAACTTCCTATTCAACTCAGCAGGTTGTTTAAAAAAATCTGATCATCAGATAAAATGAGAGCTGTATCACAGTTAGAGTCTCAATATTTCTGCATCAGGAAAGAATGATTTTTTTTCACATTTAACAAATCCACCACAACCACTGGCCAAAGATACTCACTTATAGGAAAGACACATTCTCTCCTCTAAGGAGATGCAACCCATGTCCTGAAACTCTGATGCCAATGGAAATTTTCCTACTAAGTTCCAAAAGTCCAGACCTGGTCATTAAGGAAAAAGAAAAAAAAAAAACCTCTTTGATGGTAGTAAGATCTACTTCCTATTGATCTGGACATATATGGGTCAATAAATCTTGTGTTGAGAGGTTTTGTAATCCATTATCAGTGAATGATTGACTCTTGACTTGGCTGTTTGCTTCTCTTACAATATTTACAATAATTTTCTATGTAATATTATCAGTATGCTAGATAAAGGTAAAGATTTAGTCCTTCAAATTAATCATATCCCAGTAATGGTTTTACATATTTAGCAATGATATTTAATGAATTCCTCACTACAAATGTCACAGGAGATAATCTTATAGACCATTAGACGGGGGGAGAGGTAGAAAGAAAAAAAAATCTGTTTTGTTACCAAATATGAATTTTTGTACTGTTTTTCACAGTTATAACAATGAATTTTTTAATGGAAACAAATGTAAGAGAGAAAAGATGTTATCTGTCCACTCTGTTTACATTCTGTGTCTCTGAAGTGACTGAATTCCCAAGCGGTGTTTACAGTGGTCCACCTACAGATCAGTAGAAGATCTAGATTTGAGAATGTAAGCCAGCAAAAGCTTTCATTATATCAGCTTTTGGTCTGATAAGTAAGTCAGTCTTTAAAAGAAGTCAGAGTACAGGAACAAGTTTACCCATAGCCTGCAGTGCCCAGGCTAAATGCTCTACTACCCTCACATTTAGTTGGGGAACTGCCTCTTTCTGCTGATGCTAGTTACAGCTTTAGCTGGCTTCTGTAGAGACCTCAGCATCTTAGATGTGCTTTCAGAACAGACACTGAGTTGGACTACTTTAAGCAAAATATTGCTTTTAAGAGATTCTGTGAGATCATCTATTAACAATTAGAGAGTTCAACTATTTTAAGACTGTGAACACTCTGAACTGTCTCAGAGGAACATAGGCAGTTTTAAAGCGGATATAGAACATCAATAATGTCAGGATTTCAGTATTTCTGGGTTTAGGTGGATGCTGAGTAAAGGTTTCCACAGTGGGGCATTACAGACATATTTCACTGTTCCATACTGAGGCAGCAGTACAAAAGCATAGTGCTGTGATAAATCTGTTTTTTATTGATATCTCTAAGAGACTGAAATGTGTAGCAATCATCTCTAGAACTACTTTTCAGATTTTATCTTTGTAGAATCAAGTAAGCCTGCTTAATTATTACAAAAATTCTAACTTAAACCAAACTTAAATTGTATTGTTTTATTTTTTAAAGTCATTTTATAAAGAAGGACCCATACTATATGCCAGTCCAATATAAGTTCATCTAATTATAACAAGAAGTTAATCTCTTCAGCCACGGTTTAAACTGTTCTTTGCTTTTTTCAAACAAAAAAGCCAAACAATAGACTTCTAACTACTATTAAACCAATACATTTGAAATACTACTAAGATAATTTTATTTCAGTGAGTTTATTTGTGATACAATAGGGCTTGGCAGTTACCTGTTGTTTAAGGTTTACCAGAATAAATGTAATATTTCAAGTTTTAAAGTCAGATTGATTTTATGCATTTCTCTTTCATTTCCACTGTTGTAAATCTAAACTAAAATCACTGCTACAGCAACAGAAAGGGAAAACTATAACCTGTACTCTGTCACCCCACAGCCAAACACTATAATCCAAACACTACGTCCAAATAAAGTAGAGCTAACATATAGATTTTCTTAACAATACGAACATTCTGGGTTTTGCTTAAGTTAAACCCTATTCATGGGAAAATAATGCCCAGTGAAGTTGTGCAACTAAGTTAATACAGAATGCAAAAGGACATTTATTCCTACGATTGTTTTTCATTCTTGCAGTTACATCTTTTCCCTACACGGCAATGTAGTTCTGCAGATGGGTCCTCAAAACCAATTTTTCAACCTGTTTGAACAGAATTCAAGCATGTGTATTGTACAATGTATTCTCTTTAAAAAAGAAAACAACAACAAAAAAATGGAAGTATATTTTAATGGATCTGTGATATATAGAACTGCGTATCTTAAATAAAGCTTGAGAAAGCCTAAAAGTACTATATATTTGAAGGTAGGAGAAAATTAGAGTACATGGATTGTTGGGCTAACAGATTCAGGAGAAAAAACAATTTTGCTTCTGTCTAGGGAAACCAGTAATGGATGTGTTTTCAAGTGGTGTGACTTCCAGTGCTAATATGAGCCCTCTTATGCATACAGATATATCGCTTTCTGGGAATTGAAATAAGGGAAGTAGACATTTTTTGTGAAGAAACTTGGAGGCACTACACTGAAATTATTATGTTTTTATCCCTCTTAGATACATCAAAGGGAAAAGCTAATATAAAATAATACTTACAACTGAGAAAAATTATTACATAAACATCTGGTCCCCATGACTAATAGCAACCCATGTGGCTTAGTCCTGTTGGCTTGGCTTGACCTGTGAGCTATTATGTAGAAAGATCTAATCTACAAATCTTCCTTTTTAAAAAAAATTATTTTGTTCTGTATAGATATAATGGGATTTCACACCAAGTGAAACAGGCAATATATGCAGCTTACCACAGCCTAGTAATATAAAATTATGTCTTAAGGAAAAAAAAATCAAGGCAACTAAAATTCAGCTTACTAGGAAAATCTATTTCTTTTCTTGATGAGTACCTGTGTCATAATAATTCAATAGGAATAAAACAGACTACTAATAAGTAAAGTTATTATACTCTGAGTTCTTAATTTCCATTTAAAACCTCTCACTTCAGTGTTCTATTTATCCTCCTGTTGAAAAATGAAATATATTGCACATCAGTACGGATTGTAAAAAAGTTCTCATAACTTTTTTTTTTAACAACATTACTCTGAAATTCATCTAATTTAGTTTGCAAATATATCATACAAATGCTTATTACACTTCTATTTTTACAGTTCTTTTATTATTGTGATAATTTTTGTGCACAGAGTATAATGATGCTGATATTTAGATGCATGTTATAAATCTACAGTTGTTACAAAGGTTAAATCCTTTCCTCAATTTGAATTGCATAGCCTCTACTTCATCCATATTTTTTAAAGAATTTAGCTTCTCAAAGTCTATAGTGAGCTGATATGATATGTATGGAAAATGAATTTGTTCATTCAAGTAGAATTTTCTGCTGAGGTGAGCCCTTTATTTTTCACTGAGATAACCTTCCATTAAAATAAAACATCTGAAAAAGAGTCAGCAATTCCGTAAGGCCAACATCAAATACATTTAGAGAGCTCGATGCAAGAAAAACGCAACTGAAACAAAACAAAAAGCCACAGTTCTGTATTATTTCTTGTTACATGCCTATTTTTTAAGCAATGCCGATGCTATTGAATCTAGTAATATATATATATATTTTTAGTGAAGAGAATAAAATCTTCAGTCATACCACATACCTGCCTAAGGTTAAGAGAATATATGCATCTTTATTAAAGTTTCTGGGGTAGCCATTACTCCAACATGCATTAAATTCAAAAGATGCCTGTGAAAGAGCAATTACTTGCCAATCCCAACTTAATGCTCAAAATATTTATAATTGTATAAGAACTGTAAAAAGAAAGTAATTCTGAATGAAATAGCTTTTCAGGAAGATGCCTTCCCCTTTTTCACCTCCTCCTGGATAATACTGTTTATACAGTGATCACGAAAAAAAAAAAAATACTTACACAATTATTTTTTCCAGATAAATTAATGTGCCTTTCTTACAGAGAATACAAGGTGAACCAAAGAAAATGGCATGCATAAAGACTGAGCTGCCCAGATGGTCCATCAACAGTTAATTAAGTGGCAAACATAGAAGTATCTCTGATGCTGCCAACAGAACTGCCGGCAGAGTCTGCCATGGGTTCAAATTTAGATTGCTGGAGGAAAATCTGCAGATTGGCATCGGTTTCTTGTGATGCTCATCTGAAAAGTAGACAGAGTAAATTTCACAAACTACTTCTGAAAATGATAACAAGAGTAAGGGAAAGGCTGCCTGAACATATTATTAATTATAGTATATGAGTTTATCATGCATATATTACTAAGGTAAATCCAGAGAAGAGCATTAGTGACAAAAGGAGACCAGTTGCTGTCAACTGCTCTCCATGAGAAATTATTTGGTAGTCTCAGAGTGTACATTCACTTCTTGCTGTTCTCAAAAGAATCTGGTATTCTTTCCATCAGACTGGCAGTCAAAGCATGAACATGTGAACTTTGTTACCTACGTATTTCCTGGGATAGTCTTTCCAGTGAAAGAGCACTAGGATTGCATGTTAAAGACTTTACCTATGTAGACAGCACTGTGAGACAATTCTGCTGCCTCAAGTTGTCAAACAAGCACCAAGCTGTGTCTTCTCTGACACCCTGTTCCTGTGATATTCAATTTTTGTTGACTTCTACCTTCATTGCCCACCTCTACTTCATCTGTCCTGCAAATTCTTACCTTTTCTGATGCAGTCTGTATCCAAAGAAAGAAATTCTGTAGTGTTTTACTATCCCTTATTAAAAGAGATTAAATCATGGTTTTGGAGTATAGAAATAAGGTTTCAATATATCTTTCAGGTAAACTTTAACTCTTTGTAATATTTTTCCCCTGAAAATATGTCTGTTTTTCCAATTAATTTAATTTCATTGTCAATGAGAAATCTATAAAATGATTGCCACATTTCTAAATGTAAATCTAGCCAGCCTTAATTTAGTACAATTATAAAATTTGCACTCTGACCCAGATTTATGTATAAAAACACTAAAAATTATTTAGGCAAGAGAGAAGTCATGGAACTGGTTAATAAGTGAATTAAAGTTTCCTCCTTTGAAATTTGTTCATAAATCCTCATAAAAGAGGAGCAATCATGAATACTTTAAAACCAAAAACTCTTTAGGCTTCCTTAAATATTAATGTAGCAAAGAGACAACAATAAATATCAATTAGGGACATATAATATTTCAACTACTATGATATGAAACTACAAGAAAATCAAACCAAAAGTATTGACATGAGATAACATGTCATTTCTCATACTTTGTCATTAATTTTTTTGTATATTTAACCAGATGTTAATTGGTTTCCCCTGGAAATTGTTTCTCAAGAAATGGTTCCACTATATATCTTACAGAAATTAGTTGGAAAGACCAGAGAAGACAGAAGGTGGTCTGAGACCAAGTCACCCTTTCAAGTAAGTTACTATTTTTCAACAAGAAAAGTGAAACTGCTTAAACCACTTAGTTTTCAACTTGTTTGAATGAGTGACTCCATTCAGTTTTTAACTACTGTAAAATGGATAATCATCAATAGTATTCCCAAATATTCTTTAAGTTGTGTGAAATCAGCTGGTTTCCAATTGCCTAAGCGGTATGTTTACTAAGTGTTCAAATGGATATTGCTGTTCTTGAGTTAGAAAACTATGATTCCACTTTTCCTACTGCTGCTGTGTCTGGGGGAACTTATGCAGGCAATGTACATGTTCTGAAAAAAACACACAGTATTGGCTATGATACTACAAGAAAAAATGGTGCCCCAGAACAGCATCAAAAAATTATTTTCTTGTATTGAAAGTGCAGTTGCATGTGGAGTTTCATCTGTTCTTGAAAGGTAGTCTTTTTAAATATGGCACTCTTTCAACCACCGCTTGGCTGATCCAGCAAAATCTATTTGCTCTATTTACAATAAAAGATTAAATAGTCACAGACCTGGAGACTATCGCTATTAAAGACTCACAAACCTGGCACATCTGTACTTAGTTTCCATCTACATGCACTGCAGCCAGTGTATTCTAGTGAGTGCAACCAAAATAAAACTGAAAAAATAATCTAACAAGGAAGTCACTGGTACTATTAGACACAGTATATCATTCTGCACTGCTTTTATTCTTCCTCTTATTTTAGTTCCCTGTGGAACACGAGGCAATTTAAAGCCAATAACAACTACAGAACTTGCACGCAGATCTACATTCTGCATTTATTTTCTCCAAGGTCAAACCTCACAGTTCTCACAGTTCAGCAAGGAAAGGTAGACACCTTTTCAGACAAAATATGCTTTTGTCTGATAAAATCTAATTCAAGAATATGAATTACCAAAGGAAGGATTGTTAAAACAGAGATTGACACAGGTGATATTCAGGATCAGGTAACTAATAAAGATCAAAATTTGAACTGTGTTGAATGTTACCTTTTTCAGTTATGACCTTACCACATTTCCAACCATGAACAATTAATTATTTCTTAGAAACTAAATTAACAGTAAGTTTAATTTGGTATAAAAAAATTTGTTTAATTTTATTTTTAGTGTTTGGTGGTTTGGTTCCTTTTTATATATTTAGAAAAACTTTTGAACAAAACATTGTTAAATGGAAGCAGAGAAATATTTATTACTATTATTACTATTGTTATTATTATTATCAGTGAATTTTTATACCAATGTCTCCTGTCTGGGTATGTTGAATTCTCAGGACTATAAGACATCCCACAGTTTAATAGGTTCTCCAGGAGGTAACCAGAAAGAATCACTAAACCAGTAGTAAAAGCATTTATCTGGAGATTAGGTTTCAAAACATGCAGAAATTTGTACATTGACTAGACATACAATTTCACCTGAGAAACAGTAAGCAACCCCGTTTTTTTTCTCTTTTTTTTTGGTCACTTTAATTATTGTTTTAGATGGATGAAATACCTTAGTCAGAATTCTTGTTTGCTTGCTTTCTTGCTTATTCATCTTTAAATTAACTAGAACAATTTTTTCTAAACATCCATTTTTCAATGATGTGAAAAAATTTGATCCTTACAAATAATTGAAAGGGTTTTTACATAACCATTCAAATCTTAGGAGAATATGTATTGCTGCAATTAATTGCAGAAATTCCTTGAAATCACCTAATGGCAATTAAAAGTCTATGAGCATATGATTTCATATCAGATTGATTGCTTTCATATGCGCCATCTTTTCATTCTTCTGCTGCGTGCTTAGTTTGTACCTCAAAAACATCAGTCCAGGAACAGTCAGCACAGAGCAGAATGGGAATCAAGAACCAAGCCTTTATTCTGCAGCAAGAATTTTAAACAGGAAGGCAATCAGGATGTTTGTAATATCACTACTGTTTATGTACTAACTCATCAAAACACTATTGTCTTGTTTGCTAAACTCATATAAGGTAGGGACCTGCCAATAACCAGTGTTTTATGAACTTAACATGTTTCATTAGATGTCATAAAACACTATCAACGAAGTGAGAAAGAATAACTTTTCTAGTACCTTTCCAAGAAACAAAAATACAGTGGTGATAAGAGATAGTCGATGTATGCTGACTTTTGCAGCAAGGTACAAAGGCTAATAAACCCTTCACTGCTGGTCTGCACAACACATGGCAAATGAAGCTACTTCTTTGGCTTGCTTCACTGCAGTACATTCACAGAGCAATCTGCTTTGCCTGGCCTTGTGCTGATTGAGAAGAGCAGCAGTGACTTAACAGCTGCTGTTCTTTCCCTTCCACGTGATTAGCAGTAAGTTTCAAAAGGATCTGTATTACAAACTGTATCTAGAATAAAAATGCCATACAGAAGAAAATAGGAGGTAAATGAAAAAGAAGTGAAGTTATGCTGGGAAAGGAGTCTGGGGAACCCTGTGTTAAAAAAAAAGTATGAAAGTTTTGGAAGATCATCCACTCATTTAAATTACTTCCTTGTGTCAGCTGATGGGAGGCTGACAGTGCCCTGTATTGCTACGAAACTCCCACTTGATTCTAACGCTATCAATAGGCTAGGGCCATACTTGGAAGCTGTGTGAGAATAGAACATTGCCCTCTCTCAGGTACTCTACTCTACAGGCACATGTCAACTGTGTTTTAACCCATATTTTGATCCAGACACCTTTTGTGTATCACATGCTTTCAGGCTCAGTTCGGATATCAGTAAGAATATGGAGTTCAACCAACAGTATTCTAATAAGAATTTTTTTTTTCTTCTCCTCAAATTAAATTTATGGTTGAAGAGAAAATTGTGATTATGTAGGACTGAAGACAAGGGGATGTGAGAGGTAGGAATCATGGTCATTCTTACCTCAATCCAGTTTTCATTCTCAAACTACATTCTGAGAAGCATCCTCCATAGTTTTGTTGGTTTTAGGGGTTTTGTTCTCAGAAGTTTAGTTCTTTTACTTGTGTGCTGCTTGATGGAAATACATCAAATTCTTATCAGAGGCAGTCAGTGAATAAAACAAAGGTCTAAATGCTAATATGAATAATGAAATTTCCATGGTGGCACACAATTGAAAGAGTAGAAATTGCTAAAGCATAAGGAAATAAATTGTATTTCGTGAAAATCTCTCTACTGAAAAGACATTACATACAAATATAATTTCTAAAATATATCCATGTAGATTTTCGCTCACGAACAAAAAGCTTTAAATGCCATTTTTATATTCATAGAATCACAGAATCACTAGGTTGGAAAAGACCTTTGAGATCATCAAGCCCAACCATAACTGTCCACTGCTAAATCATAACCCTAAGCACTTAATCTACCCAAATTTTAAATACCTCCAGGGACAGTGACTCAACCACCTCCCTGAGCAGCCTGTTCCAGCGCTTGATAACACTTTCAGCAAAGAATTATTTTCTAGTGTTCAGTCTGAACACCCTCTGGCAGAGCTTGAAGCATTCCCTCTCATCCTGTCACCTATCACGTGGGTGAAGAGGTTACTGTCTACTGGTAGCTGTAGACAGTAATAAGGTCATTCATGAACCTCCTCTTCTCTGTGCTAAACAGTTTTTGTTCCTTCAGCTGCTACTTGTAATACTTGTTCTCCAGCCCCTTCACCAGCTTTTTTGCTCTTCTCTGGACACACTCAAGGAGCTTAATGTCTTTTTTTGTTATGAAGGACACAAACCTGAACACAGTATTCAAGGTGTGGCCTCAGAACTGCAGAGTATAGGGGCACAATCACTTCCCTGGCTCTGCTGGCCATACTGTCTCTGATACAAGCCAAGATGTTATTGGTCTCCTTGGTCACCTGGGCACACTATTGGGTCTTGTTCAGCCACTGTTGACCAACACCCCCAGGTGCTTCTCTGCCAGGCAACTTTCTAGCTGCTCTTCCCCAAGCCTGTAGTGTTGCATGGGGTTATTTTGTCCCAAGTTCAGGACTTGGCACTTGGCTTTATTGAACTTCATACCATTGGTCACAGCCTATCAATCTAGCCTGTTCAGATCCCTTTGCAGAGCCTTCCTACCATCCAGTGGATTGACACTTCCTCCCAGCTAAGTGTTATCCGTGAAGTTACTAATGGTACATTCAATCCCTTCATCAAGGTCATTGATAAAGATATTGAATGGAACTGAACTTTGGGGAACAGCACTTGTGACCAGCCCCCAACTGGATTTAGCCCCATTTATCACCACTCTTTGGGCCTGGCCAAAGATTTAAATCCAGCAGAGGGTTTGACTGTCCAGGACAGAAGCAGACAGTTCGTCAAGCAGAATACTGTAAGAAATGGTGACATAGACTTTCCTGTTGTCCAAATACACTACATCCACAGCCTTTCTTCATCCAGTAAGTGGGTCACCTTGTTATAGAAGATGATTAGTTTAGTTTGGCACGATCTGCCTTTCATAAACCCATGCTGACTGGACCTGATCTGGTTTTCTTGCATGTGCTTAATGATAGCACTCAAGACCACCTGTTCCATGAATTTCCCTGGCACTGAGGTCAGACTGACAGACCTGTAGTTCCCTGCATCCTCCCCTCAGCCTTTCTTGCAAATAAATGTAACATCTGCCAACCTCTAGTCAAGTGGAACTTCCCTAGTCAGCCATGATTTCTGGTAGATTATGGAAAGGGGTTTGGCAAGCACCTCCACCATCTCTCTTAATAACCTCAGTTGGATCCCATCCAGCCCCATAGAATCATAGAATAACCAGGTTCAAAGAGACTCACTGGATCATCGAGTCCAACCATTCCTATCAAACACTTAAACCATGACCCTCAGGACCCCGTCTACCCGTGTCTTAAACACCTCCAGGGAAGGTGAATCAACCACCTCCCTGGGCAGCCCATTCCAATGCCCAATGACTCTTTCTGTGAAAAGCTTCCTCCTAATCTCCAGCCAAAATCTCCCCTGGTGGAGCTTGAGGTCATTCTCTCTTGTCCTGTCCCCTGTTACTTGGGAGAAGAGGCCTGCTCCCTCCTCTCTACAACCTTCTTGCAGGTAGTTATAGAGAGCAATGAGATCTCCTCTCAGCCTCCTTTTTTCCAGGCTAAACAACCCCAGCTCTCTCAGCCATTCCTCATAGGGCCTGTTCTCCAGCCTCTTTACCAGTTTAGTTGCTCTTATTGTGTTTGTGAAAAGCTTATTGGCTGAGCAGGTCTCTAACCATTTCCTCTTGGATCATGGGAGTTCTGTTCTGCTCTTCCTCCCTGTCTTCTTCTCATGAGGCTGAGCACTCAGGGAACATCTTACCTTACTGCTACAGACTGAGGCAGAGAAGGCATTAAATACCTCAGCCTTATCCTCATCCTCATGACATCTCCCACAAGCCCTTCTCTGTTCACAAACAGCAGGTCCAGCAGAACACTGACATTAACCAGAGGTGTCTTTTGAGTTAGATACACAGTAGAAGATATATCACCTCTGTAAACTTAAGCACTAAAAATTTCTAGATTGATCAGATGTTTTAGAAAATGAATTTTTATCAATAAACAAAATAAGTATAATAAAAAAAAAGACTGGCAAAGACTGTGTTTCATCTGCAGGTCAGATGTAGTACATCTCAAATTTAGGTGTTCAAAAATTATGTTAGAAAGCTGAGATTCTCAAGTTCTCAGTTACAATAAAAATGATAATTAAAAACAACTCTTTTATGTCATGCTTCCTGTGATAATTGTTATCATTGATTTATTGAAATAACAGAAAAGGTGTCCAGTAGCAAAACTCATATCTTTTATACTTTGTGTTTTTTTGAGAATGAAATCTATTTGTTCTATTTTCAATTTTTCTTCTCTCTTTTGTATTCGGAATACGTTCAGAAAATGACACAGTTGAACAGTGGAGCCTTCCTTGGGAATGACTCACTTCTTTTCATCATACTTCTCCCAGGTAAATTACCTTTAACAACAGCAAAAACGAGAAGAACTGATTTGACAAGTTGTGAGCATGTAAGCTTGCAAGTGTATTAAGAATTTGATCTACTTACTACTTCTAAAGGAAATAGACACTGTTTCCTGTTAGTTCAAATGGCATATTATTCAGAAACTATACTTAAGGGAAATATACCGTAATCTCATAAAATGCCTTTTGGTCAATCCTGGACAAGGGTCTGAAAAAGAATAACTATTCACAGGAATACTTCAAGGCAAGATATTAAACCAGGGGTTCAGTCTTGAACTCAGCAAACAGTGCTTTGAAATAAGTAGTTTCTACTGAAGTCTGATTTTCAGAAGATGAAGTTTCAGAAAATATTTTTATTTTTACTTGAAATTATTCGTATTTCATTTTATAAAGAAATTGTTTTCTCTTTTCCAACAGTCATTGGAATCCTGTTGTTCTGAAAGCATTAATTTACTAATATTCCCATCGCAGGCAGTTGGACTTCTGTGCAAGAAGAACTCAGTATAGTAGCCATTTTGCCGCCATGCCTCATTGGAAATACGTATTAAAGTTCACAGATTGAAAAGTCTAGATTCATGGTCATAGCATTTGTCGATTTATTCCTCACTTTAAATGATCATTCTTGTGAAGTATGACAATAACGTTCATCTTTAGAATATGATTTGAGTTTAGCAGGCTTAGAAAACTATTATGCATTTGGCTTTGAGATTGCTTTCACATTGCATAACTCGGGATTTGCCCAAAACATAAATACTGGAAAAGTTATACCTCCCTAGTAAAATAAAGTACAGATCAATTTATTCTCTGAAAATCTTTTCAGATGTTATGGGGATTGGGGTCCATGGATAAGGTCCATCCCAATTCCAAATTTAAGACAGGGAAAGGGGAAGGCTACAGAAGGATTTTTCCCCTGTGAAATTTTTCAAATGATTCTTGGCTGAGGGTCATTGGTTAATGCTCAAGTCAATCTTAGAGTTAAGGTGAGATTTAGAAGAAAGAAATAACACGTAGCTTCACATGGTATATGGAACTTAAAAGGCTCTGCCAAGGGAAAGGTTATGATAGAAAAAGATTCCTTCCCAAGTACTCTATAATCTTAATCATAGTAAAACCTTTTCCCATAGCATTCTCCTGCAGAAATTTTATGCTTATGGCTTGGATCAGTGTACTCTTCACTGGGTAAAAATCTGGCTGCATGACCAGGCCTAAACTGTTGTGGTGAATGGAGTTAAAACCAGTTGGTGGTCGGACACAAGCAGTATTCTCTAGGGCTTAATGCCGAGTTTTATTCTGGTTAGTGTCTTTATCAATGGGGAACAGAACTGAGTATACTCCCAGCAAGTTTGCAGACAACACCAAGTTGGGTGGATGTGTTGATCTGCTCAATGTTAGGAGGCTCTACAGAGGAATACGGACAGCCTAGATCAGTGGGCCTAGGTAAACTGTATGAGGATTAACAAGACTAAGTGTCAGGTCCTGTACTTAGGTCACAACAACTGAATGCAATGCTACAGGCTTGGGGACAACGTCAGGAAAGTTTCCTGATGGAAAAAGACCTTGGGTATTGGTCCATAGCCACCTGAATATAATCTGGCTATGTGCCCAGGTGGTCAAGAAGACCAATGGCAGACAGAGAGTCAACAAGTATGTGAATAAAGCGAGCTGGTGCACATACTTGGCTTTTCAAAAACTTTTCTACAAAGTGACTCACAAGGTCTTTAAGTGCTCATTACACTTGGAAATAAAATAGAAACCAAAATAGTGGAAGAACATGAGCCTTTTCCTCCAAGGACCAAGGTTAGCAGAGAGCTTGCCAGAACCTTGCCCTGAATTCTGGTCTGCTCAAGGTCACAGAATCACACAAATAAATTTTTGCACATAGGTTTATATAACTATAGTGAAAATTCGATGCCATTTCCTCCTATGAATCTAAAACTATGTATACAATCTTAAAGATAATATCTAAGTCTTAATTCACTCAGTATAATAAAATTATCAAGTATCCAAAAGAATGAATTTGGCAAATACTTTATCTAGAAAAATGGTTGAAGATCACTTTGTCTTACTAGTAAAAGCAAAACTAATCTCTCTGTAAGTTAATACAGCTCAGGGACATAGTTTCATGGCAGATAGGAATGGTTGGACTCAAAGATCCAAGAGGCTTTTTCCAGCCTGGTGATTCTTTGATTCTATGAACTTTCTATCAAAACTTAGACATAATACAGAAAATTATTTTAAAATATTTTGTCAAAAAATGGCATTAATTTCAATCTTGAACTGCATAGTAACATTAATAAATGCTAGTGGAGTTTCAAGAGACTATTGAAATGTTTTAAGCAAGTAAAAAAATGTCACAGAGATTGGTGAAATTGATCTTTCATCCTACAATGAGGATTCTTTCTGAACTCCAGTCAAATCAGTTTTTGAAAAATAAACATTACCTATTTCAGTGACAGGAGGAGGGAATGTTTCTTTGTATTTAAATTAGAATATTCTGTGGCCCCTCATGATAAATAAAAGGATTTTTTACTGTGGATTCTCATACTTTCTGCTAGTAACACAGATGTTCGTGTAAAACTAATTTTATTTAATCCAGTTTTGAACTATGCTTTAATCATAGGTAAAATAAGGCACAAATTCTATGTGTGCTTTATAACATTATCTGAGTATCCAGATTACCTGATGCTACTGCATGTTTATCTCTGTTTCTCTAACAGTCCCTTATTTTTCATGGTAACTCACAAATATATTATCCTACTTAAATCAAATCTGACAGAAAAATAGAATTATCAAAGCATTATCAGCCCAACAATTTTATGAAAATAAAAAGCTAAAAGAAGGTGAATAGATGAAAGAGAGCCTTCAGTCACGTTCCAGTGAGGAATTATCTATCCATTTGATCAACCATCACCTGGGTGGCAGCACTCAGAAGACCAAGAAGCATAAGCATGTTAAAGAGCCAAAGAAACTAAGCTCCAGAACAATTGCAATGTTTGCTGCTTTTATATTGAGTTGCAGGGGTAGTACCAGTAGACTCATTTGCTTTAGAATAGATCTTTAAGATCAGGAAGTCCACCCTTAAACCTGACACTGCCGAACCCATCACTGAATTGTTTCCCTAAGAATCACATTTACACATCCTTTAAATACCTCCAGGAATGGTGACTCAACCACTTCCCTGGGCAGCCTGTTCCCTTGACCCTTTCAGTGAAGAGTTTTTCCTAATATTCGATTTAAGCCTCACCAAGCACAACCTTAGGACTTTTCATAGTAGTGACAGACGTAAGAAGATCTGAGAGTGAGGACCTAAAAAACATCAGGGAGAACCTGAAGGAGTGGAGCATGGGAATGAACTCATAATACTGCAATGAGATGTCTGTAGAAGTAGACATACCTGGGTATACTATAGCATGTAGGTTCTTGGAAAAACTAAGAACACTGAGATTGAATTGGTAGGGGAAAAGTAGATATTATAAATGGGAATGCTGGGCAGTTGGAAGGGACGGCTGGTGATCACACAACAAATACATGTAAGTTCACTGTTGATGGAACAATTTGCCGCGAATACCTTAATTTGATATGAACAAACCATGTTAGGGGAAATAATAAAAAGCCTGAATTTATTACCATCAGAACAGATAATCACAAACTAAAATGTCATTCAGAAAATAAGATTTTACAGATTTCTCTAGAAGACCAATACAAGACAAAATAATGACCTGAAAAATATGACAAGCTGTTTAAAGGCACATCTCAGTGATTTGTATTAAATCAAGCCTTGGTTAGGCTTATACATTGTTAGGGGTGAAAAAAAAAAATTATTTGTTTCATTTTGTTGTGACAGCACACAAATATTGCTTCATGAAGATCTTTGTCTTCGAGATACTGCTATGTTTTTGAAACACCTCACAAAGCATTCATCAGAATTCATAAACCAACATAGTTTAAATTGTCATCAGCTTCTGAAAGAATGGAAATTATAAGTAATAAATATGAGATTTCTTCTGAAATTATATTAACATTAGAAGTAAAAATTAATGTGTTATGGTAACTTTTATTGATTATAAAAATATTAGATAATGAATGGAAGCATTTTTCAAAAAGATGGATTATATGTTTCTTGCAAACCTTTACTAGGAATGTTTATATGTGACCTCTGGGGTTTAAATTAATAATATCCAATAGGCTAAAGAAAATTTGTGTTTCTGTTATTTTTAATTTGCTACGGGCTTATGTTCTTTCATTAGCAATAACATTAGTTCTTATAAATAGTAGCTTTACAAATTAACAGATAGTGTCAATTCTTAGAAGAAACACACAACTATGACTTCTGCTGTTACTCTTGTGGATGGACATCAATGATTTGAAAGAAAGTAATCTGAAAATTCCAGATGCTAACAGGAACACGGGAGATACTTGGTGGCTTTACAAAATATATTTTGAAAAGCGTTACTGAGTATCTCTTTTTAAAAGTGAGAAGAAATTAATGAAAGCCAGAGGACTTGCTGCAGTATCACATTTTCACCTGTAAAACTTCCATAGTATTATTTATAAATTTGAAATAAAAGCTGACCAACTATTTACACACTTGGGAACAGATCAATCTCTACTGTAAACCTATTAACAGGAATTGATGTCAACAGAATATATTTTTAAGAGGAATATAAATATAGGAGGGTTTGCGCATACTAAGCTGGCTATACTAATCCTTAAGTAATTCTTGAGTGAATTTCTTTTTGTTGTTTATAACAAAACTAGGAGAGGTTGTTTTGAAAGAATCATTCTTGCTTATAATTTTTTCCTTGGAAAAAGTCTTACATTCAACACAACAGATCCATTAAACCTTGGATTAAATGTTTGGTCCATATTTATCCTGCAAGCTTTAGAGATGTAATATGAGGAGTGGAGGCTTTTACAGCTGGTTATTTCAGTCAACTAAGGTCTTAATTGCTCTCAGGAGACAGCTTTCTTTCCATTAACTTTAGGATAAGTCTAGAATGATTAGGATCTTAGCAGAGGATCCTCAGTTAAGTGCCTATGCTTAGCTGGGGTGAATCTATTTTAGCTATTTAATCCTCTCTACCTGTGTTTAAAATGGAAGGGAAAGGAAGGGTAAAGAAGACAAGGAAGAATAAATTACACATTCAGTAGAAAAGAAAAATTGTCATAACCGCCTTCACTTCCTTTTGTAGCTGGGTTATTCAGCTTGGACATAATTCCCTAGGCAAATGTGAAAGATGAGAACTCAACTCTGCTTGATAATACAAATGTTTTATCTAGAGCTGAAGTTAATCATTCTGGAGTTTAAGTTACACTTCTTCTACTCACTGTTCTGTAGAGTTACAGTGTATTCTTTTGGGCAAAAGAGTGGATGAACACCTTTCTTTCCAGAATGCAGTACCAACTGCAGCTATGGCAAAGGTATTTGCATGCTTTTGTTGACCACTGAAATACCATTCTTGTCCTACTTTTTCATTGTGCAGGCAGTTTGCTGAACTACATGGTATGTGTGATACAGTTCTATCAGTTCTTCCTTATAAAGTAGCACAGCAAGCTGTAGGCAATCCAGGAGACTCCTGGAGTGCGTTGATGATAACGTATTAGTCCAGGTAATAGAGACCTCCACCTGAGGACATGCAATACTGGACCTTATGGTCACTCATCAGTCATATTAGAATTGGAGGTAGCCTGGGCTGCAGTGATCATGCACTGGTGGAGTTCAGGGTCCAGAGGGATATGGGACAGGTGAGAATTATAGTCAGGGCACTAAATTTCAGGTAAGCAGACTTCCAGCTCTTGAAGGAATTAGCTGATAGGATCCCCTGGACATGGTCCTCCAAGACAAGGGAGCGGAACAGAGCTGGAAAATTTTCAAGGATGCAGGATATCTTCAAATTTTTGAAAAAAATACCTACAGGGAAATTATGAGTATCTACCATTTTAAATAAATGCTGCATAAAATTAAGGATATGTTCTAATGAAAACTATCAAAATACAATAAAAAGTTGAACTCTCAAATTCAACTTAAACTCTTACTGCATAAAACAGTCTATTACATGGCATGTTATGACTGCTGTTCAATGGTCGGGCATTCAGAAGTCTGTACAATTTTAGTAGAATAAGAGAAATAGTCTACTAGATAGATCAAATATTTCCCATGGTTCAGAATAACCTACCCTTCACAAATATTTACTCACTTATTTATTCATTAATTAGACTTAGAGCACTAGACTTGCAGTCAAAGGAGAATTTGGTATTCAGTATGAATGCTATGTTTGGGCTCCTTATTAGCTTTAGGAAATGAGTTCTCAGTGAATTACTTTGATTAGCAGTACACAACTGGAAAGGAAGGCTGAATCACGGGATTCCTTAATCTTGCGGGCTTTTTAGCCCTGAACGTAAAGAATAATAATTTGTACTTTTGGAAACACTGTCTCCTATTGCTAAGAACATTATAACCTGAGAACCATGTTTCAATACAACAAAAAGAAATAAAGAGAAACAATATTTTTTTCTGCTTGATTTTCCTTGACTTTAGGCAGATTCACAGGTGCACAGGAAAAGAAAAAGCAATTTCAATTATTTTTTAATTTGGAATAAAAACAATTTGAGAATTGTGAGACAAAAATTCAATTTTCACGTCAGATATGAAGGTCAATTCCATGAGGTGTAGTGATACACTTTACACATTTCATGATTTCATTAAAGTGCATCAAAACACAAGAAAAGATAATGATTATTAATTCTTAATGACTCAACATCAATATTCCAGTGAATTTTGGCAAAGACTAGAAAGCAGAAACAGTTCCTATGGAAGTTAAGGTCAAATCTTTTTCCTGAGAGTCTTTAGTCAAAAAAAAAAAAAAAAAAAAAAAAAAAGAAGAGAAAAAGAAGCACATTATCCACTTTACAATTGCTTGCTCTAGCAGTGTTTTTGCTTTTGAAGTGGATGCTACAGTGGTATTTAATTAAAGTCCACAGTAATCTATTAGAAAATGAGTAATGATGAATATTTCTGTAAAGACTCCTTCACCAAAATTTAATCTGATTTGTGTCAAAGCAAATAACATTCATATATAAAAACTTAGCAGCTTATAGTATTTCTTTCATTCTCATCATATATTTTTCTTAAGGTTATATCTGCAATAAAAGTAAAAGAAGTACTGTGGTGACAGCTCTGTGTCTAAGCACAAAAATACCTTAGAATTCATTCACAAAAATAAACACCAAAGTGATTCGCAGTCAATTTAAAATAAACTCCATTTTCTGTATCTACAATATAGTGTCAAAAAAATTAATTACTTACATATTTTTAATGTAAATATCTTCTGAGCATTAAAGTAGGGTGGCAAAATAGAGCTTATATAAGTTAAAATCATTAATCTGACAATATTTATCCAGGGTCTTTTGGAATTCACTCAAATCCATTAAAAAAGTTTCATTCTGCTTTGTTGCTGAAGGTAATGTTTTCAAACCAAGTTTTAATTTTAATTAAACAGCAATAACTTCTCAAAAACCAGTCATTAACTAAGGCAGGAAAAGTGCTATATAACAGCTTCAGAGCTCAATTTGTATTCTTCACATAAATTTACTCTTTTTGTGAGTAAAATTAGTAAGCAACACTTACATATGTCCTGTTCTTAATGACAAAGGAATAAACTCAAAATCATTCCTCAAGTACAGTGGCATTAATTTTACAGCATAATGTCTGTGATGTAAATAAGAGGGAGTTTTCCCTATTTCTGGTTTTGAAACAGAGAAAGAGGGGTTTTTTTGTTAATATTATTTTCAGATACTTCCAAATTCAGTCTTTGTTACAAATTATTCATGTGGATCACATTTTTAAATTCAGAGTAAAGAGTTTTATGTCAGCTGAGTGAAGTCATGACTCAGTGATCCTTCTGTTCACCACCTTTTGTTATTATCACATGTAGATAATATAGGGATATGGATGCTACATTTTATTTATGGTACTATTAAAAAGGGAATTACCGCACATGAACTTACTCTAATTATCAATCCAGATGTTTGTCATTGTCACTTGTGTTAGAACAGCTGAGCCTCGCACTGAATTCCAAGCACTAATCTATTTATTATTTGGTGTTTTTCTTGCGATCAGCAATTGGCTCGCTCCTTACAAAATAGTCTATGAATTTCTTTATTCTTTTCACACAAAAAATTATCACTCTAGGTACATGTGTGTATAAATACGGTGTTCTAATGTTATTCAAATTTGTAAATTTGTAAATTTGACTGGGGTAACACTCACATGGCATGAAGTAGATAGCCAAGTTGATACAGTGCATACTGTTTCCAGTTAAGTCCACACTAGATAATGAAAAAGAAACATGGCAGTGTTCCTAAAACTACTGCCTTTCTTTACAATCTGTTACTATAGTAGCAGAATAACATTACAGTAATAGCTTTCAACCTCTGTGCCACACCTGCTGATGCACTTCTGGCTCAAATTCTATGGAAATATTTTAGATAATTTATTAAGGTGTATTTAATTAATTTTAATGAATTGTTTACTAAAAACTGGAAGAAAATGCAGAGGCAAGTACGATAAAAATAGAAGTGCTAGATGTAGTTAATCATAGACAAATGTGATATAATGTGTACAAAAATGATTCAATACACTCAAACAATGAAAATATAAATTATCACATCTGAAAAATATAAAAAGTAATTACCTTTTCCTGAAATGAACATATGTGTATATATATATATGTGTGTATATGTGTGTGTGTGCATGTGTGTGTCTATGTGCATGCATGTATATAGACAAACATATTTAAGACTTACAGGCACATAGTTTTAAGGACGTGAAGAATATTTCAATATATACCTTAAAGAATTATATGTCTCGATATTTTCCAAAACCATGAATGCAAATTATTATTTGAAAAGCCATCTAGAGCAGTACCTGCTCCATTCCATCTCTAGAGAATAGTGCTCTAGAGAGAGTATGAAATTAGAAACTCAGGAGGAAAAGAAGTAGCTCTTTGAGCAGCAGAACTAATGAAGGTTGGCTCTCTGTAGATTTGTTTTATGGATGATTGACATGGGTGCCCGATGAAGTGTGAGGTCTGACTGGAGGTTTACCAGTTTGGGAACATATATGGTTTTTCATTCTGTCTCTCCCTCACACATAGATGAATATAAATGTAGGAGTACAGAATTTTTTTCAAATACTTTCACTAAGTCTTGCGAATGTCTATAATTTAATAATAATTGCATGGAAGTGGCTGGGAAGAGTAAGAAGGGTCATATTTTTGGTTGCTTGCAGGTAACTTAGGCACCTAAATTTAATTCTAATACTTAGCACATCCAGCCCAACACAGGTAACTCGTATAAGTAGCAACTCATGTTCCTGAAGCTGCTGGTACAGACTGATCATTCCCTCTTTCCTCAGAGAAAATCCCACATACATCAGTCTCATCTACTCTGCATTAGTCCAGTTCTCTTTCAGACTCCATGTGATGGTGGCCCAAAGACAAGATTAATCATATTCATTACAGCTAGCACTTCTTTTTAATTG
This sequence comes from Coccyzus lansbergi, assembly GCA_033558105.1. Classification (NCBI taxonomy): domain Eukaryota; kingdom Metazoa; phylum Chordata; class Aves; order Cuculiformes; family Coccyzidae; genus Coccyzus; species Coccyzus lansbergi. Next base: position 1,663,683 of record JAUMJK010000056.1, on the reverse strand, counting down.
TACTGAAATTAAATCCCTGTTCAAATGCTCTGAAAAATGTAGGTCTCTGTCACAGTCCACTAAGATCTCTTTCTATGAGTATACTACAGCAAGTATGAGCTACACTTGTAATTCTTGGGGGACTGGCAATAAAATCATGGGATTCCATTACAAAGGATAATTTACAGGTTTAAAACTTTATTGAAGGAAGCTGTTTGCTTCCTAAGGATACTCTTGACCCACTTTCAGTTGGGTATAGCAGAAGAATGCCTAACCTGATATAATTAATAGAGAGATCCATGACAAAGAAGAAAGAAGCATTATTGATGTAGACAATACATTAGACTGAGTTAGATAATGTCTTTCATTTTATACACAGTACATATATAGAGATAATAAGATATTTCTCCAAAGAATCTAAGATTAGATTTGTTGGGTAGAACAAACAGGTAAATGGGAGAAACTGCACATGGTAGATAAGATTGTGAACAAAAGCAACAAAACCTATAGAATGTTTAACTACAGGCTCTGTGATCACTACCTAATCAGTCAGCTCTGGACAAGAGCTGTATAAATAATACATTTACCTGATTGAATGTTCAAGTCATTCAATTTGACCAAAAACACCCAATACATGATTCCACCAAAATTTTTTCAATAAAACCAAATGAGGAATCATTCTTTTCAGTTAAAGAAATTATTTATTTTTAGATCTTAATTTAGATTAATTTTTTAGGAAAAAAAGTAACATGGGAAGAAAGCATTAAGAATAATTCTTGCTCTTCTCTTCTTCTACATCTCTTCTTTTTTGTTTTTCCTGACAATACTTCTTTTGTTCATCTGAATCTGAACACTTACTACCACTGCAATCCTGAATTTTCAGTAAATAATATATATTTAGGAGAACTGAGAGTGAGGATCATCAAGAAATGGACATAGCCTGCATAACTATCAAATTATTATTATTTATGGAGTACTTTGTTGCAGTTTTCCTCAGATTCAAAGTTGAAACTGGTGTGGAAACATCTGTGGAAATAAAAATAAAGCAGGGCAATCAAACTACCAGAATTTGCAAATAAAAGCAGCCAGATATTAAAACATAAAATGACACAACAGAAAGGTTGGAAGATGATGATGACTGCTACTTTGCTTTTGTTAGAGCAAAACAGGTGGAACTTGTAAAGATATTTATATAACATTATGATACAAGAACATTATAATATGTGTGGCCTAGGGAAATCAATTAGTCTACTCTTAATTTTTAATATCAACAAATACTTCCCTGGTGATATAATCAGATGACTTGAAAGATACATTCAGACTGAACAAATGCAGAGATCAAAATAAGAGAGAAGTTGTATTGTTCAACGTCTCCAGAGATTTCCACTCTGTTAATTTTAAATCAGTAATCACACTATTTTTCACTCTTTTGTTAGCACCATAAGTGAAAAAAAAAAAAACCACCTTTGTTCCAAGAAACTTTGGAACAGCGAATTCTTCACATTTGCCTGTTTCTGATGGGTAATAATGAAAACTGTGAGACTTTAAATGATGTAATCAGAAAGGTAACACATATAGATGTATGTACACTCAGAAATTTTAATGTCAAGTATTGGTTAGTTAAAACATGGCTGGTACTTTTGACTGAGTTACAAATGCATGCTATTTAAAATATTGTGTTTCATATTTTCTATTTACTGTTTCTTTTTTTTATTCCCCTAATAAATAACAATTAGAAATAAAGGAACTCAGTGGAGGAAATTCAGCTATATTTTAGAGAACAACATGCCTTCTAATGTCATTTAGTATTTGATAGACCAATAGTACAAAGAGTGATTTTATCACAGGTCACATAGGATTAGAAAATTCATTCTGCAGAGGCAATATCTTCGCTAACTAAGGAAAGAAAAATGTGCAATAAGAGTTATCCTAGTTCAATTTCCTTTGTGTGTTTGGCAGGAAAGTGTATATCAACCTGGGAGGCATTAGAGTGGACAGTTTAGGTAGAGCCACAGTTGGTCAAAGCAAAAGGTTAAAGTAGCATATACTCTAGAGAACACATGAGAAGCACAAGATTGAAAAATACCACATTTTCAGAAACTATTTCTAATGCTTCTATTTGTTTAGAAGAAATAGGAGAGGAGTATTTAGGATACAGTGAAAATATCCAAGATAGAAATCTTTGTGGGCCATTCACGCTGAACAACAAAGTTATACACTACTGCTACAATAGCAGATTTAAGGTATAGTTTGCATTGGCTAAAACTTTAATAGACCTTCAGAGAGTAAAATGTTACAGAAAAGTTAAAAGTTGGCAGTTAATTGCAGTTCCATGGATCAATCTTGGAGTGATTTGATTGATCCCACATGTGCAGCTGAACCACATAATATAAATATAATTGCACTTATCTTCTTCAAGAGTGTAAATAAATATAATTATACTTGTCTTTTGCAGGACTTTGAGAAGTTAACCATATGAAAACAAAGGAGAATGGTGATGTAAAATGAGAAAGACTATAAGAGTTAAGACTGAGTGGAAGAACTAAAATATTAAAACAAACTTCCTCCCAGTCTTGTGCCTAGGGCAGATGGTTGGATGATTCCAACATTTCAAAATTGAATTATTATTGTCTTATTATTATACATTTAGATTTTAAAATAGTGTTGATTTTTACCCTCCTCTATGGCTGTGACAACAAATTACAATAAAGGATACATAAACTATTTGAATTGATCTCTCAAATTCTCTAAAGAAACACAAATGTATGAACCTTAACAAAAAATAACTTCATCCGTTCATCCTCTTTTTTTATTGCAACCATGTGATTCAAGTGCTTTGGCCTTTTGTCACTTCATTTTCTTTCACTTTTATTTTTTTTTATTTAAGGTTTTACATTTATTTTATATTTTTCATAGAATATAAAGAACCATGAACAAAGACTAGTAACCTTAATTCATGACTTAAAATAATGCTTTTACCTGGCAACTAACAAAATTAGCTTAGAGATTGCTCCTGAAGACAAAAAGAGAAAAACAAACAAAAAAATTTTCTTAACGATTGAGGCTCCTCTACTAGGTGACATGTAACAAACTCAGAAAGAAGAAATGCAGTTAGCAGGGCAAATCATGTTTACCTACCCTGTCACTAGATTTGTACAGCTGCAAAGCATCTGATAATTTCATTCTCAAAACAGGAATGATGAAAACGACAGTAAGGAATGGTGGAAAGGGGGAGAAAAGGGTGTAGTAACAGTTTATCCCTATCTACATACTACAGCGCCTTCAAAACAAATGGCCATATGAAACTGGTAAGGGCAAGATGCCATTTCATGCAGACCAGTAATAGATTATTTTCTGGTTTTAGAGTGAAGGAGGAAAACTGGAAATCTAGGCTGTGAAGTGGAAACAATTAGAAAATATGATTTATTTCTTTCTGTGGAAAATTCTACTTCTTTCTTCTTCTGGGTAGTGAATGTAAGCTTTAAAAGACAAGACTTGGGAAAAAAAACATGTGAAATTATTATATTCCAAAGAAAATGGATGAATAGTGCCTTTTCTGTTTCTGTAACAGAATGTTGAACCCATAATATACATTATCACAGAATCACAGAATCACAGAATCACTCGGTTGGAAAAGACCCACAGGATCATCAAGTCCAACCATTCCTATCAAATACCAAACCATGACCCTCATCATGTCATCTACCTGTCCCTTAAACACCTCCAGGGATGACAAATCAACCACCTCCCTTTATAGCATTATGATGTTATACCTACCATACACACAAAGTAAATGCAATGATGAGCATTATGTCAATAATGTTATCTTGGTTTTGATTAAACAGTAAATAGTATAGTAGTATATTCAATTAATATTTAAGAAAAAGTAGAGCTGAAAACATCTGAAATCAAAGGTTTTCCTCACTGAAATGAAACACTTGTTTATTGTCAATTATAGAATACTGTATATCTTTAGGCAAAAGTATTTTTCACTCAACACTGATTATATTCATAGCCAAATTATGTAGTTGTATTATCTGATATAGTACAATTACACTCAAGATGGAAAGACAGTGTTGGTCTTAAAGGATTATTTAGCCCCTAAACTTACCTCTAAAGGTTGGGTAAAAATTAAACAGAAGGAAAGGCCAGCAGACAGGCATATTCCATACCTGCTAAGGAGGTCCAAGATAAAGTCCAAAATAAGGACTAGGAAAAGACATGATACTATAGGTGCCAAAACTGCTTGTAGCCCATGGCAGAATTTGATTTTTTCTTTCTGACCTTCTACTTCACATGTTTTAAGATAAACATTTCTGGCCCAATACACCATACAGTAAATATCAGAATGGTTGAGTATCTCTTACAGTAGTAATATAATTCCAATGCTTCTTCTCTTTCAAAAGCATGCTTAAAAGGTAATCAACTCCAACTTTATTAGCTCTGAATATGTTTTCAATGATAGACTCCCACTGATAATTCTCTTGATCTGGAAAAGTGAAACAAACTAGAGAAATCCTCGTAAGTATTTTTCCTTCTAGTAAATTTGCCTGTAGCTATTGCACCCCAGGCAGTTATTTGCACTTGCTAAACTATGCAAGGCTAGACTAGGTCGACATGAAAACTAGTATAGATTCTGAAGAGGTATCTGAAGTGTAAGGGAGACAGCAGGTGGCATTGTGAAGTAGCACAGATATAAGAATAACAGGAGCACATTGCAAATTTTCAAGCATTGTAAAAATAACCCAGAGACTGTGCATGAAGCTTGGAGATTTTTGTTGTTCTGACACTGGTTTCATTTTTTTTTTTATGAGACATGATACAGAAGACCTACCCACCTGCAGTCATTAAAATCAAAACGGTTTATTGTAAGCGTTGGACTGAAAACATGCAGTTACATTCTAGCTACATGTCTTCTGCAGTTCTGTTTAGACAAGATTGTCTATTTAATTACTTTTTCAATTCAACAGCTAAGTAATGGTCATGTGTAAAATTTAAGATGTTTATCTTTCCTTGTTTGATAACAACACTTTGGATAAAATTGCTTCTCTATTCATTATAATTGTAAGAGGTTTTATGACAAACAATACTTTATAAGGTAATTATTTTCCAAAATTGTCCTTAAAGGTATTTTTAAGGTAGAAGTAGTTTACCCAGAACCTTTCAGTATCCTTTTATTTTTGGAGGTTAAGATTTGTCCCGCAATGTAATAGAAAATAATTTATCATAGAATAAAATGTGAACACATCTAAATGTTGCATGGGACTTCCACAACTCCACAACCATACCTCAGATTTATACAACAACGTCTTAGAGGTAGTATAATGGGAGCAATAACATAGAAGGACAAACCAGAAGGACTGACCTGCAAACATCTGTCTCAAGTACGCTTCATCTTAGCAAGTAGCATTAATATTTCATTTTCAAGAGCTCTAAGTTCACACAATTGATCTAACTGTGATTCTTACTTTTCAAAATGAGTACCTGAAGTAATATAATTTTGCTAGAATCTACTAACCTGAAACTTCACACCATTGGCTCTAAAATAAGATTCTTACAAACCTCAAAGTCAACATCAGTTCAGCCTACAAATGGATGAAATTTATACTTCCCCATTGCTTTCCTTTGCAGAGTGAAACATGAGTCATGGGTACTCATTTTGTTGCACCTGGGAAGGATAAGCTGTTTCTGGACTGACAAAATAATTATTTAGAAACCTTTCAGCTTTGAAGCAAAAGTAATGGATGGAAATAATTCATGAGACTCTGATGTTGCTGTATTTTATGTTACTTTCCGGGGATTCCAGTAATATTACGAACACAACAGGATATTTTAGGAAACAAATTGTAATATTGGGGAAAAAAACTGTTAATTTTCTAAAATTAAAATGATGTTAAATTTATATGTAGGTACAACCCCATTTAATTGAAAGGCACAATAAAAATTTACTCTAGCAGAGGGGTTTGCCTTATACTTACCATGACATACAACCTGAATTCCAGAGATAAGCAGTTATATTGAATATACTCAAAGAAACATCACCTATTTTGTATATTTTAAAGCCATATAGATTTTTTCCTCACTTTCCCCACCGCCCTAAAGTGACAAATAATCCTCTCATTGAAGGATAATTTTCCCAGGTTTTTCTTTTGTTATTCCTCCTGGTATGATCAAGAAGTCACAGTTCCTGACCTTCCCACTAATTCCTGTACTGTGCACACAGCTTCTGTGTTATCATCTCCTGCTTCATATCTTGGAAAGAGATAGGTGAAAATAAGAGAAATAATGGAGTAAGTCATACCTATTCCTAGTTGAGATCATTTGCTTAGGAAAATATTATGTGCTGCAGACTAGAAGCCTGGCTAGAAAGCGGTCTGGAGGAGAAGGACCTTGGGGGTGTTGAACCTGTGAGAACCTCATGAGGTTCAACAAGGCCAAGTGCAAGGTCCTACACCCAGGTCAGGACAATCTGTGGTTTCAATATAGGATGGGGAATGACATGATTGAGGAGCAGGGAGAGCTGGTCAATGAAAATCCTGACTTGAACCGGCAATGTGCACTTGTAACCCAGAAGGCCAATCACATCCTGGGTTGCATCGAAAGGAGTGTAGTCAGCAGGTCAAGGGAGGTGATTCTGCCCCTCTATTGTTCTCTGGTGATACCTCGCCTGGAGTATTGTGTCCAGTTCTGGAATCCTCAACATAAGAAGGATGTGGAGCTATTGGGATGGGTCCAAATGAAGGCTACAAAAATGATCAGAGGGCTGGAGCCCTTCCCATACAAACAAAGGCTGAGAGAGTTTGGCTTGTTCAGCCTGGAGAAGAGAAGGCTCCAAGGAGAATACATAGTGAATTTCCAGTATCTGAAGGGGGCCTACAAGAAAGCTGAGGAGGGAATTTTTGCAAAGTCATGTAGTGATAGGACAAGGAGCAATGGGTATAAACTGGATAGGGATAGATATAGACTAGACATGAGGAAGTATTTCTTCATGATGAGAGTGGTGTGTCACTGAAACAGATTGCCCAGGGAAGCTGTGGATGCCTCATCTTTGAAGGTGTTCAATGCCAGGTTGAATGGGGCCTTGGGCAGCCTGATCTAGTGGGAGGAGGACTGGAACTAAATCATCTTTAAGGTCCCTTCCAACCCAAACTATTCTATGATTCTTAATAAGAAAATTTATACTCACAGAAACCCCACACAGAGTTAAGTTTAAAAAAAAAATTCCTTGCATTATTCAGTTATCATAATCTAATAATAAAGATATTATCATATAGATTAATAACTATGAAAAAAGCCCAAGGCTATTAAAATGCTGGCAAAACTGTATACTGAAGCAGTAGGCCATTCTTTTAAATAATCACATGATTATAAAGTGCTCAACTTTCAAAGGATTATTGTAACAACTGTTATGATTTTTTTAAAAATTCTAATTAAAAATCTCAAAGATTTGGGTCCATTCCTCAGGGTAACCAGAACTGACATTTTCCTTTAATGGATTAGCAAAGCAAATTAACAGACATCTGTCTTTCTGTGCGCCTTCTATCCTGAATGTAATGAGCTACCCACCCATTCCCTGCATGCACTTTGTGCAAAGAAATCTGTGATAAAGCACATTATAAGGACAATGTCTTTAGTTGAAGATATCTCTGCAGATATGTACTCATAGACAGTGCCTCTGATGCCTAATATGTCACCATAAGGAAAAAGTTAACAAGGATCAAAGATACGGAACAGTCTTGATTTAGTAAATTAAGCCTTTCTTGAGAGGGAAGTATGGACAGGCAGTGACAGACCTGGGAACCTAGAAGTTCAGTCTTTATTCTCCTTGTGTCAGAAATGGAATAAAAAACAGCCAGTAAGCTGCATTATTGCATTCAGTATAAGAGCACAGGTTTGTCTTAAATCTGCATACATTGTCTGGGACTTATAGCCTCATTCAATTACAGTGGGTGACTCCACTGATCAGACCAAGTGTTTATGTTTTACCCAAGGAAGAATTTCAGCAGGAAAGTGGGGGAGAGTAAGCATCTTTATTCCGTTACTTTACCTCTGATGTTTAGGAATACCTCCAGAGAAATTAATGACATAAATATGAGCTCTTTTGGCTCAGCAAGACAAAGTAACCCAGAACGCTGAACCTTTGGACGCTGACCTGTCATCTGGCTCTGCCTCCAGAAAAGCCGAACTTCCTCCTCCACTGACTGTAATAGATTCCATTCTAAGCATTTCTCTCTTTGTGGAAACAGGATGTCTAACACATAATTCTGGCACCAAATGCTCAAAAGGTAGACATTGCAAAATACCTGAGCGACTACACCAAATCCTTAATTAGATGGGACAGCTGAAGGTTGTTAGTATGTCCCTGCTGTTATTTTTGCAAAGATTTTTCCTTGAAGCTAAGTTGCAGGTGGTTTATTTCTTCAATGCCTTATTTATGCCCTTTTCAGACCAATTTAGTGAAAACATTTTTACCATATTCTAGCATCTACTTCTGTATAAATATATCCAAATATTTTGATTCTTCTTCAAAATGTCCAGCTACATTCTGTGTATTATGAAGAATTAAATGACCGAGGCTGTCTTGTTTTTTTGACTCTCTGCAGATATTACAGTCTCAATACACTAGCTCCTTGTGCTGAATCTTTAAACTCTAGCATTTTTTCTGCAAGAATCTCAGTTGCTAGAGGACATATTTAAATGGAATTGAACAACTGGTTTCCAGGATGAAAGAAATTGCCTGGTATATTTTTCTCTTCAAATTTATATCAAGGCACATGTTCTTACAGTTTTTCAATATTGTGCACTTTCATAGAATACAGCTTCTGTGTCATTTATTGTCTTCTCAGAAAGAGTATAAAACAGACAGCAATGGGCACAGTTTCTAAATGCTATTAACATGCCTGGGGTGTGACCTTGAAGGAATCCCCTCTAAGATAAGAGTCTCAGAAACTTGTTTCATGGCCCAGGCATGTTCAGAAAAGATATTTTATAGGATTTATTTGTATCTGTGTGTACCTGTATGAGCTTTAATTTTGCTGATGGCGACAGGAACCATTTTAGTTGTCAGATGAGATCAGGACTACAGCTATACCTGTCAGTGCAGTAATTATATTGAAAACAGTGAATTTTCTCCTTGTGCAGTTACAGAAACAAAACATACCTGCTCGCATCTCACACTGATGCAAAGGTAGTCACTAATAACAGAAATACAACCATTTTCAACACAAAATAAATATGTGTATAACTTTAATTAAATAAAAGGATTTTTTCTGTATCAGTTGTATGTATTGGTATGTATGAAAATAAGTATATAAATACCTGTTAAGACTAAGTTTATATCTATCTGTCTTGAGAATCATAACCTTTTTACATTATTAACTTCAGTCTGTGATGAAAATAAGATCTTGTAGAGAAAACATGAGTCTTACGGCAGAAACTTTGAGAAAGTAAGAGACAATGGAAGAGAAGAGGAAGCTATGGAAAGAAGCTGTTGCAAATGGCTACAATGCAGCGAGCTCTTACAAGATTGTAGATTCTCCTTTGTTGCTCTTTGGACTATAGCAAAAACATAATACTCTTTTTTGGGTGTTGTTTGTTTCATTATTTTCCTCCTTTTATTTCTAATATGAAAGGATGAAAGAAGCATTAAAATTTATCTTCTGTGTCAAGGTATTTTTCTCCTTTTCTCTGCATTCTTAGGTTTGTATTTAAAAGTGACTAATAATTGCAGATGATCACATTCTTCAAAATTTTTAAATACTGTGAGAATTCATTCAGTTTAAGAATTTCCAAGCTGGACATCAGTACTCACATCTCAGGTACATGTCATTTCTTCTTGTTGAGTATAGTAAATTCACATATGGAAATGTCAGAAAAAAGCATAGCAAAATTACAAGTAAATAAATAAATAAATACAATAATTACCCTTGAAAAGATGACCACTAACTATTTTAATAGTTTTTCAGTATTGATTTTGAGACTTCAACTGATATAAAATTATTAGAACTACTAAAGGAAAAACATGGTCTGGCAATACAAAGAATACTGCTACATCGTCACACCTTTTCCATTGTTTCTGTAAATATTTCCCATATTTTTTCTTTTAAATCTCTTTTCTTACAAAGACTCTTATCTCCTACCTTGCCTGTAATCATGTTGTTTCATACTGGCAGTTAAGGAAGCCAAATGAAAAATGCTGATGACAAATAAAATAATATTTTACGTAAGAACTTTATTATATGAAAGAAAAAAAATTAGAAAGAGCAGTTGCTGGAATATACATCCATGCACTATATCAGTGTGACAATAGCTAATACAGAGAGAAAGAAGGCTATTGTAATCTTTGGACCTGAACATATTTAGGAGTATAGAGCCAGAGGGATCCACCTGGGTGGAAAAGAAAAGAACTTCAGATGTACACGTTTTTCTATTTATGTTTAACATTTTACCATCTGGTAAACTGCTGAAGAAAATTTTAGTGTAACTTAATTTACGATCAAGTACACAAAATTACAGCCAGAAAAAGACAGTGGAGGAAATCAGATTTTTTTTTCCTTTCTGATAAAGGGGGAAAACACTAGTGAAATGCACTTTCATTTTACCTTAAAAAGGCATTAGATTAGATGAATTTATTAGAGGTGACTTTCTGCCTAACCTGTTTCCTTTGCCTGTGTCTTACAATGAGAATGAAACCTCACAATTTGGTTCTGACTGAGATTAGATTTAAATTTCACAATCTTTACTGTCATTCCTATAGGCAATCTCCATATTTTTTACTGTGATTAACAATACTCAGTTTCCAGTCAGAGCTATGGTCCTGAAGATAAAGTACTTTTACATAAGACTTAAAAAAACTACTTTCAAAGGGTTGAAGCCACTTCAGCTCAACCTATGACTTTAAGTGCATGTTGTTTGAAAAATTTCAAGCAAGAAAAATAAAAGGTTAATATGACTGTCACTTTTACTTCAGTACAAAAACATTGTTTGGGGGACTTATGGCAACCTACATGCAAATGGAAATTATGAGCTCTTTCAGCAAGTCTGAGCTAGCTGAACATTAACTCCCTTGTTCTCCTCCTAATGCCACAAATCAATCCCTCAGCAAAAAAAAAAAACAGAATCATAAATAAATAAATAAATTCCAGGAGGTCCTATATTCCTCTTGTCATTATTCCTAAATCAAATATAAGATCACTTCAGAAAACAAGAATATAATCAACAGTAATCAACACAGTAAAATTACGTTTCATAGAAAAATAATACAAAATTATATTTTTATCTCTTATTTTTTTAACTGGGAATTGGCTACTGATGTCAAAGCACAAAGGGTATCTTTGATCATTTATTTGCCAAAAGACACATTTCTTTGAAATCTCTGTTTAATGTGATAAATTAATTTTTAGCATATGCACTGACATATTACGGTGAATCTTTACAGTAAATGAAAAGGAAAGTTGTCCTTTGGTCAGGATCTACCCTGTGTGTTCTTATAGAAAACATAAAATATTAAAGGATGTTTCCTATTCATTGTCCATGGATCTATTAAAAGCACTTGCTGAGAATCTGAGGAAGATATTGTGAAGAATTCCTTTAGTATACTATATTTCATTTAATCAAAGATTTGACAAAAATAAGCATTAAATAATAACAAGTTGTTTACATTGCTGTGCATACACAGAAAGAATATTTTATTACAAAAAAAAGAAGGAAAGCCATCAACACAAAATATTAAGGTTCCCATTGTCACATATAAGACTAAGCAGAAAATAACATTATCCTTACAAAAATATAGCATATTCTTTGTCAGCATTTATCTTGGGATTACTTGATGTTAGAGGAGATATGAAGAGAGGAGTTGTGAGAAGATCAAGTGAACACTTGCGTGCAGAAAGCATGACTGAAAAAAAATGAAATCTGTGACTGAATCTTGAAGAGATCTGATACAGTAATGTTAGACAGGAAGATGAGTGAGAGGAATCTAGAGGAAAGCACAGTTTCAGGTTTATGAATTACCTAAGCTAGGGACAGTAAAATAAAGTAGACTAAAAACTCAGATTTGAAACTAAATACTTTCTTTGATGATATACCTATCTGGGCAACCAATAGATATCTTAAATTTATTTGACTGGTTATGGTTCTCATATGGATGGTAAATCAGGTGGTTTGTAGGGGTTTTTGCCTTCATGTTCAGGACAAGTTTCTGAAGCCAGACACACTGACTCCACAACCCAAAGCTGGATGCATGCATGTATTCACACTGTGCATTTTGTTAAAAACAGCTAAAGAGAAGAAGCAATATTTTCCACAGACGTACAGCACCAGAAGGGAACATCCCATCATGCAAGATACAGACGTTCAATTTCAAGCTGCTAAATTCTCCTGCCAATCATTTCAAATGCACATCAAAAGTAGTAGAATAGGTATAGTACTGCATGGCAGCTTGCCAGCATTCCAAGACTGAGTCTCGGTAATAACTCTGCAATTTGCGCTTAAACTGGTTTTGTAACATATATAGATTGGAAACAAAATATGTAAGAAAAGAATTTTCCCTCTTCTTACTTTTAATTCTTTATCTAATTTTAATATATAGTAAAAAAGTACAAAAGTACTTTGCTGAAACAAGAAAATGCACATATTGCACCTTACACTAAAACACTAAATAAAGAACACAACAAAATAAAAGTTCCAGAATGAAAAGAGAAGCTCAAAGACAGATATCTCCCTTGACCTGCTGCTCACACTTCTTTTGATACTGTCCAGGATACAGTTTGCTTTCTGGGCTGCAAGTGCATATTTGTCAGCTCATGCTGAGCTTTCATCCACCAGCATCCCAAAATCTTATTCTTCGGGGCTATTCTCAATCCATTCTCCGCCCAGTAGTTGTACTTGGGATTGGCCCAACCCAGGTGCAGAATCTTGCACTTTGTTTTGTTGAACCTTGAGAGGTCCACATAGGCCCACACCTAAGGCCTGTCAAGGTCATTCTGGGTGTCATCCCTTCCCTTCAGCGTGTCAACCATGCTACACAGCTTGATGTCATCAGCAAACTTGCTGAGCGTGCCCTCAGTCCCACTGTCCATGTCTCTGACAAAGATACTAGATAACATTCGTCCCACTACTCATGCCATTGATCTCAGCCCTGAAGTCTAGCCTGTTCAGATCCCTTTGCAGAGCCTCCCTACCCTCCAGTAGATCCACACTTCCACCCAGTTTAGTGTCATCTGCAAACTTGCTAAGGGTGCAGTCGACGTCTTCATTCAGGTCATTGATAAAGACATTGAACAGGGTTGGACCCAGTACTGAGCCCTGGGGAACCGTACTTGTAACTGGCCTCCAGCTGGATTTAACACCTTTTAGCACCACTCTCTGGGCCCAGCTGTCCAACCTTTTTTCGACTCAGGAGAGCGACTCTGTCCAGGTCAGAGGCTGACAGTTTCTGTAGCAGAATGCTGTGAGAAAGTGTGTCAAAGGCTTTACTGAAGTCCATGAGACCACATCCACAGCCTCTCCCTCATCCGGTAAACGAGTCACTTTATCATAGAAGGCAATCAGGTTAGTTTGGTAAGATCTGCCTTTCATGAACCCGTGTAATATTAACCAGTTTTCTTGGCTCCCTCTCCCCTTTATGGTTTTATCCCACCATACCCTACCAAGCAGACCCCTGAAGAGGCCAAAGTCTGCCCTCCTGAAGATCAGGCTAGTAAATTTGCTGTGTGCTGTTCCTACTGCCCTAAGGATCTCAAAATCCATCATTTCGTGGTCCCTGCAGCCAAGGCTTCCCTTGATCTTCACACTCCCCACCTGCCTCTCCTCACTGATGTGAACAAGGTCCTGCATAACAGCTCTCCTCATTGGCTCCTCTAGCACCTGGAAAAAGTATTTACCATCAATGTACCCAAGAAACCTCCTGGATTGGTTATGCCCTGCTGTGTTGCCCCTGCAACAGAAACCAGGGTGGTTGAAGTCTACTATGACGAGCAGGGCTTGTGTATGTAATACTGTGCCTATCTGCCTATAAAGAGACTCAGATCCTCACTCTTCCTGGTCCTGTGGCCTGTAACACACCCTCACTATAATGTCACATGTCCCTGCATACCCTTTAATACTGACCTATAAGCTATGGTGATGATAAGTTAGGCGATGATCTTGAACTTGTGTACAGTGGTCATAATCACTGTGAATATGTTCAGTATCCTTTTTTTCTACAGAATACAGATACTATTTTCCACTACAGATTAACTGCTTCACAAATCAGCATCCAAACATAATCAGGCACATAATATGACAAGATATGATGCAATGTGACACACACATTTTCTCTGTAAATAAGAATGAATAGAATTTTATGAGGCTACTTTTTCTCATTTAAATCAGCTGTTAGAAGTGAGCAGGTTTTATTTATACGTAACTTGTGCCATTCTCCTTTTTACTCTGCAGCCTTCATTTCTGCCTGCACTGCCAACATCATGCGTTTAAGGAATTCTCCTTCACTATGCACCTGCCAGCTTTTCCAGTAGCTCTCCCTACGTGTAACACTACCCACAAGATCTAAAGTTAGGTTTGCTGGCTTTTACACATAGTTTCCAAACTACTATGCAGCAATCCATCCACTTTCCTTCAGCACATTTTGGGGCCAGATTCACTAAGATGTACATTTTGGGTAAACAATCTTATCACCATGACCACATCAGTCACCATGAGAGTAAGACCTGAATCAATCTGTTCTAATGATAATGTTTAAATGTAAAGTTACTTTGCATATCATAATTTCGACTTCTGTACATTTATATATAGTTGAGCTATCCTGTGCTTTCCAAACAGTTTTCCAGATTCTCAGATTCCAAAGAGTTCACGCTCCTTAAAGAAATGTGCATTCTGAAGGGAAATAGAGTCTAATGTTGCATACACTGTCAGCACAGAAAGGTAACAAAGGGATATTTATATCACAGTTATGAAGGTCTATATCTGAACTAGTCACTAGGCTGTCTGTATAGTCTCTATGTCCATGAAAAGGGGAATTGTAAAGGCTCTTAAATAATACATTTTAAAGACAAATATACAAATAACTTGTTCACTTTGTTATCGTTAATCTTTCTGATTAACTTGAGTTTAAGATCAAAGGGATTCAGGCACAATCCAAGATTTTCACAACACTCTTGTACAGACGATTTAATCCAAGAAAAACATATGAACATAACTTGTTACATCCCTTATTCTTTATATTTGCTCACCTTTCCATGGCAATAGCATTTTGTGTTATTGGCAGGAAAGGAGTAGGTCAGATTTTTTTTTCTCCTACATATTTGCTGGCTAAAATAATACAATTAGTTTTCTATTACTTGCAAGACTTACCATTTTTAAGAGAGATTTTTTTCTTTGACTCCACAACACATTGTCGGTGCTGTAACTTCTAAGGTAAATGTAGAAAGCATGCTGAGAGAATTGAGTTGGAGCTTCTTGGAAAAATTCTAAAAGGTATACTATATGAAAATTGCAAGGTTCTACATCTGGGTCAGGGCAATCCCTAATTTCAGTACATGATGGGTGATGATGTGATTGAGAGCAGCCCTGTGGAGCAGGACTTGGGGGCGCTGATTGAAGAGAAGCTTGACATGAGCCAACAATATGCAATTGCAGCCCAGAAGGCAAATCATGTCCTGGCCTTCATCAAAAGAAGCATGGTCAGCAGGTCGAGGGAGGTGTTTCTGCCCTTCTATTCCTCTCTTGTGAAATCTGACCTGGAATATTCGGTCCTGTTCTGGAATCCTCAAGATAGGAAGGATATGGCACTATTGGAATGGGTACAGAGAAGGCTGTAAAGATCATAAGCGGGATGGAGCACCTTCCATATAAAGAACAAGCTGAGAGAATTGAGGTTGTTCTGTCTGAAGAAGAGAAGGCTCCGAGGAGACCTTATAGTGACCTTCCAGTACCTGAAAGGGGCCTACAAGAACGTTGGAGAGGGACTGTTTACAAAAGTTTGTAGTGCGAGGACGAGGGGGAATCACTATAAACTGGAAAGGGGCAGATTTAGGCTAGACATAAGGAAGAATTTCTGCACGATGAGAGTGGTGAGGCACAGGCACAGGTTGCCCAGGGAAGTTGTGGCTGTCTCTGCCCTGGAGGTGTTCAAAGCCAGACTGGATGAGGCCTTGGTCAGCCTGATCTAGTGGAATGTCCCTGCCATTGGCAGTGGGGTTAGAACTAGGAGATCTTTAAGGTCCCTTCCAAGTCAAACTGTTCTACGACTCTATGATTCTATGATGCTATGATTCTATGATGAGGCTCCTTTTGTCCAAGGTTTTTTGACTACTTAGTACTGGAAAAGCCTCATCAGCACTATTCAAAGCATATTTGGTTTTATCTAATAACATCTAGCCATTAGCAATCTTTTCTGCTCTATCATTTCTAATACTCTTCATTATCTATAACACAGATGAATTAACTTGGGAAGACAAAAGTTGAATGGGAGCCAGAGGCTTGACAACTGTAGGCCACAGGTAGGTAACATTTACAGTGAACTACTTGGTACAAACAAAATATAAGCAAAATACACAAGTTTCTTGCTCATTTCCACTGGAATCTAGAGGCACATTAGGAGAAATGAGTGGAGTTTGTTTATTTGTTTGGTATTGTCTGTCTGTGCACAATAATCATAG
This sequence comes from Coccyzus lansbergi, assembly GCA_033558105.1. Taxonomy (NCBI): domain Eukaryota; kingdom Metazoa; phylum Chordata; class Aves; order Cuculiformes; family Coccyzidae; genus Coccyzus; species Coccyzus lansbergi. The sequence goes on along the minus strand of JAUMJK010000056.1, from coordinate 1,647,046 downwards.
AATCATAGAATCACCAGGTTGGAAGAGACCCACCAGATCATCGAGTCCAACCATTTCCACCAGTCTCTAAACCATGCCCCTCAGTACCTCATCCACCTGCACCTTAAACACCTCCAGGGAAGGCGAGTCAACTGCTTCCCTGGGCAGATCATTCCATTGTCTAATGTTTCAGAGGTGGTCGGGAAAAGGAACTCCAACTAGTTATCCTTACCTTGCAACACTTGAGAAGTCTATGACCAGAAATCCAACAAGGATCTGGATAGACATTAAGTACATCTCTCATCACGCTCTCTGAAGTCTAGATCCTAAAGATCCATATTCAGAGATTATGCTTAAAGTTTTTCTCACAAAGGAGGAGACACATAAAAATCAGTTAAACAAAACAACACCTTGTTAGAAAAAAAATCATCATACAAAAACTATAGTACACATAAAACATAATACCAGAAAAAAAACCTACTGAACATTTTTTTTTGTATGAATAATCCTACAAAGTCATCTAACAAATTGTCAGGTTATCCCATTTACTGGAAGAATTCCTAAACAATACCTTCTGATCACTAGATCAGATGAAAAGAGAAGGAAAAGATATTTGGCACAAGGAATACAAAACTATTCTCTAGAACAAGATATCAGCTATACTATAGCCTCCAATAAGTGAAAGTGTGTGTCTTAGCCCTTCAAGACAACTTTAATTCTAGCCCTCTTCAAATCCCAGTAAAATTGTAAAAAGTCTTCTCATAAACCTTCAAGATAGCAAACTACTAGGGTTTGCCTAGATGTGCTCAACTAGTTTAAACATCAAAGAGCCAAAGCTCAAAGACTGGAATTTCTTCTTGTTGCATATATGCTTATATTATTATTCTGTATTCAGTATGTAAAAAGGGACATATATCTCTCCCTTCCGAAGTGTCAAAACTAATACCTACCTCAGTCACTTCCTTGATCTAATACTAAGCCCTTATCTGAACCTGTTCTCTTGTATCAAGGAAGCTCAGTGAAATCTTCTAAAGAAAAAAGTGACATTAAAATGGCAAGAAGGGAAAGAAAGTTTCCTAATCTGAATTACTGTATGTCTCTTAGAATTCCATTTTCCTGCTAATTTTGTAAATCTCTCTTCTAGACTACAGTTTTTCTAGGATTAAAAGGGTATCATCTAAAGCAAGCACATCTCAGTGCTAAACCCAACCAGAAGGCATAGGTAATATATTCAAATTAAACATTTCTGGTCCTCAGAAATATCTCTTTTTATGAAAACATCCAGAGATTTTATTGGCACACAACAATGTAAGAGTTTAGTTTAGCTTCTGGTAATGTACAAAAGTAAATAAGATTTTATATATCTCTTGATTACTTTTGTACTGAATCTTCTTAACTTACTCTGAGTTCTATCTTTTTAATTTGTGATAGATTAAATAAATATTTCTAAAAGATTAAACATTACAGAAGAGGGGTTTTTTTACAAGGTATGCTTGTTTATAAATACTTGATTATATTTTTCAGGTTCAAATAGTTATACAGAACTCACTGTGAAAATGGAGTTGAGGAAGAAATCCGGTACAGTAAGAGAAATGGGTATGTTAAAGCAGAGCAATGTTTGCCTCCACTCATTGCAGTTTGTTACTGGTTTTATGCTAATTGCTTTTTCAAGGAGGAAGCTGAGGTCAAAGTGCTATTGATCAAGGAAGTTGAAAGTTGGTTTATGATCTTATGAGAGGCTGGTGTGGAATAATCACAATGCACAATTGTGTTAATTGTTCATGGAACCACACTTCAGCTTTCCAGTAGAGTGAGACTGTATTTCTCCACTGATGCTCATTTCAGACTGTATCTCTTTAGAGTAGAGCCTACTAACTCACTAACTGTGCCAAATCTCAGTATAGTTATGTAAAGACTTTAGCCCTCTCAGAAATTCAACCCACTAACTTAGTGTGTATTACATCCATTTGATTAGAATAATTGTTGTCATCCTCACCAAGCGTTGATTTGTGTCCCCAGAGGTGCAAAGTCAGGGACTGAAAGATAATATACCAAAATCCCAATTGAGTAGTTACATTAAATGAATGTAATGAATTGAATTACTTATCTATTGAAAGAACATTAATATTATTCAGTGATTCCTGGCCAGCTTCTAGTTCTGCTCTTATAAAATACCCTTTTAACTATGTCTTCTATGGAATAGCACATTTGTAAAAGCAGACACCATTGCTAACACAGAAATCCAAAGGAAGATATACAGGATAACATTCATATCCATTTTCAGACTCATTCTGAAAATGTTAAGTATTCCAGATAAAATACGCTAAAATTTCCTGATGATGCACCTAAAAATGCGTAAACAGTGAAAATTCCTCAGATATAACCTCATCTATTTTCATCCTTTAGGAGGTCTTTAGGGCAAATTCTATTATTTATCACTTTCTGTTGGTTTTTAAATTTGAACTGCTAAACTGCACAACTCAAAGCTTAGATTAAGCTTATTTTGACAGATTCCTTAGTCAGTTTATGATTAATAAATATACACTGGAATGTGACTGCCATCATCACAAAGGTAAATTTTTAAAATGACAGCAGGATTTTGGTTTATCTTACACATAGAAGTAATTCCTTCCACAGGGTCATTAAAAGCAAAACCCCTAAAGGTACTGAAACACTGCAACATTTCCCAGGCAGTACTTAACTTATAGATGTCCTATAACCTAATAAAATCCATTCTCATGAATCTAGTTTCTTGTGCAATGCAAAGTAAAGTGAGGAGTGTAGGCTATGTGGAATAATTTCACAATGAACCATGTATCTTTCTGGTAGTAAACTTTGAGATGGAAGAGAGGCCTGCAACTCATTACTAGATCAAGAAGCTTTTGCTACTATTTTTGATCAGTGTGACATGGAATAAAGGATCTGAAATAAACTTTTCTAGGGAAAGGGAATGAGGAACAGAAGGTTTCCACCACAATTATACCAGATGACTGTATCTGTCCAGTTTTATATTTCCAGGTAATCAGTAGATTTTGAAATATATCCTAATATGAAATACTGAAATATTTGTTAGAACTGATATGCTTCCAAGTTTCTAAAACATGTAAAATATAGGATTGGGAAATTTAGTAAACCATTTTGCTGGACAGCAATACTTGCCATGCTCAGAATTATTTTCTGCTTCACACCTGTTGTCAACATCAGTATAAGAAACACTCCTGTCAATATGTTTTATGATGCTAAGGACAGTGGGAACATCTGGGTTCAAGTACCAGCTTCAAATCTGGCATTAAAAAACATCTGAAATTAGCCAACCATATTCCAGGCTGGAGACAAAGAGTAGCTCAGTAGTTTCAGTGGCTTTCTACATGACAAGAAATAGAAAATTATGTGAGAGGATTCAATGGCAGGAAGTTGGTCAGTGTCATTGTCTGGAAACACAGGAACAGTTGTAAAAGTCTTCATGACCCCAAAATTTCTGATATCCGTGGTAGCACCTTTGGTGAGGGAGAGGGAGGGGAGGGGAGGGGAGGGGAGGGGAGGGGAGGGGAGGGGAGGGGAGGGGAGGGGAGGGGAGGGGAGGGGAGGGGAGGGGAGGGGAGGGGAGGGGAGGGGAGGGGAGAGGAGAGGAGAGGAGAGGAGAGGAGAGGAGAGGAGAGGAGAGGAGAGGAGAGGAGAGGAGAGGAGAGGAGAGGAGAGGAGAGGAGAGGAGAGGAGAGGAGAGGAGAGGAGAGGAGAGGAGAGGAGAGGAGAGGAGAGGAGAGGAGAGGAGAGGAGAGGAGAGGAGAGGAGAGGAGAGGAGAGGAGAGGAGAGGAGAGGAGAGGAGAGGAGAGGAGAGGAGAGGAGAGGAGAGGAGAGGAGAGGAGAGGAGAGGAGAGGAGAGGAGAGGGTTTGCTGTGACGACATATTTATCATTATTTTCTTACAAGCTTGTTTTAAATGTCATTTTGCATTTCAGTTGTTTACTTATACCAGCCATCTGTTGTTATAAAAAATCATTGGGTTTTTCTGGGTTTTTTCCTTCTGTCTTTGAAGGAAAACCAGTATTGAAAAAAAATGAAATTAGTTGTTGACATTCTCAAGAATATTCACAGGGTTTTATGTTTTCCTTGAAAAGGCACAGAAAGTAAAATTTCTGCAATTTAACCAGTTAACGCCAAGCACCTGTCCTTTTTTTTTGAATAATTTTACCTTAGTACGAAAACCAACTCAGAGCATTTTCATGAAGCCCTTTAGTTTCCATGGCAAACGAGGTCATTATTTCTGTTGTAACTGATGTTTTTTACTTATACTTTCAAAATGCTTTTCACATGATGCCAACAAGATGTGCAAAAACAAATGCACCAGAAGTCTATTGTTAATAGCTTTTAGTTCTTAAAGTGAAATTTACACCAGGTCAATATGACCTTGCACTAAGGTCCACTGAAAACAATGAATGATATATTGCAGTGAAATGACTGGCATTCTTAGCTGGAAACAATAGAAAGCTTTAATTATTAATCAATTTTAAAAAAAAGAAGAAAAACTGGGGCTTTAACCCTGAGAAGCTATCTAAAGCCTCAAAAATTCTTATATACAATAAATGGGCTCATGAATAAAGCAAACTATACTGAAGTTTCATAAACTGTTTTGCACATAGTTTTTAAAGTCAAAATTTCATTGTTCTTAACATATATTTTGTTTGTTCCTTCATGCTTTCCCTAAACCAGATTATTCTGTAAGGCATAGCCCATCCATCTAGCTAAATTCAGAACTAGAATATTGCTAGAATGAATTAATAATTATTATTAAAAAACTGGAATAACCAGAGGGCCAAAAATTTTGGAATTTTGTACCTGTTTAAGTAAAACAGGCAAATAAGCTTGATCCTCCTTCTTTTCTTTTTTCCCTCTGACACATACCATGTCTTTTCTTATGTGAGGAAGGACAGGAAATTTTCATAAGGAAATCAGATTCAATAAAAAAAAGGTTTTGCATAGTCTGATCCATAACATGCAAAACTAAACAATGACATCTCTACTGTAAGACCTTAAATGACTGTTTAAAAATACTACCAAAAAAAAAAAGAAGTTGTTCTTTTTTAAATTAGACACAATGTTCCTGTAGGTGCCTTGTTAGCACGCCTTCAGCTGGTATAAATCAGTGTGGCACTTCCATTAATGGAAATGGAACTGTGACAACTTTTATCAGCTTGTTCGCATGCTCCTCCTCCAAGTGCAGTCTTAAAAACTGCACATATTGAAGTGTCTGGTAATACTCTGCACCGAGAGAATCAGTGTCAATTGGCATTAACCAAGTCATGCATTTCTGCCGAAGCAAATAGAAAATCTATCTTCTGTACCCTTTCCACTGCACTCCTGAGCCCAGTATAGAGAGCTTGTCAGTAGCAAGTGGGAGACTTGCTGAGTGGAAATGACTGTTCTCCACACAGCCCACATCTTTATCCTTTCTGCTACTGTTTAATCTGTACAAAAAAAATCTTCATCTAGCCATTAAAATGAGAAGTGTTTGATACCACAAGTAAATGGGATTAGAATCAGGCCTATATCTGTTTGTACAGAAACCGAGTACACTTACTCCTATCTGTGTTTCTACAGGGAAACCAGAGAATAGAGCAGTAGCACAAATGTAGCTGTTTAACAAACAGATCTCTACAAGAGCAGTGATTATGTTTAATAAGCCTACAATGAACAATGCAAACACACTGGAGAACTATGTTATGTCAGGTCATTTTTCATAGTCGTATTTGAATGTTCAAAAGTACAGCAGCATGCTGAACCAAGGAGGTCAAGAGGGGCAGTACCTACTATCAGTGCTAGAGATATAGGAGGCAAAGATTCATTTTTACTCTTTGCCCAGTTCTGGGTATCCCATTTATTACACAGTTTTGACAAACTGATGCTATGAAATCTACCTCATCAACCTCAGTATACATTACCTTTTCTGTTAAACAATCTTGACTCACCCTGAATAAGAGTCCTTTGCATACTGTTGCAGTGCTTGCACAGTCAGTATACCATACTGAACTATTCTTGTCCAGCTGATCTGAATGTAAGTGACTGCAACTCATATAAGGAGAAAATTAAATAAGCAAATGGAACAAAATAGGGGGAAAAAATGCTATTCATTTGAGCCTTTCCCCCAAATTAGAGGATAATGTTTCTACATGTCCACATTTTATTTAACAGTCTTATTCTCTTTCTTATTCCTTAAATTGCCCTGATGGGTAATGTCTGAAGTGTTGCAATACTACTCTGCAATCCCAAACCCTAGAAATAAAAACCCAAAACAATCAAACAAAAAAACCCAATAAAACCCAAAAAACTGTGCAAATCTTGTTTATTACCTAAGTTTTAGCCTTTCAAAAGACAATGATGAGTAATATCGTGACTGAAAAAGGCAAGTATACTAGTATAAAGTTCAAGTTTTTATGAAGAGTCACGGTTTTTCGGTTTACAAACTGCTACTGTAACACAAATATTTTTCAAAATTTCCATTTCATACTTCGGTAGTAATAAAAGAAGCATGGATAAGAATCACAACAAAGAATAAGTTGTGTACATGAAAAAATAGTGTCTAAAATGTCAGATAGTTTCCTGAATTTGTGCTAGCTGAGAGTATCTGTCACTGAGAAGGGCTCTAGTTTAGTCCCATTCTTTAGGGCTGAGTCAGTTCTGAGCGGTGGCAGGATGTCCACTGGTTTATCCACTTTGCCAAAATAGTCAGAAAGAAATATCTCTAATATTTTTTAACTTTTTTTTTAATATCTCATTTTTAATGAGGTGGTTTTCTCCATGCTCAGCTCCTTGAACTAACTCAAAGAGCAGCAGCAGTTCCCAGATCCAGAGGAAATGAAGACAAAGGCAATGGAAAGTGAGAGGTGAGGAATGCCCTTGTGACAACTACCTGCACACACACACTAGTGCATCTTTAATCAAAACTAAAAGATACTTTAACTTTCAGACTCTATCTACTTATTTTATTGGTAACAGTTTTTGAAGCAAAAATTAATTTTCAATTTACATTTTCCTAAAACTACACGGGTCTATATATTTAGTATTTTTATATGCTTCTGTCTCTTTTTCCTGTTTAAATTCACATACATAGAATACTGCCTCCCTAGTAGCCAGCAGCATGACCTGCATTATATTCACATGAAAATCCATACAGATTTTGTGATTGAGGAAGAAAGTTTACATTCAAACCCGCATTACACGTATAAAAAGCAGCACACACCAAAGTAGATAACAACCTTACAAAAACACTACACTAAGTAAAAATTGTTCTTAAAACAATGGGATCTAATTCTTTTCCTTTTCCTCTTCTTCTTTTTTTAAAAAAAATGTGTAGTCTTTAGGGACAATTTTAAATTTTATTTTGTAGGATGGCTCAAGAAAATCTTCTAGGTATTAGCCAAAATGACTTGAAGTTGGTAAAGAAAAAAGATTGCCCTGAGTGAATAATTCGTAACAGAAGCAAAAGCAACAGTCACCATCCAGACCAAAAACCCCTGTACAAAGCCATTCTGGGACTGCCAGCATAGAGACTTCACTAAGTAGCTCAATGTGCATGAGAGGGAGAAAACCTTGCAAACACCATGGACAGTGACAGAAAAGTAGCGGAAGCTCCAAGACTGGGAAAGACCCAAGAATGGCTCTGAGAAAAAAAATGCATGCCAAGGGTTACCTAGAAGAACCATGAGCAAACCATTCTTCTTGTTTGAAGCTTTCTGTGTTAATTCAAATAGTCCTCATCTACTTTACTTCTGAATGAGCAGGTTGAACGAAACATCTGGCACTATTATCCACGTTTCCTCCTAATGGCTAAGGAGGGCCATGAATGCTGACTGATCACAGGTACCAAAGGGCAGCAGTCCATTGCAGAATTTGATCTAATTTTGGCCACTAAATAAGCATTTACCAGGGGCTCAGGCTGTGTGAACAGTGTTTTCTCTTGAAAACTTGTCCCCGTGCTCCAGGTACATTTCTGTTCTGTAGAGACTCCTCAGCTCTATTCTCCACCCAAAACTTAAATACAGTCTTTCTAAAGTACCACTGAAGTTGTGAGTCTTTTTGTTTATGATCAAATTCTTTAGAAGCCACATGTCTGACAAGCAGAATTGAACACGTATTCTTTGTGTGAAATACATAGCAGATAAAACACAATTAAATATGAAAACCAAACATAATCAAAACTATTTTGTGTTCTAGCCTTTTTGTGGCTCAGAGCTTCCCAGTACCTCCTATCTTCACAGAGAGAGGACAGGTGTGGTTTGTCCCTTCTGCTTTTCATTAGTTCTACTCTTAAAGCATATTATTCTTCTCAATGTCTTTTTCATTCCCTTCCCCTCCCTGCCCATCTAGTCTTATTGTCAGTGATCTTTGTCGTCTGTGGCAAGATGTTTGTCATATCCTGGGCACGGCACTCTCCATCTTACCTTTTGTTTCAGAAAAAAAGGAAGAAATTTCACCTCCCAGTCTTAGCAAACTTATCACCCAAAATCCATCACACTATTCACTTATATGAATGTACAAGTACAAATGAATACTGCTGTCCCTGCCTCCTAACCTATGATTTATACACAAATGAAAATGTATTTCATGATGCAGCAAGCAGTGTGACAAGTGAAAATTTTGAAGCAATAACTAGAATTTATAAGTTTTTAAAGGAGATGTTTTTAAAATTGTCACAGAAGGGAACATGAAAACAATGAGGAGTTTTCTTAACAACAAACTGGACCTTCAGCATGTTCTGTCCTTCACATAATCTATATAAGCATATGCACACAGTAAGTTAAGCTTTGCAAACACAACCTCTACTTCAGTTCTTCAGGTGGCTTTGTACAGGAGTGAAAGAAGTGGAAGCTGGATAGTTAGACTACCGAAACTGGAAGGAATGTTGTTACTCATTTTGATTAAAACTCTTTTGCCAGGTCTTTCAAACATTGCAAACTACGGCACAGATAATAATGCCAAAGTGTTTAATAATTTTATTTCAGATGAAGGGTCATAGTAACATCAGTTGAGCAATTTGTAGTCATTTTAGAGTATAAGCCTAAAAGGAATGACAAGTTAACTGAAAATATATTCATGTTACCTCAGCTTATACCACTTACCAATTTAGTCACATAATATTTTTATAATCTAAGAAGTCAATTAATACAGATGGTGCAAACAACTAAAAAGTTAGTTTTGCATATACTTAACTTTCAGCTAAATGATAAATTGTATCAATATTTTCCTCTTGATAAATCTAATAGAGAGAGTGAAAAAAACCCTCCTTTGTTTAAGATACTTTCATTTGTCTCTTATCAGCTAAAGCAGTCATACTTCAGGTTTCCACTTTCCAGTTTTCCTAACAGTAGGAGGGAATTTCCTCCAAGGTCTTATCAGCTTGAACCACAACCCCTGCACTGATTTCTGGTTCACTGACAAATTACACTCCCTTAATACCCATCTGGGAAAGTTTTAATAAAGGAATATTTAGAAAGTATATCACACATTAAATTTCTTCTTGTACACAAAGTGAGAAACTCCAACCTTATTAAAATAAAGAAGCAGCTCCTCTTCCAACAACTGATCTACTTCTCCTTTCACTCTGGTTAACATTGGTTACTTCCTCTGCTTGCCTTTTTATTTACTTAGACAAGAAAAAAAAATTGGTTTTAAAATTATTTATTGTTCTTGGAGCATTATCAATAAGATTAGAAAAACTATTCATGGTAAAAAGCAAAAGAGAATAAGCTAAACATTACTCATTGAACACTGCAACAATGTGAATGACAGTAGTCATTTTACTAGCATCTAAAATTCTTGACAGGAAAGAGAAGTGTTGTGACTGCTCAAGAGGTGGCTATGACGACAACTGTATGGTTGGGGACAGGTAGATGTGTGTTTCCACTGCCCACGGACTGTTCCTGCACAAGAGAGCTACTGTTCAGAGTCTGGCTCATGGAAGGAGTGGATGTGTTGAGGTCAGGTCAAATGCAATAATTGCAAGGTTAATTATGTTCATTTTCAGGATTTAAATGCCTACCAAGAGAATATTTGCATGAGAATATCAGGGCATCGCTATTAACATAGAATCATAGAATAACCAAGTTCGAAGAGACCCACCAGATCATTGAGTCCAACCATTCCTATCAAACACTAAACCATGACCCTTAGCACCTCATCCACCCATCCCTTAAACACCTTCGGGGAAGATGAATCAACCATCTCCCTGGGCAGCCTGGTCCAATACCCAATGACCCTTTCTGTGAAAAATTATTTCCTAATGTCCAACCTAAATCACCCCGGTGGAGCTTGAGGCCATTTCCTTTTGTCCTGTCCCTTGTCACTTGGGAGAAGAGGCCATCACCCTCCTCTCTCTAACCTCCCCTCAGGTAGTTAGAGAGCAATAAGGTCTCCCCTCAGCCTCCTCTTCTCCAGGCTAAACAACTCCAGCTCTCTCAGCCTTTCCTCTTAAGGCCTGTTCTCCAGCCCCTTCACCAGCTTTGTTGCTCTTCTCTGGACTCGCTCCAGAGCCTCAATTATAATACATGCCAATTGTGTGACATGCATTGGCGAGATTTTAAAAAGAAAAACAGAAGACTCCACATATGTATCTAGTTACATAAGGCGTATTTTCATTATTTGTCCAGTTGTGTCTAAATTCACAAAATAAAAGGTCTGCAGGTTCCTCATTTCACAGTATTTTAGATGCCAGTTCCAACTGCACCTTCACTTCCCTCCATCAGGTCTTTCTTCACTGTTTTAAGACTTCTAAACAACTCTTCCTCATAATTTACAGAGCAATTACGCCTAAGTGCCACCACCACCTCATTGACGTAAAGAGTGGATGGGTAAGAACATATTTAAAATCATAGGAAAAATGACATCTCTTTCTAATGAACTTGTGAAATTAATATTTCAGGAGAATAACTTCAATTTTTTTTAAACAGTTTGTGTTGTGTTTTACAAGGCTGCAGTGAAACAAAGTTTTTCTAAACAGAAGGCTGAAATGTTCTCCTATAAATGAAAATAACAGTAGGTCGTGCTGAGGTCAATACGCACTAGGTATGTAGATACCTTCTGCAACTTGAGTTCTGCTCAAATCCTTACTGAAACACTCAAAAAAAAAGCTCAAATACATTTGCTAGTTTCATTGCATGTCATGCTTCATCCATGTTTACCTCACTGCAGGAAAACTCTTCAAACAGCTGGGGACTTGTTACTGATTTAAAGAAACATAAAAAGAATAAACAGACTTAAAAGCAGTAAGAAATATGATCAAATTGATGCTGTCAAAAATTCCAGTTTTGGTTACAGAGCAACTACAATAAATACTTGTTTCTGCAGACAGCATAGCAGCTAAATTGCCTACAAAAATATTAATATATTTCCCAATAGTAAAAAAAAATATTAAGATGGTACTTGACTTAATGGAGACTGAAAAGCTTTGTTATGAATCATAGTAGAGGCAACAAAATTATCTTCCTAAATAAGAAAATTTTAAAATGTTAATGTGTCTGTGACTACTTCAAATCCTAACAGAAATGAGCACTACATATTTTACTGGCTGTTCCTCCTTTGTATGTAGCACAGAAAATATGGCCACTCTGTAAATTTTTCTGGTATATGACAGAAGGGAATTTCATACTCCTCATCTAAATATCTTATCTTACTTTTATAACACATTTATCTTAACTAAAAATAACAATGGTCAGGCCAAAGTTCACCTTAGTCTTTTACTTCTCGTTAACCATGTCAGAAACTCTGCACATCTCAGGTAGTGAAATGCAAGAAAGAATTATACAACTGTTTAAGCTTATGGTTATGGTTTAGACCAGAGCTTGGCAGAACAGAAACCCCTAAATCTGATCTTTTGAAAGGTTTAGTGTTTTGGAACGAAATGTGTGTCTTCAAGTATACCAGAAAGTGAAGTGGGTATAATCTAGATTTTCAAGATTAGGTAGGTTGAATGCCTAAGAATAACACATGTATGCATCTTCATTTTATGGAAAACTGACTAAATTAATGGATAACATCAGGAAACAGAAGAGAAAATTTAAAAAAGGAATAGAAATAAAAGAGGACAATAAAAAAGCTGTCTCCTCTCACCTATGTCCCTTTGAAGTATATCTTTTCATCCAGGCTTACTTTGAGTCAATACAGTGGCTTGCTTACTTGCAGAAAACTCTGTTAACTTCCCTGTGATCGCCAATATGTTTTCTCCATCCTTTTTGAAACACGATGCTGCAAATTCTCTCTTGTCTGAGGCTCCAGTGCCTCCTCACCTGCCTGTCCCACCTTGTAGGTTAGAAGAAATTCCTCCCTCTGACACATTCACCAGCTTCTAAGAGCAGGAGTCATCCCACCTCCGTCTTCCAAGATGCTACCACTGCTTCCACTTGTCCTCTTAATGACATATGATATTCAAACAGTAGACCATAAAAAGAAAATTGACTCTCCATCCCATAGACTATAAGACTGTATAACTTGCATGGACTTTTTCAGTCTGTAGGCCAGATATTACACAAAGCAAAGTGCTAAGGGCATGGGATAATGCTTTTCACTACTGAGACAGTGACACTTTCCTCCTTCAGTATATTTGCTGTTATATATGCAGCTGTAGCAGACTAAGAGCATACATCTGCTTCTCTCTCACAGTTCTTCATCTCCTGTAGGGTTGATGTAGTTTTCCAGGAATTACGTACTTTGGGTTAGTAGTGAAAATTCAGTTTAAAGTCAATGACAGTCTATTCAGTAGGTTTATTGAATTAGTGTGCAATTAAACAGTTATTGTTACAGTACATTTGTGTAATGATTCTCAACTGAAAATTTAATGCCTCCTTACAAAAAGAAATATATTGTCATGTCTACCTGGTGGACAGGGAAGCTGATTACTGTGCAGGTGTCTAAAGAACCACAGGAAGATTTCAACATAAGGTAAAGCTACTGTATTTACTGAATTGAGAAAGAATTTTACCACTACTATCAGAACACCCTGACCATTTCTCCAAGCCGCTGCACCCCCAGACTTACTTTCCAGAAACTAAAAGACATTGCTTTTCACCACCAGCTGATCAATTGTATTACAAATGTCCAAATCTTCCATGTTGTAAAGTGTAACAGGGATTTTATATCATGCAGTGAATTTTAATTTCCACTATTGTTGCCAAGTAATTCTCAAAAAAAAATTGTAATTTTATAGTTAAGAAAAAAATTACATTTATTAAAAGATCGCCCTTGAAAAAGCTGGGTCTCACCAAGTTTCTTGTCCAGCAAGTTAATGACGTAGTCTCAGATAACTTTAAATCCGGCTTATTTATTTGTTAATCTCAAATGACTTCTGAAGAAGGATTAGCTACACAGAAGTTTGAATTTTTAATAGCTAGCTGCTTTTGATATATGACAGAAAAGCTAGACATCCTTTTCATCAAAGCTAGACATATAAATTTTCAGATCCAAAATATATAACTCAAAACTATCTCAATTAATTTTCTTGGAAACAAAACATAAGCATATTTAAATTATAAAGTGATCAAATATAAACAAAAAATAGGACAGGCTTTTAATGACTTTAGCATCTATTCTTTATATGAAGTGGATGCAAACATGTTTCATTTTGTAAATACTTTGTAAAAACCATAATGTTTTCTATTACAGAAGATTTTGAAACCTTTACAAAGTTATGTTTACTTTTTGAAGAATGATACAAAGGAGGCTTTCGGGCAGTTGCTGAGAATACCATGACAACCAAACCCAATGCCTGAGTATCTGAATTCAAAATGTCTTTATAACCAAAATACTGAGCCTATTAAGCAGTTGTGCATGCACTTCTGTGCACCGCACAGAGGGCAAGGATAAATGTTGGACTCACCTTTTACAGTCTAGTGGACATTGCAGCCTCTGCAGTACTCAGAACCTCTCTGTGAGTGTAAAACAAACCTTTAGATGCTGAGAAGATGTTCTTGCTGGCTCAGTCACAGCACAATATTTATATAGTTGGAGGGAGGGTGATTGTGTCTTCTGGCAAACAGTCTATATTTATTTGGTTTCTTCCTTCTTCAGATGAGAACTGTAATGGTTGTTGGCTGTAAAATTAACTATCTGTCTTTTTCTTCTTCCTTCAGTGTCACTCTTGCACATCTTCAGAATAAGTTAAGAACTATAACTAATTTACTCTTCTCACAATTTAGTGAGATCTTATAAAATCTAATGCTGAAAAATTTACCTTCATTTTCTCTATGCTTCATTTATGAACAGCTAGGGTATATTTTGATTTTGCTTTCCAGAAAGCAGCTGCTGAAGGGTAGCGTGTGAATCATTACATTACCAGTAATCACATTGTTCCTATTAGATAGATGCACACATTCCTGTGTGGTAATCCATTTGTCTCTATTGCAAAAGCAGATGTAATGTCATTTACCAGTTCTGAGTGATAGCTGGAATAAAACAAATACAATAGAGAGAGCAGACGGGGTATTGTTTGAGAAGCAATTGACTTGATATCACTTTACAACTCAGTTTTCATATGCTATTGTCACTTGTGGTAGAGGGGCTTGATCATTTGAGCTCAAATTCAAGTCTTCATATGACTGAAAGTTATGTCTCACATGGCAGCAATCTGAAGAAAAAGAAACACCGGTAACAGAAAGGATCACAGAATCACAGAATCACTAGATTGGAAAAGACCTCCAGGATCCTATCAACCACTAAACCATGTCCCTGAGCACTTCATCCACCTGGTTTCTAAATACCTCCAGGGATGGTGACTCAACCACCTACCTGGGCAGCTTGTTCCAAAACCTTCTAATAAATTTGATGCCTACCAGATTTTCCACTGAGTTACCTGACAATCCTAAATTCAAAACTGAACTTGAATTTCTTACTTGACATCTGCACATTGGTAACCCAAGCTGTCATATTGTTTTACATGTTTTGAATAGCAAGGTTTTGGTAGCCGAGGGACTGCAAGGGTGGTTTCCGTGAAAAGACATCAGAATCTGCCCCCATTTCAGACAGAGACAGTGACAGCCAGCTCCAAAACAAACCTACTGATGACCAAATCTGCCTTAGTCAGCCTCATTGATAGTGCCTCCTTGATAACATATTTTAAAAGTGGCAAAAAACATTGCACAACAGCTGGGAGAGAAAAGGGAGGACATGTGAGAGAAGCAGCCCTGAAGACATCAAGGTCAGTGAAGAAGGAGGGGGAGGAGGTGCTTCAGGTTCTGCACAAGAGATTCCCCTGCCACCTATGGTGCAGTCCATGAATGTTAACACTGGAGCAGATATCCATCTGTAAACCACAGAGAACATCAAACCAGAGCAAATGGATCTTCCCGAAGGAGACCGTGAAGGTCCTCGCTGAAGTGGGCTCTTGGCAGAACCAGGATCCTGTAGGAAGAGAAGCCCAAGTCAGAGAAATTCTGCTGGGGACCCATGCTGGAGCAGAAAAAGAGTTTAAGGAGAAAAGAGTGGCAAAAACAATGTATGATGAACTCACTGCAACCTCCATTCCCCAACCCCCTGTGCAGCTTGGGGTGAGGATGAAGGGAATTTGGAAGTGAAGTTAATCCCAGGAGGAAGGGAGGGGTGGAGTGAGTGTTGTAAGATTTGCTTTTATTTTTCATTACCATACTCTGATTTGACTGGCAATAAATTAAATTAATTTCCCCAAGTTGAGTTTGTTTTGCCCACTACAGTAATTGGTGAGTGATGCCTCCCTATTCTTATCTTGATCTATGAGCACCTTATTCTATTTTTTCTCTTCTGTCTGGCTGAGGAGGGGAAGTGATTGAGTGGTTTGGAGGGCACCAGGAATCCAGCTAAGGACAACTCATGACAGTACACAAAATATAAATCATGTCAGTGTCTTCTGTAACAGGACTGTGACAAATCCATTGTCACATTTTTAACTTTTCTTTTTGCAATTTATTCTTCTTAGATAGCTTTGACTATCTTTTGATTTTTTTATTGTCAGTGTCTCATGTTGCTTATGGAAGAAACACATTGCTACACATTTATATTATTAATTAAATAAGCATCTGTTTTTCATCATCAAATATAACACTGGGTGCCAACTACAAATCAATAAATATAAATGATTAAGCACTTTCTGGTCCCCTCTGCATTCCAGTTACAAAAACATGTATCAGTTTTCATTGAAGGACATATTATCATTCTATTACCCCATTCCAGGAAAAATCTTTAAAATAATGTAAAATACAAAATAGACCCTTTGAATAAACTGGGGTTAAATATGTGCTTAAACATGTATGCATACATATATATATTCCTTGGGGGGGAGGATGGAGAGAGAAAGGTATGGTGCTATAAAGATTAAATCTGAAGCAAGATATTTTCTGTTTCTTAGGCAAGATGTGTTTTATTTCTATGGCTATTTAAAATTGTCTTATTTTTGCTGCTGGAATATAATATCAGGAAATACAAAAGCATATGTGTAGTAAGAAAGAAAGAAGTCGGTATCTGCTGCAATGGAACAAGTTCACTCTGAAATCAATCAAGTGATTTTTTATTTTGCAAGGGATACGAATTGTTAATGTCATTCATTACTTCATGCTGGTAGCTTTGCAAAACAAAGAGACTTAATACAAAAGACCCCTGAGGCTTTCAAGATGCCTGGTCTAAAATTATGGTAATCTTGTCCATATTTTTATATTGATTCACTAGGAAAATCCCTTATAGATGATGACTTCAGCAGAACAATGACACAATAATTTGTGGTAAGCTAAATATTTGGTATGAGACAAAAAAAAATGCCTGCATAACAGGTAATGACATTAAGCAAGAACACAGAGACTTCCTTAAAATAAAATAAAAAATAAATAAAAATGTCACCCTGAAGTGTCTATGAAAATTCAAGGAGTGCAGATTTACACTGGATTCCATGTCAAAAGCAGCTTTTAAATTCAAATAGCTTGAGGATTAATAAGGTCTGGGACAACAAGTTGTGACTATATCCATGTAGTTTATATACTGACAGAGTTTTAAGCTGACAGTAATGTCTTTGGGCTAGGGTGGGGATCTTTCAGCAAATACAACTAAATCATACTTGTTAAATGAGTCTATAAATCACAAAACCAGCACAAATGAGCTGACGGTTTCATTTAAGCTTCAGGTTTTTTGACATTCTGAAGGTGGAGAGAAAGAAAAATTGACTATCCAACAATGTGTAGGACTGCCACTTTTAACAAAAGCTTTTACATCTGCATCTTTTTACATCATACCAGTGGCAGATTATGGCATATATAAATAATTAAAAATGTACAGTGCAGTTAAAACAGCTGATTGAGTGACAGTCATATGTATAGACAACTGATATATCACCCACCGTTATTCACTTCCTCAAAAATGGAATCAAAGGAGACAAAATATCATTTTGTGTGATGGAATAATGGTTTTGCTGTGACAGTACTTAAATCAATCAGGTGAATTTAAAAGAAAACTAATTCATGTAAGCTCCCTCCTTTTCTTGTTGATTAAAATTATTTCAGAACTTCATTGATAATGACTATCGAATCATTCTAACTTTGAGACCATATGCATTATCTCCTTTTATTCTAAAAAGACCACAGCATTTTTTTTCTTAGAAAATCAATAATTTAACTCTATGCAATGTCAGTTAGTTTGTACAAACAGAAAATATATATTGAGTTTTATTTCTTTCTGTAAATGTGATTCCAGGGAACTACAGGCCAGTCAGTCTGACCTCAGCGCCAGGGAAAGTCATGGAACAGGTGATCTTGAGTGCTATCATGAAGCACATGCAAGAGAACCAGGTGATCAGGCCCAGTCAACATGGGTTTACCAAAGGCAGGTCTTGCCAAACTAACCTGATTGCCTTCTATGATAAAGTGACTTGTTTACCGGATGAGGGAGAGGCTGTGGATGTGGTCTCATGGACTTCAGTAAAGCTTTTGACACAGTTTCTCACAGCATTCTGCTACGGAAACTGTCAGCCTCTGGCCTGGACAGGCGCACACTCTCCTAGGTGGAAAACTGGTCAGATAGTTGGGCCCAGAGAGTGGTGGTAAATGGAATTTACGCCAGCTGGAGGCCAGTTACAAGTGTAGTTCCCCAGGGCTCAGTGCTGGGTTCAGCCCTGTTAAATGTCTTCATCAATGACTTTGATGAAGGCATTGAGTGCACCCTTAGCAAGTTTGCAGATGACACAAAGCTGGGTGGAAGTGTGGATCTGCTGGAGGGTAGGGAGGCTCTGCAAAGGGATCTGAACAGGCTGGACCACTGGGCTGAGTCCAATGGTATAAGGTTTAACACGGCCAAATGCCGGGTCCTGCACTTGGGGCACAACAACCCTAAGCAGAACTACAGACTGGGAGAAGCCTGGCTGGAAAACTGCCAGGAGGAGAGGGACCTGGGGGTGTTGGTCGACAGCTGACTGAATATGAGCCAGCAGTGTGCCCAGGCGGCCAAGAAGGCCAATGGCATCCTGGTTTGTATCAGAAACAGTGTGACCAGCAGGTCCAGGGAGGTGATTCTCCCTCTGTACTCAGCACTGGTGAGGCCGCTCCTTGAATATTGTGTCCAGTTCTGGGCCCCTCAGCACAAGAAGGATGTTGAGGCTCTGGAGCAAGTCCAGAGAAGAGCAACGAGGTTGGTGAAGGGGCTGGAGAACAGACCCTATGAGGAGCGACTGAGAGAGCTGGGGTTGTTTAGCCTGGAGAAGAGGAGGCTGAGAGGAGATCTCATTGCTCTCTGTAACTACCTGCAAGGAGGTTGTAGAGAGGAGGGAGTTGACCTTTTCTGCCAAGTGCCAGGGGACAGGACGAGAGGAAATGGCCTCAAGCTCTGCCAGGGGAGGTTTAGGCTGGAGATTAGGAAAAATTTGTCATTGGAACAGGCTGCTGAGGGAGGTGTTTAAGGCACGGGTAGACGAGGTTGTGAGGGTCATGGTTTAGTGTTTGATAAGAATGGTTGGACTCAATGATCTGGTGGGTCTCTTCCAACCTGGTGATACTATGATTCTATGATTCTATTTATTCTGCCAGAGAGGTATGAAAACAGACACTTTGAATTATAGATAGCTAATAAATTTCTTAAACTAGGATCATGGTAGAAATGACTAACAAATAAATACCTTTTGGTATTTGTTCGATTTAAGAAAGAATAATCAAGGAACAAAAAGCATATTCAGGAAAAACAAAGCAGAAGGGACTGGCAGTGTTCCCTCTAAAGTATTAAAAACAGGTGGGAATGCACTAAGACAAAGATGTTACTAAATTATCCTGTTGGTTAAGAGGTTTGAAAAAAATCCAAAGAAATAAAAGGAGGTAATATGGCCAATCTTTAAAAAGAGTGACAATATGGAACATAAGTGCAATTGTGGCATCTATTTCATCATTATGGCAAATAAAACTCCAACTGTTGTATCAGCTTACTCCTTAGATAGAACAGACAGGAGGAGAAGAAAAATGCACACTCGATCAAGTAATTTCCATTGGGCAGTTAGCCAAATATAAAGCTAAGACTATATAATAAATATGTATAAAGAAAGTCCTAACAATTTAAATGTGTAAGATATGCAATCAGGTGATGGAAAACAGACTGCATAAAAAATAACTCTGATTATTTTTGTGACATTCAACTGTGTGACCAACCAGGAAAAATTATTGCACTAAGCAAGATTTAAAAGCTCTTAATAAAAATGGCCAGCAGCATGGTGTTGGCAAAAGAACTAACAATGAACTGTGAGAGCAGCCACAAATGTCTGTGGTTGATAGAGCCATGGGACATGAAAAACAGAAATACCAGGTAGTATATAATGTGCATTTAGTCACCATACCATGCTTGCATAAGGCATGGCACTCACTCAAGGAACATTTCAGGCTATTGTGGGAATCCAATGTACGCTTACTGATTGGACTGATTTTAAAATATAAAAATCAAAATAAACCTGATTTCCTGTGTTCCTTGTCTTGCAATCAATGCTTTGCAGTTCAATATGACAAAAGCACCACCAAAGAGTTTCCATTAGCTGGGAAGCTTGCTGCATCTCTTTCCTACCTGAGTTTCTTATAAAAGATAAACTAGCACTGCAACCTTTCCCCACCTTTTTCTATTCAGTTGTTCACAAAGAACTTTGCTGCTTAATCTTTTAGATGTCCACTGAATATTTGAATCTCATGATAAACCAAGCTAGATAGTTCAAGCTTACTGAACAATAATGTACTCTGAATATTGCAATTATTTTAAAGAATGTTTGACATGTGTGGAAATGTTGCTCTAAGTGTAGAAAGCATTTGTGCTGAGCTGTCAGTTCCATGTTGTGACACGCCATGTACAAATGTTTAGCTTAACAATTCTATGGGGGAAACCACTTTAAAATGCTTAAAAATACATAATAGATCAGATGTATAATTTTGAAGTATAATGCCAGCATAAAAATAATGTCAAATTATTATTATGTTTCTTAATTTGATTATCTCTAATATTTTTCTTAAATATCACAAGGTACTTTCTAATCAGTTTTAACTCTCAGCTGTAGTGTCACATACATCAGTAGGACTACAAAATGATGTTCATATTTAGGGCTAGCTACATTCTAAAACAAAATCTTTCCCCTTAACATAAAATGGGTTATAGTCTAGATTAATTAGTAGGTATAAAAGTACTTAATATCTTACTCATTATTTCTAAACAACTTGACTTCCTAGATGTGGTGAAAAAATATTTAATAAGGTCTTTTCAGGTGTTTGAAGAGTGTTGATTTTCTTCTTTGATTTACTGACTGTGTAAGTTTTTAAATATTTTCCATCACTATCATCTGCAGTTGTAGCTTAGGTGATTCTATAGAACACCTGGAGCTTGTAAA
Organism: Coccyzus lansbergi; assembly: GCA_033558105.1. NCBI lineage: Eukaryota > Metazoa > Chordata > Aves > Cuculiformes > Coccyzidae > Coccyzus > Coccyzus lansbergi. Next base: position 1,626,225 of record JAUMJK010000056.1, on the reverse strand, counting down.
ATACCCTTGAACAAAAAAAAAACCTCTTTATATTTTCTGTTTGAAACAGTAAACACTAAATATTTCTATCTTCCATCAAGAAACTGTAGTTATTATGTTTATAGAGAAAATATTTGTTCACATGCTAGTGTTATCAAGGTAAGACATTTCCAGAAGAATTTTCAAATGAATCCTAGATGTGGACAAATAGCATTGATTTCCAATAAGATTTTCCAATATAAATTTTAGTGCTTATTAAGTCTGCAATATTAAATTATCTATATCTGTTACATATCTCCAATGATTCAAATTTAGAAGTTGATGCAAGAATTCCTTTACACTTTTACATGAAGATACTTACATTCAGTTACTTTTTGTGCCTTCCATGTATGTATTCTTTTCTCAGTTCCTTCAGTATTCCTGAAAAAATATTTGCTTGTACATTTGGGGAGAAGAGAATTCAAAGACAATCATATCAGCAGTAAAGAGGAGCCAAAAATCAACACAGACGGATTAAAATTTGCTGTAACACAAAATACAGGAATTCCATTATCTGTAGTGTAGAGTTTCAGGATGGAAAGATGCTTAATTCCTGGGCAGTAGACATTTGCAGCAATCAGTTTCTGATGTATTTTGACACAATAACCTCTTTTCTCTTTACTTTTTGCAGAAGGATTTGTGCTCAGAAGCACGATATTTCCAAAATATTGCTCTACATGTACTTTTTACCACATGATAGTGTTTTAAATCATTCAAAACATCTGTTCTCTCAGTCAACATTAATGATTCCACAACATAAGTACCAGTCAAGTGAAATAAACTATTTTTTTTTATTCTTAGCGATTATTTGAATTTTCCTGGTTTTGCTCAGCTGAAATCACTTTATGAAAATACAGAAGCTCTGGTGTGTCATCTCTCTTGTTTCTTTTTGTTGTTATTCATAGAAACATAGACTCATAAAAGTTTCTGTTGGAAAAAAAACCTTTAAGAACATCGAGTCCAACTGTAAACCTAACACTACACAGTCTACCACTAGACATCGTCCCACACCCACATGTCTTTTAAATACCTCTAGCTATGGTAACTCAACTGCTTCCCTGGACAGCCTGTTATAACATTTGGTAACCCTTTTGGTGAAGTTATATTTCCTAACTTCCAGTGTAAACCTCCACTGGCACAACTTGAGGTCAGTTCCTCCTGTCTTATCACTTGTTACCTGGGGTAAGAGACCAACATCCAATTCACCACAGTCTCCTTTCAAGCAGTTGTAAGGAACGTTAAGATACCCCCTCTGCCTCCTTTTCTCCAGACTAAAGAACCTCAGTCCTCTCAGCTGCTCCTCCTAGGACTTACACCCTAAGCCCTTAACCAACTTTGTTGTCCTTCTTTGAACATGTTCCAGTAGCTCAATGTCTTTCTAGCAGTGATGGTCCAAAAACTGAACACAGTATTTGAAGTGCATCCCCACTAGTGCCAAGTACAGGGGGATGATCATTTCCTTTCTCCCGCTGGCCACACTGTTCCTTATGCAAGCCAGGATGCTTTTAGCTTTATCATTATATTGACAAGCTTCTCAAACTGAAATATCATCAAAAATGTAGGTTCTGACTGAAAGTACACTCCTTTTCTTATATGATGAACTGTAGAGTTCAATTTGCAATGGATATTTTACCTCTCTGATTGTTTTCTCTCACTTCTACATGGAAAGTCTTTGTCTTAAAGACACATAGTCCATAGGATTTTGACAGGAATGGTTGGATTCGATGATCCAATGGGTCTCTTCCAACCTGGTTGTTCTATGATTCTATGATTCTATGATTCTATAAATATTGGCTCTGCAATTAATTTTTGATACTTCAATATCTTTTCTATAGTCCTAGTCTTGTCTGTTACAGAACCTGTCTGAATACTTCCACCGGATTCCCTGTATGTACACACTAAACACTTCCGATCTCCCTAAAATTATTAGTATAATTACTTTTATTTCCAGGGAATAGTTCCATCTATGACTATGCAATCCCTTTGTATTAAAGAAAACTATGTACTCTTTGCAGGAGCCCTCAATACCTTTTACTCTAAGAAGGTATGCAATATGAGGGATATTCCTTCATATTGGGTGCTGGTATTTGGAGCCCATCCAAACCTAAAAAGTCAGAGTTTCACACAGTTCCAAGTCAAACCTAGATATCATGCTATTATTGGCTTTTTGGTCTATATTTGGCCACAGGGCAGACAACACTCAGTGACTTCATCTATATGTAATCCTAAGTATGTGTTTAAGTATTAAGCCAGGCAAATACCACAATGTTATGAATTATGTGCTGAGTAGTTTGCAGCGCTTTAGCTCTTCAATCATCTTTTTCCAAGTAATTGTGCCAATTCAAACTTCAGAGATTCCTGTATTATTTTTCTTTGCTTTCAGTAACTCTGTAACACAATATTTCCACATATTTTTTAACACATATAGCCAGAATCCTGAGCTTAATTTGCGTGCTATAATCAGGATCTGGTACTAACTGGTCAACTGTCTAATATCAAAGCACTGAGAACCTGTCTACTAGGATTTTCAAAATTGCTTAGGTCTGAACTTGCTATTATAATGCATGTATCTCATGACATTTAAAAATACCATTCACAATTCCAGTCTAGCATGTCTACACATCTTCACAGTTCTTCAGAAGTTTCTCCAGTTCATTGTTAGATGTAAATCAACACACTGATTTGCATCTCCAAAGAAGTGTTTCCAGAAATCTTCCAATCTGCCTTGCTCAATTTATGATTTATATAGAAAGGTCAAAGTAAGAACTAACGGCAATACTTGGGACTTACTTTTTGCCTTACTTGTTTTTCTTGAATATTTTCTTCTTCTTTTTCCTTCCCTCTCCACTCCTCTCTCCTACTTTCCCCTTCCCTTCCCTTCCCTTCCCTTCGTTTTACTAGAACAGAATCAATCAATCAGAACAAAATGAGACCTAGCCTTTCTGTAAGGACTTCAATTATGCGAATATTTCTACTAAATATTTCAGTACTCAGATGTAGACACTGGATTGTCCTATTGGAAAATACTTATTTCTCTGCTTCTTGAATTAATTATCCCTTCTTCTACCCCAATGCAGATTCAAAGCTTTCTTAGAAGTAAGGAAGACCTGAAGGGGGTTGGTTTTTAGTTTGTTTCCCACACTGTTAAATGACAGTTTAAGGAGGAAGATAAGAGTGAGTTAAATTTCCACTTTAAATGTGAAAACAAGTGTTGGCAAATACTACTAATTTGAATTCAATTAAGGTGAGATAATAAACCATCTGAAGTTGGAGATATAATTCCAAATGCATTTATCTAAACTAATAAATTCCTAACAATAATGAATATACAGTTTAAGTTTCTTCCAACTGTTTATTCTAATTTTTATAACAGGAGAATATTTCCTCATTTCTTATATCACATGAAGTAAAATGGGAGTTTTTAATATAATGTGCATATTTAGGGACAGTAATATAAAACTGGGAAAATATTGGGTAACTGAAACCTTTTCTTCTATGAGCACTGTGAATAAAATTTAAGTTGTAAAAATAAAATGTTAAAACAATATCAAGTGCATTTTGCACTCACAAAATAATTTTAGCAATGATTGATTCAGCTGTACATGGAGCTTTATATGAGGTTAAATCAAATACATGGTAAAAAAAGAAAATGTTAGGAGTGGGAGAGTTCATTTTGTTTCTACCCATAAATTCATCTAGCTATGTTCATAGCTGGCACTTGTCATTTTTCACTGAAATGGAAAAATATTATTGCCTTTATTATGCCAACATTTCTCATACACTCCACCACTCTGCTGATGAGGAGTATGCCACATAAGGGAAAAGGTAAGTGAGCTTCTTTTTAAAAAGGAATCACTGACAAAAATCAAAGCCATTGCATTTATGGAACAGTCTGTAGTACTTGTAAACACAAAGTCTGATCAAAGTGACTAACTTTAGACAAAGTTTTGTTTAAGTAGGACAAGCAGGACTGGCTCCAAATCCACTAGGATTTCATATCCACATGACTATGCCATATTAAGAAAATTCTTCTTTGAATTCTGTTTAAAACTATATTAGAATGTGGTCTTTTTTCAAGTAAAATCATTATGGTCATATTTGAGTTATTAAGTGACTTACTAATATACCATGGCTCATGAGTGCAAGATACGTGAATTTTAAAACCACCACAGAACATGAAAGTTGTAGTTCATTGTTCAGCTGTTTAGATAGCAGGGTCATAGTCACATAGTTATGATTCCAAGCCTTGCATTTTCCCACCTGATTCAAACAATCTGATATGTTTCTATGGGCAACAAGAAGCATGTGGGTTATATTTTAAAAAGTGGAAAAACCTATCTCTTGTTTTAGTGCTTAAGCCAACACTTACATTTATTGCATTGCTAAGTTCACAGCATAATATCCTCTACTTAAAATAAGTGGATTTCTCAAGGATTTAAGTGATTTGACTATGAAAGTAACACCAGAATTGTCATCTACACTATTCTGGGCTTTTATCTCCTGTGAATTGCAACATCTGTGAACCACTGAGTTACTACTATGCTCTTCTCACTTCTCATATTATATCTCACATAATTTTTGGGAACATTTGAATTGGAGTTCACAACAAGCACTGTGTAAGAATGCAGCAATGTTGCATATTAGGTCTTACATTTATTTTAAAATGTACAAAATACAGTTCTGAAATAATTGTATGGATTTCCTTTTAAATAAGGTAGAAATACCAAAAGGTGAAAGACTATTCCTGATTGATTATGCTGTGTCTCCTCATAGGAAAAAAACCCCCTTCTATCTAATCCTCATTTAGCCATATTTTCTTGTCTCCAGAAGTCCCATTGGGTTGCTGTTTCATGAACTTACTAATTATCAACATTCCCTCTAATATTAATACTGAATTGTTATGTTTAACTCATATTCCCATGCTGACCAGTAGTTTTTCTTCATATTTCTCTCTGCATTGGTGTATGGTTGTTCTCACAGACTCTGAAAGTATTGCCTGCCTGTGTCAAACTAGCCCCTCTTTTGCCCCTCTCTTGTACTGTATGATCTTCTTTTCCCTTAGCCTAGTAAGATATGTTCTCTGTTTTCTTTTGAATTCTGCAGTATAGGGCCGAAAAAAAAGCTTTACAGAGTGATAATAAAATACTATCGCAATCATTATTCACATGTGGCCTGTGATGAACTAGTAAATAAAGGCCGTCATCTTACAGTTTTTCAACTTAGCCTAGTTGATACACAGCACTCTTATAATTAATCCTTAAGATCATGATCTACTTCATACTATTAAGTTTCATTCCATTTATAATTTTCAGTCTCTTAGCACCATGCCATGCATTAAGTACATTGATATTCTGGCAAGCAGGCAATGCCTTAGCAATCATGTGTCATCAGCACATTTTTATTACTTGTCCAAGGTCATTAATGAAATGAAAATATTAAGTAAAATTGATCCCAAGAATAATCTGTGGGTGATTCTATCCAGACTTTTCAGTAGTATTTATTGTCTCCCTTATACAGGTTGTTTCTTAGATTATTATTAATGACACCAAGCTGAGTGGTGCAGTTGTCACACCAGAAGGACAGGATGTCATCCAGATGCACCTGGACAAGCTGGTGAAGTGGGTCTGTGATGACCTCATGAGGTTTGACAAGGACAAGTGCAAGGTCCTACACCTGGGTCAGGGCAATCCCCAATTTTAATACTGGATGGGGGGTGATGTGATTGAGAGCTGCCCTACAGAGAAGGACTTGGGTGCTGATTGATGAGAAACTTGACATGAACCAGCAATTTGTGCACACAGCCCAGAAAACCAACAGTACTCTGGGTTTCATCGAAAGAAGCATGGCTGGCAGTTTGAGGGAGGTGATTCTCCCCCTCTCTTCATGAGAACCCACCTGGAGTATTGTGTCTAGTTCTGGAATCCTCAGTATAAGAAGGATACGGTACTGTTGGAACAGGCCCCCCCCCCCCCCCTTTCCCCCCCCCCACCCCGGAAGTGTTCAACGCCAGGCTTTGAACAACTTGATGCAGCAGAAGGTGTCCCTGCATATGGCAAGGGGGTTGGAACTTGATGATCTTTAAGATCCTTTCCAACCTAATCCATTCTATGTTTGTATGATTCTTTTCGCCTTCCTCATCATGTAGCATCAAAACACTTCCTTTATAGAACTCCAAGTGCAGACTTTTTTTTTTTGGCCTCAAAATTTGTTATCAGAAAAAATCTATATATTTAATTTTCATATTCTAGCTAAGAAAACTTTATCTCAATATTTAGTTTCTGTTCAGTTCTCCACTTCATCTATGTTAACTAAAATTTGCTCTTCCATTATCTGTTCCCACCATCTACCTTTTCCTCTAAGTCATTTTCCCACACTCATAGAACTGCTCAGCAATTCTGAGACTTTCCTAGTAAGTACTGTTGTTGAGAAAATAGCAATGAAAACTCCTCCTTATCTCTTCTGCGGCTTTAAATCCCCATTTACACTTCACAATTGTTTCAACCATATTTTTAATATATACCTTTGCCAGAGTTTTATCAAATAACATTTTGTGTGTTTAGAAATAATATTCCTCCCTTTAATATCTTAACATTAGATAAGATACTAAGCTACTACTTAACCTTAATTAAGATACTATGACTTTAGTATTCTTTTATTGTTTGACTCATCATCAGTGGTTTTAAACACCAGATTTATAGAACTTTCCCCTATTTTGTACATATACATCTGACAGCACAGAAAATCTTCCTTTCATTGCCACAAGCTTTCCCATTTTAGGAGTTACCATCCTATACTCATTCAAGAGCATTTTCTGTCCATACCTCCTTCTATACAATAGAAGGAAGGGAGACCTCTGGCTCCTGAAGAATCTGTGAAGGTTCAGTTAATGTGCCCTTCATCTGTGATGGTACATTGCCTACTCATCCTCTTCCTCAGATCCTTCAGCCAACGGCTCAGCCCCTCAGCAAGAGCTGAGGTCGCCATTGCCCCCAGCCCCTGGAAGAATCATCATGGAAGCCTGGCATCCTGACCCTTGGACTTCTATGTCCTTTCTTTGGAGGTCAACCTGGATCTCCACCTGCCCTCTGGGATGCTACCACCATATTTACATGAGTCAACAAGTCCCATAGTCTTTAACAGTGGTTCAAGGACTTTTTTGCATCCTTTTTTCCACTGGCGTTCACATCAACTGCTAAAATAGTTCTGCTCACTATTCTCCTGAGACCCATGGCTGTCAAGTAAAAGTAGTCTAGGGGCTACTGTGCTACATTCCCTAAACTTGAAACAGTTGAATATAAAGGTATAAACCAGGAAATAACAGTCAGAAGCAAAAGCCCATCTTTGTTTGTGAATAACAACAAAATTCTTTGTTAATTACCAAGTTGGAGATGCTTTGTAGGAAGACTATGATGTATCTGATTTTTCTCAGTGTAGAATTTCCTTCTCCATGTACAAAGTTCTTCTGAACTTTAATTTCCATAATCTGACATCATATCAAGTTCTACCTGTCAGTCCACTTTGTCTTCCAAAAGTAAAGGCTACACTTGATGATTTTTCACCATAAATAACCTTTATTATGCTGGTCTCAAATACAAGTCTACTGTATTATTAATAAATGGGTTATTTACCATTCCATAATTACTGTTACTGTGTATCACTCTTCCTTCTGTTTCCTTGTTTTAGCTTTTCCATCCTTAACTATTTATATTTCCAAGGAGGTACTGCTAACCTATGAGTATAGAACTGTTCTGGTGTCTCATCCAGGTATTCAACATGGAACTATACTGAGCTTAATAGAATCATGGAAACAGAATGGTTTGAGTAGGAAGGGACTTTAAAGATCATCCAGTTCCAAGCTCTCTGCTATGCGCAGGGATACCTTCGATGGGATCAGGTTGCACAAAGCCATATCCAACCTGGCCTAAAAAACCTCCATGGATGTAGAATGCAGGACTTCTCTGGGGAAATTCTTCCAGTGCCTTACCATCCTCACAGTGAAAACGTTCTTCGTAACATCAAATATAAATCTCCCCTCTTTCAGCTTAAAACTGTTACTTGTCATCTTGTCACTGCAGTTCATGATAAAGAGCCCCTCCCCAGCTGCCCTCTAGGCCCCCTTTCAGGACTGGAATGCTGCTATATGGTCTCACCACAGTATTCTCTTTTCTAGGCTGAATAAGGCCAACTCTCTCAGCCTTTTCTCATTTGGGTAGTGCTTCAGCCCTCTTATCATCTTTGTGACTCTCCTCTGGACTTGTTCAAATATATCCATGTCTAGATCCCCATGTCCTTCACATGTTGAGGACTCCAGGATTGAACACAATACTCTAGATGACATCTCAGGAGTAGAGAATAGAGAGGCAGAATAACCTCCCTCAACCTGCTGGTCACACTTCTTTCAATGCAGCCCAGGTCGCAGTTAGCTGCCTGGGCTGCAAGCACTATTGTTGGCTCATGTTGAGCTTCTCATTAATCAACACCCACAAGTACTTCTCTTCAGGGCTACTCTCAATCCATTCTCCACCCAACCTACTAGGCTATACTGTGCTATGCTATGCTATACTATAGCTACTTTTCCATATAGCAAAACATCTGTCTAGATCACCGGTTGTCATCCACCTAGGAATGCTGATCTTCTCATTCTCATTTCACACATTACACTTCAGTGTTCAAAAAATACCAATAGCAAATTACTATGAAAACTGGTACAAATAAACCACATAAACAGTACTTAATCAGTTCTGGGTTTGAATCAATCACTGTTTTCTAAGATGGGTCATTTGACTTCTCTGAAGATGCATTTGTTATCAAGTAATTTCTTTTTAAGGCAAATTATGCACTGAAACATATTGTATTGAAATTCTCTAACACTGCCAAATCAGTACATACAAAATGTACAAGAGGAAAAACTCAGGAAGCAGTGATTAATTTCCTTACATTTATTATTAACAGGAAATTACAGTTAAAAACTAGAAAATTACAAGGTACATTTTTACATAGAAAAAGCTATGACAGGCAGTGGGGTGCACAGTCCCTTTTTTATCATGCTAAATATTGAATTGAAGATGCAGGGGAGTCCAGGGTAGTACATTCTGAGAGACACAGGAGAAACCTGTAAAATAATCTGCATAGGCAAGAGGGGAAGAAAGTGACCTCTAAATCACAGGCTTTTTGGTTTTTTGTCATATTCTTTGAACAATTCTTCAGGTTCATAGTTCAGAAAGCATGCAAACATCTGTAGGGTTCATTCAGTTCTAAATAACGTATCGTTACACAATGCAAATAGTGATCTGTCTGGAGTACTTAGCCTTATTTGCACAATCAAAGTAATTTAAAAATCAGAAAACAGAAGAGAATGGAGCAATGAAAATAATTTTTGCCATAAGTGGATCTACTTATTACAGAAAAGTGTTGACATTAAGGATAGAAGAAAAATATATGTTAAAATATTCCTAACTTCTGAATTATAAAAAGTTATGAACAGTTAAGAATCCTCAGAGTCTTTTTGACTTTTGCAATGGACAAAATGATATCCCTGTTTTCTTATTTATTTTTTTAAATACAAAATAACCCCCCCAAACCCTTTTAAACACAGTCTTTTTGTCTAAATTATCTTTCTCCAGCACAGATTGAAATAATAATAAATGAGAAAAAGGATATTTCAGTGTCAGGCAACTTTAATCTTATTCCAGAATATATGTGACTTCATGTATTGGGAGAACCATGAAATTCTTATAATGAGAAGCCCAAGCAGAAAAAGCTGGTGATATGCAAGCAAACTGAATTAAGAAAATCTTTCTCCTAAAGAATTAATTTCTTTCCTCCTCAATATATTTTTGCTACCTAGCAATTTTTGGACCTATATACTAGATGTAACATAGGAACAATCTGCATAATTTGCATGAGAAAGCAGCATAACACCATTTTTATGAAACTTTGAGAAGCACAGGGAAATATAACACACCCTCAAAATATGGAATATAAATCACATTTCTTCACTTAGTGTTTCAAGCTTAGAATCTGCCTCATGTTTTTGGCAGAATCATTTAACCCAGTGTGATCCTTTGTAAAACCACTTAATCATAATTTTTGCTTTAGTCTGCAACAGTTTGTAACAAGGGAATAACAACTGACTTATCACTTCCTTGCTAATCAGTGTTAAACAGTGTGTAAACTTCCATATACAATACTATGTCATTTAGAAATTACAAAGGAGAGAACGTAATTTCGTTTATCAATCATCCTCAATTCCAAGAAATGAATAACTGAGCACCAGTTAAAGAAAAATGAAACTAACTGAATTATCTGGATTAGTTACACTCACTGAAATATATGTATAAGTTTGTGAATTAAAAGAAATTGCTAGATACAAAGAATTAATTGGATGTATTAAAAGTTAGATTGCAAACTCATTATTTTCACACATCAAATCTCCTTGCAAGATGTTTCATTTATATTACTTATAGCATCCATATGTGCTACTACTGGTTAAGCTGGCAAATAAGTATTTTCAATTCACAAAAATTTACACTTGAATTTTATTAAGAATATCTTTAGAAACCAAAAACATAGAATCACAGTTCCTTTGTAACTAAACTTTTACATATGACAATATAGATTTAAATGGGTATGTCCCTTGTGATTGTCAGTTCTCCAGTAACAAAGTCCCCTTAGAACAGAGAGAGAAAACATGTATTTTCTACCAGTTTACTGGGTTTACTACTCAATTTCCAGAGTAAAACCCTTCATACACAGAATAAACAGAATAAAACAAAGAATGAAGAGTAGACATATAAAATAAATTAATAAATCTAGTGTATTACATCTGATCCCAGACAGTCCAGAATCATCACATTTTTGTCTCACTGAAATACACTAGAAAAGATGGAATCATAACATAAATAAAGATAATTCTCCATCGTATTTGCCTATATGCCCACTTTCTTCTTTTAGCTATTAGAATCATGCATGCATTATTTGTGTTAGATCTGCAAATACAATAAAAAAATAATATGGATGCAGACAATCAAAGTCCAGGTTCTACATGATTGAATTCCTTTTTAAAATGAATTAAACTTTACTTTTGACTTTCAAAGAGTGAAAAACAGTGGAACTGCAAGAGTAGCATATTGCATTGTTTTCCTATTGAGCAATAACATATCTATGTGCAAAATTATTTCATAAGTGAAGAAACAGAAGTGTAAAAAAAAAAAAAGTTGGTGTTTTTAGTCATGAAATTGGCTTGCAAAGATGTCCATTTAAGGGGACTCCAATTTTGCCCCAAAATATACTTTTGTAGGTAAAGTTTTTCAAGGTTTTTCAACAGTTGTTTTTGGTAGTTAATTCATAGTCCATGGAAGAGTTTGTATGCTTTGTAGATGGAAGATTTTAGAAGATATGGTAGGATCTCCTACAGAAAAAGTGGCCTTCTGAAACTTTCTGGAGACAGAAAAGATCTTTTATCTTATCAGATAAGCAAACTGCAGTACTTGGTTATCCAGAAAACCCAGTGACTAGTCATTATTCATCTTTGGTATGGTATCAGTCTTACTTTTGTCAAGTTGCTTTTTATTCATTTATTCTCATTTTCATTTATTTAATAGCTGAAGAATGAATAACAATATGAGTTTCATGCAAGACTCCTTATGCAAATCTTTAAAATTTTGACCTCTTTCGTAAAATGTGTATAACACTGATTCCAGAGAAGGCTGCTGTAATCTCATGAAGTCACACAAAAACTACCAATCAAACTAAAGGAACAGTATTTCAAACATGTATGAGGTACCATTCATATTAGAGGAAGGCATGTGTAAAGAACACGAAGAAAAGGGGTTTCTCTACAGCAAGACTAACTTAGTGTCATGTCCCAAGAAACCATTTATGAGAGATTTGATAACCCCACAGTCTGATGCTGTAACTATATAAGTGCCTTACAATATTTCTTTAGCAATTCACGTGCTGTTGGAGAAAGCTGCATCCTATAATGGAATATACTGGAAGCAGCAAGAGATAATTCACTTTCCCAACCTTTCAGAACTAAATTATTCACACAAACAAAGCAAAATCCCACAAAACAGACTACAAAAATAAAATATATAATGGTACTAAATCCTATACTATTTATCATTTACCACTAAACTTGTAATAGATATACAAGAAGTGGGGTGGCTGGGCAAAGAGAAGCATACTTTTTATGTATTTTAGTTACCAAAGTCTTCTTAAAAGACAAATTTGATTGTTACTCTTTGCACAGAATCATGAAAGCCTACTGATTTGATTTATTACATCAAAATTTGATTCGAACTATTCAAGACTTATCCAAATTTAGACTAGCATTATAGACTTCAGACTCAGATAACAACTCACAATTAGCCTTGTGTTCCTTCTACTACCTTTTTCTCACCTTACATCATTTTTCCAAATCTTTTAGTTGCTATATAAACTAAGGAAAAAGAAAGAAATGTTTGTCTGGAGGATTTAAGGCCGTTTAGTAACCTATGTACAGTTTACAGCTTAAATGAGCACCAAACAGATGTAAATAGTCATTTCCAATGATATTGAAACAAGCTAAATCCATCATTTACTTTCTAAGAAATGTACAGTTCAGTGTCTAAAAGGAGTATATTTTTTTTCTTACCCACCCCCAAGAAACTAGCACTTCTAATTTCTTTGTTAAGTAATGTAGCTAGCCAGACCAGTCATTAAAAAAAAAAAAAAAAATTGTCTACTAGGGGCAACAGTGATGGAAATGACAAATGCTTAGTTAATAATGAACACAGACAACCCTATAAACAATTTGAAACTACAAACTCTTGCCAAAAAGAAATTCCTTAGCAACTTCTTTCCACAAACCCATCAGCCTTTCAGTTATGCTGTCACTAATTCAATTCCTCTGCTTCATAGTGTTAGAGGAGGAGGTTTTGCAAAACAAAAATTAGATAGCAAACTTTGCATTTTTTCAATTATAGAAACTCTGAAAAACTATCCATTCTTCACTTGAACTCACAATGTCCAACTTTCTTCTTTGAAGAACAGATTCTGCTGCTTGGCACCCTGTCCCTTAATAAGGTCTCATTAGTAGTTTGTTATTCTTTCTATTAATGGCTAAAAAAAGCAGCTCCGTCGGAGTCCTCCCTCTCTTTTCCAGATCAGACAGAGTTAATAGCAATAACATGTGCCTTCTCCCTAGGACAAAAGAGGAATGATGTCTGAAGTATTGCACCTAATAAGATTCATTATTTTTCTTAAAGTAATTAACAAAAAAATTATATACATGATGGTCCTGTAACCTTAGGATGTGAGTCCAAGTATGAAGAAGAGTAGGACAATCCTACATGAAGAATTTGATATCAGTGTTTAGAATTGAAGATATTTAAAATTCCAAATGAAAAAAACTCGTGAAGCATTTTCATTTCAGGTTTTCAGACATCAAGATTTCCTTTCATAAGCTGGGAACCTAATTCAAAATTGCAGACCAGACAGAACTTCCTAGGGCATATGAGCCACTTAATTAAGGTGTTCATGAATAGTCTGATCCAGTAATAGTATTCAGTTTAAATCTGACAATCTAATTCCAATAGATCCAGGGACATTTCAAAGCCATTGTACACATAGAAAGGGAATATATCCCTAGTAGGGTCTTGCTTAAAGATGCACAAATCTTCCTGAACACCAGTCATCTATGTGGCAAGCTTATAGAAATGACAGGTGCCCCATACGAAAAAAATATTGTGTTCTAAGAATAAGATCTTCACAGAATAAGAAATCAAATGCTTTCAGAACAGTAATTCATTATTACAATCGTTTCAGTCCACTCTACCCAGAAATAGGACTACTCTGCATACATGGGTATGCAGATTAAAATAGATGTCTCAACATCTTCCTGGTAGTGATGACCAATAACAGAAAATGTAACTGTCTAAACATGTGCAAATAACATTTATTTTATTTTGGAATTAAAAAAAAGGAAGGACTCAAAATAAAAATAAACTATTTATTAAACAGAATATTGTATTGGACACTGTGATATGAAAGCGTACCTCCTCCAAAGGGCACATGGCATGTGGTAGTGGATTAGAAAAGATCGGCCTTTTCTAATAAACTCCCTGTGGTGTGGTTTGTAGAAAAAGACTTACAAAAAGCAAGTAGAAAATTACCAACATCTATCACAGTGAGAATAAAATGTAACAAAAGCCTGTAAAAGCTGTCAGAAAGAACAAACAATTCTTGATCTATAGTAGTTAAAAAGAGGTCTGTAAACAAAGAAGGTTTTATTTTCATTTCAAACACTCCTGTGATCAGACTGAAGTGAGATAGCAGCTGCTTAAACAGAGTTAACAACCCAGGTACTTCAAACTCAATAAAATGCTACTGTACAGTATGGTGTGGTAGGGTTTTTTAATGAAAATCAGTTTTCTGACTGCAAACAATTTGTGTTATCAGAAATTCCATAACAACAGATGAAATTCCACAAAGAAGGAATTGTTAACACTGCTGGTGGAGAATCAACTTTTAAATAGGTTATTGTTTGGCTTTGGTGATTCTTTTGTTACCAGCGTTTTCAGATGACAAAACACACTTCTGTTTGAAAGTTGCTAAAAACAGATGTCAAATTACTGAAGTTTTGTGTATAAATATCTAAGGATTGTTACAAATTACACTTGTTTTCAGTCAATCATTACTATAAAGGTTTCCCATCTGTTACTGGATAACCACACAGGAAAAAATTCTGCTTTTCCACTGGCCATGATATTCCACCTGCCCAAGTCACATAGAGAAGTTTATAACCAAAGACTGAATTATCAACTGCACATATATGAGAAATTTCACTTTACTGCTTTCCAATTTCAATGGTACAACAAGATTTATCACTTTATGAAGTTCCTTTCCTAGGTGGGGAGAAATAATTACAGTTTGAAGAAAGATGCAATCTAGAGAGAGCTAAGACAACATATAAACTAGGCAGAATGACGTGGAGATCATGACTGCCTTATATACCAGGTTCATCACTATGACTTTTGCTTCACCAGCATTCTATCCCATGGCCCCTTACACTGTACTGTACCTAACATACTTAAGTAAAAATATCTAACGTCAGTTGAACAAAAAGTAAAAGTTCATAAATAAATGTTTCCTGCTTCTTCCCCTTGAAATAATTCCTTTCCTCTTCTCTTTCTTGTAAACTTCCCACAAAGTCCTACCAGAAAGCAAGGCAGGACCTTGGACCACTGGGGATTCATTATTCAAGTATCACTAAGCACTACTACCACATGTATCAAATAAGTATCTCAAGCTCTTGCTCTTAAAAGATTAAATTTGTTACACTCACCACAGTGCCTTTTTCCTTTCTTTGCCTTGCAACACTCTTTTTATTTATAAAAATTTGCTTCCATTTTGACCATTTGTGAGTTACTTTAATGTACTCAGATATTGTACCTACAAGTACCATGGAAGACCCTGTGAAGTAATCAGTAAATCTGTGCTAGGAATAGCTTCAGCAAGATATAACAGATGAGACATGCCTCAACAGCTGAACAAAGAAAAGAGAATGAGCTGTTAGGGGATACTCATGGAAGTCAGAGAGAAAATTCTTTGACAGACATGGTACAAAAATTAAGAATTTTTAGATAAGGCGAAAAAAGGGACTAAGTAAGTAAGTTTAATTCTAACATTCACTAACTTTTGATAGCTTAACTTTGTAGCCCTCACAAAGTGCTTTAATGCAGCATTTTGACTGCAGTATATAATGCCTTTTGACATGTATACACATTCTTATGATTAGTAGTCGCAGAGCTTATTTATTGTTATTATTAATGTCCAGTCCAATTTAGTTTAATATTGTCCAATTCCCAAGCATTTTTCACTGCAAATGGAATTTTGGAAATCAGTAAATGTTACATTGAAATAACCTGCCTTGGCAAACTCACTGAAACATATCTGTCAGGTCCAGCAAAAGCCTTGCAAAATTCTCCTCTGCTGTTGGCCATAGAATAGAAGTATAATAAACTCTGAGCCATAAAAAGTCATGTAAACATTATAACCTGTTTTTACTAGCCCTTTAAGTGCCAGGAGCAATGGATCTTATATGGTTTGGGTCTTTCAAGTTTCCAAATCTCCATGAGCAACTAGGATGCTACATGGGTGTTCAAGTGCCTCTGGCTTTGAGAACTTAAAATAGGAACAGATAAAATGCTATCAACTATTTAACTATTCACTCCGGGCAGATATTTGATATTTCCAACAGAAAACATTATAAAATTAAGCACCTATGAAAATCGACTGACTGTTCATGTATTATTAAACAACGCAAATGTCCATGCAATATTGAGCTGCTCCCCTAAATTGCTGCATCTGTCATCCTGGAAAATAATTGAGGGAAAAAAGAAGGAGGAAAAAAAAATGTTTTAAATTTAGAGTAACAGTACTCTTGTCTTAAGGCTCTCTGATCATCAGACAGCTTCCCTGAGGTTCAACATTGCTATTTGTTTTGAGGGAAATGCTGCAAACCCTAGTCCTCAGGGGAAACTGAAGTTCACTTCAATGCACTTCAATGGGATTTTTGCCTAAGTAATAGTTGAAGGATTTAGCTCACTGCTAACTTCATGAGCTAACAACATGGATTTTACAGCTTTTGATTTCTGCCAAATACTTACCCTATTAAATTGCTGTGGGAAATCAGCCACACAATTAAAACCTATTTTATGCCTTCAATAACATTAATGAAGCAATTGTGGCTTTCAGAATTTTATATATATGTGTGTGTGTGTGTATATATGTGCATATTTTACTGTCACTGTAGCTGCTGTTGGCCTCAAACAAGGTCTCTTAAATACATAAACTTAGTGATGGAGGCGTACGTGACTCTGATGGCCATTAAACCTCATTTAAAAAGCTAAAAATCCATCCCCTATAAAGACACTTGCCATAACTTGCACAAATTTCCTACTTATTAATATGTGCACTCTATTTCTTCCATTCCAGTTAAATAAAATGAAAATACAGAAATAATGAGGAGGTAGTGTTCAGAATTTGAAACTGTTTTCCAGACAGCTTATGTTTCCCTGCATGGTTTTGATGCCACAATGGAATGTAGCATTATTTTTACATGCCAGTGTCTGTACCCAGATCTGAATGCAGAAACTTAGATCTATTGATCATATAAGTACATTTTTCACTTTTGAATCCTTATACCAGGAAACCCTTTGTATGGGGAATGTGGGGGTTTTTTTTTCCTTCAGTAGGAACTTGCATGTAGACAGATGACAGAAAATCCTTCCCTAAAATAATGAAATTCTTGTCTTGATGTAAAAATACATGCCATCAGGAAAAACTGTTCAAAATTCTGCTTTTGATTTTTGACAGAATGACACAGGCAAGATTTTGACCAAAGATTTTGATTCTGAGAAGCAACTACAGGCTGTTAAAAAATTCAGAATTCTGTTCTGAGATTTAATACTCACTTTCTGTGTGTTTACCTGGGAGATCCAGGTTTAGAAAGGATATCCCGAACTTCAGAAAAGTTGCTAGAGTTGTAATGATAACCTCAGGATCACAATACCCCTCTTTGAAGCATTTCATTTTTCATACTCTGCCACTTAAATGGATTCACAATCCTGAGTCGAGTGACTAGGGCCCATGAGGGAAGGTATAAGGATATTAGGACACCCGAGATGCAAATTTGCAGGAAGTGGCTTCCTCAACACAGAATGACATATGCAAAGAAATAAAAGATATTTTAACAAGAAATTTCCTAGCATAGCCTGTCCTTGGATGAAAAATGGTAACGCAAATATCCTCACAAGAAAACAACCTTGACTGTAAATCTTCCCAATTTAATAAACAGTCAAGCGAGTATCGCTCTTAGGTAAAAAAAAAAAAATAATAATAATAATACTATTTCTGATCAGGTTTGATAAGAGTTAAAATATGTTCTGAGCCCATCTCCTAAATCCAGCCCCATAGGTAATTCATGTAGGAGAATCATCATTTAGAGCATTTCAAAAGGCATTGAACTTCCCTGCACTCCTGGTATTTCAGTAATTACATGCATGACCTCCTCCAGTAACTTTGGCCATCGAAATTAACCACTGGAAATTTAGGAATGAGGGTGGCTGTCAGAGGTATATAAAAATATTGGAAGTAAAAAGAAATATTCATTCATGCAAATCTCTCTCTCTGGCATCTAACCACCAGTTCTAAAAATGTATTTTGCATTTATGAGCTCCAACTTCCATATTTCTATCAGATAATGGCTGTAGGGTTCTCTCACTGCCTTTGAACAGAAGTGCAGTTCTCCAGTAGTACTTGCATATGGGAAATATCAACACTGCAAAATAAGTTATTATTCATTCTTTTTTTCCACCTATTTAACCAGCTCATACGGTATTTGCAGAATCAGGCAGTCTGAATAATTTTCTTCTCACAATAGAGAGCATGTAAAAAGTTGCTGTGTTTTTACTTTCAGGAAATTGTTTCACTGGTACAGATACAGAAGCTCTAGCACACTCCTGTTTATGTTTACCTGTTTCTGATATTTAGAACCACAAAAATATCCAGAAATTGATACTTAAATCCAAACAGTACACTGACATCTTGGGCTGGCAGGTATGAAATTTAATTTATGCTATTAAGCCTCAGAGGTCCAGGGAAATCATGGGATGAACAATAGCCATTGAACTTCAGTTTTACAATATCCTTCAGAAGTTAAATAGCAACTGTCTGCCCAATGGACCCAATGTCCATTTGAGGGCCACACATCTGGGCACTATGCCTGAAAATTGGATTTGACTTTTGGATTTTTTATTACTGTCCTTTCCAATATACAGCTTTTTAAGCACAGCGTTTAAAATCAGAACAAAGCAGGAGTAGAACTCTGTCCTGACCTCAAGTCCTGGTTTCCAAATTTATTTATTTTCCTCAGACTTCTACAAAATTGTCCTGTGCTTACATTCATAAAGTTGTCCTAAACAAACAAGTACCTTGTCCACAACAAAAGCTTGCAAAATGAATTAATAAATGCATTAGTTCAATCAAACAACTCTCAAGAGGCATTCATAATGTCAAGCAAGTTTGAACTAATTTAAACTTAACTTCTAAACAAGGGCCCAGTGAACTACTTCTGGAGAAATTAGCACCAGAGGGAAGAATGGTATTCCATGAGGTTTTGCCAATAGATCTCTATGCCAGCACTTTTAAACAAATCGTTTGTTCCTTTGTGCTAGCTTAGTGCATCTTTCCTGTCTGCCCTCAGCTCCAGAACATCAGAGAATTTGTAGAGCCAAAATAAACACATTTTCGGTGTCAACACTCTTCACATTTCCCATCCAGTAACAATAAAATAACTTTAAAATTAAAGATTCTGAAGTCCTGTGTGGGTGAGTTAAAAAGCAAGTTCATCATATCAAGAAATAAACTTACTGTGGAAACTGCTGGGATTTTTTTCTTATCTGCCTTCATATTCAGATAACATTAACCACCCTCAGCTGCTTAATTCAAATTTCTACTCCAGGGTTTTGAAAAAGCCTGTCACTCCCCTAGCTGTTCTAGCTATACATACATTATATTCTTACAGTTTTATAAAGGGGTTTACACGACTGCCCTGAATTTTTTTGACAAAAGTGACATGATGACTGATCACTGATCTCTCTTACAAAATCAGTTCACCTGCCAGAAGGACTGGTTGAGGCAAAACAACAAGGTTACTGGCATTAGGACTAGGCAGTATTGCCAGGAGATCCAACAGTATCAGGCATCTCCAGCTGAGAACAAAAATCTGGGAATGTGAAGCGACATTATAAAGCTTTTTTACTAGCCACAAAGAAACACAGTGCCCTATCTTCTTTCAGCCAGACCACTTCTCCAATAGCTAATGGTTACATTAAAAAATTACAGTCATGCAAGTTACAAATATCACACTACTTCAGGCTTTGGTTCACAAATGTCATTGGTCAGAATCACAGATACTGGCATATTTTTTGCTATTTTAATGCTGCATATTTTCATTGTTACCAATAGTTTCTATCCTTGTCCTTTATTCCTTATCTAAAATTTATATTACAGGAATCACATTTAATTTCTGCAAAATTTTCCAAAGTCCTTGAGCATTTGAAGATGAAGAAAAATCATCTTGAGTATTCTCCCTTCAACTAGATTTTCACCATTTTTTCTTAAAGTAAGTGTCTGTCTCCTAAAGCTAAGAGTCGTTATTGAAATTTCTTCTAGACTCATACTACCCTTGACCCTTTTTGCTTCTGTGGTGTCGAGGAGTTTTAAGCAGTCATTTTCAACTAAGACATTTGCAGTAAAGTAAACTGCAGTTTTCCCATTGTTTTTCCTTAATTCAGATTGGTTCTCATACCTTTTTAATCATATTTATACCTTTAATTTCGATACATGATACTATCAGAATAGTTTAAATTTTTTTGTTAGTCATCATATTTAATGTGATTTTTAATCCTGATAAAATATCATTAGTTAGTCTCAGAAAGGTGTTACCAGGGACGTTGTGTGGTAAGTAAAACTTCTTAATAATTAGGGAAGATACCTGAGATTTCAAAGCAGGATAAAATTCAGTCCAGGAAGATTAGTAAAATCTTTCTAATCTGACTATGGAGGTGAGTCAGCAGAAATAACAGTTCATCTCTGGGAATGATCCCAGAACTTAGTAACTCCTCCCAGATGTTTTAATCAGTGGTTAACTATAGCAAGCCTATTATTGGCAACACATGTGTGGAGAATTTATTTTGCCTCCGACTGCAGTTACACTACTTTCCAATACAGCAATAAAAGCCCTTAGGCAAACAACTTGATTTAGGTTTCTGCTAACTTTCACCTGCCCCTAGGCATGTGAAAATTCTGCATTAGTTTTAATGCAAGTTATTCTTTTCCAAATAGAAAAGAGTACTTTCCTTTAGGAAACACGCATATAATAACTATATGTGGTAACTAACAGCAGAGTAACAGATGCTTTGTAAGTAAATAGACTACTGTTTCCTTATGGACTAAAATAGTAATTCTGATGGTCTCATCGGATACCATGCTTCACCATCCGATCCGATCATTATTTTGAAATTTTACTTTGAAAACATTTCATGTTATTTGTCTCAGTGTTTTCTTCTCAAGGATTACCTCAATAACTCTCTATAAAGAGTTGCCCCGTGTTGTCTTGCCTTTGCTTAAAGTAGTTTTAAATTCTACCTTTCCTTTTTAATTTATCATAAACCAAACAAAACAACCCACCGCTCCCCACAAAATTACTACATCTTGTGGCACAATTATATTCAGCCAAATAAAACCAAGTTACATGGCAACCAAGATACAATATGGTCAGTGTCAAACAGTTCCAATGTATAGCTCAGTTCAAAAAGAACAGAGGGAACCTTTTTTTAACATACTTGCCCTAAATATTTTTCATAGAACTAATACACTCTTCATGGTTACCCGTTTGTACTGCTCCATTTCCATCTCTGTTTTTTTTTTTTTTAATATTCCATATGGTTGTGCTAGATATACTGACAATATCAAGAACTGTGCCCTGCTACTTATGTATGCATTACAAATGTGTATCTTATAAAATTGGTTATGTTTTTTATGTCGTTAATGTCTTTGTGCAAGCAGATATTATCTATATATATGTATATATAAACTACACTGTCCTAATATTCTATATACTGTTTTATCAAACAAAATCCTTATCTGGGGAGAGTGCGCGTATATACACACACACACATATATATGCATGCATACGCCTGTATCTATGTATCCTTCTATTTCTACATTCCCTATACATACAGTTCAAGTACATGTATTTGAACTATTTGGAAGTAAAACACTTCTTACACTTTGTGGGACAATAATCTACTTTTCCTTTTTAATAAATTCTGTAATCAGACACAGTAGCTGCATGTAGCCTGGAAAGGCTCCATATAGAGTAGTGTGTGAAAGTAATTTAAATTTTATTTCTGTTTACACATACTTTTACCTGAGGCTACCTGAAGCATGAAAGCCAGGCCATTTAAACTACTTAGGGCCATTTCCATAATAAGCAGAGCACAGAAACACAAAGTCATTACTCATTTCCAAAATACAGATTAAGTTACCTTTCATCCAGACCATGCTACAGTGCGTAAATAAATGAGATTGCCAACCTAATTTTAAATTTCATTTTTGTATTAATTTTCCTCACAATACGCTTCACCAAATCGCATACCTTTCTTATGAACAGGCCCTTTACCATTTGAGATATATAGTTACTTAAATTAAGAAGATTGTGGGCTTAGGTGGGCTAAAAATATTAAGCATGATTAATCGATGATTAATCTATATTTTTTGGCTAAGAAATTCAGTTTTACATAATTGTAAGTCTGGAATAATGCAGAAACATAAAGTTCAGTCTTCAAGATCCTGAACATCTTCTCTTTCATGTGAAGCAAAAGAAGCTGAGAAAATTTAACATGCAGCAATATTTTTATATCTGAAATTAAGCTGTTGTAATTAAAAACTGAATATATAGATTTCACTTATATGCTTAATGATCCATTCTCTGTTTTCATTTTACATATATGAAAAATATGAATCTGAATTTCTTCTTCCAAGAACATTTAAGTAAAAATGAGTTCCTGTTTCTTATGCTGGCTTCCTACAGTTCTGCACACATTGACTGTCACAGGCCGTTTACACATTCTCTGTATTATTTAACTATCCCTGCATGTTCACACAAATTGATTTTTTTCCGTTATATTCTACTGACCTCTCCAGCTGGCTGTACTGAAGAGACTCTGCAGAAGTGCCTTCCATCATCTTACCTAAAACAACAGCACATTATCTTAAATGCCTACTTTCTACTTATGAGCATTGTCCTTAAATGAAAGACTAAAGGCAAGTACAGTTCTTTCCAAAGCCACAGGCAGACTCTGAATAGATCTGGTCTGTCTAGGTGCAAATTTTTTTTTTTCTTATTGGTGTTGCCCTAAGTGTCCTTTATGTACTCTATGATACTCTACTGTATCTGCCAAAATATAGAATCATAGAATCACAGAACAACCAGGTTGGAAGGGACCCATCAGATCTTCTAGTCCAACCATTCCTATCTAACACTAAACCAAGTCCCTCAAGACCTCATCCACCCATGCCCCAAACACCTCCAGGGAAGGCGACTCAACCACCTCCCTGGGCAGCCTATTCCAATGCCCAATGACCCTCTGTGTGAAGAACTTCCTCCTAATCTCTAGCCCAAATCTCCCCTGGCGGAGCTTGAGGCCATTCCCTCTTGTCCTGTCCCCTGTCACTTGGAAGAAGAGGCCAGCTCCCTCCTCTCTACAACCTCCTTTCAGGTAGTTGTAGAGAGTAATGAGGTCTCCTCTCAGCCTTCTCTTCTCCAGGCTAAACAACCCCAGCAAGTTTGTATTTAATGGTACTATGATTTGTATGGACTAAAACTAGTATAGGCAATCTTTATTTATCTAGTATCTTATTCCCAAGAAGCTGTGCTTGTGTTAGGGATTCATATATTGATATGCATTTACATACTGTTGTCCTTAGAGCTTAAGGTATTCTATTACTTAAAGAGGATACAGGAAAACTTTCTGAAATGACCTACTTGAAATAATGCTCAAGACTGTATAGTATGTTCACCTGCAAATGAGCTCGAAACTTTTTGAAGTTCTACGCTACAAAGATTGGAATTTTTTATTAGTATTATTTTTATTTATTTTAATGTAGTGGAGATTATTTTTGTAATGTAACTATTGTGATATCTGACTTTTCTGAAGAACAGACTTATTCTGTGGGGGTCTGAGGACATCTGAGAGCTTAATTCACTTCCCGTTCAATTCGATGAATGAAATTGCATTAATTTCAAAGTTGCAGAATCAACCCCCAGATAAATAGCAATACTAAAGCAAGTCTTGTAATGCTAATTCCTGGTATTTATAAACCCTGCATTTAGTGTTTATTTTGAAAGAACAGTAAGCCAGTTTACTCAGTACTGATGGTATCCTGTCTTCAAAATTCCTTTAGAAACAGCTCACTTACAAATCGAGCTGAAAGGAACAATGTTCCTCTTTTCTTCTTGTCTCCAGAATTAACTGTGGGTGGTCGATGGAGACCATAGCTAAAAGTGGTCACTGCATGACCTATCCTTATACTGACTGGTACCATGATCTGATATACCTCTGAGAGTCATTTTTATTAGAAGATAATCAAAAAGTCCCATTTTCTAAGTCACAAGTGTTGCTTTCACCTCCTGGTCTTATCACTGCAGGTATCTAATGCCAAAACCAGACTACAGGCTGACTAAATAAGTTAATCATAAGATGCTACAGCATGATTACAGTTCACAGAAGTGAGTTAAGGATCGTCATTCAGATTCATCTTCAAAACTGTAGTCAGTATTTCTAGCACTGTTCATAAGTAATGAGGGTCTTCTTTCTAGAGTATAAACTGTATTCCTCCCGATCTCCATTTTTTCATTCTTTTTTTCTACTAACGTCATTCTTTGTCTCTATTTTCTTGTTGCCTTAATGTAGCAGTGGAACTTCCATACTGTAAGGCCAAACCAGTGGTTCAGAACTCATTTTCACTTACATATTTACTGTCTTCTGAATGCTCTCCCTCCTTGGGTTTTTATTTTAACTCAGACGCCTCAGTATTAACATTAGGAAAAAAAAAATTCACAGAGAGGGTCATTGGGCACTGGAACAGGCTGCCCAGGGAGGTGATTGAGTCACCTTCCCTGGAGATGTTTAAGGGACAGGTGGACGAGGTGCTGAGGGATATGGCTTAGTGATTGATAGGAATGGTTCCTCTTGATGATCCGATGGGTCTTTTCCAACCTGGTGATTCTATGATTCAATGATACTACCTCTTTTACCAAGTATTTATATGTGTCAGTGAACTACAGTCACGTATAGGAATACTCTTAATTTTGGTTTGTATTTACTATTGGAAACTAATTTAACCACCAGTTACCAATCTAGATTTTTAATGCTGCTGTCCTCATGCCTCATCACTCCAGTTCTCATGTCTTACACAGTTAACAGTTCTGCTACTATCTCCTGGATGCACCATTACTAGATGCTTCCTTCTAATTTTGAATTGAGACTTGTCCAGGAATCATCACCCTGATGGTTATCACCCAAGAAAAAAATCCATTAAATAAACAGTGAATTAATTTTGTAGATTGAAAGTCTAAAATTTGAAGAAATTTTTTTCAGTCTGCATTGAGTTAAAGCAAAATAGATAAAGCCATTAAAGGCATATTGGTCTTATTCACTTAAAAATGACCCACAGCAAAGACCATTTGGCTTGTGTCTGGGCAAGAGATCTCCATGCTGTGTATTACTTCAGAACAGAATGATTAACAAGGACTCTTTGTATTTAAGATGATGTCTCTCATGTGTTGGCTGTTGAAGCAAGATCTCCTCATTCTTCTTGATGGAACTATTTCACCACAGAAAACTAAGCATCTAGTTGACGGTCAAGCAGGGTGCTCATAGGGGAAGTTATTGTAATATTTTGACTGTTGTTTTGAATAAGCTACCAAAGCTGTGAAGAAGTAGCTATGATTTTCCAGTCATGTGTACTCCCTGCTATATTTTATTCTAGTTTGGTAAGTGTTTATTTCTCCTACACCAAGCAATATGTTTGTGTCAAAACAGATAGATTCCTATGAAAATACTCATATCAACAGTTTTTTTCTTTTCCCGTTTTTGTTCCTTTTTTCTCTTTTCCTTTTTCCCTTTTTCTTTTTTCTTTTCCTTAATTTCTCCAGAGCCAGAAAAAAATTGCATATTTGCCCATGAAGTGTGCAATCAGTTTTAATAATAAGTCCTCCTCTCATCAGCACATGCTATTAGGGAAACATAATCACAAGTACCAGTCTATCATCTGTAAAACTCATTATACATCTTGCATCAGAAAGGCTAGTCTCAAGTGTCTGGTATATAGACGCTTAAGTGGTGAATACTGGTTTGTAATGGACCACAGCATACAGCTATAGACTCAACTCTATAATTCCTTTTTGGCCTGGAATATTTAAATCTAATTGCCCCTTTCGTTTCAGCAATAGAGGTTGAGGTTTAGCTACAACTGATCCCTGCTGATGACACTGTGAGCCAGGTGTAAATGGCTATGATTGGTTACACTTGGCCTCTGACTGAAGGTGAATTTTTTTTAAATGTCTAAAGAAAATCCCTTGAACCGTATTTTAATTTAGTTCACATGGCGGGGGAAGAATATAGATATCAAAATAAAATAATAAAAAGAAGAAAAAAGGAAAATGAGGAACTATCTCTTTAAAACACAAAAATTCCACAGGCCGTCCTGAATTAGTGTTTTCTAAAGAAGCTTTGAAGATTGTATTTGCTGAGTACTTCAAATTAACATCAATGGCAAAAATTACATGGCAGAAAAGAACACAAAATATAAGTGTAAAAGCACTTGTGAATGTGCATGTATTAATTACATATTCTTAGCATCTCACTCTTCAGTGACAAAAATTTGTTACTAGAACTCATTAAAGAGAAAGTGTTGTGGGCGTGAAAGATTTCACTGTGGCGTGAATGCTGGGACAAGCGGCCGATGCCTTGGCATACCCGTGATATTAGCAGCAAACACAGAGCAAATGGATGGTGTTCTCATGCTTGCTAACTTGATGAGACCTTGGAATCTTTACTAAGACCCGTGACTTAGTAAGAAAAGAATGTATTAGATGGAAAACATGAAGATAAGGGGCACATCTGTGGTAAATAGTGGGTTGCGCTCCATTGCTGCAACTAAAGGATTCCCACAGATGGAAATTAACTGGGGTAGCAGCAGACTGGATACAGAAGCACTAAATAAGGTTTGCATGCTCTCAATAAAGGTGATCTCACTTGTTGCCTCATTAACAGGGTCTGTGCCTTAATCATTGCATATGGTACCAAACTTGAGAGGGACCCACACTTCTCAGAGCAAACTCTGATATTCAGGGTCATAACTGCTGGATAGAAGTGGTTGTAGCGATGTCCAGTTGGATGAATTTTGGTCAGCGTGGAGCACAGAAGCAGTTTGGATAAGTAACACCTTCAGGTGAACAACCAGGAACTCAGGAATAATGGGGTCTTTGCTGTCCGTAGAGGAGCAGAGTGCACTAGATACCTTAAAATTAAGTTTAAAGTCACAAGATGTTAAGCATGCTGAGCAACAACTCAGGACTTCATTAAAATGGATACAGGGTCGGAATCCAGGTTTACATTTGACTCCTGCACATGATATAAAAGTCTGGGATGCTGAGGGACTTAAATTGTGGGACAAGGCTACCAGGGATGACCCTGGGGCAGTAGCCCTGCTATCTACCTGGAGTTTAATGATCAAATTGTCAAAACACTTGAGATCGCACAAAGATTTAGTGGAACCATGAAAGATGCAGGAGGACAGTGATATTCCGTCTTAAGAGTCCAGTGCAGGACCACGAGTGCCTGCTGATAAGCCCTTTGATCTGGGGCCAGCAGACAGCAAGAGAACTTTGATTTAGTTTTGTCCACGAAGGTGTGATGACCATAAACAGCTACAAACTTTTCCTGAGATATGTTCGTGGGAGACCAGAGAGTTAAAAACCTGTAGAAAATTTACTAACTGCTGTGCCGCCACCATGAGGGAGGACGTTGCCCTGGGGCGAGGGGGGGCTGCCTGACATGGCTGCTGCCGCCGCCACTTTCTGTAACCCAGTTTCGGAAACAATGTTGGTAGCAGTTCAAGAATCAAGCCAGTTTAAATAGTGCAAGTTTATAATAGCAGCAGCTTTTTGTCTTATCAAACACTTATAAAGATACCGTATGTCAGAAAGTTGAAACACACATGACCCATATATGGCATTTACAGACAGACTGAAGGATGCACTCAACAAGGAGGTAGACAACTGAGCAGCTAAAGAGGCCTTAATTTTGCAAACAGAGATTAAAAAATCCTAATGAAAAATGTAGGAAAATATGGTATCCTACAACAGCGGTTGGGATCATTTACCTATCAAGCACAGCTGATGGCTGCTGCCCTAACGGCAAACCAAGACAGAAAGAGGTTCTGATATAGATACGGCAAGGAGAGACATTTTAAATGAGACTGCCACATGTAATACCAGGATAGGGGCCTAAAATCTGCCCTCTGTGTGGAAAGGGTAAATATTTTGCCAGTTAGTGTAGAACAAAATGGGATAAGAACAGGAGAATATTGTCAAAAAACTAGGAGCAGAGCACAGTTCAGAGGTGCATGCCGACACAGATACCTCCACAGCAAGCAGTAGGTCTCACCTCAGAGCAATAACCAGAAGCAGTGCTGGGATGGATGTGATCACCACCATTGCAGTAGTGCTGCAATTATCCACAGTACACACAATACTACTGAACATAAAAGGACCATTGCAGGGTGGCTTTAGTGCCTTTTTATTAGAATAATTATCAAGAACTTGGTTGGGAATCTTTGTTTTACCTGGGATCATAGATGTAGGTTTTACTAGAATAATTCAAGCGAGGATATAAACACCATCTCCACTACCATTAATACCAAATGATAGCCAGGTAGCAAAACTAATTTTGTTCAAAGCAGCTGTGTTCCAAGTTCACTCTTAGAGAGCATGGCTCGCAAGGTTTTGGGTCTACAAGAATCCCTGAAATACAGTGTCCTGTGTTGAACTGTACATTAAGTTTAAAAAAGGGGGGAAGCAAGAACATCTTAATATGGCTGTAGTGAAACCCTTTGTTGTGCACATTCCACTAGTCTTGTGGGGAGAAGATGTGTTAAGTGCAATGGGAATAGGCACTGGAACCATGAATGAGTTAAAACTTGGGTGCATTGCAAAAGTTAGCGGAGGAGCAAATAGATCAAGGACATACAGAACCAATTGATAGTTCTTGCAACACACCTGTATTTGTGGCAAAAAGAAATCTGGAAAATGGTGTTTATTACATGACTTTTCTAGGCCACTAGGGAAGTTTTGCTTAAACAATTAGCCTTAGAGTATGCAGAAAACAGACTTGGGGTGCATTGTTCATTGCATGATCATCTCTTACAAAAATTGTTTGTTTTACCAGAATTGACTGATGCCAACTTTACAAGAGCAATGCAAGTAACAGCTTGAATGCCTATGCCTCCTCACTTTATATCAAAGGGCAGTAGAGTTATCCAGTTGATTTGTTTTCCAGCAATTACCCCATGCAGGAAATTGCATATGGAGAGACAGAGGCTTTGGCTCGACTAACCAGTTCATAATTCTATGAACACAGAAACTACAAAAAATCATGAACCTGCAAAGTACAGCACTCACAGAGCAACGAAAAGCAATATTTTACCAGAGTTGAAATATTTGTTCTGTTATTATTGACTAGTCATAATCAACACTATATGGATGCATTGAGCTAGCTTTGAAATGAGTGGTCGTGTGTGCGTGTGTCTGAAGTGTTCCAAATATTTGCAAGACTTACAAATTGGTTTTGATTAATCTTAGAAATATATCTCTTGGACCTTTCAATCTAAAATGTCCAATAAGTCGGTAAACAGGTAGATTTACCTGGGGATCTTTGGAATGAAATGCTTCAGAGGGAAAAGAATTAAAAAATTAGCAAAATGAAAAAAAGGAAAAAGAGAGAGAGAAAAAAAATGGAGAAAACCCAGCCTTGTGCCTGTCTGTGTGGGAATGCCCCACCCTACCCCTTCTCCTTCCTTTCTCCCTGAATGTGAAGGTTTTTTCCAGCTTCTTCCCGAAGTCCAGAGGAGTTAACCATGTTATCTCCCCAGGGGAATGCCAGTTCATGAGAACACTCTGCATTCCAAAGTCCCTTATCAGATCAGCAACTGCTGGGCCTTACTGCAGAAAACTATTAGGAATATTAAGCCAATGAATAGAGGAAAATAAAAAATACTCATTATGGATTACTGAGTGCATATTTTACCATATCAACCCTAAAAAAACAAACCAAAACAAAAATACCTACAGTAACTAGACTTGAAATTATTACAATGATAATCACCAAGGGAAGAAAAAGAAGCATTCAGTTATTAGGCCAGGACCCGACAATCATTTATATCCCAATGACAAAAGAATATGCTAAGTGGCGCATGGCAAATAGTTTGAATTTACAAGTAGCTCTAACAGATTATCCAGGAAGTATTGATATCCACTTACCACGTCATAAAGTGCTTTTCTGTTTACAAATATTACAAACACAATAGAAGCCCTTGTGTAGAAAGTGACCAGTTGACGGCCCTACAATATTTACTGATGGCTGAGGAAAAACAGGAAGAGCAGTACTAATGTGGAAAGAAAATGGTCAGTGGGCAAATAAAGTGTAGTGTACATAAGAAAAGGATCAACACTTATAGTGGAATTATATGCAGTGCTAAAGGCCTTTGTATGGCATCATAATCCCTTTTAATTTAGTTACAGATTCACAATATGTAGCCAGTGTAGGGCAGTGTATAGAAAGAGGGTGGTTAAAACAGGTTAAAAATGTGTTTGTTTTTAATGGTAAAGCTGTTATGATTTCAAGTCACAACTAGAAGAGCAGAATTTTACGTGATGCACGTTCAGAGTCACACATCACTTCAAGGATTTACAGTCGAAGGGGACAGAATAGCAGACAGACTGACAGCAGTGGCAGTCCAAGGCCCACTACCAAACATTATTCAACAAGCACTAATTTTATAATTTTATCACCAGTCAACCAATCTAATACATAAGCAATTTAAAATTTCATTAGAGTTATCCTGGAACACAATAAAATAAGCCCAGATTGTCAACAAATAACACCATTACAGCCTAGAGGAGCCAACTCAGGGGGATTAAGTACTTTACAAATCTGGCAAAAAGATATTACTCACATACCCAAATTTAGAAGATTGAGATATGTGCACATTTCAATTGACACGTATTCAAATGCAATATGGGCAACAGCACGTACAGAGGAAGCTTTAAGAGAAATAGTGAAGCATTTTGTCAAGGCATTTTCAGCCTTGGGAATTCTCACACAGGTAAAAGCAGACAATGGGACAGGATATGTAAGTAACCAACTTAAGAAGTTTTTTCAAACCTAGGGAATAACACATGTCACAGGTATCCCTCATTCTACACAAGGATAGGTGATAGTACAGTGAGCCTATCAGACGCTGAAGAATATGTCGGTAAAACAAAAAGGGGGAATGAAGTGTTAAAAACCATAGGACAGATTAAGGAAAGCATTATATGCATTAAATTGCGTAAATGAAAGAGAGAATTGGGAAATAGAACAGTTACCTATGGTAATGTATGGGGTTTTATTTACAAACAGAGAGTCAACAGGTCGACAAGGAAAGACCATATCAGGTAATAGTATGGGGTCAAGGATATGCTTGTGTTTCCACATGTCAGGGACCCAAATGGGTACCAGCACATTGTGTCCATCCATATTTAAGCAGAGATGGTATTTATGATGAAGATGGAAGACAAGTTAATGAAAATTTAGTAACTACTAAATCTCTGCCTCAAAGAGTCACTCTGCAGAGAAATGTTGGAGGCTGGGATACTATTAAAACAAGAGATCATTCAATGCTTGCTCTGTTCTACACTTACTCCTAAGCATTCACTTTTGGAGAACAGATGCTACAGTGTTTTGTTTTCCTTCTAATGTCAAATATTAGTGTTTTTCAGAGTCCAGTTTCCCTAAGTACCAGACTACTGTGCTGCACTGATGTTCCATTAGCATGGCCAGTAATAACTTTGTACATTAAACATCTCTATTATTCTAATTGCAACTGTGGTAGCTGTATACCTCAGGACTCACTAGAGTAGTCTTTTATGCTTTTTCCTAGAAGTAGTAGTTAGGCAACATACCATTACACTTTTTTTGCAATTAAAAAACTCCTGTCTGTCCTTTACTCTTATTTCTGAGGAGCAGATTCTCACAGAAAGCTACATATCATGTCCACGAACACAGATACTGTGCATGCATGTTCTGTCGAAAAAAACTTGAGAAAATACTATTTTTGAAAGGCAGAATAAAAATTTGGAGGAATAATAAATTCAATCTGATAACTTTGCATGCATGTATGAAAGACTTATCCCTTCCTTCTAACCACCCTTGCTTTCCCAAAATTTATCTAAAGATATTCAGCTTAAAAGGAAATATCTATTTACTAGAGTAGCTGAAGTAATTTAAATAAGTTAGGTTTAAAATAAATACGTGAGATTTCATATATCGCAGTGGAACACATTAAATTGTATCCTTTAAAGAGTGAGACAGTAAGAACTTGCTTTAAAATTAATCTGAAATGAAGGAATTCCTTCATTTGACAGGTGTAGATTTTAAAGGTTAAAGGTCAAAGTCTGTACTTCTAGCATGTTCAAAGCTCCCCATGACCTCTGAGTGTGAAGTAACAATGATATACTCATTTTTTTTCTCGATTGCCTCAGGTTTCCAAAATTTTTTCTCAGTACTGTCCGATTTACTGGGAGACAAATTTAGGCATGAATAACCTCGATAAAAACCTAGGCCTGTCTGTATGATCTTGTCTCTTTTTCATTAGGAAACACCTAAATAACCGGAAGACTAGATCACTTGGAAGTTACTTTATACAATCTGTTAATAGAATTACATCTTTGATATTTTCTAAATATATCACAAGTAACCACTGCACCAGCACAACATGTTCTTTTTGCTACGAAGCTTGTCTTCAGACTGAGAAAATTCCTGCTTTACACACACAACATTTGAAAACAACGGTAACCACAAGCCACATTGCTCAAAAAACTACCTGAAGAAACCAGGAGATATTTAATATCACCACCTTAAAAGTACCTGATTATTAAACTTAGCAATACCTTTATTTATATTCCTGTACTCAATCCATGATTGAATCAAATGAAGCAGAATTTTGAATTCATCTGATGTTGGCACAGTGTTTAATATGTAAGTCTCTGTCTTTAACACTTATTACACAATTTATATGTTTAGTTCTAACAAACATTGCAAAAATATTTGTGATTCCTAGAGTACAGTTAGAGGGAGTGTGTAGGAGTGCTAATTGCGTGACATGAAGGGAAAAACTACATAAATTCATGAAGTGCTCCGTTTTGTAGAGTGCACACTTTGAAGTCAAGGCAGATATACAAATATGAACAAGTCCAGCACTTGCTGGCAAAGCGCCAGCCATCTTTCTCTCACAGAAAGAGCAGTTCATGTCTCAGCTGTGGCTGAATCCACCAGTGACACAGAATTATTAGAGCTAGGTGCTGGTTGTGGCAGGTGGTTTCACTGCAAATAATGCACTGACATTCACCCTTTATTCAACCACAAGAGCTAAAATCAAATGACGTTGAACTTGGAAGGTAAAACCAGGGACCACCTTGTGTTCACAAAGATCTGTTTGAGGTTCTAGAAGCTTTTCTATTTGTTCTGCCTTGCTGAGGGTGGAAGTATTTTTCATAACATCCAAAGTACTGTTTTCTGAGATTAAAGATGAGGAAAGAAAACATTTTAAAAACTGTATCTAAAAGCTGTTAGTGAAGTGTCAACAGTCTGATTCTAAACAGTGCGCTTATTACATTGCACAGAACAGATCAAAGAAATACTCTGCTCAGGATATCATGCAGCCTAGGGGCAGGCTAACCTACATGTGATAGGATAGGAGTAACAGTTTGGACAGTCTTGGTTTTGAGGAGGAAAAAAAAATCTCAAACTAGTAGGTAGATTTATCTTGAATCTAGTAGATTTTCATTCCTGAAGAGTTTTATACATCATTTACTGCTTTTGAGACTATCATGCACTGCTGTTTATTAAAAAGGTCTTGTTGTATGCTCATTCAAATTCACAAATACAGATTCAGTGTTTTGTTGTACTATTTTCCGTGCCTGCATTTGACTGGAAAGCTCTGTACCATACATCGCATGAAGTGCAACACAAAGCATTCACAGTGATGACCCTTCCATTCTGCCATTTCTCTTTCTTATCAATGGGAACTAGGTCTAGGCACCTTTGCTAAGCAATGCCAGACAGTCATGGTAATGTACATGTATGATGTAGAATAGATGTGACACATTACTGATAACCTAAGTACTATGAAAGCTTTTAATTTGAACATTCTTGTACAGCTAACATTCATAGCTGTGTCTGGTCCTCTTTTATTTTGCTGCTGTAATGACCCCCTTGTTAAAGAAAATAACTTCAGATTTGATGCAGGTGGAGGTAGTTAACAAGATGTTGACCCTGTCATCCACTTGAGTCAAAGCAACACAGGGGAGGAAAATGTTCTGTTAATGAAAACATTATCTATAGCTAAGGGTTATTTTAGCTGAGGTGGCTAATATCATGAATTGCTTGTATAATCCTATTATTTCCTTTGTAATATAGACCATCATGTCATTTGATTAGCCGGTACATTACAGGAAAAATGGATGGTATTTCACTCCTCTGTTTAAATGCCTGTATTTGCTTTGACTTCTAAGTGTGGCTTTGTGAAAACATATTAAATTGAAGGTTCAGGTGGGCACATTTATTAAATTAAACCAGGAAAATATTACCAATTCATCTATGCCTAGCACGATGGGCTACTGGTATACAGCTAATTGTATAAATCAAAAATAACACCAGATCTTTCACCGAAGCATAAATACCATGCAAGAGAGAAGGTGTTTTGAGAATATTATGCTGCATTATCTAAATCTGCTGACTTTCTTTGTGGGCTTTTCTTTATGAAATTTTGATCCTGAGCAAGGATACCATTGCATACCTCAATATCTCAGTCATGAAGGTTTAAGAGAGATGTTCATTGAGATACATAAAACTGTACTGTGAAGAGATCTCAAAGATTGTTCAACAGTTAAAAGGGACTTCAAAAACTTTTTCAAAGGCTGATGAAGCAAAATTATCCCTACTAATACTAAACTCAGTAGTTAATCACCAGGACTCTACTATCACAGCAGTTGTCAGAATAAATTAGAAGTGCATCCTATATTAATTAAATAAACTCAGGGAACTCACCTACTTAAAAGAAGAGCTGTTAAAAAGTAGGACTATATTTCCAAACACACAATTTAATAAATGATTTTCTATTTTAAATGACTTTGTAACACTTCCAACTCAAAACATAGACCAAACACTAAACTTACATCCACACCACAATCTAGGTGAACAAGTCACTGGAGGAGAATCTTTTTTTTTTTTTTCTATAGTCTACCTTTTCTCTTGGCAGCCCCAGTCCCAGCTTCAGTTCTGCTGGTTGTCTCTCTCCCATACACACCATAAACTTAATCATAAATGTTGACTTGAATTGACCCTTAGCCAAGACCCTCCAACCATATACCAGCGGAAACAGGGAAAACTCTACAGTGTACATCTTCCTTTTGCAGACCCTTTGCATCACCCTATGAATGAGCTGCTTTGTAGCCTATCAAATTGTGTTCCAACACTTTTCTCTCTTTCAAACTCAACCTTAAAGAATAAACAATTGATCATTGTTAAGCCTTGAGCAAATATACTCAAACACAACACAGAGAAAATACTTTTCAGGGAAGATATTTCTGCAGCACAAACTTTCTCTTTGCAGCCCCACACAAACTGGAGCTTCAGGCTCTATTTCTTTTCCAATTCTATCATCCCAAACCTCAACTTTGGTCTCAAATTGATTACTAGCTAAGGACTCCTAGACATGGCCCAGAAAAAGAAGTTGTCAGTGAAGAAACCTATCTTCAGTGTAACTATCCTTTGCCTGCTCCTTTGACACCCAACTCCCATTGAAGGTCTAAGATTATGTATTTAACCATAACCCTCATCTCAGCCTTTACCTTAAGTCTGAGTGAGTCTCAAGCTACCCAAAAATTAAAAAAAATTACTGAGCTAATTGATAAGGAAGATTACATATGCTGTGTTACATTGATGCTAGCCGACCTGTCCCTTTTACTATCAGCTCAGTAGATCTCCCATAGTGCATTACATAAATTTGAAAGTGGGAAGTTTTCAAATAAAAATTCTAGCCCCTCTTTTTCTTTTCCTGTGGTGTATCCTCATTTGCACGTACATAGGACATTACCACATGCATTTAAATCCTTTATTTAAGTAGGCAGACCAAAAGTAGATAGAGAGCTATCACCTTGAGAGACTTGGAAATCCTTCTGTTAGTCTCATAAATTAACATTTCTAGCAGTTTATATATGTATTCTAATTTAAAAACGTAAGTCACAATTTCCAAACAACATCAGCAAATTAGTCACAACTGCCTCTTTCTACCCCTTGTAACAGAACCTATCAATAAAGTTTAGGGTTTCTTTTTGCTAGGAATACTAAAATCTGCAAACTGCACAATCTGATATTTATTTTGGCAACTTGTGGTAAAACCTCAACATAACCAGCTTTTGGCTGACAGGCAGAATGTCATTATGCCAATGTCTTTTGATGCTTTAGCCATCTTCAAACGTTCTCAGTTACAGTGTGCAGACCCCTCAGCTGGAATTAATCCACTTGCCTTTGTAAATTACATTGCTAC
Source organism: Coccyzus lansbergi (assembly GCA_033558105.1). Lineage (NCBI taxonomy): Eukaryota > Metazoa > Chordata > Aves > Cuculiformes > Coccyzidae > Coccyzus > Coccyzus lansbergi. The sequence goes on along the minus strand of JAUMJK010000056.1, from coordinate 1,589,724 downwards.
TTCCTTCACTGTAAATTTATCCTGGCTCCTCTAATCAATAGTGTAATTCAACAATGCAGAGTCATAGGTTTTTAGTGTAAGAGCCATTGGTCTTTGTTCTGAAGAACAAAAAGCATAAGTAAAGCTATCTCTTGGTCACAGTTTCGTTTTTACATATGAAAGGGAAAGACAGCTGGCCAAATACACTTGCAGAAAGCTTACTTTTAACAACTTCGATTCAAAAAGTAATGATGTAAATGTGACTGCCTAAAGATGTAAAATGTGACTGCCTAAAAAATGTCTGTCTTGCAACAATTAAAATCAAATCTAAACAAAAATGTAATTCGGAAAAGGTCAGTGGAATGCTGCAAGTATGGGATATAGTAAGAAATATTGAAATCTACTTACATTACTAAAAAAGTATGCAGCAAATTAGAAGCCTTTTCCCTGCTGTGTATGAAGTTAACTTGCTCTCATGGGAGAATGATTTATTCTGAAATCATTGATTATTCCATGGCTTAAATATTTATTAACTTGACTCTTCTAAAGTGCAAGTCAGCTGAACAAGCTTCTTCTTAGAGCTGCCCATTCTCTTTCTTCATACCTTTAACAGTGATTGTATAGGCAAAACTGAGGCAAGTGTTCTTCCATATTCTGCTGAAAATAAAGAATTTAAAGCTTATATTTGTTTAAAGTTATAACAGTCCTTAATATCGGAATGATACCCAAACAAGGAAAACCCACTTTATAGATGAGATCATAGAAAAAGATCAAAAAGTGGCTATGGAGTCTTTTTTGCTTTAACATGAACCAAAGTACACACAGAACAAAGCATATGCTTTACTGGAAAATGGAAAAAGCTGTAAACTGTGTACTTAATAGTTCGTAGACTCAAACACATTGGAGTAGATAGTATATGCAGAATTCCCTTAAACTTTAAGCAGTCCTTGATATCCTAAGGCACTGAACTAAATTGTTTTTATTCAAATGTGTAATAAGCAATGTGTGCCTTATAACCACACTTACTTAATTTACTCAGATGTTAGGATAAGGAAATTTTTTCACTAAAATTGCAAAGTATTTGGATATCTGGAGTATTCTTCATAAATGTTCAAGCTGACTTGCTTCTGAAGGTTTTTTGCTTGTCCAGGTTTGGTCTTGATTACAAGGGGGAAAAAAGTGATAATTTCATAGGGAGTTATCTTTTCTTCTGCAGGCAGAAGATACTATTTTGAGCTCAGTTTGTAGCAGTTCACTGACCAATATTTACTTGTGTGCCAGATTATGCTATGTTAGCAAAACTTTTGACTGAAAAATTTGAAATCACCTATTTTCAAAACATGAAATATTTCCTGGAAAGAGTTTGGGTTTGATTTAATCACTTTTCATTTTCTTTTAATATAAACCAGTAAAAACATTCACATGTTTTCTGTCAACGTTTTATAAAATAATTTACAATAAACCTTTTATGTTCTTCGTGCCTACGCTTATTTTTGAAGTTAAATCCAGGTAGGTTATATTTAAAAATAAAACTATGGTAACATGAAAATATATAATTTCTAAGTCTCCCAGCTTTATTTTACATATAATGTACATTTGTTTTCAACAGGGTAGAAATTGTTGATAACTTGAACAAAATTGTTAAACAGAGAAAAACCTTTTGGATTCAGTTCTATTTTTAACTCTTCATGCCTATTCCTATGAGTATTGGAAAGGCCTGTTCCTAAGTTTCTCAAACATCTCTGAAACCTGTATTTTGCTACTGTAATTTTTAAGTAGCCCCTTGTCATTTATCTTCCCAAAGTTAGATGTTACATTAGGTTCCCTTTCCCTACTGTCATTAGCGACCCCACTATTTGAAAATTTCAGGGTTTTTTGAGCACTTGTAGTTTTTTTCTGTATTGAATTCAAGTGTAAAACTAAATAGAAGTTTTAATCTATGAAGTTTCTACTTTCTTTACTTTCACCTCCTTCTGCTTCGACAGACAAAATCACCTACTCTAGTTATTCCTTCAATATTTTTTCGTTACGCGTCATAAGTGATTTATCTATCACGCACTTCTGAATTAGTGTGTTAATAAATAGAGTAGACTGAACTCCTCAAGGCAGCAAACTAACTCAGGTCTCATTAACTTTGTTAAAGACACTGGAAATTTAGACTTCTTTTTATTCAGGCCTATTTATAAACGGGTCATTGAAGATGTAGGAAATCTGCCCAAGTTTATTTATAAAACTAGTAGCAATAGATGTGGCATTCGTAGTTGCAGACCTTGAGAGAGGCTAAAGGCACCAGAGAAGCAGAAGGGAGGGAAATAAAAAATTTAAGGAAAAGATTTCTCCATCCCCAGAAAATAAAGCTCTCTCCTGACTTCCTACTTGAGAGCGGAATTTCATCATCAGGACCCGAAGTGGTGACAAGTCAATAAGTGAGCTTATTGCACGGGTAATAGACTGACATAGTTTTCCTTCACGTTGCATTTACTGAGCAGCTCTGGCAGTGGATCTAGAGGGAGATACTTACATTACCCTCCCAGCTGGTGGCCATCTGCCTTAGTGACAACTGCCAGATGGAGGAAAAGTGCATTAAATCAGGGATCAAACACTAAATAAAGGAAAATTACTTTGAAAGCAACTTTGTCATATTATAAATAGACTGTTCTAAATGTTTTAATTAGAAGGGGAAACGTGAGGCAGATATAAACCTTTGAGAGAAAAATAATACAGCAATTTTTGGACTGCTTCACTCTCCTCTAAGTGTGGATGTAAATTTAGAGATACATTTTTATATTCTTACATCAAAAAGCACCTGTTAGATGAATACAAGAATTATGAAATAGTCTCTTTCCCTCTGTAGTTAGTACGGTGGGATCCTGCCACAGCTGTATTTCCAGCTGCTGACAGTGCCTCTTCCAAGCAACTTGCTCTGACTTTCTGCACTGACTAAACTTCCTCTGAAACCAGAGCAGAGCTGATGATGACAAGTGTCACCAGGCCGAAGCTTCATCAGGCCCCTTCAATGATGAATTACTGACTACAATCTGAAGAAGGAGGAACAAGCAAACTGACAGTTAATTTTTGACCCCTTACACAAGTTTAATTATGTAAAGGGTAAACAAAGCCTCCATAATTCACTCAGGGAATTAAAAAATAATCAACAAAACCAACAAAACTTGCAGATATTGAAGACCCTAATTTTTTGTAGATCATTCATTAATTCCTGGGAAACAAGGGATTTCTCCAATTCACTCCTAAAAGGACCAGAAAAAGAGAATGTTGTTCATAGTTAGAAAGACATTGCAAAATACTATCAGATAAATTTACTGGGTATTGAATTTTATTGATATTATAGCACTACAGGCAAAATTTGCATCAAAGAGTACTTGGCAATTCAATGTCCCTATTTGTAAATGTTAACATGTACCACACTGTTTCCAGTTTTAAAAAACTTAAATGAAAATAATTTTGCTCTTCCCTGACTCTAAAGGGATTTTAAAAAAATGTTTATTTTTCTTATTAATCTGATTGTCATGACTTTGACTTTTCAAATACTACGCAGAATAGCTTGGCAGCTACATTAGACAATTCCTTCTAATCTCTGCGGTGCATCTCATCAGGTCTCTGGACATAAATGTTTAAGCTCCCCAGGTGGTCAAAAACATGATCTTTCTATACAGTGGGATGAGGTTTATCATCCTGATCAACATCTTGTTGTCTACTGACCCAAGAAGGATGAGGAGAGCAGTTGTCAGTGAAGACTGAGGCAAAAAATGTTGCTGAGTACCTCAGTCTTCTCCTCGTCCATTGACACAAGGTCACTGGTTTCATCCATCCATGGGGGAACATTCTCTTTAACCTTCCTTTTCTGATTGACATACCTGTAGAAGCCCTTCTTGTTAGTATTCACTTCCCTCTAGCTGCACCTTGGCCTTCCTGACCTCATCCCTGCACAACCAGGCAGCTTCCCTATACACTTCCCAAGTTAACTGTCCCTGCTTGCACTGCCTTTGCAGTTGCCTCTTGTTCTTGAGTTTGACCAGCAAGTCTTGACTCAGCTACACTGGCCTCTTCCTTTTCCTGCCTGATTTTCTACCTACAGGGACTGAGCACTCTTGTATTTTATGAAAAGCATTCTGAAATATTTGACAGCTCTGTTCTGCTCCTTTGTCCCCAGGACCAAATCCCAGGAGTTCCTACTGAGTAACCTCTTGAAGAGGCAGAATTCTGCTTTCCTGAAATTTAGGGTCCTGACTATACTCCTTACCTGTCCCATATCCCTCAGAAGCTCGAACTCTGCCAGTGCATGATCACTGCAGCCCAGGCTGCCTCCAACCTTGATGTCATTGATGAGATCACTTGTATTAGAGACCATCAGGTCCAGTATTGCATCCCCTTAGGTGGTTGTGTCTCTTAGCTGGATTAATAAATTATCTTCAATACATTCCAGGAGTCTCCTGGATTGCCTACAGTTTCATGTGCTACTTATTCAGTGTATGTCAAGATGGTTGAAGTCCTCCAGAAGGATGAGAGCTTGTGAGCCGAAGCCTCCTGTAACTGGAAGAAGACAGTTTTATCAGTTTTCTCTCCTTGATCAGGTGGCCTGTAGTATACCCCAATCATGAGGTTCCTGTAGGTTCTTTATTCTGACCCACAAGTTTTCAACTTTTTTGTGGCTACTCTTCAATTACTGCTCTTCACATTCCACCCCTTTGCTGATATACGTAGAGGACGTTTCTCGCATTTTCAGAAATGGTCATAGTCATTGTTTGAATATCTGAGCACAAAGAAACTTTCTGAGCCATGAACCACTGGTAGCTTACAATCAAATGGATTGCCTCTCCACTCTATAATTCCACACTGAGAAGCAAAGGGCAGTCTAGGTATTTTGAACAAGAGATTCACAGAAAAATCCATTTCTGTCTAAAGTTCTAAACCCTAACAAAGATTTCTTACACTATATCTTAAAATATTTGGAGAGACTTTCAAAAAATTTTAAGAAATATCTGATAATTATGTTCCTTTTATTCAATAACACCTTACTCACCAAAAGTCCCATACACTACAAATCTCTCACAAGAGTAAACTGAGCAACCTCTCCTCAATTTCCAAGACTCTTTTAGCATATTCACTTGTGTCCTACAACTTCATTCTCAAGAGTGTGATTGCTACATAAGTCATAGAAGCAGAGCGGATGACTGAATGCTAAAAGGGTATAGCATGTAATACCTTATTAGGTATTCTGCAGACTACTCAAGAGGGGTTTATTTCCTCGAAGAATTTCAATTAGCTGCTAAAGAACAGGAAGCTCTTGAAGCTTCCATGAGAAAACAGCTAAAGATGCAATTTTCAACTGGTCAACAGGTAAGAGGCAATTTTCATCCTATTACTCTGTGTTCTGCAGGAGACAGATTGGGCTACTGTGCAAGAAAATGTTCTAGCAGCACTTTAGCGAAGACCATCAGTCTATAATCCAGGACTTTGTCTGAGAAACTGAAAAGGAGATCTGCAACCTAGATAACAGTAGTAGTGGGGAGATTAACTAGTGGTATGTTGCCTTTTTAAGTCAGCAATTTTTTTAAAAAATGCTTTAAATAAGAGATAAATCATACACTTTCAGCATGTGTGTTAACTCTGTGATCCAGAAAACAGCAGGTTGCTGATGGCTAGGTATATACCTACATGTATTTTGTACAGATAACCAGTCAAATACAGATACCAGTCAAATATCAAAGATAATATTTTGATCTATTACAAACCAATGATGTCTTGCAAACATTCCATCTCCAGGGTGAAGTCCTGTAAAATGAAGCAGATGTACATATATAGCTTAATCATAGCTTTCATTTTCTTATGTTCAGAGTCCACTGAAGAGAATAAAACATTGGTTCTTCCTTTCAGTGGGAGAGAATTATGTCCCAGAGAGCTCTGTTTATTACTAGATACTCACATCAATTGAGAGATGATAACTCTGATTAACGGAAATGAAGGACTACTGGCTTTAACAATGATGAAGAGTTCTGACTTGAGATGGCCCACACAGCATGTAGAAAATTCTTTGCTTTTCTATGTACTGATTTCCTAAGTGTTTTCATTGGAGAGCACTCTATGTATATTTCTTGCCAAATTACTTCATGGCAATTTCCTTCTTCTTTTCCTTGTTTTTTGTTTTTCATTTCTAGAAACCATTAATATTGTTTACTTCTGCCCTCCCCTGTTCTAACCAACAATTGCTTTTTATTATATTCCTATGCTTCATCCTGCTTTTGTATCAGCTCTTGTCTCCCGAGGTACAGCTCTCATTCATCACTGCTGCTTTACCACTTAGGAAAGATTCAGCATAGTTTGTAGGGACGGCTTAGGGGTGGGTCACTTGGTAGCTCCTGGGGGGTTGGCCATCCATTATTACAAGGATGCACCAAGAACAACGAAGTAGGAAAAAAGTCAGAAACTAATAGCCTGCTACTTCAACTAGCAACCACTAAACAATGAATGTGAGCAGTCCTCAGATCTGAGCCTATTTGATGTTGCTAAGAAACAGGGAAGAGGGCCAGTAATCTCCTATTGTTTCAGAGAATATGTACATGGCAGGTAAAAATGAACATATTTCCAAATTCCAGCCTAGCATTTTTCTGTCTTTATACACAAAGCAGTTTCCAGGTGACAGAGCACCTACTGAAACACAGATCTCCAGGAGCAAGACTGATGAGCCCAGGGACATTGCCAGGAGAATTCATCCTAGCTATGGCCCAGATGTTCCATTTTTCAGCTAAAAACAGGGAGTAAAAGAAAACCACGGATCAACTTTGTACTATCCCACAGTGTAATGCCTGTTTCTGGGAAGGGAAATACCATCTGAACTACTTTTAAGCTTTCTCTGTCACATGACACCAAGTGTATATGTGCATATGTGTATATGTGTATATGTGTATGTGTGTAGGTGTCAGACCAGTATAATCTGAGATCGCTTTGTACCTTTCACCAATGTTGATATGTCACATGAAAAGAAAATGGCTGTAGTGTGATTTCAAAAGCTTACTTATTAGCACGCATATCTTTGTGATCAGCCTGCACTAAGTCCACTGACATGTACTCTTATCATATCATAGAGGACGTTTGTATGGATGTCACATGGTGAATCCAACTACATGATGAAGCAAGGTAATGACACCCATCTGAAAAACACCCCTACTGTCTACTCAAGAAGCTTGGGGTGGTCCATCCAGAGGCAGTCAAGTGCTGGAAAGCATAACAGAAATATACTCCTGACTTCCCACTCCCACTGACTACACAACCGGCAAGCCCTGCCTTTCCCAGGGTGATATCTAGCCAGAAGCAGTTGTGGGGAGGGTCACATAACTCAGCCTGAAGGTACTCTGAAATGCTCTCAAAAACTAAAAATTTGGATTTTTATTACAATATGAGTGTCATGTACTGCACATCAATAAAAACAACCTTTATATTCTTTCTTTAAGAGCCAAATGGTTATCTAAATGTTTGCATTATGAGTGTCACATACAGGAATTGATATATCTATTATTTTCATCTACATTCCTAAGTCTCACCTGTGTTTTGCATTCTGTACATATTGGACAAAATTACATTAAGAAGAAACCTCAAGCCTTAAACACATATATAAACCATCCACTTATATTATTGAAGTGGAAGAGACACCGTCTGAGTGGTTTAGCACAAAGGTGTGAGTTCATTGGACAGATCTGTTCTTGTAGTTTTGCAGGGGGTTACCAGGGCCAGCTGTGTTCCACATAAATTTGCTGACCTAATTGAACTTCCTATCAACAAAATTCTCTGAGTCCCATTATTCCTCTTCAACAATTAATCAAGACCTGCTGAATAGTTATGTGTGTGTTTGTAATTTTCAGTAAAATTAATGGAACTCCTGTCTTCTGAGATGTAGGAGGAGGTTATTCTTCCTAATCCTGGTGTGAAATTCCTGATTTATTTTATAAATCAATTACCCTTCTGAACTCCCACGTCTCCTGTCTTTGGCAGAAAGGATTCCAGGATCTATCATGACAGGTATGGATAGCTCTCACTAACGTCCATAAATTCAGTCTTCCAAAGCAGTGTCCTCTACTGTAGAAAGAGGCTGGTGCTTGTCAGCATTCTGTCACGCATAAACAGGATGTGGGTACACCTTTTGAATTTACATAGTGATATAATATTTCTGTTGGGGATCAGTACTTTTTGATATCTGTACTGCTGGCAGTCAGGAAGAAGGTCCTGATTGTATAAATATAGCTTATTCAAAATGGTACTACGAGGTTCTCACTTCTGCTATGAGGGTGCACCAAGCAGAGCTCAGTGACCAATGTAGAGTTGTCTTCAATAGGCTCTCCAGACTGTAAGAGCCCCTTTGAGAACCAGAGTAGGGGGCTCACCACTGTTGCTTTTTCACTTCCTGCACCCATAAGAAAATATTGTTTCATCAGACTCAAGGGCCAAACATGCTGTACTTACACATACAATTAATACTGTATCAAAATATGCTCAAGAATTGATGGTAATAATCCTGAAACTTTTTTAAAATTAGTCTTTTGGAGCTTTGATATCCTGGACTTTGCATCATTTTTACACCAGACAGAAATGTTAGTTATTCAACAACTGAAGCAGGAAATAAAACATACAGCAATGAAAACGCTGAGACACTCCATACATTTAGAATAAAACCTACAGATCTTTTGGTCTGACATTTAAAAGAAGAGTAAGTTATTCTAGAGTTTCATTTGTGGAGAAAATAAAGAGTAATCCCACTCTGCTAGAGTGATTTCACCCCCAAACAATAACTCACTTGTCCAAGTATTTGCAGGATCAGGCCCTATGCATTGCTTTCTGTGCTGGAGGATTACGTCATGTTCTTTTAACTTTCCTTCTGTTCAAATAACCTAAAACACAATGCATTTTTTATGACTCAGGTCACCTTTTGTTTTCCCACGGAACACAAAAACAACACTCAACAAATATGACTGATAAAAGATTTTTATCTTACATGGGAAAGCAATACTGTTTCTCTAAGCCACATGTAATGTATTAGTAATAATGGTATTCCACTTCAAACAAATTACAAACTAATGTTAGTGCTCTTAACAATGTTATACAAAATAATAACTCCCCACAGGCCAATCTGCATACAAAATGCAACATTTAAAACCAAGTTACAATTAGTACTTTGTTATGGAAGTCTGTGGATTCTAATTTACTGAAACAAAGTTATACTTGCTGCAAGGAATTTTAATTTATGAAAAATCACCCACTTAGAATTGCTGTCACATTGGACCAACTTGTATTAAAATGATGGATACCTAAGATATACATCTATTATTAATGTAATGAATGACAAAAATGAAACAAAGTAATTGTAAGACTAATGATTGTGTCTTTTCATAAATAAGGGATGTGAGTTGATAGCTCGCTCTCTTTTTGCTTATGGTAGTACATAGAGCAATATTTGAGTGAGAGGAGGAGGGGAGGAAAGGGGTCTGAGAGAAGAAGAAATTAATACAATGTAGGGAAAGAGGAAAAGGAAGGAGAGATTCATAGATTAGAAAGGACACAGAAATTCACAGGATGTTAATAAATTGAAAATTACTCTAAGAGTAAACTTGAAAAATCTAGCTCAGTAAAGATAAATCACATTAGTACTTCATTTCCCTTGGATGAATGGTATAAATCATCTGAAAATGACAGTGAAAATTTTCAATCCCATAGACTTTATTAAAAGGGAGAGAGCATTAATTATCTGATGTGTACTTACAGAGCAGCAGCACACAAATATAGACATTCTGGTGTTAAAAAATAGATTTTCCTGAATTCATGCTTGAAAACTTGAGGTTTGCTGTTTATTTCAGTTTGAGGTGGTTTGGACTTCAGAGGGTCTGGTGGATCTTCCATTTAAAAACAAAAGGCCCCAAAAGTATATAAAATGTCAATCTATTTGACAAATACTGCAAAGTATGATCTGTAAATATCAGCTGAATTTTTTTAGGTATTTTCTTTCATTTGTACATATATGCTTTTGTACTCCTCTCACAAAGAGTAAGTCTTTCTACTTTCAAAGGACACAGGTCCTCATATGTTGCAGTATATAACTAGACTAGGCACTCAGTCTCTCTGTCAGCCAGACTTGGAGGAAAATGAGGTCATATACATCTGTGAACTGAGTTCCTGTTACCTACTACAGATGTGTGCTGTCATTATCAAGTCTGATCGCATGGCAGGGAAACACCTTGCCAACTAAGCCTGCAGCTGTTCATCAGCTCTAGGTCTCCACACAAACACTCAATGCCACCACTGAGTCCGGGAAGGAGAGGGCAGTGGTTAAACATGCAAAACTCACACAGGCTACAAGAGGACTTGACAGGTCTGGAATATTTGTGAGGTGGACATATCCGCTGTAGATATTTCAAAACCACTTGGGTAATCTGGTCTTTTCAGGTAAAAGAGACTTTCCAACACAGTTTATCTGACTAACCTCAATTTAAATTTAAACATAAATTTAAGATCAGAATTTCTTTGAGAATATTTACCCACCTGTAACTGGCACATTAGATGTTCTCATATTAAAAAATAAATAAAAAAAAAAAACAATTTGAACTCAAATTAGGTCATAGCTTCACTTTGGTAGCATACTTACGTGGCATCAGTTGATCGGAGAATGAAGTGAAGAATGTGGTAAAAACTCAGTAAGCAAGATAAATTCAGTCACCTATAAAAAAACACACATACACATTTCACATATTTGGCAACCTCCCATTTTGATGGAGATGAGGGTGAATGCTGCCTTCAAGACTACCACATTACAAGAAAACTCAGAGGACCAAACTGAGCACTGGAGTGAGTAGTCACCACTCCAATGTTCTCTAGTTTTATATCCAGTGAAACCAGCACTAAGGTTTGCTTTGTTTCTATTAATATATTTTTATGAAAAAATATTTCTTTCTTTTCCTTAGCCACTGTATCATTCTAAACTATTACAAAAACAACAATGACATGTTCCTATGATCAAGATTCTTCTATTAAGGCTTCAAAAAATTCTGATAATAGAACAAAATGTTATAAAAATAACTGGGAGGGACATGGAAAAATGGCAAAATAGATGAGATTTGCTAAATGCTTCATTTATTTTTAGCTTGCTTGGTTTGCTTCTTTATAAAAAGTCTTGTTGCTTTATAAGTGTATATTCAATACACACTATTCAGATTCCAGATCCAATCTTGTCTGACACTCTGACTTTAAGTAATGTATGTTCTCTTGAAACTAGATGAAGCTATTCCTAAATTTAAGCATTGAGTTAAATCCTCCTGGGAAATGGATCAAAAACTCTCATTGCAATATAAAAAGAAAAACTATAGAGGTGTATCCTTCGAATGTGTATCCAGTAGGAGTTAATTCACAAAAAAAATAAAATGTTTCTCTTAAAGCATCTTTTCCTCTTCTTTTTATTTTAAAGATTTGTCAGAATGCTCCAAAGTGTCTGTTTTGTAGTAAAACATATGTATTACGTTCCAGGAGAGTGCTTTTTGGTTTTTTAAGTTTTTAGTTAAAAAGATAATTTTGACAAACATTTGCTCTGCACTTTCAATCTGGAACTTGACAAACAAGGTAAGATTTTTCTATCCCATCTGAAAACACCAGTGCTTGTTCTGTAGGCCAAATGCTTTAGCTTCACTTCAAGGAGAAGATATTGTTCCCAATTGTCATTTCTCTTTTCATGCTTGATCTGACATTCCCATGATTCGAATTCTCACAATAAACAGCATTTTACTGAATCCCATTTCAAAGTAGTTTCCAAGAGATGTAAAATATTTTAGTTCCAGGGAAATAAAAACCTGCAAACTGTTCAGTAGAACTTAATGAAGTAGCTTATCATCTTTCCAATGAACTCTTAATTTCTATTTAATTTGAAATTTCTTATTTTTCTCTTCTGGCAAATGAGGTAAAATGAGGTGAAACCTTCTCTTATAAATAACAACTTGTTTTTCAGTTCACCATTATAACCAGTCATCGAGAGAATGAATTCTTAGGAACTATCAAGAAATGACAGTAGCAGCATCCCTTTCTTATGGCTATGCTTTATACCCTGGAGACTTTATTGAACTCATAGCACTGCATGATCTAATATGAAATGGCTCTAGCTAGAAATAGTCAGGAACATTCTCTACACTGAACAATTTTCTCCATTTTTTTCCTCCATCAATTTTCTCCACCTTCACCCTTGAAACCAATATGAAACTAATGGTCAAAAATTTCTTGGAAATTTTTGGGAAAAAGGTTGTGACTCAGGTCCATACTGGAAAGGCAAGGATGATTAAGGCAAGGATGATTTCTTTACTACATGAGGCTACTCAGTGGTTTCAGAATAGTAATATTCAATAAACACATTCTTCCCCTTTAAGTAGTAATGATTTTACATTTATTCTTTTTTTCTCATTCACCAAAAGTTAAGAAGATTAAAGAAAATTAATAAAGCCTCGTCTCAGCATTTCATCTAATTTGCATCAGCATGAGTTACTTCTATAAACCTGTGCCCATTTAGCCCAGCTGTGTATATGACAGTTTCATTAAACAGAAAGGCTGTGATGTGGTTTAGTGAAGTACAGCAAAATAAGACAGAGTACAAACAATGTACCTTTTTCATTCAGAAACACACACAAAAATAATTTAACAACACAGCTAATTGAGATCCCCTTGCAGAGTAGTGTTTATAGGAGTGCTTTATTTTAAATCCAAACCCAATTATTATGCCTACCTTGGGTCAGAAATGAGATGGTAATGCTGATAGTGCTGAGGTAGTGTAGAATGAATAGAGTACATTATTTTTAGACAAAATTCAATAAGTAGCACATGCTAAAATCCAAATTACAGACTAGCAGCCCCTAACAGACTGATAGAAATAGTAAATTCTTAGTTTGTTTCAAACAGGTAAAACTTCATAACTAAAATTATCATTGCCAATGCAACATTAGTAGATGCAAACTAGTGATTCGAAAATGTATCCATTCTGAATCTTCATGTGATAGTAATACTGATACTCGGGGACTTTTAGGGCCATGTGTAATATTAATATACTTGTAATATTAATATACTTGTATAAGTCACGTAGGACATTTACTTTTCCTAGTTGAAAATTATGCTTTCTTACCTTTCAATACTTTTAGTAGCATAGTATAGCAGTAGTTTTATAAGTTATAAATTTGTTTCTAAGTTTACTTATAAACAAAATGGGTTTAATGAGTGTATTTATACACTCAGAATATGCATCAACATTTGGTTTATTGAACCTGTGATTGATGGTTTCCTTTCCTTTGTTAATATATGAAGTTTCTAGAAGAATCCTTGTTTTGTTAACAGATGTTATATCGTAATAAGAAAGTTACATTTCCTATTATAAATAGTTCTGGTGTAAAGAAAGATTTCAGTGAGAAACTTCCTGTTTATATACACTTATCTTCAGTAATTATCTTTGAAGAGCAAGCCTATTAAAAAAAAGTAACCGGATATATAGGTAATACTTACGTGGTTTAGTGATTTGGTTTGAAATTTTTGACCAATACAAAGGTTAATATTTAAGTTAATGCAATGTTTCTCCCCTCTACTCCTTCAGATGTACATATGTACTTTTGAAGCAGATATTAATCTTTTTTTAGACCAAATAGTCATATCATACTGTAACTTTGTGTGGTGTTGAGCAAATACATATGCCAAGAGAATATGTCCAATATCTTTTGTATATTTTCAACTGAGAGGTAGTAACTGGCGTATCTGGTAGTATCCACCCAATACTAGACTTCATTAACTATTGAAAGATTTCAGTTAAGGTATGTCTAAATATTAAAATATCCGTTAGAATAAGGCAGCTAATTATCAGTTAAAGAAGGAAAGCATCAGTAGTACCAAGTGATAGATTATTAGTGCTATTGTATTTTGTTATAGGATTAATTCTGGACCACTGGGCTGAGTCCAATGGTATGAGCTTTAACAAGGCCAAATGTCGGGTCCTGCACTTGGGGCACAACAACTCTATGTAGTGCTACAGACTAGAAGAAGCCTGGTTGGAAAGCTGCCTGGAGGAGAACGACCTGGGGGTGTTGGTTAACAGCCAACTGAACATGAGCCAGCAGTGTGCCCAGGTGGCCAAGAAAGCCAATGGCATCCTGGCTTGGATCAGAAACGGTGTGACCAGCAGGTCCAGGGAGGTTATTCTCCCTCTGTATTCAGCACTGGTGAGACCGCTCCTTGAATCCTGTGTGCAGTTCTGGGCCCCTCACCACAAGAAGGATGTTGAGGCTCTGGAGTGAGTCCAGAGAAGAGCAACAAAGCTGGCAAAGGATCTGGAGAACAGACCTTATGAGGAATGGCTTAGAAAGCTGGGGTTGTTTAGCCTGGAGAAGAGGAGGCTGAGAGGAGACCTTATTACTCTCTACAACTACCTGAAAGGGTGATGGTCTCTTCTCCCAAGTGACAGGTGACAGGACAAGAGGGAATGGCCTCAAGCTCCACCAGGGGAGATTTAGGATAGAGATTAGGAGGAAGTTTTTCACAAAAAGGGTCATTGGGCATTGGAACAGGCTACCCAGGGAGGTGGTTGATTTGCCTTCCCTGGAGGTGTTTAAGGCATGGGTGGACAAGGTCCTGAGGGGCATGGTTTTGTGTTTGATAGGAATTGTTGGACTTGATGATCCAATGGGTCTCTTCTAACCTGGTGATTCTATGGTTCTACGATTCTATGATTCTAATTCAGCTGCCCTTAAATTATGCCTTTGAGATGATGCAGTAGTGAACAGGGGAAAAGCTATTAAAACTAGTGGGGGGTCAAAGACAAGTGGTCAGATTCTCAAAATAAAATCTTTTTACAATTCCAGTGATCAAAATCATTGTTTTTTCCAATCTTTAAAAAAAATATATCAAACTCTTTTCTTTTAGAAGGGTAGTCTTTCAAGATGAACACTAGACATGATATCCGTTTCTTTTTTTTTCAGTCAAGGCTAGTATAACAATTCAACGTAGTCTGCCCTCTGTAAAATGAGTCCAATCATGTTAATGATTATAAATTGGAGAGGGGAACATTTAGACTAGATGCAAGGAGGAAATTCTTCACCATGAGGGTGGTGAGGCACTGGAACAGGGTACCCAGAGAAACTGTGTATGCCCCATCCCTGGAAGTGTCCAAGTCCAGGTTTCATGTGGCCTTGAGCAGCCTCATCTAGCGGGACATGTTCCTGTCCATGGTGGAGCTGCTGGAATTAGATGATCTTTTAAAAATTGTATGACTGTAGTGTCATTGATTCAACATGTCATTGATAGCGCTTGTCCATGACAACATAACTCCGTGGAGAAATGTCAGATTTGATGTGGAACATCAAGGAATGGTAGACATTTCAATAAAGTGGTTTATCATTTTAAGTTCTACTTTCTTCAGAGTTATTTTATATTCATATATATAATATATATTATGTATGATAAATATTACTTTGTATATTTATATTTATAATATTTATAATAAACAAGTGGATACATTGATATTCAATAACTGTCTGTTATTCCACTATTAAGAGGTCATTAAAGGAAAACTTTAATTTCTGTCTTCTTCTGTAATCCACTGATATTCTTGAATGCAACTATAGTTTAACTGTTCTAATACTTGAACATAAGGTATAGTTTATTCATCCACCCTTTGGAAACTACAGATAACAATAAGTGGAATTTTCCCATTCTGTAAGAAAGCAAACGGGTAACTGTGTCTACAATAAGTTACATAGTGTTCCAAAATACTCACTTCTTATTTATAAACATTTCTCATACACTCAGAGATAGATCATATGTTGTAGTTATGCATTCATTTCCAATTTGCAAGTACAGAAATTTATCTGATGATTTTTCTAGAACCATTGATACAAAGCAAAAGTCAAATGCAGTACATATTCAATAAATTGGATATTTGAAGGAAAAAGAGACTGCTGCTCACTTTTCTCACAAATCAGCTTTTCACTTGCCTGTGGAATACTTCAACAGAGCCCATAGTACGTATATAAGATATTACATTAAGAATTACTATCAAAGGCTGTCTTTAGTTAAGAGAGGTCAATGAAGGGTAACAGAGAAGATATCTCCATTGTTAAAGATTACACTAGAGCAACAACCTAACCTGGAGGAACTGATCCACCTTCTTGTGCAGTCTTAGAAAAGCATAGTCAAGTTAGCCTCGGTGAGTTATTCCCTGAGTCTCACCTCAAAAATTATTTTCCTCTTCTTTCAAAACATACTTTACAAAATGAATGATAGTCGATTTTTATGCTAGTGTGTGTGAAGCAGTGAGCAGCTTAGGATGATAATATAAAGTGACATTTTCTACTCTTTTTTTTTATGCTTATAAGTGAACTATCTGTAAGACACTATAGTATGTATGTGGGAGTTTGCACCTCATTAAGCCTTAAATTGTGCTTGGTATCTGTCTGCAACGCTATTGTAAAAAGAGAAACTGGGTAAAAAACACTGCAGTAAAATGTACACATTAACTTTTTAAACCTCGTCATGGAAACAGTTGAAATTTTCTTTTCACAACCTTCTTCCTTAATAATTGTATTTTGTATAACAAGGTCTGAGCTGCTCATAAATGTACAAACAGACAAGGCCTGTTTCAGCACCTAAAATGTGTCATGTACTTTTGTTCATATTTCACACGTTAATGAATTTCCTTCAATAAAAGGGAGCAAACTGTTAAGGAACTCAACCAAGGGTCAAAAAAACCCCATAAAATCTGTTGAAGGAAAAACATTTAATTCTGCTCTTGTGCCCTAATAAATCTTCCAAAAGCTAACAAGAACTTTTGTCTCAGAGAAGCACTTTCAGCAACTGAAGAAGCTGGGTTTGAATTTTACCCCACCTATACATGGAAGCAAACATATGATAATGTCTCTGGAGAAAAGCTCATCATCAGAACCTACATTAATACTAGTCTGTATTTGCCATTGGCAATATACATTATGATCCAGCTTTCTTAGGTGGAGAGGACAACAGTTTATTGAAAAAAAAATCTTGATATTTTTTGAGCAAAACCTTTATGTATGACAGATGATGACAGAGACAAGGAACCTTCTGTTACTGTTGATGAGAACAGTAACTGTATGAAGTTGAAATAAGGAAGATGAACAAAAACATCATCAGTATAACTCCATTCTCACATAATAATACCCACACCTCATGCTAGAAAATCCTAAAGAGTTTTTGAAAGAATAATTGTGTGACACAAACACAAGCAGTACAGAAATTGCATCAGAAACATCAATACAACAAAATGTATGAACAGTGACATTTAGAAATGGAAGCCTAGGAAGGAAAAAAAAAATCAAAGGATGTGGCAAAATATGAGGGGCAACATGTCCAATGAATGCAAAAAGGACAGGAAAGCTTTAAAGAATATACGGCATACCTAGTAGGTGTAATCACCATCACTGGATCTATATTCTTATTTGACCAGCAAACTTACCAACACACACACATAAAATCAAAATCTCCTAGATTTTATTTTAAATAGCAGTGTGGCTGCTATTGCTGTTCAGAGAATTTGGAAATGGCAGTCTGTTAAGACTGAATCTCATTCTATATGAGGCTAACACAGAAGATTTCCATGGTCAGTTGCTTGGGAAAGTAAACAAAACAGAGAACAACTTTCAACAAATAACAAATATTGTTATTATTATGTGAGCTAAAGAGGCTTAAACTGTTATTCAGTAATATAAGACTTACAATTCTTACAGAATGACTCACAAAAAGCAGTCTCCACAGAAGACTCTACACATTCACAGGAGAAAGAAACCATCAGGGGAATGTTTCACACAATTGAATAAAATTATATGCAAATAAAGACGTTTCCTACACCTGGCCATATGTAATCATCATCACACTACCTTTTTTTTCTCTTAGCTGAAGTGTATGTCTCTAGCTCACCTTTAACAAACAGCTCTACTCTGAACAA
Organism: Coccyzus lansbergi; assembly: GCA_033558105.1. Classification (NCBI taxonomy): domain Eukaryota; kingdom Metazoa; phylum Chordata; class Aves; order Cuculiformes; family Coccyzidae; genus Coccyzus; species Coccyzus lansbergi. Next base: position 1,571,756 of record JAUMJK010000056.1, on the reverse strand, counting down.
GGAACAAAATTTCTAAAGTAGATAACATTTAAGAGGAATATTCTGTTAGATGAAAATATGAAAGCATTATTATCCTACCCAATTCTTCCCATTCCTCAGCTTCTGATCATTTCTCGAGTATGACAAACCAGTTTGGAAAATGTTTTCTCTAAGCTAGTGAAATAGTATCTAGACTAGTTTGTTGTGATAAGACTTTGAATAGGAGGCCAAGTGACCAATTTGCAGTTTTCACTTGCCTGGTTAGCCCACATAGTCAGTATGGATCGTGATTGACAGTAAATTCAAAATAGTTTTCAAAATGTTTTCTTAAGTTTTTAGTGATGAGTCACAAAGAGCTGCACTATTTCCACTATGCTTCCTCCAGTATAAGCTGTTAAACATTTCTGCAGAGAAGACTACAAAAAGAGACCATTGTCTCTATAATACTTCTTTGAACTGAACAGCTATTGCTCATGTAATTCTGTGTCTGGGAGGAATGATCTGAAGGAATACAAATTTCCTCAGCATACAGAATACAATTCCTTAGAATACAGATTTTCCCAGCAAGGCTGGCTTGTGCTTCCTACTGTCGAATGAAATCAAAACAGACCTGTCAGATATGTAATAGTTACAATTTTATACTTCTATTTCAGTCAGTTATCAAAATAAAGCAAGAACTTTATCATACATTTGCTGAAAATGAAACTGGATCCAACGATGCTTAGGAGCCATGGAGATTTTGGTGGAGAACCACGAAGGTCCTAGCCTCCATGCTGCAGAAGTTCAAGACACTGGTCAGATGAATGGTGTCTCTCTAGGACAGAAGGAATGTGTGCAACAGAAAGAGATATCTGGCAGTCCCATCCTTCCTCTAAATACAGAAAATTTTCATTAGGCAGAAGGCTTAAATTAACAGAAACATCTCTCAGTCAGCCCATGAATGGCAACAGTTGATGTCTTTGGAGCAGAACGTTGAGCTCCCCCTTTGTATTGGATGAGTAGTTGGAAATTATTTGCTGAGCTGAGCTGTCTGTCAGATGATCAACCAATTAAGCAATGAATCCCAGCCCTTTTAGGTGAAGATTACAAGCGTGTCAGCTCTAGAGCAGCTTGGGTGGTCTGAAGAAATTAACAGCTCTGTGAGAAGTGAACAAGGGAAGTAGAAACACAGAACTGAGGTAAATAGGTGATTCAGTGAATCACTGGCACGTATGGCAGAATTAAAGGGGTTCAGGAAACACTAGAGTGTGAAGACATATCAAACAGGGAAATAATAGCTATTTTATACAGTATCGGGGGGATGGAGGCTAGGAAGACAGTTTTCTTCTAATTTCAGTATTCCACATAGATATATGCAATCTAATGGCTAATTACTGAATATTGCGACACCTAACAACAATCATCTCATATAGTGCCTATACAACTCATATAGTGCCTGTATAATTTGAAATAAAATATGCCTTCAACCAGCACAATAACAAAAAAGTGTGCTGGACCCCTCTTATTCCAGTCAGAATATAAGATGCCTTGGTTCCATCTTCCTATATACTCTCTCCCAAGCATCTGGCTCTTCAGGGGTGCAGAGAGAAAGCTAGCCTCCTCTGAAGATCCTGTGCCACTTCCCTTACTGGCTATTAGAAGAAATGTATTAATAAAGTTTTGGCTGCAGCTCTTAAAAGTCTGAAAGAGTTATTAATGGTTGTCTCTACTCACATACTGCATATAGCGGTTCAAGCTTGATGCACTTAATCACACACTTTGTTATCTTCTTAGCTTTCTTTTTCATGCTGTGAATAGACCACTGCAAGTATATCTGTAACCAGGGAAATTTTCCTTCCTCTCTCTCAACTTTGTAAGGCACCTCTTGTATTGGATATGTAGTACTCTGGTTGTTCCTTAGATAAGGAACAAAAAGCATGATTGTAAGGGAGATCCTCCCATTAATTATTTTACCAGTGGCACAATTTATGACTGAAAATACAGCTAGCTGCTCCCAGTAAAAAATCATAGTGTTTCCTTTCTTCGAATTACCAGGGACTTAAGCACTTCTCTCTCCTTTCTCTCGCTCCACGCAGAATTGCCTCAACCAAGGGCTTCACCAATTTTCTTCATGAATTCTTTAGTGGAAAAGTACCATGCAGGACCACAATAAGGATGAGGTAAAACTCTGTCAAGTAACTGGACAATTACTCAAGCCCTCTGGCTTCTCTCAGCCAAGATGAGAAGCAGCAGGTTATTTCACCATTAGGAGTAAGGTACGGGTAGATTCAGGGGATGAGGGGTATGAATAGAAGAGAAGGTGAAAAGAGAACAAGCAAGAAATCAAAGTACCCAACATGTCTCACTACAGTTCTAGGTATGGATTAAATTTTTCCATTTTTTCTACCTGCCTTAAATGAGAGGAGTACATAAGTACTATTAAGAAAAATTTAAACAGTGCATAAAGGGTATATATAGAATCATAGAATAGAATCATGAATAGTTTGGGTTGGAAGGGCCCTTAAATACCATCTAGTCCCAACCCCCCTGCCATGGGCGAGGACTTGTCCCACTAGATGAGGCTGCTGTGACGACACCACAGAGATAGACTGAATGTTACCACTACTGTTCACCTCTGCTCTGTACTTGTGTAACCAAGGTGTTACCGGTTATCTTCAGCGTTACACAAGCAAGGGATAGAAAAATACACCTCTTTGTCTTTAGACATCATTCCCCTGTTCCAAGCATTCTTAAACAAAATATACACCTTTACAGTTATGCACTTACACACTTATATATAGAATCATAGAACAACCAGGTTGGAAGGGACCCATCGGATCATCGAGTCCAACTATTCCTATCAAACACTAAACCATGTCCCTCAGGACCTCATCCACCCGTGCCTTAAACACCTCCAGGGAAGGTGAATCAACCACCTCCCTGGGCAGCCTATTCCAATGCCCAACGACCCTCTGTGTGAAATACTTCCTCCTAATGTCCAGCCTAAATCTCCCCTGGCGGAGCTTGAGGCCATTCCCTCTTGTCCTGTCCCCTGTCACTTGGGAGAAGTATATATGTATAGTTACTTGTTCTCTGGAATTATTCTTTCCCATTTCTTTATTTTCCTTTTGTTTTTCCCTTAACTGAGGTGGAGGCAATGAAACTAGGGAAGGTAATTCTTTCAAATAAATAAATAGATAGATGGGTGGGTAGGTAAATAAATAAAGCGGTGCTTTATGCTCTGTTATGTCTATTATATAGAGTTCTTAAAAATCTTCTAGGAGCTTACAAGTTGATAAAAACATTTAAAGAGTGTCTGGTAAGAGTTTAGTCAGTTTGGAGCAGAAAAGTCTGGATTTGACCTGATAAGGAAATGGATGTCCTTTCCCAGGAAAATTCAGATCTTGGCAGGAGTGGAAGTGTGTTTGTTTGTTTTCTGTTCCCTGTTTTGATGAACTCAAGGACTATCAATTTGAATTTTTTTACAGTATTTATTATATACAAAAATAACTAAAAAGAAAATACTGTAATCCCAAAAGATCCCAATGTTTTTTTTACATAGTCAAATCTTAACTCTGTAAATTAAAAAACAGAATGAACCTTGACTATCTATTAAACCCTTGAATTCTGTTCTGCAAAAAGGGTATTATTTCCAAAATGCAATTTGACAAAGTATGCTATCACCTTGCCGGAAGATTTCCTAACAAGAGGCTTTAATTGTTTGTTTGTTTCTTTTGAACAAAGCTGCTATGCTTCCCTGAAATGATATGTTTCTAGTTAATTGTCATTTCTGGAAGGAAATTAAAGAAAAGGAAACTTCCAGTTGACTCTCCTCTAGATGAAAGCAACTCAAATAAAATTTGAATGAGCAACTGAATTTTTGAGTGTTTAACTGAACATCTGAGCCTTTTGAAATGCACTTATCAAGTAAGTAAAAGAGTGTCACTAGTTAAAAGGAAAATAAATCAATAAATCATTAAGAAAAACATAACTGGATTCCTTTTTGGTTTCTCATACAGTATTTTCTCCCTAAACTAACAGCTCTTTGATCTATGCCTTGCATTAATTTTGATAGCAAATGAGACTACTTTCCAGGAAATGTAAATCAAAACAGGCAACATTGTAAAAAAATCCCCCAAAGATTTACATTTAAGGCATGATTTGATATAATCCATAAGAAAAAAAATGTTCATACTAACACTAACATTTTGTATTTCAATTTCTAGGAGTACATGTTTTTCTTGTTTAGGCTTTTGAGCTCCTTTTATTATACATAAATATATATGAATGGAATGAAGAGTAACGTGATAAAAAACCAGCTTCTATTGGCATAAGCATTGCTTACAAAAACTTTCAGATTTGATTGCTAGAAGTTAGGCTTCTATATTCAATATCAGTTACTTAAATAGGTAAGAAACTACAATTCCACACAGGCCTAATTTTTAGAGTTAAATATGGGTATGGAAGAAAGATTTTAAACTATTACTGTTCTGCTTTCTTCCTATCTTCTTCCTTTCCTATCTTTCTCTCTTTTTCCCTTCCTTCTTTTCCTGCTCAAAATGCACTCTTATGTGTACATACAAGGTTTTAAAAACTAAGTAACAGTTTCAGTATGACACAGCATTTTGTCCACTAATGTGAATCTCATCTAGGATAGGTGGACCTATATATTGCTAGAATGAGCAAATGGCAAAAGATAGAATGAATATTAGACAAGATGAAAAACAGAATAAAGTTTAATTAACACTGGTATTAATTTCTAACACTCTAGTTCTTTTCCTGTCTATCTACACTACCTAAGAAATTATTAAGTGTTTAATTATGCCAATCTGCTCACTCTCCAAATGAGATGGAGGAAGTCACATGTAATCAGCAAGAGAGAATTTCTTGACATAACAGTGCAACGTTTCTACATCAATTTGCAAGACAGAGCTTGTGGGCTGCCATTTTAAACCTGCTGTCTACACAACAATTAGCAACACTAGGAGAAAAAAACCCACCACCACCAACAAAACAGTATGAGAACCTAATTTCTTTTCATTACTAAGAGTTTAAAGTATGTTACTGATAGATGGTAGATAATCACAGAATCACAGAACAACCAGGTTGGAAGGGACCCATCGGATCTTCTAGTCCAACCATTCCTATTTAATCCAATAGTTACATAGATAAGAAAAGCAAAAGACTGAAGTTTGGTTTCACAGATTTAAGTCACCAAAAAAAAAATGTGTCTTGCAACCAAAACTTGCTTGTTTTCACCTTCTCTTCACTTAAAGGAAGCCATTCAGGAAAGTTCAAGCATTTTGTGCAGAACACTTACCTAATTAAATTCAGTAGAAAAACTCCAATTAACCTCAGAGCCACCTGATCTGACCTCTTGGCTGGTCACTATGCTGAGCTTGTTTGTTTATTAATCTGGCAGATTTAAGGTATTTCTGAATCCATTATATTAAGATAAATGTAACAGTCACTTATATTAGAGAAAGACAATTATACTTTATTTGATGGATGTCACCATCCTTTCAGCATTAGTAAGAAAGATTAAGCTGCTTCCTGTACAGCTATTTGCATGGCTACCTGAGCATGGTACTTCTATTGTGTGCATATCACACTTCTTAAGCTATTCATCACTTTTCCTAAGTACAAATTCATTTAGAAATGCACGTATCAGTATCAATAAATGAAAGGAAGCAGATGTTTGATATGTCTCTTATTGCACTGACAAGCGTGACACACAGTGCTAAGACCCCTACTGCTTTCTGCAAGAGCCCAGCTTTTGGATGTCCATAAACATAGTTTGATGGAAGGCCATACAAAAGAGAGGCATGGCCTTTGGCCTTTTTATGACGTGGCAGTCTGGAAGGCTTTGTCTGAGATAAGCCATTGTACGACAGTCTCTTGAGTTAACTGGCACAAGTCTAATTTCCCTGACATCAATACAGGCTTCAGATAAATCTCTCCCAATTAAGTTAAATGAAACAGAATATTACTAAGAAAGGGGATTTGGTTTTGGGGGGTTTTTTTTTGGTTTTTATATAGTCATCTAGACAAGGCATCTCAAACAGATTATTAGTCAGAGACTGACTAGAAATAGATTTGTAAATTCTTTCTATAGATAGATGTACTCAGAAAGACTCACTCTAAAATAATAGTTCCTAAGCACATATTTCATAAATATATATTCCTAAAAAAGGTAATTCTTAAATATTGCCTACATAATACTTCCTGAATTGTAGAAGCACATTCGTTTTTTGCTCTTTCTCTCTCCTACAAAGAAAATAATTTTGCAGCCATGCTGTTTCAAGTCAAGGACTGTCTAGTTTGATATGCTTCCTCTAGCAACTGCCATGAGTGAATACCTGAGGAAAAATACAAACAATCCAAGCAAGCACGATACTTCCATAATTCTCTCAGTCTGCAAACATTTCCAGTTCAACGGATTTGCTTAACTGCCTCTGGTTTCTATGTAATTAGTAACTTTAAATGGCATTATCCTCCACAGACCTGTTTCAACTCAAGTCTGTATGAGCTTTTACTTTCAAGGACGTAATCTGACAGCTAACTTCATAAGTCTCTTAATTTTACATCTTTTTGAACCCAGGTACTATTATCTTCATCAAAACTAGTTTATTCACTCATTTCTCATATGCTAGCTAGCTACTTCATCGCTTTTAAAACTTCCTTCCAACTCTTTCTTTTAAGGCATTATGTTCAACTTCCATCTTCCTGCAACGACTCAGATCTCCATAATACCTCTTCTTACACTTTCTCTGTATATCTTTTCAACTACCATTCTAAATTAAGCATTTATTTTCTTACTCTAGTTTTTGTTCACCTCTTTCTTTTCACAAGGACTCCCACTTTTCAGATTTTTCTCCCATTACACTGCTGACACACCCCTTCATCACATACTCATTTCACACTCCTACAAGCTGCCAGTACATTTCTTCCTACCTACTGCTTCCAGAATTTCTCCACTGTCCAGGGAAGGAGGCATAGGCAATTGAAAGCTCTGTGAAACTCAAGAACTTCTTGACTGGAGCTGCAGCAGCTGGTACTACTTCTCCCTGCCATAAACTTGAAAAGACTGCTACAATGATGAAGGCGTAATATTTCATGAGACATTGGAAATCTCTGCAGACAACTACTGCACTGAAGTACCTATCTGGACTGGTTCTAATCACCGGAGAAAAACATAGATGGTTGCCTTAAACAACTCTCATATAGACTACTGTCTCTAAGAAATACCTTACAGCATGTAAAATGAACGACACCCTTATTTTTCCCAGTTTCTCACATCAACAGAATTTACAGGTACTTCAACAGGTAAAATTGGGACCTTTTCTTACATTACTCTGGTAGGTTTTTCATGTAGAATATAACTTATGCTCAGTGTCTGTATGTCATTACTTGTCAGTCCTAACTGCATATATGCTGCATCAAGAGGCCAGACTATGACAAGAGATTTCCACCTTCTCACATACTTCCCTTGGCAGTTATTAGTTATTGTTATTAGAAACAACAAAAGTAACAAAAAAAAAACCTATGAGGTTTTCCGGCTGAGGAAGTCAGGAATTTGACCAAAGATTGTCACAACTATTTAGCACAAGAGTAAAATCTGTTTTGTTTTCCAGTGACCACTTTTCTCTTTGCTTGCATGTTCTCTAATCACTAATTAATCACCGTTGAAATTCTCAAAATTATTTATTTCCTAGATGACACCCAGGAAAATACTAAGGAGTTTCCAAAGAATCATACTGAAATTAAGTTTTACTGGTTTTGTGTATTATAGTATTCACAGAGTAGTATTGGGCTTTGAGATTTCAGAATCCTCTAAGTAGGTAGTAGAAGTATGTAGAATAAGACAGGTAATTCTCCACTGAGCTGAAATGACACTTTCCCTCCTAAAACATTGACATAATTAGCATGTAATTGTAATATTTCTTTCTAGTGGAGCGAATGAAGCAGTGGTTCAAGTAGAACAGAGAAAGTGATTCGGCAGCTCAAACACTGCTGTGCATTTCTGTACTAAAAATTTATTATGCATTATTGCTAAAATAGTATTGCTTCATTAGCAGAAATATCTTGAAAAGTACAAGTAATATTTGCTTTTGAAATGAGCGTGCTCCACAACAATGCAATTAACTAGAACATGCAATCTGTCCAGTTACATGATTACTGCTGAATATCGAGCTAATATTATGCACACTGTCACAAATAATTGAACATATCTATTAATTTCAGGAATTTAAATTCATGTTTTTATAGGAACATGACTGTATGGTAGTAGTGTTAAGTTAGCCATGGGAACCTTACTGATGAAGGTTTCTGTGTGCCCAAAGTTTTTCCGTTTTGTAACTTTATCAGTTTATCTACTAGAAGTTATTCTCTTTCCCCTTAAATCTTCACTCTTTCTACCTGTCCATTATATTCTGATTTGAGGAAAAGAATTAAGCTCAAACTCATACATTAACACAGTATCAAAGTGGTAAGTGATACACCCGAGAGAAGACTACATTGCTGAAGTATAAAATTAGGATCTTTTCTCTCGGTTACACATGTTAAAATTTCTGCAGTAGTTCTTTTCTAGAATGAAAAGGTGGTTCTGGAAGTTGTTCTATTGAATGTATCCTGCTTCTCCAAAACCCAGCTTCTTAAAAAACGAAGCTAAATTTTGGAAACCTCTGCAACTATTAGTAGTCCCTGACAGCTCCACTGAGATGCTGGAAGGATAGCTGTATCTTTTTCTTGTGCTAGTATTAAAATAAAATTGAGATACTGCTGTGTGTGGGCCTGAAAATGGAGAGAAAAAAAAATGCCAGTGAAAAGATAAAGTGGAAAACCCCTGCTGAGAAGCATGCCATGACAAACAAATGGAGGTAGACTGTGGGGAAAAAATAGCAACAGAAAAGTACACACCCTGCATTGTTGGGTAGAACCACATTTCAGAATGTCTAAAACGTATAACAGGTTTCTCACCTAGCAAAAGATATTTCTGAAAAGGTAACTTGTTTTCTCTGATCTCTTCTCTACCCAGGGGAAGAAGGAGCAGTCAGAAAAACTTAAGAGAAGACTACAAAAGCTATAAGATTCCTAATGATCTTTGACAGAAGCTCTAACAACCACATCAAACTTAGTAATTTTTTTTTTTATCTTACAGCTATGCATCACATTGTTGCTGCTTTTGTGGAATAAGCACCAAGAAAAGCAGGTCTCTACACAATTTTTTTTCACTCGTTGCTCTTGTCATCCAAACTCCAAACTGTCATTCAAATATAAGAACATAAAAAGGACTATAATATGGCAATAGCCATTAAATTGAAGCAAAGTCAGGTAACAAAAAATTCAGCACACAACCAATTCAAATGAATACACAAAGCCAAGGTAATCACACCTTGTTACTACTGTAAATTACATATTAATCTTATTCTCCATACTTCTTTCTCATTGGATTCTTCTGTTGTACTATGGATTTATGTGGATTCTATGTTACTCATACAGGATATGTACTTTTTAGAAATCTAAATCACCTAAAATATTTTGTCAACAGTTATTTGAAAATGTGTGACCCTGAACTTATCAATGATATAATTTCTGTAATGCAAGAAACTTAGGAGCTCATAGTATGCACAGATCTGTACTGCGTATTCTTGAATTTAAGTGGATTGTCTTATAGAATCAGAGAATCATAGAACAACCAGGTTGGAAGGGACCCACCATATCTTCTAGTCCAACTATTCCTGTCAAACACTAAACCAAGTCCCTCAAGACCTCATCCACCCGTGCCTGCCTCTTGCTACATTCATGGTCAGTGAAGAGAAATTCAAGTCTTTAACGTACTGACTGTTCGACATGTTTTGACATGTATGCAAGGATGAGATGATTTCTGCTGTAGCAAGACTTATTACTCTTAATTTACTTAAAGGAAGCCTAGATGATTAACCTTGGATCTATAGACATCTAAAAATTAAGTGGTTTGAAGCCTATATCCTATGCTCTACCATATGAGAAGAATATGAAATGCTGTAGCCTCGTGCGACAGAGAGCAATCTACAGTGTTACGGGGCAGCCAGGAATTTACCTTTCATCACAGCTGCTTTGAAGGCAGTGCCACACCTCCTGGCCACAGATCAATAAAGTCTGCATAAGCACATGTTGCAGCTGGTGAGTAAGTCACACATAGGAGACCTACCTGCCCTCAGCTATCTAGAAACTATCCTAGCCATCAGTCCAAACTAAGCTCTTTGGATGGCATAGCAACTTGAAACAAAATTAATGAAACCTTTTGCCCTTTAAGACTACTAATGCATTTCTCCTAAATTAAGTCTCAACAAATTTTCATTTTCACTTTCTCTTTTTTTAATTCTTGCACTTCTTTCACAGCTTTCACTGATTGATGTTTCAATACTTCATTATACCAATATTCTGAAGTTGCCAACAGTAAGAATAACCTCTCAGTATCACAATGAGAAATACATGTCAGTAAATTACGGCAGTTAATTGCTATTTGAAATCTCAGACATCTGTTTTCTTACAATTGTTTTACAATACCATATGGGAACAAAAACCACAAGATAGAAATTACTTATCCAAAATGGCAGGTAAAGCTGCAGAATAGGGAGGCATGTCAAATACCTTTCTTTTAAATTGAGCTAGGTCACAGTCACAAAATCAAATGGAAGAAAAGCTATTAGGATCAAATCCCATGATTGGGTGTATACACATGGCCCCATGATCCCATATAGTTTGCACTCTGGGAGTGGGGTGTGAGGTCATGTCATACTTCTATACACCACTTTTATAGAAAGAAACAAAATTTTCAGCATTGCTATGAGACATTTCTAAGACAAAAAAAGATTGAAAGATTAGACTTTAGGGATGTGCAAGTATCAGCAATAAATTACTGAAATAGCTGCTGTTAGGTGGAACATAGATTAAGAATAGCCTCCATTCTATTAGCAGCATCTGAATCATTTGATGCTGGAGAAACTCAAACAGCTTGCTATTTACATTATGCCTTTTCAACGTATGTCGAAGTTTCTTATTGCCCTTAGAATTTTTCCTAAACGAATAACAGCAAATGTAATCTGCCAGTACCTATTCCATGCTTTATTCATGCCATCTAGAAGTAGATAAAAATGTAGACAGCAAGAATACACTATGGATTGTCACTTAAAGGTATCAGTGGAGCCATTTTTCTTCTCCTAAGTGACAGGGTACAGGACAAGAGGGAATGGCTTCAAGCTCTGCCAGGAGAGATTTAGACTGGAGATTAGGAGGAGGTTTTTCACAGAAAGGGTCATTGGGCATTGGAATAGGCTGCCCAGGGAGGTGGTTGATTCACCTTCCCTGGAGGTGTTTAAGGCACGGGTGGATGAAGTCTTGAGGGACTTGGTTTAGTGTTTGATAGGAATGGTTGGACTAGAATATCCGATGGGTCCCTTCCAACCTGGATGTTCTATGATTCTATGATTCTAAGAAATGAGAAATATATACTTCTAAATACATTTTAAATGAAGCAATTAGTTTGATGACTGTTACATTAAATCAAGAAACACTAGAAGTGTAGTTCTGATATTAAGTACCCTTGAACTTGGTCCTGGGCAATAGATTTCTGTTAGAGCATATCTAAGTGTGTACTTTTATTTAAAATTTGTCTATGCAAAATTTACAAGTGGTAACGTTCAAGCATGTGTAATAATTATCTAAATCTTATTGCATACTCAAGGTAAATCCAGTAAGAATTCTCAGTGTTGGAAGGACATCAAGCCTCAAATGACAAAATCTGCTTAGAATAGTGTCATAATCATAGAGTCATGGAATTATAGAATCGTAGATTCATAGAATGGTTTGGGTTGCAAGGCACCCTAAAGATCACCTAGTTCCATCCCTCTTGCCATTGGCTGGGACACCTACCACTTGATCAGGCTGTTCAAGGCCTCATCTCTCATCCAATCTGGTCTTGAACACCTCCAGGGAGGGGGCATCCATAACTTCCCTGGGTAACTTGTTCCTATGTCTCTTCATCCTCATTGTGAAGAATTCCTTCCTAATGCCTAGTCTAAATCTTTCCCCTTCAAGTATAAAGCCATTCCCTCTCATCCTATCACTACATGCACTTGTGAAATGATCCTCATCAGCTTTCTTGTACACCTCCTTCAGGTCCTGGAAGGCTGCTATAAGGTCTTCTTGGAGCCTTCTCTTCTCCAGGCTGAACCACTCTAATTCTCTCAGCCTGACCTTATATGGAAGGTGCTCCAGCCCTCTTATCATCTTCACAGCCTTCTTCTGCACTCATTCCAATACTTCAATATCCTTCTTATGTTGAGGATTCCAGAACTGGACACACTACTCCAGGTGAGGTCTCATGTGAGCAGAGTAGAGGGGCAGAATCACCTCCCTCAGCCTGCTGGCCACACTTTTGATGCTGGGCTGCAAAATGATTGACCTTCTGGACTCTAAGTGCTTATTGCCAGTTCATGTTGATTTTCTTATCAATAAGCCACCCTAAGTCCTTCCCTGCAAGGTTGCTCTCAATCATATCCTTCCCCATCCTGTACTGAAACCATGAATTTCCCCAACCCAGGTCCAGAACCTCACACTTGGCCTTGTTTAACCTCATGAGGTTCACAGAAGCCCACTTTTCCAGCTTGTAATATAATATAGTACCATAATGCCAGATGTCAATTTATATTCAGACCTTTTTTGATGTATGGGCAAACACTTGGGGGGGAAAAAGTGATTGGTTTATGAAGATGTTTTGGAAGCTAGGGACTGTTCTCTTATATACATTAAGCAACAGTAAATCACTGCATACACCTTACTTTGTAAGGTACCAAGTACAGTGTTAAATAAGTAACAATGTTCTCACTCTGAAAGACCATATTACAATCTTTCATTAAAAATAAGAGAAAAATATAGTAGCTGAACAGACCTACAATACTGTCTGTTTCTCTGTTGTAGAAGTGAGGAAGAAGTTGAATGAAATTAAACTGAAGTTCGACTGATTTAAAAGACAACTTAATCTTGACTAACAGCAATCATCTACTCCTCTCCAATTTTTCACTCCCTAAATTGTTTTGAATTTTATTACATACTGAGTTAAGTTGGTTTATGCTGGGCTAAAAGGACCTTGAATAAACCTCCACTCACTAGAATCTCACTCTGTACATGCAGATGATACTGCCACTTCTGCTGGAACCACAGAAGGGGAAAAATACATCTGAAAGTATTAACTGTGCAATGTCCAGCAGTCAACCTAATTGAACTGAAGGGGCAGAAGTTTTTGTTCGGAGCAATATACCAGTAATTCTAATTAACAGAACTGCACAGTAAATTTCAGCTTTTCTTGAAAAACAAACAAAAAAAAAACCCATTGCTTTTTTCATTGAATAAAAGAGAATTTTTAAAATGTCCTGACCTTAAAGTGCTTCCAAAACCCCCAAGCATAGCTCCACAGCAGTTGCTCTTTACTTCTGTGCTTTTTGATGTGCCCAGTTCTCTGAAAGCAGACAACTATTTCTTGCAGATGGAAGGAATCATTGGACTCAGAATGATATTACTTTCTTTGTTTATCTTATGTCTAATCTGAGACATCCCTTTTGGCTTCCTTAGGAGAAGATAAATAATGCTGTGGAAAGTTCTGTATCTTCCACTGTTCTCTATAGGGTACCTCTTCAGTTAGCTCAGATTTGACACTTAAACATTTCAGATGCTTAGCATTACAAGATTTGGCTGATCTGTAGGTTGACTTGATGGTCTTCACTTTCCACAATCATTCAGCTGACTATTTGGGCTGTTAAATACAAATTGGCATCCCATACAAATGCCTCAAAGTTAAGGGTGTAATAATGGGAGCAGCACACTGAGAAAGGTACTGGCAATTGGCAAGAAGTAGTAGAATCTTTTAAAAATAAACAGCAGGAGAAAAGCAAAAGGAAAGCTTTTAGAAAAGAAGATTTTTTAGTATATTAGAAACAGATACATCTAAATGAGGACGCAAAACCATGAATGAAATCTCCCCTCAGCATATGAAGTTAATGCTGAGAAATGTTAATATGCTAAACCTACATATCTCTGACTTCCTAGTAAAAAACTATTATTTGACCATTTCCTGGTTTCCTTGGTTAAATTTTATCTACCAGCTCCAATGGATCTTCCTCTGTAATACCACTGTAACTGCTGAGTAAAGACCCCAGAATTTGCCTTGCAATGTCAGAAAGATATTATCCACTTGCAAGGAAAGAAGATCCTCTTCCGTAAAGAAATTGATACTATTTCCTTGTGGATTTTCAGTAACTCTTTACAAACAGTACTTGCTTCAAGTTGCAAAGTTAGTTACTTTCATGCAAGAAGCTCAGTGGATAAGAAATAATTTATATATATGCTTCAAATAAAGAGGATGAGACAAACATAGGATAAATTACTTTTCTCAACTCATTAGTAAGAGAGAAGTAAGCCTTTATTCTTTATCCTCCTCTGTCAGAAATAATCCTGCTTTGACTTCAGAGAGAGAATCCCCTCTCTCTCAGGTAGGGGATTCCTAGAAAAGGCAGAATCTGCTATACCAGTTGCAATGCAGTTTGCTATGCATACAACAATAAATGGTGAGTTGTATTTCAGTTATAGCATTCTAACGGCACGTAGAACCACATAAAACTTAAATCAGGGCAGAATTAAACCATGCCCCATCCTTTTGCTATTTATCTCACATTACATTTCCTACACTATAGAAGCACAGACACAACTGAAGTTTCCAAATAATCTGTTGATCTTGAGGCAGAAATACACAAGTATATTCCTCTTTTCTTTCTCACTTTCTTGATGTTCTGCTAGGATGCCTTGACCCAGGCCTACTCTGGAGTAAATATATGACTCTGAAAAACACAACACATGACACTTCAAATATTCTGATGTCAGATTTCTTGATATCAGAGAAGGATCAGTGATAAAAGATAAGTTCTAGGAAAACTAAAACTGTTTCAAAAAAAAAAAAGATTTTTAAAAAGAAAAATCATAGGCACAATCCACAGCATTGCTAATGACAATGGTGGCAGTGCTGGCAGGAATGATTTAGACAGATGGAAGATTAGTGCTGCTGGAAGGTGAAAGTGACCTTGGCAGATGGAGATCTTGTAAGAGCAAATACCTTGGATAAGATTCTTCTAGGTAATGACTGTGGCCAGTCAGTCCATGACAAATGGATCATTAGCAATGATACTGGCACCTCCAAATAAACAGCAGACACAACCTGTTGAATCAAGACACTGAGTATATGCCAAATAAGTTACATGGTCATTTAGGAATGCCTATGGGATTTCCCCATTTTCTTTCTGCCATGTATTTTGTACCTATGATAACAGCAAGACTCACTTCATTTACAGACTGTTATTTTGAGATATTGAAAGGATGAAGACTACAACAGATTAATAAAATGTAGTTAAATCAAGAAAACAAGACATTTATGTAGGACCAATGAACAGAGTGAGGTATCCTACATGTGTTATTAGCACCAGGACTTACTCATTGCAACAACAGTACAGGTGCATTTATGCCAGTTACAGAGTTGTTAACAAAAACTGAACTCACCTTATTTCCTCCAGAGTGACTTCAGGCTGCATTTTTAACTATGATTAGGCCTAAAATTGAGATGGAGTGTGTGTGAAAAGAACCCAGATCTATATACCCACGTCTGTACAACATCAAGGCATTACCTGGGAGGAATGATCTGGATTTAAGGAGCTTTCGCTAGTGGCTGTTTATAAAATTTATACACAATTAAAACAGATTGTCAACATCAGAATTTTTAAATAGTCCTGAATTCTATCTAAGTCTTATCTACTAAGCTATGTTACTGTTTTTTATCTGGCATATACTATCATTATAGGGAGTACGTATTCTTTCTGAACTTGTTGGAATAGCACACAAAGCATCTAATTTTTGTCCTGCTGGTCTGATATTCGATGCCTTGTTGGAAGCTGCTACAGATAGTTAAAAAAATGACTTTTCTCATTTAGTCAGGCATTTAAGACCTTTATGAATACAAACTTGAACTCAAGCACAATTGTGACCTGGGTTTGTGAACGAGGTCCGACTTCCCCTATTTTCTAAAGGAAAAGAAGACTGCCTCTATCTTGCATGCCTTCGTTACTGGATAATGGGTTTTAACAACATAACCTGACTTAGCAGTTGTTTTGTGGTTAGACGCTTATATCAACAATGTATTATATTATTTTTAAATATCAGTTATTGAGGGGTGGCTTTTCAGGAGTCTCAGACTTAATATGTTGATTCAAATATTGCTAAATAAAGGTAAAAATGGCTTTAAGAGAGTTTTTTTCAGTATCACATTTGCTCACTTCATAAATATAGCATAATGCAGAAGTCTTTAGAGAGAAAAATGGGAATGACATAAAAAGGAGTAATTTAATATCATGTTAACTCATTCTATATATACCACTTAATACTGCATCATGACAAAGACATGGTGCAAAGTATTCCCATATGATTTTATAACCATTAATACAAGAATTCCATATTTTATAAGATCAACAAACCAGATGAACCTCATCCACTCAAAGTATGGAACAGTGAAAAGAACAAATGTCTTGTGAGGAGTGGAAATAAGAACAATGTGTTTGAGTTTAAGCAGTGGAAATAAGTTGCGGACGTCATGCATGAAATAATTATTTCTGCAGTGGGGTTCTGCTGTTCCTGCATTTAGTTTATAAGCATGTCGGGGCACAAAATCCAGGCATTTCAGAAAAAACGCCCTATTTATTAGACATGTAGAGAAAGTCAGATTCTAACACAAAGAATACTTTAAAAAAAAGCCCTTTTGCAAATGGAGGATTTATTAGGAGAATAAAAGAGAGAAATGTATTTAATTTAAAATATATGGTGTTTTCAGTCTGAAAGTATTCTGTCTGTAAGCCTCAGATGGCTTTCTCAAAACAGTGCGATATCTGAAACGTAATAAAGTGCACACCAAACCTTTTGAGAACAAATACTTGTGCCAGTCCCCCAAATATTCTCCATATATCATTGATGGGTTTTTTCCACATAAATATCTATCTAAAATTGGCATTTGATCAGAAAGGCAAATAGGTACTCGGTCAATGTGCTGGGATCAAAATGAAAATAAGTAAGCTAACAACACAAGTAAAGGAATTACTAAATGCAAACATGCCTTTACCAAAGGCAGAAATCAGGATCCAGATAAAACACCAGGAATACAGTAGACAGTATTCAGAGGGCCAGGGGCTTACATTGTGCTCCAGAGTCTGTTCTTTTAACTCTCAAAGAAGATTTTACTGAAGTGTAGAGTAAAATGACTTAATGACCATAAAAAAGGAAAATATTTCTCTTTAATTAGCTAAAATTTGAAACTAATTGTCTCTCATATTTGATGAAATCTAGTGATTTCAGCATTGTTCTGCCGTTCTCTTCAACACTCTTTTCATAGTGTGTCCTGCCCTGAGTTTCACTTCAGATGTCTCAAGTTTTATTAGAATAAATGGACTCAGGTACCTAAGACAGGACGAGATAGAAAATATTCCTCTTCCTAAATTTCCTGTAAACTGTAAATCTAAATGAGAAAGTCTCAGACTAAATCCAACAAAGATCTGTAGGAACTATCCTCACAAAATTAACCTGCTTTCAGAGGCTTTTGATTTAAAATGTAAAGCCAGAGGAGGTTCTCGCCTTGTACTTAGAACCTCTACCAAGAAAGCCTGAGATTTAATACTCTCTGTAATGTATGTCTGGTTTACATCAAAGATCCTCTGAATTAAAGAGTAAAACAATTTTTGGAGCAGTCACCAGAATCTGTTATGTTGCAGACTGATATAATCTGATTGCCTTCTGTGTCAAGGTGACCTGCTTACTGGATGAGGGAAAGGCTATGGCTGTAGTCTTCTTGGACCTCAGTAAAGCCTTTGACACAGTTCTGACAGCATTCTGCTTAGGAAAATGGTTGCCACTGGTCTGGACAGGTACACACTCCCCTGAGTGGAAAACTGGTTGAATGGCCAGGCCCAAAGATTTGTGGTAAATGGAGTTAACTCCAGCTGGATGCCGGTCACAAATGGTCTCCCCAAGGCTCAGTGTTGGGTACAGTCCTGTTCAGTGTCTTTATCAATGACTTAGAAGAAGACGTGTGGAAGCGTCAGCCTGTTGGAGGGTTGGGAAGCTCTCCAAAGGGATCTGAACAGGATGGACTGATGGGTTGAGATCAATGGCACAAGATTCAAAAAGGCCAGATTCCGGGTTCTGCATGTGGGGTATATCAACCCTGTGCAGTGCTATAGACTATGGAAAGAGTGGTTAGAAACCTGCCTGGAAGAGAGGGACCTGGGGGTGTTGGTTGACAGCTGACTGAACATGAGCCAGCAGTGTGCCCAGGTGGCCAAGAAGGCCAGTGGCATCCTGACTTGTATCAGAAACAGTGTGACCAGGGAGGTCACAGGTCCAGGGGGGTTATTCTCCCTCTGTATTCAGCACTGGTGAAACCACACCTTGAATACTGTGTTTAGTTCTGGGCCCCTCACTACAGGAAGGATTTTGAGGCCCTGGAGCATGTCCAGAGAAGAGCAACAAAGCTGGTGACAGGACTGGAGAACAAGTCTTATGAGGAGCGGCTGAGAGAGCTGGGGTTGTTTAGCCTGGAGAAGAGGAGGCTGAGAGGAGACCTCATTGCTCTCTATAACTACCTGAAAGGAGGTTGTGGAGAGGAGGGAGCTGGCCTCTTCTCCCTAGTGAGTGGGGACAGGACAAGAGGAAATGGCCTCAAGCTCCTCCAGGGCAGGTTCAAACTAGATATCAGAAAGAAATTTTTCACAGAAAGGGACATCAGGCACTGGCACAGGCTGCCCAGGGAGGTGGTTGAGTCGCCGTCCCTGGAGGTGTTTAAAAGGCAGGTGGATGAGGTCTTGAGGGACATGGTTTACTGTTTGATAGTAATGGTTGGACTTGATGATCCTGCAGGTCTTTTTCAACCTAGAGATTTTGTGATTCTGTGATACATAATGGCTATGCTAGATGGATTTGGTTGAGAAGAAGGAAATCATACGGGATGAAAGAAAATTCCTGATTGGCCATTAGGACAAGTTCAAAGTAGTTTTTGTGACACACTCTCTAGGTACTTCTTACTAAGCATATATTTAAAAGACAGCTAGACAAGATGCTCAGGGACATGGTTTAGTGGCAGACAGGAATGATTGGACTTGAGGATCCCAGGGGTCTTTCCCAATCTGGTGATTCTATGATTCTTTAACTTTTTTTCTTATTGTCCTCCCTCCACAATAATAGTGTACTATTGAACAGGAATAGAACAGATCCCAATAAAAAGACTGAGAGTCTAGGCATGTATTTAAAGCTACACTAATGACAAAGGTGTTCAGCTAGGGTTGAGAGGACAGCTACAGATTTCTGGATGGCCACATCACTAATGTGCAATGATCAGCCTCTTTGATTTGTGTGAGGTTTAAATGGAAATTCCTTGAAACTCAGAGCTACAAGGTATTAGATATTAGAGGTGACTAAGTGCATATGAATTACCTCTGGATGAGTAAGTCTTTGAGCACAAATGATTGGATGATTTGATAGAACAGGAAGAAAATCTCATCATTGGATTTATTCTTCCAATTTTCACCTTTGATCAGCATTAGATGCAGAATACGATGTCCGTTGGATGATTTGTTTGGCCTTCCTTGTAGTATGATATGACGCAGGCAAAGGAGAAAACACAGTACTCTTACGAGATAATTCACAAATTCACAGTGGGGGGGAAGCTGCTCATTCTAGTGCTTCCCTATTAGGACTGAGATTAAGATAAAGCTGTCATGGAAGTTGTGTTGTGTTTACCTTGTTACCTCCGGTAACTCTTTTATTAGATAACTGGAGATGTACCCATGTTCAAGCATGGGACTGTTCTTGGGCAGCTTGCAAGCCCAAGTAGTTACCCTTTCACTGGCTAAAATGTACTGTTGGTGTCAGCACTACTACTGAACCCTAACAACTCCTTGGAAAGCGTGACTGGAACTCTGGACCATGGAAAAAAGGAGTGTCAGGCCTGAAACACCTGAGCTCTATCAGGCATAAAGTTCAAATATGCTTGCGCTGAACTAATGCCAAGTAGTGCTCAAATCACATGTAATTCCATTCAGATTGCTGAAATCCCCTTATGGATATTGGGAGCATTGGCATGAGGCAGTGTTTCACTCTGAATTCCACCTGAGCACCTAACAGATACAGGCAAGTATTTTGGCACCATAAATTGTAGGTGATAGTGTTTGTGATAATACAACTCTTTGCTAATCTGGGACCTACAAACCAAGATTTCAGTAACACTTGATGTTCTGACTTTGTGAAACATACTAGAAAATTAAGGATTTTAAAGGACTACAACCCAGCATAAATAGGCAGTCTCACATTGGAGGCTTGTATGAGCAGATTCGTCCTAGAATGTAGAGAATTGGTAGTGAAATAATGCTGGATTCACTTTGGTTTGATGTCCCCACAACAAACTAGCCTTAATGAGGAGTTCTGCTATACTAAATCTGGACTCTAACTGGATTTCTCCACACTGTTCTCCTGTTCCCTGGGGCCACTTCAGCCACAGTTTGATGACCTCCATGGCAGGGACATGCTTCTAGAAAAGAGGGAAAATTATGATATTCTATAACTCATCTCTTATAGGCACACAGAAGAACAAGACATGTATATATGTATTTCAGAGATTTTTAGATATAGAAACCTGAGGTTTGACCCAGTACAAATTAAAATTAGATTAATGTTTGCAGAAACATTACACTGCCTGGAGTTAATGAGCACATTAACCAGAACTGACTCCCTTATGAGAGCTGAGTGTTCTTTTTTGCAAGAAGAACTAGTTGAACTCTATGTGAAAGAGATATACGGAGTACAAATGTTCCAGTTGTGAAAGAAATGGAACAGCAGACAAGTTCCAGATCCTCAATGCCTCTTTTTTTTTTTCGGGGTGGGGGTGGGGTGGGAGGGAGGGAAGTGGGACGAGGACTTTTTTCCCAAAATGAGTAGAAGTCATTAATTTTTCTATGCGTTACAACCTTTATGTAATAATTTACTGGCTATAAAAATAACCCACAAAAACAAAGAGTGTCGTTCACACTTTTAAAGGGGAGTCATTGCACATCCAATTTCTGAAGCAAATTTGCAAATGTCTACCTTCAGGATAGTATTTTAGTCTGCAATCAGACTGAATGGAAGTATGGAAGATGACCTGGAAGTGGTTGTATGTGCTCAGCACAGAGATTTAGTCCTTTGTACATAAGCCTTAACTCTTCTTGTAGTCTAATTTTGAAGGCAAATCAAATACAGCAGTGAATTGCCAAGTGTAACTGAAACTTGAATGTGCTTCAGAACATAAGTAGTCCTTACCTGAAAATCCCTGAACATCATAATTCAAATTCATTGATCTCTTCCTGTAAGAATGCTCCCTACACAAAACTTGTGAAGTGATTAAATAGCATTATATTAGGGCATTGTGTCTATATTAACAGATGAGCGGTGTACCTGAGTTCTTAGATCAGGTTGTATATCATGTTCTGATACATAGTTAGCCAGTGTCAAGTCAGTTCCTTCATGAATCTTTCATTATCTGACCTCCTTTCACTCCTTTTGTTCTTCCACCAGAGGTAACGTAGGAAGCTACATGATCTATCTACTGGACATATGCATATATCTACATGATAAATCTACATGAACACATATGACCACAACCTTGAACTGGACAGCTGAAAGGTAAGAGGAAACTCTGTGGACTGGCCTCACAAGGACAAGTATTATCATTTGACAGACAGTCAAAAGGAAACTTAGGTTTAAGAAAACTATATTTTGGACAGTTAGTCACAAACATCCACATTTTATGTTAATTTGTACTTCTGGAGTTCTCAGCACAAGGACAAGGATGTGTTAGAACAAGTCCAGAGGAGAGTCACAAAGATCAATGGTCCAGAGCACCTTCCCCATAAGGACAGGCTTGAGAGAGCTGGGCTTGTTTAGTCTTGAGAAGAGAAGGCTCTGAAGAGACCTTATAGCAGCCTTCCAGAACTTAAAGGAATGATAAGGAGGGACATTTTATCAAGGAGCATAGTCATAGGATGAGGGGTGACAGTTTTAACCTGAAAGAGGGGACATTCAGATTAGATATTAGGAAGAATTTTTTTACTGAGAATGGTGAGGCACTGGAAGAGGTTGCCCAGAGAAGTTGCTGCCATGCCCCTGAAGGTGTGCAAGGCCAGGCTGGATGAGGCTTTGAGCAACGTGATCTAGTGGAAGGTGATCCTGACCACAGCAAGGTGACTGGAACTAGATGACCTTTAAGGTCCCTTCCAACTGAAACTGTTCTATGATTTTATGGCTGTTGTGCAGCGCTGCTGCACATGTCAGTGATGCTACTCATTAGAGTAGAATTACTCACCATTTTTGCAGATCCAGGCACTGTATTTGAGAGCTTTGCAAGCTGTTGCTGAACAATTAATGAGTAGGAACAATGGTATTATATGTGTTGAATAATTTGTTTGCTGTGCCTTATTTGTTCAGTATTCATTTTAAGGCTAACCAAAGTATATTGTCAACACTCTAGTAATAAATAGCTTCCCCAAATAAAAGGCTTTTGTTGGATTTTCACCTGCTCTTGTTGCATATGCACACCTGGTAATCTCCTTGACAAATACCCTACATATTAAAGAAGAGAATATGAAGTTCAGGTCAGCTGATTGAAAAAGCCATAAAAGTCACTTCTTAACAAAATCATCTGTCTTAACACACAAAATGCCCTGGCACACAAATATGAATGAACATTCAGATAAACCTGACAGGAACCTCTCCTTTCTATAAGCAGTGCTAACACATGCATAGTTGACATAAGAGCAAATATATTCTCTTTTTCTCATTTTCAGGCTTTTTTTCTCATTGCAGACTTTTTTGAAGCTTTTTTCCTGAATTTGTTGTCCTAACAAAACATCTGCAATTAAAGGTTTTCATCTTGCTTGTGCAGGAAGTTACTGTCTGGGCTGTGTTCCTATATTTCTTTCCATTTGTTTTCTTATTTTAAAATAAAACATTTTGACCTCACGAGTCACCTACAGAATTTTTAGTGCATGTCTAACTGTCTCCAAATATCTTTTCCACATACAGAACAAGCTGCATTCGTTCTCTTTCAAGCTGGGCATCTCTCAGTGACAACTAGTTCCACTGTTTTAAGTTTTCTGCAAGAGGAGTACCCAAAAAGGGGAAAATTTGGTTAACAAGTTCTTACCACTCTCACCACCAGAACAAATACTACCTAAACTAGAACCTCTTAACATAAAAGTAAATTTGTAGGTTTATCAGGCTATATGGTCTGATATATGAAAACAGATTTTTTACACCACTTTAATAGCTTCATTTTATCAGTCTTGCTGTAGTTTCCTTTTTCTTCACTGATGTTTTAAGTCTCATATATAATAACTAGTGTTCAAATAATATCTGATTTTTGTTATTTTTCCCAAGATAGAATAGCAATATATCCACATTGGGAAATAATTTATAAAATTTTATTTTACTCTAGCTATGCTTTTAAAAGTAGTACTAAATCAAATACTAAGGAAGGGATTTATGTGTCTCAGGAACATTAAATTAAGGACTTTACACTTTTTTTTTCATTTTCCATACCTTTTGTAGCTACAGAATACAGGTAATTGCAAATCTGAGATTTCATAATATCAAATAGTAATCAGAATTCATTGTGCAGCATTACGCATAAATGTCTTGAAAAATATTTTCTGAGAGTGAAAAGTGCTTATTTAGCAGAAATAAAATTTATCTAAGAAAATAGTGCAGGCAAAATGTTAGAAGAAAAGAACTTTGATGAAGTTTTAAAGGGAAATTTTGGTCAAAATTAACGGGAAGATAAAGGAAGCAAGATGTTTTACTCTCCCATATCTCTGATAAGGATTGTCTGAAGAGACTATACAAAAAAATGATGTTGAAACCTTAAGAATGTCAGAAAGACTGACAGGTTACTCATTCATGATTAATTAGTGACTAGTTTCAGGTCCACAAGTGTATAGGATTCATGCTATTTTTGTTGGGAATCATTCAGATAATATTCTTATTCAATTATATTCAATAATAACAATATTTGACAATAAACTTACCCTCTAAGGGGTGCCTTGGAAATAATTCTTCTAACAGTATATTGAACTTGCCAGATGCAGAGCTTTACCTCTTTATCCAAATCTTGCACTATCATATGCATTTTGTGTCAAGAAATTAAAAAGCAATCATGGCAAAGAGCTGTGGTTTGCTTATTTTCTTTGGAAGGATTATCAAGAAAGTGAACACTGTTTCGTGCAGTTCTGAATCAGGCAGGAATCTGATTTTCCATCAACTGGAGAATTGCCAGCATAAGTCTTGCCGGATTCAATCCAACAAGTTTTCTCCAGAGCAATATGCAATACATGAGATTAATCTGGCATCAGTCTTGCCAACAATTACTCCTGTGACTACCTTCATGCACCTGATTTCAGGAGGACACTTAACAGGTGTTAAGCTAAGTATGTGTAACACAGCCTGCAGTGTCAGTGACTGTGTAGTTCTGGAAAATGCATAGCTATGTTGCTATATATATATATAGGTGAAATAACTTTAAAATATAAATGTAATAGTAAAATTATACTTTGAAATACTCTGTAATTTAGTTTGTGTCATATTTTATTTCTCTTGTTATTACTTTAAAAAGTATTAATTTTAATGTCTATTGACTACTTAAGACTGGTTCAATATTAGCATTTGAGATATGAATGCAGAATATATATTTATTTACATACATAACATCTATGTTTTCCTTAATTTAGTCAAGATAAAAATGAAAGGCCTTTACTTCCATGTTGCTAGCCTATGGCTTCTCTCACCTTCAAACTGCCAACCCAGTAATCGATACATCTTAAAAAGAGAATACATGTTTTTCATACCTTTACAGTCTCCACACTTAAAATAAATAGCTTATGAAATAAGTGCAGAAAACTTTTTTCTTCCCTCAGTGTTTATCATTATTTTACCAACTTCAGAGCAGGAACTGCAGGCAGTTTAGTAAATGTAGTAAGAACCAATATCTGAATTCATTGTGTTTTTTATATGATTTGGTTTCCTTTACAGAACTGTTTTGTAATTTCGCACACTGTGCTCCACAGACGAATAATAGTATGGCATCTCTTACAGAAACTGAGTACTCTGTCCATTTTTTTTTTTTAAGTAGAAACATTTTCCAAATATAAAAACCACATTCTGAAAACACTAGCTTTTTTTCTACAACTATGTATATAACATGTGGGGAAATACTGAGCATAAAATCTTCTTGCCAGGACATCATGTGCACGAGGCTGTGTCTTCACTCCTGCACTGAGAACTTCCATAGCTTGCCCCAAACTCCATTTCCCTTGATTGTGCAGATCAAGGACCTGGATGAAATTACAGCTCATCCCTTGACCCATGTTCGCATATTTCCTTACCATGAAATCCATAAAGGGTTGGTAATCACCCAAGTCTTGTCCCAGTATGAAACTGGGATGCAGCCAGAAGGTGCATCTGGACTTAGCCCTCCTGTGTTCTGTCATCAAGACGTGACTAAGTCATTTAGTGTGGTCTGTGCCGGATAGACTACCATATGCTTCAGTTCCCTTGAACATATCTTTTTTTAATGCCTGCAACATATATCCAGAGGGAATTCAAAGATTTTTGACATTTGTTCAGGATTTCTGGATGTCTGGCAACCTAATCAGAGCAGTAGTGGAGAAAATCTGGACATACCCACTCCACATGCACGTATCAACTTTACAGTGCATTTGCAATGAGGCCAACTGATCCACTATGCATGTGCTGCACAGATGGCCTGTGTTTACACTGTAAATATGATGTAAAAATTACTGAGAAACACATGCATAGTTAGTCTGTAGTTTCCTGGAAGCCTGAGGCTCATTGCATTTACCCTTAATATGCAAATTCATGGCAAACCTGTTTGGGATTTCCTTCTTAGTATGATAGCGGGATATGCAGGAGTAGATGAATCACGGAAGTAAACAGCAGGGGTGCATCTTTGCACTGGATCCTGGAAGTAGTGAAGAATTTTGTGGAGGTAAGAGATACCTCACACACTGGTGAGCACATGTTCCTCATTACCACATGGCACCACGATGCGTCTCAGCTTTTGGAGGAGCTCAAAAGAAGATGCTGGACTGCGTGTCTTGCTATGTTAAAATAGGTGGTGCAGGCCATATGCAAGCATGACCAAGCTCAGACTACCCCATGGGCAACTTAACCTATAGTTCTGCAAGTCACAGCAAAACCAGTTTCCTTTTCAGTGAGCTTGCACTATCCTCCATGAGAAAGAAAACAAATGTTGACAGTTGTTAAAAATATTTAGCAACCAGGAATGTGGAAACTATCATCTGGAAGAGATTGGGCTCAAAATCATCACTCTGTTTTTGCAAACAATTACCTACAGTACACAGTTTGGAGAAAACAGGTAGTGTCAAAAAGACACATCCTTAGGGAATGGGTTGCAGCTCAAGGCTGCGACAGTCAGAGATACTTGTAAAAGGGAGTTGGAGGGGAAGGAAGAAGGAGCTAAACCAAAAACTTGAGGGCAGAAAACAGTTTCAAAGAGATTAGGAATACTCTATGATGCTGTAGTATTACATAGTTTTTAAATGATCAGTTGGGAATAATGTTATAGCCTCATAGGTGGACAAGATGTCTTAAACACAGGTTAATACCTAGCTTGTAATCAGGTTTCAAATAAGCCTGAAAGTCAAGAAAGCCCAGTTCACTAAATATTATTTACCACTTCAGGAGCATCAAGAAAAAACGTGCGTGTTTCCTATAGCCAACTCCAAGTTTATTAGTGTTCAGTTCTTCACTGAAAGTCCTGAGAAAACAGATTGCTTTTTTTTTTTAGTTTCTCTGTTTCCTTATGGCTAGCAGTCAGAAAATCCATAAGATAATTTCAGATTTCTTCTTTTTTGATTTCCTCCCTCAACCTTTAAATTTCTAATCAATATTATCATACAAAGAAGTGTGAACAAGTAAGTCCTAAAATCTCAAAAACAAGAAAGCAAAGGGAGATTATTTCAAGAAAAAAATGAAAGAACAAAATTGATTTTCATAGAATCATAGAATCATAGAATCAGAATCATAGAATCACAGAATCATAGAACAACCAGGTTGGAAGGGACCCATCGGATCTTCTAGTCCAACCATTCCTATCAAACACTAAACCATGTCTCTCAGCATCTCACCCACCCGTGCCTTAAACACCTCCAGGGAAGGTGAATCAACCATCTCCCTGGGCAGCCTATTCCAATGCCCAATGACCCTTTCTGTGAAAAACCTCCTCCTAATCTCCAGCCTAAATCTCCCCTGGCGAAGCTTGAGGCCATTCCCTCTTGTCCTGTCCCCTGTCACTTGGGAGAAGAGGCCAGCTCCTTCCTCTCTACAACCTCCTTTCAGGTAGTTGTAGAGAGTAATGTGGTCTCCTCTCAGCTTCCTTTTCTCCAGGCTAAACAACCCCAGCTCTCTCAACCGCTTCTCATAGGTTCTGTTCTCCAGTCCCTTCACCTTGCTCCAGAACCTCAACATCCTTCTTGTGGTAAGGGGCCCAGAACTGGACACAGGATTCAAGGAGCAGCCTCACCAGTGCTGAGTGT
This sequence comes from Coccyzus lansbergi, assembly GCA_033558105.1. Classification (NCBI taxonomy): domain Eukaryota; kingdom Metazoa; phylum Chordata; class Aves; order Cuculiformes; family Coccyzidae; genus Coccyzus; species Coccyzus lansbergi. Next base: position 1,544,073 of record JAUMJK010000056.1, on the reverse strand, counting down.
CTATAATGGAATATAGGTTCAGGTCAAGAAAAGATAGTAATTTCTCCGTCTTGAGTCTTTTCATCTGTAATGTCCTTGCAGGTTTTGTTATCCTTTAGGATATAAAAATCTGGATTTTGAACCATCAGAAATTTCCTTTCTGAATTCAGGATGCTTGTGCAGCATAGGAGACAACAGAATGGACACGTACCTAATGCCGATGAAGGGCATTAAGCTGAAAAAGTATCGGTACAATAGCAATTTTCTCTTGACACCTTATGAGAATTAGGATTACTCTCATGTAATGAAACCAAAGTACACTCAGCAAGGGATTTAACAATAAAAGATGTCATACTTCATTACAAAAATATAATACATTATTCTAAATACTTTCTATATTGTATAGTCAGAAGTGCCTGTGCCTCAAATTATTTGTTGTTTAAATACATTGGTTTAAAAAGAAATTGAACTGGATCAGATTATTTTATTACTACTCGTATATAATATTGTCTTTGTTATTTCTCTTCTGGCTAAAACCCAGTACACAGATTGTGACAATTGGATGATTTTATTTTGCTTTTCTTCTTCTTTTTTTTTTTTTTAATTCAGCAGAGAAGTGGGGTCTTATTTTCTGGTATCATTGCCAAAACTATCTGGAAAAAAGATGAGTGCCAGGATTGTGATCCTACATTGACAAAATAGCATTGGAACTCATGGAGCATGTAAGTGCCAATGCAAACTAATAATTATCAGTTTAATTAATCTCTCTTCACATTTTCACAGAGATATAATCATGAAGCAATATTTCATTATTTTTAGGAGCTGCAGATTATATTACAGAATCTCTTCTTTTAAAATCCACTGAATTAAAGTTTCTCTGCCAGCAATTGAGACCTAGTTCTTCTTCTTCATTCCTTTTCCACCATCGTCCTGAGCCAGAACACCCTCAGATCCACAGAAAATATCTCAAAACATAGAAGGAGATGGTTAAACATTAAAAGGGTTGCCAGTTTTGTTTAATTATGATTCTAATAGTTCAGTTGCTTTTCCAAACATGATGAGGATGCAGCCAAAGATCTTTTATATTGGTAAGTCTGTAGTAACAGTCCTCTTGCAAGATTTCCCATAGTTACTTTGGAAACAGGCCTAAATCCAAGTTAGTGAAATCTGATGCCTGTATTTCACAGATTGGATTAAATTCTTATGTTCTACTTCTGTCCAGGGTAAAAAAAAAATATGTAGATTATCATAGCTTTACATTTTTATGTCTCTGCTCCTGGTTCTAGCCAATATAAACAAGACTAAAGTATGTATCATGGGTTTTTATTAGTCCATTTTAGATTATTTAACTAAAAAAATTAATTAATTAATTAAATCCATTGCAACCTCTCCAGTAAAGGAATAAGTACAAGAACCTAGGGAAAATGTGGTATGATCTATTCAGAATTTCTATGCAATTTTGTGCTAATTATATGATGTCTCTGTAGGTTGTTTTCTACCAAATTTTAATAGGACTGTCATCTTTTCTGCCTTTGAAGAAGGCAGAGAAACTCACGTTGTAGTGTAAAATAATCTTATGATGTGAAATTATATTGTCATTTAAATATTAAGATTCTTGTTAAATATATATGTCCCATTAATCTAGGTGGAGTGGATTTAGAAGCAGTATATATTTACAGTATTGTGATCTACAGTATAATAAAACATAGACTTTTTTTATGAGGGAGGGAACATAATCTTGCTTTTAAGACTTCATCAAAACTGAAGGAAAGTCATTTAGGAAAAAAAAGCCAACAACTTTCAAGGAAGAGTTACATTTCAACTTGACTTAATCAAACAAGGAAATTTGTAATTGATGTTGACTCCCAATACTTGCACTCAACAGGGTGTCTCCTCAGCCACTTCCTTACTGTGGCCCTGTTGGAGGGCAACTGGACTATGACTTTATTTACTATTAGTTTACATCCTACTGTTAATTCTCTTATTCTGTTATGATGATCTTAGCTAGTACATTTAATTTCCTCTTTTCATGGTGCAGATATGACCCCAGAAGGATAAACTACCCCCCATCATGCAGGCATACTCAGTTATCATCTGATGAACTAACGTGGCATTGACCTATTGACAGTTAACATGGAAAAGACAGATTCATTACAGCTCAGCTTTTATTTACTGACCCTTTCAAACCTTTTGAAGAAAAAGATCTGAAAGATCTGAAGTTTCTCATCCTCAGCAAGACATTTGCAAAAGAATAATCACTTGGTCTTTTTTTGGAACACTCAAAATATTTATTGTCAGATACAAAAATGTTTATTCAAGTACTTTTTATTAAAATATTCCACTCGGTTTACATTCAGATCCTGAGCCCACTATCTTTGCTTTAAAAATCTCTATACAGCTTAGTCTTTAGTTTACATTCACCAAACAGTTTAACAACCACCAGATTTAGTTGAATTGGATGGAAAGCTGAGTGGCCAGAGCCTCAGTGGCCTCCTTGACTCTGCTTCTATGTACTTTGCAGTGAATGAACAATAAGGGTGCTTGTTTAGTTGCCAGTCATTACCAAGACTGTCAAGGGATTACCCCTGATGCTGGGTCAGCTATCTTTAATGAAAGTGAGTGATGTGAACAGGTAGAAATATATAGCAAAGCAAATTCCATGCCTTGCAGGAAAGGGACACAGAGCAGTCTAGCACACCTTTCTGAGAAGGGGAGCATTGTTTCTACTCAAACAGGCCTGACTCTTCCCTCACTTTGATGCTTCCTTGCAATTTGTTGAAGTCTGATAAGTAGCACATGATCAAGAGTGCCTTTAAATAATTTTGGAGCTTTCCTATGCAGTTAGTTCTTTCAGCACTCCAGTTGCTCAGAGAGAACTACCTTCATGGGTATATGAAGCAGGGAAACCTGCAGATCAAAACGAGTGTTCATGTGATATACCTTATACAAAGTAGGATTTGGCTTAGACTTGACTGGATTGGATTGAGTAGTGACACAAGAACAGAAGAAACATTCAGAAGTGCTTGAAACAGAAATTAAAAAAAAGTCATTGCCCGTACTATGGCATTGTCATCCATAATTATAATGGATTCACAGTATTAATGTTGCAAGATTAACTTCCAGTGTAAAAGAGCTTGGGTAACTTGCACTGCCACAGGAAATGCCATGGGTATATGAGTAATCTCAGCTCACAAAGTGGATTGGGTTTGGTGTGCCTTGCTGGTTTATTTCAACAAAAAATTTAAATGTACAGTGTGAAAAGGCAATGTGGGAGAATGAGTTCATAGCCTTGTAGTTATTTTTTTTCAGAGACGATCTGGGCATTCCTCCAATTAATATTTGATTTATTTTCTGCAAAGCATAAGCTTTTAGCAGAAGAGTGTGAAAGAGACCTTCTCTATAGAGCCATTATCTTACAGGGTTTAAAGCATCTAACTGTCAAATGAGATACTTAGAAATCCTGATTCAGACAGAGTAATAGAAATTTGAACAGGAATATCATTCTTTATGGATCTGATGATTACTGAAGGACTAGCAGAGTCAGAGGGACTCCATCAGTGTCTCCATTGAATAGTTGGACTCGATGATCCGGTTGGTCTCTTCCAACCTGGTTATTCTATGATTCGATGATTTTTCTTCCACAAAAAAAAAGGAATTAAGCAGAGAAAGACCTGTGCATATACAAAAAGGCAGCCAGGTGTAGCCCAGGTCTTCTGAATTTCCTACTGACTGCCCTGGGTTGGTTCATATTTCACTATGTAATTTATAGTTCAAGTTCTCAATAACTTAATTTGTAATATAACCCATGTATGGAGCAAGGTATAATTCTAGTAGGTAGCAGGACATCTAAAAGTTAGTCACATCAAAACTCTTTTGTGAGTTTTATTCAAATAATTGCTTTTACATTTAAGAGCTAGAGACTCATGAAAGACGGATCCAGTTGAATATTTTAAAGGATTAAAATAGCTAGCGTTTATAAAAGTAGACAAAATTAATCCAAATTAGTTGATTTCTGCTAACTTCTCAATGTGTCAAGGCAGTATATTTTTGCGTTATGCAAATGTCAAAGCCAAGATCTTTTTTTTGAATCTGTGTTTGCCTACAGCTTTATATAGCGTACATGAGGAGCAATGTTCTGATAAGGTACTTTGTGGCAGGGAAAGACACATTTTTAGCAAAATATTTACAGAGAACATGTTATTTCTAGTACGGGAAATTTCCATATGAGATGAGTTAGCTGTGATCAATTTAAATCTCAATATAAGATTAAATTAGTAATCTTTTCTGCAATATCTGACAGCGTATTGCTCACTTAAGACCTGCACATGGCATAACTGCTCCTCCTTTCCCAACTTTAATATAGTATTTGCTGACTAATGTTCTCTTTCAGTCTTAGTCTGTCTAGCCTCAAATACCTTATAAGTATACCTCAATAATAACTCCTTTTCAGATTAGAAGCTGACATTTCTCCTTTATAAAACTATTTTAATATACATACTGCTATCTTTCAACCAGTAACACCAATTACTTTTGAAGGGAACTATGTATATGGCTGCAACCATAGTTTAATATTTCACTGAGGTATCTTCTAGACCTATAGAATATTAACCTTCTCTGTGTTGGTAATCTTGTAATCTTCAATTTCTTCAGTGTTCAAGAAAAAAAATTTCAGTCCAGAACTATATCATATGAGTATGCATATATATGTGTATATTTACAAACAATGTTGTGAATAGGTACGTATAATAGCCATACTACAAATTCCTCAAATATTCTGTCTCTTTTCTGTTACAGGTAATTTTCTACAAGGTTCAGAACTTTTATGGTCACCTTGGTAAACAAAACACAATGGGAAAAGAAGTAAGTTTGAACAGAAGCAACCATTACAGAACTTCCTCAATAGGTTGGAACATATCTTGAGCAATTTAAGTAATTAGATTGTACACCATACATATATAATATAAATTCTAAGTAATGATAATGGAAAGAATGAAAGAAAATGCCAGATATTTGATTATTGCTTCTCATTAGCTTTATTTTTCCTCTTGCAAGTAGCAAAATCAAATTCTGAGGATGAAGTATTAATTAACTTAATGTAAGATAAATGTACCTGACATTAAATTAATGCATTTGAAGCTTAAATACAGCTTTTAAAAATGATTCATCATATTCCCTACAAAATTCTCAGTACTGGCACCCTAAGAATAAAATGGAGAGGGAAATTGTCTCTTCACTAGATAAAATCACAAATTAAAAGTCTGACGTTTATGTAACAAACTAAAATAATCCTAACCTAGAATGTCCTTTTGGTACAAGGAATAAGGTCACATTAAAGATATCAAATGCTTCGATAGTGATAAGCCAGGTCTTACTCAGTGTGCTAGTAAGTTCACCTGAATGGTTTCTAAGTGACTGAGGAAAGGCCATTTATTTCGACCTTAGCAATTGTATTGGACAGTGGATGCTTATGTTTTGTACTTTAAAGCAGAACATGAAATACAGGGACAGGATTCACTGCAGAGGCATCACAGAGATTCAATCTATGCTACGTACTATTAGCCTGTACAGAGGATCAGAATTCGTTCCACTCAATAAAAATGTAGTCTCTTCACCTCATATGCTGCTGTCCAAACTCCTTGATGTTCCTCCTTCCTATCTTTCTTTCCTCAAAATACCCAAGGAAAAAACATTAAATAACAGTGATAAAACGACCAGTGAAAAAAAAAACCCACCACCCAAAATGAGTGATCAGTGAAAACAACTGTCCATTCCAGAGTTGTTTATGAACAAACATTTCTTCAGATTCATTTTCTGGCTTCCAGGCCTCACTATATAATATTATTCTGTGGTATAACCATGAAAAGTTTGTGAAAAAGCATCCCTGTAATACTTCAAAGATCCAGGATATGTATGGCCCATTTCTACCTTTTCTCACATTACTAGCTGTGGATTTGCTGGTATGTACTACCAGCCAGAATTTGGCATCAAATCTAAAGAACTGCTTTAGTACATAACCTGTATAGTTTCATGGGATTCAGTGTTAATGTGCCAGCCACAAGGGAGATGGCTTGGAGATCCTAAGGAGTATTTATTCAGAGACCTCTCTGTGGATTTAAGCATGGATTAATATATTTTTTTAAAAAAGCAATAAAAATATCCTCCATTTCATTAATCATCTGAACATGGCAGGAAACAAGGTACAAAGAAGAGCTTGGACAAAATCTTGTCATTGTATTGTATATCTGAACATGAAAAAAACACACAAAGCAAGTCAGAAATGTTATTTCTTCATTTAGATGAAACCTGACAGCTCAATAAAAATGTGAAGATGAATAAATACTCCAGGATCAATACCTAAATCCATTACAGAGAGTTCACAGAACTGCAGCTCAGCAGAGAGCTTTCTGTATTCTCACTCCTGCATATCCTGAATCATGCCAGCTTCCAGACTGACTGCCTGTTCCTCTTCAGGAAACACCCTTCCTTTCACTAAAATGCACCATAGGAACACCACAAAGTCTAGCCTCCAGTTGCTGCAAAAAAAAGAGTTCTCTCCTACTACCGCATCTGTTCCCTTCACTACAAATCACAGATGAAACTCTGGGTAGTATGAAACAACTGCTCATATGCCAGTTACAGCAAGTTTCTAGAGCAGAACAAATTTATTAAAAGCAGAAAGCTTGCACAAAAAAAAGGTGTTGTCAAAAGAAGATCCTGAGGAGTTGTCTATTGAGTGGTACAGAGAATCATAGAATCATAGAACAACCAGATTGGAAGAGACCCATCGGATCATCAAGTCCAACCATTCCTATCAAACACTCCTACCTAATCAAAATCCTCAGCACCCCGTCCACCCATCCCTTAAACACCTTCAGGGAAGGTGAATCAACCACCTCCTTGGGTAGCCTGTGCCAGTGCCCAATGACCCTTTCTGTGAAAATTTTTTTCCTAATGTCCAGCCTAAATCTCCCCTGGCAGAGCTTGAGGTCATTCCCTCTTCTCCTGTCCCCTGGCACTTGGGAGAAGAGGTCATCTCCCTCCTCTCTATAACTTCCCCTCAGGTAGTTACAGAGAGCAATGAGGTCTCCCCTCAGCCTCCTCTTCTCCAGGCTTAACAACCCCAACTCTCTCAGTTGATCCTCGTAAGGCTTGTTCTCCAACCCCTTCACCAGCTTCGTTGCTCTTCTCTGGACTTGCTCCAGAGCCTCAACATCCTTCTTGTGGTGAGAGGCCCAGAACTGAATACAGTATTCAAGGAGAAGGGCATCTGTCCTGCTTGTACCTAAAGCTAGTTGCACACCTAGACATGCTCTGTGGCACTGGAAAATGCATTGCTCTGATTTGTGGTAATGGAGGGAGAAAAGCCATATAAAAACCCCCAGAGGCTCCCTGGTAAAGTTGCATCTTTGCATAGTGCTTGAGGTACCTCAGTTCACATAGGCCTTATTAGTTCATGGTCAGTGTTGTGCTAGCACTCTTAAAAGGACTTATGTGCATCACAGGGTGGGCCTCCTGGTGTGCAACAAATCTGTGTCGGTGAATGTCCTATCCATGGAGGCATGTTCTGAATTTTTCTCTCAGTTGTTTCATCTTCACAGCTCTTTGATCCAGAGGTAGAAATTAATCTAGGAAAAAAAAATATTCCTTCATTTTGAGAGAGTTCTTATTTATATCCGAATTTATACCCCAAAGCAGATAATTTGTACTGTTCTTCAACAGGCTCAGGTAATCAAATCAATGTTTCTTCTGATCCAGATATGCAAACATGTATTATTTTGGTTCAAACTCACTAGGTGTGGAACTTATATGCAAACAAATCCTATTTACATATTGATTGCTCAAATACTCAAACTTTTTCCTTTGGAAATAATCCAGTTTCATCTAAGTTAAGGCACAATGCAAGTTAAAAAAATAAATAAAAGAAAATCCAGTCTATTCTAATGCTTGCCTCTCCTTAAAAAAAAGTTTAGATATTATAGAAATGGCACACCAGACCTCCAGCACAAAAGTGCAATGGGTAAATGCAAGGCCTGCATGAAGAAATCCTAAATTAAGTCAGACTGTCAATACTTGACGAAGTCCATAATATCTTTCTCAAAGCTAAAAGTCATTTCTTTTCACATTTTGGGGGGGTAAGGGAGAGGAATTCATAGTCATGTTCTGAAGAGGTAAGTGATAAATTGTTACGGTTCTTCCTTTTTTTTTATTTGTTTTCAGTTCCTTGATTACATTCATAACCATAGAAAATGATATTATGGTGTAGAAAAGCTGATAGTTTAATTCTCAGGACTTATATTCTAAGCTTTGGGTGGGATTTGTTTTGCAGACAGTAACTAGAACAAGTTATTTGTACCCCACGTTACATTCCAGTGACCTGAAGCAGTGTACTAGAAATGCATAAACTCAGTAATCACCATGGACTTTGTTCTTAGGGATGTTTAGTGGAAGCTAATGTTCACTGTAGTGTTGCACCTGGCCTAATGTAGCCTTAAAATAGACCTGAAACATAGAAGGAGAGGAAAGGGAGAAAAGGACCACACTGTATGCCATGGTACTTGTGTATACAGTTCACAGAGCTATTAACCACCAAGTAGATAGTCAAACAAAATGGCTAAAGGTAGTTAATTTCTGAATTATTAGAAGGCATAAGTCTAATTCCTAGCATTTACCACTGGGAGTCTTATCAAGTTGCAAAGAGCACAAAAGCTTCTGACACTTGGCCTCTTCAAAGTCTCTCTAAACCCTACAGTAAAGTGGAAGCGGCGCGCAAACCTTACCATATACATAAATTTTAAGAGGACTGGGTGTTAGGACCACAGCTCAAAGCCTTATACTATGCTGTGGTAGAATTGCCATCTCACAGATTTCCAACTGGACTGTTTGGTTTTGCTGTGAATGTGCCATTTGACAACACACTGGAGCAAGTTAATCTAAGCACGTTCTGCCACCACACACATGAAGTTAAACTGCCTGATTCTTTCGAACATCAGAGTTAGCACTAATTGGGCTAAGGAATAAAATTGTCATTGAAAAGTTTGGTGATACCCTTTGCACATTTACATTTTGGGGGGGAATTTGCTGTTCTCTCATTGCACCCTGAATTCAGCCTCTGGAAGAATGGCAAGAATGCTAAAATCACATAAGACCTGTGTAACTCACCAGTTACACTGTTTTCTGTGTCCTTGCACACAAAGATCCAGCTCCGATCACGTTTTGTTGACTTCAACAAGAATAGAAATAAGGCTTAGGGTCACGGTTTCCTTGTTGACTTTTTCCTCATTTTTTTACATTTGAACTCTACTTGAGATAAACTTTGCCCTCTGGGGAAGCAATTACAGATAATACTAAAATCAACATAAATTAAAACTTCATTATATTTACAATGTCATGAGTTTGTGAATTATGCTCCCTGTGTGAAATGGTTTTTCGACTTAGTTTTGGAAGGGTCACTGCTATGTATAGGCTTATATATATAAACAGAAATATCAATACATCAAACAGAATCACTCTTCTTTGTAGAGAGATTTTTTATCTGTACAGTACTGGCAATGAATAACTTCTACCAGGAAATAAGTTTTTCTGGCACCCAATTCCCTTCAGTCCTTAGATCCATTAGCGAAAAGCTATTCTATGCATTTTAGCTTTTTTTTTCCTAAGAAAGTACAAAATCATTTTTATACCCATAGCAAAATTTGTGCTTTGGAATAAATCTGCATAACAAGACAGGAACTACACTTTCAATATCTTAACAAATTAACACAAAAAGCAAATAAAAAGATGGGTTTTTTTGTGGATTATATAACTTTTGGTATATTAAACAAAATATATGAAGAAAAAAATATGTGGCAGAAATGCTTTATTTTCCTCTACTTTTAAAAGAAATGTTTGCCTGTGCTTGACAAACTAGGACAATGATTACGGTAAATCGAAGAATAGTAAAAGCAGATATAGGAAAGACCTGAAGGTCATTCTTACCCATCCCAAATGCAAGACAGTTCCCTACAGTCTGCTTTTGGGAGTTTAGTCCAGTCTGATTTTAAATTAATCTGATGATACCGTTTTTACAATCTCTCTAAGGAGACTATTCCACTGTCAAATAAATATTCTTACAAGTCTCTGACACAGAAGCTATTCTGGCATTAGAATTAAAATTAGAGTCAAAGGGAAAATAAACTGAATAAAATGTTATGTATACTTTTGGTTTGCCATCCAGATTCGATTAGAGTTAACAAAACATAATGAACGTGCATACAAGCTCTCAGCAGGATGCCTGGCAAGACCTAATTGTGGATTCAGGGCTGAAGCAAAAAAAAACTTGTCAAGGAGTGTAGGTTTTGAAAAGAATTGATTTATATGTAGAATTTTTGTAAAACATTTTCATGTATTTATGCATCTCTTGTCCCAAATGAGGAAGAGGAATGATGACTATGGATCATCTCTTCTACAGAGGTCCAGAGACTATTTTTTTGTCCCATTAGAAAATAAAGGTGTATCTTTCCCTTGTCTTGGATAACTTGTAATCACTATCTTATGAAATCAAATCTTAATGAAGGTTAATTTGTTGATAGCTTTAAGAGAGACTCATTGCATACAGTAAATTCTATCTCCATATTAGCTGTCAGCCATACTTTGTTGCTCTAATGCATGAAAGTCCAGTTTTTTTCCAGTATTTCACACAAGTCCACTCAAAAGAATACATCTTTTTTTCTGAAAAAGTGAATCCAAGTGTGGGCCCTGGGGATATAAGAAACAATAGCTTAGTGTCCATAACACCTCTCACATCAGCCTGGGTAGCAGCTGTGCTTCGGGATATTCTTACTTGACATGAGTGTAGATTTGTGGTAGCAAAGGAACAACCTGATCACAGCAGGAGGGAATGAGGGGCTATGGTTGTGAAGAAATCATGGGCAGATTTGTGGGTAAGCACTGTACGGCACGCATCTGACTCCTTAGAGACAAAGAGCTGAAAATCATTGTGGAGTCCAGACATATCAGGCTGTGTGCCTGTGTGGTGTACATATGGGAAGGGTGAAGCTTTTCAGATGCTTCAGATAGATTGGGCAGCCTGAATACTTGCAAACTGGCAGTTCCAGACTGACATGATCCACAGGAAAGACCCAAAGGAGGGAGAGGACAAGTCACGTACATTTGCCCCTGTTGCAGATCTACCAGGGTGATGCTGTGCCATGGGAGGAGCAAGCATGAACCCCTCAGCTTAGAGGATCTCCTGAAAGGAGGAACAGGGAGCCTCTTCTAGGGCTCTCCCAACATTCTCTCTAAATATTCCGAAGGCAACCAAAGCTTCTGAGGCTGCTTTCTCCTATTTTGAATTGGCCGTGAACAGCCAACTAAAATCCCACTCTGCTGGCTGTGGATCCCTCCTGCAGAACAGCCTCCCTTTACACTGATACTTAACCAAAAGGTTGTAGAATAAAATGCAGCATCTTGAAGATATTTTCTCCCTTTCTGGAGGAATCCTCCATCAGCTGTTCCGGACAATATAATAATTGTCTGCAACACTGTTCTAAGACTGAATATCTGGCCCAAAATATCAGTTATTTTGTCTTTAGCACGTTTCTAATTTGTCAATGTAGACTGGTCTTACTCACAAGGGGGGAAAGCTATTTTTGTGCTGTTGCCAAGATACTACTGGCACTAGCAGACTGATCAGATAGCAGCTGTCAATAGCTGTGACAAACTAACATGATGATTCAAAGAAGGGAATTTAAATGATGTAGAAATAACAGTGGCACAGAGCCTGGCTGACATATCTCCCACGTGCAAATCTTCTGCTTCTGACTGAAAAAGTTGGGTAAGTCAGTTCCATTCCTTTACAAAACTCTCTGTGATACTGAACATAATGAGAGGTGACTGGTGCAGGGAACAACTTAGAGTTATTCACAAAGCCCATCACAAATCCTGTACTTTATATCTAGCATAGATGCCCTTAGAAGTGTACAATATAGCTTGAAGGCAACGCTAAAGATGGTTTTGAGGAGCACTGTACTACTAGAAGGAATGATGGTATAAACAAACTAGGATAGAAAGGTTTTGAGAGTATAAGTGAATGCAGAAATACAGAAGGGATAGTCATATTTAATGCAAGCTAAATACTTTTAGGGAAAGCTTAACAAACACAAGTCAGAAACATTTCACAAAAGCAAGATTCTTTACTTTTATTGCCAGTTCTGCAGCAGTAAAATCTAATAATGCCTTATGCTTTCTTCAGAATTTCTTACAGAATAGTAATTTTCTGTATAAAATGCCGCACTTAAAAATATGTCCAATTTAAAAGAGACACAGTGGGAAAAGAAGTCTGGATTTGCTTGATCTTTGCACAAAAACTGAAGAATAAGCATTGGCGAAAATAATGCAATTTACATTCAGTAATGAAAATATTTTTAACAGAATGTGTACACACTTTGCATTTATATGTCTATAGCTTGGCATATACAACATAAAGAAATAATTTACCAATGATAGTAGCTGTTACATTAGGGATTCTGTGCCCACATAAAAATGTGAAATGTGTCTTCTGATTGTGAGCCATATGCACTTAAAATGTAAAATCCCTATTCAATAAAAATGCTTCAAAGTCACCTTGCAAAATGAAATGTACTAAATAACACTTACTGCAACACAAAAAGATTTTTAAATAGAAACTTTTTAATCCAGATACAATAAATATATCTAGATTTCTAAAATATAATTATAAAAATTGAATTGTCTTTTTATGTATATTTGAGTTTATGCACATAAGCCTGTGTATGTGTACATATATATGTGTATATATATACATATACAGACACACAAATCTGTAGAATCCTATAGCAGACAACTTTAGTATTGGCATTATACTATTTCTGAAATTTGTAACTTCCATGCTCCTGTGAGGCTTTAGATAACGGTAAACAAGATATGATTCCTCTACTTCGCATTCTTTCAATGTCAAAGGAAAAGCTAAAATATGAGCAAAAGAGAATACATAGCATCTTGCTGAAAAAGCACCACTACAATATGCTGTCAAAAGAGATAAGCATGGATTCTGAATGTCTCTGGGATGACAGTGCAGCTTGGCTTAAGTGCTACAGTTGGAAAATTCTGGATGGAGATTCCTTTAGACAAGTCTAGATCTAGAAGATTATGAGGCTGCAGAGAGTTCAAAACTCTTCAGTGTCCTCTGCAATACGTTTCTGGAAAACCATAATTTTTGCATCAGTTTCCCTGTCAGCCCTAAAAACATGCCAGAATTCTCATGCAACAATATCAAATATTGGATTAGGGAAGAATTTTCCTTCAGTGTGAATTTTCAGCTATTTTATTCCTTCTGTCTAATAAAACAAAAGTAAAGACACAAAGTACAGTGAAGAAGGAGCAGTAGGAAGTGTTGCGGGTGCAAGAACAGAGATCCCCCACAGCCCACAGTGAAGACCATCCTGATGCAGCTTTTCCCCCTGAAGCCCATGGAGGTCCATAGGGCAGCATATGTCCACCTGCAGTTTGTGAATGACCCCATGCAAGAGCAGGTGGACAAGAGCTAGGGCTCATGAGGGACCATGCAGGACCCACATTGGAGCAGTTCATGAAGGGATGTATCCCACAGGGAGACCCCATGCTGGAACCTAGGAAGGTATTTTAGCTTTTATCCTTATTTCTCATTATCCAATTCTGTAAAAATTAATTGGAAATAGCTTAAATTATTCCCCCCAAGTCAAGTCTCTTCTACCTATGATGGTAACTTGTTAATGATCTCTCTGTCATTATTGCACCCCACAAGCTTTTAATCATATGTCCTATGGAGAATGGGGAGTAATAGACTGGCTTGTTGCGCACCTGGTTGCCAGTCAAAGTAAACTCAGAACAGTTATTACACTTACCAAAATTTAAAAAATTTCAAGGGCAAAATTCATTCCAATTCCATACTGCAGGAACAACAAACAACTACTGAATTATATGATTCTTGGAGCATTTTGTTCTGTTTTGTAACTTTACTGCTCTGCACAAATGTCTAGCAAAATGCTGTAAGGCAATCTCCGATAAAATCAATATCTAACATGGCGGAAACTACACTTGGATTGATTCCTAAGCAAACAGGAAACTTCTGATGATGCCTCCTCAGAGAGTTTTTCAAAGAGACAGAAACAGAAAAAGATAATTTAGATATCCATTGGATCAGAAGTGACAGATTTGTTCTCCCAGCACTACGCTTGCAAAACTGTTATTTTTGCATCTAGTTTTTAACATGAAAAATGTGTGATTGCTTATTATCTTGCATCAACCATGAGTTTGATTTTACAAACTTATTTAGCAGCAAACAGGAATGAGCACTAGTTCTTAATATCTCATTACTTCTTGTTGGCAAGTATCAAAAACAGTAGAATTAGCAAAATAAAGTATCATGGAAAAACAAAAATTGAGTGTTATGTCTTAAAAACTGATAACATAAAATAAAACCTGAAATCCTTATTCATGTTATTTTGGATTGGTTATTTTTAAGTTAAATTGCATTTTACAAGTAGAAATTACTTCAGCATAGGCTGTTTACTCAGAAATTATGATCAGCCAAAGTACTCTCAAATGGCAATTTATCTCCAAGACATTCCCTGAAATCTTTTTTGTATTCTTTGCATGTAGCTGTGCCAACACAGAATTTGCTTTTGGAAGATACCTGGGTGATAAAACAGGAGGAAAGCAGGACAAAGGACCTTCAAAATATCATAAGACTGAACAGATGAACATGCCTTGGTTTTATGTAAGAGTTTAAAACATGACATTCCAAACTTTTGATTCAAGCTCAGATGTTTCAGGTGTTCGAGAAAATACTCTTGCTTTCTGTGTGCCACTGGCAAAAGGTAACAATAACATTTACTCACCTCGCATGGTTCTCAGAAGGAAATCCTATATATTAAGTGTCAAGAACCAAGGCCAGTGTCATATTATTTAGTTTCTAATACCGACCTACAGACAAAGGTAGGGTCCAGGTAGACTGAGAATATTAGAAGTCTAAGTGGCATAGGAATTAATAAGACTGAGTCCTAAATAACTCATGTTGAAGGTTAGACAACAATAGTACTGTTGTAACTGAAATATCTGCATACAGAAAGTATCTCTGAATCTGTGGAGAAATGTACTTGAATATTACATTCAAACAGAACGAAATCAGTGCAAAGGAAGAATTTAATTTAAAAAGCATTGTAAAGGCTTCATCTGACAAATTCAGTAACAGTAAAAATACAAAAAGAAACTGAGAGAGGCGAGAGAGAACAAGTGCTACTCCAGGCGGTTACATAGCCAGTGGCAATGTGGTGTACATATGATACTGATGACTCAGAGTGAACAAGGTGCACTGCCTTTTCTAACACAAAACCTTGTAGTTGGACCTCTGGTATCCAATTGTCTTCGCTAGTTAATTTCTCTGTAATTTTCTTTCTCATTTTGTGGCTTTGAGCTGATAGGATACTCTAAGCTTCCCAGACTCACATCTAAACAACCTTGGCCATGATAAATTAAGCTTTTTACAATCATGATGAAAACCATATCAATATGTCTGCACAAATAGTTGCATAATTATCTGACCTTCCCTTTGTCATCATGTTCTTCCCATCCTGTTTCCTTCACCTGTTGTTCTAGCTCTCTATTGTTGTGCCATATCTGTCACTGGAGTTAAAACTCTCTGAGCACAGAATATAACTTGTGCCTAGCGTATTTTGGATGATGTTGAAATACACAGGACACAAGTAGTGGTAAAAGCTTCGCCATATGAATATCATAAACTTCTGCAGGCTAGGTGTTTGCACGGTGGGTTTTGGCTGAATTGCATTAACTGAACTTACTGTTCTCACAAGCACAGGTAGTTACTGCTCCTGCCAAAATTTCTTAGCCTTTGATGGTGCTGTAACATTTTCGAACCTTGTTCTTGTATCACATATTACAATGTCTTTTTGTTTTAAAGGGTAAGAGTTTACTTCCACTGAAACAAGCCATCCTCTGACGTCAATAGACTGAAGTTTGGAATAAGAAAAAAAGGAATTGCCAAATGGTAGCAGGACAAAAAAAAAAGAGAAAGATATTAGAGACATTATTCATGACATCTTCCTACAGAAGAGGAAAAGATAAAGACCTGAAATAATAATAACCAGATGACTGCTCATTAGTGCCCTGTCAGCAGTTTAAGACTTTCCAAGTCTTTCTTTCAGCAGATGGACAATTACGCTGGTTGTTTTCCTCCATACATACTTTGAAGTTCTGTTTAACAACTTCTGTATGCTTTAACATGCTAGGTGCTTTCAGCTGTTAAGCAAAACAGATTTTATCCCTCAGATCTTCTGCCTCGGGATCAGTCATGTAAATTTGTAATTCCTATAGAAATACCTATAAAAATTGTGCTTGTTCTTTACCAAATCATTAGCATAGACCTCACAGCTAGACTATGCTGTTACACCCAGGAGAGAATATGTATAAGGGTATGGTTGGTAATAGTGACCAACACAATGACAGTAACTAAGAAGTATTTTGGAGAATTTTAGAGGAAATACAATTTTTTTTCACTGTAGTCCTCAGAGAAATATATCTTTCTTCCCTTTCCTTTGCTACCTTTGTCTATGGTTCATTGCCCAGCTGAACTCTTCTCTCTCCAATATGACAGAAATCTAACAAGCTTCTTATAGGTGGGAGCTGGATTCTTGAATTAGTAAAACAAATGTTCACAAATACAGATGCACTCAGATTCTTAGTCACAAACCATTTGAGTTAATGAGAATTAAGCATAGCATTAGAAATGGCCTATGACCTTCCACTGAGAAGCCGAAGACTAAGGATACTATACTTAGAACTGTTAATTTTTGAGGGGTTTTGGCCTGAATTAATTGGCAGAAAAATACAAGATATGTCAAGACCATGTATACATAATCAACATAATTTTATTTTTTTTAAAATTGTAAGTGAATTTATTAACACAATTTCATCAGCTTCAGAAGATATGTTATACGATGAAAGCACAAATCAGTAAAATCTCAATGTCAGTAAACTCTATTTAGTGATCAGGCTGAACAACATACAGTTATATATGAGAGATAGTGTGGAAGGATACATTTTGCTCATGTTCCAGAAGCAGTTATCAAAGTAGTTGATTATGATCTTTGTTTTCTTCCATTGGTTTTTAACAGATTAAAGAACAGATAACAGGAAAACATTAAAATTGTTCAATTAAGAGAGCAGTACAAGTCATTTTGGTTTGGTTTTGATTTTTTTTTTCTAGTTTCCTTCTTCAACATTTATATGTGGAATACAGATCAAAGAATATAGATTTCAGGGAAGGAAACTATATAGAGCACTTAGTCTTACTTATTTAGCATGAAAAATAATTTATGGAATCATGGAATCATAGAACAACCAGGTTGGAAGAGACCCATAGGATCATCGATTACAACCATTATCATCTGTCTTTCACCATGCATGGATCCTTGCAAATAGTGTAAAGTTCACAGATAATATTCATGCTATAGCATGAGTCCTACCCTCTACTTCCTAGACTTCAAAATTGAAACAAACTATGAGCAGAGGACAGTAAGACCTAGCAGAGGATGTGCCATAGGTTTTTAATTCCTTAGTTCCAAAATATCAAAGAAATTTAAAATTGAAGACTTTTTTTCTACGTGAGTTAGAAAAATATTTAGAAAAAAAGAGCTCTACTAACTATAGGTGCATGGATAGACCTGGTCCTTTTCTTTGTCCATGCTTAGATAGATAGATAGAGAGAGAGAGAGAGAGAGAGAGAGAGAAGGGGGGGGGTTTATAGGTTCTAATATTTGAGGTAATTTTTAATATGCTCAACATTTCTTCAGTGAGAAGACATGAGGTGAACAACATGACACTTGTGGATGCAAAGGTTTAGCCAGCTCTGGGCAGGGACACTCTGAGAAGCTCCTGATGCATATTATATCAGTAGACCAGCACAGGAGACTCTGTGTTTTGCTACTTTTAACATCTCTTATCATCAGTAACTATCTTCCATTTTACCCTAAGTCCTGTATCACATAGGAAACTGTCACTCTGAAAAATTACCTCCACCAGTTCTGCATGAACAGGCAGCTTCTTGGGTTTTTTAGAATTCTCCGGCGAACATTTATGGTCCAAATTCAACTCCTGGTTTTATTGAAGACAGAATTCAGTGTACCTAGGGAAGACCTGGAAATGTGTGTAAACTATTGTAAAATATATTTTGAGGGTAAGAAAAACTGTCCGAGTTTTGGCTTTGAAAAACAGAACTAATTCTGAGTGAAAATATTAACATTTGTTTTCACAGTAAATCACAAAATCAGAGAATGGTTGAGATTGGAAGGGATCTCTGTAGGTCTTCTGGTCCAAACTCACTTCTCAAGCAGGGTCACCTGAAGCCAATTGCCCAGAACCATGTCCAAGTAGCTTTTCAATATCTCCAAAGATGGAGACTTGATAACCGCCATGGGTAACTGCTTGGTCACTGCTTGGTCTCCCTCACGGTGAAAAATTGTTTTCTCACATTAAGGAGGAACCTTCTGTATTTCAGTTTATGCCCATTGCCCCTAGTCCTGTCAGTAAGCACACTCCCTTCACGTATTTATATATGTTGACAAGATCCTGCTGAGACTTCTCCAAGCTAAATAATCTCAATTCTCACAACCTTCCCTCGCAGGAGAGATGCTCCTCTCCCTCAGTCATCTTCATGACTCTTCATTGTACTCTGTCTAATATGCCCATGTTTCCTCTACCCTGGGGACCCCAGAAGTGGACACAGCACTCTAGTTGTGGCCTCATGAGTGATGAATATAAAGAGGAAGGATCACCTCCTTTGACCTGGTGCCAACGTTCTGCTTAATGCAACCCAGGAGGGTGTTGGTCTTCTCTGCCACAGGGACACATTGCTGACTTATATTCAACTGGTGTCCACCAGGACTCCCAAGAACTTTCCTGCCAAGCTGTTTTCCAGCTGGTCAGCCCTCAGCATATATCAGTGCATGGGACTGTTCTTCTCCAGCTGCAGAACTTTGCACTTCCCTTTGCTGAACTTCAAGGGGTTCCTGTCAGGCAATTTCTCCAGACTATCCAAGTCCCATTGTACGGCAGCAAAACTGGCCACAATAAGCCCATGGCACGAACAAGATGTTTCTCACCTTACAATAGGAAATGACCATATGTCAAAAACTATTTTGAAAAGCTGTTATCAAAATTTCTAGCCAATAAATGGGTCGAGAATATAAGTAGGAAACTAGTTCATCAAAGAAGGCTTCTTTTTCATATCAGTACGTCATATTTTCTCCTTACTGCTATTATCAACCCAGAAAAGCAAAACTGTTTCACAGTAAAGCAATTTAGTAGGAATTTATGAATGCTGGAAAGTGGCAAATTACAGTAGATACGTTCTTGTTCAGGCTGATTGGTTATATTGCCAGCTGAATATTAATTATGGATATTTTACTTTTTTTAACATAGTGTTTAATGCATTTATGCAACATAAACTGTAGCAATGGATTAAATACAGCCTTGAAATCATGACTACAGAAGGTCTCATCTTACATCTTAACATAAGAAGAGTGATATCAACCCAATGAAAAGCCCTTCCTTAGCATAGGAGGTTAATTTGGAATTTATGATTGACTTCTTGAGTGGATGCCCATATTCTCAATTCTGAAGGGTGTAATTTGGAATGAAGACTCTTATTCTAGAGACAGAGGATGTAATTCATCTCATTTAGCTTCAGCCATCTACAGCTGAGATGTTTATAATCAAGAGTCATCTTTTTACTCAAATAGAAAGAGAGAGATGCCCAGAGTATGTGATTTATATGCCCTATTTTAGATTTCTACCTTTAGAATAAGATGAATCGTATACTAGAAATGAGATTGATTATTACAGGAGGTCTAGATAATGATTTCAGTGTGACTATCTGAAATGTTGTGGGATTAACCTGCTCAGGAATTTAAAACCAGTTACTTTCCAACCATTGTTTTACATCTAACCTCAGCCCTAATTATTTTTCCATGTAGATCAGACTTAACTGAATCAGTGACAACTGCCATATTACTGATTCCACTTTCTATTACCTCAGTTTCTAAAAATTCCTATAGCAATGCAGACAAATCCTAATCCTACCAACCATCTAATGAGATCATTATCTTCAGTAATACAATGGAAAAAATTTCATGTAGTGCATTCAAGTTTCTGCTTTCACATCATTCCAGATTATGCTTATTTCTCACACACATCACAACCTTTGATGACCAGTTTTTTTCTGAGTAGAAAAATCATATTATATTTCACTCTAGCCAAGATGAAAACTAGACATTTTCCGGAAAACTACTACAAAATACATGTTTTCAGAAATGAATCTCTGATGCAGATATTCCCCTGGTTTTCATTACTGTTTATCTCACAGCTTGTCCCACTGATATTATATTGAACACTAAAGTTGATAATATCTAATTGTATCTCATGCTTGATTTCTTTGCTGTAAGCACAATTCTTAGTAAAGTATTTTACTGAATAGTAAAAAAAGGAAGATTATCACATAGTTCCTTGCATACAGATAGCCAAGAAATGGTTTGTGTACTAAAAACCTGTGATGAGAGGGAAGATACAAAATCTAGACTACAGTTTCAGGTAATTCAGCAAGCCAGAAACTCGTAACAAAGAGAGAACTTTTCAGGCAATAACAGGAATGCAGTTACAGGCATGATTTTGAAGACTGACAGGGAGATGGTTGAATAGAGTCCATATCCAGTGTGGTTTGCCTAGGGATCATGAAAGAAACTCCTCCAGATTGTGTCATGACAGGGTTATATTACAGAAGGGAGACTTCTAGATTGAGTAGTACTTTCAGTAAGGACTACTATTCAAAATAGATAGCTAATAAATCTGTGTTGATATTTTGTAAAAAAAGGAGAAGCCGTTCACATAGCTGTGAGATATTGCTCTAAGGAACAGATTGGGGGGCTAACACCTCACTGACGGAGCATTATGTTTTCTGCCTGTTATGAAAAAGAGTAGTCCGTGACTTCTCCCCAAATCACTTAGTCTATCAGCTTATCGGGTTTCATTGAAGTTAAATCGGACAAGCCTTAGTGATGTTCTATTCTGTGCAACATTAACTATAAATTTTCAGTTTAAAGGAGAAAGCGCCAAGTAGAATTTTTGTATTTCTTCAAAGTCACTGTAGAAAAATGCTTGTGTTCTCACTGCTGAAAAAAACAAAGCTATTACACCTTTACTTACAAAAAGGTATAAGAAATAATTCTTAGCTCCATAGATTCACTCTTACATTGAAATCTAAATAGCATTTTCAGAAGATTGTCTTCCATTCAGGCTTTTAAAAATCTTACTTTAAGCCATTCTTAGACACTTCTTGGCTGGTTTTCTGTCAAAGAAATAATTACATATACCTACATATAATGTAACCACACTAAAAAGGAGATAATTATTTTACAGAGGCAAGTTTTAAATTAGTCTAATCACACGAAATACTGAGCTCGTTTGAATTTTGAGTACAGCCAAAATGTCTGCAGAATTTTAACTTAGATTGGGCAATTGTGACTTTTCCCCTATTCATAGAAAAAGTTATGCATCTGATGTCTTCTGGTGTCTATTGTACAGGGCTGCCTATTAGCCTAAATCTATTAGGAAGGCACAGGCACATGCCCATGTCTACAGCAAGGTTTCAGGATTTGTTTGTTTCAGGTGTGACAAATCACTCTATGCACATTCAACCACACATATGTTAGTTCTGTTAAATAGGAAGTAAATCCTGATACTGGATATTCTGATCAACAAAGACGGGATGGAGTTCAATAGTGCTTCAGTTCTGAAAAAATCACTTTCACCATGGTATTATCCAAATTCAGTCTACAAATTTTGATCAAGATCTTGTTAATGATAGTGGTAGAATTGTTATCTGAGATAGATCTCTCAAAAATTAATCACCCTAATGATAAAATAAAAACATTTGAAAAAACAGAGCAAATTGCATAAAATAAATATTTTCAATATTAGACCATAAATTTCCCCACTGAAGAGGTCTGCAAACAGTGATACTGGGTAAAAATAGCATTCACTGTTCTCCAAAGATAGAACAGCTAATGTTAATATAGCTTTTTATTTCAAAGTTTAATCTCACATTAAATTACTATAAATTAGTATGATGTGTTCATGGAAATAGACTATAATGCATTTGTCTAGTGCAGTTTCTCAGTCCCCATGAATCCAGACACTACCTTTATTTCTCACAGAACCATGGGTCTGAGACAGCACATCAATTCCCACAACAAAACTCAACCTTTTCCTGTCTTGCTTTCTTAACAGTGCTTGTGATTTCAGTATGAATCACATGTACACAGTGTTTTTCTTCTTAAAACTTGGCTTCTAAAGCTTAGAAATTGCCTGAAAATCTCAGGCAGCCATCTAAGTGGTCTGAAATTTAAGTGCAAAGAGGTTTTTAAACTTGCAAGATTTCCACCTCTGCAGAACCCTGTCTATTAAGAGCAATGGCTTCAGAATTATTCTGCTAAATGCATCCTAGTTTCCAGGTTTCTTGAGCTCCCTATTAATTCTGAATGCTGTCTGGCTCCCCATTCAATAAACACTCAGGTGCTTTGACTGCCAGGTTGCTGAAAGTGAATCTCCTTGGCTGACTGCTTTTCTGGATTATTTGCTACCTGAGCATTCAACTTCCTTCAATGGCAAGCCTTGAAGCTGAACTGGCAGAGGAGGGCCTGATGCTATTAAATGCATGAGAATAGGCACTCACAGAGGTCTAGCTCCAAAACTCCCTTTCAGGAAATGAAGCCATACAGTGATGAACATAATCAGGCAAGCTGGCAAACAGCCAAGGTATTTTTTCCCCATAAGAAATCGGCCGAGTTTTGACAAATGCTTTCTTGATATCAACGTGTTCTGATTCAGTGAATCTGAGCTTCCTAACTTAAAAAGTGTCCCACCAGAAAATGTCCACTCATTCCTGGAAGGAAGATAGCAATTTTACTCATTAATAGAATTTAAGCTCTGAGGGTTTTTTTTTTTAAACTAATCCACTCTTCTATAAAAATAAATTATTTATGAGTCATAACAGTTGTACTTTATTTCAGTTCTCAGTGAAAGGTAACTGAACTCTTTTAATTCATTGCCTGCCAGTACTATGAATTCCCCTCAACAACAAGTACATGCCTTAAATATGTATTGCCATCTGAGATTTTCTTATCTGTTGGAGAACTGTGCAATAGTTTCATGTGTATTATATATCTTACATTTTTTCATGTGTTGTATTTCATCCCTAGCAAGTAACTAAGCACCACACAGCCACTTCTTCATTCCTCTAACTTCACCCACCCCTCATCCCCTCAGTGGGATGGGAGAGAGAATCTGAAGGACAGAAGTGATAAAACTCATGGGTTGAGATAAAGACTGTTTAATAGGTAAAGCAAAAGCTGCACACATAAGCAAAGTAGAACAAGGAATCCATTCATTACTTCCCATCAGCAAGGAGGTGTTCAGTCATCTCCATGAAAGCAGGGTTCCATCATGCATAAAACTTGCTTGAGAAGAGAAGTGCTCCCCTCATCCTTCTCTCCCCACTTAATATGCTGAGCATGACACTATATGGCATGGAATGTCCCTTTGGTCAGGGACATTCTGACATTGGGGTCATCTGTCCTGTCTGTACCTGCTACCAACTTCTTACGCATACCCAGACTACTCAGTGGTGGGATGGGGTGAGAAACAGAAAGGGTCTTGAGTCTATGTAAGTACTGCTCAAGAATAACCAAAATATCTCTGTATTACCAACATTCTTCTAATGCCATATCTAAAAACCAGCAGCTATTGGGAAGAAAATTGACTCTTCCCAGTCAAAAGTAGGACAAACAGGATGTTCTGGATGTTTGGTTTGTGTTTTGCTTGGGTTTTTGTTTTGTTTTTGGGGTTTTTGTTTTGTTCTTTTTTTTTTTTTTTTTTAAAGTGGGAGAGCAGGGGTAGTGTTCGATTTTGGTTGGGTTTTTCATTTGTTTGTTTTGGTGGCATTAATGTCTAGAGCCATTCCTCTAAATTTGTGAGAGGGCGTTTTGAGGAAAGCAGTCTTTTTGAGGGGGAGAGAAAGAGAGCTCCAGGGGCGTTGCTTACATATTTTATTTTTCATTACTAAATGAGAACACCAAAATAATCCACTGGTAATATTTACTATCCACTCTCACACTGTTACCACGCATTTATTTACACCAGGACTTGAAGTTATTCATACCAGTTCAGGCTGTGATCTTCTCAGATCACAAAAGCTAAGTAGGATCAGAACTACCCAGTGTTTAGCTTGAAAGAAGCCCAAGGAAAACCCTAGCTAGCTGAGAGTGGGATGGAGGAGACATCTTTCCCTCTGTTTCGGAGTGGAGCCAGTCTGCCGCCAGACACAGCATGTAGCGACAACATTTGGCCAAATGCTTATGTGTGATTAAGACCTACTCAGAGCAGAGGCAGATGATCTAAGGTGGAAACGTTCCTAGATGAAGCTATATACAAACACTCTGTTTTCCCAGTTGGTTTTGTTATTCCATTTATCTGTTTTTCTACCTTCTGTAAAACTAGCCCCATATGCCCAATTCAAAGCTCCTGTGACCTATGCATATCCTCTAGTTTTTGTTGGAATATTTTTATAATTACATTCGTCAGTGTCTAATGTGAGGAAATTCATTTGAATCCTGTGTGCAACCATTCCACTCTTTTGCATAGATTTCAGCTTCTTTCACTGCTATTCAGTACAGAGAAATCTGATATTACCCTCACAGGTTTAAATACAATCCAAATAAAGCCTGATCATATCTCACAGGCTCTTCATCATCATTGAAGAAATCTCTCATGTACAAATACAACAGCTGTTCTAATTATGTTTTAATACTTTTTGTGGATTTTTTTACAACCTTCCTACTTCTATTTTCTGCTTACTCTACTGCCTTACAGCTTTTGACCTTTGTACATATAAGTAGTTTGAGACACCAGCTGAATTGGACATTTAGTTGGTTTTTTTATTAGTTTCATCTCCTGATCAATCAAAACAATTGCCCTTATCAAGAAATTTCATATTCCTGATATAATCCAGTATAGAGAGAAATTCTGTGATATGGGAACTCACGTAATTGTAGCTACATAGTTTTTCATCATGACCATGTTACAGCATGTTAACAGGATTTTACCACAGTTGTTTTTTGAGCCATCATGAAAAACACTTCTGATGACATGTAGTGATTATGAAAAAGACAACTCCACAGTCTTGGGATACATATTTCTTTCTACTAACTGCCAGAAAGGTTATCTAAATATCATTAAAGAGCAAATATATTCCATTAATACCTAAGGAGTTCTTGAAATAAGCTGAAATTAAACTTACTCAAACTCTAAAAAAAATGTAATTTTTTTTCACTGTGTGAAAAGTTCACTTAATGTAAAAGCAGCCCAGTTGCAGAGAAGTTGCAGCTTTCATCTTGTCTGTAAAGGCTGACAACCACTAATGTGCATATTACTACTAGTAATATGTACAATTACTCCTCTAGTACATATTTTCTTCCCTTTGCCACCACGTTTGACATGGGTTAGAATCTTTTCAAATCCTTACTGCAGTAAGGGAGTACTTTCCAGACCCATCATAAACATATGCTTAGTAAGAAGTACCTGCTTTTAACAGGTCCTAGGGGCCAATGTTTTCTCTTAGCCAATATGGTTTCCTTCTCCTCAACCAAATCCATTAACCATGGCCCTCACCTATACATGGGATGAAAATATTATCTGTCTTTTATTAATCATTTCTCTAAAGTTTTTGAGTAGTCCCATCTAAACTGATCTAGCTGGGCTTGGAGCAGACAATGCCAGAGGTCCTTTCCATCCTCAGTTATTCTTTGTGCCTACATCTCTTTGTCTATACCACTTATATTTATCCTTTAAAAGAAAACAGGAGTTATTTAGTTCCCTAGGTTAGACTAACATGTCCTATTTTGATAAACAAGTTGCCACACATCGTGCCTTGAAAATCCAGCATGCAGCCTAGGTCATATGTGAACAGACAATGTACAAGTGTTTTTCACGTGTTTTGTGCTACATTGCACCGCACAGGCTAAGCTTGAGTTAAATAAACTCCTCCTTCTAGGGTTAAATGGAAAACGAAAAAAGCTAACCAAGCAACTAAAAAAAATATGCACTATTTCCCCATCATACTTTCACTTAACGGTCATTCACCTTTTTTAGGTTCATCTTTATTAGCTAGTGTTACTTTATTATTTTTTAAGAGTGTTACTTTTGTTTGGATTTTCCAGTATTTATCTTTCGGATTTAAGTTCTTGTTGCCTTTTTAGTCAGTTGAAGCTGCAGATCTCTTTAATGCCTAGTAGTTTCTTAATGAGAAGATAGAGGCAGACAAGACACAAGTAACATATTTATCTCTTTATTCACATACACATATTATTTTTTTTCCAATGTTTTCAGGATTATGTCTATAGACTCTTCATTTTTCAAAATAATTTTAAATGAGGACATAAGAGGTAAAAGCAGCATCTAGTTCATCATTTACATATTCAGAGGTCTATAAAGGTTTATTATTTGGTTAAATTGCCATAAGGTTTGCATTTAAAGGATACTATCACTGTTGTTCTATTTATGATCTTTATTTTTTTACAGCAATACCACTTTCCCTTCAACAGATTACAAATTCTTGCATGTTCTTATTTTTCATCATATAAACGAGGAGTAAGCTAAGTGAGATTCAAACAGTTCTCTCATGAAAGCATAACTACTTAATAAGACAAGCTAAAGTTAATTTTAGAAGTACATTCCTCACATATTGTAGGTTGACTGGCCTGTTGAACAATTACCTTTTCAGTGGTTTCTTTCAGGACAGTAATTTCAGTCCTAAGTACTGAAAAGGATCTACTGTGCCAATAAGCTTTAATATGAGAGGGAATTTTCCCTGCCTCAGGTTCTGATTGGAATGCAAGATACATTCACAGTGACAGCTATATATTTACTGAACATGTTTCAAATGAGTTGCTAGAAGCAGAACAACCAGTTTTGTCCACTCTTTGCAAACCTTTCAGCTCGCAGATACAGATTGAAAAAACATTTTGTAACAAATGCATCCGTACATGCACTGCATTCAATCTTTTGTTGAAACTAAGAAAAATTAAAACTGTTGTGATATATATGTCTTATCTAAATTTTAGCCTTTAGTTTTCTTTCTGTTATTAATGTCTTGCTACTAACAGTTAAAACATTGATACCATAAGTACTTCCCTTCTTTGATCAATCTGATTATTTTCTTCATCCTTTTTAGCCTTCTTTCATAGAAATTCTCTATTTAGAGGCAGTTCTCTATTTAGTTCAAGCAGAGCTTCCATGCTCTGTATTTCTACATAAGACAGTCTTTTTACTAAAAAAAAGTTTTCGTCTACAAGATTGGCTTGTGGTGGTTTTGACCTTTCAATCCCATTATTTTCCATTTCACTCCTTTTGTTTACTTGAATTTCACACTCAAAAAAAACCCCATGCACAGAAAAATACAGAATTGTAGTTAACATAGTTCACTAAACCATTATTAAGCCAGTCCTGTAATACAAAGACACACAGGTCTTTGCAGTCTAGCCTCTACAAATAATTTTGAGATGTGTATAGGTTTTAGAACAGCATTAGAGTAAAAACAGGTGGAGCTTTTTATTTTTATACAAGATGCTGTTTTATAATGGGAGTTTCATATTTAGTACTTCTTCTCCTAAGCAATCTTTTGCAATAGGTTCATTCAGATGATAAAAAATGACAGTTACAAGATATTAAGGCCCAGTAACACAAGAGCAAGAAGAACCCAGGAACTACATGTAACCAATTAGCCTAAACTCACTCTCAATTCCTGGGAAAGTTATGGAGCAAGTATTCCTGGGAAACATCTCCAACCACATGAAAGGACAAGAAGGTGAATTGAAACAGTCAGAAAGCCTTTATGAAGGGTAAATCATGCCTGGCTCACCTGGCTGCCTTTTACAATGAGATGACTATCACTTTGGGCACTGTAGGAGCAGTGAATGTTACATGCATTGATTTAATAAAGTGTTTAACACTGTGTCCCACAGCACACCTATGGCCAGATTGATAATATCTGGACTCAGCAAGCAAACAGCTGAGTTAGGAGGAAAACTCACTGGACTTGTGATCAGTGACATAAGATCCAGCAGATAACCAGTTAATTGTGACATATTTCAGAGACAGATACTAGAGGTAATTTTGTCTTTACTAATAATCTGGAAAATGAGATAAATCATATAGAATCATAGAATCATAGAACAACCAGGCTGGAAGGGACCCATTGGATCCTCTAGTCCAACTATTCCTATCAAACACTAAACCAAGTCCCTCAAGACCTCATCCACCCGTGCCTCAAACACCTCCAGGGAGGGTGAATCAACCACCTCCCTGGGTAGCCCACTCCAATGCCCAATGACCCTCTGTGTGAAAAACTTCCTCCTAATCTCCAGCCCAAATCTCCTCACCATATTCTCAAAAGATACCAACCTGGGTGAGTAGCTCAGGACTGGAATAGAGATGCTGTCCTTGAACTTCAACAAAAGCAAATGCAAAATCTCACATCTGGGATGGAGTAAACCACACAACAGCACAGACTGGGGATAAAATGGCTGGGGAAAAGTTTTGCTGGAAAGAACTTGGGGGTTCTGATGGACAACAAGTTTAAATATGGGACAGCTATGGAAGGAAGTATTCTGTATGGTGTTAGGCTCCTTGGCAGAAGAAAGATGATAGTAGAAAGTAGTAAACTGAGTAGTACACTAACAAATTTGTCAAGGGCTGAAGCACATGGCAGACAAGGAGAGAGAGAGAGAGTAAGATTCAGTCAACCTCGAGAAGGTAATGTTAAAGAGAATGTTGTTGCTACCAACAACTACCTAATGGGACAATGGAGAGAAAACAGAGCCAGCGTAAAAAGATCACAGGTGAAGGACAGGAGGTGATAGACTCAGGTTAAAGTACAGGAAATTCCAGCTAGGTAATACAGAAAGTGTTTTGCCTGTGAGGGTGGTCAAACACTGGATCGCATTGCTCAAAGTGGTTGTGGAATTCCTATCCTTGGAGATACCCAAAACTCAACTGAACATTCTCTAAGCTATCTGACCTGATTTGACCTACTTTGAGCAGAGGGTTAGATTCAACTCCCAGAGGTCTCCTCCTGCTTAGATTATTCAATGACTCTACAATTCTAGGAGATGTTTAATTATTTCTACTTAGTTGGTCAAATGAACAACTTCCTTTTGGGGACACCAGATTTATTAGAGTTCTCATAAAAATCTGTCTAAAAGGAATAGAGTTCCTTTAAAATGATCATCCAAATACATTCCATGTGAAAATCACGTCTTAGAATAGGTTTTGTGAAATTCACAAATGAATTCACATTTTTCACACAAAGGGTCATTGGGCACTGGCACAGGTTACCCAGGGAGGTGGTTGATTCACCTTCCCTGGAGGTGTTTAAGGCACGGGTAGATGAGGTGCTGAGGGGCATGGTCTAGTGTTTGTTAGGAATGGTTGGACTTGATGATCTTGTGGGTCTCTTCCAACCTGGTTATTCTATGATTCTGTAAGATTTATCAGAAGCAATCCACACAAAAATTAAGAAATGGATACCTTAAAAAAGTATACAGATTAGTAAATTGATTCACTCTGCAAAGTTATTTGAAAGCCCTCTTTTCTTAATCAGTACTTAATATTAAACTCTATTTGATTTTGAAGAAAATCAAAGTTCCTGAGAAACTTTGATTTCTGATCTGCAGATAATGAGGTCTTGGGTCCAGTTTAGCCTGGTACAAATGAATACTCTGACTTAGATAAGATTTGCACCACTGTATCAGTTAGTGGAAATAGAATAATTCCTGTGCTATTTGTGATCCTTTTCTATTAATTACAGAATTTTCAAAAGAAATTGGTGGTTTAGAATTCTTTTTATCTTATTTTCTATAAAAAACCACTACTGTCTTGAATGAAAATACAATCTACTTGCTGGGTTATCTATTTTGATGTTCATAGCGAACTCATCTAGTATTCATATATGAGAATAATTATATAAAAGCCTAGTCATTTATGCAGAAAAACAAAAAAAGCCTAGAATATTTACTCCAGTCTTCCTTATGTGAGCGTTTTTTTACCACTCTTAGAGAGCCTTCAAATCATTTAGCTTTTTAAGTTTCAGAACTAATCCATGCTAATCGCACACATCTCCCAATGTGTATCAACTGTGGATTTACAAAAGAGCTAACATGCTTTTTTTCTTTGGTTATTTCACAATAGCATTCCTCTCTAGACAAGCATTATGGTTTTGCCAGCTTTTCATTTCTGAGCAGTAATCAAGAGGCTTTGAGGTAATTATTCAATAGCATGTTTCCTCTGTGCATTTTGATGCTACCAAGATTCCTCTGAGCATATTCTTTTAGTCAAAAATTCAAATTCTTAGTAACATCAAAGACAGGAGTTATTGCTAGATTTTTTTACAACAGCTTTGATTCCCAAAGGCACTAAAAAAACATTGCTAACATGGGTTTACTCCAAGAATGGTACCATGTTTAATAAAACAGGTTCACAACTGATTACCATTTGAATCTAATCAATAATACACTTTTCTAACATGGTCATGTATGGTAAATAGATATAAAATGCAATACTGGCAGCTTTTCTATTTAGCATCCTGAAGTTAAAAATTATTTAGTAAAATTTAATTATTAAAGTACAGTACAAGAATCCTGGAGTATTCAATACCAGAGTTCTCAAAAGGGCATGTTTTAGAAATTTTGATCATACTGCAATCTGCTCAAAGCTGTTAAAGTATGGATAATTTCGTTCAATTTTCCAGTAGGTTTCTGCCTTGAATAAGTAAATAGTGGGTAATGGTTTGTGTCAAAGTCCTTGTAACACTCCATTAAACATAAAGCATGACAATCTGATCAGATGTCTCTTTTATAGTCAGAAACTGACTTCTGACTTTGGGAGTTACTCAGCTGCATCAGGTCACATCAGAAGTCTAGTCTTTTCATCTTCTAAAAATCCCTTATGGCTTTACATCTGACAAATTTTGAATCATAACATCATGACCTCACTTTAAAAACTGCATTTGATATAGTCCAAGCACTTTTACTGAATGGAAAGTAGAACACTCATCTGCTGGGAACTGTATAAAAAGTAACCCACTCTTTTTTAATGCTTTAGATTTAAAGCATATTCTCCAGCTTCAAGTATTTCATTTACATTAAAAGAAATTAGACTTTAAAATTGTCAAGAGTCTAGCTTAAAATACACATAAAATCATGGGAATCCATAGTTAGAATAGAACTATTCATCCATTCAAACTTTAGTATTTCATTCAGATAAAGTCTAAAAACAAGCCTTTGTTTAAACAAATTTAAACATAGATTCCAGATAAATATGGAAGCAGAGGTTCTCTATGTTGTGCGCAGATATAACTACAGTCTATATATGTGGAGTCTTTGTAATTCTGTACATTTACTATAACATTCAAAATCTAAAACATTATGACTGCCCACCTGAAATAGAGTCATATATCTTTCAGAAACTATTTGCTGATTTATTTCTTTTCTGCAAGAAAATCACGCTTGTCTTAAGTTCTGCAGAAAATGAAAGCTTGAGACACAGCAAGCGACTCAAGTGATAGGAGATAGGAGAACATCAAGGAAAGGTGGAGTTAAAAAAAAAAAGTTGTTCCCAACATTGAGCAGAACAGGACATCAACACGATTTCTTTAATGAACAAGGAACAGCCTCAGAGAATTGTGAAGCGAACCACTGGCAAATTCACAACTTTGCACCTTTGACATGATTAAGCTCTTCAGTTGCAACCAAATTCTTTTCCCTGGGACAGGAAGGGGCATAAACCATGCCCCTTTTCTGGTTAATATTATAGAAGACACATCCTTTCATCCCTGGAACTCTGGAACAATAAAAATGATTTGAAGGTATGGTTGGACTCGATGATCTGGTAGGTCTCTTCCAACCTGGTTGTTCTATGATTCTATGATTCTATGATAAACATTTCTATAAACCTATTAAAATTTTAGATTTCTACTTTTAGACAAGACTATAGGACTGTTCAGTGTTAGGTTATCTAACAAACTTTGTCAGAGTCCTTTGTTCCTACATTCCTGGAACAGTGCAGCTACAGAAGCAGAAAATGAAGACAATGGAAAAAAGGTGATGTCTAGCTATTGGCATAATGTTGCTGTGCATTAGATGACATTCTTTCTGTAAAGAAAGACTCTGATTATAGAATCATAGAATCATCAGGTTGGAAGAGACCCACCAGACCATCTAAACCATGCATACTGATACTAGTATCAGTTTTATACAGAGGTTTACACTCCATTTCCTATGTTTCCCTAGGTTGACAGTTGATTCTTTGACAACAGCCTCAAAAGGGTTTGTTGCTGAAATATTATTTTACTGCTACCACTGATAACTTTCTACAATGGTAAATTTAGATTATATTTCAATACTGTATTTAATTTGAAACTATAACTTGCCAATGGTTTCCAAGTTGCTCTGACTTATTCTGTCTAGTCTGTATTTCTGGAACATCCATCTACAGGAGTATTCTTTCCCTTTCATCTGCCCTATGCAGCTGGAAGAAGCATACAAAACAGAGCACTGGAATATAAGAAGAATAGTTTCTAATCAATTAGAAAGAATAATAATACTCTTAGTTAATCCAAAATTAGCTTCTTAAATCCTTTCCATAGAATAAGAACCATTGCTAATATTAAACTTCACTGAGGAGAACGCTACATTTTTCTTGATGGAGTGGGAAAATTGAGTTAAAACACAGTTCATGTTTTTGACTTAAGGCTCTGATATGAACTAAAAAATTTAAGGAAATTTAGTCTAAATTACAGTTTTTTAAAACATCCACAAAATCATAACCTGAAATCCCATGGGATTTCAGACTCTTATGCTTAATATCCAATAGATTGCAAAGCCAAACTCTAGACAAAATATTTGGTGTAACTTGAGTTTTGCCCATTATCCTTTCTTCTTTCTGGCTAAAAAAAAAAATAGAGCTTGATGTAATTGTACCCTGGAGAAAAACAAAGCACAAAGCCAGGTGCAGGAGAGCTTTTATTACAAACAAACATCCTTAAATGGAGGCCTGTGACCTGTTTAGGACAGCTTAGAACTTAAATAGTCATAAAATAGATACCAAAACACTGAGATATCTAGTGTATTTTTAGTTAATTGTTCTAATGAACATCAAGAAAGAGATTTTATATGATTCTCAACAGACTTTTTGTTACTAAGGCCATTAAGGCATTATAGAGAAGAAAATGGGGGGAGGAAGGAAAATAATATGTTGCAGTACAGAAATAAAATATTTATGAACTTTTGCAACATTTTTTACATGAAATGGTACAATTAAATCTCAAGCAATATGTTTTCTTGTTGCCATCATACTGTAAGGGGAGTCATCATAGTTTGTTTACATATTCTTTAGCAAAGAAAGAAATATATAGGCATTTTTTCCCCAGAATTCAGCATATTCCTTGGACCAAACCAATAGAAATGGAAACAGGATGGAAGAAAATACCTCAAAAGGGAAATTCTAAACACTTCAGGAAATTAATATTGATTTCATGCCAAAAGTGTCTTTGACCCCTCTATAGAATCGAGTGTGATAGTTGTCCTATAACATAGTTCTCATTAAGCTCCATGATGACTCACTTACACTGAAATTAATTTAATCCTCTACACCCTGAAATCACGAAGGAAGGTTGCCGTTTCTGTCTCCCTGCACTGCTTGGGTTGCAGGAGGTAGAAGAGTTAGGAGTGAAAATGAGCCTGGGAAGAATAAGTGGGATGTGAGAAGGTGGGTTTTGTTTTATTCTTATTTCATAGAATCATAGAATCACCAGGTTGGAAAAGATCCACCAGATCATCCTCATGGAGAGGACTTTCTACACATGAAAAAAATCTAATTCAAGTGTGTTTGACTTATCATCAGATTGTAAAAAATAATGTTGTGATCCTAGGACCTGCAGCAAAAAGACTTTTGAGAATCATCTGCCAGACTAGAAGGGTGCAGTGGCCAGGAGAAAGGAAGAACAATGACATAGAAGAGCATGGAGGCAGTATTTGTTATCTGGTATCCTGCTTCTGGAAGCCCTGGGGTTCTTGTGCACTTGAAACTGAAGAACAGGAACTGAACAACCAACTGAAAATAGGCTGGAAAGAGGTTAGACTCATCCTCCTTTTGTTTTTGAATTTTCTTTCTCCACTCTGTTCCTGTGGAAGGAAGAGAATGGAGAGAGAAAGGGAGAGAGAGGGAGAAGAGATTTGGCTCACATCGACCACATAATTAAGACTATTGTAACAGACACACTCATCAAGTAGTCCATAAAACTCTAAAAGGCATCAGCAGATGGAACACAAAAATAAGTCAAAAAGTCATGGCCAACACAGAACCCTAGCAAAATTCCTTTGGAATAAGGTTGATGCATACTATAGAGACTAAAACAAAACTGCGACCAATAGAGAGTTTCTTTTGCTATGATTTTAAAACCAGCTGAATCATATTCACATAGGACATATTTTAACACTTTTTTGTTGTCTACTGATCCCTAAGGTTGCAGAGATAATTTTAAATTATCTATTCTAGCATATCTGCCTTCAGGATTAAAGAAGATACATTCTAAATATTATATTTATATTGAGGAAGGATTGTTATTTTAAAATTATATTCCAGTTTAAAAATTTAACTAATAATTAACAATTCAGTATAACAATGCATTTTAATTACCTAGACTCTGATAGGTTACTAAATCTTGTTGATTGTCAGGTTTTTTTTTAGTAGCACTTTCTGGGTCATTGCAGAAGAGAAAAAGTTCTGATATACAGGATTCGGTTTTCAATTTCATATCACATTTTAATACATGTAAGTCCGTCCCAGTCATGTTTTTCTCATAAACATCTTCAACTGCCTTAAAATAAAGAAATGGAACAAGTAATATTAAAGTGACCTGAATAGACTGAATTATAGAAACAAATAACACACAATCCAAAGTCAGTATATGAACAATTCAAAATTTCCAAATAAAACAAATATTATGTGTGCACTTCAGACCCTCATCTAGCAGAAAAGGTGGTTATCAGTTGAATATTCAGTCATTTATTATGTGCATTGCTAAGTTTCTCTTCAATAATTATTTACTGGGATTTATCTAGCACAGTAATTTAGTCTTTAGTTAAGCTTACCGACTATTTGGTTCAATATTTATTTCATTTAGAATAATAATCAATAGAACAAGGCTGTTGCCGGAGACCATGTCCCCATGTCAATAGCATGCAAAATTGTCTAGTAAATGAAAATAACCAAAAAGAACTGTCAAGCTCCATAGTGTCATTTCAAATTAACGTCTGTAAGAAAAGTCAGACTTTATATTACTAACAACAATAACTGTAATACATATTTTTGTTTTCTGTTTCCCTCACCAAAATGTAAAAGTGACAGCACATGATCTGAAATGTCAATTAATACTAACAGCAGAAAATCATTTCTGAGAGAAAGATAAAACAGCACTCTATCGCTTATTTGTGGCACACTGTAAGAGTAATACAGTAGCTAATGTACATATCCATTATATTGTCTAAGATACAAATGTGTGCTCAGTAGCAGGAAATCCCTGCCCAACTGATAAGAAAGGAGGACTGCTCTATACTATTAAAAAAAGATTCTTAGTGAGGTTAAAATTGGATTATTATTCAGCCTGCCTCTGTTTTGAAAAGTCTATTTTATTTTTAACCTTAGAGAAATAATTCCAGTCAGATTTGATGTTTACAATTACTAACCTTTTCTATATTCTAGGGAAGAATGACCAGTTTAAAAGTTTATTATTAGAAAAGAGGACAGTTCTTTTATTTGTTGTTCCTGCAACATCTATTTCTGAACTTTTAAAAACAATTCTATGGATACATGTTTGAAAAAAATTACAATGAATAAATATTTTTGCTAATACTCTGGAAACAGATAGAAGTAGTCCATAAAGTTAATAAAATCTGAGCAATGAAAAGTTCACATTAATGGGCTTTCGCACTTGGTGTATATTTCATTTAATGAAATTGCCACTATGATTGTCAGTAGTAAATGAATTATAAATAAAAGATATATTCCCTATGTGGCCTGGCGGCTGGAATTAAGCTCGAGGGATCAGATCAAATTAATGTGATACTGTTATTTTAATATAAAGTAGTACTCTACAACACAAAAAACCACATGCAAAGTGTGAAAAACCTTTGCTATGTGCTAAAGAATGCTAGCAATTAGAAAGACAAGGGGCAGATTTATTTGCTGTCTTCAGCAAAGTCAGAGAAATACCTGAAGTAATATAAATTAGACCTCAAAATTGTTTATGGGCTGAAAGGAAGTTAAAGGAGGGGTATGAGTGTAAACCACACATAGAATTGTTGGTGGAATTAATGAAGAAAGGCAATTGCTTTTTTGGTTATAACTTTTAGGGCTTTTCATTTTGCAGTTTGTACTGATTTAAAATTTGCCGACTGTGTCAGAATGGGAAAAAAGGTCACTTCACAGGATTGCTTCTGAGTGAAAAAAAATGTTTAAGTTGAACTTGCTATTGGCTGTGTGCAATGTGGTTTTGGAAAGAATGTATCACATAAAAGAAGAGAAAATATACAGGGTTGGGGATTTTTTGTGTAGGTGTACAGGTGATAAAACATATGATTCCTCTTATTTGCAGAATTTTATCCTTACAGAAGAATTTTTATTATTGTCTGCAGTCTAATCAGAGAGAGTAATCAGGGTAAATGTTAATTACTCACTTTGTTCTCAATCTAGACACCTACTTTTAAAATATTACTGGCTTTCAGAATAACATCTACAAGTACATACACAACTAGTAACTCTTGAGCCATATAGAACATCAGAAAGAGTTTAAACCTGACTTCCATAGGGCTACATCATGTTAATAACCACACGGTTATTAATCTTGGCTGCATAATGTGAGACTCTGTGGCCAGAGACATTGAATCATCAGGGACTTCTAAGATTAATAATGTCTCATTATACTTGGATCCAGCTACCCATCTATTCATCTGTTTATCCTAGAATGAAAGGATGTAAGTCTTTGGGGAAGCATTACTACCTACTGCCTCTAAGCTACTTCCAAGCCTGTTTTTCCCCTCTGCTCACTGAAATACTTAGCACATACCCTTGAATTTACAAGGATTTTGATGTCCTGTAATGACACAGATTCAGGATTATTCCTTCCCATTCTAGTGGCCTAAAAAATGTTCACAGTGGCATTCTTTAAAGTGACTTTGAAAATATAGTGCATGTAATCCACAGTCACTAAAAAGGAACAATGGATGCAAACACTGGTATGAAAAATAGCCTTCAAACTTTGCTTTCTTTTCATGTTTTACAAATACCAGCAGAGGTGATTCTGGAGAGGAATACTGGACAATCAGTCAATGCAAAGTGCCAACCCAAGACCCATTAGTGGTTCTCAGGGTTTCTTCTGTGCTTTTTAAAGCATCCTGTTCCATTATAGAACCTTTATGGGATTTGATTTGGGCCTCACAGATCATGCTCAGGAGCTGGTACATTCTGTTATCCTGGTAATGAGAGAGTTTCCACATAATTCACAGATATTTTTGCTCATCTATTTTTACACAGTGTTTTTATATATAAGCTTCTGTATTTATCTACCAATACGTTTGGAAGAGTTTCTATGTTTTAGACAATGCCTACATCTTATGCTTTGCTCCAGCGGAGAATAAAAGTAAGTACTGAGCTGGAAAGACGCATTTCTTAACACACTGTTTCCAGAACACCAGGGAATTGTCTGGAGACCTCATTTGCACCTAAATACTTGTCGTGTTGAAACAAGGTATAAAAAGCAGTTCTATCATATGCAGAAACTTATTAATGATGTTTCACCAGCAATAGCTGCAACAAGAAATGTTCATCTCTAGGTTTGCTTACAAAAAGTAGAGATCCAGTAACAGCTAAATGAGAAAGGTGCTTAGTAGGGGAGCTGGAAACAGTGACGAGCCACTGCTTGTCAATAAACCAGCAATGAGCTTTCTGCCTCTGAAAGGCAATCTAAAATGACTGTGAGGAGATAACAGGTATGAAATATCTCAGCTTCTTAGGCTGTTAACGTTGTTCTGAGCTTGCTTGCTAGAGTCTGAGTGAAACCTGTGCCTGAGCTCGTTGGCACTTAAACATGTACCCACTCTGTGGCTGGTCCTTGTGTCTTGCCCTTGCCTGCCCAAGTCACACTTGACTCTTTCAAATGAAACCGAACATCACTTTACTTCCACCTCAGTTGTTCCCAGCAGAGGGCTGGGATGCCTCCTATCATACTCCTGTTGTAGGACAAGTCATGTTTTACTATCCTTTGCAATTGGTCTTGCACCTTACCCTCAGGTTTTAAGGCTTGCATTATTTCTTACAAGAGAGAAAAGATTTGTTTGATCATACTTGAACTGGGCTTCTGCATTGCAGTTTTTCCATCACTGCGAAACAGACAGTCTTAACTGTTACAGAGGACTCTTCTGAAAACACCTCTCTGGCACTCCATTAATTAAACTAGTTTCAAAACAGGTTCTTTAAAACAAGTGCTTTTTATATTCAGCCAAACACAAACAATACACACAGAACAGAGTTGAAATAAGAATCCTGCATGTATTCTTTTCTAAATTGGTTCTTTGTTTTCAAGTATGTATTGGCTTCCCTCTGCCCAGTTGCACCCAGACCTGTGTAGCAGCAGACACACCACTCTGCTGCACTTCCTTCACTTTGAGACTGGGAAGCTGCTTGTTTGTGGGGTTGTGTCTGAACCAGATAACACAGCTGGACACACCACAGAAACCAGCACCAAAATAAGGACAGGAATGGATTAAGGTCCAATCCATACCTATAAATACAACCATGTCATTTCACTCAGATTCTTTTTGTTTCCTCCTCCTTCTTTAGAAATAATCTTTAACTGTGAGGCATCCCTTCAAATCTTTAATTCTACCCCAGGCCTCACTAGTCTAGAAAAGACATCATTATCTTCACTGCACTACATCAGATGGCATTGTTCAAAACTGTTTTCTTACATCTCTTTGAAGGATATTTGGTATGCTTTTTGGAAAAAATAGTTGTAATTCTTTTCCTGGTCTTTATAATTCTTGCATTTCCTTTCACTTTCCATACAGAAGTCTCTTTTAACACTATACCACACCACCTGCGGAATAATATTACATAGGCAATTAGTAAACATATTATATTTATACAATACAGTACTGATGAATCTTCTATTTTCCACACTTCCTGTACCTTAATGAAACAACTGAGCAGATCTATGTGTAACTACCTAGAGAGGTTTGGTTACAAACTCTTTTTAGGATAGTACATTTGTAACATCTAAATGTCAAATATTTCTTGCAGTAATTTCTTATAAACGATGCAGTTTTCATAAACTATCAGGCATCAGCTTCAAAATGTCATTTCCCAGATCAAAGTTGCCTATGCCGTCTTGTGACCTCATTGCCCCAAACCCTACCTCAACAAGCTTGTCTCATTCCAAACACATTTAATTGTAGTTCAATATTTCTAGCAAAAAAAATATATGTTGGTTGTGTCCTGATTTCTTTATTTTTTTCTGAATGATCTTCCATCAAGGCTCATATATTTGACAGTACTCTTTACAAATACAAGGATAGATGAATGAATGGATGGATATTAAGTGGTCGAATTGCTTCTTTTGGAGCTGTTTCCCAAAATCAAAGTGAATCACATTGCACAACACCCTCATCCTTAGTTTCTCACCAACAACATACAGTACATTATCTCTCATGGTCACATCAGACTTATTCAAATATAACCAATATACTTGGCTCTTCCCCTGCGGAAAAGGGTGGAGGTCTTGCTTGCTCTGGGTAATGTCAGCTTACAGGCACCAGGATTGTGACCTGAGGACAACAACTCTCACTTTTGACTGTAATGGAGGGAGAGGAAGTTGACCTTTCCTCCCCTTGTGTTTCCCTATCACCTTGTGTATTTTCACTCATACCTTCAGCTGCATTCCTGCAGCCAGCTGTCTCTGTTTTTAGTGAAGATAGGACTAGATTTCTGACTCATACGTATAATATAATTTCCAAGCAAAATATCAAATAGTATGTCCTTCGATAACCTCACTAAGAGTATTCCTGACTTTAACTGGTCATGCGTAGAAATGTGCTTTTTAGACAGCAGATGTGGCTTCATGCTTGGAATTTTCAGCTGCATTTTATACTTTCCCAGTACCTGACATTTTATTTCCTCATATGAAGTTACATCAGAATTCCAGAAGCCCCTGTTCCCTAACTCTTTAAAATTTCTCTCCCATGTACACTGCTTCAACATCACCATCATGCCAAGATACTTTGAAATCCCCAAAATGAAATATTAACAAGCAGTTGTTTGCAGTCATTTGATAAGAAGAGTCATCCACCAAAAAAATCCTAAATCCCAGAGGAATTAACACTATACCTTTCTTGCAGATAATGTGTCGCTTTACATTAACTGCATTAATCTGAACCCT
The DNA here is from genome assembly GCA_033558105.1 of Coccyzus lansbergi. NCBI lineage: Eukaryota > Metazoa > Chordata > Aves > Cuculiformes > Coccyzidae > Coccyzus > Coccyzus lansbergi. The sequence goes on along the minus strand of JAUMJK010000056.1, from coordinate 1,503,449 downwards.
AAAAACCATTCTGGATGGGAACACAGTGGGTCACCTACCTCATCTTCAGAACATGCTTTTAAATATCAGTTGTCTGGAATTTCACATGACAGTTTCTGTGAGTATCCTTACCTTCATCTCCTTGCCTGTGCTTCTGGAGTAATTCACAGTTGTTTTCTGACATGACTGTAATTCTCCATTGTTGGAAATTTATGAGCCTCCTTTTCAGACTGAATCAACATACCTCCACTTTTGAATATGCTTTTAATTAGGGCTTTACAAAGCAGAGGAGGCATTTTTATTTCAGCTCATTTCTATGTGCCTAATTATCACAGAATAACTTAATCTATCTGTTTCAGTCCTGTTTGTCATTTTGTATTTTCAATCTAAATTTACTTAAGCACAGGAAATTCTGGTGATGGTCCCATCATCTTTGCTGTCCTGAACTTCTGACACTAATCTTGTTCCCAAATAAATTCAAAATTCATGAATGACATTTCCTTGCATCCAAGACCATGGGATCCTGAGTGCAGTCAGTGTACTCAAAGCCTGCTTACTTCTAAAATCAAGCATCTAGGCACAAAATACAGAAAATATATTCTTTTTCACTTAATTATATTTCTTATGTTATAGTCCCATGGTTAAATCAGTCTTCCAGCAAACAGAAGTGTGTTCACTGTCTGGTTTCAACTCTTATATTCAATGGTCAAAGCTATAAAAAAAGGTTAGGCTGACGCCAGGTTCAACAGTTCCTGTAAAAGTCATTGTAGTGGTCACTCAGTCATGCAGAACATAAAAAGATCAGATAAACAGAGGACAAGAACCAGACTGAGTAACCTGTGAAAAGAGTATTCACAGAAGTTGAAGGAAGATGGATGGTCTTGGGATCTAATTCCAAAGGCATTGCACCTTGAAGCAAACGAACATTGAGTGAAATACATGTGCAGTCCTCCATTCTTTCAGCTCTGTCAATGCAACCTCGCACAGCATTTACACAGGACCTACTGTAGACAGTTTGACATTGTTCATTCCTGCAAGTACACTAATTCCTGTTTGTTCTGTATCTGCTTTGCTTGGTCAACAAACCTTAGGTGATCCAACTCTTCACTTGAGTCCTTCTCTCAGCAATTTCTTTTCTAAAGTAGTTTCAAACTCATCTGAATACATTTTAAATAAAAGACCTTTTGGAAGTGAATAAGATTATTCTCATATTCTTCCTGGTCACCCAAGCTTCATACACAAAATTTCCACATATCCATGAGGTATATACCACATTCCCATGAGAGCTAAGGAAGCACTAAGAACGGTTCATATGCAGGTCCTGACATTTCTTCAAGCCCCACCACTTCAGTGAAGAATGTGTTTAGACAGAACAAGGCCTTCAAAGGGTAGACCAAAAGCAATACTGATGCCTTCTTCCTAATATCCTCCTAACAGCCCAGTGCTGCTAGTCACATGCCAGAATGGAGTCATCCCTGAATTGTTCAAGAGCCTCAGATCCTGGCTGTCTTGTGAAGTAACATCTTGACTCATTTCCTTACAGTAATTAGTGCTGGCAAACTGAGTTTACCCTCACAAAAGTTCTTTTAAAAATACAGCATACGGTCCTATCACCAGCATGAAGACATGAATCTCTTATTCAGATTCTTTAGGCCCAAACAGAGCTTTCATAATTTTATCGACTGGGTAATTTTAGAGAGGTGTTTGTAAATATTATTATTTTACGATCTTTTGTCCTCTACTCCTCCTTTGTCAAAGAACATGACAACCACTGCAGCTTTCTCTTTAGTGGACATTATTTTCAGTATTGTTCTCTTACTCTTGTCACTTGTTACAAAATGTCACTGTCAGAATCCTTTTACTGCCACCAGCAGTCATGGTGTAGCCTGCTGTATTATGAACACTTTGATGTACAAATCTAAATTGGTGACTCTGCCTTCTTTGTCACTGTCAAAGGTGAAATCTTGCCCTTTGTAGAGATATGTATAATAAATGGGTTGATGTCGAATAACAAGCAAGCAAGGACGAGGTGCTGAGGGGCATGGTTTAGTGTTTGATAGGAATGATTGCACTCGATGATCTGGTGGGTCTCTTCCAACCTGGTGATTCTATGATTCTATGATTCCATAATAAGTAGAAAATAATAATACATATGAAAACAAAAACCAAAATGTGAACTACTTGTCAGTCACATAAAAATAACTTGGAGAAGACCAAGATCAAGTCTTTCTGTAGAAGTCATTACATCCTTCAACTTCAAGCCTGTTACATCACTTTTGACATATTGGTCAGCAAGCGTTTAAAGTCATGAATTTTCCTTGGAAGAAGAAGAAATATAAAAAAAATAAGTAAATATCCACAGTAACCTTGAAAGTTACCTTATTCCCCCAACCCATTAAAAATGCCAACACCACCCTTTCCTCATTTGTTTGTACAATTCACTTATGTGAGTTATACATGAAAATACTCCACTACACAGCTTTGTATCATCCACAGGTAATAGAATCATAGAATTACTAGGTTGGAAAAGACCTCTTAGATCATTGAGTCCAACCATTCCTATTTACCACTAAAAGATCAAGCAGGAAAGGGATGTCATCCTTTAAATTGTGCAAATGAGAAAGCTAAAAAAGAGGAAGGAAGGAAGGAAGGAAGGAAGGAAGGAAGGAAGGAAGGAAGGAAGGAAGGAAGGAAGGAAGGAAGGAAGGAAGGAAGGAAGGAAGGAAGGAAGGAAGGAAGGAAGGAAGGAAGGAAGGAAGGAAGGAAGGAAGGAAGGAAGGAAGGAAGGAAGGAAGGAAGGAAGGAAGGAAGGAAGGAAGGAAGGAAGGAAGGAAGGAAGGAAGGAAGGAAGGAAGGAAGGAAGGAAGGAAGGAAGGAAGGAAGGAAGGAAGGAATTCTCCTGTAATGTGGAGAATTGAAAAAAATATACTGCTCATTCTGTGTTTGATATAGATATCATATTAGGCAAAGGAAGGAAAAGTACCATGAATATTTGAAAGTGTAGAGCTGCTGGGAGGAAGGTCTGAGAAGAATCAAAAGGTCATCATTAATCTTCTGAAAGCAAGATTTTCACATCCAGCAGCAAAAAGACTTCCTGTGAATATTGAACTTTCTTATTACAATACACAGGAAAGCACTAAGGCAGCATAAAGTGAACACAATGATATTAAGGTGGATATTATCAGAAATTAATACAATACCATTTCAAAGAGATTTATGACAGCCACATAGCTTTTCAGTGGTTAAATAAAAGGTCCTTTTTCACAAAATTGGCTATCACCTCTGTAAGTATTTTCATTCCACTACATATAACAGAGACATTTCCTCCCGGAATTTAAAAAGTACATCCAATACATCAGTAATCAAGCTGAATCTACTGCCACATGTAGATATATGGCAGGTGTGAGAGCTTATGTGGAATCATACAGGCATATGAATACATCCCATTTCAGTTGCAATCTAAAATTTTATAGAGTCACATATAACTCAAGTTATTCATGACAAACTCTCCACTATATTCGTCAACACACGACTCACATTTCTGAATGCCACCTCCAATCCCTCTTATTTGCATCTCTACCCTGACTCCTCAGCCTTGTCAGTCTGTTTTATGGTGCAATTCAGCATACTAAGAAATAAGACTACAAGAAGATCGAGTTAGGATATTGAAAGGAAAAAAAATAGATTGAACCCAAGAGCTAACATCTGTTTGTTTGCTTCCCTCTGCAATGACAGTGGTTAATCTGCAGTAAAGTTCCTCAAAATCTAGGTTTCTGGTGTAAGATTCAGTAGATTCTAAGCAACTGCAAACGAGTAACTGACCTTATCTTGGTTGAAAGGTGGAGTTTACTACTGGCAAAGCACAAGTTACAAGTCTCCCAACCATCTAATCTGCTAGGCTGAATGTCTTCTCTTTTTCTTGGACCCCGTAAAGCAGAAGGAAAGCCAGAGTCATTTCACTATCTACCACTAATCAACAATGTTTTCCCTTGAGTTCTTGGCTGACTTTTGCATCACTAATTTTACTTCAAATTTTACTTGTGAGTAGGTATTTTGGAGGTGAGCATTCAGGGGAGGGGATTGAAGGAATGTTTTATCCTTAAGAGTAGCAGATTTTTTTCCTGCATTTTGTTTAGTTTAATTTAATTTTTTGCATCTGATCAATCAGAGCCACTCTGAATCACAGAATGTACTTTTCTATTTATTTATGCAGTGGCTGCATCGCTCTGAGGGGCAAGCACTTCTCTGTTTTCCTTTGATACACAACTTCTTAGCTACAAGATAACCATCACTGTCATTAAAATTTTCAAAATGTAAAAGTTATAAATGTTCAAATAACAATTCCTCTAGCGTGCAAGAAATAAAAACTGCTTTGATTTACCTCTTGAACATGTTGTTGAAGTAATCTCTTTGAAAGCTTTACAGCATGATTGCTTCCCAGCAGCAGAGTATGCAAAACCTAAGTGAAATAATTAAGATGACATCCAGCAGCTTCAGTTGCATTTTGAGAATATCAGTTTGTATTAATATATTTCCATACGAACAACATTAAAATGTATGTTGATCTGTCACCTTCTGGGTAAATTGTAATCTTAGAGATAAATATTAAAATTACCTTTCAAACATTGAAGTTCGAATATGAATACAGGAAAAGGACTAGCTGTACCTATATTCACTAAATAACCAGTACTTCATCCTGAAAAAGAAACACAGTTATCCAGGACATGAAATACTGCCTCTTGGTTGTATATCTTTTCTGATGGTGGCTCTCTGTTATAATGGAAAAAGCATCAGTGATGCATCAGGATCTATCTGGCAAGGCACTATGAGGTTCTCAATCACATAGTCTCTGCAAAGTGACAGCTGTTGCAGTTTATGCTTTTTTCTACAGAAACTTCAATGCACTGAAAATGTCAGGGTACAGCAGCAGCAAGATCTCCATCTATTTATTCTGAACTGAATATAAGACAAAAGTCACAGCATGGAATTGACTGCCTCTGATACATTAGACATGTTTCTCTCATTCCAAAATGCTATCAGTGTCTTTGCTTCTTTTATAAGTAATGTAGTACCAGTAGATCAAGATCAGAGTCACTGTGCGAGTCCCACAAACCTGTGCCAACCTGAAAAGTTTCCATTATGAAACAAGCTGTATTGGCTCCCCCTTTGACTACTGTCAGTGCAAAAAAAGCGTTCTCTGTCATTGTGTGGCAAGGTTACACCCAGCTTTCAGTGCTGTCCAGCCTGCTCTGTCCTCAGTGCCTGCCCCTCACTCTCCCTGGGCTTCAGAGATAAATTAAGATATACACTCAGCAAAAGGGTAAGGCAAACAATGGGAGGGAATAGGAAAAAAGAAGCTGATGGTAGGCCAATATTGGAAACACTGTTACTTAGATTATTCTGGTCACTGTTATCAGATCTTAAGTCATTTAAGTTTTAGAAATAGAAACATATGCAGAAGACTTTTTTTCCAATTCATAATGGTAAATATAGAAACAGGAGGGAAGGTAGCGAGGGCTGTTGTTAACTATTTCCAGGTTTTTCCACGAATAGCCTAATAAAAAGTGAAACTTTTCTGTTTTCCCTTTAAGTGGTCCACTGCTACTTACACAAAGCTTTTTGCTTTCTTTTACATTAACTGGCTAGTAATGTTTTTGCATTTTCTGCAAGAAGTTATTATAACAGCCTTTTGAAACAAGGGGTTTACTTCCCTCTGCCCCAGATGAATTCTATTTTGCAATGCCTTCATTTAGAAGCCAGAACAACTCTTTACATAGCCTCAAGGAGAGGAAAGAGAGTAAATCAACATTAATGATTCATTTGTAGCCAGGCCTTGCTATATGAGATTATATCCTAGGAGTGAAATTTTCTTTAAAATAACATATTTAAAGCTGCCTCAAACCCTAAGGTGTTCGTTGTATTCACATTTTGTGTTTAACCAACTATGAAATGTGACCCACTAAGAAGAACTACTCAGCATTCTGATATTTCATCTTCTTTATGTTAGGTGGTTGAGAAAAGGAATATTAATTTAAAGTGAGAGAATTACAGTTACCAACAAGAGATCCTAAACACTTTCAGTTTCTTTCTTGAGCTGAAGACATAGAGAGGGGAGAAAAATTTGCACTGTTGAAGTCATGCAATCAATCACAAGTTGTTACAATAATCAAGAATGCAACTGAAAGAACATACCATGTTGCTGACACAGTAAGCCGCCTGAAAAAGTCCTTACACAGATTCAAAAAGATGTAGGATATGTCAGGACCAGACATTATGCATTTATCCCATCAGTCCTTTGCATAGTCCCTGCCCAATCAGGTATAACCATAGTGCACTCCCAGAGACAGTAACAACTCAGTTCTAGGCTGTGCCTTGATAGGAATGCTGCCTGATATGCATAACTTAAGTCAAAATATCGCACAAGCAATTGTAATGTCAAATTTTGCCTTTGGTGATGTCTACATGCCATGCTATTCCTAAAGGAGTCTTGCCTAACCCTAACTGAACAGTCTAGGATACACTACAATACAGTGAGAACTGTCTGTTATTGAAACAGACCCTTTTAATGAATGTCATTTGGGAATGAGTGTAATTCAAAATAGGAAACTCCACAGTGAATAGGTTCAAATTATTTTCTTTTAGTAAAACAACAAAATATAAATTAATTTCTAATGAAATCTTGCAGAAGACCTAGAAGAACATTTATTATTAGCCAGAAAGACAACTTCCAGGAAGATTGTCGTCATTTTATTGCCAAATAGTACAGTTGAACGTTTGAATCTAAAATTTCTTATGGTTCTTTGAATATTATGTCCACAAAATTTGCTCCATTTGGAAACACAGAACACTAATATTTTAATTCAGCTTTCTTTCAGATAGACAAATCACTTCAGAAAGCTTTGCCTTTTAAAAAACTAAAGTATCTTTCCAGGTATTTTCAATGTAGTTCATTTAATTAAAGTAGATTTTGGCAACAAGAAGTAGCTATTGTTGACTGCATTGCATATTATTTATTTTAAAACTTGTTTACAATATATGCTTAAAGTCCTCACAAGCAGAGGAAATGTTATCACCTAAAAAATCAAGGAATAAAAGATATCAACATAGTCATAGCGAATACAATTTCGAAATAAATATATATCATTGTTGTGTACTAGACATTTTCAACAACATGCATCATAAACGATTTTATCAGGTAATTCCAGAGGTCTGCTTAATTTTAAAATAGTATAGATATTGTTCATGCATATGTTCATATATTGTATTTTTTAAGAAATGAGTAGTTCAATAGCTTTTAAGCTTGAGTCACTCTGGAATCACAAGTACATTTTAAAAATGCCACATAGAATTCTGTGAGAAGCATTAAGTATCACTGTCTAATTCTGACACTGCATGGATTTTCATATAATTTACTAGGGTGTGAGTCAATGTAAATGTTGTGAATGACTTCCATGAATCATGCAGTGTATCTCCTCTGAGAAAATGATGACATGAAGTAGTTGCTACAAGAAGCAATTGGGAAATTCACTAAATATCCACTTCTTCACAAATTCTTATGGTTTCTTTTGAATCTAAATAGCCACAAAGAGCAGACTGGGCATCTTTTTAATGTTTACTCAGCAAAACGTAACATTTTAAATAAAATAAATAAACAAGGACACACATTACCAAAAACCTGAATCCACTAAATTGTCTGTATTATTTAGAGTTGTAAGCAGAGGAAAAAGTACAAATGTTCAGTTGTAAGGTAGGATTTGAGCATATCCAAACACATACAAAAGGATTAGGTTTTGGAACAAGACAGGTGTCCAGACCTCTTTTCTGTGTTAAACAGGAGCTGCTTAGGCAAGGGTCCAGGCAGACAAGATCAGGCCAGGAAAAGCTTCCAAATAGCTTAATTTATTTACCTGCTTGGACTTGTTTCTTCTTTTTCAAAGGAAAAGGTGCACAGGTGTATTATACCTGTTTGACTAAATATCATGCCTCCAGTCATTCATCGTAATACAGAACGATTTCTCCCACCACAATACACCCAGAGCTGCACTTCATAGCTGCACATTGCTTTCTAGGTCAGTTAATATTCATGCACACTTTTATAAACTCTGGCAACTCAGGAGCAAATCTCAGGCTTTCCAGATGAGGTACTGGCATTGCATTTCATCTTGCATGGGCATAAAAAAAAAAAGACAGGATGGCTTGTAACCTGAGCAAACTTTTCACATGTAAATAAGATAGAAACTAATAAACACTCAAGCTACTTCAGTATTCCTCCAGCTACTATGCTGACCAAACCTCCCACCAGAGTTTTTCAACAACTCAGATGACTCCTCACAATCTGCTTATTTTACCAAAGAAGAACTGAACTGGGAGATAGAAACCCGAGCTAGAACTAAAGCTGCAGCCAAGGCTGCAGTCCTCAATGTCCAGAGGAGAGGCTGAGCAGGATAAAGCAAGATTTCTGCAAGCTGCTTGGTACACCACCTGCAAGAAATCCACATCTGCTGAACCTAGAAGTGGAAATCAATGGCCTAAAAAGAGACTCCTACGATAAAAGTGAATGTAAAATACCCTGTTTGCTATCCAGAAAGGCTTGGGTCAACTACCAGTCTTCTCTGTTTGCCACACCTTTCAGTTTCATGTGGATGTCTTGGGTAACCTGCAGCATCAAACGTGCATCTAGGCCACTGAACTCCACCTCATGTTTTGCAGTACTGTTTTAAAGTAATTTCTTTTCTAAAAACTACTCATTTTTACATATTTTGTGAACATTTGGACATTCTGTTTTAAAAGACCACTGGAAAGTCTTGATGGGTATGCATGTCTAAGGAAATTGTAAACTGTACCTTCTTTTCAGAGGCATAGCTGTTGGTCCCATGCAGCTTCCTCATTTGTGTAGCTGATTCTAGTGGAAAGAAATACTAACTTTATCACAAGGATTGTGACTCAACCAGAAGAATTAGTGACAGCATAAGCGCATGCTACATCACTTGAATCCTCCTTGGCTTTGCTGTTGCAACGCCCAGGCTTTTAAAATAGCCTTCAAAAGCAGATATCTGTGAAGATGGGAACTAATTCCCTTTACTTCCAGCTTTGAAAATGAAGCACGTTAGAGAACAAAGGTGTAGAGCTGAAACTGCTGTTACCAGGCCATGTTAAAAAAGAATATTTGTAGTTGTTGTTAAATACAACATAGCAAACTCTAAGTCTCCCTGTGCTCTAGCCCTGCACGCATGATCCTGTGCCATCTGTAACACCCACACTGTGTTATCTCACAGAGATTCTACATCATACATTCTTGAAGAAAGCATACCTAGCAAGTCAGACATTCACAATTAGGGAGACTGTAAGTGTGTTCCAGTAACAGTGCTGTGAGTCATGACTTTCTCAGTGCCTGAATCATTGAACAGTTGCAGCAATTAGAGTCCAATGCTGGAATATTGCTTTGGGAATATCCAGATTCCTGCTATTTCACAGTGCAGTTTTGTGTTTTCCACTGTACACATTGCTTTGAGGGGTATGCAAGAAAGGCCAGACTGGCTCAGCACACAGGGCATGCATCTTGTATGATTGGCCTTTTCTAAAAGAAGTATCCAGTGAAAGTGGGAAGGTCTGACTCCTATTTTTCATTTACTATACAAGCTAGCTGCAGCCATTCCCAAAAATGGTATATCTGAGTAGCCAGGTTATGAAAAGATGAAATTAACAACCCAAATGGATTTTTAAAACAGTGTGGTAAGACACGTCTAAGTCTTGCCAAACAAGAACAGTTTCTCTGTTTCTTACAGCCCAGCCTATTGTACATTTTGCACTGGAAGTACTACCTAGCCACCATAGAAAGAATGGGAAAAACTGGAACGTTGAAAACATGTAAAAGGTTAGTCTGATCATACTCCAGGCTAATGAAACAAAACGTTTTGGCAATCTCTTCTTACAGATTGGACAAAAGGTTCCCTGGCAGCTCAGATTTGCCTTGGCCCTCTTTGTCACCTATACACAACATCTCAGCAGCCTCAGGGTGTCAGCAGGAGGGATGCTTTTCAAAGATACTGGCTGGAACTTATCAGGGAGCTCCAGGGCATGCTGTCTAGCAGTTCAAGTGGATTAGATATACAATACTAAGATGTCTGACAGCAAGTTTTAAGTTACAATGGAGCATTTTCTCCTTAAGATCAACCACTGTCTGATATGTACTTGTATACACAAAAAATACACACTGATTTACACGTATTATATACACACGTAGATATAAAATAGATAGACACGTGTACACGAAGTACTGATTTCTGCTTTACAGATTATAAAAGAAACTCACATGTGGGTAAGCCTTGATTAAAAGCCTGAGTAGCACACTGGATTTATAAATGATTTTAAAGCAAAAAGAGCATTGAACAATCCAGAAGCAAATCCCCCTCCAAGCCAAGCTAGAGTCTTGTTTGTATTATACAAGAGCAAGAGGGAAGCATGGCTCTGAAGGTATTTTTGCCTGAATAAAAAGTAGTAAGCATAGCAGATCTCAGATAATTCTGAGGCAGAGAAAAGGTAAATTGCACTCAAAATTTGTAGCTACCTTACCCTTCACCAAGATACTTTTTAAGATATTTGCATGCCTGTTTCTCTGCACTCTTAGACTAAATTCAACAGTTCCTCATGCTCATGATATTGTTTTTTACAGAATTTTATAAACTGTAATCACAGAGTTACCAAAATATGTTCAGCTCTTTAATAAAAATAATTTCAAGGTTCATTCAGGACTTCTCAGCAATGTAAATGTTACCAAGTGTCGCTGTCCTTTATCAGCAAAATAACTTACTGGTAAAATTTAGTTTCGTGGCAGCCATAGAGCAGCCAGCAGAGCGAGCCATCACTTATCAAGGTTCCTCTTCTTCTTCACTTGCCTAAGGCAATAATGCCTGTTTTCCATTGGGTAAACACAATGTGGTCACGTAAGTGAAGAAGAAAGAAACATGGCACTGCTTCCTTCCTTCTAATTTTGTCCCGCAGAGACATAGCCACCTGCTACCTGGATGGGTGGAGGTATGCGGAACAACAATAAAATTTCAAGTGCTGGTGCCACTGTCTCCCCTTAGTAGCAGAGACCTTGCCTAGGCTCCACAGCTGGGCTTGCTCTGGAAGAGATGTAAGAGAGGAGCTGCTCAGGTGGTACCAGGCAGTTATAGGCTGCTATCGCTAATGTCAAGTTCCCCAGCCATCCCCTTTGGAAGATGATGAATTTGCAGCCCCTCCATCAAAATGCTGTTCCAGGCAATAATCTGTTTTGCTTGAGCATCTTATGAATGGATTCATCCCTTTGCTCAACTGCTGCCTACTATGAGATAGACTAGGGTTGTAACCTCTGTGTGCAGCATTGTTATTTCCATGGTGATGTATGCTGCATCTAAATTCAGCATTTAGATAACTGGGAGAGTATTTGGGCATTATAATAGAAATAAATCATGCTGTATGCCCTGTTATTTCCCTACTGGCTACAACCAGTAAAAAAGATACTGTGCTTCTCAGAAGGAGAAAGAGAACATTCACATCACTTGCTGTTCAAGTAGTTTCATTTTCTATAATGTAATGAAAGATTAACTGGGCCAACAAAGCAACAAATTCATTAATCTGTAGCTTCGTGACTAGAAATTAAAATACAATCCTGGAGTAACTTCATATAATGCAAAGTACTCACTGTATATTTTCCCAAAATCTGTTTGGTGCAATTATAAACACGAGAAGATAGTTCCATCCTGAGAGCAGCAAATGACACCCACCACCCTCTGTCCCTCTTAGCCGATAAGAGGGACAGATTTTTTTTCTGGGACATCTCACTACTCTTACAAACTCTATATTACAGTATCCATTCTAGAAATTAAAACCCAATGCTTTTAGCATAATTGAGCTTTTTAGTACCTAAGTGCCCTTTAAGAATCTGGGCCCCTGTCATTTTCTTCTTTAAAAAACACAGTAGAATTTAGTACATAAAGACATGTTCTTCTTCACAGTCCAAAAAAAGTCTTACATTTGTTTCAATAGGAAAGGAGAAAAAAATATTAACATTGGTATTGTCTAATACTTCTCAGAAAGCAGAGAGCAAAGACTGTTTTTTAAAAACTGTGATGATATGATATTGGGCCCAGTAGCCATATAATAATACTGTAAATATAGAATAATCGACAATCTGAATAGAATGTAACCTCAGGATAATTATGCACTTCTCTATATCTTTAAAACAAAGCCTTATCTTCACATCTAAAAAGTGGAAGTTACACAGTAATTATTCTTTGAATTACTTCGTAACTGGTAGTATAATTATCAAGTAATCTGCATGAAAATAATTAGGTATTTACATAGTCTTTGCAATGTAATTACAGAGTAGTTGGTTGATTATGCAGTGTGTGCCTTGTAACTGAAAGTGATATCAAAAAGAAAAAAAAAATCTGTAAAAATACTTTCTATTTTAAGTAAAATGAATCAAATCTGAAAAATATTTTTTTCTGTATTTTGCAAGAAGGGAGGGGTGTGGGTGTATGTGTGTACACAGACATGCCTCCATGTGTGCATGAGAAGGTGGAAATCAATAGAGATAAAAATGGAGACAGAAGAGTGCACAAATCACAGCAGTCATCAGTTTCCTGAGTGGAAGAAGCTTGTAGAGCCAATCATTTTCCAAGTCATAAACTTCTCTCAGAAGACAATAAGAATTTTTTCCGTAATTCTCAATCACACTCATCTCTCCATCTCACAAGACCAGCTGCATTCAGAGAAGCTTAATAAGGTGGTAGAAGCAATATAAGATACAGTAATTCTTTAAAAACAATCACTTGGGCTAACTTTTACTCTGATTAAGTGTCACCTGAAAAAATTAATTCACAGTGTACTTTTTGTTTTAATTTTAAAGGCTTCATTAATTATCTCTTTCATTTATGTTTTTTAAGAAAAAATATGCTAATAGCAATATTTCACTTTTGTTGTGAGTGAGGCAGCCCAATAATTGATTTTGATCCCTGTTACACATCTGTACTTTCTGTTCTGGCTACACAGTTATAGTCATATTCAATTATCAGATGCTGATCCTGAAACAATGGAGATTATTTTTTAAGTAGAAAGTAATTGGTAATAATTTGCATTAAAATAGCAATACAGAGTGAACAGAATGTAAGTGCTCAAAACATCATACACATGGTCAGAAAGTAAATTATAAATGGAGAGGAGCAAGAACATTCTTTGAATACTACAGACAACAAAAAAGAACCACCAACAGGAAAATACTTAAGACTATTATTTCATATTTGTGTCTGTCTCATCAGAGGAAGCAACCATCATTTTCACACTTCTTCCTTATTAAATTGTTTTCTTCTAGGTAGTGTCAACTGGTTTTCTAGGTCTACCACAATCAGTATTATGGAATCAATGAGAATATTTTTCCTGAGGATTTTTAAGGCCACAGAAAATTTGTGATAATCTACATAACAGAAAGCAACTCATTCTTGTATCCAGTCCAACTGATGTGTCAGAAAGCTCTCCTGCAGATGGGCAGCTGTTTGTTTCTCTTTTTTGTTTGGTCCTTTCTCAGGAATTTCCACATTATCCTCGAAACGAAATAACCTAAATGAAATATTAAATACAAAATTGAAAAAGTATTTATATCTATTTTTTTTAACCCAATGGAAAACATCATTTGATGATAACTATATAAACTAGGTTTTTAAATGACTGCATAAGCCTCCCACTCATGTCATTATTTTGAATGTCTAAATTATACCTTAATTAAATATTCCAGGAAAAATACATGGTTGAACGCTCAATGAAGAGCAAACTCATGTTTGGTACACCTCAGATGTCTGGAATTAAGTTTTCCTGCTGAAACAAGAACATTTTTCAAGCTGACTGTGAGAGTTCATGTCTTCATTTGGTACTGAGGTTAATTTCAAAGAGAAGCTAGGGGCAGCTAATAAGACTGATGCTCAGGTCATTTCTTATGCATAATAATATTGAATCTGAGTGTGACAGGATGCATTTATCTTCTCTAAAACTTACTTTGCATCAGAACTCTGATCTTTACATAGGTCAGAATCACGTTGACTATCTTTTTTTTTTGAGGAAGAAAAGGATAGAACAAAAGTGCAGACCTACTTATTTATTTGTATGCCCATTAAACTGTTGGATTTAATTAGAGTGCTAAGCAAATAGCTTGAATGTTCTACCTATATCTATCCAGTGCCTTATCTTACCAAGAGAAGTAAAATGGATGACTACAATAATTAACAGGTTTATATTTTCTGTATCAGTTGAACAGTAGAGGAAAGCACATTTCAGTACTTTTAGAAGCAAACTTCATTACAGATGTCTGAAGTGGATCTGAATATAGCTACTTTGCTGTGTCATTAAAAAAATGAAGTTGCAGTAAATATCAGTGTCTGCCAGGTTGTAGGTAAGAAAATAGTTCAGAAAGACAGGAAAAAAAAGAGGAAAAAACCATAGATCAAATCTAATTTGAAGCATCTGTAGAAGGACTGAACTCAGTAAGTACCCAGTTTCAAGTTTGGTAGAGGAAAGGAATGGGACACATCAATTCCTTCATGCTAAAAGGCCTCCAGTTCCCAGTAGACTTTGATTAGAGGTTACCTACAGGGAGGTGCTTTTTTTAACATTCCAGCATGTCACCATGATGACCCCTAGAGAGAAAGCCAATTAATGACAGCTATAAAACTTCATAAAAGTTTTATTTAAAAGCTGTGCAAACCTGAAAACAAACAAAACCTTGTGAAATAGATAGACACTAGACTGTGTGAGTTAAGTGAGCTGGTGACACCAAAGAGTTAACAATACCAACAAGAAAGAAATTCCAATTCACAGCATTATCAGTATTTTAAGCTCCAGACAGCCTTGAAATATGTTCGTACAAGTTTAAGTCATCAAGTTCCATTTCTACTAGACAGGAGTTTTTAAGAGCTATTTCCACTTGATTCAATTGATTTACATAATTAACGGTCCCTGAAGAGGGGACCAGCCACTGTCTCTTTCTCCAGTCTACACTAGGGAACCCAAGTCCCTAAATGCCTACTTATTTTTATTCCTTTATATTTCATGTATTTAATTTACATTTCTCTGTTAATTTCTGAATTACTGTGGTTAGTTAATAGAAGCCAGAGCTATTAACAGATAGTAGGTTGCATAAGGCAAGTTCTTACATGCCACATAGCAGGTTAAATTGGACTGTTACTCTCCAGGACAAGCCTGAATGAAGACTCTGCAGGAGAAAATTGAAGTTAAAAGCTCTGGATGCTCTTCTGCGGCAAATGGCAGCAGCCTGACCCTGCAGGACTGGTTCTCCCTCGCAACAAAATGCGATAAAATAAATGCCTCCATAATTAGAAGAATTAGTGCTGTCTTGTCTCCTGTGTGTCTGTGTCTCAGTCATAAGAGCCAAGTACTATGTGTCAGGTGCAGACATACTGTGTATAGGGTGGAGGTTGAGACCTTCAGCAGTCTAGCAGAGTTTTTTCCACTTGCCCTATGTAGTTCTCAAGCTCCCAAATTATATAAGAGCAGTTGCTTCCAAGCTGAATAGCTTCCCTCCAGTTTAGAAGGGGGCTACTCTTTGAGGAGCCACACTCGCTGTGACTAGATGATTGTGAGAAAAAAGGCTGTTTCAGCTTGACATATAGACAAGGCAGGCAACTGCAGTCTTCCATGCCCTCTGTCTCAAAGGGATGCTTCAAACACTGAGAAAGTTTTCATCACCAGGGAATCTCTAAGAAGCTGTGAACTCACCTGGAAGTTTTTTTCTTCATTCAGGTCACCTAGAATGTCTCCTTCCCCCTCCACAAGTCACTATTTTCACAAAATCTTTCAAATGCAATTATCTCAGAGATTGTATCTTTCCACCCAATCAGACAGCAGGTTGGAGAATTTCCATAGGAAATCAGCCTAAAGAGCACTAGAGTTGAATAGGCTCTTATTGGATGTGTCTGAGTAAATATGGTTCAAGTGGCTTCTGGAATGTAAGATCCTCCTCTGGACCAAGGCATGGTAATTGACTGCTCATCAGCAATCATTAATACGGGATCAGGTTTCATAACTACGCTGCTCATCAGTTTTCACACTGAGTTTATATGCATTTATTTATGCTACACCTATGCATTAAGCAGCCCATCTAATTTTTTTTTTAAGCAATTCATTTATACACCTTCAAAAAGTATATTTTCAAATGCCAGCTAAGTTGTGTACAGGATATTAGAAGCCATATTCAGTCTGGCTGTAAAACAAGGGTGACTCCACTAAAGATCCATCCATCTAAGCCAAGAATTTCAAGAGTCTCCGATCTTCAGAAATACTATATGCATCACTAATCTCAAACTCTAAAACTAACCTGAAGAAGTCTTGGTTCGATCTTTCACTTTCCACAAAAGCCAATTAGCACAGGTAAATGAATGCAGTTGTCCTTTTGTGGCTCTTTACACCCACTCCACTCCATACCTGGCTCATATTGCTGCCCACGGTGTCCTCCAGTAGGACACTATATGACTCACAGTCATGCAGGAGTCTTAGACAGCAAGGGGTTAAACTCAGGGAGCTTATCATACTCAGAAAGTATCTTCAATGTGATGTACCTCCAAATTACAAAAACGAGAAAGCTGCTAGAAAATTCACACTCCACTAGAAAATTATACTTTGTCTACTGTAATTTTTTTGCTTTTGTAAGATACATTAGTAAATACAACACATTTTTTGACAACTACTAATGAGTTGTATTTCTCTGTTAGGGTGCAACCAAGAACTATGGACTTTTATCCAGAGACTTATTTAATCTTCAGGAAAAAACATGTACTTTAACTATCATAGTTTAATTAAAATCATTCTCTGACGTGCATTATGTGAAAGAGTTTAACAAACATATCTAAGGCACTAAAACTGTGAAGCTGTAACAAAGGGGGAAAAAAGTCTAATGAACAACTGGAAGTGAATAAAGAAAATGACAGAAGTGCTTAATGTTCAGTCTGGGACAGGGTGTGATATTTAAAATAAACAAAAGTATCAGAAAAGAATTCCTACCTGCATGCATTTCCAGTACCTGACTCTGCTGGTACTTGCTGGTTTTGTAAGCGTTGACTTTCTGGATTCACTGATAACACTGAGTTAGTAATTCTGCGTGGAAGGGTGAGGTACAGGCGTTTCCAGCCGTATCCTTCAGATGACAGATTTATGGAGATACTGCATTTTAATGCAATCTTATGTTTATGATTTAGCCGTACAATGTGCCCTATTATTGTCATTTACATTTATTGTCAGTGAACTCACCCTGCTAACAGGTGTTTATCCTGCTGAGAGATACAAAATGATGACTCAAATATTAACAGCTTCACAGCAGATGAGGCTCCTGAGCTCATGTCTTGCTTGTACCAGAAACCTCTCTGGAAGACAAGCTCTGCACTGGGTTCTTCCTAGGAAGGCATATCCCAGACAGGTCAGTTTGTACAGAGTGGTTGACCTAGAATGTCTATTATTTTGATAATAATATTCAAGAATAAAATAATTCAAAAAATTCAACACAAGCAGGTCATCCTGAAGCAGGTTTAAAATTCTGATTGTTTGTATATTGTATTCCAGGTGCATTTGTACATGCTTTCCCTCTCTCAGAGGTCGTGAATAACAAGATTAGGTGCACCAAGCAAACCAGTATAAATCCACTACCTTTGATTTTACTTGCTGCGCCTGTTCTTCAAAAAGTCATTGCTTGCTATTTTGTAGTTTTCAACCCTCTATCTTTACTTTGCATTACACAGAATCACAGAATCACAGAACAACCAGGTTGGAAGGGACCCATCGGATCTTCTAGTCCAACCATTCCTATCTAACACTAAACCAAGTCCCTCAAGACCTCATCCACCCTTGTCTTAAACACCTCCAGGGAAGCTGACTCAACCACCTCCCTGGGCAGCCTATTCCAATGCCCAATGACCCTCTGCGTGAAAAACCTCCTCCTAATCTCCAGCCTAAATCTACCCTGGCGGAGCTTGAGGCCATTCCCTCTCGTCCTGTCTCCTGTCACTTGGGAGAAGAGGCCAGCTCCCTCCTCTCCACAACCTCCTTTCAGGTACTTGTAGAGAGTAATGAGGTCTCCTCTCAGCCTCCTCTTCTCCAGGCTAAACAACCCCAGCTCTCTCAGCCACTCCTCATAGGGTCTGTTCTCCAGCCCCTTCACCAGCCTTGTCGCTCTTCTCTGGACTTGCTCCAGAGCCTCAACATCCTTCTTGTGCTGAGAGGCCCAGAACTGGACACAATATTCAAGGAGCGGCCTCACCAGTGCTGAATACAGAGGGAGAATCACCTCCCTGGACCTGCTGGTCACACCGTTTCTGATACAAGTCAGGATGCCATTGGCCTTCTTGGCCACCTGGGCACACTGCAGGCTCATATTCAGTCGACTGTCGACCAACACCCCCAGGTCCCTCTCCTCCTGGCAGTTTTCCAGCCAGGCTTCTCCCAGTCTGTAGCTCTGCCTAGGGTTGTTGTGCCCCAAGTGCAGGACCCGGCATTTGGCCGTGTTAAACCTCATGCCGTTGGACATTGCCCAGCGGTCCAGCCTGTCCAGGTCCCCCTGCAAAGCCTCCCTACCCTCCAGCAGATCGACACTTGCACACAGCTTTGTGTCATCTGCAAACTTGCTAAGGGTACCCTCAATGCCCCATCCAGGTCATTGATGAAGACACTGAACAGGACTGGACCTAGCACTGAGCCCTGGGGGACACCACTTGTCCCTGGCCTCTAGCTGGACTTAACACCATTTACCACCACTCTCTGGGCCCGGCCATCCAACCAGTTTTCTACCCAGGAGAGTGTGCGTCTGTCCAGGCCAGAGGCTGACAGTTTCGCAGCAGAATGCTGTGAGAAACTGTGTCAAAGGCTTTACTGAAGTCCAGAAAGACCACATCCACAGCCTTTCCTTCATCCAGCAGCCGAGTCACTTTGTCATAGAAGGTGATCCGGTTGGTTTGGCAGGATCTGCCTCTGGTAAACCCATGTTGACTGGGCCTGATCACCCGGTTCTCTTGTAAGTGCTTCATGATAGCACTCAAGATCACCTGTTCCATGACTTTCCCTGGCACTGAGGTCAGACTGACTGGCCTGTAGTTCCCCGGATCCTCCCTGTTACCCTTCTTGTAAATGGGAACTACATCAGCCAGTCTCCAGTCCAGAGGTACCTCCCCAGTCTTCCAGGACTGCTGGAAGATGATGGAAAGGGGTTTGGCCAATACATCCGCCAGCTCCCTCAAAACCCAAGGATGTATCCCATCTGGCCCCATGGACTTGTGGGTGTGCAGCTGGCCAAGCAGGGCTCTGACCACCTCCTCTTGGACTATGGGAGCCTCATATTGCTCCTCTGTTTCCTGGGTATCTACACAGAGGGAACAGTTTTCTTTACAATTAAAGACTGAGGCAAAGAAGGCATTAAGTACCTCAGCCTTCTCCTGGTCCCCTGTCACTGCTGTTCCCTCTGAGTCCAAAAGGGACTGTATGGTCTCCCTTGTCCTCCTTTTACTGTTAATATACTTATAAAAAGATTTTTTATTGTCTTTTGCAGACTTAGCTAATCTGATCTCTAGCTCAGCCTTAAAAGTGCAGGATAACTGGCTCTTGCAGGAGTTTAGTTTGAGAAATATGTTAGAATTTGCTTTTTCCCAGAAAGCCAGTGTCATTAGAATAGCATAATTCAATCACGCTGCACACATGCTTTTCATATTTTCCCCTAACAGTTTATTTCTGTGATTCTGCTACCTCCAGTATTGTGTCAAGTAGTGAAGTGTTTGCAATTATACATACATATGAAACAGTGACAAGTGCTCAATTGTTGCAAGACTTCCTCACTAATATGTGAACATTAACTATGCTTTCAAAAAAACTTTTTAACCCTTTTATTAAAGGCCACGTGCTCTTCTGACAACATCCATGAACTGGTTGTTCCAGTCTGTCCCCTCTCTGCTAATTTATTACAATTTATTTCCTCTCTTAGACAGATCCATGTTTTCTCCAAAATTATCCTCTCCCTTACTTTAATAAAATTATGCCATTAAACACCAGAAAACTAGTAAAAGGCTTAAAAGAAACAAAACTGGAGTAGATGTAACACTAATTAAAAGGAATAAATCCCCAGACAGAGAAACAGAGGAGGTTATGCTAGTATCTTCATCTAGGATCTTAATGTTCTCACCTTTGTTTTATTTTTTTTTAATTCTGTGTCTTCACATACCGAAGAATTACTGAGAATCAAAAGTAGTTTCTATGTTCCCAGCAGGAAAGAGAGAGGAAGAAAAGGTTAATTCTGAGTTTATCTTTGAGAGGCATAAGAAATATGTTACGAGATTCACAAAATCATCCTAAGCTACATGTAGGACTATAAAACTGCCAGGGGATCTCATTGGAGAGTTCTTGAAACAGTTCAGCTTCTACACATATCCACCACTAAGCTTAGTCATACATCCTTTGTGGACTTGGTAACTTGTTAAGAGCCTTTCGTATAGCTTAGGCACTGTCTGTACTTTTTATGCTGGATTTTCTTAAGAAAACCCATAAAAAATGGAGAGCCCTTATAAAAAAAAAGCATAACTCTGCTAATGACAACTTTTGGGAAAAGTATAACTCTGATAACTTAATCCTAAGCACTAAAGATATTTTAGAAATCACTGTTTGTGTAGAACTGACAGGAAAATAGACTTCTAGTTTGTATTTGATTGCTGCTGCTATTGAAATGTAGCATTTCAGTGAAGTTTGTGGCTGAAATTTAAGATTTAATAAGATTCAGTCACTTTAGACTGAGGGTCACTCTATGTATATGCAACTTCAAACTGCAAGATCCTACAATATTTCTGCTTGTACAAATGTACAGTACTAACACGAGAAAAAATATTAGAGTGATATGTCTGCAGAAATGTATTGATTTGTGGCCAGTGTTCTGGCAATATGAAGGTGAAGTATGGTACCCGTTTAAGTAAAATTTTGAAAAAATAATGTTATTGCTAATGGCCTTTCCTGTAAAGGTTCATACACAAAAGCAGGGTCTAAACCAGAGTATGAGTACTTCCCCTCTCTCCTTGTTTTCCCAGATGTGGACTGGTGGCAATCTTATTACATCTTCTTGCTGTTCATTGTAAGTAATGAAAAAAAAGAGAAGTTGATAAATTATGAGCTGCTCTGAATGTCTCTTTTTTTTTTCATCTGAGTTTGTATTACTAGGACAGTGCACATATACTGTTAGGAGAAAGTCCGGTGGGAGAACAGTGAAGATTTTTTTACTGAGTGCACTCTTCATTCTGTCACTGACCAGTTACTGGCACCACAGTGTTATCCCTTATTGCACTCATATATTATATTCTGAAGAAGATATTGTAGTATTCTGTCAATAGAGCACACTCCTTCAAGCTCAGAATTTAACTTTGGTAAATAAAGTACATAAAGTCTCACCTCTTTTCCATTTGTGCTCATATTGATTTTTTATTGATTCCTCAGAATTTCCAAAAGTAGTTCATCATAGTCACTCAAGAATACACATTTGGAGATAAAAAAATTAAAACTAAAACTTAAAAAATACTGAGTAACATTCTTGTCACCTACAACTTATTTAAACTTTTTCAAGTTTTAGTGGATTGTTTTATGACAAACCAGACTGTTTAGTACGTGTGTGAGTAACTTTATCAGTATCCTCAAAGTAAAACTCATTTTATTTTGCATTTAAAAAAACCAAAGCAGATTACATATAGCTATTCATGCAAAATACTTCACACTTCCTTAAGCAAAAAAAGACGGTGATTGCAAATTATGTCATGGAAGAGTCAGGGGCGGGGAAAGACGGAAAACAAGAAAAAAAATCCGGCATTTTTAAAGACTTTTTAGAATTCAGTGTATATGAATAATCTGTCTCTATGGCAAGTATTTTCATACTCACTAACCTATTTAAATGGTTTAGACTCTGTAAAATCCAAAGGCTTTCTACGAAACAAGGACTCAAGGATTCCACGGGATGACACTTAAAATTTTGTATGGGCTAAAGTTTAAAAAAGAAAGGTATAAAAATGGCAATAATAAAAATACTGAATGGCTTAACAGAGAGCCATAAACAATGTTCCAGGTAACATAATACTCAAAAGACACTTATAATGCTAGTCAATGCGGACTGCAAAGTGCTTTCTTGAATACAGGAGTCAAAACAACCTTCGAGTCATAGGCTGTATTGCCATAGTCACCTTTTAATTTAATGGATAAGTGTACTTATCAATCAACTGCTTGAACCATTTGCAGACTGGAGGAGGGCTTAGTGTTGGCAAGCAGAAAGATTGTCTCTACAACTGAAGGAAAAGCTTCAAAGACCCAAAAAAAGCAACGTAGTTCTTGGGACAAGAAGTAAAACAAACAAAATAATAGAGGCAGGAATGAGATCAAAAGGTCTAAACAGAAGTACAAGATGAGACAAGAACAGATGTCTGGAGAGCAGCCACGTTGCTGCAAAACATTTCTTAGCAGGCAATGGAGACTACTCAGATTTGTATGATGAAGTCAGTGTCACAGCTGCAGCGTCAGACCCAGAATAAATGAGGAGTGTATAGCTAGGGTGTGGGAGGCAGGGAGACAAAGAGATTGAGCCATATTGTGTGATATAGTCGTAGTCAGCCAGATGTACAATCCATTTCATTCAAGCAAGAGTTGCAGGCATCTGTCAAGGCAACAGCCCCTCCATGGAGCTTCCTCCTATCTGGCTGACGGATGGCTTCAGAGTTGCCAAACATATCTGTTCATCAGTAGAAAAGCAACACGAAAAGCCATTCCTTATTAACCTCCTCAAACAATTTGTTCAAAACCCATTTCTAAAAGCATGTCAGGTAGAATAATCTGGACCACAAATCATTTTTCTTCCCAGATATCCAGAGTTCCTTTTATCCATTACTTTAGTATCAGACCACCAGACTTCCTAACTAAATCTGAATAAGCCCGAATAAAATCAAAATCTGAGGTGCTTGGGCAAAATACATTAATTTCTCAAAATCAGCAGAAATGTAATCTGTGAGGTTTTCTTTAATGTTAAAGAAAGCAATGGAACAAATTTTTTGCTTTCCTGATCTACAAGGGAAAATTTCATCCACTTGTCTGTTACAGTTTCTCTGTGGTTGTTACCATGGAGAATTAAGAGAATAATTTCACAACATGATTCCCACATAGATTCCCAGTTAGTCAAAAAGATAATGAACAGAAACTCTAAGTCTAACACTGAATATCTGACAAATCATACTTGCTACCAATCATATCATAGATAAGACCTGTACATGGACTGCCTTTTTATATTTGACCCTGCTGTTAAACTTACAGTGCTAAAAACAATGTAGACTAAGGTGGTCAAGGCAACAAATCCAAAACATTTGTATCCTTCCTGGGGATCAAGTTTAAAGAGGATGTATAATCCACCAGACTATTTGATCCTTTTTCATTACTACAAGGAGCAGAAAAGGTAATTCCTACTTGTTAATTCTGTAAATAAGAAGACAAAATAGAAGTCCGACTCTAAGAATATATCCCAAGAGGCACTCGGAGCAATTTTCCTTAAAAAGGACAATCTTTCTAAGGATTATAGTTCACCACTTCCCCAAGTCCTCCCACAGAGATGATATTCTTTCAGCAACCTCACATGTTCCTGACCATTCACATTTGAAGCTTTAGTGCCATTGACTGCTCTCACTTTTTCAGGGATTAACCTGATTTCAATGAGGTGAGCTTGTGTTCTGCAAGCTTAGAGCATAGAGCCTGAAATGTATTTCAGGACCAGCATAACTTCAGTCCATAACTACACAACCCTGAAGTGTCATATCGTTTGTTTCACAGTGCTTTCAAAACAGGACAAGTTTTTAAAATAAGCATCACTAGGCAATGAATCAGACATATGTTTATCTCCCTGAATTGCTCAAGCTTTCCTAACAGGAGAAATTGATAATTTGGGTTTCTGAATGAGGCTTAGCCTCCTTGGATGCTGAACTATGAAAGCCTATCGACATGGGGTATTCTTTCAAAGAGTCACATGAGGGGTTTAACTGTGTGTTTTTCATGTACTATTCATGAGCAAATGCCTGCCTCTGCATTTTGAACTGAGGGGGATCTGGGCAAAAGTGTATGTACTTACTTATACATATTCTTTTTTAATGTATATATTCTGTCAGAATTCCTTTAGTTTACTAAAGTCATTTATATACATTGGCTGCAGAAGAGTAAATTCTTTCTCGAGAAAGGGATATGATGTGGGTAATACCTTGCAGGCATTCCCTGCCCTCTTCCAGACAATTTTCTGATTAATTTGAAATTGAAATGATTGTTTAAGGTATCTAACAACACATTTCCACACAGACATGCCACATTGCCAAAGATATATGCCAGGGGCCACATATTCCATGATTATAGATAGGCCCCTTTTGCACACACCCTGATACTTTTTCAATGAGACTTCATATGAATGGTTTTTTTTTTTCTTAGATTGAGTTTACTAAAAGAAAGACTACTGTAAACCGAGAACAACTCCTATTATAGCAACTTTTTACGTTGATAAACTAAATCTAATTTATATCCTTTATTACTCAGCTTAGGTCACTGAAAAAAATGTATAATCCTTGATAAATAGAAATCTATTTTTACCTGACTTTTAGAATCTGAAATTCAAAGCTGACACTTATCTGGAAGCCTTACTAAATTAGTTGTTTATATTGAAAAGCTTTCTATGCTCTAGCACATTAAACTTCTGAATGCCCTGTAACCTTTTTTATTATAAGTGTACACTGTTTATGTGGGAGATCAAAAGCCTTTCAAAAATGTGTTCTCTTATTTATTAACAAGTAGTCTTCCTGATTCCAGCAGCAAATTGGAGTTTAGTCATATTTTAGGGTCAAACTTTAAGAACTTACATTTGATATAAAACTCTTAATTGCCTATTTGTAACCATTAAAGGAAGCCTTCAGGATAAGAATTTCCAGACCAGATTTTCCATTCTGGATTTCTTGTAATGAATTCAGGCTTCTAAACCATATTTGTATATCTAATCTATGCATACATATAGCAACAATTAATAATTAGAAGAAAACATTTAGAGATATCTTCTTGTTAAATATTTGACCAACTCCTCAGCTAGATCAATTACTTAGACAAAATAGATATACTAAAAAAAAGAAAAAAAACTGAGAAAAACTGAGAAAACCCACTAATCTCAAAGATGCTACTGCAAAAACTTTTTTAAAGTTCATTTACAACAAAATGAGTAGCTCTACTCAGGTAGTGTTCAGCACACAAGCTGACAATAGGTCACTAGCACACATTCTTGTGAAAACTAGTGAGCAGTGTTACTTCAAAACAGTTCTGAGAGAAATGAGAATATATCCCATAATGTTTTAGTGTTTACCACAGTGACAGATGTTCATGCTTATGATCAGGCAGATTTGCAGCCCCGCCTTTGAGTTATATCCAAGTTTGGGCCAGGAGGAATGCAAGGGGGTACGCGTTGTTACCCCACCCTTTAGCCCACAACTTCCTCAGGAAAAAAAAAACAAACAAGCAGTAAAAAAAAATCCCTCATATTATGTTTAAAAGAAAGACATAAATCTTGTATGAGTAAATATATTCTCTGTTTGTTATGTTCATCTGCTTCACCATTCTTTTATTAACTGAAATGTTGGCAGGAAAATTCTAAGTTTCACGCATACCTTCTAGATAACATAACTATCTAGAAAATAAAGCCCAAGAGTGCTGGTTTTACCCATGTCCAAGTAAGTATTAAGATATATCTTCAAATGGGTAGCTTTACAGGCACAGTGCTAAATCCAGTAAAGGTTCAGATAATACTGCCGTTTGAAAAAGTTTCTCAACTTCAGTTCAGCTGTGATAACAGTCTTTATGTGTTCTTTATCCATAGTAAGTACAAGGTAATTTTGAGTTAACCCAAGGTTGAAGGAAGCTAAGCTGAGTTTAACTATTTTGCTTTTCTCTCAGACTTAGAGTGTGTTCTTGAAAAGGCCACATGCAGTAACTCAATCACACTTTTGAAACTTAAGAACATACCTAAGGAATACGATTATAATATTGCCCCTGGCAAAACAATCACTAAAGAATAAATTAAAGAAAGAGATAAGCTCTTCTTGGTATGCAAAACAAAATTTCAAAAATGTGTTAACAAGATATTAGGCAACAAATATGGGTGTTGTGTATGAGTTAGTTATATTTAAAATGCCAAAGGGTGCCTATATGCAAGGATATTATACACCCTGACAGCTGGTTATGATCCATATAGGAATAGCATCACATCACAGTGTAATTAGTTTAGTGGCTAGTGAGTCAGAACAGCAGATACTATAATAATCCCTTACGTAATTTCCATTGTAAGCAAAAGACAGCAAATGTGATCTGTTTTTTCTGAACTTTATCAACCTATCTGGTACAGTAAAAAACAATGTAAGCACAAGAATAGCATCTACCAGCTAGGAATAGGCATCAACATCCAGTTATTTTTGATGCTGCTTGCATATACATCAAAGCCCATTCCTGACTCAAATGGCACAGAATCTATAGGCCTTAAAAGACTGCAAAGTCACGAGTGCTTAAGCTAAGCAGAGGATCAGTGAGAGAGCACCAAAGCTGACACAGCCAAGACTGGGACCTACATTACAATTCACTGTCACAAACACATTTATGTTCCTTCGTTTCAGTTTTGCTTCATCTCTCCCTTTAATCTGATTAATTTACCTTTATCAAGACTGAATTCTTAGCTCCAATACACACTGGAAAAGAAACCCCACCTTCTAAAGCTGTTGAGAAAGATTAAAATGTTTAGAAAAAGAGTATGAAATTAACAGGGTTTTAGTGTCAATTATTAATGGACTCTCTCCCTGAAGAAAACCATCAATTATGTTTCAGTTTCACGTGGGATAATAAAACCCATAGTAAATCTGACCTCCTGAAGTTAATTTATCTTGGATTATAATTTGACTCTTACTGACTGAAGTAGTTAAAGAAGTAACTCTTACTGATTATTCACTTTATAAGCTGAGAACATTGTATGATTACATATACTAAAATACAATAATTACAGATGGTGTTTCTGTGTATTTCCATAATTATACTCAGTTATTATCAAGTAGGCTTATATACTCTCCTTCAAATGGGGTTTCCTAGGGCTTATAAAAGTGACTCCTTGTGAACTCAAGATGGAGACATGTTCAGCCCTTGCTGATGCATCATGAAAAAGTGTAGTGAGTGTTTAATTTGTTTAATTTTAAGGGGATTAAAAGAAGAAATGCTCAAATGACTAAGCACAATCACATTCCTCTGTTGCCACCCCAATATTTTTGCTTATTCCAAGAAAATAATCTTGTACTTCAGGATTGGTGAAAACAGTCAGAACATCTCTGACTTGTGGTTGTTTAGTAACGATGATGAATGATGAGTATTTTCCAGTTAACTAGCTACTAAAGAAGTAAAATGATACATGCCAAACCACCAGTGAGACACATTGACTCATAAATCCCTAACTCCATGGCTCCCTTCTTAACTGGAAAGAAAAAAAGTTATCTGGAATTATTGCATAAAAGCATGTGTTAGGCTGCGTGTATTTTGAGAGCAGAAGCAATGAGAGACAGCATCTGTGTGGGGTAGGAGTGAGGAAATGAGAAAAGATGGGGTTGCATGTTGCAAATCAAGGCTTGGGGCATGAAGCAGATTTCTGGAAGACACTGTTACTGCTAGAGCTTTTTTTTTTTTTCTACACATCATCAAACAAAATTTATAAGCTGAGCTCTCAAAGAAGAGATGTTCCTCCAAGAGACAAGGAACAGTTCTGGGTTCAGTGCCCTACAGTGCCATGTCCCCAAGGTGAGTTACAAGTTTTCCTTGTTCTTGCCTCCTTACATGAATAACAATATTTTCGCTTTTGCGCTTTGTTTGTTTAAGAACAAGAATCATATATTTCAGCAGGCAACCAGGTTAAAAAATCTTAAAACTACAAGGAGATTTGGATTCAAAATAAGCACAAGTTGTACGGGGGCAGGTGGGACACAGATGAGTGTGTTCTTATGACGACATTCAAGGAATCATTTGATTAACACAATATTTTGATGAATCATCCTTGCTGAGGTGTAGTATGAAAAGCAAAGGTATACTCACGTTCAAAAATGGAAGCCAGCTGCAATTGTTGTTGCACCAGGGTTTTATTCTCCCTTCTTAAATAAGTTATCCAAGAGGTGCTACCTCCGTTGTTGATGAGCTTAGCCTTGGCCAGTGGCAGGTCTGTCTTGTAGCCTGCTGGCACAGACGTAGGGGAAGCTTCTAGCAACATCTCATAGAAACTAGCCCTGTAGTCCCCTCCCAGTACTGAACTAACAAACCCTTGCCATGTATGCCTATAAGCTGTGTGTCCTTTATAAAGCTATATTACTTTGTAAAGGGAAAGTTTCTGCTATATTACTAATATTTTGCTGTATTTCCATTATATTTTTTTCTCTACAAGGAGAGAGGAGGAGTATGAGATTCTGCTATTTGTGATAAATGTTTTTCTGTAGAACTTTATCATGATAAAGAGGAGGAGGAGCAACTGGAAATGGAAGTGTGTGGTACCAGGAGGATATCATCAGCCATAAGGAGAGAAAAGCTGTGCTGGCTTTTCTATGCAACATGCATTTAAACGGGAAGTCAAGGGCCTTAAAAGACCCTATCTTAAAAGGTCCTAGGAGGACCACCAGAAGGTGGATGCCAGCCCATTCGGGATGCTAATATGCAACGAAACAAAACCAAATTATTACTTTGAAATTGGTGCTGTTCAAAGGGCATTAAAATAACATTGTATTGTTTCCTAACAAGACTATCCAAACAAACTTCTCCACAACCAGACTCTTCAGTCCCTCAGTTGACTCTGCACCTATGGATAGATGCTGTCTTCATCTTACTTTCCAGAGAGTACAAGGAGTCCATGTGGCTTATGATTTATGTGGCTCTGGCTTATGACTGGTAATGCTGACATCATTTGTAGGCTTAAATAGAAACTGAAATGCACATCCCACAGCAAAAGTCTAAAAAGCTAAAATGCTAAAACTGTCTGAGATTCCCAGGTTGCTTTTTGGTTTTGGGGTTTTTTTGTGATCTTCCTTAGCTATGAGCTAGGTATGCAGATGTACTGAAAGAGTTACCAGCACTGTTTGGGTACTGAAGTGCATTGTGCTGTAGTGTCTGGAATTAGAAAAGAAGCAGCAATTCTGAGAGACTGCTTTAGGATATGCATGAGCTCCCCTCTCCCTCTGTGCAAAGCTAGCTCTGCAGTTTCAGAAAAATGTAATGATCCCTCTTTCTCCATTCATAGACGTACTTCCATGCAAGTGTACACACACATGTACGCACACACAATCGTCAGAAATGTATCAGAAATGGTGTGACCAGCAGGCCCAGGGAGGTGATTCTCCCTCTGTTCTCAGCACTGGTGAGGCCGCTCCTTGAATCCTGTGTTCAGTTCTGGGCCCCTAACCACAACAAGGATGTTGAGGCTCTGGAGCAAGTCCAGAGAAGAGCGATGAAGCTAGTGAAGGGGCTGGAGAACAGGCCCTATGAGAAGCGGCTGAGAGAGCTGGGGTTGTTTAGCCTGGAGAAGAGGAGGCTGAGAGGAGACCTCATTACTCTCTACAAGTACCTGAAAGGAGGTTGTACAGGGGAGGGAGCTGGCCTCTTCTCCCAAGTGACAGGGGACAGGACAAGAGGGAATGGCCTCAAGCTCCGCCAGGGTAGATTTAGGCTGGAGATTAGGAGGAAGTTTTTCACGCAGAGGGTCATTGGGCATTGGAATAGGCTGCCCAGGGAGGTGGTTGATTCCCCTTCCCTGGAGGTGTTTAAGGCACAGGTGGATGAGGTCTTGAGGGACTTGGTTTAGTGTTAGATAGGAATGGTTGGACTAGAAGATCCGATGGGTCCCTTCCAACCTGGTTGTTCTATGATTCTATGATTCTATGATCATTTGTGTAAAGTAAAAGCAAGAAATGAGGAAATCCTGAACTGCCACAGTTCAGCCTCCCAATGTTATTTTCTTGCCCACTACTTACAGGTTTTTGCAGATTCTTTCTAAATTGATCAAATAGTTATTGTTTGCCAATAATCATAATAATTAATGAAACTTATTTTTTAAAATGGAAAATCTGATTTATCTTTGTATTTAAGAAGATTCGTTTTAGATATGTTTTTGGAAAAAGGTGTTTCCTATGTGGCCTGCTTTTCTTACTCAGAGTTAAAAATTTTTCAGCGACATTTAAGCATTTTAATAGGCAAAAGGTAATTTATTGCCAAGAGCAAAATTTTTAAAACATTTGAATAAGCCTGCTGGTAGCCTCAAGAACTTTCAGGAGAGATAAAAATACAGCAAAAACTCTTTCTTTCATTCCTGTTCCACTCCCCTTTATCCTCTTCCCCCATTCTCCTTCCAACAACTTCCAACAAGCGTGAAGTATTGTAGTACTTACAACAGAAGTTCTCTCGTTTCCAAAATATTAGTTTATCTCTGTCAGCTTGTATATCTCCTGTACTGCTGCCATTTATCTTGCTAAATGAACTCTGTATCCTCAACATAAATGGATGTACTTAAACTTTACTCAGTGTTTTGACTGAGAATGTTCCATTTCTGCATTCCTCTTGCTTGAAGTTGTCAGAGGAGAAACTTAATTCTGCTACAAAACAAAGACCTTTTGATATTTTTTCTAAGCTGTTGCTGAGTGATTTTTGCATGTTTACCATTAAGCAAGCCTGCAAGAAATATAACAGAATTGTAAAGCATCATGGTATTAGTGTAATAATAGGAGAGAAAAAATTGTCTACAAGAATACAACTACAAGAATACAACTCGTTTCTCACCATTTCAGTCATCTGCATGTTGACTACAACAACACACAAAAAACAACATATTTGAGTGTGTTGATATTTTTAATTCGTTCTATTCTTCTTGGTCAAGTTCTTTTCCATACATTCATCACATTGTATTACAATTTACTGGGAAAACGTAAAAATACTCGTTGAATATTTAATTTATAAGAAAAACAATCACCCCTTTTTATGTCACAATAACAGGTCCAGAAAAGGGCTCATTTTTCAAATATTGTATTTTTTCTTTTTGGTTATGAGAAAACTATTGTTGGTGGGTAAAATAAAAATGCTGAAGTAACTTACCTCTGTAAGTGTTTAGTTAATGATGTCATATGATCTCAGCATCCATAGAGAAATGAATACAGGATATAGATATGTTAAAGCAGGTAAACTGAAGATAATAACAGAGCTTGGAGCAGAGCTGATCAGGTAACAAAAAACCCTCTTCCAAGCAGTTTCAGTCAGATTTGTTTTCCATTTTTAATCAAAGTTTTCCTTCAAATCTTTTGAAGCTTCTTCTTGTAATTTCTCCCCATGCCTTACTTCCAATACTTGGAATATAATTAAAAAAAGGCTTGATTTGGAAAAAAATTACGGGAGTTTTTTGGTTTGCTTTTTTTTATTCCAGTGAGCCAGTCAGAATCTGAAAAAATAAAATTGAAAATCATTCAGCTTCAAAGAAAATTTATGCTAATCAAAAATTACTTTTTTTTTCAGCTGGCCCTGAATGACTTTGTGAGTATTACAATCTTTATTCAGTTTTAAACTGTCTACTCCTCCACCCCTATAATTACTACAATGTTTTTACTACAGTAATGAGTGTCAGTGACCTGCTTCATAGTTTAAGATGAAATGGACGCTTACTTTTAAACCAGTCTTCATTGACTACACTAGGAATGAGACTTCCAGGCTGAAGTACTGTGAATCATATCTTAGATCATTTTAATTTCTTTTACTAAGTTCAGACTTTTCACTAGAGAAATTTAAATATCCCAAGTGCTTCCTGTTCTTTACTTTGAGTCAGACTAAGTTTGTTCTGTAGTTATGTAGGACAGTTAAAACAAAGGTGTCTCTCATTTATACTACTCCTGAAGAATTAAGTATGTTTTTTTCCAGAAGTCTAGCCTTTTCTACCAGTACACTTTGGAGACTGGAAAGTTCTATTCCCAATCAACAAATTGAGAAATTCATCATCAATTTTGCATTAACTTGTAACACAGATAGATAGGTACTGTAATGCTTAAGAAAGAACATAACATAGTAAATACAATTTGAAAAATCCTGGAAAAGAAATCCTAGTTCTTTCCTAACATTGCACACCCCTGATCCTCCCTCCTAGCTTGCGCATTAATTTACAGATGAGACAGCCTGCTTGCTTCAGATGAAATTCCCTTTCTTGATCATAAACAGAATTTAAGACATTCATTGCAGGGCTCTTGAGAGTGGTGTTGACCTGGATCAAGTAGGTCAAAACAATATACACTGTCTCCTGAAGTGAAGGGGATGACGATGTTCTATAGATGTATTGTACCCAAGGTAAAACCCTGTTTTAATCCTGAAACAGAATGTAAGTTTCTTAATAATTAAGTAAAATATCTAAATAATAAAGCAAACCCAAAAAAAGTATATTTTTCTAGACAATGAGATGGCAAATTTTAGCATATCCTGTTTAACTGTGTTTGTCTTGCTAAGGAATTATGATTACTAGGTTTATGCTTACCTACTGGCTAGGAAAATATATTTCAAAAATTAAAAAAACACAAGCACTTATGCAAAAATATCAATCTTCACCTTGTCTAGTGATGGCACACTTTTTGGGTTCAATTATTTTCATCTTCAGAAATCTGTGAAAATCTACTCCTGCTTATGATTCTGAATTCATTATTTTCTAGTTCTTTCTTTGCTTCTTGCTTCCTTCTCAAACCTTTTCCCAAATGTCAGCTTTGAACTATCCTTTTCTGGTGTTTGGAGGTTTTATTTCACTTAATTTTCTGGTGAAATTCTGGACTCAGAGAAGTCAGTGGCAAATTACACATCAACTTCAAGAGTGATTTCACCCTGGCTTTTTCTATCTTTTCATCTGCTGTCCTCATTTTTTTAAAAAACTCTTCTAAAGACTACAGTTCTTAGATGTGAAACCACCAAGTGACCAAACAAACAAAAACTTTTCACTTACCCTAACATCACAATTAAAATGTGGCAGCACTGACGGAGAAAAAGTTACGTAAGTAATAATGATAACTGGAGAACCAAATCATAACTCTTGCGCCTTTCTTTAGCTCTAGTTCCATTCGTTACCTTCAAGAAATCATTCAGTTCTTCTGTGCCTCAGTTTCCTTCTTTGTAATATGATAATTATCTTTCTCATTAAGAAGCCTTGGCAGTTAATCCAGTAAAAAACCCACTATTGGACTAGTAGTATGTTGCAACAAGACTGAGATAAACTAGGACTTAGTCTGAAACCTTGTGACATTTTTTTTTCCATGGTTGAGCCCTAATTTATTCCTTTGTTCCTTTTCACAAATATGCAGTCTTTAAGGAAGAATGTGTCTACATATCCTTATAAAGATAATGAATACATTTAATTCCAGCATCACCAAAATAGCATAGGAAAAACATAT
Organism: Coccyzus lansbergi; assembly: GCA_033558105.1. Lineage (NCBI taxonomy): Eukaryota > Metazoa > Chordata > Aves > Cuculiformes > Coccyzidae > Coccyzus > Coccyzus lansbergi. Next base: position 1,469,943 of record JAUMJK010000056.1, on the reverse strand, counting down.
CATTTAAATATATGTATATAAAATATGAAATTAGGGCCTGTAAAATTCTTTTTAAAAAATCAAAACAAACAACTTTTTGTCAATATATTTTATCTACTGTGGTACAAATCGTGACAATGGTTCACTAGAATATGTTGTAAAATACCTCTCTATAGACATAATGAGTTCTGACTTGTAGAGCAATTTTGTAGAACTTGGTTTTTAGTTACCTGCAGCTTTGTTTCTCCTTCAAAGCAATGTTATCAAAATATACTTAGAATAAGAAATTTTTCAGTTCCTGAGTAGTGGTCTTGGTCCCATAGCTTGCTAGTTAATTTACATATATTTTGGAAAAAGAAATCTGATGAGAAATTAAATAAATGATTATGCTTTCATAATATATAAATCAATTCCATTCTTTATTAGAAACCTTTTACAAAGAGTATTAGATAATTAAGCTGTTATATAGTAACTCATGCATATCAAATATTTCAGCCAAGAAGGTTAATTGAAGCTCCCTCTTCATCATTGTAAATGTCTTCAAACTGCTTTGACTGGGTCAAGTAGAAACAAAATAGGCAGACTCTAATAAATGTTCTGAACAAATTAATGACAAAAGAACCTAAATGGAATAATATATTTCTTTGCATATTTCTGATTTTAAAAACGTTTTGGTTGGTTGGGTTTTTTTTTTTTTGCTTAACTTGACTTCTAACATTGAGTAGCATGTCCTTATAAATATTCAGAAAAATAAACATTTGGCTTAAAAGGCACCATTACTAAATAAGAACTTCCCACTAGTCACTAAATATTGAACTTTTTACATATTTAATTTTCTTCAATAATTAAGACAAATATAGTTCCATCATTTATTATTCCTTGTATTTACCACACCTTATAGCACAACACATTGACTAAATATATGCACAATTTGGTTACAGTTTAAAAATTAGCTCAGTAGAGACAGATCTTGGTGTTCATACAAGCTACCATCTCAAGCGTCGACCAACTGCAATTTATAAATCTGTGGCAACAGAAACTGAAGGCAAGACCTTTAATTAACATTACTGTTACTGCATGGCAACAGCTCATAAGCATTGATTTCTACAACATCCACTGGATATATATACCACCCATTGTACTTGAATTTTCCTTTACTTCCATTGGGGTGAGTAGACAACAAGGAAAGATTGTGTAGTTTTGGCCTGGAGGAGGGAGGGTAGTGGTGTTGCTTTTTAGTTTTAATTTAGTTTGGACTATTCTCTTGCATGCTGGTAATTTAAAATACACATATCCTACAGAACTCGCTCCCACTAACTTCAGATCTTCTCTAATTGAGCTTCTTTATCTCACAGGTTCCCAGCCCTCCCCCTAGAAAAACTCTTTATTCTTCTTTGCATAATGGTGTAAAAGAATCCCTAACTACTGAACCATGATACAGTCTTTCACTGCATCCTGTTTCTGAGGGAGAAAGCTCTAAATAATTGTCAAAGTATAATGAACATTGCTACTAAATGCTAACTAAATGCCTCACTGGAAAATTTGAAAGGCATTAATTCAAACAGCCGTTTCTCTTTATCTCTTATATTTCCTGGTTCTAATTCCTCTTTTTTTATTTATTACTAAAGTAATTTGCATGAAACAAGCATCTTTGTTTCTTCAATATTCTTTTCTTTTTTCTCATTTAGGGTATCATTCTGCTTCATTGAAAACAATGGTAATTTTACTTGTTGACTTCAGGAAAGTAGGTCTGATTGATAGTGAGAAATGCTGCCTGCCTCCAGGTCCCATGGAAGCCAGAGACCAGGTAACAGCCATCACAATCCTTTCAGATTAAAATCCCTGAAATGCAACTTCCTATGCGTGACAGTGATTTGCTATTGCAGAATCACCAATTACATCATCAAGGATTATGACTTTATGAAAAGAGTAAGTAGGTGGATTTCTAAGTCCACCCCTTCCGCAACTCTCTCTTTTCATGCAAATAGCTCTAATTATACCAAATATTAAGAGAAACCAGAAAATGGATACCAGAGAAAAGCAGAGTACCAAGAAGCAACTTACACACACTACTGGTAGTTCAAAATTTGAAACAGCAGAAATTGTTTATCCATCATTAACTGCTCCAGAGCAGCAAGGAAAATATGAACCATTATTCTTCACGGTAGCAAAATATCTTTTAGTTTGGACTATCAGAAGCTAAAACTCCTAATTATCAGGAAAAGCATTTAGACACTGTGTCAGTGTTTTGTGCGAATACATTTTGTTATTGTTGTAGACTGATTATATTGGAAAAGCAGTGTTTTCCGAAGTTTAGGTTTTGGAGTTTTTTTGCCAGGTTTGCTTATAAGGATTTCATACGTGCATCAATACGGATTCAAACTTCATGCATGTTTGGTTGTTTGTAAAGTAATTCACTGGGTCCAGAAAGTGGAATTTTGATTGTAAAAGTCCTGTCAAAGCCTGTCTGAATCACGGTTGTGCTTTTCATCAGTGTAAACTGTAACCCCTATTTCCATTGGTTAGATGTAATTCCCTGTCTCACACACACAGTATTCTCTCTTTCCTGGGCTCATTCAGCAAAGAAATATTCTCCAAACGCCATTTACATTTTACTACACTTGATATATAGGCTGATGTTCACAAATTATCCAGTCAGAATCTGCCTTAGAAACACCTGTATTTTGTAGCACAGCTCAGAATTTACTGCTTGTCAGGGGAGCATATGACCTACTACAGTGTGTCAATCATGGCCTAAAACCTTTTACTTAGAGCCTTTGAGCTGATTTTCACACTGTTAGAGGAAGTCTGACATCTCATAAAATATAAAAATTAATTTTCACTGCGGGAGAAAAAGAGAAGAGACTGAAACACTACTAATCAAACAAAAGATAACGTAGTATGTATCAGGTCCAGACATGAATGAAGATATTTACAGAATGTTTTAGGGAAAGCAACCTGCTAGCAACAGATAAGACTTATTTTATTGTTGTTTTTTATTTTTTCTAATGTAAATATCTCTTCTCTCATTTGAAGCTTCAGATCTTATATCTGAAGTGTATATATCACTAGATATAAAGTTTTTTAAAAAGAAAACTCTTTGGGTTTTTTTTAATAGAAGAACACTTAAAAACAACTAAAACCAGCTAAAAGAAAGCCAAAATATCTGATTTGTAACAGCTGCAACCCCTCAATAATTTATTAAAAAAAAATTAAAAAAAGAAAGAATATTATTTGAGAAGAATCTGTCTAAGGAAGAAGGTTATATTACTCAAACACTGCAATTACACTCTTTGTCATGATATCTCCCTCCCACACTTTCCAAAAAGATGTGCTGACCTACCCTTCCTGAAGCATTGAAGAGATAACCACATCTTCCTCCGTATTGGGAAGATCCCACTAAAATTCAGGAAAATTATGAAAATAAAATTATGAAAACAGAAAGCAACGATGATATAAATAATAAATAGATGTTTATGTAAATTATTTCAAGTTTAAGAAATGTAATCTCTATAGGAGGAGAGTACAGTGTAGAAAAAGTAATTCCATCTCAATATTATTGGTTTGCTCCTGCTCCTCCATGCTCTGTTTGTTAATTGTAATACATATAAGATATGTAATACATATTATAAGTTATGCCTATATTGTTTTGTGATGCATGCTCTCCAGGTGAACACTGGTCATTTGACAGAGGCCATTTTCCTGCATAACAAGATATTTTTCTACAACTCAGTCCTTAAATGACAACAGATTCCGCAGTTAAAACAAAGGTACAAAGCTGACATTGTTGTGATTCATAAAATCAGGTCATTTGTGACTGGTACATGGACAAATACAGGGGAAAACAAAACTACTTCTAGCCTGTCATAAATTTAAATACGAGTTCTCCAGACATCTATTTTAAAATATTAACATGTATCTTTTACTTGAAACAGAGAAATAAACAATTTATGTATTCAGCAATGCAATAGGACCAATAAGAGAAAAATTTACATGGAAAATAGGTACTGCAAAAATGTAATTTAAATAATTTTATAAAAGCTATTAAAAATTCTCATTTTCAACAACAGCATCCAAAAAAAGGTAATGAAATAACTTTAAATAATATCTATATTTAACTGCTGACCAAAGCCTACTCTAGTTTATCACAGTGGACTTGAACATTTTAGTTTCCTTGTTTTCCTTCTTCTCAATAATGAAGTAAAAATGTGTATTATGAAGAAAAAAAACCCTGTATAACTTACTCACTGTGTATTTCCTTAAAAAAAGATAATTGGATGAAGAAAATAAGAGAAATGGACTTTAAATCATTTCTCTCAAACAGACAACATTTTGCTGCAGATGCTTTAGCCAGTTTTCATTTATTGCAAAAAGTAATTTAATTAATTTATTGGAGAAGACAAAAATCTGTACTATAGCCATTAGAAGTCAACACAAAGAAAATAATTGAGAAAACACTGAGATGTGTTTAATATCTTTGGATAGCAAGATTTTATTTGCTGTCTGTCGTGTCCAGATGGGTTTATTGAAAAGAATCCACAGTGATGAGACAGACGTCATGGACAAGCAGAGTATTCTTTTGGAAATTCATTGAAATTCAGACTCACCTTTAAGTGACAAAAGTTCAGGAGAAAAAATTAGGTGTGGTCTCCCCCCACCCTGTGCACTCAAGATGCACTAAACGCTTTTCCACAACTTTTCGACCAGTATTATCTGCCTCTTTCAGGAGCAATATAATCTTGCCCTCCATAACTTATTTGATTTTCTCCACATAAGATACTTCTGGTACTTCTCTTTTAAATTTCTGACCGTGTAAGAATGAAAGCAAGCTCCATTTAAAAAAGAGATGATCAAAGGATTCATTTCTTATTTCCTTTCTGATGTAGCAAGGAAGATCAAGTCTGTTCAGAAAGACAGCAGTAGAAAGCTAAGAAGGGAGAGTGGGATTGTACCTCAGAGAAAAGAGAGCTGGTTTCTTTTTAAATCTCAGAATTATCTTATTGCTATTACCAGGTCAGAGACAAAGTTCTCAAATATTCTCAACATGGTACCTCTCATAAATTCCATACTTTGATGCATAACTCCCACAGAAAGTGAAAATTAGTGGGAGATATTGGTGGGAGTTAGGAACCAACAGAGCTTTTGGAAGCTAAATCATCAGTTGCTGATTATTTATTTCATTCTCAGTGAGGATTTAAATAGCATACTCTTTGACATGCTCAGATCTGTAGCTACAGATAGCACATATTTCTCCCAAAATGAAAATATACCTTCTTAGTTCAGGCAGTTTCAGCTGCAAAAGGAGAATAATTTTAATCTTTCAACAGCATCATGAAGTCTAGGCATTCACTCATACCCAGTTTCACTAATTTTCTATTAAACTGTTTACAAATCCCAAAAGCATGTTTTTTTTAAAAAAAAAAAAAAAAAAAAAAAAGACTAAGAAATCTCTAACAGCTTCAAAGGGATTAACAGTTCCAGGTATTAATATCTTTTGAATAAAAGCCTTCCTATAGCTATTGGTAGACATAGAAGTATAACACATCCAAATAAGCAATAAGGAACATTACTTATTTCATTTAAAAACTTCTGTAGCAATGGAAATACTAAAGTAAAAATCAAGTCAAACAGAAACGTATTCTCTTCTTTGGATAGTCCTGCTAATTTACCTCATAAAAAAATATCACAAACAACTTTCTGTAAGAATTTAATTTCTTACAAAATCAGCTTTTATAGAAAAACATAACAAATATTCATAATTTGACTGGGTTCTTAGATCTCCTTTTGATCAAAACTGCAGAATCTCTCTGGCTCAAAAATTGATCTATTGTGTTAAAGAATTAGTTTGTTTGCTTTTGGGAAAATGATCCATGCACCATTTAGGCTTAACTTCCATAAATATCAACAACTTTTAAGTGCGTAACTTTAATTTCACCTTTGCCTGATTACGTGTGACCTCAGAAATATTTAATGCAGGCAAAACGAAAAAGTCTGTTCTTATTCTGTAAAGCACACGTCTCACTCAATACACTTCTGTAATTCTTGGTTGCTAGAGTCAGAACTTGGGTTTTTTGATAAATGAGGTTCAAATGTTTTAATTAGAAACCATGTGACCCCCAAATGTTATCCTTCTGTTTTGTCTTGATCTTATGGACTTAATCACCTGCTCCTAAACTCCATCTTTTACTCCAGTCTTCCCTGTCCATATACCCAGAAAAGTTTATATTTCATGTAATGTTTACTTCAGCCACTGTTCTAAATAAAGTATTTGCTAAATTCATTGCTTTGGATACCTGACAGGCAGAATTATATAGTGCTGGGTAAATAAAGACTTGGTCATTGGTTTGAAGAATATTGTATACACATTGAATTTTCATCATTTAGGTAGTTTTACAAACCTGTGATGCAAAAACTTATTCCAAAGCTGAGAGGATCAATACATAAATATATAACTTATACAAAAATATATATTTTAATAAGAATGTATACATTAAATCAAAGATTGACTGAATGGGACCAGAAAGAGATTAAATAAAAATATTTTCTTTACCAGAACACACTCTGATTTTGTACTGAAAGACTTTTGGACTTTATAAGGATAGGAAAAATTTTGTAAAGGATGACTTTAACCTTAAGAACCTCAGGTCTCTGGAAACCTCCATGGTCATGAAGAGAGAGATGGACATCCCTATGGAGAGGTTCAGGACAGTTCCTTGACTGAGGAGCTCACCATTTCCCTGGAGCGTCCTCTCTGCTCACTCTCATAAAGGGAGCCTGAGACAATTGGTCTTGTAAGGCTAAAATGAGTGCTTAACAACACTCCCCCAGTATGTCCTCTTGCCATAATAAAACACAGCTACCCCAAGTAGAGCTCACAAGCACTGAACTTGAGTAGCTCTAACATTTTAGAACGTCAAGATCTTGGAAGCCACTTCTGAAAAGAGTGTTTTTCCACTTAAGGAGAACTAGGTTTCAATTTCAGCAATTTCTCTGATTCTGAAACTGTAATATAAGATATCAAGAGGTATCTTATGCAAGAGACCTACCGTTTTCCCTGCTCTCATCTTTAATACTCTTTGGCTGAAGGTACTGGGAAAAGGAGACAATCAATGTTGTCACTATTGCACAGGAAAACTCACAGAAAACAAAACGAACATCCTTGTTAAAACTGAGATAATTACAAGGAGTAGAAGTTTCCTCTCTAGGAGACGATCTGTTTGTACTCTATAGAATGTTGTTAAGACATAGCATTTCTAAAAATCAGTTATTGTAATTTGATGTTGCTCTTTGCTTTACTCTCTGTGGTCAGATTAATGATCTAGGATGTGATATGAAAATAATGAAATTAGTCTTAATCTCAGCACTAAGTACTCTTTATAATTTTTTCTATTATTTTCCTGGATTTCTGGGGAAAAAATATGTTATTCATTGAGATTAAATCTACAGTGGCACTATGTAGAGATCAGTGTCTTATCTTACTAAGCACTGTACAAACTCAAATCACAATTTCTACGCAGAGGGACTTGCAACCAAAATAGGCCCCTGGAGAATCCACTCGGTTTTAACTTTCTCTTAAATAAAATATCATCAGACGACATAGTCCATGTTTCCTTCAATTAATACTATAATGTAATTGCAAAGAACAAGTCTGGTTCCTTTTTCAGGCACCTTATTATTTCGACTGCAAAGGAATGATTACAAATTCAAGCCTATTTGCAGCAGCACAGGCAGCAAGCTTCTTCCCTTGTATTTCTCTGCAAGTTTTCTGCTTCAAATCACTAAAGAGAACTTCTCTACTGGATATTGCTGTGTTAGGTACTAAGTATATCTCTAATGGAGAGGAATTAACCTGCACTGATTACTTCTTTAGTGGTGCAAGTCTCACATAAGGATGGTTCAGAGAAGCAAGATTTTATTTAGGACTCTGGATATTTTTTTTGTCTAATGTCAAACTGAGGTATATTTTGATTCGAGAACACGTTTTGCTGGACCACCGGCTTATGCTCCTTTGCTAGCCTTGACCTAGATTTTTGTTTTCCATTCATAAGGCTCAAAACTGACATCTATTTGAGCATATAAAGAACTGTGAGATATGTAGAAAGAACAGTATATTGGGGTAGGTCGCAACATGTTTTCAAACTGCAGGAATGATTTCATTGGGAGATTTATCAATATTGGAGAGAGTCAGTGCCAACCAGCTCCAAGACTGACCGACTGCTGGCTAAAGCTGAGCCAATCAGTCACATGGTAGCAATTCTGTGATAATATTGTTAAGAATGAAACAACTCTGCAGACACCAAGGTCAGTGAAGAAGGAGGAGGAGTGGAGAAAGTCAATTGATGGGCACCTGGAGGCCAGACAAGGTTAGCCCACCACAAACAGAATGCAGAACTGTCTCCCTGATACTGAATGATATGTTAGAGAGAATAATTCTCTCTGGCAGGGCTAGCTACCAAATACAGGAGGAAAGCCCAATGCTCCTTATAGCCCCTCATCTAGTCAGGCTGCTGAGGACAGTTATAATATTCTACATCTTGCATAGAAAGCATGCAATCTGTTCTTTTGCATGTTGTTTCTAAGTCCCAAGGGAAAACAAGGGCACATGAATTTCCCTTGGAATACACAGATAAAGGTTGATATACCAGGTCAATTCTAATCAATTTACACTAGCTTAGCCATCATACTGCAGGGACGTAGAGCATCTTTGTTCCTACACATTAAAACATCAATAGTTTTCTCAAAATATATAAAAAATAACATTAATGCTTTCTTTACTTATTTTAGGAATCGCTACCCAGCTTCCTCCCTAAGAAAATTCTCTTACTCAGATATTACTTTTCAATTGCTAACAGATACTACAAATGTGTTTCTCTCATACTCTATGGTTTAAATAGTTTCTTTAGTATATCTCACACCTTGAAATATTTCTAGTGATAGTATTCCATAATTCATGGAAGACCAAATAGATTTACTGTCGTTACAGACTGACATACATATAATCTACCTCAGTTGTCCTTTCACACATAATTCTCCAGAGCACGCATTTACAGTACAGTTTCTCTTCCAGATTGCTATTCAGTTTGAAAATCATACATATGTAGCTAAAAAAAATAAATAAAACTCTACAACCTTACTCTGTTATTTACCTGACAATTCCAGTAATTGAGTTGTATTCACTTACACTGAGACTCCATTAAAAAGAAATTAATTCTTTTGTCCCAGCAGACCAAGAGCAAATCCTCTTTCTTTGAGTATATTGATGAACAATGTTAGTGATAGCTTATTATGTGGAAGAATTCCCTTGTTCTTTCTTTTTTAACCAGGTTTTCTCAAAGAAGTGTCTCAGGCCTCCTATCACATATTTTGTTTAATTTACTCTACAACTATTTCAGAAATGGTGCCATTAGTTCCTTATGATCTTTATTAAGAAACTTATCTGGTATCTGTTAAGAACTTTTGCACCAGAGCACTCTCGGTTTGCTAGCAGCCAAATTAGGAACACATCATCCTCCATAGTTCACTACTTCAAAGAAATCTTTGCATGCCACTCTTGTGTTTGAGAACAAGCATCTTTGAGAGCTCATTCATACAGTGATCTAGCTCTGGTCTTTGCTATGCTAATTTCTCTCCCAGATATGTTGTTTCTGGTACACAGATTTTTCAATTTTTATTTCTATAGTGTTAACCTCTGCTCTGAATATTTCCAAATCTGCTTATTCTTTCTTGCTATACTTTGAATTGTTTTCCCATAGTGTAAAACAACATCAGACTTAATAGCTGTTGCGACATCAAACTTCCCAACAGCACATTTTGATGGCACACCTCAGCAAAGCATAGCCAAAAAGACAGTCTGAAAAAATAACATCTCTTTAAGCAACAGTTGAACATACAAAGATGCAAGCTTTGTTTTTTCTAATGACCCATGTCAAATCCCCGCTATCAATCAAGCTTAGTGAAAGACTTTGTATTAAACATCTTTTCCATAGTTTTTCCCATTGCAGGTAGTAGAAAATGTTCCCTTCTGATAGTCATTTAGTTCTTTGGAATGCCTGTGTATGCAAAGTTTAAACATTCAACAGAGTGACTAGAAAATGAGCACACTTGGTCCTACTTGCATTGAAATTACAAGCTACACTCCTTCACCTCTACCTTCAGCTGAGTGGAGTGCCCTTTTGGTATGAAATATGAACTAGTTGGTCTCTTTCAGCTGCTTCCGTAGTTTATTGAGAATTTCCCTACCCTCAGTAAATTACTTTGATTCCTCTTCATGTCTTTTCTTGTGACTAAAAGCTTGACATCTTTTTTAAGCTATCATAGATTGTTTCTGAATCAACATGCTAATTTTGTAATCATACTGTTTCAAACAGCATATTTTCCAGAATGCTGTTTGCTCATATGGCTAATACACAAACCAAGCCAGTATAGCTCACAAGCAAACCTTGTAGTTTACCAAGTACTTTCTCCTGTCTTGGAGTTACAGATTTCAGGCTTAAAATAAATGGGGCCTTTGTCACTTAAATTCCGTTTAAAAGACCTATACATTTTTTGTTGAATGAAGTGGGCATATTTCTGCTTTCACAACCAGCTCTCTGAGATGAAACAGAGGGCTCCTGAACTGGAAATACAAATACCTGTGGATTCTCTGATGATCCTATACTTTGTGGGTAGGAAACTAATGACTTCTATCCTTCTCTAGTTGTTCCTCAGAGGTCTTTTCAACTTCTCAGGTTATACACTCATTTCACTGTATTCCAAATTATTCATACTTTTAAGAAACTGATTTATTTCTCTATTTTTTTAGGGAAAAGGCTGTTCCACCATAACATAGCCCTCCTCATATAGCCTCCTCATCCTAGTAATCTCAGCCCAGCTTCCCTACACTTCATTTTTAAATATAAAGATATTGTTCTCCATCAAATATACTCAGGGTCCTCTGTGAGGTCTTCTTTCTGTGCCACTTCTGTCAGCTGCTTTCATTAAAGATCCCTTTAACAATCCTTTAAAAATTTCACAGAGCTCTACATCATTCTCAGTTCATTTTCCAACTGTTGAGCAAGCTGTCTTTCCTGAAATCTTCGTCAAAAACTAAAATTGAAACATCTTCTTGCCAGGTGGAATGGCTTGTGTGCATCATAATAGGTTAATGGTGTCTTTATAGTTAGGTGAGCAACAGGTCAGTTTTTAAGAGATTCTATTTTTCTCATAGACAGAGAATAATTTGACATACAGATAGTGATGAGGATAGCATGTGTGCTTTGTTTCCCAGTTCATCTGGTTTTAAAATGTCTACAATACTGCTGTCTATTTTTAGTTTTTCTGTTTCCTCATTTGTTTGTTTGCCACAGGATGTTTTCTATTAAGGATAACTACAGAGTAACAGTATCCAAAGTCTTAGGACCAGCAGCACAGATGCTCAGCATCTTCTTATAATTCTCAAAGGCAACAAAATGAATACCCAGTAAAATCTGAGAGGCATCACAGGAGCTTGTGGGATTAGGCGTTTGTATTAAAAGAACATTTTCACAAAGAAGCATTAGCTGAGAAAGTTCTTTGACATGTGTGCTGGTGGGCAACAGATAGATAGATAGATAATAAATCCTGAGGACCTGGCTGACTTTGTAGCCCATGCCGAGAATAATGCCTCTAAATATTTTTTGCAGCATCTGGCACATAGTGAAACATTCTCTACTAAGGAAAGACAGTAATATTCCAGTGATAGCACTGGACAGCTTTCTTAAGGAAGGAATTTGACCTGTTGTGTTTTCTAACGTTGCCTTTAGGTTGACATTTTTGGTTCTTGTTACAGAACTTGAGGGCTAGTGCTCCGTGCAACTCCACAGTCCTTGGGACAGCTTTGAAAAAAAAATCTCATTCTAAATGTGAGAAAAGTTAAATTATCCTGTACCTTAAAATGGGATTTCTTTTTGGAATATTTTGCAAATTCATGTAGTTTGAAAAAATAAAATTATTGAATAATAATAATAATCACAAGTGTGATTCTTTATAACATGTTAGTTATGTTTATAACATATAGTTCCATTTTATAGTTGTAGTTTTTAATCCTCTATTAAAAGCATTTCTTACAGGTTTTGAAAACCAGTCATTTGTAAGGTTGGGTATCTGAGCTATCACATTCTTTCCTCACCTTATTTAAAAGTGAGAAGATAAATATTTGAAAACTAAGAAGAAATATTTTACATTATTGACAACACGTCCGAAAAAAAAAATCCTCCTTTCTTTTTGCAGGAAGTACAGATCTTTCAGCAAGTATGCTGAAGTCAATGAGGTCTTCTGATTGCTCAGAATTCGAGCATGAGACAGATATCAAACCAATTATGTTGTTGTTATGAGAAAAACAATCTGTCTTTTCCATTGTCCCATACCAAGAAGAGCCTTCACAGTAATACTGCTCTTTCTTGTCTATGCTGGCAAGAGTCTCTCACCAAGTACCACAGTATTTTAATCACGGAATCTTTACCATGCTTCTGCATGTTAAAGTCTGCCTAGACTGTAGGTGAAAATTAAACCTATAAAAAGAGCTGTATTTGAGCTTACACAACATGCAAATCCCATTTAAGCAGCAGGACAGCACAAAATTTACATGTGGGTGGATGAGTTTACTCCACATGCTGCTCTCCTGAATTCAGTTTCTCTTTCTCCTTTACTTTTGGAAATGATTGCACTACAGTATTTTTATTTCACAGATTTATTAAGAGGTAACAAATTTCTAAGTATTTTACTCACAATTAGACTCACCAAGTCACTGATATTTTCTTCTAGCAAAGCTAGCCTCCTTCCATCAGCACGTTCTACTAAATGTTAACTAAGACACTTCCTTAATCCCAGTCACACATCTTCCTCCCACAGAACAGCAAGGCCTGCTTCTTATTTTGCATCTTTTTCCCGTAAGTCATGAGAGTCCTCAGCTTCCTGTAGGCAGCTGTGATACTTTCTGGCCACGAAAGTTAGCATTTTAGTAACAGAGCAGAAATCTTGTTTTAGCAAATTTCGCACCATCTTTATTGCCTTCATCTGCTAAAAGTAGAATAAGAGGTTTTGAAACCTGTCCCTTGGAACTGAACAGATAGATTAATTCCTACTTCATCACAGTAGCTGTTAAAGGCTGTCAAGCAATTTGCAGTAATTAATTGGGTTATGATAGTAGACCCAGAACACTATAGCTAAAGAATTCAAAGATGACATATAAGAGTACAACTAAGCAATTATGTCCACAAATGCTTTATTTAACATAAAAGGCACGCATGAGAGCTTCAAATGCACCCAGTTATAAGATTAAGAAAAGACTACCTGCTCTTACCTGCCCATTTCCAGTTTGTCTCTGTCCCAGGATTTCTCCTATTGGACTGTAAGTCTCTGTTTCTTCCTTCTGCGGAAACAAAGTTGACCCATTTACATTCTTTATTTTAAATTGGGTTTCCCTGATAATTTATTTCAAACTAAATATGTGAAGCACAGAAGTCTGTGTTAGGTTCCCTTCTATAAAGCATGTAACTTCAGTAGGTACTGAAAATAGTGAATTACATAACTGAATTCCCCTGAGAAAAAGTAGCATGCCAAGATGATGCATGTTAGACAATGCAGTTAAACCCCCCCAAAGTGGTACAGTAAGTAATGGTTTCAAATAAAGAGTGTCATTTTCTTTTCCCTTTAGGATCAGGCTATTCTTTAGATCGCATGGTCTCTTCTTAATAACTATAATAAAAAAGCATCCAATATGCTAGGGTTCAAATGTATTATGTATAGATCATGACATGCTTTTATAGCTGGATTTGATTGCCTGTTTATGCTTCTCTGCAGTCTGCATTCAAAGTTCAGATATTCCATTTCACTTTGAGTGCTTCCTATAGGGAAGGACATTGCAAACGAACAATGTTTTAGCCATAATCTTCACAAAAAACGCTAGTGTCTCTTTAGGGGACAGCAGAGTTCTTTGGAGAGCCTGTCAGCACAACTGTTTCCTTTTGCTATGAGTTTTTGCAGGTGTTTAATCCTATTTTTGTCTAAGAATGTCCTTCAACCCAATTAATCATTAGGTCTTTTCATATTACATTTTATTTATGCCAAACATAAGAAAAACTAAAAAAAAACCCCAAAAAATTTGTTTTAAAAGGCATGATAAAAAGAGAAACTGAAGTTATAGCTATTTTAACCAGAAGACCTTTTATTTGGCCTAAAAAAAAGTATAAAGAGGAAAGTACAGAGAAAAGGAAAGAGAGAGTAACATCTGGAGAGTAATGCTGTGAAAGTCAGAAGAAAAATGAGGAGAAGGGGGCAAACGATAACAAAGGGAAGAGGGAAAGAGCGAGAGTATGCACAAAAGGAATACAAATGTATATGAAAGAGTAAAGGTAAGAAATTGATATTTTTTTTTAATTATGTAAGAATATGGCAAGAGAAGGGTAAATTAAATGGTCATCCCAATGGCAATTCTTTTCACACCTATAGGAAGCTTTAGATGCACTAATTTGCTGCTCTTGTCCCAGACAGGAAGACTGCAGCCAGGCTTGGCTGTATGCAGGTGGCAGTGCTGGCTGGCCCCATCATGTGCAGAGGACTGAGAGAACTGAGAAACCACCACTCCTCCCTATCCCTTTGCACACTGCCCATCACGAGCTGATGAATATGGATATTTACTGCTGATGTGAGGGTCCTTGATGGCAGTCATCACATTGGCTTTTCTGTGGAAACACCACTCAGCATGAGAAGAAGGCTTCAGTGTGTCTCCTTGTTGCCCTGGTATGTCTCTCAGTAAAGCAAGGAGAGCAGAAATGCGACTTTTGTGACAATTGGTTCCTGAGGAAAGGCCAGATCCCTGTAACATTTACATACTATTTTAAGTTATACAGGGTCTTTAGGTCTACTGCTGACATTCATATGTTTAGATTAATTTAGCTAATACCAAATAAATAAGCATATCGCTGTTCTCACTTAATTCTGCAGTGAGGAGACTGAAACCAAAGTCCAGACCCTGTGGATCAGTGGGCAGGTGGACTAACTTAATCTACTGTGTCAGTCACTCTAAAAATCTGTATATTTTGAGGGCTACTATTTCACTAATACATTCAGATATAATTGTGAAACATTTGGAAGTCTTTCTCTATTAGAAAATGTGATTTTCTTCACCATAGAATAAAACAGTTGTTTCCTTGGTAAGATAATAAAACCTCAATTTTTATTTTACCATCTTAAGCACTCTATATAAACTTAAGTATTTTTGCCACTCTGTTGTTCTACTCTTGTAGAGGGAAAGCAAAAACTTGCTAGGCTATTCATTTTCTCTCCAAACAAAAGGTGCTCCATCCTATGAGATTTGTATCTTTCCAAATTTTAAAGGATTTGACAGTGTGTACAATGATATCAACATCTTCACTACATAACTTGATGATGATTTATTTATATCCATATTGAACCAGGAAAAAAATGCCTTTATTTTTGTGTCAACATCAAGAGAAATATTTAAAAAAAAAAAATCCAACTTTTTCTTTCCATTTTTATTCTAAAGATGTCCTGAAAGACCATTTCACACCAAAGAAAATCAGCATTTTTACACCTTCTGGTATATTTGAAAAGCCGTACAATGACTGGGCTTCCTTAGATGGTGATTTTGACATTCTGCAAGAAGGGAACATTATCATGCTAATTAGCAAATCTACACCATTCACAAAAGAAAGCTCCCTGAATAGTGCAAAAGTTGAGTTGCTAGTGGATTGCAGGAAAAGAGGGAAAAAAAGGTGGTTTAAAACGAGTTTTGCCATTCTAAGGTTTTATGAGGCTCTGTCTTGATTTTACTTTCCTCTTATAGTAAAAATATTTACTTTAGACTACAAGATGCTAAACATCAGTATATGCAAGAAGGCATCTTGTGGTAAGTGTGACTATCAAGTATAAATATTTGGAAAAATAACAATTTCTTGAGTCACGGGACAGCATGAGTCCAACTTTTATTGTGTAGGGGTCTCATTCAACATGACAATTGTTTTTGAAGCATATTTGTGAATCATATTTTGCCCTTCCAGAAAAGAAATCCTTTTATTTCAATAGAAGAAGAAATAATCACAATGTCTTACAACAGTAAACCAGAAATCTGTAAAAATGTTTTTGAGGGACAAATTGGGTTTAATATAAGAATCCACCAACACCTGCTGTTCACTACCATAACAATTTTTTGTTGGTAGGATAAGAGTGAAGTTCCAACATATGAAAGATATAGAGTATTTATCTTAATACAGTGGGAGAAAAATATTCTGTGTTTCAACTAAAAAAATGATAATGCTTCCAAACATGTAGAAAATATAGGAAGAAAGGGTAAATTACATGAAGGTGCATCCCCACAACCATACACCCTGTAAACTAGTCTAATAAAAGACCTACATTACTTCCTTCCCACCTAAGACATAATTGGAGGGATTTAATGGTTATTTGTGCTTCTTAGACATTGTGTTGTCCATCTGCACATGACAAATTTTAAGCCTTAGTACTAAAAGACATTTAAAAATATTTCTATAAATATCTTAGAAGCAAAAGGAGAGCTATGGGGAATCTTCATCTTTTATTGAATGTGACAGGAAATTTAGTAACAAAGGATGAGGAAAAGGATTAGATACTTAATACCATCTTTGCCTCGGTCTTTAATAGTAAGATCAGTTGTTCCTCACATACCTAGCCCCCTGAGCAGACAGGAAACAGACTGAAGACCCTATAATCCAAAGGAAATTTACTAGCAACCTGCTACACTACTCAGACACACATAAGTCTGTGAGGCTGTGAGGATGGACCCAAAGGTACTGGGGGGAGCTGGTAGAAGCCCTCACCAAGACAATTTCCATCATTTGTCATAAGTTTTGGCTAACTGGGGAGGCCTCAGATGATTGGAGGTCATCAAATGTTACATCCATCTACAAGAAGGGTTGGGAGGAGGATGCAGGGAAAGGTCAACCTGACCTTGGTTCTGGAGAAGGTTATTTAGGACATTATCTTGAGTACCATCACATGACATGTAGAGTACAATCAGGTGATCAGAACCAGTCAGCATGAGTTAATGAAAGGCCAATGAACTATCTGCTTGATGAACACCGTCTTCTTCTATGACAAGGCTACCCTCTTAATGGATGAGACAAAGCCTGTTGATGTTGTCTACCTAGAGTTTAGTAGAGACTTTGACAACATTCCCACAGCATTCTCCTCAAGAAACTGGCAGTTCATGTCTTGGATAGGCATACTCTTCACTGGGTATAAAAATGGCTGGACAGCTGAGTCTATAGAGTGGTGGTGAAGGGCTCAGTACTGGGACCAGTTCCGTTTAATAGAATCAGTGGTTTGGACCAGCAGATGACACCAAATTGTGCAAAGTGTTGAGGGAAGGAAGGCTCTACAGAGTAATCTGAACAGGCTGGATCAATGTGTCAAGGACAACTGTATGAGGTTCAAGAAGGTGAAGTGTCGAGTCCTAAAATTTGATCAAAACAACCATGCAATACTACATGCTGGGGGAAAAGAAAGCTGCCCAGCAGAAAAAGAGAAGACATTGGTCAATAGCAGGGCTAATATGAACCAGCACTGTGCCCATGTGGCCAAGGTGGTCAATATCATCCTGACATGGTCCCAATACTGTTCCTGT
This sequence comes from Coccyzus lansbergi, assembly GCA_033558105.1. NCBI lineage: Eukaryota > Metazoa > Chordata > Aves > Cuculiformes > Coccyzidae > Coccyzus > Coccyzus lansbergi. The sequence goes on along the minus strand of JAUMJK010000056.1, from coordinate 1,452,326 downwards.
TCAAATAAGTGACAAGAGTATGTCTGGGATCAATGAGAGCAGGTTCTCAACTCATATTTTTGACAAAGGAAATGTCTTTAAAATTAACAGAGGCATGAGTCCCTAACCCCTTACAGTACAGTTTAACTTTACATTATATTATGTAAAATTTTTGAAGTTGAAAAGATGACAAAACCAATGGTTATGTAGGCACATCTGTGGCACATCTGATTCCTGCTGTAACTGTTCTTCAGACAAAAAGAGAGAAGCTAAAATGTACAGTAAGATAATTCAGAATAAAATAAAATAAAATAATATAGAGGCTAAGAAAGATGGCATCTATCTATCTATCTATCTATCTATCTATCTATCTATCTATCTATCTATCATATGCAAGACAGTGCTTATTTACACAGTCAAATCTAGCTCACCCATTACTTCAGGAGTCCCACTGATGTTAATAACATTAATCATGTGAAGATGAGAGCAATTTCATGCTATACATAAACAGGTATAAAAGTTTATAACTAGTTTGACATTTATCCTTGGCAGAGAGGATGAGGGTAGGAAGAATATATCTTATCAGAACAGGGCAAAGCATTAATTCCTGAAGAGAAACTCCATGAAATCCAGCAAGAACTTTATTTATTTGGGCCAATTAACACTAGAAGTTTTGTAATTCATAATCAGTAACAGTACACAATGCCAAAAAAACTCCATGCATCTCTTCATACTGTCCCATTGTTTTGTGGCCTAAGTCTGAAAAATTCAAGGCCCAACAGGCATCAAGAATGCTAAGAACACTCTGTCTGAACCTGCTCCATAGTCTTTGGATCCTATGTATTGTAAAGTAATGATAATCCATAAATTATTGAACCTATCTCTCTAAATAAAATTATAGAATCATAGAATCATTAGATTGGAAAAGACCCCAACTGTACCTGTCCACTACTAAATAATCTCCCCAGGCACATCATCTACCCACCTTTTAAACACCTCCAGGGATGGTGACTTAACCACCTGGGCAGCCTGTTACAGTGCTTGACAACCTTTTCTGTGAAGAAATTTTTGCTAATGCCTAAACTAAACTTCCCCTGATGTAGTTTGGTGTCATACCTTCTTGTCCTATCACCTATCACTTGGGAGAAAAGACGAACACTCACCTCTCTGCAACCTCTTTTTAGGTAGTTGTAGAGAGCAAAATGTTTCCCCTCAGCCTCCTCTTCTTCAGGCTAAACAACCCCACTTCCCTCAGCTGCTAATTAAAAAGTAAAAACAAATGCCTCTCATACACTTGAAAATAGAGCTGCAGAATCTATTTACTCCTGACCCTGAGAAGAAAATGACCCAAGAATAGAGTAGTAGTAGTTTATGTTTAGTATACATGTGAAAAAAGCAGACTTAAGCTTTCATTGACTCCATATAGTAGCTTATTTTTTGATCCAGTATACTGGAATTCTGTATAACTATCTTACAGGGAAATTATTGAACCAGGAAATATTAGCTTTTTTTTTAATAGAGGATTCACAATCTATTTGAGTATTTAGTGTGTAGCTCAGAGAATAATCTTTTTTATTTATTCATATATATATTTATACACATACATATTGAGGCTTTTAGATCAGGTTGACAAAATGCATAAATAAGCAATCTCTAAGTGAAGCATCTTGACCACGATTTCTCAGACTGCTCTATATGTGAAATTTAGGTGAATAGTTACATGCATTCACCTGGTCCTATACATAGACGAGAGGAATGGCTGTTGTCACCACTTCTACATCATGAAGTCTGCAGGCTCCTGACCTAAATTATGCACCATATCTAATTCATGCCAGCCCGGACATTTTCTGTCACCAGTCAAGTGTTCATGGCATCTCCATATTTATGCCAGCCCAAACACATTCATTTGATTTAAAAAAAGAAATTAGAAGGTGAAATCTTGTAAGAGTTTTGCAGTTTTTGGGGGGTGAAGGTGAAATCCTGGCTGCATTCATTCAACAACATCAAAATTCATACTGGTATTAATGACGTCAGAACACAAACATATAAGGAATATTCCTGTTTGTACAGGGATAATTAGTGTTCAAAAGAAAGACCAAATAGCTGAATGCCAAAATAAGACTTAGCTACTTTTGGTCATAGGCTTAAAACCTTAGTACAGTCAACTGGAGGAAAGAACAAATAGGCCATCCAGAGACAAAAATAACTGAGATCTCAAGAGGGAATGGCCTTAAGCTCTGCCAGGGGAGATTTAGGCGGAACATCAGGAGGAAGTTTTTCACAGAAAGGGTCACTGGGTATTGGAACAGGCTGCCCAGGGAGGGAGTTGAGTCACCTTCCCTGGAGGTGTTTAAGGCATGGCAGGCAAGGTCCTGAGGGACATGGTTTAGTGTTTGATAGGAATGGTTGGACTCAATGATCCGGTGAGTCTCTTCCAACCTGGTGATTCGGTGATTCTGTGATTCTGTGATTCTTATTCTAGACAAGGGCTAAAACTTTGCACTTTCCATTAGGCATCCTTCCCTCCTTGAACTCACAGGAAAAGAAAATCATGCAGCATACCCTGGCAAGATAAATACTGAATTACTATTATAAACAAAGCTTACTACCAGTATAGTTTTCCCATTAAAATAAATATTCTTTTTTTATCATTAATTTTGACAGTGTTATGTAAATATTTAACATCAGTACTGAAGTAGGCACCCACTGTTTCTTTTCTAAGCACTGTGGAAGAAGAGAATATCAGAATTTATGCATCTAAAACCAGAGATCTGTCATTGGGGAAGAGGCCTGAAAGCTGATAGAAAGCTGGCACCAGACAGAAAGCCAGTACTTGACCCTGTGCCATGGGGTATTTCTAGGTAGTCACCTACACACTTTTTCCACTTGTGTGTCCAAATCCAGCAGGGAGAATTCCAGCTCAAGACTCAGAGGTCTTTGGGCAAGTGGACCCATATTTTCTGTGCAAGAACTGATTTATTACCACAATTCTAGCTGAGTTTCTGACATAGATACACGGGTTTGGGACAAGAACTAGCTCATACCTTTCTGGTTTGCAAAAAAGAGATGAAAGTAGAGCATAGTTGAATACGTAAATATGCTCAAAGGGCATTTACAAGATCATCTCTAAGGCATTTTTTCCTGGAAAATGGACTTTCTTCTGAAACAGTACTAAACTGGCAAAAAAAGTAAAAGTTGTAGACTGACAAGCTATTAAGCCAACGGTGGCACAACCATCCAGCTAGTTGAATTGTTTCCCCACAATGAGGTCATAATATAGTTTTCATGGGAAAGGGTAAAAACACAACTTGGAATAAGATGTTTCTTGACTACTATGACTCTTTTCAGTTAAAAAATGTGTTGACTATTTCACAGGGGAAGCTTCATGGGACCTTTTTTTTTCCTCCAAGACAGCAATTACAGCTTTTGCTGTTCTAATAATTATGGTGTAGTAGAAACTGTCAAATGCTCAGCAAGACACAAAACATGGATGGAACATACTCTTTAACCTAAACGCCTTGAAATCTAAATGAGACATGCAATGCAGTCCAGATACCTAATGTACTAGATCACCACCAAAAGGCATTAAGGTCAAATGTTACAGTGCCTTTTGTTTGTTTGTTTTTAAAACAACAGTTATGGGGGTTTTTTAGCACTGAGAAGCAGTTACCCTATCACTTGTATGATTTATACTTTACATACATAATGAAAGTTTAAAACATTTCATATGGAAATGCATGTGTAGTACGATCACAATAAGAATCCATTTCCCACATTTTAGCCTTCACATCTATACCGCTTTTACTCTGTGTTTTACAAATACAGAAAGTAAAAACTTTAGTAGGGAAAATAAAAAATTATTAAGTGAACAAAAAAAGAATAATTTTCCAATTACTAGGGTTTTCTCCAGGATTTCCCCAGGATTATTTCTGATATGAGATTTTTTTTTATTTTAGCCAGTTACAGCCCAGAGTAAATATCTACACATTTTTAATAATTTCTGCATACATTTCACAGTAAGCACTGAAAATATGTGTTTAATAGGTGCACTGAACATCTAACAGTTGAAATCAAACCTGTACAGTCTATAAACGTGCATTTTCAGTTAAACATAGCAAAACCTATAGGATAAGCATGTGTAACTGCAATAGTAAAGCAAGAACACTAACTTCACATGCATGATAAGGCAAATTTGAGGTTTGCTTTCATCCAGAAGAGGAGATTTGAAAAAAGCACTTCTGTTCTGTTGTGTTCCATTGCTCTGAATGAACAATTCCTTTTGCTGCATTATGCATAACATCGTTACAGACAAGGTACAAGACAAAAGCAAGTGGTTCAGATATCCTACTAGCATACTAAAATAGCAGTGGGACTATAAAATGATTTAGGTACTGTATTACACAGCTCTTCTTTAAATACTACTTATGCCATCACGTTTGCCAGGAACCTTTCTTTTTAAGTGTTCTAAATGTAAAGTTTCTGGTATCTGTTCCCTGGAGACAACTTCAACTAGAATAGGCAGGTTGGTACAGCAGATGACTATCTGTTCCTTACAAACTACGTCTGATGTACTGTGTAGTGATAAAAAACCTCTTATCAGTTCAGATTCCAACCTAAAGGCAACTGCTGTCCAGATCTTATGGTGAAAGATAATGCAGAGTAATTAAAGCTCATGACCTACAGATAGCGTGTGCCAAACATCACTTGCTATAGACAGGACTAGAAATTTTTGTTATAAATTTACTGTGAAGAATTTTCTAATCTATGAAAAGAAAAAATCCTGCTTAGGTCTTTCTTTTTCCCTTTAATGTTCCCAACCTCTCTCTCCCCCTACACCTTTTTTTCCTTCTCATATATGCTAGCAAGCCTCATCTAAACCACTCTGTGAGCACAGTCTATATATAACAGTTGTTCTTTTTGAGTCCTCTTGCAAACTTTCCCAAATTTATTTTAGGCACTTGAAGAATGATAGCTCAAACTTTCAACAGAAATTTACTCAATTTTAGCAATAAAATTTTGCATCAAATTTCCACTTAACATGTTAAGACACACATTTTTTGTGTACAATTGAACTGGATGAACTGGTAAATTAAACTATGATTGGGCATATTCTCAAACCTCAGGCCACAGTTTTCTTTGGATGTATCTGTGGTAACATTTTAGTTCAGATCAGGTGACAATGCTGAAGAAAATACCCCAGTAGTTCCCACTTCCTGCACTTTGGTTCACATCACATGTGGAAAATATTAATTCTTTTGAGATAAAAATAAACCTTGGAGAAGCAGCCTCAGAGGACATCTAATACACTTTGCCTGCTAATGGACATACAGTCTGAAGGAGCAGGCTAGAAATAGGCAATGGTAAAATCCTCTGAAATACAGCCTGTGAATGTCAGTGTGAATGTGATCTTCAACACCACATGTTTTCTTCCTTAGATCTGTTCTTATTGGGCCTTTTTCCTAATACAGTCATTGCCTAAACTGTCACACTATTCCCTGGCACACTTTTGGCATATATGCCATCCAGTACTCTCTCAAAAATATCCCAAACCAGCTCGGGAGTTCAAATATTTCTGGGACCATTTCCAACAGTCACTTTTTCACACAACCACCTAATTTCAGAGAATGAGGAAATTTATTAGTAAGAATGTGGTCTGTTCCCTGGTCCAGCAGTCAAAGCCTGGGAACACTTCCAGTACTTTTAATTCATTAGTGTAGTGGTCCAACACCTATAATGCAGTTGATAGTCTTCTGTGCAGAGAATGGAGAGTGCAGACCTTCCTCTACACCTCATTTCTCAGGTTCTCGAGGCAAGGGTGAGGATGGCTGCTGCAACAAAGAAAAAAATAGCCATGGACACAGCACCTCACGTCATATTCAGCTTTTTTTTTCTGTGTTTCTATGATTCTAGATCACATCCCCACAAAGACTGACAATTTTATAGCTATTATTCACTCTACAAGTTGCTGTGACAGAGGTCAGTTTAGTCTATTTTTTACTTCATCACGAAGTATGTGATACAGTAACAGAATGAAAAATGCAACTGAGCTGCCATATTCAAGAGCTCGGGGATTTTCAAATTGAACAGTACACAGAGTTGCAAGACTAGCAAAGATCTACTCAGTCTCGGCGATCTTTCCATTGCAATTGTAAAACCAAAATCTTTCCATTTGCATAGGTCTTCTTTGAAAAGTCAGAGCTATATAGTTCTGTTAATGTCCAGTGAAAACCTCCCCAGCTGGTAAAACTCATCTGTACCCCTGCTTTATGATCATCTCCATTTTGCCAAGGTCAGCCCTTGTTATACCTCTCCTGACATAATCATGTACCACATCCATCCCATGGTCCTTCATAGTACCCTATTTAGCACTTCATAGAATCATAGAATGACCAGGTTGGAAGAGACCCATCGGATCATCAAGTCCCACCATTCCTATCAAACACTAAACCATGTCCCTCAGGACCTCATCTACCTGTCCCTTAAACACCTCCAGGGATGGTGAATCAACCACCTCCCTGGGCAGCCTGTTCCAATGCCCAATGACCCTCTGTGTGAAAAACTTGCTCTTAATGTCTAGTCTAAATCTCCCCTGGCAGAGCTTGAGGCCATTCCCTCTTGTCCTGTCCCCTGTCCTCCTGATGTCCAGCCTAAATGCACCTGGGCACACTGCTGGCTCATGTTCAGTATGCTGTGAACCAACACCCCCAGGTCCTTCTCCTCCAGGCAGCAATCCAGACAGACTTCTCCCACTCTGTAGCTCTGCATAGGGTTGTTGTGCCCCAAGTGCAGGACCCGGTGTTTGGCCATGTTAAACCTCGTGCCATTGGACTCGACCCAGTGGTCCAGCCTGTTCAGATCCCTTTGCAGAGCCTCCCTACCCTCCAGCAGATCTACACTTCCACCCAGCTTAGTGTCATCTGCAAACTTGGTAAAGGTCATTGATGAAGACATTGAACAAGGCTGGACCCAGCACTGAGCCCTGGATAACCCCACTCGTAACTGACCTCCAGTTGGATTTAACACCATTTACTACCACTCTCTGGGCCCAGCCATCCAACCAGTTTTCCACCCAGGAGAGTGTGTGCCTGTCCAGGCCAGAGGCTGGCAGTTTCCGTAGCAGAATGCTGTGAGAAACCTCCCCACATTGCCGTTGACAGCTTCATGTCATCTCCCTAGTATTGCCATGCATTCCTGTGTTAGGACTAAGAACCTCAGGCACAGTGCCTTTGAGGTGGCACTGCAGACTTACTTGTTCTGATGGACATTTGTGATGGATGGAAAGAAGAACAGGGTAGCACTGGAGCATCTACAATGAATAACAGTCTGTGAGACTGCTATTTAGTTTTGCAACTTGAAATATCTGGCAAGGTTCTTGGAGTACAGGGTGGGATTTGGTATGCTTTTTGAATCACCTAAATAAAGTTTGGAAGCTTGACATAGGGGGACACATTTAGTAATGCCTGAGGGACTTGGGAACACATGTCACACTGACTTAATTAACAAAACACATTAAGAAAATCACGACGATGTTCCTTTCCAAACATTTAAACCCAGGCTGGAACACAGTTGGTTTTCATTTCATTACATAGCTGACATTTGTTCGTCCTGTGAAAGATGATGTCAACATTCGTCTGCTAACTAGTTCTATAATTCTCTTAATAAATAAACTATTCCCACCTTTTTCCTTTATCTATACAGCCACTGTTACCAAAAATAGATTGCCATAATCAGCTTTTTTTTTAATAGTATATGTGATTTAGTATTAGGAGTTATAATTTAATAATTAGTTATGGTTTTCTCTATGTCCTGCCTGCTTCTTGCTCTTTATGTTTTGATGGTGCTGCAGGGAAACACTAGACAGGGGTTGGGGGGAAACCTATATATGCATACAACCAGAAAAATGAGGCCCATAAACAGGTCTTTTCTATTCAGCTCCTCACTTTTCATGAAGGAATTCATTAAATTTCAGAAAAGAATAGGAAAACAAACAGTCTTTTCCAGAGAAGTAAACAGTACAATTACAAGAACTCTATTTCAAGCTAGGCATAAAAAGCAATCACCGAGAACAATAAAAATCATACTCCAGATGACAGGAAACAATAGACTCCATATTGTATATGTATATTCACTTGTGCCTTTTATAGACAGAACAGAGTTCAAGACATGAGGCTGAAATGTAATGTGAGAGTTGTTATACCTGACTTCAAGGTCAGTGTTATCTGTTTAATCTCCTTAAGAGATGAAATGAAATTACTTAAAACTATGTAACAGACTAAAAATATGGTAGATGATGAGTACACCTCTCTTCAGGCATGGTATTTAGATACCTATGCAGACATCCAGGTCTCCCTGGGATCCTCCTATCATCATGGGACACTGACAGATTCCTCTGGAAGGCAACTTAAAGCAGAACTCCACCCAAAGCTGTGTCTATCTTCAGAAACTGGAAGTATTTCCAGGAGAACCATATGCATCTGCCTTCTGTGAAAAAAATGAATAAATAAATAAAAGGATGGATGCAATTTTCCCTCTGCCCTTCCTGTAGAGTAGAGCCTGAGATGCTTTAACTTGCCCTTTGGAGGAGACTCATTGTTGCTGCTGGCTGTGCACAGGAGACACCTCCAGCCTCGCCAAGTCCTTGGTTCAGCTCTTGACTGAAAGCAGTGGAGACATGGACATATGCGAGGGGTAAGACTAGCAGTATCAGTACAATGTGGCATCTCTCTATGCATCCATGTGGCTATGTAGCCCCTCTGCCTGCCTCTGTGTGCCCTGGCCAAGCCCAAAGCAAAAATGGACTTATATCAAAAACAAGAGGAGAGACAAACTATCAACAGATGCCAGTGGGTCTGGGCTTGCAGTACATTATGGTCACACGCTTATGTCTTGTTTGCTCTGATAGTCAATCTTAGATAGGACATGAGTATCATAGACATGCTGTTTCCATTTTCTGTCTCTGAGGATTTGTTGTGTCCTGAATTTTCCTGCTCAGGAAATTACAAAGAAACTTTAGCTGCTAACATGGTGTCAAACAATTATAGCTATTTTGCAACTCCTCTTGATAACTGCATTTGTTTGCTTCTTCTGCCCTTATCTTTCCAAAGGTGAATCATTTCACTTAGCCAAAGCTCCCTGAAACACATCTCAGTTTTATTCACAGCAGGATTTTAAAGGGACTGAAAAGGAGGTTTGGCTGCATCCAGACCTTTCTGAAATTCTGCAATTTCCATCCTTAGATTTTTATCAGTGTCCTTGGTTTTAGTTTCTAGAGTGCTTTTTCTTAAGAAACTCAATTCAAGTTCCAGGCTCAAATAAAACAAAATAACCCCGAGACTAACAGAGTAAGAAAAAAATATGAACCTCGGCATGTCAGATACATGTAATCATAAATCAGTCAAGATTCACTCAAAATTAGCCATAGATTTACTTGAAAGCTTCACAACTTTAGTTAACCTTTCGATAAACCTGGCTGAGCTTTCAAAATGTGTGGGTGCAGGTTTTATAATATGAGCTTTCACAGCTCAAGTCATCACCTGCACTCTGTACATGTTTTACAAAACAAGCCCTGGTTCTGGGCTCTTTTATACTGAGATAAGTCAGATATTGTGCCATGGAGTTGAGTTACATCTCTGAGAAAACATCCTGCTCACAGCATTTATATGCTATTCTTTAAAGAATCTCTTGAATTTACAAAGAAATTCAAGCTTACTAGGTAGTTCATAATTCTCAGATATCCAGGCTTACTGGGTAGATCATAATTCTCATGAAGAGAGTGCATATTTGGACTGGCTTTTTTTATATAAATATGCTAACTCTAGGGAAAGGAAATGGAAAGTTTTATAACTAAGACCCACATCACACATTTAATTTGATTCAAAATACTGTTGTATACAAAGTACACTTTCTAAAAGCATGATGATTTCAGTTAAACCCTTACTTTAAATTCCATATTCACTTTTCTAGGCAAAATTGTTTCATTTTCAGACTTAACTTGCTTTTCCAGCTGCTTTTATGCCTGCAGCTTTGTGTAATCTGGAGTTCCACTTATTGAAGGCGGATGTTCTCTCAAGATTGGTCTTTCTCAATTTCATACAACACCCACTTGACATTTGCTGAGAACAAGAAATAAGGCAAAGGACATAATATGGTTAAAAGTCAAAAGCTATAAATACTTTCAGCCTTTGAAATATTCAGCATCTTAATACAGTTACCTACAAAGTTCAAGTAAAAAGCACTCCAGGTTCATTTTTCATGTTTCTCCTCATTTGTGTTCTAAACTAATATCGTATTTGGATTTTAATTTGCTGAACCTTTAACGTAGTTATGAATAGAGATCAACATGGAAAGTGAAATCAGATTAATGCCTGTGCAGTAATGTTAGGGTTCTCAGAGCACTCAAAGTGTTTTCTCACATTGCTCAACAATATAGTCCTCTAAATCTTTTGTTTTTCTCACAAACTGGGAAGGTTGTTAATCACTCACCAACACTCAGATCTGCAAACATAATCAAACATCCAGCTGTTAATTAGGCTTCCAGTTCCTGCTAAAATATAAGGAATTTTAGCAACTGTATATTTTAGGTATCTTAGGATCTTTCTGAATGTAAATTCTTATCTACTGTATAAAGATAAGAAAAACAGTGTGTATGAAGTTGCTGGACTTAAGAGCAGAGGGAGAACCAAGGCAAAGTGCATAATAGCATTCCCCTACACTCACACACATGCAATACACAAAAAGCATGTGAAAGGCAGTCTGCTTAGCCCAGCTCCCAATTTGATAGCAATTTACCCTGGACCCACAGTGAAAAGGTCTTAGGGAAAGTGGCTAGACCGCAAAGCTAAAAGGCAGGGCTGTCTACACAGAGCAAATAACCAGGGAAATTCTCTTGGGCCCTAAGGGGAGAAAAGAATAGCATTCATCTCAATTAAGTAGAGGTGCAAGTTATCCAGCAGGTGGGTGTGAGGAGGGAGCGGCTCATGCCTGAAGAACCCAGCTGTCTACTGCCAGCCAGCACACTGCAAAGGCATTTAAGCACCTACCACCCTTACCAAGGAATTCAACTCTATCTAAATTGTATCTTAGGTGCCTATGTGAACTCGCATGAGTGGCTTTCAAAATGTAGTTCCTGATGGGAGAAAAAGGTCTCCTTTTTTGTCAGAGTTAATTCAAAAATTCTGGTACAATACAGAAAAAAACCATGGTGGACATAATTTTAAGGACAAATAGAAGCATTATATTCTTTATGATGTTATGCAAGTTGTGTAACTTTGCTGGACTTGTGCCAAAGTTCAGCTCTAGTAGTTTATGAAGGAGCTTTGTTAGTTCTTGTAATGATAAATCAGGTTAAACGAAGGAAACATTCCTGTTTCTGGCAGATACATTCCAGCACTAGCTGCAATAAAATGAAATCAGCTACCTCTGTGCAGCCTCACCTTTGATAGTATCTGAAAGAACCTCCATCTTCTGTCAGCTACTGTACATGTCTTTTCCTTGGGTAAGGGTCTCTCAAAGATTCCTGGAATGTCTTGTCATGAAGTGACAGCCCAAACTATATAATCCCTCCATTTTCCTATTTAAGATTACACATGCCATTTTTAATACCACTGATAAAATCTTGCATTCAGTTAAGCTGTGGCCACTGTTTTCAAAGAACCGAGCATTTAGCCACATAGCTTGTCTGGAGTGTTTGACAGCAACATTGCTCTTGAAAAAAGATTTTTGACAGAGATATTTTAGCCATCATTTTTATTATGAAAAAGAAATCAGACGAGAGTCTCTCTCTGAAAGTTGCACTAGTGGGAAAAAGAAAATTAGGATGGAGAAGGTGAAGAAGGTGAAAGGAAGTACTCATCCAGTGGACAGCAGAGAAGTGTCTGCCCAGAAGGTTCCAGGTAGCAGAAATTCCTTGTTTTGCTAATAGCAACTCGGTTCCATTTTTTTTAAGAGTGGAGAGCTCTACTTTAGTTGGTCTGTTAGTGTTGTAAATTCAATAGCATACTCACTGCAGGTCACATTGACATAATGTTAAAACACTGGTCACTCAACTGTGCTATTGGCACTTGCAGAGATGACCTGGAGCTTGCATACCAGCAAGTGCCACATCTTTAGAATAAATCTCCAATATAAAGGGATTTTGTAGAGAAAAAAGTTAATTAGCTACCACAGCAAAGCAGTAGGAGGAATAGAATTCATTGTTTCTATGAGACCACAGAAGTACCTGTAAGGCTTTTTTGTTTGTTTGTTTTTAATGGATCTATGTTGAAGCAATTTTTTCTCAGTCTGGGTATGTATAGCCTAAACCACTTTCTCCATCTAATAATTTTACTCTGCTGAGAGGTAGAATCACCTGGGGAGGAGTAAAGAACTGTAGAAAAGCTAAGTCATTTTCTATGTCCAGTTTTTCCACTTAAAAGCTTGACAGTGCCACCATTTCATCACACATCGTTTATTTGTTTGCTTCTGATTTCAAAGACTTTTTAACAGATTTGGACAGAAAACAGAAAACAGCAAGGGTCTGATAATTGTAATCTTTTGCAATCAAATTTATGGCATTTATAAATATGGATTAAAATTCCTAGACAATGGAATATTGTTATTGGCCAACATCCTAGGATGCATACCTGGTATGCTGAGGTATAATCAAGCATGGGGTAGGGTTTTATGTGTGAAAGCAATGCTTGACTGGATTTAAATCATTTTGATTGGAGCCAATATGATGCATAGTTGGACATAATGTTCATAATTGCCTATTTTTCTTGGCAAACAACAAAACACTTGACTACTTTCTGAAATATTCACGTCTTTCTTTGTGAAGTGTACCACAATTTAATGGTAATTCTAAACAAGCTTGTGTTATAGTCCTCTGACTTTGAGACCATGCACTCCTTATTGACTTAATTTCCTTTTTACAGCAGAACTGCACTATCTCCTTGTCAAGATTGAATGTTGTTCTGGTTTTAATGACAATTCCCACAAAAACCTTTGTTCTTTCTCTTGTACTGTCTTTCTTTTTGTACACACATCCTAATAACCATCACCAAAATTTGGTCAAATCTGCAAGAAGCCTAATCTGTGTTCCTGAGATACACTATTTTTATCTTTTTTTCATTAGTATTTGACACAATTCAGATAAGGTGTTTTGAGGTAGGCATCACAGAGATATAATCATTCTAACAACCTTACAAACATGCATATACACACACATTTTTCCTCCCCAAGGTACAGTTCTGCCTCAGAAGGATGTATGTTCACTATCTTGCTTACAAAATATCTTTCAGTGTTTAAAGCATTAGCATTTTCCAGACTGGAATTAACTAAAAGACAAGCCCAGTCCTACTGAAGCAAGGCTCTTACCATTGCCGTAGCCCTACAGAAATACTTACAGTTCCTTTCTGAATGTTGGGGCATTGAGGTAGCCTTGCCTGTTCTGTTTAACTTTGTTTTAGTTTCTGAGGTCTTTATTGTGCTTATCTACAACTCCCTTCTGCGATATACCTCACCATGTTCTAATAAGATGATTCCTCAATCAAATAAATCTGCCACTTGTAAGATTGTGCAATGACTGCAATGCTCGGCCTTTTTCTTTCAGTCCTCTCTGCTGGCACCTTTCAGCACTGTTTGCCCCATCTCTCTCTTAGCTGCTTTCTATTTCACTTACATCCGTGTTCTTCATGCTTTCTTGCTCCAGCTTCTTTTCCCAGGACTGAAACACTAGCTTAGCAACTGGTCCACCCAAATCAGTACAATTCATGTATTTTCCTCCAAGCTTGAACAAATCACAGGAGTTTCCAAATGAGACAGCATTTCATATTCTTATACAGAATTTTGAAGAGTTTTGTGCACATACTCAACTCAGTTGATCTTTGTTATAAGTCTGATAGACATAACTGATACAGATGGTAGAAAATCTTCAACACCAGTAGGGTCTGCCCATGTGCAAAGTGACTTGAAGAGGTGGAAATGTTCCATTCAAGATTTGATGGGCCCTTAGCACTGAAAAATCAGATGCTACATGCCTATTATGCTTTTTACGCTAGGTAGGCAGGAACTCAGCACCTTTCTCTGTCCTCATAACTTAAAAGTTGCCACTTCCAGGCTGATGTGTTGGAAAGAAATGATATGTTTCTCATGTTTCATAGAAGAGAAAACAACGTGGGAGGTAAGACATAAAACTGCCACTTGAGCAGAAGTAAAGAATGTGCCCACTTGGAAAACCTAATTTCTGTTCTAGTGACAGAGAAGTAGCAAGCTTACAGTCTATCGCTTTAATGAGACAATTAGTCTGAGCCTCAGAGGAAACCGAGCACTCCACTAAAACAAAGGTTATTAAAATCCAAGTGCTTCAGAGAGAAGACTACCTAAAGAATGTGTCCTAATACAGGGTAAGAAAGCAGACCGTGGATGTGTGACAGAAAAAGCCTTAGACTAAAATGACAGAAGAAGGACCATTAGGCTTCTGAAAAGATGGCAGTCAAAAGCAAATGTTTTTCCTAGACCCCTCTCTGCTCATGAAAAGCCAGGAAGTGTGGTGGGCTGGATGTATGAGCCACAGATTGTATGACCCTCTGTATTTCCCAGCAAATAAAATCACATCCACATGACCCAGAGTGAGGAGCTGGCAGAGAAAAATATCTTTCATCTCCACAATACTCCTCTTTTCTTTCTTTGCAACTAAGCCATCTGTAGGACAAGAGAAGTCCCAGCTGTGCAGGGAGGTACTGCCTCTTAAGTTAGCAGCAAGCTGGTGCTCCAGATGCCATCCAGTGTACTTAGAGTATGCATTTCACTCTGACAGACTTGCTGCATTTGTGATATATTCTCCAGTAGAGCTGGGGGGACAGAGGAAAGATTTTCTTAAAACTGTCGAGCAATGTCAGTTCTAATCCTATAGTCAGACAAACTCCATGAAATGTACTTCTTATGGTAAAGCTGAAAATCATCTAATATACAGCAAATTTACCATTTAAAAGACATGAACTTCACAGTCTTTTCACTGCCGCTTGGAACATGGGTGATCTGAGACAGGTCTGCCCCAGCAGGACCTACAAGTCATAAACAGACATTACCCCACTCATTTGCAGCTTTTCGGTGCATGATGAATTAAAGTATTGAGAAAAGAAGCTGGAGTCTACTGGTTCTCTGTAAATGTTGGAATGTTCAGGATTTGCTGATGGCTTTAAACCTGCTTTATCAAAGAGGAATTGAAGGCTATGCAGAGACACTTGTTCTAGTTTGGTAAAGACAGTTGCAAATGAGATGGTTCAGAGCTAAATAAGTGTCTACACTTGTTTAGCACAGATTTAAGTGAATTATTTTAACGAAAAGCTGCAGGTTTGCATAAAGATGAGGTTTCACCTTTTCTGCTCCCTGACTTCTGTGCTCAATCCCATTTTATGTGAAAAAGCCAAAGAAGGAGAAGGGGAGAAATGCCTTTTAGATAATCTCATTGGAAAGAAAGAAAACAAATGTGTGCCCTGCCTATTCCAGCTGCTCCCCACCCCAGGAGTAACAGTTTGAAGTGAGCTTATGTATAAACAATAAACAAGTTATTCCTGGAGCATTTGCTTTGAGGTAGGACTGTGTGTAAGGTATTAGGTTTGAAAGTGTTGTCAAAGTATCTACTTTTTAAAATTAGACTTTGCATCTCAGGTTCATTAAGATAGCCTTGAGCAAGAGTCTTTTATTTAACCTTTCTTTTAAGGTATGAAGTGTGAATACGAAGAGTAAAAATAACTCGAGTGAGGAATGTCTAAAAATGGAGGAATTAACCACAGTGATATTTATGTAGCCTAGCAATGGATTTTAGGACACATGCTTAACTCCTTTCTTCATGCAGTAATCTGTCCTTCCTGTCTGCATATTAATACCTCAAAACTGCAAAAGGATAAAACGTGATCTCTAGTGCTGGTGCACATATCCAGAGGATCCTTTGGCTACTTGTCATGACATTTTGTCTGCACAGAGAAAACAAAGCTACCATCCTGTACAGGGTTTGAGAAATGTATTTGAAAGCATTTCTTTTTTACTCGCTTCTCCAAGCCAGCCTGAAATCTATCACTTGGACAAGATGCAAATTGTAAATCTTGGATCAGTCTTGTCACAAATACTAACCTTGCATCTAGTATGTATGTGGTAACAGTAAATCATACTGGTCCCGAGAGCAAATGATAATTATATAAATAGCCAAGGTTTTCCATGCCATGGATAGTTATGAACAAGCACTGTCTGTATAACATCCAACAGAAATCCTAGGGGTAAAAAAAGGAAAAAAACCCCCATAAGCCTTACAGCAACAAAAGCTGAGTAAATAACTCA
The DNA here is from genome assembly GCA_033558105.1 of Coccyzus lansbergi. Taxonomy (NCBI): domain Eukaryota; kingdom Metazoa; phylum Chordata; class Aves; order Cuculiformes; family Coccyzidae; genus Coccyzus; species Coccyzus lansbergi. The sequence continues at coordinate 1,436,033 of JAUMJK010000056.1, read as the reverse complement.
GTTAATTTCTTGAAACATTAGTAACTTGACAGCATCTACTCATTCACAACAAAGACAGGGCAAGCACAATGTTTTCTGCTACTGCATTAAATAAAAAGTTGATGCTAAGTCTCAATAGTTAAGAACAAATGACAACCCTTTAGAAAGTGCTGCAGTTCTAAAATGACAGAAAAAAAAGAAAGTTATTTTCAAATCACATTGCATAGTGTTTTCTTTTAAGGGAACATGTTCCCTGGTGCCTTTAATAAAAAGCTGGGTAACAATTCCTCTTTAATTCCCTGTGATTTCACCCTAGAAATGATAGCTCTGGCCCATTCATCTGCCATTATTTCTAGCCACAAACATACTACGTTAAAAAAAGGACAAATCAAGTTGACGTATCATTTAAAAACATTTCTGAAAGATGAGAAAAAATAGATGGAGAGAGAAATGTTCGCCTTTGAAATATCTACCTCATCTTTCTATATTTTAATGTTGACGACCATACACCAATACTAATTTTCACAAACTAACACTCACTTCGTGACTGAACTTACAGTAAACAACCAAGCTATCAATATAAGAACAACTGTTCAAAATGGCAGAATCAGGCTCCAATATATTTAGAATTGTCTTCAATTTGTCTTACAGACAATCAAGTAATTTCAGATAACTAGCATTTTGATATTTGTCTTCTGTATTGGTTGCCTTCTTAAATAAAGAGCTGAATATATTGGCATTGTAGAGTCAAAGAAACACTTCTTAAATGAATCATCCTATTTAATAAAATATCCCCTTGCAAACACTGTTTTCCTTGATAAGTACATGCACAAATAAAAGAATGGAAAAGGGTAATTGTTTGGTTGAGAGGTAAGGGCACACAAAGTGGTTAGCACTAAATAACCTGGTCAGCATCCCAACTAATCTGCTGCGGTTTGTTTTCACAGCTTTGCTCTGAACATCAGTACTGATGGCCTGACACTCCCTGCAGAGCCTGAGAGCGAATGGTAAGTCAAGATACCAGCCACACAATGCTTCACTTGCGATGCCAGAGATTTCGGAGGAGAGAGAATAACAGTTTGTAAAAACAGTCATAAACTTCACTGGATTTTTCTTTCATTCTTTTCTCCCCCTCCTGCCTCCCACAAACTTGCTGTGAAACCTGCCAAATACATTACAAGTTTATCTAAAGAATCAGAATGCTTTTAATTTTTTTTTTTATTTCTAATTTTAAATCAAGACCTAGTTTTTTATTTTTATTTCAATCAAGAATGGTAATGTGACAGATGAAGGGAATCCAATTGCTGTCAAGGGGACTACACACCACAGAAGATCCCTAACGGCTCTGAATTACCCATTCCAAAACCTGTTCATGCAACACTTTCACTCCAGCTGGCATCTGCCTAGTGAAGGTAGCAAGATCCAGGAAAGTCAGCATGATCACAAATCACCCTCAACTTCAGTAAGAACTGAACTCATTTTCCTGAGCCATATGATGCAAAAGCAAACTCTGTGGAAACCTGCTGCAGACCTGATCCTGCCTTTCTCCTCTCTTTGTTGCTTAGTGATGTAAAAGCAACCAAATTGCCTAAATGAGATTTTGCAATGTGTTCAAAGCAGAAGATTATCTGATAAGAGCTTCCTACCCAATTATGCTTTGAAACTTGACCTTGTTTGGTGCTGGGTGTTTACTGTTAATGTCTATCATCTTCTAGTGAAAGAGACTCTGCATCCTCAAACAGGACTCTATGCTACCACTGAGGTCAAATGGGCATTTTAACGCAGTGACAGACCTGTCCTCATCATATATACATCAGGTTTAGGTGCTTTCCTGCTCAGCATGAAAGCTGTTAGGTGTTCTACTGTCAGATCCAACTATGTCTGTTTATTGCCTATTATATCCTAAGAAGAGCTGTAAAGAGGAAAGCAAGAAAAATCCACCTGTTGCAGTATCGTATTTGACTGTGGCCAATAGCAGGTGCCCAGAGAACGACTAGAATATAGTCATAGTACTATGGGTATTTTTTCTCCTATGTCTAATCACTTTTCTAAACCCAAGTAAAATTTCAGTATGCACAACAACTTAAGGCACAGAGTTCCACAGAGTCTGCCAATTTAATTTTATTTCCCTAGTTCTTGCACTGGGAGAAACAGCCAATAATTGGTTTTCAATGAAATTTTCTCCAGGTTACCCATCTTTTTCAGAAATCATTCATATCCCTCTTAAATAATGTATTTTTCAGCCAGAAGAGTCCTAGTCTATTTAGTTTCCACACAACTTCAGTCATTGCCATCAAGGTTACCTTACCATTTTCAGCTTCACTGCATCGGTTTTGACTTGCCAGTCAATTCCCCATTCACTTTGTTCAGTGAGGTTGTCCTATAAAGACTTGTGCAGGAAAATTCTTTTTCTTATTGTATTTATTAATTATGATTCGTAGCAAACTCTACTTTTCTGTCAGTTTCTCTCTGTCCAGATAACTTATGACTATGGTTAAAGGTATATGATCTAGGAGAGATTAATAAGTTTCTTCACTTGATAGATCCTCCCAGGGAGAAAACTGACATTAATTCCCTGTTCTTTGCTTCTCGCTTTATTTAAAGTTCCAAACAGCACCTGATGTTCTTTTAGGTGCCCAAAAGTTGTTTTCTACAGTGCTCAGTTGTGCAGTATCTAACATCAGTTTTGGATCTAGTAGATGTTGAAACTGTAAATTCTAGGAGATATCTGATCATCTGAGCAATAAGTAATGCAATGATTACTTATGTGCTTTTGTTGCCATTGTTTTAGAGCCCTAACACATACAGTGAAAAATAGTCATTTTTATGGTTAAACATAATGTGCCATAACAGTAGTCTATTCATGACATCCCTGACACGGACTTGGGATGTGTAGCAAATGTTTTTGATAACTATCTTGGCTTCAGGTCCCAATCATCTGCTCAGTACTTGTCATCCTTTTTAAATTTAAGGTCTTCAGGGCAAGAGCTGTGGTTTGTTACGGCTGCCTGTGACAACCCATACAGTGATTCTTAGGCTGTTGGCAATTAGTGGATGGAGCTTCATGATACTATTACAATAACTAACCTAAATAACAATGTGTATCTGGAATGTAGGACTGCAAATACCTTAGCATTGTTCACTGCACTCCTTCACAATGTTTTCTGTGACCAAGATGGAGCTTTATTTAATAGTCTCGCAGATGTAGGTCTAGACAGAGACTAGAAAATGGGGGTTTGCTACTTCAGTTATATAGGAGTCCTGTCATGTCGGTCAGATAAGCCTACTGATGCAAGAACAGACTGAGTGTTCACCTCCCTGGGAAATACGTGAGGACTGGATATTTAAGTTCCTTGCTTATTCCCCTTGGACACTATTTAACTCAAAAGATAAGGAGAACACAGGCACTACTGCATTTACTTAACTGTTCTCACATGCACTGGAGGTATATCTCTTCTTTAGTTTTATATTTGTGCCACCCTCATCCCATCAGGATTCTTTATTTATTAAATGGCAGTAGATTGAGACCTTAACCAAAGTAAGGATCTTTCTATTTGAGACCGAAGCCTGAAGTCATCAACTAAACTTTCCAAAAGACTCATCAAATGTGCCTGGTAAGTAGTGCCTGATTCTTGAAATGAGGCGCCTGATCATTCTATAGGAATGACATTCTCTTTCAGTGTTTGGGACTCAATGGTTGAAAAGTTATGAATGGGAAAGGAAAGTAAAACCAAACCAGAGACGTTTGAGGTTACATTTTTTAAATTAGTACTTTTGTGCTAAAAACACAGAAGCCTTTTTGACAATATGATCGTTTCATTCAGTTAGATTCAGGCTCAGTTTCTTAAATATATTAAATGTATAACACAATAATTCTTAACATTCATGTTTCATATTAATGAAAGGGTTTTAATTCTGCAAAGCTGAAAAAAAATAATGTTTACAAAGAATTGTAACTTGTAGGTGCACAGAAAATGAACATTCTCATTTTTTCCATTGTGAGAATTTCTACATGATCTCCTAAATTTCCTGATACATTGCAGTGGAATATCTGGTTCTCAGGTATGTTTTGTGACAGCTTAATAAGAGAGAGAAAGAAGTCATTTCTTGCTACAGTATTTCAGTTAAAGTCCACTCATGCAATGCCTAAAGCAAAGGAGCAAAAGGACAATCTCTGCAAAAGGAGATCAGACATCTAGTGCTCACACTGAAACTATTCCCTTCGTATCGAAGGCATGTAAGTGCTGCTTTAATGAGCTCTGGGTAGAGGTGTTAGTTTGAATGAAGTGTTACTGCACAGAGGCTGCAAATAGTGTGTCATTAGCTTCATTTTCATGAGAGAAGCTGTTTGAAAAGTAAATAAAAAACTTTATTCTGAGAAATTCAGCAGATGTGATCAAAAGGTGTAAGTTTGACACCACAAATTGAATGTAAGACTTAAGTAGTAAGAATATTCGATACATCAGGATTCTAGTGAGGTCTGTCTCCATCTTGTATAAAAACAACTATGAAATTCAAATATTTATAAATGACACACACAAAACTGCAGTCTTCAGTATACTTTCTAAAGAAAACAAGATTTCTTAATACTAAAGTGCTCATACCCTGCTGTTCAGAGAAAATGGGATAAGAAGTTCCTACAGTGTCAGATGACTCCTGCTTTGTTGAACAATATTGAAATCAGCTTGATTTTCCATTGATGTTTTGTTTTTCTAATTCTACTTAAAAGAGTAAGTGCTGACAACACAAATGCTGAGCTTATGGATAGAAGGACTGAATTTACTGAACTGCAAAGGAAAAAAAGGCTTCATGCAGAGAATGGTTTGTTTGGGTTTTCTTTGTTATTTTGGGGGGGCATGTGTTCTAAATTTTGATTGGTAAACACAGTTATAGATTGGAGATATTGGGGTCCCACAAATGTACTTCTGGCAGCCAGTGACTGAACTTAAATAACCAGGCATGTGGTCTGTATGACTCAGCCACGATATTATCACTATTCAAATTGTCACTATTCAAATCTCTTTTTCTCTTTCTTCATGTCTCACAGAAGAAATCAGAGGACACAGGGCCTCGCCATTTCAAACACTTCTGACTTAATGTAGCTTTTTGGAAAAATAAGCTTCTGTATTCACACAGGTTTGGGGGAGCAAGGAGAAAGATAAAATTTGACCTCTGTTGCATTTTGTTTCCCTGAGAAAGGAAGGGTGGCAGTGACAAAAGAGGTAGAGCTTATATAGCATTTCTCAGTGTAGTATTTATTTATCATAAATCTACTATCATTGTTGAAAGCAAAAGTAAAAAATCTCAACCCATAAGCAAGATATTTCAATATGAAGGAAAATTAATATATATGTTACTAAGGAAATATACATACAGAGATCATTTTTTAGATTCAGGCTCTCTGTCTCAAGCATAAATGAGAAACAATACTAGCAATTTGAATCTTTTAAAGGGGTAGATAAAAGGAGAATTACCCCCTCCCCCCAAAAAAAGTTAACGTGGTTTAAGAACTATTTCCATCTGCCAAAGGGAAAATCATTGCTTTCATTCTTAGAAGTTACAACATGAAATTTCACTTGCTGAGTACAGTAGCCTAAGACCAGTCCCTAAGTGTCAACCATTGTGTAGACTGTCACAGTAAAGCAATTTTTCAATCTTTCAATTAAATGCACTGTATAATTTTATGGCTTCAGTCTGAGCACATGGTTCATGCACAACTGTGTTAAACAATGACAGGAGCAGCCTGGAATGAGGAAGAGACTACAGGGAGGATCCAGTCTGACAATAAAGCCGACATAGCAAAGGTAAAAGTGGCTTAATGGCTCACAGACATTCGTGATTTTTAATTATCCTTTCCCATGTGCTGATTGTTGCAACCCATCTCTCCCCCACACGTCTCCCTTTCTATACCCTCCTCTTCATTGCATGCCTGCTCCCCTCTCTTTTCTACACATCCTGAAATGATCTTGCCTCTCTCTCTCCTTGCCTTCCCCCCTGCCCCCCCACCAGTTTAACTGATCTCCACCTACCCAAACCCCTATCAAACGAAATTAAAAATGTTTGGAACTCACTGGGTGTTTCCTGACAAGCCATTACTCATTCCTCTCCTGTGACTCACCCTTCTCATCCCCACTCTCCTCCTGCGTGGTGAGCCCTTCATTTACATGTATACACCCTCACCCTACTTTTCTTTTGTATTTTCAGGTGGTAATCTCCTCAAGGCAAAGACCATCTGCTCCTTCACTGTGTAATCAGACCTTTCCATGCATTAGTGTGTGTTATATATATATATATATGAATTGCATGCGTTTTCAAAATTAATGAGAATCATTAGCTGTAATAGTACATAATGAAGTTTATGATATTTTTAGCAAACCTTCTTAGGTGCAGATATATACTCATAATGAACAGAGGATCACAATGTTCTCATGTCACTCAGAAACAGCAGAACCTTCAGAAATCAAACACATCAAAGCTGTAGTGGGTATTTCCTAACTTCACTCACTTCCAGGAATTCTACTATCAAATAATCATAAACTTGGAATTCTGTCAGAAAACAGAAAGAAGAATAAATTAAAAAGAAAACCAAATCACCTGTTCTGTCTGTGTGTGGCCACAGGCAGGACTTACAGAATTAACAAGGAATAGACTGTCTCTTAGATGTCTCTCTCAGATTTTTTTGTCTCATGTTCAGCTTGTCTCTGGTTTATTCAGGATGTATAGAAATGAGAAAGAAAAGAGAAAGAAGAGAGAGAAAGAACAAACTTCATAAAATATTTTGGAGACAATCACAGTGGTGGTGCATGTTTATGGGTAGGATGGTAGGTACTCTGGAAGTATTGCCATACATTCCAGGTTTACTCAGCTACAGCTCATTGAGTATTAGAGGCAATGAATACACTGCCAAGTATAATGATATCTTCTTCCTAACTGACGTAGAAAAAAAGACACTTTCACAATACATTATTGCACTCTAGAGCAATCTCCTTTATGATAGTCATTACCTAAATATTTCACACGAGATTTATTCTATTAAGAAGCTCTGAAACATCTATAAAATTAATTATGTTTTACTTAAGCTTTTTTGATTGGTTCTGATTAATTAAAAATATGCTTGGGTTGCAATATCTTTGTCCTGTTTAATTATTAGAATATAAGCTTTTGATTCTTTCTTTCTTTTTTTTTTTTGGCTGTTCCCTAGAGGTTGCATACTCTATTACATGTAGATGTTGTACAAATGTGAGTAAAGGAAAAAAAATCAGCTATGACACATCTAACTAATAGCTGTACATCTTATAATGTAATCTTATATGGAAATATTTCAGATATTGCATACAATAGTTTAAGATCCTCCTAGGTGATAGTAACTATGTTACATAATGTTCTAATCTGGTGCTTCTTTCTTTATTTCAGGCTCTGCAAACTTTCTCACATGCTGGAAGCTAACTTCACACATAGTTGGAGTCTTGCAGCATTGAGTGTTAAGGATTAATTACTCAAAGAAATGCATATGAGTTAGGCACCTCTGCTCTATTCTAGGCACCTAACTTCATAGTCATATACAGTGTGACAGTATATGAGTATGATCAGTGATTCAGATCCCCTGGAGTTCAGATTGCTGAGAACTTGCCTCCCTAAGCTGTCAGTGGAAAAAAGAGTTATAGGATTTAGTCTAAATATTGGAAGTACGGGAACCATATCCAAATGGGAATATAACAAATTAGCTTGATTCTCCTCTGACATGTTTATTAAAAGGTGCAGTATGTTCTGTAATTAATAACAAACAGCAGTTATGAAAATCCACATGTTGAGGGGGAAAAGAATCCCAAACATTTTCCATTGTTTTAATCAAAACATTTCACCTAGAATTTTTTATACCAAATCCCTTTTACATCTGTGACATTTTTGACAGCTCCATTCTTGAAATATCTAGCCAGAAAAGAAGTGCTTTCTGGAAACATTGCACGAAGTGCTGATGATATATTATAAATAAATAAATAAATAAATAAATAAATAAATAAATAAATAATCTAGGCTTGTATTGCAAACCTTCACATAATCCAAAATCAAGGGTTTCTGCCTTGCAGGATTTCCTATTGTTGTTACTTTAAAGCCAACAGCCAATTAAATTCCGGAACTTTAATGGATCTGAGAGAGAACAGATTTCTTAGTGGAGTGCAGACCGGCTGTTTCAAGGGGGCTGAACTAATTGGTGACTTCTGTGAAAATAATTTCTAGTGAAGGGTTTTCCTCATTTGGATTTACTCACTGGAGGTGGGAATTTAAAGGTAAAGATAAAAACCACTAGGAAAGAGAAGCAAAAGTCTCACCAAGGAAAAACAAAACAAAACAAGAGGCTCGAAAAAACAACCCAAAATCAAACCCAGATCACTTTAGAAGTATGCTGTTAACACTTTAAAGCACTGGGTTTTTTTCTAAAGTTATTTGTTTAGGGAAATCAGTAACTCACTGTGTTTTTAGGGAAGAACAAACAGCCACAACTAATGGTTCCCATGGAAGATTCCTGTAGGCTGTAAAAGTCTGTGAATAGCTGAGTTCTTGTCCATATGTGCCATTTCATTCAGTTAATCTTTACAACAAGAAGAGATTATACCATAGGAACTACCTGTATATAACGCAAAAGAGTTAGAAGGCAACTAAAACGCTACTTCCACAGGGTAGTCATTTGCATGCAGTTCATATCAGCTTTTCATGAAAAGAACATCAAAAGAAAAAACACATAAGAACCCACATTCCTGATGCTGCTGGACTATGAGATAGTGTAATTTAGCAGTAATATACATGTTGTTCAGTGGTGACTGGGCAAGTTGAGTGTCTGTTTTAAATGAGGTACAGATCATATCAGTCAACTGTGCTGCTACTGCAGCTGAAAATTATTTGGAATGCGTTAAAAGAACTGTGTGTCAAGAAACTGTAACAAAGAAAGCAATTAAATGCGGCACAACTTTTTATTATAATTGATGCAGAGTTTAATAAAAAAAGTCACCTCTGACACAAGACTGGAAGAACTGGAAAGTAAGGAACTACATGAAGTATAACCCTATGAATAACAGGTAAGATAAATCTCCAGTTTGATCTAACACTGTCTTTCTTATAAAGCACATCTTTCAACAATGATGAGAAGGAAGTAGCACTAGTCAGTGAAGCCTTGTACCCAGCAAAGCTGATTTTTTACTTACTGCATCCAACTGTGCATGTCAGACTCTAAATGTATTTCATTTGGCAAAGCACTGGAGCTGTTATACTCTCTCTCTGAGCCAAATTCTGCCCTTGGCTTCAGGCACACAGCTCCCATTGACTCCCGTGGAAGTTGTACAGAAGGAGATAGATTGTGTAAATTAGGCACGCTCTTAAGATAGTGAAGGGAGATTCACTGCTGAACCCCAGAGGTGGAGTTCACCAATGCTCAGTGAAGTCAATCTTGCCAGTCAGACTTTCTCAACTCATCAGAGCAAAAGCTTGCAGGATTTGTAAAATAAATAGCTCACGCAGACTGCTTGAAAGCCTTTGAGGCACACCTTCCCTTCACCCATTACCTCAGAAGCAGTCCATCCTTAAAGTACTTTGGGTTTGTATTGTAATTGGTGAAAGGTGATGGTTTTTTCCCCAGAACTGCTTTCACCTCAACTTGACCAAGGCCCTTTTTTATCCATAGTGTCACAACCCACATCACCCTGCCACCAGCTAAATCCCTGCTTTTTTCCATCCATCCTAAACACTGACTATTCCCTTTGGCTTTGATTGTTATTTGACTGCTTTTGATTTCTTTCACTCTGGAATAACATGATTTAATTTTCATTTATATTTAGAGTAATAAAATTTGTGTCATGCAAATTTTAACATATAGGTGCTTTACCTTGGACCTCTTGGTCTAACCTCGGTGACGACAGAGGAGGCCTCTAAGGGGAATGGAAAGAAGCCCAATTTACTGTCATTCTCCCATACCTGCCTTCTTAAGCAGAAATCACACATCTGTGCTGAAAATCCCCAAAGTCCTGGAAACTGTACTAGGCTTCCAAAGAAACAAATAGAAGAACTAAATCAATAGCACCATTTCCAGTTTACTTTTTAACAGGCTTTTAGTACATAGATAAGAAATTCCTCTTAGGTCATGCTTACAAACCTAGTGAAGGTTAGAGTCTACTTTACTATTCACATCCCTAGTTCTGCTTGTCTCATAGATGAAATATGTATGTTTAGCAAGTATATGTTTAGCAAGTAGATGAGAAGGCTGTTGTCCTAAGGAAAAATCTTTTGCTTTATTATTTTTTATTTATAAATATTGTCACACCAGAAGAACAAGATGTACTGTCCATTTATTTGCAGAAAAAATATATATCTCGCTAAGCTAACTCAATGTAAATATGTTATAGACTTAGACCCAGAGTGGATTGTGAAAAAGATAAAGCATAATAAAACAGAGATAAGAGTGTGATGGAAGAAGTGAGTGACTAAATGACTGAAGCATATTGGGTTTCTGTGTTAGCAGGTAGGCCTGTCTTTTTTCCAGTTGCTTCTATCAGTTAATAGCAGTTGGTTTGGGGGTCTTCTACCTTCAGCCAGCATTTTCAAACAGGGAAAGGGAGGGAGAGAGAGGAAAAGATCAGTTTTCAGTTGTCTCACAATGAGTATTTTGATCTCCAGAAAACTTTAGTCCACCTCTTGTTGCTGGCTGGAAGCACTGTATAATCTCTTCAATACATGTATGCTCTGTGACTTCATAACATTAGTTCCTAGCCTGTCCTATAAAGTGTTTTAAATATATAATCTTCGCATATATAAAACTTTCCATAATCTAAGAGGGAGGTCAGTCTTCTTTAGCTTGTTCTCTGTTTGACAAAAGCAGCCTTCAGTGAAGTATTCCAGGTTCCAGTCATTTACTTCATCTGCCAAAAATCTTAGAAAGAACTTAAAGCATGTTAATGCTCTGTAAAGCCACTATCTGCCTTGCTGATGAAATCTGGGCACATCATTCTTCTGCCCATTTCTCCTTGGACTGCCGCTAACAAGATCTTTCAAAACATTTGTTCATTAATTATAAAGTTCCTATGAATAGTCTATTGGATTCTCACATACACACGCTGTCTTCTGCTGACAGGGTTTTCTAAGTGACTCCAGAGATTTCTTTGTCACTGGATTTGTGAATAAAATTGCTGAAAAGCAAATCTGTGTGACATTGATAGTAGTCCTTTGCCTGAATGAAGGCACAGTCACCTTTCGTTATGTCCCTCATACTGAAAATCCCTTACATATAAATTAGACATCTGAAAACCAATTGTTTTTACGGATGGCATCTTACAAGACCTCCTTAATAACACTGAAGGTTTAAATGAGTGAAGAGATCCTTGCCAGCCCTGTTTGATGTAGTGTTTTCTTGAATCATTAGCTATCAAGGAACTCCGCAGTATTCCAAACCGTCCTGACTGTCTTGTCACCTTTTAAGATCTTTCCCTCATCTTTGCAAACAACAACAGTAGTTTTGTGGAAGGCTTACAGTTCTTTAACTCATTTAGCAACTCCTGGCTATTACTGAAGACCAGTAAGTTCCTTAAACACCCAGGACTCTGCAAAAAGAGGGGGGCGGGGGGAGCTTCCATGGTCCAACCCCAATATTTCTCAATTTAATTTCTACGTAATTTAGACTGTAATAGAATAAAAAGATCCTCATTTGTTTTACTTATTTCTACCTATTGGTATAAAAACTCTGTACTAGTCAAATATAAATTAAATTTTATCTGAAAGAGGAGGGAAGACTTAAGATTTTATAGGTGTCATGGGCAAGTAACCATAGTTCTTTACCTGAAAACTTTTAACAAAAATGCAAAAGATATTTTATATCAGAAAACTTCCCAGATAAAAAAAAGGGTTTTTTGAGATTAAAGACCTTAAAGATCTGACTAGTGAGATGGGAAAATTTATCCTAACAGCTGCTTTTCACAAATAAAGCTTCTTTTATCAATTTTACAAGCTAGGAAAAAGAATTAGGCTTGCAAAGGCTAATTCAGACAAATAGCAGAATCAAACCCAGGCTACCCCTAGTAAAAAAAAGGACATCTATAAAGATTTTCAACCATAGAATAAGATAATGAGTTAACAGATATTTTCCCATTTTGAATATTACTATTCTTGTAAGGTTTTCTTTAATGCTTCCCTTTCAAAGCATACTTCTTTTGTTGTTGATATGGCCAGATCAAGCATTAACAATTCTTTTAGTGACCTTTTATATTCATAAGAGGTAGAACCCTGTTGAAGTTCACTTGATTTGTCGTGGCTTAATTCCCCACTGCTGATGATTACAGTAGGAGCTATTTTCTGGTGGGTTAAAGTAAAAGAGACCCAGGGAGGAAATGTTAGTGGCAGCCAGGTTAATAAGGGGAGTTTATACTGAAGTTTTTATGGGAATGGAGGTTTTTTTTCATATCAGTAAAGGGCAGCACTCAGAAAGGTAATTTGTGGAGTACTGTGAACACCAGACTGTTCATAGAAATTTACTTCTCTAAGGACTTTTCCATCTCACTCTTACTGTTATTTTTTTTTATTTTTGTTTTTTTTTTTCTCGTTCCATTGTGCATACCATATTATTTGTAACATTCAGTCATAGCTAAGGTCAAACCCTGAACTACAATTCAGTCAAAATAACTGGATTTTGTAGACACTCAGTAATAATCTTAGAGACTTTTGTGGCTCAAACTTGGTTTCTCTGAAAGAGATTTCTTAGAGCTGCTCTTTCAATATAAGCATTTGAATTTTTACTGTTTATTGCAGATATTAACAGAGATTCTGTAACATACCATCCCTCAGATGTGAAAGAATCATAAAGGCTAAGTTTGATTTTTCTTTACCAGTTCATGCAATTTGCAGAAGTTAGGCACACAATGAACTTCTCAGTAAAGTAAGATTAACAACATGATGGAAAAGCATTGATCTCTTCAATGGAGGATCACAAAGTCAGCATCATTGGAAAAACAAGAATTACTGAACCTGCTAAGTAATATTTGAAGTATTTCATTCTTTATCTTACAAATGAAGTGTGTCCCATACAAAAAAGTGACTTACAAAAAAAACTTGCAAAAAGACTTGAACACCAAGAGGCATCTGCCTGTACATAGATAAATTACTGTAAATGGAGGTCTAATATAGCATATATCTTATTCTAATAAAGGAAACAGAGGATATTGTATAAAAATTGCCAGCTGCAGCATATTTGGTGCACACATGTTCTCCCATGATTCATAAGGGAAATAAGCACATATGCCTACCATTTTATTTGCAACATATATTGGAAATCAGCCAAAATTATGATTAAAATGGAAACAATGTTGTAACAAGCCAGCTTGCTCCTTCCAGTAGTAGGAAGCCTAGGACTACTGAGGCCCAGAGGATTAATAGGTTCAGGTCACTTGTGTCCAGCTAACAATTATTAGAAACCACCTGGCTTCTGCTATAAAAGAAAAGGCAAGAAAAGGCCAAAGAAGATGCTCTTGAAAAGCTGTGGAAAACAGGAAAGAAAAAAATAAAATAAAAAGCTTTTGAATTCCTCTGGGATTAAACCTAGAAGCCGGTGTTCCTGTGAAAGAACTGGATCTGCAGAAAACACTGTTTAAGCAGGTAGTGTTTGTTTTAGGATATATGTTTTGATTTCTTCCCCAGGCAATACTGTTAGCTATAGTAGCCTCCTCAGGAGTCCCATTCCCCAAGCAAGCCATCCTTAGAGTTGTCCCCAGATTCCTATGTGTCAGGGACAATTTCATAAAACAGAATCTTTTACCCATTTTTAGGACAAGTGCTGCTATTTGCAGGGGGAAAATAAAATCAAATTCCAGCAATTTTGGAGGCACACTACACATCAGGTATTAAAGCACTTGCATTAAATTTTAAAAAGCCAAGTGTCTGCATCAGCTGGGTACAATGCCAACAAATGTCTTCACCAGCTGACATGCCTGACATGGTGCCTTAGCACTGGCACCTTCCTCTCTGGAAGAAGAAGGTTGTTTTTGCTACAACAGTAGGACCTGAACTTCTTCCATGAACTCCTCTAGCAGGAAAATCTCAGACAGGAATGTTACCTGCTACCACAGAATCTTGCAAGTAACCCAAATTGGTATGAAGGAACACAACCCCTTCATGAGCCTCGCTTTCCATTTTACTTGTTCTCTTCCCTCCCAAAAAAACTTTTCACTATTTCTAACACCCCCCTCTTTATTTTGAATTCATTCTTCCCAGCAGAATGTATTTTCCTGCTGAAGTGCAAACTATCAGTTCACTCAGGACGCTAATCATGTAGTCCTCATTGGCCTGGGGCCACCTGACTCTGCAACAATGATTTGCCTGTTTCTAATCTGCCTTTTCTAGAAGACTCCCATCACTATCACCACAGGACTTCAAGTTATCATGAATCAACATGTACACTACTCTCAGCAAATATCACACTAACTTTTCCTCCCATTCCAGGAAAAATTAAGCCCCTGCTGCCTCAGGGCTCAGTATAGTTGAAATTTTCGCAACACTGCCCAAACTGGCCCTTCTGTCTACCTTCTGTGCTCATTAAATATATCTCAGAATATTATCTGTTTACATTAATTTCTTTAATATTAAAGATAAAGGAAGAATCTAGAAAGATACTCTAGATACAGTTCATGATATAGGCCTGTGCGCATTTTACTTTGCTATGTAAATTGTTTTCCACTTTCCTCATCCAAATAATATGTAATTGTGTAACAGCAAGTACTCCATTTCCACCACCTACATTTTGTGACAAATTCTAAGTTTGGTTGTAGTCTCAGAGGAAACAGGTGGAAAAAGGAAGGTGAGAAAACGTGTTTTAAAAGTATTTCAGGAGGGAACCATTAATCACATTTTACAGGTGCTCAAATTAAAGAAGAAGCCTCACAGGTCATCATTCTTTATTAGATCTCTGCAGGAAACTCAGCTGCAATCTCTACAAGGAAAACTGGCATTGCTTTTACATACAGGCAAAGCTACTGTGAGCCTTCACATGGGAACTTGTGAGCTGTAGTTGACTGAGACCCAAATAGCTTCAGCAGTAGAGAGAGGTGAGTGATGCAAACATGAGTGAGAAGGAGGGCTGGCTTTTTGCTGTGCACTTCCAGAGGCTCTGAGTGAGACCATGGACTGGATTCTTCATTGAATTCTTCCATCAGCACAACCTCTGCTTAAATCTCCCCTTGAACTGGGAAGACAGAGCAAGATCAGGAAGTCAGATCTAATCCAACATCAAGTCAGATCAGTCTATTGCTTCTGATATAGAAAGGGAAAGTTGCTACATGGACATAAGGCAATTGTTTACCAGAATTACTGGTTACAAGTGATTCCTGGAAAAATTACTTCAGGAGGGCATTACAATACTAACTTAAATGATTAAGCCATTTCATATACTGTATTCCAGACCAAAGTCTTTACTCTGTTATTGTTGTTTGCTTTCTTTATGAGAACCAGCCTTTTCAGCTGAGCTGTATATAAGCCCATTTATCTAGTAAATATTTGGTCCTCAATACACTGAAGTAATGGAAAAAAAAGGCAAACACTTTTGAATGAACCCATAGAAAGATGAACTCTCCACTCTAACACCATCCTGCCAACAAATATGTAGTATCATATTTTCTTACATTAATCCCTGACCCACCAAAACAACACATGAATGTTTCCATATGGTTTCCAAATAAGTCTCCTATGTCCCATGTTCCATAAATTGTTCCCTCAAGAGCTATAAGCTAAAGTAGGTTAGTCATCTATTTCAGCTCTCATGGGGGCACCAGACCTGATTTTCCACTTGGTTGCACAGGTTTTGTGCTCAGGCAACATCACTGACGTTAGCATCTCCCAAAAAATAACAGTCATGGGATTGGTGTGAGCATAAAGAATTAAAGTTACCATTTTTCATCCATAGGTTGATGTTGTATCCATATTTTTCTCCTTAAGACATGTTCAAATTACAAGGATCATGCAAGCATGCTCTGGCAATGGCCAGGAAACTTGTAGGATGTGCCTGATACACTTTGGCATGGGCTCCCAGGGCTGCAGGTCTAACAAGATCCGTCAGAGACTGTATCTGCACTGGGTTGGTAGGATACAAACCCTGTTTCTGGCTGTAATTTCAGGCTTCCCTTAGATATTCTGTGGGGCTATTAAGTTTATAAATGATGAATATTTCACCACAGTTTTTTAATGCATGAGCATGAAAGTAATGCATGTGAACAAGAAAATCTTACAAGCCTTCGGCTTGGGCAGCATCTCACGCCCGGTCTCTCCATAGACATCAGTTTCTGCTTTAAACAGTCTAGCTACAATTCCCTGAGTGTAACATAAAAGGCAAAACCCCTGTAAATGCAGTGAATACTCAGCCCACAGGATGGCTTGAGCAGCTAAGTAAAGCGACAGTTCTTTACAGTCAGTTTTTCTTATATTAATGAATCACTATAAAGATACATTCCTATAATTCAAGAAAAAGTTTTTCTAGTAGGACTAAAATTCCCTTTGTGGATTTAATGTGTGTGAGTTAAGGTACAGAAGCTTTATTTGCAATTGTATTATTTTTCACAACAAAACATCAGCATCCATTTATGTCCACGGTAGGATTAATGTTTTCCCACCTTTCAGTTTCCTTCTTTTTTCTTCTTTTTTTCCTGAAAACTGAAGAAATACTTTAGGAAGGGGAAACTAATTTGGCTTGTTTTCAGACTGGAAGGGTTTTCCTCCCAGAAGAGCAAGATTTAAAATAAGTGCTGGGGAAATGGTTCTTTGCAAACCTGAACGTGAATATAAACTGTGGCTTTGTATTTCCTGATCAGGATAGAAACAGAACCAAGGACCCTTCTGACCTAAACCCTAAAATTAACTCAGAGAGCACCATTCAAAAACATTTCCTCAAGTCAGCAGGGGAGGAAGGCAATGAAAGGCTTGATGAGAGTTTGGTGAATAAAGAGGAAATAAGGGAGGGATGAGGGAAATGACAGTGGATCCTCGACCCCATACAGATTCTTTTTTAGTCCTTCATATGTATACCTAGAGTTATTAGCATGACCAATTTGCAAAGAAGGATTTAGTTGCCTCAAATGTGGACGTGCCTTTTGCCCAACACTTTAGACTCCCTAGGCTCGTATGCTGGAGAAAGAGCCATAAACATGCTCATGTTTTTAGGTGAAATATAATTAGAAAACCAACAATGATAACAGTATTTCTTTAATCAGTTCTGTGAAAGACACTTAGCAATATAGGACTCTGTGATAGTATTACACTTATTTTAACACAGGCAAGAGAATGTCTATAACTGCAAATTATTTGCTGATAATTTTGTTACTTAAGCTGATTTTTGGCTTAAATCTGCTGTGAATATGTTGTAAGGGCTAGTTGTTTCTATAGGTGAGTAGACCAGACTATTGCACTGAGAAGTGATCAACACATCCTGTTATTGCTATTACCAAGAAAAACACTAATGACAATTCTAAACTCTAGGTTATTTTTGGCCAAGCTAAATTAGCATTTGAAAACATGCAGTACTAAGAACAATAGGTAAGTTCCTGCCTTTGCATGCATCACTGGTATCTTTGCTATTAACATAGTACCAACAAAGCTAGTATTTCATTGAGTGTAGTAAAATAAAATATTTAATTTCTTTTATTGAACACTATACTTCACTTCTGAATGTTAATTAAGTTACTTACTAGTGTTTCAGAAATGCCCTAAGGTTTCAGTCATGAGCAGTGCCCAGTTCTGCTGTAAGTTATGTGAAATGAAGTGGAAAGGGCTGTTTTGAAAGAAATACTGGTTCTTGCTCCTACAGTACCATCCTCCATAAGATCATAAATCCGAGTGCAAGATCAAGACTGCATTTCAGGAGGAGCTGCTCATTTAAAGCGTATTTCCAGTGAAGGAACTGGAATGTCCAAGTTTGTAGACAAAGAACTAATTATTGGGGGGTTTTGAATTCTTTAGTAATGTCCTCCACAACTAGATGACTACATAATTTAAAGCTGACCTGGAGATTAAAATTAAGCTAATGCTTGGGTAATTTCTGTATCTGATATATGATTTTTTTTTTTTTTTAAAGAGCAAAATAGTGCAACTATTACAGCTATAACTGTTTCTTGTGCATCTTTGTTTTCTATAGAAGAGGAATGCAATTGACCTTCAGACTAAAGCCTCCATTTGCTTTCCAAGAGCCATTTTATTGTAGAAGCATTGATGTCGAGGGGGAAAATATTTCTCTCAGCCTGAAAAACTGGAAGATTGAGTGTGCAAAAAAGACAGATACAGATCCATGCTGTAGCCAGTAGAAGTGCAGAGGATAGGTGCAGAGGATAGATGAAGAGGTTAATAGTTGGGGAAAGGAAGCTCAACATCCTTCTCATTAGGTGGTGAAAGAGTTTTATAGTGACTACAAACAGCCTTATCCATTCAGTAGCTGGAATATCTTACAGAGGAATTTACATTAACATTTACAGAAAAGATGAGAACAGTCATCTGCAAAGCAATCTCATGGTGCTTTTTTGCTCTGTGTTTCTGGGAGTTCACATAAGGCAAGTGAAATGACATGTACAACACCTACCTTCCACTACGCTTGGACAGACCTTCATGCTTTATTTCCAGATATTCCAGAAAGACCTAAGAGAGGAAGAAGACAAAAGTATAAACCATTTGTTGTTGACTACCATGTTTGGGCTGGCTGAAGTCTCAAGCACATTCACACAAAGGGTGAGGAGGAGATGTTAAGACTTTCTTCAGAGCTCAAAAAGTTATAGAGAACAAGCTTTTTCTTCTTGTCTGGAGTCTTTGGGAGCTGGAAAGAAAATGGCCAACACTCTCATCATGGTTTCTCTTTGACTCAGAGGGATGGGATTATCCAGCAACAGGAATCATCTGGGTGTTTTTAAGAAAGCAAATTAAACAAATGAAACTGGAAGAACATAGTAGTTCTCTGTGCTGTTTTCTTTAACAACTAAATGACTGTTTGTGCTTGGCTTATAAATCTTAAATCCCTTCACTTCAATTAAAAGACTGAAAGATGCAGGGGCAATCTGATAGCCTGACTACCTAAGTACTTCATACACTGGAATAGTTATTGTTAATATTTTTTAAGTAAAGACATTTGAAAGACATTTCGTGGAGATAAAAACAAGACTGATCTGAACAGTACGCAGATCCATTATTTCAGCAGAGGGCCTGAAACTACTCAAACAAAGAAGGAATTCTGGACTACATGTAAATAGCAAAAGATATTTAAAGTCAATACACTGTGTTTATAAGCTCTGGCTGTTTCTCAAAAGAATCATAGAACCCAAGCAAGGAGAAATAAATCAAACTATTTTCTTCCTAATAGCCATACTTATCTGTTTGTCCTAAGAAGGGTCTTTAAGCTCAAGCTTGACATCCAAGCTGTGTCATTTGACTGCAAACAATCAGTGATGCTTCAGGACAAAACATTAATTAGATCATAGGCTGTGGAAGAAAGCAAGTCAGAAGATAGTTCTGTGGAAAACTACAGTCCCAATTCTAGCAACACAACACTCTACAAAGGCCATATAGAACATCCACTAATGTTTTTTCCACTATTAAGCAACTTCAAAGACATTTTTTCCTCTGTTTCTCTGAGCTCCATGGTGTCTGTCTTGTAGCTAGTTCTGTTATCTGAAGATTTTTGTAAGTAGCTTGTAAAATCAGTAAAATTTTCCACCTCAGTCATTGACTTTTTTTTAGATTGATAAGACGGGTCATTCTGTCATCAGACTATTTCTGCAAGATACATCAGTTTTCTCTGATATAAAGCCAGAAAAAATACTGTTTGAAGACAGATGTCAATGTCAAAATCACAAAAGTTCAAATTCTGAAGGCAAAGTGTAATCCTATCTTGAATGAGGCCTATGCATTGTATTTCTATGACTAACATGGAGGTCTTGTTTTACCAGTGCTTTAATACAGTGCCTGTATACATTGTTATACCAACATGATCTGCTGGAATTCAGCTGTTTTGTATATGCTTTTCTTCTAGGCTCAGGGAATAGTGTGGAAGTGTCACAGGTTCAGATGCAGCAACAAGGTATGAAGAGGAGGCACTATAAAGACGAACAAAGAGGTGGGGTGATGAAAGAGGAGGTGCCGGGGCAGAACTGCAAAGAGCCCTGAAAACACTTCTGCAGAGTAGATGTAAGAAGCCACATGATAAGATAAAGTGAACAGTGTGGGGTAAAGAAAAAATAGTCATTAAAGAAGCTGAGATAAAAAGAGGATAATTTAGAAAATTAATTAAATATCCTAGGGGTTAGGTTGGAGGAGGGGGGAAAAGAAACCCATAGAGTAAAAAAAGAAAATAACAGCGGAGGAGGTAAACAGCAGCTGTGGAAAGGGTTGGGAGTACTGATGATTAGGCAAGCAATGCATGCTTTTTCATTCTGTGCCAGGCTATATAAATCTTCCCTGCTACCCTGAACCCAGAGGTGTGGAAGCTTAAGTATAAACTCAGAAGTTTGGATACTTTTCCAAATCTTACCTAAATCATATAAACCTCCTTATGTATAGTATAACTTAGCCAGAAATAACTTAAGAACTCATTTTTTCTCATGCTACTTAGCACAGCTGGATGTATTATTCATCCTCGGTAATACTCATAGCAAATACAAGCTTTTTTCTGTTTGAGAATCATTTTTAATAGGCTTTGAGACTGATCTCCAAAATGTGAAATGCCTCTTGATCCTGTTGATTCTTCTGAGCCTTTTTTTAAATCTAGTATCTGCCTGAAATTAGCATTTTGCACAAGTTAGGTGAGTAGACTAACTTCTTCTAGCATCATCAAATGTAGGCTACATTTGATTATAAGAAGAGCATGAGGAAATATGTAGAGGTACTGTCTCAGTCTTTCAGCTGCTCTCTAAGTTCAGCTTTTCCTTCATAGACTTTGAAGTAAATATTGTTTGAGCATAACTGATACCTGATTGAGTCTGCAGAAAACCAGAAGCAGTGGCTCTGTGATGGCACTCTTTGTTTCAAAATGAATACGATAGTCCTGCTTGGAAAAGACAGGTGTAATGATAAGCAGCTAAACAGCATATTGACTGTCCGCTAAGAATCTTTTAGCATACTCTTAAAAGGCAAAAAAAAATTGCCTTGCTTTTACAAGATTTTACCTTGCTTCTGGGAATGGTTGGACTCAATGATCCAGTGGGTCCTTTCCAACCTAGTGATTCAATGACTCTATGAAAAGAAGTGAACTAAGTTGTTTTAAATATCAACACTAAGTTTCTTTCTACACTGTTCAAAGCATATTTTGAAAGGAGAGGAAGCATATGAACATGCAGGTCCACACAGAGTTCTCTGAGCGTCTGTTCATTTTGGTATGATTTTAACAACCCATGGGAGGGGTGAAGAGTGCAATTGCTCTTATTTTCCTAAAGGGAGGGCTCGATTTTCAAATGTTTGGGAAATGCCAACCTGGGGGTTCAGCTACTGTGCACTGCCTCCTATTTCATAGAATCATAGAATCATAGAACAACTAGGTTGGAAGAGACCCATCGGATTATCGAGTCCAACCATTCCTATCTAACACTAAACCATGTCCCTCAAGACCTCATCTACCTGTGCCTTAAACACCTCCAGGGAAGGGGAATCAACCACCTCCCTGGGCAGCCTATTCCAGTGCCCAATGACCCTCTGTGTGAAAAACTTCCTCTTAATCTCTAGCTTAACTCTCCCCTGACGGAGCCTGAGGCCATTCCCTCTTGTCCTGTCCCCTGTCATTTAGCAGAAGAGGCCAGCTCCCTTCTCTCTACAACCTCCTTTCAGGTACTTGTAGAGAGTAATGAGGTCTCCTCTCAGCCTCCTCTTCTCCAGGCTAAACAACCCCAGCTCTCTCAGCCGCTTCTCATAGGGCCTCTTCTCCAGCCCCTTCACCAGCTTCGTGGCTCTTCTCTGGACTTGCTCCAGAGCCTCAACATCCTTCTTGTGCTGAGGGGCCCAGAAATGAACACAGGATTCAAGGAGCAGCCTCACCAGTGCTGAGTACAGAGGGAGAATAACCTCCCTGGACCTGCTAAGGTCCACACAGAGTTCTCTGAGTGTCTGTTCATTTTGGTATGGTTTTAACAACCCATGGGAGGGGTGAAGAGTGCAATTGCTCTTGTTTTCCTAAAGGGAGAGCTCGATTTTCAAAAGTTTGGGAAATGCCAACCTGGGGGTTCAGCTACTGTGCACTGCCTCCTATTTGTAGCATGTTATTGGTTAGCTAAGTCACGGGATATTTTTCCAGCTCAGTAATTGGGTTAGTGTATCCTTTTAAAAGAGGAATAATGAACGCTCTTGTTTGTTAAGGAGTAGCCTAGTTCGCATGCAAATACGGGTATTCACACAAATCAGCTATTCCTCAAAACTCCTCAGGAACAAAAACCTTTCTGTCTGAAAGGCAGGAGCAGCAGATAACAAGGGGCCTTGATATGGATAGACCAAACAGCCATTTCAAATTCCTGCAAATACTATTGTTCAATATTCATCCAGTTCTGGCTTTTCTTGCATTATTGAAAGGAAAATAAAAAGTTAAAATGGGATGTTAAGGAATGAAGGATATGAAATTGTTGTGCTTTCCAAACCAATCTGTGTACTTCAGGGTAGTATTTTTCAGGTTGTTGCCTTGTTTTTGAAAGACAAAGGATTACAGAAGTAAATTATGTAAAAACACTTTTTGGGCTTCATTGTTTGTTGAAATTGGACATAACTCAAACCTAAACAACAGATCCAATAAGCATGAGGTAATCCATAATTTCAGATGCCTGAAAATCCGAGATACCTGGTATCAAAGCAAATGAGAAATAAGCCTTGCCATCTAAAGGTTTACCAGAAATTCTTCACCAGCACTCCAGGGCTCCTCAAAGAATGAGTTATATGCTCATCTGGCTATAAAAATAGCTGTTTGGCCATAAAGTACTGTACAAAAGTAAGTGAAAAGAAAAGAGACTTGCAAAGAGTGACAGCTCCAAGGGTAACTTGGCTCCCTTTCCTCGCTCTGTTTTTATAGCTGTAGGAATTCCTTATTACTTTTTCTCAAGCTGTCATCAGAGCAACAGAACCCGTTGTTATTTGGGTTTCTCTTCTCTTCAGATGGAAAGAAAGGGATGCAATAAAGGCAGGTTGTGAGCAATAGGTTGTAATCTATCCATAAAATGGCCCCACCTTGTCATTTGTTCCCTTGTATTGTGTTCGAACAGACTCCCAGTAAAGATGTCTGCTTCACATTGATCATCACAGATAGTAGCATCCATAATAGTGGCTCCATCTTGACAGAAAAATGGTAAGCACCATTGTGCTCCACTGTTTTTGTCTCTTTCTACAGCCATGGCAAAACAAAGCTGTTAATTTATCTGACGAAAGACATGATGGTGAATGTTATGTACAACCCAGATGTTTCCCTGCTGATTTCTTAAAAAGGAGCACATAATTGAGATGATTGGTAGGTCATTAATTCCAACTACTTGTAAGCAAATGAAAAAAAAGGCCTCAGCTTAGGCTTTCACTGTGACAAGCTTCTTTGCATGAAATATCTCATCCTGCTCACTGCTCACTGTTTTATAAACCTCACCAGTCAAATAATTCCCCCAGTTTTTCTCTATCTGTTTTCTCACAACAGTTTTAATGTTCACTTAAATAAGCACGGCAGCATTAACCTATTGAACTCTTTGTTTCCCCACTCTGCTCAGATCGCATTTGTGGTCTAGAAAGTGGACTCTTCCCTCAATTTTGACAGATTTTCTTATTATCTCCTGCTGACCTGCAGAGAGTTACACTGGTTCAGTTCCTAAGGCACCGACAAGTTTCAGATGGACTCAACCTCCCTATCTGATTGCCTGTCATGAGAAGCATCAATGAAATGCTTCTTATTTTGCTTTATTCCTTTCCTTTCAATAGATATAATGAATTCCTTTGCACTCTTGAACTCCTCTTTCCAGCATGCCTTGCATATCACATCTTCATCTGCAATGCAAAGACCACCTCAGAAAATCTGCCGTCCAAAAAATTTTGACAGCACATAACGAGTACATTAATATGTGCTTTATACAGATCTGATTTTACTGATACTATCCACAGTAAATTGTATATAAGTTGCACAAGCCATTACCTTTGTGATTCAATTTTTCTATTTGAGTAAGTACTATTAGTACTGATAACTAAGGCTGACAAGTTAGGCAGACAGAGCAAAATGCTGACAAGATGGCTACTCTTTACACATAAAAACATAGAAGGAATTATAACTCTATTTAGAGTAAAGCTGAAGCTTTGGGAAATGCCATTCAACACAGAGCTTGGGAAGTAGCTGAAAGCATAAGAACATTAAAAAACTAGTTTGGATTAAAAAATGTGTAAACGTATTAATGTATCTCCAGTAACTGTTCAGCTATGTATTTTTAACCCCTTCTGTATATATTACTTATGTCAGCCACTTTTCACTGAGACAGGTTGATTTCTCCTCCTTCACTGACAGCTGACCTAATAAGAATTACATCATATTAGCCATGCAAGTTAACCACAAATCAGTTGGCCTATAGTAAATTGGGGTTAACTCTAGATCAAGAAAGGTTTTTCTTAGATAGGATTGGTTATGCTGTTTGAGTTATGCTCAGGCAGCCAGAAATACAAACACTAAGAAAGCTATGGGCAAACAGTTGAGGTATGACCTTGGGAAAGTGTTTTGGGGGAATATAATTGGAACGAATGCTTAGAATGCAGAGCAAAGAATCTGCTACTTGCTCAATTTCAGTCCTGTTTGGAAAGCCTACCTTTGGTGTACTTTTACAAATGAGCAGAAATAAGAATTTGGTTTTGTCATCTAAGAACAGTGGTCAAAATAAAGGCTAGCAGTAAAATAGAGAGATCCCAAGAATGTGGTACA
The DNA here is from genome assembly GCA_033558105.1 of Coccyzus lansbergi. Taxonomy (NCBI): domain Eukaryota; kingdom Metazoa; phylum Chordata; class Aves; order Cuculiformes; family Coccyzidae; genus Coccyzus; species Coccyzus lansbergi. The sequence continues at coordinate 1,411,147 of JAUMJK010000056.1, read as the reverse complement.
ATGCATAAACAGTGTAGGAGCAGAAAAGAAAGCTAGGATCACTAACCTTTTACTGCAATTATCCCATTGTAGCACTTTTATGTCTTCTGTGCTCTAGTCTCTTTATAGCCCCTACTGCAAGCTTCTCCCCTGCCCCAATCCAAACATGTTCTACTGAGAAAGAGCCAAAATTACAGAGCTGAAGTTGCTTAGGTGGAATAAACTGTAACTCAAGGATTCAGGAAGGAAAACACAGGAAAAGGCAAAGACAGTTTCATGGGGGTTAGTGTGAAGAAGTCCCAGGCAGGACTTACAGGGGGAGTTGTCAGTGTCATCAGTGGAGACAGTGGTGGCTTCCTGATGCGGTGGATGCCAGCACTGCCCTATCCTGGAAAACGCTGTTCCAAACAGCAGCAGCTCTTTGATTGCTTCAGTCATCAAGGTGATGAGCACGTAGGTGCTTAGCCTAATGCTCCTTGATTCCTTGCGGTCTTCTGTGTGCACTAGTCTGTAAATAACTGCTTTACCCAGTTTCATTGCATACACTATTCTCGCAGACTGTCTTTGCATTTCTCTGAAGATGCCTCAACAAGTCAAAAAGGGGGGTCATAAGGGAGACAAGGAGCAGAGAGGAAATGCCACGATTTCACTGTTAACCCAGCATCTGCAGTGTTTCATGCAACACGGCCGACACACTGCAGGAGTGCTAGCTCCAGCCTCAGCACCTACACAACCTTGGTACCTCATGTGGCCCAACAGGACTTGCTGTAGACCATACTGATTTAATACCGTTTGCACAGACTGGCAGCCACAGTTTTGTCCTCAGAATGCAGAGTACAAGCATCAACTATTATGCATAGCTACTAAGACATGAGTCAGAAAGCCATTCCTTGAGAAGCAGCAAGACAGCTTGCAGACTGCCATACGACTCTCTGTTGGAGCAACTGACAGGGAAAATCAGACACCAGTTAACTGAGGCACTGATCCAAAGCCCTTTTAAACACCTCGATGACTCTCTTGAAAATAAGATGTAGGAGCTTTTCAAAAGATTACCCTTAATCTGTCACAGCATGCAAAACAACTTAATACATTTATCATTTTTTTTCAGCCAGTGAATTCAAATCCCCCTGCGACAATTCAACTAGCAAGTCAAACTTCTCCTTACATAGCAATATCTGTCCTGAAATTGCAAAGGTTAGGTTGGTCCTTTTATTGCTGACTTGTCCTGCACAAGCCAGGCCTCCTATCAGTGGGAGTTTTACCACTGAATCAAAGAGCAGGAGCACTGCAGGACCCCTGGTCTTTGTGTCTTTTTGAAATTTTGGTTTGTACACTCGTGTTTGATCAAGTCACCTCCCAAGCACCAGCTGAGTCACTCTCAAGCACCAGTTTAGGTCAAAAGACACGAGCTTACTTGTTTACCTGGACCCAATGCACCATGGATTACTTTCAACCATTTAGCAACTTTTTTCTCATGTTATGTTGAAAACTCATCTTCTCAGCAAAGCAAACAAGCAGCGGATTTTGCCTTTTAGTAACGATAATCAGATTGTACTTTAAACAACTCAGCCCTCTGTCAAGCTTGTAAAAATCCTTGAGATACAGTGCAATAGAAACCTGTTTTGACTTTCATTTTATATCCTGCTTCCTAGAAACTATCAATATTTGCTTTTCAGGCATACCGTTTGGGTATTAAGGTATTTCCTTCACCATTCTCAAAAGCTGATTATTCTAATACAGCTCAGGAAAAGTCTAGTATTTGCCTTCTTTCAAGTCAGAAATATACAGTTTTATTTTAATAAATTCAGTTACATCATTCCGCATTAGATATATTCAAACCAAAGTCACCTTAATACTAAAAATCAAATTGTCAGATATTAAATGCTCTGGCTAGTGACTATTAAAGATCAGTAGCTGCTTTGGAGTACGTGCACATTTCTCAGTGGCCAGATATAATTTTGAAGTGCTTATTATCCACCTGAGCATGGAATTTTTAAAAACCTTGTTCTATTATATCCATTCTATTACATCCATTCTTTCAGCAATTTCCTTGTAAAATTAGATTTGTGCTAGGTTTCACTCTCTTAAAGCAGTGAGCCAAAGAACTGCAGTAATCTCAATTACCTCTCGTGTCGTATTTAACCTTATACATGTATTAAAGATAGATTAACATCTTGTCTTGGAGAAGCTTATGTCTCGTGAAATATGACAGATCTTCATGTAAAAAAAAAACCAAAAACAACCCAAATCAATACAGTTGTCGTACTTTAGAAAAATAGGAGTGTGTTTTCTGTGTTCTCCCTCACAGGCACAATTCTCGAGCTTTTCCAGTGTGACTAGGCTAATGATATTATCATGACCAATGTTTTTACAAGTGTAATGAAACCTCATTGAAAAAAATGGCATTTTTTTCAGTCACATAAATCATTATGTCCAACCTACTAACATGTGACAATATGAATTTTTTTCCAACCTAATGGATCTCTGTGAATTAAAAAATTTAATTTTTACTTCAAGGACACAATCTCCAGAAGAGAGGGGATTCCATGCTGGAAAACTAGTATAAGCCAGGAGGACGCCATTTTGTTTCCTACTAATGAAAGAAAGTGGAAAAGAAAACATAAACACTATGTAATTTCACCAGACAGTCTGCTGGGCTTCCCTGGAGCTTTCAGACAGCAGAGGTGGCTAAACATAGACATGCTTTGCTCCAGCCCAGGTGGACACAACAACCTGCGATGAAGCCACAGTAATTAGACCAAGTCCTTATTTTCAAGCCTCCTGTGTGTGACGGGAATGTAAGGTTGCCTTTGAATATACCGATGAAGATATGATGATGCCATGTAGAGAATGTATAGCTGTGTGCACCCAGTAAAAGCAAGGCACAGTGGGGCTGGTAGGGTCTGAATGACACAGCAGGAGCAAAGCAGCTCCAGTTTTGAGGGGAAACAGCGGCAGAGATACACCACTCCTCTTTCAGCTGCAGCACTCTCCTCTGCTTGGCTCAGCCTTTCTTGCTTCTTGGCAGCTACTGCTGCTCCAGGTTTAAGGTTTCTGTGCTACAGTGCAAGAAGGGAGGGAGGAGGGCACTGAGGAGAGAGGAGTGGCATGACAGGACCACCCAGGTACTTTTCCAGGTGAGGAGTGAGGGGGAGAAGAGTCTATTTGCCCCAGGACCCAAAACATCTCTTAGTGTGGGCTCTAATAGCACTGCTGAAACAACAAGAACTGCAAAACATTGTAAATACAAAAGTTTCTTTTTCATTTTCCCTTTCCCCCCTTTTTACCTCCCTTTTTAGTTGCTTTCTCTTTCTTCACTTTTTTCTTTCATTCTTTCTTTCCTTCCTTTTTTATTCTTTCTTCTTTTTCTTTCTCTTTCTTGCTCTATTTCCTTCCTTCCTTCCTTCCTTCCTTCCTTCCTTCCTTCCTTCCTTCCTTCCTTCCTTCCTTCCTTCCTTCCTTCCTTCCTTCCTTCCTTCCTTCCTTCCTTCCTTCCTTCCTTCCTTCCTTCCTTCCTTCTACCTTTGTTTTCTGAGAAACTTACAAGATTTTGTTTTCATGACATTCGGTCATTTTGATGGCACAGTCTAGGCACTAAATTTGATTTTCAACAACACAAACTATTGTAGAGATCACAAAAAAGTATGGAGAGTGAAAAAGAGAACATAATTTTAATTAAAAAATCTGTGATTTTACTGTATTTTCAGTATCAATTTCTAATGTCAAAATTTTTCTACTAACAATATATCTGGCCAAAACACTTCATACAGTTTAAAAAAAAATCATTAGAAGAATACGCCTTTTACTGGGGGAGATGTAAAAAAATTGTGTCAAAATTATAACCTTTGAAGTATTTTTAATCAAGTTATGAAAAAATAAATCAGAAATACAGGACCAAGGTTAAGTTTTCTGTAGTAACGTACCTTCTCCAGAGGTATAAAGTGTTCTCAAAGCTAAATCAAGATTTATTTTTTATTGAAGAAGTAAATACCAGCAGAGGGAAGTTCAACAATGTTCAGCTTCAATATTAAGAATAATAGAACTTTCTAGAACTGCAAGTAACGCAGCATTCTTCACCACTCCTGAAACAGCAGAGGTATTTGAATCTTCTCCAGTTTAAAGGGCTGGAGCAAAGGGTACTTTGAAGTCAGTTCCGTCACTGCTTTCCCATTATGTTGTGGTCAGAAACAACCATAAAACCACTGTTGCATGTGACACTGAAGTGTCTTCTTTCCTGGAGTACAGGCAATGTAATTCTAGTAAGAATTAATGTAAGATCATGGTATTGTCTCCTACTGTCACTTTCTTCATTAACTGAGCTAGAAGAGACCTTGTTAGTACATCCTGCTGTGGTGGGGCAAGATCTGCATGATGGTATATGTTGTCCTGAACTCCATATTATAAAGTCCACAATCTATCTAGGAAGCCTGTTCCAGCCTCTTTTGGTTCTTGTAGTTATTCTACTCACACATAAACTCTAGAGGAATATGTTTCACATTTTTTCATCAGTGGGTGAACAATTAATCACCACCCTCTTTATAGCATCTTTATATTTTAGGATATGTAATCACTGCCCTCCTTAGTCTTTCCAATTTTAGACTAAGCAAAACCAATCCCTCTCATGACAGGACATCTATCTAACTTCTTATGCTTCTTGATCCCATTTTATGGACTTTCACCACTTTTTTTTTTTTTTTTTTTTTTAAGTATGGTACACACATGTGAAGATGAAGCTTGGGCTGATGAAACTTAAATGCTAACAGGAAGTAAATAATTACTTCCCCTTTCATGCATGCAATACTGCCATCAATATATTCCTGAATAGGATTTCCTTTCTCCTTTTCCCGTGGCTACACAACAAATGCTTTAAGATTACAAATTTTAGGAGTGCTTGCTGCAGGATGCCACAAGCTCCTACTGTCATTCTTCAAAGAGCAATGTGTCATAAAGCACTTTGGGATTTAGATGCTTGTGTGTCCTGTCCTAATGTTGATTTGCAGGTGACTGGTATATGTGCTGCATCCACAGAATCTCCCCTGACTGCAGTAGTATAGACTTAAATATCATTAAATACAGTCAGGGTACAATAGATATGATACAAGGTGGACGCCTGCCTCCTTTTTAGTATATTAATAGCAAGCTACTTAATCCCTTTTTCACATTTGTTCTTTCTTTTCTTACTTTTCCCCCCCCCCGTCTTCCTAGACATAGTACTTCATGCTTTTCTATCTTGGCTTTTCTTTTCACAGTTTATCATGACCATGTTGAACTTGAAATTTTGACATCCAAAGAGTTTGCATATTTCTCACCTTATATAACTATAAAAGATCCTTTTAAATCCAAGTTCTTAACTAAACTGTGAAGCTGAGACAAATCCAGGAGAAGTGAGTAATTATCATTTACCTGGATGACAAGTATTATTTGCAGATATCAAATCAGAAGACAATGTTTAGTATGACAGTTTACAGTATTGAGGAAGAGTTAATAGTCATTGATCATGATTGTTTGGAAGAATTACTTTTGCATCAATTAAAGAGTCAGCAATCATCAAGTAAGGAAGTGATGAAAGCCACTATAAGAAAGATAACTTCAGAAACTGGCAAGAAGCCTGAAAACCTGAAGAGGAGGAAAATCTGGTGAAATAATAGCAAGAATGCAGCAGACAAAATTAGAGAAAGACGTCCTTAACTGCTATGCCTCAGGTTGTTTCTATGGTCACAAATAAGATGGTCAGATCAAATAAAGCAAGGCAGAACTGAACAGCACCAATTAGGCCATAGTCAAAAAGTAATTACTTTTCCATCCAGTAGAGACTGCATGTTATTTTTTGGAACTGTACATTATTATCTAAATAACTGATACTAGCCAGCAAAACAACTGGGAATAGATTGGGAAAAATCAGCTAAAAACCCACTTGGTTAAACATTATGACACTACAATTTATATTAAAGCTCAGATAAATTTGGAAGTTGAACACTGGTGGGTCTTAACATATTCATGCTAACTCACCAAGATAGTAGATAAATAAAGAATGCAACACAGAGCAGTAAAACAGAGCAGTAGTGAAATAAAATATTTTTAAACTACCAAGGTAGTTTTAGTTCCCTTTGTTCTATACAATTTACATAGTAATAATTTGATATTACGATTATGATATCCATCCTATCCTACTGATGGTGTTGGCACATTAAGTAACTTTAACTCTCTATGGAGTCTTACTTTCACTTCATCATCCTTTATCCCAGTTATACATGTTTCATTATTATCTTCACAGGACATGAGATGTACTTCGCAATGCATGTGGTCTTCACATTTTTGTCACTCACATAGTTCTCTATAAGAGCTCACTAAATAAGTCAACTGTTTTGCAGTGCTGAAGGCAGGCCTTGGCTGAGCTAAATGACACAGCACTGTGGATGTGAGTGGAGGTTCCTAACCCATCCTGCATGACGATATGACTCGGTGTTTGAAAAGATATACCTGTCCTCATGGATTCTTATGGATATATTACCCTTAGTAAAGTATCTTTGTTCAGCATGGCAAGAATCAGCATGCAACGCCTGAAAATCAGTAGAACCACTCCACTGCTGATGGAAATAAAGTCCAAAGTAGCATAAGTCCACATCAACCAGTCAATAACTGTCTGTCTTCAGAAGTCCAATTAATTCTGTGCCATTTGCACCACACCAGTGGCCACAAAATACCAATAAAGTTCAGTAAATCATTCCCACATCAGAGAGAAACTAATAATCATGCTACCTGAGTTACTGTGATACCAAATCAACCATATTTCTGCATAGCACTATCACTTAAAAGTACCACTCCTAACCAAAATTATTTCCTTCAGCTCAATCTGCCAGTCCTGGAATCAAGAGGGTTAAAGAATCTATAATTTATTTCTACCAAGTGAACAGAAAATTAGGATCTTTCTCATGCATCCCTGAGAAAAAATGTATTTCACTGGAAGTTATGATTTCATCAGCTGAACTGAAAATCAAGAAATAGACCACTTCAAATATTCACACCATCTTGATTAAAGCAGGTGTCTCCAAGCCCTATTATTGCAAAGTGATTGTCAGAATTTCCATTGTAAATCTCTTCCCTCCTTTTCAGTGGTTTTATACTCATGCCTTGGCTATGAGAGCACATTCTAGGCTGGATTTGCTGATTATTAAAAAGAGGAGAATTTTCCTTTAGACATTATATTAAAAGAATTGTAGGCCAAATAAAATGTTGGCCTTTCAGCATGGGTTAAAAACAGGGCATGTTTTTCTGTATAACACGTATTGATCCAAAACAGTAACCACAATATGGTTGAGAAAGCAGAGTTGAAAAATTGTCACATTTCCCCAGATGGCAAAGGAATACTTCAAGCTGGCAGCCTGTTATCCTACTTTACTCCCCTTCATTCCATGTAACTCCTGGAATGGAAAAGATTATGAGGGACAGGAAGGGGTGGGGGTATTCTGTCTAATTACAGAAATCACAAACCTTGCTATTATACCTAGTCTTTACTATCATGTTTAGTCTTTATTACACTTATTTTCTTGATACCCTGTGAGGTACAGAAATGCCTTTGTTCATTCTGTAGATAAGAAATAAACACAAGAGATTTTCAACTAATAAACTTAAGGTTGAACATGAAGGTACCAGCCAGTTCTTTTCTTGTTTTCAGTGTTTAGGCTATGTTTGCACTAATAAATTCAATTCTCCCAAGAGACATCCCACAAGACATTCCAAGAGACATACCTAGGCACTTAAAATCAACTATAAACACTGTTAAATGAGTACCGGTGTCACACAAGCCTGTGACATTTTGTTGGTCTGTGCCAGTTAGTACCCTCCCAAGCAACTGCTGGGAATGGCTCAGGAGTTAGCACTGACTAGAGACCATTCATAGCAGGAGATAAAGAGAGAAAGAGAGTTTAATAGCATTAGAATTAGCTGTTCACTGTCAGCTAACCAGAGAACAGTACCCAGGCATTTAATTTACTGCTACAGAAGAAGCAAAACGGTCAGCATCTGCTGGTACTGTGCATGGAAGCCACACCTTTAAGAAAGCGGCAGTGTTTTTCAGCTTCGGGCATAAGAACTTCTTTTCTAGCCATCATGTTCTGCAATGCTTCACCATGGCTGAGAGTGTGGTCTTCTCTCTTCTTTCCATCTATATTAAGGTTATATACTGATTACCAGTGTAGCAGCAAATTTTAGTGCAACTCTGTTGAGTGAAAATTCACGTGTATAGAAACTTCGATGGGAGTAGGAATATAGCTGCTCAAAGGAATTGGTAATAACATAGAGACTCCTTTTTTTTTCCTGTGCACTCTCTGTAGAACATTTCGTAAGTATTTTATTCTCTTTTAGTAAAGATTCAGTGTTGCAGGTCCATAAAATGGAAACATGTGTTCTCCTTAATATTCATTCAGAGTGAAAATCGCTTTACTCACACAAAACCTAATAAATGGATGTTACGTAAGGAAAGCCTGAAAGAAGAAATGAAGTCTCCTGTGAAGTGGCACTAAAGATGTTTTGTAGTCCTGACATCAACTACAAAAATGTCTAAACCATCATCCCTCACTGGCTTGAGTAAACACTTCATTTACCTAACATATAAATGCAAAATCTAGGACACAAATATAGATCTGACTGAGACAAGGGGAAAAAAAGGGGGAAGCGTAAGAGTCAATTATTCATAAACTCTATTGTTTATTTCTTTATTTTAAAATTGTTTTCCAATACTCTTTTTAATTAAGACCTTATGTGATTAAATGGCTTTGATGACATAGATTTGAATATAGATCACTTTTCAACATTTTTTAAATGTCTGGGTCTCAACTCCAAGATATGTACTGAAGTATTCCCTTCGTCCGACAAATTAAAGGAATCAAGAGTTGGATTTTTTAATACTGGCACAACTGCGCACAACAAGGAAGGAATTTTTGTTCTAATTCAGGATTCTGTATACATTTTGGTTATATACTGTTCATTTTCTGTCATTTTAGTTTTAGCACCCCAACCTACAGACCCGTCTATACTGATGGGACACTTTTATCATTCTAAGAAGGCTGAGCCAAACACTGTCTGAAAGAACACTTTCAAAAGGAACAGAATGAAAATGATGTCAAATTCAAACCTACAAACAGCTCCCGAAGACTGCCTATTTTTTTCTTCTCCCAATTAAGATATATAACAACTAGTGTTAAAATTGCCTTAATGTTTAAAATAAGGATTTGTTTCAATATACAGCTTTGAAAGTAAGGGACTGCAGATTCTATTATGCCATTAAATTCTTCTTATGATACCACTGTAGAAATATTGAGGCAGCAATAACTCTCAGTAGGATTACATCTTGTCAAGAAGCAAAGCAAAATGCCTGAAGTGATCTCACTATCTGTTAATCACATGGTTAATTTGTTAAACTTGCATTTTATTTGTTTCTGTATCTTGGTAGAAAATTTATTGATAAGGAGATTTTTCATTGTTTTTCTTTGCATTTGTAGGGTCTTTGTTTTTGTTTTCCAAGAGATTCCGCATTAATCAATTTGTTTTCTACCCGTGACTCTATCATAATTAATGACTGAGTATGCATTTGAGTTAGAAGAGTTAATGACAGGCCATAGTCTTTTGTGTAGTCTCTTGTTGTGCAATTGTTGCTTTTCCGAGCTGTAGGTTGCATGCAATTTGCTTTGGGTTTGATCTTATTTTCTTGTGAAATTGCTTTAAGATAAGCCTCTCAGTGATTTTTTTTAAGTCTTTCTTCTTTGTTTGATTAATTTTCATCCTCTGGATTTCCTTATTTTCTTTTATAGCAAATGATTGGGGTGGGAATTCTAATATGGAGCCAGGTGGAGAATCAGGCTCTCTTGCTCCCCCAGCTGCTGAAGAAAAATAGCAATAGTAACGTCATAAACTCTGAAACGTGTCCATTACTTCTCTGGCTAGACACTTCACCAAATGAAAGATTAAAAAAACACTTTTGAAAGAGAAAATTATTTGCACTGGGACTTGGACACTCAGCAAGTAAAAATTCCTCCATTGCAACAGCTTCAAATGTAGGATGATGCAAACTCCTTAAAGTAATAGAAGAGAAGAACAGATGCATGGAATAGCAAGGACACTAATTTATTAGTCTCCATAGAATGAATTATTATATGTCATTCAAAACAGCTAGGCAACTCGCCCTTAGTTATGTATATGGATTCTGCTAGAAGTATGTATTTCTTATTACTCTTTGCCTAACGTAGAGGATCAGTATTGCATTTTGCATTGCCTGAGAACTACAACTGCTTTTCAAAGATAGTTCCGAAAGACAGCAGTATGTAATTAACTATCCCTTAGGTATGGTCAACGATACACTGATTTTGACTGGAATGAGGTCTTGGGCCAAACATTTAGCAGAACAGGAAAAGGGAAAATGAAGTGCAATGGCAGATCCAGTGTCTCCAGTTCTTTTGGAGACTTCTGATGTTTTTTCTCTTCAGAAAAAAACATATACCCGTGAACCTTTTTTTTCAGACAGAGTAAGAGGTGGTGTTTATATTGTTGGTTCATTGTGACTAAAAGAATCCTCTTTGGATAAATACAGGTGTCATCTTTCAGTTGTTCCAGCCTTCTCTTGCAATTAGTTTCTCTACTTCACTCACTGACATTCCTAGTGATGCTCATGTTTCACTAATGGATCAACCAACTTAGTTTCCATAGGCAGAATTACATTCTCCACAAAAAACATTTTATACTGAGGAAACCTTCAGAAGATCTCACCACTCACTACTGCATCTGGAAAGATGAAAACTGCTGAACTCAAGTCTCAACTCAATACCATGGAATCTCTCACCCAAGGGTATGGAAATGAAAAAAACAATTTCTTTTAGAAGAAGGAGCAGGAAAAAAAAGTCCATCTATAGGTGTATGGCATTCTTTTTTTTTCTCAGGTACGATACAGGTCTGCAGAAGATATTATCCACTAGGAGAAATCTTTCAAGAAGATCTTTCAAGGATGACCTGAAAGGAGACTTAAGTGCATGGCAAAGGTCTGACAAAGGCCCTTGGGAGTGAATAGTCAACTGAGAAAAGTGCAGCAGAACATTCGCTGATTCCATCTTTTCCTATATTTCTAGGAACAAGGTAAATGGTTTGGTATTTGCACTGTCTTTCAGAGAATACCAACCACCATGAACCACCTGACTTCTGCTTTGAAGGTCTGTGGTGGGGCTTCAGACCACAGTGCATTTTCTGATAGATATATTTTCCAAAACAAACACGGTTACAAAATTAAAGTGTTCAACAGACAAAGGAGAGCTCACAGGGTTGTTTTCACTTTCTCAGAGTGAAACAAGAGATACTTGTTAGAAGTCAAAGCAAAACCAAGGGCAAGAAACTCTCATAAGGTCTGGACACCCACCTTATCTGACAATATGTATAGCAGTAAAGTCATCTTCTAGGTTCAGTGCTAACCAGGGTTTGGGCTAACTCTTAGCATCAAAGTTTATCAATGTTGACACAAATTTCAATATCTGGTACCAATCCCTACACAGCAGCTGTATTCTCCCTAGTGTTTCATCCCCTTTGTCCACATCCGAATTCGAACCTGGAATAGTCTTCTCTGGTTTTGATTGCGACATATATCTTTGTCCAAAGTGACAGAAATAAATTCTGAATCTAAGAGGTTAAACTCAGAACTAAGTTCTGATCTTGAACTCTGGTTAGAACTCAAGCTAACAGAATAATTCAGGCACACCTCACCTAATCAATCAAATTATTAGAGAAACACCAATTCAAACTTTTACACTTTGGTTTGGCAAAACATGGTACCTACCAGTTCAACTTCAGAATATTCTACAAAGGGGTCTAAAAAACTTTCTTTCAGTACTCTTGATTTGTGAATGCAAAAAAATTTTCAGAATATCATTTTTAGACCTATTGTCTCGAAAGTAAAAAACCTGGTTTATTCGATATACCCTTCTTATCATAATTACCCATAAGAATATAAACAAGAGAAGAAACTCTTTGCTTATCTTCACAGAACATCTAAGTAAAGAAAGCATTTAAAAAAAAAACATAAGAAATATATCACTTTTTAGTTTATATTGGAAAATGTCCTACAATATTAATAGTTGTCCATTACTCTGATCACTGTATATTGACAGACTTGTTAACTAGAAATATTAGGAGATAAAATTGAGTCCAGTAGTGTCCGCTCCTCGTGAACTCATATCTGTTATACAAAGAAGAGAATGCCCTAAAGAAAACTCCTAAAAAGAGTGGTTAATTAACATATAAACCACAGTGTCGGAGTATCATAAATATTCAAGTAGTGATGGATAGTGGGATAAACCCTGAGTGCATGCTGTAAGTTTTTATCTCCATAGCTATCTTGAGCTGGATATTTACAGTAAATTACAGCTGCACACACTTTGCTCCAGAGCCGTATGTTTTATTATTCAACCAGATGTAAGCCGTAAAACTGTTTTATCTATTTTGTGGCTGAGCCTAGTACTAATAAAATAAACTACAAATACCTGACTTATAGCTTTGCTGGCATTTTTGCACTCCAGTGAAGTGCAGTGCCAATGCCTCATGCAGTGAAAGTGATGTAAGAAAATCATATGTTCTTCCCATTTCATACACTTTCATAAGGACCTTAAACATTTGAATGAAGAGCGTTGAGCTATAACTTCTTTTATAGTTTTTCATCACATGGACTATCACCATCACTGATAATTCATTTTTATTTCCTGTAGATTGGAAAGGACACCATAAGGGACCTGCACTTTGGTTTGAATTCTACATCACTGATTTTCCTTAAGCACTACAGGGGAGCATCAAATTACTAAAATAATCACATATCCTAGGAAGGATGCATTTAGTTGTATAATAAAGATAATGTTACAATTAACAAGACATACCCCTCTCTCGCACGCTCTCTCTCTTTTATTTTAATCAATTATGTTAAACTTTGGACACAAAGCATGAAGAAGTCTGAATTTGTCTTTGGGATTAAGATTCTGTTAGGCACCTGTAAAAGCTGTCTTAAATGCACACACAAATGTTTTCCATTTATGCCAAGTGTGTTGGAAGACAATTTCAGCTTCATATTGCTGTTTTGGGGGGGGGTGGGGGAAGTTTTCTCAGAGGCCTTAAAATCCTATTTTTGGTGTGGAATGTGGCTGTAAGCAACACAGTATATAACAGGGGTAGAGAAGACACAAAAAACACTGTGAAAAGATCACAAAATACAGCCAGTTTTCTGAACATTTTTAGACATGCTGCTGACCTTGGACTAATGTGCTCCATCTTGAGGTTGTCATGGACATCTGTTAATAAGTCTCCCTTGCCCAACAACATTCATTTGACTCTCAAAATGCATAACTCTAGCAGACTAATGAGAAATTGAATGCTGAATGTTTATCAAAGGAGACTCTCTTCCATTCCATCCACCTCTTGCATACTTTCAAAGAATTAATCTATTTTAACAAGGGACCCTCTCCCTATTCTATGGCCTCAATTCAATCTTTAAAACAGGGGATTATATCCAGCATTCTGCAAGTCGAAATTAAAGTGGTTTTGGTCATTGTTTTTCAAGCTACTCTGAGTGTTAATTGGGGTAAAATCTGCAGCTTCTGGATTACCATTCACATTTCGATCAACAGAGGAAAACTTTGCCAGAAGTAGCACAAGGACTAAGTAAAACTAAGACTTTTAACCCTTTCTCAGCTTAGCAAGTAGGTATCACTTAGAGGAACACAGGCATTTTAAAATGGTTTGGTTACTCCACACACAATAATGGAGTTGAATAAAACACAAAGTACTGTGTCATTTTTCACTCCTCAAAATCCTTCAGATTGCATTATGATTTATTAAACATAATTAAGCAGATGTTACAGTTAGTAATGCTTTTAAGCCCTTTATGCTTAGATTTAAATCTGAATTAATGCAGATAAAGGAAGTGTGAAAGATTTCACACCATGGTCCCACAAGTATTCATAAAATGTAAGTGCTGTTTAGATATTTTCTTATGCCCGATACTTTATCATTTTTACATTGCTGCTGAAAGGATAAGGTCTCAAGTATGAGTTCCTGTGATAAACACATTTTCCTTTGGCTTATGAGTCATAGACAATGTAAAAAGACATTTTCCTCTCGGAACGCCAATATTGTGAACATCTGGTTCATACCCTTCTTAACAAAATTTGTTCCACTGCTCTGTTACATGTAAACATCTGTCATTTATATCAAGCAGTTGACAAATGTTCTATCGTGAATTCCAAGAACTGGCAGGCTAGATCATTAAATATCTTTTTTATACAAAATGAAAACTGTTTGTGTTGAAGACTGAATGCTATTCGACAGAGGTGACTTCTTTATCAAATGGAAAAACAGGTTAAATTTATATAAACAGTCTTAAATTTTCCTTCTCCTGACAACTGTATGTAATTACTGTAAATCACTCTTCAGAGCAAAAACAATGATGCACTACTGAGTGACACTACGTGGATACTGTTTAGCAAATGGTTTTGTCTACATGAAAGAGTGAATGTTTTGAGAAGTTCCAGACCCTCAGAGTTTTGCAGATATCCATGGCTAAAGAATTAACTTTGGTTTTGTTTGTTGTTGGTGGGATTTTTTAAAGGCAGTTTTCTGCTGGTGTTTTGTGCTAAGAAGTTGTCTTGTTCCTTTTCTTTGCTCAGACAGTTGTAGCAACGTCGATGAGCAATGCATTCCAGGAAACATTCTTCCTCCAGAGGTGTGGAATCATTACTGCCTCTCCTTTTCGGGACTTAGAGGCCCATGAAATCAAACTCTGGGGCACCTATCAATGATTTTCGTAGCACTCCAATGACTGTTCAAGCATAAGAAGATCACTCGATTTTCCTGAGGCTAAGCAGCAGCTACATGATCACCTCTGCATCCAAGCTCTTCCATAGAAGGACAGGAAAAACTCTCAAGCACCTTCAGCCAGAATCACCACAGGATCCTATCTCCTTGAGTATTTTAAGTTAGAACTGGGACTCAAATAGGAAGGGCTTTCTGTAAATTTGTGATTCATGATTCCAAGAAATCAATCCAAAATGTATGAATGACCTCCAAAACCAGCTGTATTGGGTAGAGTCCACTATTAAGAGCAAGTCAAGATGTGTAAATGAGGTGTCTCCTTCTCCCCATTGACTGTACAGACTAAACAGAGAGTCACCTGGCAACAATTATTAGAAAAATGGATTGCATTTCCTAAATGAGGTGCACAAACTGGGCAGTCTGCACCTGGCTGTATGAGTTTTAAATTTGCCATCTTTATTCACAATATATGAAGTATTTTTCATAGCTTTTCAGGACAAGCATAGCGTGAGACATTTGTAACTAGTTGAAAACAAAGAAACCCTGTGATTCACTGAGAAAAAGGATATTTGGTTAGATGCATGATAGCGCCAGAAGCAACTTCAGAGCTGCAAATGCAATTACTACTGGCCAGAGGCATTTGCTTTTCATTTAAAAAAAAAAATGTAAAAAAGAATAGTCTCCTATGATTTGTCTGATTTCTGTCGAGAGAAGAGCAGCATAAAATATGTCCAGTCTAAGGAGATCTGGAAGATCCTCCCTAAGAGGAGAAAAGATTTTGAAAAGGCCCCTTCCCCTATATGTATCACATGGAAGAAGACAATTTTGTCGTCCTCTGTCTTCCTCCTGCTTTTATTACAACAGGGCAAACATTGGTTTTCTTTCATTGCAAAATAGGCAAAAAATATGGAGCAATTCGATACACTGCCTGTACTAACATTGAGAAAGACAAATCTAGTGTACTAACAAAATATATCGCAATATAAAAACGGTGCATTCATTAATAAGGCAGAATATTATTAGATTTTCTTATTGAGCTAGAGTATTTCAAGGCTATTTTGGGGCAGGGAGAGAAAGCAATGCCTTTACAGTACATTCTTTGTTTCCTTAACACTGATCACCTGCCATAGTTGATTCCTACAGTGGACCTTTTATAGCAATTTGCTATTCTGACCTTTGCATACATTTTTTGTAAGCTCTATTCTGGGACTGTTTAAGCTGGGAGGTGTGGGCATTTGCTAGTAGGGTAGCAAAGAGGAGGGAAGGATTGAATTTCAGTTGTGAATGGGCTGCATCTCTTGAACCATTCATTACCAGATTCCCTAACATTTGGATTTTCAAAAGGTGATGAATTTTTGTGTGGAAAAGGGTATTTTGTTGGCTGGACTCCATTGAAGCATTCTTTCAACATTAACTCGCTATTGGCAGCAGTTTCTGCTTATGATTTATTTTAATGAACACCAGTTTAAACTGGGCTAATCGTAATGTCTGCTGGAAAAAGGTTAATCTCCAGAATACCTTATACAAGCCTGACCTAACCAGAGCTCATGTCCTGTGGATGGTAGCTATGGTAAAGGACTTTTTTCAATGTGGGAGTTAAGTCTATACAGGATATGGTTAGAATACATGGGGGAAATCAACATTTTTCCATTTCTTTTTTCTTCCTGTTACCTCAATTCTCTGTCTCCCTAACTACTGCATGCACCCCACTACCTTTTGTTTTTCTGATCGCTGATCTCATTGATGTCTCTCCTTTGCCTGTGGCTTCTACATTCCCCATTGATCATCTCAGTTCCCTTATGCTCAGTTCACATCCTCTCAATACCCTGATCCCATTGCTCTTCACGGTCCCCAAGACGTATGCCTTCTCAGCCCTTTCACACATTTCCATTTCCAAAATCCTCCCTATCACATCCTAGGCCAAATGAATGGAACCAGAAAGGGAGCAATTTCTAATTAAAAATCTCCAATTGTAAATATCCTATATTTAACAGCTACTTATTGAATCTCTCAGAAATGTCCCTAACTACATCCCTTTGAAAATCCTGAAAGATCTTCCTTATTGAAGTCCACAGAACAAAGCCAAAGCAAAGTTGTTACGTTTATTATTGATATCATGAACTGAAAAGACATTTTTCATTAGAATTAAACAGTAATCAAATACCATAACAATAATAATTTTGATCTGAATTTTATTTGACTATTCAGAATTAAATTTAGAATAAAGGACTTCTGAAAAAAATATGTGTAGTCCCAATGAAATCTGGGAATCGGCAGGCCATCAGCTTTACAACAGGACATCAGCTAAACTCCCATTGATCTAGTGCCCATGTTATTCTGCATCTGGTTTGCATCAGTGTTGCATTTCTAATTAGACTTTGCCAATCCATTTGTCAGTACTGGTCTACTTGTAACAGAGTTGAAATATTTTCTTTCTATAGAGATATCTGCCAGTATTTCACGTATTGTGGTCTAAAACAGGTTGAGGCTAGCATGGATTACAGCAGAATGGTAACATTCTCTTTGGGAATAGTAACTATTACAAACTGAGGACAAGATTCAATAGGTTGAGCATTAAATATGAAGGAACAGATCCCCAGAAAACACAAACTGTTACTGCTATTCCACTGATGTCATTAAGGTTGTATTGATCCAACCCTGCTGAGAATATGCTGAAAAGTGGTAATGAATCCCACAGGCAGAATACTGAGAGAAGTGTACCTGCTCCCTATCAGAATCCACTTTGCTTGTAAAAGAAAGTTATTTCTTTGTAGGTTTATATTAATTTTTTTCTTATGAATATTTCTCTCTGAGTTACCTTCAACTCTCTTGGAGCCTTTTCCCTTTGAAATGCAAGGGGCTCAATGTTTCATTATTGGCAGGAACAATAACTTTATGCAATTTGCATGTGTAACTAAGAGCTTGGATTTCAAACCTCAAGAGTATGATATTGGAACAGCAAAAGTTC
This sequence comes from Coccyzus lansbergi, assembly GCA_033558105.1. Taxonomy (NCBI): domain Eukaryota; kingdom Metazoa; phylum Chordata; class Aves; order Cuculiformes; family Coccyzidae; genus Coccyzus; species Coccyzus lansbergi. Next base: position 1,393,368 of record JAUMJK010000056.1, on the reverse strand, counting down.
CTTCTTGAAAGCATAACCTGTTTCAATTATACCTACAGTAGATCCATTTAGTTAAGAAAATAAAGCAACAGTTATTTTATTTGTTAGTGTGCTGTTTATTCTTCCTTCTTCTTCTTCTTTCTACTGCAAACATCTCTCTGTGTACTGCTCTGATGAAAATCCTGCCTACAGGATGGTGAAAAAAAAGTCTACAAAGGACTCAAGAGTAGCTGCAAATACAGAGAGCAGAGGTGACATTTCTAATGCATCAGGCATGTAATTGCATTAATGCAATACAATGATTAAAGAGCTTTGAAGTAATGCTACTGCCTCATCCAGAGAGATTCTGATTAAGCAAGAGGTGTGAGAAGCTCTTACAGATCAAAGATTGATAGATACAGGTTAGGGAGAAAAATGGTTGGGAAGACATAGAAAAGATATTTAGTGGCTCTAAGGAAAAAGTAAATGTGTAGAGATTGCTATGTAGCATTACAAATTTGTCACTAAGTGCATACTTCAAGAAACACAAAGTGATTATAAAATCATAGGATCATAGAATGGTTTGGACTGTAAGGGACCTTAAAGATCATTTAGTTCCAACTCCCATATAATGAACAGGGATATAATGGATAATTTAAAGATTTTATTTAAAAATAATTTTAAGGAAGAGAAAGTAGATGCTTCAATTGCAATTTAAACAATAGCCTTTTATACCTCTAACTTAAGTATCTGAATTTAAACACTGTTGAAATACCTTAGCTTCTGAAAGATCTAAAATCTTTGGTGGATTTAAGGAGGTACCACAGGATTCTAAACACATACCCCTATTATCACCACAAACCCAGAGTTCACTCTGTGCAGCCAAATCATCCCAACGTGATTTTCAGGTCTGTAGAGGATTCATTATAATTAGATTTCTTCCTGACTACAAATGTCTCACTCAATCTCTTAAAAAAGTGAGGCAATTCACTAAGCCATTCAGTCACATAAAACTCCATAACTTGGTAGTATCACAAGTCCCAAAAATTAATAGCGAAGCACAGGATCTTTACTTCTGATTCCCAGTCTTTGCTGCTTGTGTTCAGATTAGTGCCTTGTTTTCTGAAGAGCAGTCCAGAAATAGAAGAAAGGTGGACATCTGAAGTAACTAGCTTGTGGTCAATGATCATAGTTTCTGTATGCATGGAATGACATGGGCCTCTGAAGCAGGAAACTGGTATGAGCAAATAAGTTTTTCATTTCCTAGCTTTGTGTGGGTATAAATTCACTGGATGGCAGGTTAATACAGAGGCTTCCTAATACTTCTCAGCATATTTGTTTATCTTTGTATTTTTAAAAATATGTTTTAAGAACTCTACGAGAAAGGGCTGCTGCATAAGGAAGAGAGCTCTAGGATACATCATGATGAGGGTTAATGAGCAGCTACTGACATAACAAAATTTATGTACTAGCAGCTGCTACAGGTGAACATCTATATTCCAGAGAGAGTAGTTTTATATTGTAAGCTTCAAGAATTTTCCAATGCACAATTGCTTGGTTATATAATTTTTCTTGTGATATATAGCCACAAAACATTACCCAGAATAATCTTTCTTCTATTATTTGTTTTGCAAACTTCAGTTGCTTCAGATCTTTTCAGAATATCCTCCTCTAACAAACGACCCAAACCTAAACAGTGGTTTTTTTGAGAGTTTCCCATCAGCTGCTACTGCAGAGTCTTCAGATGGTGCTAAATTCTGCACCTTCGCCACAGGAAGATGAAGGAAGTTAAAAATAGGGTGATTTAAAATGAAAATAACACTACATAAATTATCTACATTTGAAACTGTTCAGGGAATACATTCTCTAAGCCCATTTTAAAACCCTCTGTTAAGCCAAATACAACTGTAACATCTTTCTCAACACACTTCAGTAATCTGAATTAGATGGTCAAACTTTGGCCAAACTGTATCAGACAGAAACCAGAAATGGTAAACAGGTAACAAAGATTCCTCTGTGTCCATTCTGTGGTCATCTAAAGAATAAAAATCTGTATTTGACACCTGGATAACTTCAGCACTCTCAGGACCTCTCCAGATTAAATATACCCACAACAGCTTAATAAGCTTCTTCAACAGGAAGTGTTTCCAATGAGACAGAAGTTTTTTTCCTTTCAGAATCTCATTCTTGTTTGGAGAATTCCCTTAGATAACAGCACCTCCACTCCTTTCATTATTTTTCATTAGTATTATATTGCAGCTCAACAAAAATATAATGCTAATGAGTTTTACCAACCCTGACTGAAAGGACAGACTGTCACTCACTGAACCAGTGTTACTGCTTCCTATATACATGGTTTCTAGACCATTATAACATCTCTTCCAAGTAGTGGTCATGCTTCCTTAGGCCCTGAACCATACTTCTTTTCTGATAAATGAAAGAAGTGTAGCATAAAATAGCATGTTCTGCTGAGCTTTAGTCATTGCGTAGGTGGAGTTTGGAGTTCTTAACATTATGTTTATCCCTTGAAATTGCTTGGTTTTGGAGTTTTCTTGTGTTTAGCCCCTTTAATCCCACTGCTTAAAAGGCTGTATAGAGGAATACATGCTTTGCATATAATTATTTTCTTCATCAAGTTGTCCTATGAAAGTTGTGGTGTTGAGTTCTCACAGCAGTTTTCTTAGTATCTGGATGAGTAACTCCAGAAACAAAGTAAAATGCCACTTCCTAGTGCTTAGTTGCCAGTCTCTCTAGTGAATGAAGGGCTAATTTCAAGCACACGTAATTTTACATTTCTCCACCACATGCCGATTATGTCCTGCTACTTGGTTTTGGGGTGACTTTTTTTTTTTTTTTAATCTTTGGACTGGGCAGAGATTTTTGTATTGAGTATATCAGCAGCAGCACATGACAGAAACCCTGGTGCAGGAAGGAGGAAAAAGAGAATTACGTAGTTAGCTGTATGGGTCTGCAGGTTTCCATTAAACAGATGTCTCTGGCTTGCAATTATTCACTGCAATTGTAGTGTCTGGAAAGTTGACTTTCCCTTGAGACTGATCTATTTTAAGTTCAATGGATTAGGGGAAGCCTTTGAAAGACTTGTAAAATTCTTTACACTTGACTCAAATCCAAGGAAAGACAATACTGTGTATCATACATACTAGTAAGTCAAGAATTTATTAGAATATTAATTTGAGACAATTTCTCATGTGAATTTCTACAAAGTAGCGGAGTACCACACACATATATATATAGAGAAACTAATTGTTTTCAGATACTACATTTAGACACATTTAGGTGCTACAGTTAGAATTATATTCTTTCTATTTGACTGCTTTTCCGATGCTTTAACATCAGCTCTGACAGAGCTATCAAGGCTGCCAAAGGTTGCTGCAGAGTTTCAGACACATTCTTAAGGAAAGAGTGCTATACTTTAAAACATTTTTTGAATTTTGTTTGAATGCATATGGTATGAAAAGGCCTGCTAATTCTTAGGCCCTTCTTGAGGTTAATTTCTTCATGGAATAATTTGAATCAAGACAATTAGAAGCCCTAAACTCATTCCAAAAGGTCTCAGAAGAAGATATTCATGATGCTGAGATCCCTAGTGGGGAAGTCATCCCCCTTGCCTAGACTTTCAGACTGTATCAGCTTCATCAAACATGCTAACTAAGCAACAATGTGAAAGGTAGCCTTCCAAAATCTCATTTACACAGCTACCTCTGTTCAGTTCTCAAAATCAACCCAAGATTTATACACTAAGTCCGTGGCATGCTTATACCTTCTTTACTCCTCTGAACATGAGTAGTTTAAAATAAGCACCCTACATATTCTTAATGATCAATGGCAATATAAAGAAAGCAGTGGTTAAGAACGGGTGATTTAATTTCTTTTGTCAAAAGCCAGGAGTAACCAATCTTATGGTTTTCACTGAAAAAAACCCCAGCCATGCCACAGGGTATGTACCCTGGACCACAACAATGCCTACAAAAATTCCTTCTTATAAGAGAGAGAGAGAGAATAACTGCAAGTTAACAGCTGTCATGCATGTTGCTCAGTGCATGGCTAGAAGGTGCATATTCGCCCTGTAAAGAGAACAGTGTAAAAACCGAAGAGCATTTCCTTTCAGTCTTCATAGCATAGCACACTGAGAACTTCCAGACTCTATCTTGTTTCCTTTTCAAAGCTGTCTAGGAAAACCACATAGCAAGAAAGCTAAGTAGTTTTAAGAAATCTTGGCATAAAATAGATGCATAAATAGGAGGTGCAGTACTGCATTCAGGGTGGTAAATCTTGAAATGTACCCAGTCTTCTAAACAGCTGTGATTAGAAATCAGGAATGCTGGAGATACTCCATGTCTGGGCTCCTTTTTCTAGTAGCTCAGGTTAAACTCAACACATACGTGTCCTTATGCTGTAAGACTGATATTAAACGTGGGCCCCTGAACTTTAACTTAAGAAAACCTAATGTTCCACCTTGCCCACTCTTAGAAAGCAGCAATGTACACCCCTCCTTAGCGGGGCCTACATGAAGAAAGGGCACTGGGAATCCCCCATTTAAGGGATGCAAAAGCACAACACTACCTTGCACCAGTGGTATTGAGAATATGCTGTATCCCACTATCAGTCTGCTTTAAATTCAGACTGGAAAAGGCTGCAGCAGCGTGTCCAGCAATGCCTAGAAACGCCCAGCTTCCCATGTGCTCTGCAGTGCCTTCAACTGCTCCAGAGTCAAACCTTTCAAAAAGGGCAGTAACTGGGTCTAGTAGGAGGTCATGGCACAGGCACATTTTTTTTATGGCCGCAATGTAGACTTTACTAGCATTTCAAATGGCTTGTGACAGACCATGGTAGGAAAGAGAAGCCTGTTCGCTACTTCAGCCTTGGACAGTGGTAGCAGATTACCTGTTGTATGACTGGACCTACAACAGGGAAGTCATAGCTGTACCACAGACCCATCACATGATATAATGTCAAGGACTACTGCCACCAAAACCACAGTAGGACTGTGCTTGCATTTGTGGTTTACATGAGAGAAGAAAGCTATCTCATACTCCTGTTTGGGTAGATGCAGATTATACACACTTACTTAATCGGTCCTGGGTTCCCACCCACAGTACCTCATTACCCAAAGCAGCTCTTGTTTTTAAGGCATTTTTCTGTTGTTACCTTTAAGCGTCTTTTGAGACCATTCTTTCTTACTTGTTTTTCTTAGGGCTGGGTCTGCTGTGAACTCAACAGGTTTCTCTATGTCCAACTGTGTGAATGAGAGACTTTGAAGACTTTACTGATGCAAGAAACTGGAGTGATTGACTGGAACAGCAGTACAGTAATAGAGCGAATCACTAGGGGGATGTTGGAGCAGACAGCTGTTATATTATTTTGGACAGGCAGTTTTCCTTATAAATATTTACTGTATTGAAAAACAGACAGCTATTGTAGTAGTGATCTGGAAAAAAAGCTTGAAAAATGACTGGGATTTCCCCGCGAGATCAAGATCAAAAGCTATAACTGAATATACATATGGTTCGATATTGAACAAAATTTTGTCTCATCCTGTATTTAGGGAAAACTTCCAGTGAAATATTGTATTTCTAGAGTGAAGGGTCAATCTAACTTTTGTTTCTATGAATATTTCAGGTATCAGCCTATTGTTCACAAATTTTACCCACCCTGAGACATATGCCTCAAAAAAATGGCCAAATATTCCCCAGATGTGAAGGGGCCTTCACAGCCCTTACCACATCTGGCTTGATTTACGCTAATGGAAGATGTGATCCAGTAGTAGAGATCCCTAAATTTATTAAGAAATCATTTAAATACCTCAAAAAAAATTTTTTTTTCTGAAAAGCTGTTGATATTTTCATCAACTTCTGAGTGTCTTAAATGTAATAAACCATTTCTAATAATGGTACCAAACAGATAGAATCATAGAACCATAGAATCACCAGGTTAGAAGAGACCCACTGGATCATCGAGTCCAATCATTCCCATCAATCACTAACCCATGTCCCTCAGCACCTCGTCCACCCGTCCCTTAAACCCCTTCAGGGAAGGTGACTCAGCCCCTTCCCTGGGCAGCCTGTAAATGATTCTACGAGTCTGTGAATTGCTGCAGATCAAGTCAGAGCTCCTCTATCTAACCGTGTGCAGCACGTGCAAACCCCGAGGTGCAGACACACGTGACTCTAGAGCAGAGTTAATCGTAGAATCATAGAATCACAGAACAACCAGGCTGGAAGGGACCCATCGGATCCCCCAGTCCAACCACTCCCACCAAACACTAAAAAAACACACTATGAATTTTAAGAACTTAAATATTTGATAGCACCATGACTTAGTTGCTGTTGGTTTTGTTTTTAAATTGTCCCCTCCATTATGTAAAATGCTGTACCTATGAGATAATTGACTTTTCCCTGTAATTAAACCTGCAATTAAAAAATTGTTATCATCACTTAAATAACTGCTTGGGAAACAATTCAATGAAAAGATGAGCTGAAATCGAACAATGTCTTTTCTTGGAGTATGAATAACAACAAGGTTTCATAGTCTGTCAGTCACAGTACCAGCAAGCTTGCCTTTGAAAATGCTTCCATTTTTCAAGCTGTTAGAGGGATTGCTGTAGATCCTGGGGGCATAAGCCTGAAAGAAAGATCATAATTCAGCAACAGGAGGTCTGCTTATCTCACTCAACAGTGAGCTGGCAGAGGATAGATACCCACGCTTTGTTTACACAGGGAATAAACAACATAACTTCTTTGTGCCTGAATGGGCTTTCAACCCCTGTGATACAGAGGTGCTGGATGGAGGGAAGAGACTGCAAGTAAAAAAATGTTTGTATGAGTGTGTAGGTGTGTAATTCCTGGGACTTTTCACAGCTTCAAAAGAGAAAAAGGAATCTACCTTGCCCTATAGTATCCCTTGATCTCTTTGTTAAATGGTATTTGTAGATTTCTAGTTAAATGTCATTTGAAAACACCATCCAGCTTCCCTTGACACAGAAAGAGGGAGGATGGTAATAAGTGATCTGTATGGTGAAAGGAAAGCTGTGACTCAATTTTATATTATTTCTAATTAAACAGAGATCATTACAAAAGGGCAGGGTAAAATGAGGAAAAAAATAAAAGGAGAAAGAAGAAATTATACTTACTTATTACACATTTCACGGGGCTAAATTCTGCTATTCCTACTTATTCTGCATTACTCTTGCAACTAGAGTAACCCCATTGATTTCAGTGGATTGGTCAACTTGAAAAATATTCCTCTAAAAAATCACAAAGGTGCAGAAGATGTTAAACTGATTGTAACAGCAGCTGATTTACCTACTAAGAACTGGTCAATTCACCCTTTTAGAAGAAATGTATTTAAAATCTAATTACAGTAGCATATTTTAATTTGGAGTTCCAAGTAATACCAAATAAAAAGATGAGTAATTTCCCTAACTGGCTGCTACAAAGCTAAGAAAACCAAATCAAACAAAAAGAAATCTTGCCTGAAAAATAAATATAATAGAAAAAATTAAACCTTATATTACTATTGTGTCAAACAGAGATATAGTTTACTTTGGCATCTAATTTTCACTATACATTTATAAACAGCTTATGGTTATGACTGAAAAAAAATTTATAATATTTAAGTGCATTACCTTTATAAGTGAACTTTTACAAGTTACAATATGAAAAGTTGTTATTTGTATTCTGATGCCTATGCTCCAAAAGATAATCTGACTTGAACGTGCTTTTAAAAGTCTTTAAGAATTTAATAAAGTAAATGTTTCTATTTTTCTTAATAATTTTTACCCCATTAAAGTTAAATGAATGTAAAGCAGTTTTAGCTGTTTTAAGTAATCAGCTTGACAGTCTCAGTTCTTCATGAAAGATAATGAGATGCATTTGATCAGAAAGTTCATTAAAAATGATTACATGAAAAAAAGGAAAGCAATTCCAAACAATATTGTTAATTATAAAAGATGAGTTGACATATGACTGAAGTTTGGATCCAAGTTCAGAGTGAAAGAAAATGTGTAACAATTTGTTTTTCCATGTGCATTAGTTTGTGTGATGTTATGGCATTAACAAGTCCCTCAGTTATATCAACTTTCATTTCACTGTGTGATCTTGAAATAATTTACATTTTTTGAAATTACATTTGAGTTTCTGAATATGAATTACCCATGAAAGTAATTGACTGTTTAGAAATCAATGTTTCTGATAATCAAACAAGTGTTGAATCATTACATTTTCCAGTGTCAGTCATACTCTTCATATGATTTTTGAATTGAGCATGTCACATCACTGGTATCTTTTATCCCTTTTAAATTGAATTAGAGCAAAAATGGTATTTTCATGTTTCATCTGCACAGCTAATGTCATCAGAGGAACAAATAGTATGCTTTCTTTAACTTGCCATGTGCTAATATAACTTGGATAACCCTACAGACTTCACAGAAATCACAGCTCTTATTAAGACTTACAGAACTGACTATCATATACCATCATTAATGTTCCAGAGGAAAGCAAGGCTTGTCTTTCCAGACATAAGAAAATTCATGAGAAAACTTACAGCTTAACATTTACATCCTTAAAGTAAGGATGTTGAGGCTCTGGAGCAAGTCCAGAGAAGAGCAACAAAGCTGGTGAAGGGGCTGGAGAACAGGCCTTATGAGGAGCAGCTGAGAGAGCTGGGGTTGTTTAGCCTGGAGAAGAGGAGGCTGAGAGGAGACCTCATTACTCTCTACAACTACCTGAAGGGAGGTTGTAGAGAGGAGGGAGTTGGCCTCTTCTCCCAAGTGACAGGGGACAGGACAAGAGGGAATGGCCTCAAGCTCCGCCAGGGGAGATTTAGGCTGGACATCAGGAGGAAGTTTTTCAGAAAGGGTCATTGGGCATTGGAACAGGCTGCCTAGAGAGGTGGTTGATTCACTTTCCCTGGAGGTGTTCAAGGCACGGGTAGATGAGGTCCTGAGGGACATGGTTTAGTGTTTAATAGGAATGGTTGGACTTGATGATCCGATGGGTCTCTTCTAGCCTGGTTGTTCTGTGATTCTGTGATTCTGTGATTCTGTGATTTAAGATACCTAAAATAATCAGGTAAGGTAAATGCAAGGGAGAAAGGAGAATATATAGGACTACTGAAAAGAAGATTATCATCTCCACTAAAACTGTGGAGATCTGAATTATATCATGAACATGCACTGAATAAAATTTCCTTCCTCAGCAAATTACATAGTGCTTTGGAGTATGGGTGGGCAATAAGACTGGGAATTCCCCTCCAAAAGCTATCCATCTAAAACACTTTATCAGGACAAAATGAATGGCATATCTTACTCCATTGCTGCAGAGAAAGTTTAGATAGTAAATTTAAATTAGACTCCCTGTTTCCACACAGCTGATAGGTGATAAGAATTCTGAGCAGTTTGTGCTTTCTTGGGGGATTTTGCAGCAAGTCACTGAAGTTCAGGTAACTGCTCAGAACCTATGGAGTGTAGGAGAATAAGTTTGCCTTTAAAAACTGCATTAGGTGGCATTTTTTGAAAACTGTCAAAGTTTCAATTTGATCAAAGAAATGTGTGAAAGTACAATTTTTTTTTGTGCAGAGTATATATTTGATTGCTAGAAAAGTAGATTACTTTTTTTTAAAAAAACTGTAACTGTGGTATGCATCAGCCATCTTCTCTGTTAAATGGCTATACCTGAAGATTTCACAGAGCTGTTCAAGGCTAACTTACTTCATAAGTTTGTAATTAACTGCTTTAGAAAGAAATGTTATTAACTGCTGTGTCTTTAAGAGATGGGGATGTATTCTTTATTAAGGACTCTAATCAAGGAGTGAGAAAGAAAAACACCCTGAAGAAAATATTTATTCTACCTTTTTCAGAAAGTTGTATCTCATGTCGTTACAACTGATACTGTGAAATAAACAGGAAATTAGGTAACTGGTATTATTTTTCAAGTTAAAGTCTACAGGAAATAAATTCAACTCTAATGCTTTTAAGCATCTAGTACTTGATTGTTCTTGCCTTTCCTTCTACTGAGGGTATTTTTTGAACGCAGCTCATGTAAGGTAATGACAGTGAAAGATGTGAGAGTGTAAAGAGTTTGGTCACTGCATCCTAAAGCTTTGAATCTGAAGTAGTCTCTCTATCAGTGAATTTCTCCCCCAGAAAACGCAGAGAGAACATAAACATTATTAAACAGTTATTAGACAGATCAATAACTTGCCAATAGAAATTGTACTGCTGGTACTTGTTTGAGTAAAGTGAAAAAAAAATTATGGAATGCATTAGTTGGTGCTAGTTACATCACCAGATTTCAGAGCATAACTTTGCAACTGAAACTGTTAAAAACTTTGTTGGGATCCAGGAAATGATTAAACATCCTGGGACCTTAGTTGTGTAAGGAACTGTTTCATATTACACTTGGTCAAAAACAATTTCCACAGAGAAATATCTAGACAGTGCACCATTGTAGGCTGCAGATACTTTGAAAAGGCATGGTACACTGAATATTAACTCCATTTCACACATTCCCAAGATGTATGCAATTACCTCAGGGACAGGAGTTGGGAATGTGAGGTCTCAAGGGCTTAGATAATGACATAAAATAAATTGCAACGATTACCCATGTATTTTTCCAAGAGACATATTATTTAAAACCTGTCTAGGCTTTTGAGAATGAAAGACAGAGGAATGTCCACTTTATGAAATTGCCATTAATGTGTGACCTAGAGTTGAAGACAAGGTTAATTATGGGTTTTTAACAGAAGTATCATTCTGGTTTAATATCAGAACCCAGGCCTTAAATATTGAAGTAAGTCACATTTTTCAGAGACAATTGCCTTTGAATGAAGAATGGCAGGGCTCTGATCTTTGCTGACCCTCCTGACTCCCACTGTGTAATCCATAGCAACAATGTTGCTACAGCAACCAGGGAACATGTCGTAAAATAGGATAAGACCATGAAATCTGATGTCATACTTCCATGAGATGCAAAATTGCAAATAGCTTCCTAAATCAGATTTATTACATGATTGATATATTGTATATAAATTATGTGGGATCGATCTGAAAGGAACAAGGATTGTCATGTTGAGATACCACCAAAATACCTGGAAAAGAGGCAATCTTGTTGGAAACAGTATTCTGGTGAAATGTTTGGTGCTTGAGAGAATTATCCTCAAACTACGTGCATCTTTCCCTAATGGCTTTGTTCTCTCAAGTTTTTCCTCTCATCTGGATGTAGTAGGCAATCAGGTACACTTGACCTAACCGCACACAATTATTCCTAAATTAAATGGAGAAGATACACATTTAATCAGTGTTGTGTGAATGAGAAAGAATTGTTCAGAATATTGTATACAGAGCTTCATTTTGCCGTGTCTACAAGCTGATTTTTCTTCAAGTTAGTGTACACTCATCCAACCTTCATGTGATTTACCTGGACATTTACAACTATAACAGATAAGCTGGCATGTATTGTATTTTTGACCACAATATGCTTCAGAACAATAGCCTAAATTGTTATGGTTACAGTTTTCAGCTATAAATATAAGAAAACAAACTATAAAACATAACACCCCAAAAGCTGAACCATCAACATTTTTTAAAGGCTATATTTTATCAAGAGCACAACAAAACAATCTGAGAACAAAAGTCCTATTCATTAAAGAAAAGTTCTTGCTACCCAACCCTCACATTTGTTAATTAATTTAACTTCGTAGTAAGCCTGTCTCACTGAATGGATGGATTGTGCTATACATATTATAATAAGCTCAATAGCTATATAGTACAAAGTAGGAAAGTTTTTGGAAGGATCAGAAGGGCTTACATGAATCAATATCATAGGGGTTTTTTTTCCACAAGTTTAATAATAGTCAGAGCTGGATATTTAAGAAGAAGCTGTTAAACCTTTACATTGTATGCAACTATAGATTTCTATACCATAAAGCTAAATTTCTGCCACAGCACAGATGTTGATCTACCTTTTTGCCGAAGTACAAGGTTTGATAGTTTCTGTAATTTGATTCTCTTTCGTTAGTACAGCTAGTCAACGAGGAGTGTCATTGTCTGCAAGTTTTGCCTGAGTAATAATAGCTTGTGATGCTATGCTCTACTGCACATATTATGTGGTAGACATTCTGCCTCCATAGGAGATTTTAAAAGTATGTTGGTCCAAAATATTAACCTTACTGACATGTGCATCTTTAAAGATGACTTTTTGATAAAGAAAGTTCAAAGAGACGCTTATACAAATCACAAAGACAGGCAATAGTGTTCTTACAAGGTCTAAGGGGATAAAAAGGTGTGAGTTGATATATATTCTTTGACTGCCTATAGAGAAAAATCACTGCAAGTCAAGACTATGTTTTTTCTTTTTTTTTCTTGATATGCTAAGGCTATTAGGTACCAAAATATTTATTTCTCTAAAATTACTCACTTTTTCACTAAACATATGAAAACTGATCATGCACTCCTAGAAGTATTTTTACTTTTAATCAATTGACATTCATATTTATGGCTTCTGAAAACAAACAAACAAAAAAACCCACAGTCTTTTCTTCTTCAATTAAAAACAAAAAAAAATGAATACTTTATTTTAAGAAATCTTTGCTATTGAGACAGCTCTCACACTCCTTTAGTTATCTGCCACAGAACTTTCACTGGAAGTACAAAATTATCTTTGTAAACTAATTGAAACAAATCACAAAATAGTTTGTTATATGGCTTAACTTATAATGCGGACATCATTTTTAAACAGTTCTTGATATCTGGCTCCAAACTCAGGAGCACAGAATAGAACTTTTTAATTTTTTCTTTTTCTTTTTTTTTTTTTGGAAAAAAAAAAAAGGTAACATAGTCACAGCCGTGGTCTCCTTACTTAATGCAGGAAAGCTTTCTGGGACATCTATTTACAGAAAATAAAAATAATTTTCCTGGTATATTAGCTGCAATTACAACAATGCTTCTTTCAGCATGTCAATATCATACTTAAAATAGAAATTCCATCAACAACCTCTTTCCTTTACTCTGACTTTACACTTCTGTAGGTTCTGGAGCCCTTTTAGGTGGCTAAAAAATTGAATCAGCATCTCTTTCATGATGGATGCCACTGAAGAAAGTGCTGATATGCTTAGCAGTCAGTAACAGGTGTTCTGGCCTTTGAGTCAAGTGGGATCTAAAGCATGATCTCTAATCCCAGGCAGCTACTAACCACTGCCTACAGAACTGTCATTCTTTATGTTGTCCCTATAGAGAGGGTCCCTTGACCACCCAAAGTGGGGGACATTGCAATGTGTCAGCACCCTCCCCTCATACGGGTCTGAGTTTCCTTCAAAGGGGAAAACACCTCTAACTAAAATATAGATACAACCAGAGTGATTTAAACACTTGTCAAGATCCTTTCTTCTATGGACTTCTAGGTCAATAAAGCATTTAGCTTTCTTTTTTCTCCAACTAAGATGATCTGAGTCCTAAACAGCCTTCTTTTCCCTATACACCATACAACATCAGGATTTTAGTCTTCCAAGATCAGCTATCTGCCATTCATTTCAGATATGTCACTGTACTTCAGATTTTCCTGCCAGTCTAGTAGGAATTACTTATACGTTTTGCAGCCCTGGATACACACACACATACATGTACACATACACTTATGCAAGAGGTCACACACACATGCTCTGTTACTGGGGATAGAGGCAGCAGGAACAGCTAAACTAAGAAATACATCCCAACTCTGCTTCTTCAAATGCAGGTCACAATCTGAAGATCGGCTACTTTAGGTTACAGATTCATGCAGCCAGCAATCAGTAACTCATAAGTTCTATTTTCTTTACCTAAACAAAAATCAGTCACAAAATAACCCTCAACATTTAAACTATTTTCAGTGGATGCAGCTTGTTTTACAGATGACTGTCTGTTTCTCCGTTTTCACAGAAGTCCTCTGCCCTGTTCTGAGTAGCATTCTGTGTGAAAAGCAGGCAAAACTAACTGTTCTGTCTATTCCCCTTATGTTTCCTGCTCCACTGGCATCAGAAGGAACTTTTGCCGTTAAGTTCAGGGGATGTTGGATCTAGTCCTAAACAGGTTCATGTACTACAGCAATGTGATTTCCTCTTGTTTTCAATGGCATGCCTCATTTTTTTTTCTATTTATGTCCATCCAACACATCAAAGACTGATTGAATCAAGGCAGGTTATGACTAAAGAGAACATAATCCCCACTAGCAAAGTTTAAAGCCGAAGCTATGACCTACTTCAACTAATAAACAAAGTGGACTTCACAGGTGTCAGAATTCCAGAGCAATCAGACACTAATCTTTGTTTTGCAAGAGTGAAACGGCAACAAAAGCAATTTATCTATAATGACGAGTTGACTCTTGCCAATTTTGTATTAAAACAAAAGGCTTTTGTAGGTATTTTTAATATATTTTTAATCATGGACTTTTAATTCTTCACATATGTGAAAGAGGGAGGTCATATTTATATTATTTGATTGTTTTATCTACTTTCCAGGCTCAATTATTTTATCACCTGAAAAGACGGAAAATATTCTTAGAATTAAATAACTTCATATTTACCATTCATTTTATTTTTTAGCCAGTCCCCATGATACCATTCTAATTCTGATAATGTTGACAGAGGGAGATGGAGACATTTACATTAAGGTTATCTATTAATTTTATTCATTCAAAAGCATTGTCAAATATATAAACCAATTGCCAGTAAACTGGCATAATAAATATACTTCATACCTCATAGTTCTCTTGCACAGACAGATCCTAATCTTTTTTTACAGTTCTATGTTTTCACAGGGATTTTATATAGCTTAGTCTTGCATATAAGCAATAATTCTGGGAAGAACAAATAATAAATAAATCAGTTTCCTATTATGCTGGAAGATCTTCAGAGATGACATTCTTGATTTAATCTTTGAGGAGCATTTACAAGAACATTGGTGCTGGTACACCAATAATAAATAATTACCATCTCCAGTTCACTTGCATTTTCCCTATTTTGTAACCTGTTATCAAGTAGGTTTGCAGAATCAGAGTGAGTCCTTATCTTGCAGGCTTGATCTTTTGCAATAAATTTTTGTGGCAATTAAACCTTGATGGTCTGTCAGACATGTGCATTATTTTAAAAAAATAATAATTTTTGCTGTCCAAGTAGCCAAAGAAAACAAAGAAAGAGGACAAAGGGTTAAAATCTGAGCCAACTGCCTTTCCTCAGGAAAAGCCTGTAGTTGAGACAAGGGGAAATTATATTTGAGAATAATTTTCTCACTCTATATGTAAATAAAGAGAAATTTTACTGTGAAAATATTACTTATTATGTTGTTTCTGACAGATGTCCTTACATTTTGATTCCATCACAGGCCAATGTAAAGGTTTTGAACTCTACCTCGTTTTGATACATGTTTACTCAGAGAGAGGGAAGAACGACAGCAAAATGTAATATTCAGAGTTTTTATTATGATTTCAGAGTATAGAATATGCAGATAACCATCATGTAAATCATTACTCGATAGTGCTGGGCAAGTAGCAATCACAAGATTTAATATGTACACAAATGCTTCACATTAAAATCTGAAAGGCTGTTTAGAGCCTTCCACTAAAAGGAAAAGGAGAATAAAAAAGAATAATAAAAAGATGTGGAGAGAGCTATAAATTGTTATGTCTTTCTTTGCTCTTGGTTGCCATCACCCCTTTATATGTATAAGAACTCTTCGCCTCTTCAAGATTCTGCTATTTTTTGTGATAGTGTGTGGCAGAAGAAACTCACTGGTTCCACTTGAGGCAACTGGATTCCTGTTCTTCCAAGACTCTTTGTCATGCATTTATGTGGGTTTGAATAAGGCAAGTTTTCTCTTCACACTATATACACATATAGTGTATACAGGCCCCTTTACTCCTAAGCTTAGTAGAGCCCTTCTGCACTGGCTTCAGGTGGAAGAACTTTGATGGGTTTTAGTAACTCCTACTGGAGTTTGTACTGAAGAGGATGTGCTTCAGTTAACATAGATCTGCACGACTTTTGCAACATTTTGTCACAAATCTCACTTCAAAAAAATCAAGAGTTCTCCACATCTCCAGATCACAGTAGCTCTTGAGGAAAGAGCTGGTTTATGTCTCACACAACAGAAACACCTCACTGTTCAGGCAACCCTCACCAGCTGTGGTGTGAGTGGGTACTTCAACAGGAGCCAATGCTGCCGACCTTACTGATCTTCTCCATCTCTGCAACACCTCAGAGCAGAGATCTAGCTATCAACAGATACTGTGAGAAGAGGGTTTCTGATATTTCCTGCTGAAGTGTTACCTTCACCAAAAAGAAACCTCACCACCACACTGCAGACAGCCCCTAATTTACCTTGGCCTCAAACTTCACAGAGTCTATGACTACACTTCTTTTCATCTCTGCTTCCTTTAATGGCAGGGTACACATGAAAACCCTCAAATTCATGCTTTCAAAATAGTCTGGGTAGATCTTCCCACACGTGGGGTATTTTTTATTTCATTTTGTTTATTTTTAATGAAGGTAAAAATATGGCCATGATGTTGAAAGAGAAAAAAAACCCCGCTGTGAGGGGAAAGGAGAAAAAAAATCCTTAGGAGAGTATCCTATTGTTTGTTCCAGAAAGATCTCATGGAGATGATCGACTTCACCCAACACTGGCAGAGTCAAGTTAATTGTTTTTTAAAGAAATAAAATGTAAATCTGGTTTACAGTGAGCTCCATATACTGTTGTCTGGAAGAGACAAAATGACGAGGTGTTGTAGATCCATATTTATATCTCCAGAGATTCCTTGGATATCCCGTTAGATTTTCTGAGGTGCAAAGAATGGAGAAACAATTTCTTTTCCCCACCCTCCAAAATGCAATAACCAGAAAATGATCTTCCAACCAGAAGCTGAAAAAGAAATTATTGTTAAGGTTTGGCTACCCGAAGAGATTTCAAAAAGATTTAAAAAGATAGAGAAGTTTTTGTCATTCTCTCAACAAAGGCGGTCAGAAAAGCCTCTGCTATTTGTAGTAATGTAACTCCACATATGCCCTTTAGAATACTTATACTACTACAGTGTTTAACAGTAATGCATGATTTTGATTGCCCTGATTTCATGTAACCACCCTGAGTTTAAAAGGCTTGATTTTTAGAGGATGTAGCTGAGGCATTCAAAATCACTAATTCAAAAAAATCTCGAGTTTCTTTATCATATACAGCAATGCCTTTAAAAAGTTAAATCCTGACATCAGTTATCTTAGATTTCTTCCTAATTAACTCACTATTCCTAGAATGTAGCTGCTCAGAAGTGAGTTCCCCAAAGCACAGGGCTATCTAGACTAACTTAACCTAGTTAGCTCAGACAGTGGCAGCAGTCTGAGCCAATTTATACTCCTCAACAAAGCAAATTGCTCTAACTTCAGCAGAGATAGTCTTAGAATAAGAAATTGCCAATTTCTGTAGACACAGAACAACCTCGCCTCAAAGTTAGCTTTTAATGTGGGCACAGTAAATCATAATTAGCATTTGTGTAATATACTAGGGATTTTTCAAGTGGTGACAGATTTTCAAATATGCAATAAAACTTTATTTTGCCTGTGAAGGGATGAAATGGTGAAGCAAAACTGAACACTTACAAATGTTATCATTCATGGTACTGAAAGATCAAGTAGCAGAACTAAAGAGACAAGCAGATGCACTTAGGAAAAAATCAATGCACATGAGATATTTCTTTGATGACACATGCCTTGTTCTAGACTCCAAAGAGGTGACGGGAGAGGAAGGCCAGCTGCAGGGATGGAAAAGATGAGTGAAACAGAGATAAGGCACAAGAGAAACAGGATAATATAAAAGATAATGATTGAGTAATTCACAAGACAGATATTTAGAGAGGAAGGAAGCCAAAAACAGTGAATATGGTAACAGTGTCTTGTGTATCAAGTATTGGATGTTATAGAAGGTGAGTCAGAAGTTTCAATACAACACTTGAAACTAAATAATCAGTGACAAAAAGATGTGATCCAGGTTAGGATATTCTTCAGTAGAGGCAAAATGAAAGCATAGAAGGGAATACCAAGAAAGAGACGGGCATTTCAAAGAAGAAATAATATAGAGGTAAAAAAGTTGTGAATTTCTTACTTTAATTAAAGTTCATCTATATCTTTTGCCTCAGTCAGCCATAGATGCTGGCTTTTATTACTGAATTTTATTTTCTTTATTTTTTTGTATTATTATTATTATTAAGCTGTATTCACTTAATAGCTGCTTTTTTTTCACAAGCACAATGCTGCTAGGAAACATTACCACGGGCTTCACTCACTGCAAGTTTAATTTATAGTAAAGGACACTAAAATTTTATGTTATTTAAAAGTATAGCCAAAGATGCAAGTTTTGCAGCTGAAGAGAACTTTATCTTAGCAGTTAAAACTCACACCTCTTCAGAGGACCATGCCAGGTCCTTTAGAATTATTTTAAGCCCTCATAATATTGCTATAATTTTAAGCAATAATTCATCACATGAGCCTTGATCTGGCCCAAGATCCAGGAAAGAATTTTACCTGTGGTGAGTGTTGTGTGAAGGGAAAAAAATGTATGAGAAAGATTCCACAGAATAAGCAAGCTGATAAGTTAAACAAGAGAATTGGTAGAGAGCCTGCTATGATTGGTCATATTGGATAAACAATGTGAGAAAAGTAATCTGAGATTTTTTTAAAAGCCATTCTAAGTCCTTACCTAGGAACAAAGGATAGATATACCACGCTTTCTTTGTGTGAGCCATAAAGGAGTGAGGATATCATTCTTCCATTCATGCCTTTGTTGAGGCTCTGAATTTTCAAATGCACTGATTTAAAGCCAGAGGAAAATCCGAGCTCTAGAGATCCAAAACAAACCAGTGATAAAGGGAAAGACTGTATAATGGGATAACTATTAAGTACTATTTTCCACCAATTAATTTCATAATAAATACAGCTCAAATAGGATTAGAAAATATAGTTTGACATGGTATCGCTGTGATATAAAGCACAAAATATCAACGGCTATAGCTGAAGAAAATGAAAAACTTTCAGTTATAGGAGCCAATCAAATAGATGAATCATTATCAGAACAAGGAATATTTAATGCAGGTGGTAAAAATCTAGTAGCAGTTATCTAAGCTCGTCTTTAAAAGGCTTCATTGATCTAGTGTTCAAGTTTCAGGGCTGCTATTTCACACCTCGTCAGTGCTGCCAACTTCTACAGGGATTTATCTGCTTACATGGCAGGAGTACTTCATGTCTTCATATGCCTGACCACACAAACTACACATCCAAGTGCAGCTTCAAGTTTTTATCACATGGCTGGCCCCTGTTACGAATAAGTGGTTTGGAAGTAAAGATTAAATGAATTATCAAATTTATCTGGGGCCCTGAGTTCAAAAATGTGTATTTCAAAGTAAAAGTTGAGGGGTTTATATAAAGATAAATAACCAAGTAATAAAACAATTCATTTGCTAAGTCAGATTTTAAAGACACATTATGCTTAAAAAAATGGATAGAGTAGCATGGTTTGTAAAATCCTTTATGAAACTCTGGAATATTGGGGGTTTTCCTTAAAACTTCATCTTTCAGTGGGGAATGCAGTTTAACTCAACAAGGTAAGATATATATGCTTTTGAGTTCCCTTCCTTTCATTTTACAGTGATATCAGATATTCTGGCATAAGACTAGAGCCAAGTAGGACAGAAAGCAGACAGGAATTCCTGGTAGAACACGTGCAGATTTTAGAGCTTCAGGTAACATTTGCAGGTACGCAAATATGGATTTCACTTCAGGAAATACAGTGTACAATTACAATACAACTGTCCAAACATCACTCTTGTAACGCAAATTTATTTTGTTCCCCTATTCTGCAGCTGTTTTCAAAGCTGTACTCTAGGAATGGCTTCATTCCAAGTCATTGTGCGCTGGGTGGGTATTACTGAATCCAATAAAGTCCAGCTATTGCTGAATATGTATATTACGTATACTAGCAATAAGCTTACCTTAAATTTGGGATTAACCAAAGCAAAACTTGGTGTGTGATGCAAGAAAAATCTGAGTTAATTAATTATCTAAAGCTCATATGCCATCAGCAATGGCAAATAAATGCCTTTATTCACAGTTACGGAGGTTCCATCTTATTGCTTAGATGTAAAACAGTATTTTGACTGCATAATTGTAGTAGTGTTCATTAGAAAGAAGCAGAGTCATCCTTCATCCTCACGTACCTGAGTTAAGCTTGTGAAAATGAGCTGTAACTGGAAGAAAGCGTTACAATCTATCACACAAGTGTACAGAACTTCTGCAGAGTGTGAATGCATAACATGAAAAAATTATAATTGGCTATCTGATTTTACTTGGTTTTAAATATTCTCCATGCTTTTTATAAATTGCCATTGTTCTGAAAAGCAGCAGTAGTGACATACTGTCCTTTTTCCCCCAAGTATTAATTTAATGAATTTAAAAAAAATACCAACACATAACAATTACAGGAGCACAGACATGAAAACACGTACTGTGGTACATACATGTGTGCACATTATTTTTCACTGAGGCTCAGTACACCTACAAGTGGATGATAAGTTCTAATTTGAGGGTTCTAGTTTCCATTTAATTTGAGGCTAAACCAATAAATGGATGAAACAACTTGAGGTAAAAATGAGTACACATTTCCCAGACCAAGTTGCCTTTTCTTCTCCAGTAAACCATAACTTTCCACAGGGATAACAGTAGTTAACTATTTCAGCCACATGCCATGGATAAAAATGGCTTAAGCAACATTTCTGAATGCAAGTGCTTAGCTCGATTTCACCATATGCCATAGGAGCTTATTTGATTTAATTATGACTTTACATCAGAAAAATTAAAGACTTAAAATTTTCCAAGTAAAATTTTCCGGAATTCTCCTAAGGGAGTCCTATTGTCATTATTATTGTTTTCTGACAGGCCCACTGTGTGAAATAGACTTATAATTTCATTACTCCAGGACATGAAAATGCTCAGTGGACTGAGTGCATTCCCCTCTCAGTGTGTTGAGTCATGCAGCTTCTATGCAGGGTTTGCAAAGTTCCTTTATCTCCAGTAACCTCTGTGACCCATCTCAGTGACTGACTGACACCTTCACTGTGTGGGGCTAGGATACCTCCAGGCTTTCACTTTGAGGAGCTTTTGTAAACTGTTCTTTTAAATGCTGAACAAGGTCTTCACAATTATGAAGTAATCCAGGAACCTTTTCTGCCTTTCTAAGTTCTAGCAAAAGAGCCTAGTGTCAATGAACCCATGTGCCTAAATGAGCTCTGTTACAAAGAGATAAAGATTACAATTGTAGTGTTTAAGCTGACCCATGATTATCTGAATTGAATCTGACACAGATATGCTCGGTGCTAAAAGTTGCAGTGGTCAACTGGCAGATTACTAAACCCTAGCAAGTCAACAACCATTTTCATTTTACTTTTATCAGAATGATGACCCAGTTCAAGTCTTCCCATTTTCATCATCTGGGTTGGATAATGTTGTCAGTAAAATCAGCTGCCCTGGTCACATAACTGATAGTTCTGGGCAATGGTGGCTTCTTTCAATAAGCACTTTGCCTTGCAGAGTTGGCCCATGCCTAAACTGGCACTCCATGAGCTAAATCAGATGAAACTGAACAGCCAAAGGCCTGTGAAAAGATGGTATTTATTCTGACTGACCTGCAAAACCAAACTGAAAAATGACAAGTTTTTGGTGGTTTTTTTTTTTTTTTAGCAAAAGAATAGTACAACAATCCACCTAATAATTCTGCCTCAAGGAATGGGTATAAGCACAAAGGTATGGATTTCATTAGTTTGGACTTAAGTTTTTGAAATAAGTCTTCAAATACCAACTTGAGTGGGGAAAAATATATATAATGTCATCTAATTTTTGTCTCTGATTGAAAGACACAAGTTTAAAGTATAAAACATAGATGTAGTTAATTATTTTTCAATTCATTCTTTAATTTGTATCTCTATGAAGTTACATAG
Source organism: Coccyzus lansbergi (assembly GCA_033558105.1). Classification (NCBI taxonomy): domain Eukaryota; kingdom Metazoa; phylum Chordata; class Aves; order Cuculiformes; family Coccyzidae; genus Coccyzus; species Coccyzus lansbergi. The sequence continues at coordinate 1,371,391 of JAUMJK010000056.1, read as the reverse complement.
TATTTTACAGTATGGGAACAGCTGAAAAAAATGAAGGGGCAAAGGGAAGATAGTGGTTCCGTGCCTACCCACAATAGTTGCATATTTCTTTAAGAAAAGTAAGAGATATTGCATAAACCAAGTTGACAAAAAAAACCAGCCACAATCATTCTGTAAGAAGTAGGTAATATAAGCCTACAACCTCAAAGCACTTAAGGGTTTTTGAATCACATAATTAGTCTTGTGGTAATATATATGTACTTCCTTGAAACAAGGTGACATTAATATATTAAAGTCAATAATACATTATCGACATTTTAAGTACCAAAAAAATATTTTTTTAATAAAAGATAAGAAAATGTCGTGGAATAACAGAAAAAAAAATATTGAACTGTTCTATACCAGGTGTATACGCTACTACAAAATTAGTAAGGAATCAAATAAAGCCAAGAGAGTTGGATTACCTTCCACCTTGACAGCACTCCAGATCTTAGTGGTCAAAAACTTCAGGGTACTTCTAAGAAATGATGACCACATTTTAATATTTTTGAGCTGCACCCTATGAACAGCCACATTGATTTTATGCTTCCTGTACAAAGAGTAAGGAACTAAGAGGACACAGGGTGGATTTCTGTAGGACATCGCTCTCTGCCTATCAGCATTCCCCTCAGCATTCATGCTGCCTGGTCCGTACAGCATTGCCTTTACTTACTGAATATACTCCATGCCATACCCCAGTCTCCTCACTTGTCCTCCAGGAAAATCTCCCCTCTGCACTCCCAGGTCTTTGAACTTCTGTGCTGCCAATGAAACTGTTCCTTATCACAACATTGCACTACAATAACTTATGATGAAATAGTTGTTAGGTGTGACTGTTTTTCTGGATTCAGTTTCCTTTCCTGAGGTCAGCATTGGTGGAAAAATCAAAGTGCTTGTCATGACATTTCCTATTACTTACAAATAAACTTTTATATGTCTTAGAGTCATCAAATATTATATTTTATATGTGATTTCACTGCAAAAGAAGATTTTTATGTTCAGTGATTTCATTATTTTGGTTTGGGGTTTGGGTTTTTTTTTAAATGGTCAGTAAAAGAGCACTTAAAATATGAACATCTTCCTTAGCTACTCAGTAGCACTTTATATTGGTATTTCCAAGATACATTTACACTTAAAAAGGCACAGTGTTTTTCCTTATTTTATTAGTCGTTATACTCTTGGTATTCTCGTTCTGAACTTTCTTTCTTAAAAGTTTCCTCAAAGGCAGCCAAGTATGCAAGTTCTCTTTTATTTCTTAATTCCAAAAGGGAACGTGGTAAGTGCCTGCTCTGCTTTTTATTAATGCACAGTTTATAGTGGAGATAATCCACATGATCCAAAGAACAAAAACACCCACTTCATGCAGGTGTGTGGGCATGGCTGAATATCACTGTGCTGCCAGAAATCTAACACAGGTTTTAAGATATATGTTCACTGGATAAATACTCAATCCTTCAAATGATTTTGCTTCCAATATATCACTAATTTCTAAAAGTAAATAAATAAACAAAACGCTGGCACTTGCCACTTTGTGCAGTCTTTGAAAAGCCTGAGTAAAATAATGATTTATCTTGCTTAACAAGGTGAAAAAAAATACCTAGTATGCAGTGGTTAACACTTCTTACGAACCTCTAAAACAATCTTTTTTTGCTCAGTGACAGAAGAAATCTTCACAGGTTTTCACACAAAATCTCTTAGCAGCCATCCAAGATCTGCAGGTTTTTTTCTTCCAGCATTCTTCCTCCTTCTGTTTGCTATTCTACTTGGCTCTCCTTTTATGTATTAATATGAGGTGCCACTCTAAAAGAAAAAGAAGTTTAATCAAAAGCACATAAATTTGCTGATGTGATAGTATATAAAATACAACAGCTGCTAGAGTAAGTTCTAAAGAAAACTCACAACATTCTGTAATACTTCAAGCATGTACTGCACTAGAGGATGTGCATGCTTTATTATTGCATCTCGGAAACAAATTCTCCGTATATTGACATAACAAGAGAATTAAAATGGAAAAAAAAAAATCAACAAACCTATGAGTAATAACTACTTGTTTCCTGATCTGAGCTAGTTCCTGCTTGGTGCTGTGTCTCCATCTCCTCCTGGGCACCTGCTGCTCTGGAAGGGTTTATTTGCTCAGGTGCAGCAGTGTGTGAGCACAGGGAGCCAGCTCAGGCACAATGTACCATGGCTTTTTTTTACAGCAGGACCTGTGCCCTACCTAGTGAGCCCACCTATATCTATAAATATTAGAATATTAAAATATTAACTTTGGGTAAAGGCTATTCAAATGCAGCTTTGTTGTTTCTGGACCTGTAATGGCTCTAGGTATTTATGCTACACGATACCTTATCTAGAAAGTATGGTCATATCTGTGCTGCTTCTGTGGAGTCATACCTGTCTTTGCATTGTGACTGTACTCATAAGAGACTGCACCTACTGAGGTCTCAAACAAATGTTTCCTTTCACCTCACCAGACCTGACCTTGTGTGTGTACTGCACATGGGAAGGAGAGACTGGTGAATGCCAACAGTCAGTCTTGTTAAAGGAAAACTTATCTCCTGCTTCACAATACAGCATGGCAGTCTTGACAATGCTCTCTCTCATCTTCAAAAAAAAGTCTTGGAAAGGCAATTTCTGTTAAATAGTTTTAATACATTTTAATCCTGTGCCTTACTTTACCACACTTGTTTAAACTTACGCCGCCAGTCCTCCCATCAATGTTATTAAAATGTCAGCATACAGTGATCAGGTTACTTTGAAGATCCTTTCTGGAAAATGATGGAGCAATTTCATCTCTATAAATTTTATCATCTTATGCAGATAAAAAGCCTCTTCAAACAAATGTCCAATAGAACAGCTATCATAAGAAATTATGTGGGCAGATAATTATGTTAATTTATTATTATTATTGCCTTTTCCTGTTCCTAAGCTATTGCCTATTAAGACAAATAATTTTCCCCTTAACAAATATCAAATAATCTTCATGTTAATAGATTTCTAAAATAAAGGTACTTAAAGTATAAGAAGATTTGCAAACAATCTATGATTGCAAGGTTTGGGTCACAAAAGAAGTGGTATCTGGATGTCACAAGGAGTGTCTGCAGGATGGCAGATCTTAGTAGGATGCAGAGCAATGTGTGGGAGCACACCAGAAAAACAGGGAATGGGTTTTTTACATAGGATATGTGTGTAGCAGTATATAATGGCACAATGTTTTTGTTAACTCTCCTCCATTCTGTTGTTTGCAATTCTCCATTGCCATACCATGTTTCTCATCAGACTACAATACTTCTGAAACAGGGCTCATGTCTAGCTAATCCGTCTCTAAGATACTACAGGAGTGTCAAAAGTACATATTTTTAATCCTTTCTTCTCCCTAGCCATACTCTCATCTCTGCTTATTGATCCCCACTCTTTAGAAATCATGGTCTTTAAGATTTGCCACTTCTCTGTTTCTCTGTAATGTTATTTGTTGCCTTCAATTTGAGCAACTAAGTCAACGGCACACAGCTTCTCTCTCTATGTTTTCTCCTGCTGCTTCAAGGCAGAAAAAAGACCAGTTCTCCTGCAGCTGCAGGCTAATTATCTCTGGTCTGCCAGCAGAAAATTTAAAGAAATACACTCTTTTCTTCTTTTCTTTCAAGTAAACCACAGGCCAAGTGTTCTCCATTTAATTTTCAATTTAACACCCCTGACTTCAGAGCCTGTACATAATAGCTGAATTTAGTTGGGTAGACTGTCATTTACCTCATTCTTCTCCCCAGGCACTAGATGGGGAATTCACGCACCACATTTGGGTCTCTGGATTCCACCACAGAAGTCAGACACCCAAAATTTAGTTTTAAGCATTGCCATGCCTGCAATTCTTTCTGCATCTGGAGCATGGAGACCTACATCAACTGTGCCTAAGGCTACTTTTCCTCCCACATCCCTTTATTCTGACATTTCCTACCCCACCTTAGCAAATAAATGGATGAAGGGCATTAAAGACACAGAGTCTCTCCTTCAGATTATAAACATTTAAAATGGTGCTTCTGATTTTATGGGAGATTCAGCCTCATTTCTAGGTATACAGAGTTTTTCTAAAAACAGGAGTTAGATAAGAACTTTAGCTGTGTTAGCAAGTTAAGAGGCTTGTTAGTCTTCACAGAAGCAGGAAGGAATCAAAAAAACCAAACTAATTAGTTCAATGGGTGACAGCTTCCTTCAATGGCCCACTTACATATGAAACAATAGTTTACCTAAAGTTTACGCCTATACTATTTGAACACCACTGAAAAAAAACATATGGAGTAATGCTGAAATCTTTGTTGACCTAGCAGTAATTTTATTCCTGTTGCCATGGGGAATACATTGCTCATTAATTAGTTTACTCATCCTTAGTATTTTGTTCCATTAGCTTGTAAACAGACATTTCTAGGTTAAATCAATCATTTGTCAAGGATCCGATGGGTTGGCCATGTCCTTGTCGGAGAAAATGGTTAACACTGCATTAAGCAGCTAAAAATTGTCATCTCTGCTAATGGAAGAGATAGGAATCTGTCTAAATCTCATGGAACTAATTCTAAAATAACAAGACAAACCAGGGAGGCTTTCATACATTTCTTTTCCACCTTGTAGTGGAGAACTGCAAGTGGTTGTAGACACCTAAGCAACTGGAAAAGACATACAGCATAGGATACACAATGTGATTGTCTGGGTGCAAAAAACTTGAGACATCTGAAAATGTCATCTGTGAATCTCGACTGTTGGTGGGAACATGTCTCACCCTGAGCTAAGCTTTTTGAAGTGCAAGACCTCAGCTGTTTCCCCAGCACTTCCTGCTGACGTCTTTGTCTTTGATGCCAGCACCAGTTCTGCCTCTTTTAGGATAAAGTACCTATCTTTAATATAAGAATAGATTTTATTTAGTGAACCTTAAACAATGTGTTTCTCTCTGTTTCTCAAACTGCTTTTATTATCATTTGGCTTAATAAATTTAGGATTATGATTCCTATGAAAAAAAGTCCCCCCAGCAGTTCCAGTGTGATGATATTTTCTTCAGTTCATGTACACTTCGCAAAATTGCCACTGCTGCCTGACCATTCTCTATAAGCCAACCATTTTCTGGCTCTTAGGGGAAGAAAATGCTCATATGTTTACAGCAGCCTTCTTTTCTGCCATTCTTCTTATTGAAAAAAAGTGACTATTGATTTCCTACTATTTATTTCTGACTGTTCTAATTTTAAGCCCTTTGTAGTTATATGAAATTCAGGGGATCTAAAACCACAGTGCTGAAGGGGTTAAGCAGGTTTTGAAGCAAAGAAAATGTGTCCAGACCTGTTCAAGCTTTTAAAATGCCATCTAAAAATCAGTGTATCGGAGTCAGCACTGGCTCAGATACTAAACATAGAAAGCAGTTCTTTTAAAAGTGCACTTTACTGTTCAAGTACTCTTAAAGTGCATTTTTAAACATGTGGGGCTGCAAAAAGTTGTACAGCTGAGACTGTTTGATATAGGAGGAAGCAGGGGATGGCAAGCAGCTGTGGAATCAACAATGTTAACACCTGGTTTCTGACCTAAAGTGACTAAGAAACTGAAGATCTCATCACTGGCAGCCACAGCTCCCCTGCAACATGATCTCTTCTGTGATATATTAGTCTAATGCTCTTTTTTAGGCTTCCTCTATGCTCTTCCTCCAGAAAACAATCCCTCTGAGTTCATTCCTTGTGGAAACTGGCAGAGAGACACGAGAAACAAAGTATGAAAGACAGCAAATGATTCTTGGTGAAGGAGACCTCTTTTCCTTTTATAATGACCAGCCAGCATGCCTGTTGCTCCAATGCAGAACTTCAAATTTTGCCTTTAAAATTACCAGGTGCCTCCTAGACTTCATAGGTTCTCTATTTTTTCCTCCATTTCCACATTACAGCATTCACACTTCCTGCTACAGGGTCTAGCCACACCGAACATTTCTTAGTCTGTCAGGAGGATTGCTTACTATGTATTTTACCATGTATTTGTTTCATCCTACGCATTTCTGCACATTTTTTTGTGCCGACATATACAAAATCAGTGGGAAGTATGCCACAGTACACCAGAAGTATGTATGTATGTATGTATGTATGGAAGTATGTACACTGCACACGAGAGCTAAGTATGGCCCTAGATTTACTGTGTCATCCAGCATTTGTAACACAACAGTGTTTGTCAAAGTGCCAGTGTGAAGTACAAGTGGATTTCCAACAGCTGTAGTGCTGCCATATGCTACCCTTTGGTTTAAGCCATGACTAAAATTTCAGTTTCCCATTTAGACCATAAATTGATAGATTCATCTTTTCTGGATTTTCTGAAGCAGTCAGGCACTGTGCTTTTCCTCACCTAAATCCTTCAGATGGACACTGCTGACACCTCCCCCTGATATCAGGCCCAACAGGTGCCTCTGTTGCTGAAAACAAAACCTCCTTGATGGAGCTCAGTGTCCACCATCAATGAAGTGGAGGAGGGTCTCAGCCCAAGCCAAAAGTTCAGAAGAGATCTTTCAAAGAGGCAAAATGCCAGTAAGGCCCAATCTCCAACTTAGGACATTGGGACAGTGTAAGACTCAGAACACTCAGGCAAGATTTATGCTGCTAAGGTGGGTTTGCAGCCCCTTCTGTGACATAAGCCATACCCTTTATGCCTAAATGTCAGGTTTGGGAGACATCCTTGGTCCAGCCCTCTTATTAAACACTGGCAGGATCATGCCACTGTACATAACAGGTGAGTCTGGACAAGCAGAGTTAAAGCCTCACTCCATACAAGGCTGATTTGTGGATTTTAATACGTTAGAGGCTCATCAGAGCAGTAGCTGTTCAGTTAACAAGAGTGATAAACCTTCAATGGAAAAGAATGAGACTCAAAATACCAGGTAGAGCACTAAACTGAAATCATATACCCATATGTCTGTTCTGAGTCAAGCTGGCTACATATATAAACCCAGGACTCATACATCCTTGGTGCATAGCCTAAACTGGAAGGTAAACGTTTGCCTAGAGGCTATGGAGATGATAACAGTCTGGCTGCTGCCAGGGTCCCTAAGCAGGTGGGAAAGAACTTTGCTAAAAGTACGGTCTGTCTACAAAAGATGAATTGAGAAATAAGATAAATTATTAGTACAGGGGGGATTCATGTGGTTTGTTAAGACAAAGTGGTTTAAGAGGCGTATTTGAAAAAGGAATTCTATGGTTTTATGTACCAGGTTGGAAGATACAGTGACAGAGAAATATTTCCCAGTAATGTATGATGAAGGAAACATCCTGATTTTGCTGTAGAGAAAAGTAGACAGAAACCTCTTATGCTTTGTGACTACAGACGAAAAATCTAATCCCCTCTTTCTGGATTGGATGCCTGAGAGGTGCTGAACAGTTTCAAATCCTACTACTATTACTGCAGGTGTAAAGTGCTTATCACCATCCCTGTTTTATAAGAACTGTCTGCCACAATGCTGTGGACTCAGTAATTGGCCACGATGGCATCCAAACTGTTTCATACGAAGTTCCTTCTCAGGTCTTCTAGGATTACACTGTAGGACATATCTTGACTAGCAGACTATATATATATTTCCTGTCTCTTTGTTCTTAAAGGATAAAGCAGAACTAAGGGAGAGTTCAAAGTATAGCATAAAAAATTGTTTGGGGCATGGAAAATTCACTAAATGGAAATAGACTGAGGAGCAAGGGTGCCAGAAGAATGAGATGAATTTTATTTTTTTTTTTAAGTAGAACTATGCTAAGAAGTGATAGAACTTAGGAGTTGATTTCTCTGTGGCAAAAGAAATGACTAGAGAGAGTTTTAAAGATGGAAAGCTAAAAAATGATCAAAGAAAATACTATTTCAGATGATGTGTGACTGAACTATAAAACTCACCTTCACAGAAAGCCACCGAGGCCCGGAATTTAGGAAGATTTAAGAAATCAGAATCTGAACACTGAATAAGAGTGCTCTGAGTTCTGATTTTCACTGTTTTTAAAGAAAAAGATCTTGGTACATGAAACAATTATGTTTATCTTAAAAAAGCTGGCAACAGATAGGATTTTTACAAAAGCTGTGTTTCTAAGAGACTTGGAAATATTACTAAATGGATCTTATATTTTATGGTGATTTAATTGCCACCTGATTCATGGTTGTCGGTTGGTAATCAGGGACAGAATTCTTCAGGGCACTGAGAACAGTCAACTGCATCAGCACAAAAAAATCCACTTCAAGTTTAAGAAATTGCCTTTGGGTCAAACACTCTTCTAGGAGCTGGCAGTAACGTTAAGTGGAGTCATCAAATAATAAATAGGAAATAAAAGCCTTCCCAGACCTCCTTCTGTGACCCAGAAATAGCCTCTCCTGAGGAGCCAGTGCCCACCTCCGGGTCTGCAGAAGATGCTGCTGTGATAGTTGCAGGTGTTTCTCCCTACCTCTGTGATTCTCATCACCCATGCAGCTTTCAAGGGTTTAATTAAGCCAGATCCTCCTCATCATTTGTTTCTTGCAAAGCACGGCTGGTAGAACACTCGGCAGCAGGACAGCAGATGAGATAAGGCATGCCAAAAGCCCTAGATCAGCCACCATGTGCCTTCCTTACATGATCAGCCCTCTTCCAAGAAATATTTTGATTTCCAAATAGCTTCTGTTACAGATGTGTGCAGAAAGCCGAACGACAGAACACCATCACTCGGAGCTTCAGCCCTGCATTTATCATCTGCTCAGTGCTGCAGTAAGGGCTATGTGAAACTCCCATCTTGCACAACACGGAACAGCTCTTCCCTTTGAGAAGGAACGATCAAAGCACTGGGGAATGAGGCCTTGCTACCTCTTCTCCGCCCCCCTGCAAAAACCTGAACAGCCCAGGGTAATCCCTCAGTTCTGATGACAGCAAGAGAGAGAATACAATCAGTCCTCATAACTTTTGCAAGCAGGTATAAGGCCTTCCTGGACTAGCATTCATTGGTGTTTCGATCTGTCAGTAACGTGACGGTAAAATATCTCTCAAAAAATAGATTTAAAAATCAGCCTCCCAGGTCTCACCTTCATGCTCACAGCACGGGTCTGTTAATGGTGTCTTGAGTGAGGGGACACTGTGGAAACATTGAAAGCAGCCAGCTACATAGAAAAACAAAAGTGTTGCATAACTTGATAAATATAGTTCTGATGCTATCTTTGAAATATTTAGGCTGGGTGAAAAAATCCAAACGAAAATGCTTGTTATTAGAAAATGCAGCACTACATGGGGTAGAGGGGAGTTGGCAAAAGGGATTTATGTTCCTCCTTCAGGAACAATGTCTTAGTATAAATCCCTTGTATTGTGTGTATTCACATAGGTTACACCTGCTGGTGGGCAAAGCATAGAGACTTTAGTTTTATCACTATTTGAGAAAAGACACTGCAAGGACAAAGCTACATAAATAATCTCCAGGCTGGCTGCCACCAGGCTGGTGTACCAACAGTAAAACTAACAGCACTTTCTTCTTCTCAGTATTGAGCCGATTGATGGAAACAAACCAAACTCAGTTATTGATTATTACCAAAAGTCATTCTGTCTTTCAGAGATTCTCACTCAGTTTTGGGCTGCACACCACCCACTGCTTCTTAATTCTGCCCAAATGATGTTTTTCAAAGTGAACTGCTTACGCTCATCTGAAAAGAGATTTTAATATATTTATTTCTTTCTTTAAAAATATAAGAGACAAAACAAAATAACCTGTGATATTTTTAGCTTAATACATTGATGAATGGAGATTTAAAACCAACCAGCTCAAAATGAGCTGTGTTAAAATTTAGGAATTTTACTGCTTACTATTTTCCTTCAGATGCAATTGAATAAATACAAAAGGAAGAGATAAACCCACATAAAAATTCAAACTAAAGCTGATTGGAAAATAAGGTGCTTATAAGAAAACACAGTCTTGGTACAAGGACTGCTCCTGTGTTTCTTCAGAATATTTGGGGTTTTTTTAATGAAAATGTTGTCACCAGCAGAAACCCATGGCCAATGATATAGAAAGAGGAAAACCTAGGGTAACATTTGAAAAGAAACTTTCACGTTGAGCAACAAAAGCTTTGCTCAGAAGTGAAACCTTATCTGGGAAGATACGAAGCCCCAGAAAGGGCTTTGGGACTGACAGAGCTGGTATACTGAGCAGGTGATTAGGGGATAGCATCAGGGTGTGTGATAATCAAGGTGAAGGAAACCACCATTGTTTCCTTAGTAGTGGGAAGTTGCGAGAAGATGCCCATAACCAGCAGTATGAACCATTACAGCTTGAACACTGATTTGAGGCCTGGAAACCTCACATGTGCTTTGTTGGTTATGTACGAAAACAAAACATAGCATAATGAAGCAAAGACTGTGATGCAACTATTTTTAACTCTTGCATCATCATTTAGGCTTCCCCAAATCTTGAGATTTCTCAGAAAAACACAGATATTTTTTCCATTATTTTCTGCCTTCTGGTCTCACATCCTTCAGTATTCTTCATTATGATGAAAGACAAAATGCTACTACTTTTGAATAATTACTAATTTGTTCATGTGTTTTAAAGAAACCCAGCAACTGGTGTTTTGATTTAATTATGAAATTTAGAAAAACTGGGAATGTAGCGTGTAGGGATGAACAGATACTGTAATAACAGTGGAAAGCTGACCTGCTGGTTATACATATAGAATAGAATTGAATGGAGGATTAGGAAGGAATATTAAATATTAGAAGAGAGGACAAAAAGACACATTAAGATGTGAACAATTTTTATTATACATTTGCTAGTAATCCAACCTACTTTTAATGAACAGATACAGCAATTTGCTGAAGATGTTAAAAAAATACAAGTTACAATCTTTATGTCATTTAATAATAGTCTCTTATAAAAGCTTGTCATTGGCATGTTTTTGAGTACATTCTTATAAGGACAACACTCTTACAAAGCACTTTCTCATAACTAAGAGGTATAATAAAATCCGTATGAGTATAGCTCATGGATGTGTAGTTCTGAACTGTGATGTAGGAACAGATATCAAACTGAACTAAGCTAATTTATATCCACTGAAGGTCTGATCTAGAAGCAACCATTCTCCCACCCTCAATGGACTTCCCATATTATTAATTTAATTGCACTTCTTCAGCAACCTAAATATATGAGACTATCAATGCACTTATGAAAACAAAAGTCCTGTGCCAGAAGTTATGAAAGCTATGCATATGGTTCTCCACTGTTTAGACATGTTTAGATTTTTAATAGTCCTACAATTATTCATTTCTTGCAGATCTTTGATCTCTTTTTCAAAGCATCCCAGCTTGCAGAAAACACTGAGTTTTGTTCTTGGTTGTCTATCCCATGTAGTCTCTTACACCACTCAGTGCCTAGCAGAATGACCTGGCCAGATCTCCTCACCTGCTCGAAACTTCAGCCAACACTTATGGAATACTATGTTTATTAGTCTTTCATCTGCCAACATTTTCCTTCTGCTTTTCCATCAAGTCTTTACCAGAGTTGCAAAGACCCTGTCCTTGAAATAACTCCACAGCTGGGTCTGTCATCTTGGCCTGATTTCTCCCCAGGATTTTGTCATTACAGATGTTTCCAAACTTCCTCCTCGAAAAGCGACTGCCCTCACACACTTACCCTCCCCCATGCTCCTCCCTGTGTTCCATAGACCTTTCTCAAAGAACAGCCATCCTCAGCTTTCCCTCCTCATCCTCACAGCTTGTGGGCAGGCTCATGCCCCTATTTCACAAGACTTGCCATCCCCTGTTTGCCAGCACCTCACCCATCATTGGCAGATCCAGGAACAGGAAAGGATATCACCTTCCAATAGTAGCTCAGGTTCCAACATCAGCCCTGTGATTTTATCTGTAAGGTGACTCCTATGGGTTGCATTATGCCTTAATTAAGCATCAAAGTATTTCCATGAGTCTTGTGAAAGATAGATATTATTTTATTTCATAGGTGATAGTTCAGTCAGCTGATTCCAGCACCATTCAGATTATGAATGGCACAATCAAGTATAAGTTGTGGCATATCCTCCAACGCTCATCTTTTTCCAAAACAAATATTATTTGATTCCTGATCTGATGCTTCATGTAATGACATGCTAACGTTATAATGAGTATGTTTGGAGGTTTTAAACCCTGGGCTTTTTCCCCACCAAAATTTCTATCCTGGCTATGAAGCCAGATAGTGCCTCTTAGAAAGACTGAGTTTTTGTTTTCTTTTATTTTGCTAACCACTACACAATTTTAAGCTTTTCTGCACAAAGAAAATTTATGGTGCCCATAGAATCAAAATGAGCGTGCTGCTGACTGAGTGAGCATTTGATCAATGCATCACAGTGAAGCTAAAGAGAAAGGTTAAAGAAAGAGGTATAAGGTTTTAAACCTAGGCAGTAACATTGTTATGCTTACTTTCTGAGGCACTATTTTATGTAACAGATCCTTATTATACTCTAGATGGATAACAACTGTGAATTATAATTTTATTTTCCACTTAGTGGAGCCTATTGACTGGGACTAGTTCTTGCCAGGGAACCAGTTTCATAATAAAGGCAGTAAATTCTGATCTTGTGCTTGTTTGATAATTAATAGCATAGTGTCAGCAGCAGTGCAAAATGCAAGTATGATTTTTTTGCTCTGCACATTCTAAAAGATGGGTTATAGGTCAATGACTTTATGCTGAGTGTCTAAGGCACATATCACTTACAAAAATGAGTTTAGCAGACTCGGTGATGGTTCTGTTATGTTTGTGAATGTCTGTGTGCAAGGCCCTCCCTAATACACAGCATCCTTGTCCCGGACACCGTTTTTAGCAACACTGCTCTTCCCTTATTGCCAAAACAGTGACAAGAATAGGTGTGCGTAGGTGTCAGTATATGTGCTAGTTATAAATATAATATACAGAAATGAGAATGCCGTGTAAACTTAATGCTCTTGAATTAATTTTCTTTCCATCTTCCACAATTGACCAAGGCCTAAAATAAAAGTGATTGCCTTAGCCGCAACTAAGCTAGAGTCATAGTTCTAACAGATGGCTGTATGAGACCAGCTTTTAGCACATACCAGACCTGAGCACCTCACAGCCATTAACAGTGTGGGGAGCCTCATGACATCCCACTGAGATGAGCAAGTGAAATCCTCCATGCAGCAAACACAAAGCAGGGAGCAAAGTCTCAATCCAGCTGAGTACACATGTGCCTTTTAGTATGGAGGAATTCCTGCTTTGAAGCAACTTACAGCCATAAATGCAGGACTAGGCACAAGTGATTTACCTGAGAAGTCAGAAGATGTTCACACGCTCCACCATGGGTGCTTATGCCTACTGCTGGACCAAGTAACTCTCCCAAGGATATCTGCAGCTGATTGCAGAGTGTAACCTAAGCGCCACTGTGTGATTTCCCCTCTAAACTCAACTTCCAGTAGATTCTGTTAACTGGACTTATAGAATGAAGTCCTTCAGCAAGAAGCCACTGTTCAACAAACTCTAGGGCTTGCTCTAAGTCTGGTTTCAGGATACTTCTGCCATTGCAACACATATAGTGCCTTTGACCTACAGTGATTTTTTCCCTGATTATTCAGAAAAAATAATTTGATGAATGGGAATTGCATGAATACTGTGAATTACTAGCTGCCTTTCTTCCATGAATAGTCTATGACAAATTGGCATCTGTTGTTAAAGTGACGAGTGCATCTTTCCCCTCTGTAGAATCATAGGCTCACCAGGTTGGAAAAGACCCACTGGATCATTTTGTCCAACCATTCCTATCAAACACTAAACCATGTCCCCCAGTGTCTTGTCCACCTGTCCCTTAAACACCTCCAGGGAAGATGACTCAACTACCTCCCTGGGCAGCATGTTCCAGTGCCCAATCATCTTTCTATGAAATTTTTTTTCCTTATGTTCAGCCTAAACCTCCTCTGGCAGAGCTTGAGGCCATTCCCTCTTGTCCTGTCCCCTGCCACTTGGGAAAAGAGGTGATCTCCCTCTTTTCCACAACCGCCTTTCAGGTAGTTGTAGAGAGCAATGAGGTCTCCCCTCAGCCTCCTCTTCTCCAGTCTAAACAACCCCAGCTCTCTCAGCCGCTCCTCATAAGGTCTGTTCTCCAGCCCCTTTACCAGCTTTGTTGCTCTTCTCTGGACTTGCTCCAGAGCCTCAACATCTTTCTTGTGGTGAAGAGACCTTTCCACTCCATGGATGATCACTCCATTTATGCACTGCTAACAATCCGTAAATTGCTCCTCTTTCAGGGTGACCAAGCCTTGTCAAAAATTGAGGTGTTTTTAAATGAGAGAATGAGTTAACCTAGTGGAAATTCAAGCAAAGCAACCACGTATCTTCTGTTAAGGCTTGTGACGTCTAAACACATTGCCCTTCACCTCCCTTAAATTAAGGCACAATAAAGTAGGGACAGGATGACACATGGCCCCACTGAAAGAACCATGCAGAGATGGTTTGAATTTGCAGCATTTCTAATCCTTGCCATTCTCCCATATTCCACCTCCTGTCCCTTCTTGCTCAGCTCTGCTACCCTAGGCTTGCTGCTCCCCCTCCTCAAGAGCCGCAGCAGTGCCCAGAAGGCTTCAGGTATGTCCTTTTTCTCTGGCCTTGCCGACAGTATAAATCCACTCCATAATGCCTGGGAATTATTTGTGTAGCTATATTCTCACCTCCAGACAACCCCGCTACTGCACCTGACTGAAGCTCATCCACTTCCAAGGGCATAAGACCCCTACTTGTTTTTTAAAATATGCAGATATACGTAAGAGGAAGAAAGTATGTTAACAAAAGTCAGTGTATTATAAGATTTCTTTCCTATAAACCACTAGCAATCAGGGAGAGGGGGAGGAGAGAGGAGTAGAGGAAAAGAGAAAGAGACAGGGCAGGGAGGGGAAGGAGTGAGGCAGGTTTGGTGGCTTTCTTATTGATTTTCATCTTTGAAAAAAGAAAAAAAATGGCAAAACAAAAGAAGAAAATACTTAGAAGACAAGGTTTCCATAGGAAAAAAATATTTTATTTTTTTAAGAACAAATTCAGTTTGAAACATGTGGAATGTGATTTTCATAATTTTCAGTTTCTGGGAACCAATTGCAATGTGGAACTAAAGCAGATTTCAAACTTATGACCGGCTAGTTTTAAAACAGAATGAAACAAACAAACAAAACCAAACAAAACAAACAAAAAAACTGAAGAAGGAATTATTTATAACTCAAGCATAATACTGTGTTACTTACAAACTGGACAAAGAAATCCTTAAATAAATATTCATGGTACACATTTTCAGCACAAATATGCGGCAATTTGGCAACCTTTTATACCATTTTTTTCCTCAATACAGTGCAAAGGGGAATGACACTGCCTTTAAACAAGCTGTAGCTAAATACATTGCAAAATTCAAATTTTATACAAAACATCTTGCTCAGACTTTATAAAAAAACCAACATTGCTCTATATACACAATCTGGTTAAGAAAAGCCATTTTTGTCTTGATTTCATGTAGTTTTTTATTATTATTATTTAAAAAGGTGAATAAGGCTACTGTAACATCCCAAAACCATATACAGTAAATCTGAACCTATTTACAGCATCTTCACTTTGACATGATGGTGCAAATTCCAAGTTGGGTGACTAGGGATGATCATACAAGCAAGGCATTTACAGTAACTTTTCAAAGCTGGACCAACGTCAAATAAAGGAACAGTTGGTAGATTGTCATATTTATGCACCAGACACAAAACAGACGCACAGTATTTTTTTTTTTCAATTGGTTGCAGGTTGCTCTTGAGCAATTAATCTGTCTTTTTTTTCACAGTTTAGTACATAGCTAGAATGTAGCCAACTGATGAAGCATAGATTGGATTTAATAAAAATCAGTGTCAGTAAACCCTTCTTTTTCCTTCCCCCCTTCCCCCAAAATAAAAACTTAATGACTTACAAGAGAACCTTGTATGGATAGATTCAGAGAAAGGAAGGGTTGTTGAAAAGAATTACATATGTACTGTAGTTAGTCACCATGGTAACCTTCCACAGAACCATGGGTTGGGATTTATTTTTTTGTTTTGTTTCTCTCTTTTGGACCAACATCCCAACATCATTTTCAGGTTCAGGAAACAGAGAAAGCAATCATTTCTATGACAGATTTTTTCTTCCTTTTTTTTTTTTTTCTTGCAGGTGCTCACTGGAGGTCTGAGAACCCCAAAATGCTGTTGCTACATTTTCTTTCCAAATCAGAAAGCAAAGTGTTACCATAGTAACATGACTATGTTAGAAATGTCTATTTGCATAGCACATATAAAAGTAGATGGTTTTTATTTCGTCCCCAGGGTGGGAGCTTTAGGGAAATATCCATGTTAAAGAGAAAACTTTAACCTGAATCCCGCCCCATGAACCTCAACGAAATCTACAGAACATAACAGCCTGTAAAGCAAGGGAAAATACAACATAGCAAAAAAATGCCGGCACACCTTGTCATTGTTAATTATATGATGCAATAACACTGATTTCCTAATATTTTGGGCCTTATATTTCCTACTTTTCTCTTATGAGAGATTTCAGATTATTTTTTTTTAATATGCTCCCATTCTTGGTTTTGGATGGCTAATGTTTTTCCCAGAAGTAGTTTCCTGATTATTAAAATATGTATATATATGCACATATATGCATATATAAACATGTACATGTGTGTATATACATACACACACACACACACACATGTATGTAAAATTATGACAAGTTAAGACTATTTAATTGCCGCAAATGGATTTCACATCTTCTGGTGTAGCTTCTGTGCAATCTCAAAATATATATTAGTAAAAAAGCAAACCAAAATAAAAAAAAAGTAAGAAAGAACAAAAGAAAGAAAAACTCTCACTTTATATCCCTTATGTTCTATAAACTTATTATAAATAAGACATATCTTCCTTCTCCATCTCAGTGTCATAATTTATTTTATTCTTATGAACTGCAAGAGGTTTGCCATATGTGCTTTAACTTTGCAACAGAGCACCAATGAATGGCTGTGTCAGTCACCACTACCAACACTCACTGTGCAGGGACAGCAGTACAATAAACCAAAGTGTCAAAAGGCTTAGTCAGAAAGAAATTCTGTTTTACCTGTAGAGATGAGAAAGGTGTTCGGTTGTTTTTTTTTTAACAGCTTTACCAGTGATAGAATTACAGCTCATTTGACCCATTGGATAATCATCTAGTCAGATTTGGCTCTCTGCTATTTTCTTAAATGCTTTCCCTGTGTTTAGTATGTGAAAGTATAGCAGCTGAGTCTGCTTGAAAGTCATCTGAAGCAGACTACATTTTTGCTACAGCTTCAAAGCTGTATATTTTATTGCCAGTACCACAACAGCCCTGCCCTAACATACCCTCAGCGGCCTGCTATTGCCTTGTCCTCTCCAAGCTTGTTCACTTACTAATGATACCCTTTGTTCTACTGTATTGAAGGTACTAATTTTTTTTTTCTTCTGCACACTGGTATCTGATAACTGTGAAATCCTTCAAATGCAGCCCTAATCCCCTGTGTGTGATATTGTGTCTCCTACTTGCCTCTTAAAACTTAGCATACCAAAGTGCTGTGCTATCTAAATGGGTTGGGTTTTTTTTCTTTTTTTCTTCCCAGCTTCTGTTTTTGAGGCAGCAGTATTCAACTGCAACTGCAGTCAGCCCTTCCCTCCACCACCCAGTCCTGCTCTTGACTTTGTTGACAGCCTAACTTTTTGGCTGGAAGGCTCCTTACTATCAAACACAATTTCTATAATGCATTACCCATTCAACTGAGGCTGCTGTAGCAGATGGATGGAATGTGGATTTCCAAACATTAATGTTCTATTAGTGATTCAGGAGGTGGAGTGAAAGGAAATCTTATGTGAAGGATGGCAGAGCCCCAGATAACAGAAACAAATGGAACAGTGATGGACTAAAAGCAAGAGAACTTTAACAAGTCTTACACTTAGACACCAAGGTCTTTGTGACAAATCCAGTACGCACCAAGACACACAAAAGTCAGAAGATTGCATTTCAAGCTTGATATATCCTAGAGCACCTTCCTAGGATGCCTAGAGCGATTAACATCCATGGATCACTCCATCTTCCCTTGGCTTTTGTACATGCCTTAACGCCCACAGCACATGGCTTTGAGGATGATGAATGTAACAAGAGTACAGCAATCAGAATGGGCATCTTCTACATAAAAGTCTTCCAGCTTTTAGTGAATACTTATTCACCGAGATAGGAATTCTACAGACTAGGTAAGCTGTCCAGCTTGCATCAGATCCTGGAGAAAGAGCTGTCACCTTCTCCTGCCCTGTGCTTGAGTCAATGCTAGTGCACAAGGCATCATCACAAACCCCAACAGAAAGCATTTGACCAGTGAGTTTCCTCTAGGACTCAACTGCACCACAGAGTTGGTTGTGTGTTTCTCAGACCTTGTAGTAAATGTTTGCTGGACTCTGAGGAGGCATCTCTTGAACTATGTACACCGGATGTCCATAGTCGCCGCTGACTTTTTCATAGTGTGGGCAAAAGACACTGTCTGCAGTCCTTAGAGGAATGATAATGTCACTGGGCTCAGAACCATTGTTGTTGCCACTGCGTTTTGGGGTGGCTAACGTACTAAGTGAGAGAGTTGTCGTGTGTTGCGGGGAATGCTTCCTGTGTCTTCTCCGGTACTTCAACAAAAGAACCACCAAAGTGATGATGATGACGATGAAAATGATGCACCCTGATGCAATCCCTGCAAATAAGGCCACCTCTGAACCCAGTATACTGGAATGCCCAGCCTTACTGCCATCTGTGCTAGAACCTAGAAAGAATGGAAATACAACAGACAAAAGTTATTGCCATCCTGTGACCCATTTATGCTGCTTAAAAATGTGTAGAGTAAGCAAGACTGGAAGAATTAACTGACAGCTAAACTCTGACAAACCAATTACCCTGTTAGATAGCTAAATGCAAACAGCCGAAGTCAGCAATCAATATTAAACAAGACTTTGTGTCTGTTGGTCTCACTTTTGTGCTGCTCCCAAATCACCCTGTTTCATACATCATCATCCATCAGCAGGGAGGACTGGCACTGACAAGAGAGCCTTTGATGCATACTGCATCTTTTAACAGATGTCAGCCAGCCCTGGGCAGCAGAGAGGAGTGGGATAGGACTGTGAAGGGAAAATAACACAGGGCAATGACGATTCTCAGGACAACTGGTACTGTTGAGTGTCACAGTGGTGTTCTGCTATTTTACCTTTTGCATACTGATCTACGTAAAACCCTCCTTAGTGCCTCTTTATGTGGACTGCTCTTGCTTGCACACGAAACAAAGTAGCTTGAGGCAGTGCAGGAGATAGTAAAAATGCCTATGGCATTTGTATTAGTTTACATTTACTTAATAGAAATCAAGAGCATGTATTTAGCAGTCACAAAAAGCTCACACACCGAACTGCCTGTTGAATATCTGTTGCCATCACTCTGTCATATTATTTGTCACAAAAACTAAATAAGCGCTCACTTGACACATTCTCGCTTGAAAATTTTCAAGAGTTCCCTCTCTTGATGCTCACTCACAGGTGGAAGAATGCTGCAGATGCTATGGCCACAGAACTGTGAAGTTTTCCTACTGGAATCTCCACAGGGAATGGCTGACATCTGCCTAGTCGTCATCATATAAAAGATTCATTGGCCCAGTTTCTAATGACAGAGCTAGCAAGGAAAACTTGAAGCCACTTTTGAGAATCTCAGAATCCACTGTCAGCAAATTTTGCTTTACAGCATTCCCCATTCACTGGACTTTCTTATAAATCTTTGGTCTTAAGAGTTAGGGTTTCTTTTCTTTTGTTCACCTGTCTGAAATGCATCCTGAATATATGTTTTTGGAACAATCTTGTTTATCTTGTTCAGATAATTACTTTTTAAAAATAAAATCTTTAAATTTGGCGAAAGACCAGCCATTCGTATGCAGACTTTATATGGTCAGTTAAAAGATCAGAACATTAATTATAGATGCCTTCAAATAAACTTTATAAATGGCTGTCGAGAACCACTTGATAATGTATTATACGGGAAGAGAAAGACAGAGAGACTCGTTCATCTGCCAGAGTATTAAATGTAAGGCAGCATTTACCATCGTAAAGCTGCTTAGTGAATATCCTATCCAAAAGTTTTCCTGTAAATGAGTGATATTCTCACAAGATATAATTAACTTCTACTGTGGAGTGGAAGAGGGGAACAAGTAGCTGTTACTAGAACTTGCAGCTACAGAACACTATCCACCAGAGCATCAGAACTGGAATTTGCTTCATCACAGTATGAAAACATTTGTTCTTCTGGCATTTTAGTGGTAAAATAGAATGCACTGGGGGACAAATGAGAAGACTCCACCAGAGCTCCCAGACAGGAGCGCTGCCACACCTACCTGAGTGGTCCTTCACAAAGGGGCTTGTGGTGGAACTCTTCCCATTGGTGCCAGGTTCCTGCTCGGGGCGCTTGGTGGGATCCGTGTGCCGGGGCAGCCCTGCTGAGTTAGGATCTGGGGGAGAGAAAGATGACTCATGCAGCTTCTGCGCTTGATGGAATAGATCCCTGTAATTTGGCTCTAGATACCTCATGAGACATCAACAGCTTTCAACAGAAGAATCTTTATGCAATGGTCTGAGACATATAACTACATAATTTTCCTTTTAAAGCAAAATGATTATATTAGTTCTTTCAGAGGTTTAAATTGTGAGGCCATCTGCAGAAACTATAGGGAGTCCTGTAACAGACAAGAAAAGCTTTGCAGATGACATTTCAGTTTAACTGAGGAAGCTGATTGACTACTAAACCAACTTCTACTTAGAAGAATAATGCTTTCTTCTTGCACAATAGGTTATCTATATGTGAAAAGAGACAATGAACAAAACCCTCTCTGTAATCAGAATTCATAACAAGCGATCTATAGAAATATTAGCTTCCCTCCTTTCATGTATTTTAAATAATTTTGAACAGCAGAGTTGTGGCTTTTTGTCTTTAAAATAAAAATAAAAATGACTGAAACACACTACTACCAGATGACCTTTCCTTCTAGGGACCTTTCCAAAGAAGAGATCTTATTACACTAACCCTCCTTCTGTAGATATCTGTCAATAGCCGAGGAAGACAAAATAGGCTTTGCTTTCAGACTATAAGAGAGGAATGACCACACTAGGCTTGGTTGGCTCACAGCTCTACTCTACTAAAAGAAGCCTGAAAATTAAAAGGACACCGAGACTGATAAAAGTGATTTCATGAAACAGCATATGGTCTTTACCTTGTCCAACTTTCATGAGGATCTTCATGGTTTTTGTCTGGCACACCCCTCCCTCCTGGTTATCCAGGCCCTCCAAAGACCCATTTGATGTTGCTGATTAAAAATAAAAGAAAAAATAAATAAATAAAAATAAATAAAAACCAGGAAATCAACAAGTAAAGTGATGTGAACATGAGTATCTGAAGGAAGCAATCTTTTCATCTACCAAGACCTGTTCTTGTTCTTGGGCTGACCTATGGAAAGTTGTGAAATGTTGAAAGCCAAAGGAATGAATATACTGGTAAGCCATACAATAAATACAAATGGAGGAATGTGTTATCAAGGTTTCAAATTTACCCAGCAAGCTTTTTTTCTATGCACAATTGACTGACTGACTGACTGACTTGGATGAAAACACAGCACCTTGCTAAAAGGTGATGGAGTCAGCTGAAAAGGAAGCCCTGACAGACCCAGAGGAGCAAAGCACTGGAAATTCACCCCTTTTTTCCCAACAATATCTTTATAATCACCACATTACACCTGCTTCCTCTATTACAAATCTCCTGCTGGAAGGAGTGAACACATACAAAAGACCCAGGTGAAAGCTGAGATTCTGCACCGATTGGAAAACCGTTTAATATTTTAAAGTACAACCTCACTTTTCTCAGCATTGAGGAGCCTTTGTGGGGGTGGGTGGCAGGGGGGAATACGTTCTATTCTCACGGAAACCTTTTAGCTCATATAAACAAACACATGCTTTCTACTGCGTTTATATTGTTCTTGCTTATCTAGGTGCTGGCTGGAACAATCCAGCCACAAGCTGACACTGCAACGCAATTTACGTGCAAAGCGCAACTCCCTTGGAGAATCCAAAATGTTGACTGATGGTCTACGGGTTGCACCACTGCTGCCGTGCAAGCTGGCAGTTGGTTGTAAACCCCCAACAGCATCTGGAAAATGTGAGCCCAGGGAATTGTCACTACTGTGCAACACACCGGGCACCGAGCACACTGGCATGTCCACTGGTACCCGGTCCACAGTGCCAAAGGCATATCCACCAATGGTGTGGACTCTGGCTTTACTCTTTAGGGAATGTACCAGGTTTTTTCCCCACCCTTGTTGTCCTGGGACTGCAAATTTCACCATCCTTTCTTGGAGCTGTTTATCAAAGGCCCGAAATACATGTATGAGTGCATGCATGTGCCATCATTGGGCCACTAGTTGAACTAAAACCAGAAAATGGGAGATAACTGAGTTCCTTGCTTGTTGCGGGTGTGGTGGACTGCTTAAGCAGCAGTTTCCTGCCTCTGCCCCTCTCCTTTCAGCTCGAGTTCTAATTCAACCAGGGCTTCACACTGTTCAGACCTTTGTTTTTAATTCCTGCTCCTTTCTCCTTCTCTTTTGCCTTTCTTGGGGATTTTCTTTCAAATGCAGCCTATGTATATTTCCTTTTTCTTTCACAATGTCTTCCTAGCCCCATGGCAGTATTTTTCTTGCTCTAATCTTCTCCCTAGCTGTAAAGATATAAACCCCATACTGCTGAACTCTGCTTCCCTGCCTTTGATCTACTTCTTGTTTTTGTTCCACTTCTGCCTCTTTTGTGACTAACTTGAATTACAGCCACCATACAAAATTCCCAAATTGTGCCTTCTTTTCCTAAAATTCCCTTCTTCTTATGTGGTCCCTCCCAGTTCCTCCTCTTGTTCCACCCGTACGCCTCCCCCCACCCCGACTAAAAACATGACAATGGTTGTACATGCAACTACTTTTTTCCTCAGCTTGCAGAAAAGACGTTCTAAAATATAAAAGAGCACAATGAGTAATTTAAGATAAAAGCTGATCTGAAATGTGCCACTGCATTGCCAGGCTCAGAAAATAATGGAGACATATAGTTTTGTTTTGTTTTCTTTTTTTTTTTTCCTGAGGGAAAAAAAATCAATACTAAGAACCAGTTCTGCACATAAATCAAATGTGTCTTTGCTGAAAGTGTTTTTTATCACCTGTTTGCCAATGTACCAGCACAAGGACAAGGGAAAAAAACCCAGTAAATAGAAATACCAAAGCTAAGTATCAACTGAAAGTACAACTAATAAACACCGACTTAATCTTGTGGGTTTTGTTATTCTTTGCTTTTTAATCAAGGCGATGGGGTCTCACATCTCCTTAAACACCTTCTACTTGATTTTACCTGAATAATGCTCCTGCTTCTGAACATCAGTGCCTTTTTATTCTTTAAAGGCCTATCCATGTAATGCACAAAGCAGGACATCTCAATATGATGCAAAGGATGCAGTCTGACCTCAGTACAGAATAAGAAGGTAACATGGCAAAAAGAATGCAAAATCACTTCAAATGTAGTCTCCAAACAGGTAGGCCCAGATGTACAATAATTCTAGCTATGTGCCTATGCAAGTGCAGTCTGCCTTGCCTGCTTGCTAAAAGAATGCTTTCAATAGCTTTGATGTCAGATGAATAAATCTGCAGAAGTATTCACTTTTTCCATAGTTCTTCAAGGGGTTCTTGGAAAGCCTAAGTTATAGTACAGAGTAGGCTGCTATGTCCCAAGGAATGGGGAATTTTCTAAGAGGAGCGTTTCAGTGACAAAGCAAAGTTTCCATCTCGGCTTCTCCCTGTAATTAAACCGCCAATTACCCACGGCCACTGGAGGAAATTATTTTTCAAAATTCATTAAGACTATCAAAATATAACCTCCTAGATCCCTAGTGTACCGGGAAGAAAGTGGGTAGCTTTAAACACATCGTTTTAAGCTTTGAAATGCTGCACACAGAAAAAGAAGCAATCTGGGACGTCAGAGAAAAAACAGTTTCATATTGCTAATGTCCCTTGACAGTTTAGTGTGCAGAAGTTAAACACGAAAGTGAGTACAAAATATTCCTCAAACACTTGCTGCTGCCTTTCTATATTGATCTCCAAATGAATATTATACCTGCTATCATGTAAGCTCCTCCACTGCACTCGCACTTCAGCAGGAAGGTAACCCTGTATCTGGACCTCTGCTCACACTGAAAGGACATTTAAAAAAAAAATAGCATCTCTGACAGAGAGTTTTGGGTGAAACCATAGAAACATAGCACAAATTCCTCGCACCTAAAATTGAAATATTACCTTTTGTTGTGTTTATATGATCAAATTTTAGACCTTCCATCCATATAATCTTGATATACATATATATGTATAGAAAAGCAGGTTTCAGAATTTTTATATTTAGGTCTAAATATGGCTATATTTTAGAGGCAATTACTCATGCATAAACTACCATGCATGGTCCTGTGTTAAGAAGACTAGATACTACCTAAATATTAATATTAACTAACATAATTATTAATACAAAGTTTCTCATGCGTATTGAATGTTCTCAGGATCCCACACTTCACTTTGTATTAATACAGCAACAAATAGGAAACTAGAAGTAAGTACAGAGTAGCTAAACAGGTAGCAAAATATTTCAAAATCTTTTGATGGATATTCTGAGACCTGTCCTGTTCCACTGGTGTCAATTGCAAACCAAATTATTACAGTCAAAAGCACACTAAATTATTTACTCAACAGTTTATTCACACCCACAAATAAACACATAATTGCTCTAAAATCTCTTTTAATTTTAAGACTTTCTGATAGACCTGTGATAATTTATAAGCAATCCTTACAGCATTCAGTCAAACATTACACTAGAAGTCCATATATGTGGACACAGAGTAACTATCTCAATGTCTTGAATGTAACAACAGCTGCAATTTTATAAGGATTGTAAGTTTGGGGCATCAATTTTAAGAGCAAACCAACTTTTTAGGAAATTATAGTTAAGAATCTGTTGGATACATTCCTACTTTAGAGAATCCAATATATATTTTCAGTGTCATAAAACACTACCTTAACGTACCCTCTCCCTCATACAAGAGGAAATGAAATAATGCAGACCAAAGAATTTCATTCCAGCCCTGTCTTCTATTCTTCAAAAAATATAAATTATTACAAACAAACAAACAAACGAATTCTACAAATCTCTGGCACTCGTGTGAATCAATATGTCATGTTTTATATTTATTTGCTTTTAAAACTTAACTAGTTTTGTTTTTTGAACAAAATGCATTAGTCATAAATGCAGAGGACAAGGAATCAGTGAGTGAAACAGAGTCAGCTGACAAGAATTGTTCCTGGCTATGATTCTTATACAGTCCCCATGGAGAGGAAGTAATATTACATTTTAATATGTCTTCATTTGATTGTTATTACTCTGCCTCCCAGGAGGCTAAGCCACTGCACGGATCTTGGCTGTTTTCAACCTATCAGGTTGGTAACATTGCTCTAATCAGATGCAGAATTAAGCTGCTGGATTTGTGCCTGTACATAGATTCTCATTCACAAAGAGATTAGAAATGAAGGCATAGTCACAAAAATTCAACTTCCTTTACGCTTAAAAACATACGTTACAAAATGAAAAAATGCCACCACAATTACTTAAAAGCAAACACCAGTAGACAAAAATATGACACAATTATTATCCATACTTTTATGTTTTAGGTTTCTGAAAAACATTATCAACTTGCAAATTAAATGTCACATCCTTTGAACCAACATGACTTTATAATACATTTATTTCTAGAGCTTGAATATGAAATGGACTACATGGCTGAAAAGAGAAATTATGATCATTGTACTTAATTTTCCTGTGAAAACTAAATGGACCTTAAACCACAGACTACAGGAACGAATGACTGATGTGAACTGATAGGCAAGGGCAAAACTGGTTTTGTCTCCCCTTAGTTTGCTGGACAATACAAGGCATTTGGCAATTTATCAAAGGTACATCATTGACAAGGTCATCAAGAATTAATTGCTGCTAGTGTGGATCCATTAAGAGAAAATGAGAATTAGAGGTTTCTTTGGAGTAGATCAGTACTGTCCAATAGTAGAGATTTTCACCATTTTTTCTTAAGAACTGCTTGAATTCAGCACCAGAAAATAGGTTTCTCAAAATCAGAGCTAAATAAAACCAAAATCAAATAACCCTACCCATCTCCACTTTTCCCTGGCTGAGCTTAAAAACAGAATGGAAAAGCCTGAACAGCAGCAAAAATCCACAAAAGCTTCAGATCCAACAGTAGTAAGAAGTTATTCTTAAAGCAAAGCTGCACTTGATCTCATATGCATTCACAGGATTACTAAACACATATAAAGCTTTTGAGGGTTTTTTATTTTATTAAATAATAGAACACTATTTTGGCCAAGCATCATGTATTTGTGCTCAGACAGCTTTCATCTGCTTTTCGTCCCTTTAATGACTCTTTTAGCAAAGCACCGAATAAATAATTCTTCTTTCCCATAAATTATCTAAATTTATGGGACAGGTTTAAGAACACCAGAAATCACACACTGTGAAACCACAAATCATGGATAACAACACAGAGTTTGTTTCTAGCCCAGCCAGGAATGAGGAACAAGGCAGCTGAGGTAACAGAAAGAGTGTTTTAATTAAATGAAATTAAATGCTTTTAATTTTTCCCACTTAGTAGCAATGCCAGATCTACAAGGAGATCTGAAACAACCAAAATACATTGCTCAGGCCACTCACCAAAGAACAGGTAATTTGGCAAACACTACATTGAGTGTGCTGCAGAAAGTTTAGAGAGAAGATAAATACACTAATTTCAACTACTGGCAACTAACGGTTTACCTTTGCTTGTAGTGACAAAAAATGAGACTGATACTGAAACCTTCACTTTTTTAAAAAATGACATTTTCCTGCAAAATTTAACTCTCGGTAGTCCCAAGCCTATATCACAGGCACTAAAACTTGAAACACTAAGAATAGTCACATAGAGGTGTTGCCCATGTTTCTATCTACAGACTGGAGACCTCCTCTGTTTAACTCCATCCTTGAACAATAAAATCACACACTAACTTTCCTACTTACCTTACACAGACAAAGAAAGGATCTTTAATAAAAACAAGATAAAAACCTGTGGAATTTTCTCAATTAATTTAATATAGGACACTAAGACAGTAACGAAAAAAATGTATAGAGATGGTTTACAAATAATTTTAGATTTTTCTAACATGCCTGTTTTTTTATTTGTCCTACTTGCAAAGTCAAGGCGGCAGCAGAATTTTGATGACCTTCTCAACCTAAAGACTATTCAGAAACTCTCATTCTCTCAGTCCTGTTCCATATATTTCTTCCAATTAAGATAGGTTTTTTCATAAACTAAAGCTTATGGAGTGTTTATAAACACTCTTGAAATGAGTCTTGTTTCTCTCTAGCCACACTGGAAGCAAAAGTTCTAAGTGATGGAACGGAATAGAATTCCTCTTTTCCACTTCTCATCCTTGTTGTATTTTAGATTAAGTCCTATGTTGTAGGTCTCAGGATTTATATCTAAACAGGATCCACAAATTATATTCTGCACAGCAAGTAAGCAGCAATGCCCTCCCTAGTCAAGCTAAAACTAGAACAAAATGAAGTAAAATAAAAAAAACATGCCTCTTCTTGCCTGGAAGAAGGCAAGTGAAACTTGTGAGTCATTTTTCCAACTACTGCTCTAAAATGTATCTTGTCCAAATATGAATGGTGACTTGAGGTACCTAGATGGAACTCGTGATATAAGGGTCTTTATATAATTCCTGTAAAATTCTCCATTTGTTTTCATATGTCAAGAAAGGGATATATTTTATTACTGCTGCAATATTTTGGTGAGGGGGCAGGGTGGTGCAATGTGGAGGGCACAAGCAAGACAGCACCAATCAGTTCTGTGCTGTAATATTGCATGCTAGACACTAACTTTTTAACTACGAGCACACCTCTGGAAATCCAGGTACTAAACACAAAATACAGAGAGAGTTCTGGTAAAGTTTCACCCCTTTCCTACATTCCGAATTATTCCCTTAATTACAGGGAAACCCAGCAACATACAACAAGAATATGGTGGTAGAAAAAAAGCCCTTTATGTCAACCTGGTCTTTCCATAATGGGAAAAAGAGACAGCAAACAAGATGGAGTTAAAAAGTATCAAAAAACTGAGCCGCAACTGGTTTCTGCTGCTTGTCATTTTAAAAAGAGCACTACTTTATCTCTGGGTTAAGGAATACCACAGCTGAAGTGCACTAAGCAGTAAATTATTCGCTGAATTATTATCCATTACAGAAGGTCACAGCATCTACTCACCCACAACAAAATCCTACTTGTTTCCCTGCTGCCAAGTGTCCCTTTTCAAAATTCTCTTGGAATGATTTAGAGATAAAATTAAATAAATAAATTTAAAAAAATCTCACTACTGTGTCACTATGAATGACAATTTAAGCCTTTCATTATAGTTAAGCATTTCTAAAAGTACTTCAGTTCTATATTTCACATACTCTGAGAAATGTTGTCAGATAATGATCTACTGCACACATGGTTGCTTCTAGTTTACATAAACAAATTACATATTTGTGAGCGCTGAAGTAACTGTGGCATATGTAAGCCCCCTAATTATGATGTATTCAGTTTATATCACAAAGTATGCATTTAAAACACATTACTAGCTAGTTAACTTCACCAAGCACAAACAGGTATTTTACATAAGTTTATCCTTTCTCCTGGCACACTATTAATGTAAGTCTTTCATGCATGGGGAGAAATATCTTCCCACTACCACAGCAAGCTTTGCTTAACAGTTCAGCTGAACAGAACTAATAGAATTAGTTAGCACTCAGGTTACACTGATTGTTGCTAACGACAAGCAGGCTTCCTGGAAATAAAAGGAGAACCTTTAATATTAAATGAGAACCTATTTTCTGTATCATATAAACTCAATGCCATTCTTTAAGGATGCTCATCTGCCCCGAAAATCTCTCCGGTTTCTGTCTGTAGCACTTGGATAAGAAAGGGTTATAGTGAAAGTTCATATTAAATAAATAACAAAACCCTTGCTCATTCTACTGTCACTAATTGCATGCAATGATATTAATGACCCAGTAATTGCTATACGAGCAGCACTGAAGTGGAAAACATCATTTTGAGGCAGAGTTCATCTCTAGGTGGTAGGACTTCATCAGTGACTGAGTTAATGCCTAGTGACAGTTTAGAATATAACACTATAGATGAGAAAATCTGCCAGTCTCATGGTTACAACAGTTCAGATGGACACAATGTTATTTGCTTTGACCACACAGAGTCCAGGAGTAACCCCAATAAAGTGCCACAGTCAGAGTTTGCCCTACAGATGAACCTCATTCCTTTCAGGGGAGATGCTCTGTACTATAACAATCTACAGCAATTTTCCACATGTTTGCTTCAATAAAAGAATACCTTCATCTCCTGCTTTTACATCAAACACAACAAAAGTGTGTTTTATTGCAAAACACAAAAAGCTATCTACATCATCTAACTATCCTTCAGCAACACAGAGTTTGGCACCTTAGTACCAAGATCAATTATGATACCATTGGATGACTGTGCACTTGGCAAAAATGATCAGAAGTTAAGCACTGTTTTGATTGCAGTATGCTTGCATTTACGTTTAGTACTTCAAAATACCTACGGAGTAAAATTTAATGAGGGAACATTGCAGAAATAAAGCAATCTGAATTTCCAAGGTGCTACAGAACCACTAGTTCAAATACTTGCCATAAGAAATCAAGGGATTTAGCTTCTTTAGAAATTATCACATAGGCACATCTTGGTTCATTTTAAGAAACTCCAATGGGACGGGTGTACTAATCCTCCAATACGTGAGATTTTGAAAGCTGTAACTAGATAGGAGAACCAATAATTCTAATAACTATGTTCATACAGTTTTTAATATTTTACTAGTGTTTCAATAGCATAACATTATTAAGTTCCTTTTTTTTTCTTTTATGACACAAATTATTTAACTAATGTCTTCACTCTACTAGCGAATCTGCTGTGACAGTCTCTGGGCAGCAAGTGGAATCAAGTTTCAGAACAAGATAGGGCCAAATACCTGGAAAGCAGCTTTGTAGAAAAAGCATTTGGGGTCCTTGTGGACACCAAGTTGACCATGAGCCAGCAACACGCCCCTGCAGCAAAGGTAGGCAACCTCCTGGGCTGAATTTGGTAGAGCACTGCCAGCAGGCAGACGGAGGTGATCCTTCCCCTCTGCCCAGCACTGTTGAGGTACAGATGGAGTGCTGGGTGCAGTCACAGGCTACCCAGTGCAAGACAGACATGGACTTGCAAAAGCAAGTCCTGTAAACGTTCATGGAGATGATGAAGGAAACAAAGCACCTCTACAGCATAAGAGGCTGAGGACTTTTCGGCCTGGGGAAAAGAACGCTTGGAGGGATATTATGCACATGTATAAATAAAAACTGGTGGGGGAAGTAAGAGAGCCATAATCTCCTCAGTGGTGTCCAGTAACAGGACAAGAAGCAATGGGCACAAACTGAAATACAGGGAATGCTGTTTACAACTGAGAAAACCTTATCAAATGTGAAGGTGATGGTCCTGGACCATGTTGTCCACGCAGGCTGCGGAGTCTTTAACCTTGGAGACATTCAAATCTCAGTGGTCCTGGGCAACTGTGTGCACCCGAGTCTGCTTGCGCAAAGGCTTGAGCAGAGGACTGAATCTTCAGAGGTGCCACAAAACCTCAGCCGTTCTGTGACTCTGCGGTCAACCCCACCTTTCTCCACCACTGCGGTCTAATGCATTTACATGCTAACGCAGAACGCTTGAAAAGAAATCCTTCTCAGTTGTCCTGCAAGGATTTGGATTCAGACTTGTTTCTCTCACAGTAGCTCGGGGAGCATTTAAGAACTAGTCTGCTGCTGCAGTTTAGTTATTCCTGCTGTCTTCATCTACTGAACAGAAAATAGATAAATCATACTAACAAAGATCCAAACGCTTCTTTTAAAACCAACTTTATCAGCTTAATATGAACTCTTCTCCAATAACAGCTAAGACTATCTTAAGCCTTATCCTGCTTTTACCTGAAGAAATATTTGCATTATTTCCTTGAGACTGAAGAAAAAAGCAACTGGAAGACTGCCCATTAGGGCTTAGGTTTTATAGTCTCATTTATCAGAAATAAATCCTGAAATATTCTTCCTCCAAAATTTCTAGGATTGACTGAAGTCAGGAAAAAAAGTCAAAATTATATTTAACCCTGTTTTCTCAACCATTTCAACTCTGTGTTTTAGCTAATGCAGTTCTCAGATAATCCAGCTGTGTAAAGACTTTAATGAGACAATTTCAAATATTTAAAATTAATGTCATTTAAACCTATATAACTGCTTAGGTAGTTCCTGGTCTTTTATTTTAGTACTTAAAATACTGCAATATGTGACAGATACAATACAAGCAATTGCATAAAATAAAGACTAATCATCCCACTTGATGAGATAAATGCTCATCACCAAACTTAAGTACAAAATGAAAGTTAAACGTGTCTCAGCATGCTGCTGCACTTATAAGTTTCAGTTTAGACAGATACTTTCCTCTTAGAATGGCACATCTCTCCAGTTCACACCCCCTTGATTTAAACAGTTACTCATACTCTGCATATAAAGCATAAAATACAAACTCAACCCAATCCACTTCTGCATATAGTCCTACTAAGGATGTATATGTGAATCTAAAAACACATACAATTTGCAGAAGATCAGGATTTAACCTACTTTAGCAAAGCTCCTCAAGGGTCCCTTATTTTTGCTATTTATACTACACAAAGGCATCTCAGTGAGAATATTATATCTTTATTTGTGAATGTACTGTGTTTCCAGTATTTATATATGGTTTATGAGGAACTAGAAAAATGAAAAAAATAGTTACTAAAAAAATTAAACAGGTTCCTAAGACATTTTAAAACCTGTTTAATTGCTGTGTATTTCCTGACTACTTCTTTCTTCTAGTCTGAATAATTATTCTTCATTTTCTTCTGATTCCATTTATATGAAATACTTGGGAAGTGTGGGGGAGGATAAACGTATTTTTTCACAAGATGTCATCAATTAACAAACTGAGCATTCCTATCTTTCATTCCCTTCCCTGAGGAACAGAGAAATAATAACAGATTTCCTGCTGAACTATCTCTGTCTACTTTAAAGGAGATAAACGGTCGGTATTGCCTAGGTAATGGCACAGAATATGAACAAAGTCGATCAATCTAAAATAGCCTTATTCTTTTACAAGACCTATGTGGTCTGGGACAAAATCCCAAAGGACCATGACTCCATGAATCCTGTAAGTCTTAGACCCCGTCAGAAATCTGAAGCTGCACAGGCAATGTTTTTTTCCCCTCCAATAATATTATTCGTATGAGCTGTATTTATATTTAATTCAACAAGACCTAAGTGGTATTGCTGATACATTCCTTAACGGACTCTCAGCAAAGTCAAAGACTGACCTCTAGATATCATTTTACACTAAGAGGAAATAATTTATCTAATTTTCTGAGGAAGGAGGAGAAAAGAGCAAAAAAACCTAGGTGTTTGGGAGGCTGCGGGGGGCTGCAGACTGCAACCTGCCTAAGAGAGTTGTCAGAATGCCCAGCCAGCCAGACTAGCCAGTGCTTAAACTGCTCAGTCAGAACACTAAAATAACATTTTAATGTAAATCTATTTGCCATGCAAAGAGATTTATTCTTCCCAGTTGAGTTATATTTCAGAGCACAATCTGCACTGTCCTTTAATCTGTCCTTTAATGTGTTCTTCCTCAAGACAGTTATTGCCCTTTAATTTTAACAGAATGACAAAGAGAAAACAAAAAGCCTCCTGATTTTTTCAAACCCAGCTAATGCTCAAGTTTCAGAATATTGTTTTGATTTTAAAATCCACCATACTATTAAAGCAGTTATTCAAAATGTAGCGCTGCTAGCCAGTATAAACCTTTGAATCAGTCAGGGAACAAAAATATATATGCGGTTTTTTAATTTAAGCAAGAGACCAATTATGTAAACAGGTCACTTGAAGACTGACAAAAAAGCATTTAACGAAAGCCATTTATTCCATTTTGCCAGTGTTAAAGCCAATGAGCATCATTAGCTCAGCAAGCCTGACTATGATGTGGCAGGTAGCACAAGGATTTTAGAGGAACCTTTTCTAGGACTATTCCTTGACTCCTTCCCAAGTCTCAAGCCATTCTTCTACAAATTTCAAACAGGTGAAACTTTGAAATACTCTATTACAGGTGCTCTATTTTTTAATGTTGATTAATCTTCATTTTACTTATGCAAAAGAAGAGATGAAGTGAGCAGAGTGAGTATGTGTTTGCTTGGCCAAACTATTTCAGAAGCACGACGGTGGCTCAAAGGCAAGCAGCACTGCTCCCTTCCCTTTGGTGCAGCTTTCAGCAGGCTTGCCCAGAGCGCTTCCTCAGTGCAAACCCAGGGTACCATAACACTCTTCTTACCTTCTGATTAAAGGCCAAGTTTGCTGGGAAGAGTTCAGGACAACTCCTGTTCACTGAAAGTAAACATCTCTGGCATATTATATATGCTTGTATATGTTAACAAGTCTCCCTTCCATAAAATAAACATGAGAGGTACTGATGCAGTTACGCAACAACCCAAGAACTTGCTCATTGTTCACTGTGAACAATCCACAACATCAGAAAATTATATTTCATTCCCTAACCATCCAAAGACATACAAGCACTTTTTAATGCAGATGTGAGAGATGCAAATCTGCCCAATCTTCTACTGCTTAACTTCACCCTTTGCACAGATATTTATGTTATTGAGGATGATGCATCTTCCTTCATGCACCTTAAGGATTTCCTTAGAGACTTATGATATGTTAGTTAAATGGTCACATATTTAGGATAGTCTAACATTAACACTTCTGAGATCTCAAGTACATTTGACCTTCTCTACTTCTGCTGAAAAGAAATCAGGTAACTCTAGGAAAATGAATCTATTAATTTCCTAGGAACCAAAAATTGATGATAGCAAAGAGGAGAAAGCAAGGACACTATTATATCACTTATTCACTTTCACAATACCATTCAGTATCATCTTTCCAAGTACTGCTGTTCACCGAATTAACTCTTTGAATCCTGACACTCATAATGAGGGACATATCACCAGATGGATTAGATTTTTTTTTTATTAAAGCACCATTAAATGTGAAATAGGTATCAGAAAAATAATCTACCTTTTAAAATTTTTTTTAAAATTGTTAACTGTGGAATGTGAAAAGTTCAATCTTTTATAGGCCTGGGCCTAGGGAAGTACTGAGTCTAGAACACGTTCTTCTGCTGAATCTATTATGAATACATCTGGATGATATAAAAATTATGGCTTGAAGAATCTCAATTCCCCTAGAGGTACAGAGGGTTCAGGAAGGTGCTTCGTGCTGTCTTATGTCCTCATCCCAAAATTACTAACTCTCTAATCTGAATAGAGATTTTACTGTTCAGTACAGCTCCACAAACCGCATATTATTACCTCAGAAAAACAACATGTGTTTTCAAATAATGGCAAGATGATAAAGGTATATGATGATGCACACAACATTTAAAGGGTAGACAACAGCCTGCCAGCATAAACAGCATAAGATCAGGCTGTAGATGCAGCCACAGAGAGCACTGTAAAAATGCTGGATTCAGTGAACTATCATCTCAGGTTTGAATGATGCCCCTTAGTCCAGGGAATAAGATCCTAAAATAATTCAAAATCAAAAGCTGGTACACAAAATACATTGTTGCCTCCAATTCGCAGCACCCTCTCAAACTCTCCCCTCCCCCCCAACAATTCAAGACAAAATTCAAAACTCCCAAAGACAAAAGAAAGAGAAAAGAGAAAAAAGAAAGAAGAGAGAGAAAAGAAAGCAAAGAGAGAAGAGAGAGAAGAAGAAAGAAAAGAGAGGAAAAGAAGGAGAGAAAACAAGTGCAGTATCAAAGCCAGTGGGAGACCCAGTGCATTCCCCTTTTTGGCTCAAGCACCCTGTTAAATCACAGGCCTGGGAATAGGGATGTACACAAGTGATTTACAGCCTGATCTGCGTACATGATTTAAAATGTATTACATTGCTTATAAAAATGACAGTAAACATCCTGACTACCAGAACTTGCATTTAACAAGACAGCGTCAGATCACAAGCTTTTGAACACAAACTGTTAAAATCCTATCTAGCTCCAGTATCTCCATAAAATGGTGTCCTAGCTGAGCCCTGGCCTAGTTTTCTGTTCCTCTTAGTGTTTCTGACACCGACTGAGATCACCGAGTTCATTGTTTTCCCTCTGAATGATACAAAAGTGATTTTTAGCTTCAGGATGTCTGGATTTTCAGGGTTTGATTTTTTAATTTTAGTCCAACATATTGAAATGTACAGGTAACCATGCTGCAGCTCGGTTAGTATGGTAGCAATATAGTGATAAATTAGCCATTTGTTTATGCCAGAATGAGCAGGAAAAGTAATATGCTAAGGCACTTCAGTATTACTGCAAAGCCAGTGTGATTTTTGAAGCATTAGGCTGAAGGCTGAGCAAGTTCTTTCAACCAAACTATACTATAATCTTCCAGGAAATGCAACATCTATTATGTCTTATTGCTATAATGAAATAATTAGACAAAACTAATGAAAATGAGACATACTTAATAATTCTCTGGGCTAATCCATGACATAGATATGACAGAACTGACAGGGTATCAGAAAGCTCCATTTGTGCTCATAATTTTCAAGTAATAATTGTAACAGTGCCATTTGTTCCACTACAACTGTCTGCTGTGGATGTTTTTAAAAACAGCATTAAGTACTGAACATACTTCATCATTAAAGCCAACTATTTGAGCATGGTCATTTCGTGCTACACATTTTCACTGCAGTTACATATAGCTATCTCTCAACACCTAAACTTGAAGCTTTTACCAGGGTAAATCTCACTGGATTCCAGTAGGAAGTTTGACAAAGTTAAATGCTATGTCAAGTTTTTTTGTATATCCCCTAATTAAACAGAGAAAGCACCTATTTTAAGTAAATCAAACATTAAAAAACAGTAAGTGTTGTTTTGCATGTCCCACAAGTGTTATTTAGTAATTTACATATATAGTATTTAATACAATGAATTCTTACACAGTTTCTGTGACATACAACCTGTTTTATATATAATCACACTGTGTGTACCATTATGGATATAACTGGAAGTGAACGTTAATTTATATTAAATGCATTTCCATTTCCAATTTTACAAGTGCTTGCTCAGGGCACTTGTAAAATTACCAATATTTTTAAGTTAGAAATTAAGACTCATTTAGAATGGTAGATATTACATGAAATAGTTATCAGCCCTCCAATTTTCAATAGAGTGTGAGAAATAAGACACCTCAGTACCTAACTCCTTTGAAACTGCAGAAAAGCTAGTGCACAGGTTTTCCCACCTCCTACTAACTGGTGATCCTTGCCTGAGAATTCCTAAGTCGCCATGGGGCTAAATGAGAACCACAGGCCATGGTATTACAATGAAAAAACTTAAAACAATGTAAATGAGTTTATGCTAACTCTTGATTCACATCATTAATTTTACGCATCACAAGTAATTTGAATCACTAAACACAGCAGTTACCTCCAAACTTGCTTTCAGTCATAAACCCCTGATCAGACTAAAACGTATACGGAGCCTATATTGTTGGGCACAGGCCTTTTTCATGCACATTCTTTTTACAAGTCCAAGATCATGAAAAAGGAGGATACTCGAGATCATGCTAGCCTAGGTTTTGCCCAAGAAGTCTCCTAGCTACTGTATGGACACAATATTGCAGGCAGGCATGCTCAACTAGAGCCCACCAGTAAACCTTGTGGGATAATCACATTGTCAAAGTTGGCACCAAAGTGGCCAAAGAGTCACTGCAACAATCCCTGGACTACTTGCAGTAATGGCCAGCCATGTCATGTAGGATGCCTCAGCTCAGAATGGCTGGTCCACCTTATTCCCTACTCCTGGTGTAAGAGAACCCGAGAGCAAGGGCAATAGCACAGCACATCACCACAGCTGCGAGCAGGAAACATAACATGCTTTAGCTGTACCCAATTTTTCAAAGTGAATATGGGACATGATATTGTGCACAAAAGGGAAAGCCCTTGGGAAGCATGGAAATACAACCTAATTTGGTTTACACAAAGCAAGGAAAAAAGAGACAGAGGTCCCATGGAAGTTAGGAATAATGTCAAAAATATGCCAGCAAGAAAATATTCTCAGAGAAAAGAAATACAACCTCCTTCACATACTTAGTTTGCTTATAGTGTACAAAAGAACACACAAAAGAACTCACAACTACATTTAAAATAATGAACAACTGATATTTTGAACTTACATATGACGTAATAATCTTTGTTCTTCTGAAATTCCAGGCCCCAGAGATTAGGACTGAACTCTTGAAACTTGATGGTAAACTTGACATCTTGATCTGGCTTGGCACAGTTGAGTAGAGGTGTATTGTCCTTTTTAATAGCACAGCTATCTGCTTGGTCTTTATCAACCATGTAGACCTTATAATATTCATACTGGCCAACAGTTTTAGAGTCCACCTTTGGGCATATAATATCCAGTTTGTCTCCTATCTGTGGATATAGTACCAATCCTTGTCCAGGAAGGAATCTAAAAAAAAAAAAGGAGGGGGGAAAAAAATAAAGAGAAAAAGGGAAAATGTGAGACACTTGACAAAATCTCATCCAGAAAAGTAGCAATTTCAGCGGACAGAAAGGAACAAACACACAGTTTCCAAAACCAAAATGGGAGAGTAGGCAAACCAGACATTAATATTTTGGGCCTGACTCAATTTAATATCAACAATATGTTTATTTAGATCTTGGAAATTACAGATGGTTTGAGTCTTACAGTTCTTATTCCAGTTTTGGGATCTCTAGTATGTTTTTCGTCTCTGGCAGGCATTGCTGTTTCTTTTACATTTGGTCATTTACGGCAGCTAGTACAACATCTGATGGGCTACAATCCTGTTTTTCTGCTTTGGTAACATTTCTGCTATTCTTGCACATATTTTTCTAATTTTGGACATGGGAGAATTACAAGAATAATCTTTCAACTCTCCTGAGCAGCCATGTGGGAAAAGAAACATCTTACACTTTAAGAGTTAACAACATATTAAGATGCTGATTGAGGTTCCTAGTATAACACAAAGAAGTATCATTCAGTCATCAGGAACACGCTTACAGACCTGAGGTGGACAGAGATCTACTTGATCGAAAGACTACACATGTTTCTGATAAAACACTCTTCAAAAGAGCATGACCACTACACTGCAATGATTTCTTGTCTTCATAAATTCCACTATTACCATCATTATTTTAGCTCTTTTTTTTTTTTCTCTTGTGGTACAAGTGAAACATGAGTGTGTTTCTGCCTCTGTATCGATGAAGAACTCTTGCACAAACTGGCAGTGACCTTTCATGTTTGGGGCTAGACTCAATATTGTATCCTTCCTACTGGTGTTAATATGTAAACTTCACCACTTCTTCACAAAGTCAAAAGTATAATTACTTACAGTACCAATTCATTCACAAAATGTGGGACCTTGTTCTCACAAGGACAAAAGCCACAGCATGTTTGTTTGTTTCTTTCTTTTTTTCTCCTTAAGATATACTTGTTCCAATTAAGGCCAAGAAGTACATGTTTTAGAACTACAGCCAATGACTCAACATCCTCAAATGCACAGACCTAAAAGCCTGACTTTCTTTACTCTTTCTCCTGCCTGCCAGCCTTTTCCAAAGATCTTCTTTAAGGGAGAATTGGCCTTAGAAAAACCAACTGAAACAATTGCTGCCTAATGAACACCCTTCCACAAGTGTTTAAATAGCACATGTAGTAAATCTAGCTTATTCACAGGCAGCTTTCCCGAAAACTTTAATTGAGTACTAAGGCCCAAACAGAACAAAGCTGTAGGTGTCAGTGACATCCAGCCTCTAGCTTGGCTAAGGGAGCCCACCAGCACACAATAGTACTGGGAGAGTACTTACTAAATTAGAGAAAAGGATGATGCAACGCCCTAAATTTTGAATCCATCATTTACAACTGCTTGCTCCCACACAATATGAGTTTATGATCTGCGCTAATTGAGCAGGATTATTTTCACTCACAAAGCTTGTGTAAGAATTGTATTTGTTGTGAAGCAGCAGATAACAGGACAAAGACATGTAATTACAGATTTAGGGAAAAAGAACAATGAAATGTTATGGTGACAAAAGCGACTGTTGATGTATAAATCACTGTGTTCTTTTGTGTTGTGCAGTGTAATTTCCAGACGACAGAAACTAGGCTTGGCCACGGCTGTTCAAACAGAGGTGCACTGGAGACAGGACGAAGTTGTGCCTCTTGCTCCAGCTCTTGGACATGCCACAGGGATGAGGTGACTACCACTTCCCAAAAGCAGAACTGATAAAACAAACAGAAAAGTGGAAATGCATCCTCCTCAGAGTTACCAGCTTGTTGAGGGACAATGAGGGAGAGGCCAGTATTGCAAGGGCACCAAGAGAATGGGGAGTGGAAGACCCCAGCCAGCAAATGTTCCCAAGGGAACAGCATGGATGTTGGTTCAGGCTCTTCTCAGGGATCAGTGCCAACCACTCAAATGGACAGAGTTTCTGAGCTTATCTCTGCCACCTGTGACTGACTCTACCACTTCACCTGATGACAATCCCATTTAACTTTACTCTTGTATAGCAGTGTTATAACACAAAGACAAAAATAATTCATATTCTATGATTTGAATACCAGGAAAAAGGCCGGTCACTGTATGATCCCACTGCTGCAAATATTTCTTCTTGCCAGTAATTCTTCTTCACATAACGGGAATGTGTAATATGAAACACATGACATTTCATAGGAATAGATCTTTGTTTTTAAACTAACTAACTTAACTTTATATTTTCATGCATAATAAATAAGTTCATAGTTAGACATGCACCCCCCTGTCATATCAATAACATGGCCTAAAAGCTGCCATGAAAAACAAGAAAACACCAATTCCCATTTTAGATTTTTTTGTGTGTGTATATGTGCATGTAATGAAGTGCAGCAATACACATTCTCCATGCAAACTCTGAGTGCAAACACGATGGGTTCAGAGACAGTGTGCCAGGCAATCCTCAGAAACAGCTACGAGAAAATACACTT
The DNA here is from genome assembly GCA_033558105.1 of Coccyzus lansbergi. Lineage (NCBI taxonomy): Eukaryota > Metazoa > Chordata > Aves > Cuculiformes > Coccyzidae > Coccyzus > Coccyzus lansbergi. The sequence continues at coordinate 1,331,025 of JAUMJK010000056.1, read as the reverse complement.
GTGTGCCTTGGTTAAGTAGCCAGGAATTGCCCTATAAAACGCAGAGGACAGAACCACCCCCAACAGACAGCTAAAACACATTTTACAAGGGCTTTAAACAGATACACACTTTAGACTTTATGGCAGGGGAATATTCTCTCTATGGCTCTGAAGTCTGTACAGTTTGAGAACTAAACTCAGCAAATCTCTTTTCACTTGAGTTTCTGAACTTGTAGGATCTAACGCTGATGGGTTTAGGAAAGAAAAAACGGCTGAAAATGAAGGGATTAGTCTGAGAACTTGATTATATTGAATTTTTTTTCCAGTTTGAGCTTTTGACCATGACCTTTGTGAGAAAGATATTTTTCCAGTTTACTTTCCTTATTTTATTACAACAATAAAGAACAAATATGGATGGAGACAATAAAAACGTTCCACCTTATGCATTTCAGTTTGACAAAAAAATTTACAGGGGCCAATTAACAGTAGGCATGTTTATTACCCTTGCATTTGTGTAATACTTTTGCTACTATATTTTCATAAAGCTTTATATAAATGATTTGCTAAGTAAATTTTTGTGGAGCTATTTATTAGATGTCAGGAGGATTAGAATTGCTGGTTTATGATCCTATTTTTGAAAATATTGTATCTAAACCAGAAAAGGACAATAAACATTCAGCCTTGGTAGAAGTTAACAAAAACTTCAGGATTAATCATGTATCTTTATTTCTGTTAGTGTTGATGTAGCTTTAAACATTCTGGGATTGCATCAACACTTACGAAATGTTTGCAGGTTGGCATCTATAAAAATAAAGTTAATGAACTGGCTTTAGAAGTCTGAAGGGATTGTGCCTTCAACTAATTAAAAAGCTTCCCCCCGAAACTATAATACAGATGAAGCATGAGGTTTTCAGAACCCTGTCACTGATGCCAAAGAGACTGTGTTACTCCAATGGTTGCTTGGGATACTGACATAGTCTTTGAGCAGTCGGGATAGTAACAGCACTGTAACCACTGCTTCCTATAAGAAGCTAACTTGACATACCAATTTAGACCCCTGTACACCAAGAGAAACTGAAGAGAAAAGCTCAGCTTGTTTCACCACTTATTTCTGTCAGCATTCAGATATAGTGAGGCTAGAGCATTCAAAGAATCTTTCTCACAATTAATAATCCTAGTGGCTTACTGTGAGAAACCACAGGAAAGTATATTAAGTACAGTAAAAGCTGTACAATGAAATTCATGAACTTTCTGCCTGGTACTTTTGGATACAGAGGGCATTTTTTCTGTCAGTCCAAAACTGGTGTTTTGTAGGTGACATTTGACATCTGTGCAAAGCTCATGCATGTGAATCTCTCCCACGCGTCCAACTAGTCATGTAGCTTATCAAATAAGAGCAACATGCAGAGTTCCCAAACCTTTTTAAAAGCAAGTATTACATTAGGCCAAAAATTCACATGACATATGGGCAGAAAATAGCAACAGTGTAGTCCATTCCCCACTCCCATTAATGTTACAATGATTTTCTGTATCATGCTTATTTTAAGACCTAGCACTGGCACTTGTGTAGCCTTACTGGTCAAAGAAATCCCAGAGAAGTTATATCGGATTTTGAAATTTTACAAGAAATAAAACTTAAATTATGTACAGTTTCTAGTTTCTTAAGAATCTATTTCACATTCAGAAAAACTTAACACATTCAACTGTAAAAAATTATTAAGTTTTCCTTAATGATAACCATTCAAAACTGTCTAATTTCACAATAGTACATTCTAAAAAAATTAAGACCCATCAGCACTATCTTCACTGAAAATATTCTGCTATTCCTTACTACAGATGTTTCTGAAAGTGTAGAATTATCAACAGATAAAATTCTTAGAGAAATAAATTCTTAAAGAGATTTTAATCAGTACTGACTGATGTAACAAATGTGTTGTCACATTTCTCCCAGCTTACAAAACTATACATACACACACACACACTATGAATATACACATGCACACTTAGCTCTAACTCTAACCCAGTAATTACAAAATAAAATTTTGCAATTTTAGAAAGCATGTTACTGCTTGTTAAAACTCTTGTATATTTAACTGAGGAAACATTGCCGAATTTCTGTGCTTTAATGCTGTACCTGAACTAATTGGTGCAGGTAGTTAGCTTTAAATTAATGTAACAAAAATAACCCTAAAAATGTGAACAATCACGACACTTCTTAAAATGCAGCCCGAAACCTTCTGTTCAGGAATCCTAGCCGCTTAACTTTATGAAGTTTAACTACCAGTCTGACTATAAAGTTATTCACTGAAAAGTTTTATTAAGGAAATGTCATGAATACTAATAACACAGTATGGTACTCCGTTACTTGTAGAAGTGAAAACTGAAACAGAATACTAAATAGAATTCCACATACAAGTCCTTACTGTTTAAAAAGAACAGTTATTAAATTGTATACATCTTCATCACATGGTTTTTGAGCAAATAACAATATTGATACTTTTAATATCATTTTGTCCACAAGAGAAATATTTAAGCAAGAAAAAGTCTAACCAGCTTGATACAAAGCAAATTAAAGTTACAGGAAAAGGTCCTACTGATGTCAATCAAGTAGCAGTGGGCTAATCACAGCCTGCTGAATGAGATGAAAATCAGTTTATTGATTCCTGAAGACTTTAAAAAAACCCCCAAACTTTAATTTCTGTCATATTCAACATTGTATGAAAAGATATGCTATGCTGATATAAGGAATACACTCAGCTGTAAGCTTAAAATTATTTTTTTGTAGAAGTAGGGATTCTATAGGACTGATCTCACTCTTGTTTAAATGGATTAAGTAAATGTGAATTCAATGGGAAGAGGATCAGAAAATACTGTGAAACAAAGAGAAAAAACATCTTCATCAAAAAAAGATTAATGTTGAATCTCTGTTTCAAAATGGGTAGTGAATTTGGTTAAAAAGAAAGGCACTACACTTACGTGAGGTCTCCATAAGAAAAAAATACCACAGTTCAACACAGCAAGACAACAGACAAATGAAACTTTGAAAACAAAAGTTGTACAGTATTTCATATAATCACAATTCTTGTAAGTTAGTTTTGGAAGCTACTTTTCTTTGCCAGTGCAGTAATAATTAAGTACTTTAATACTATACCAAAGTTTTACAGAACATGCTAAACAGGCATGGTTTTGAATTTAAATAAATTTTGAGAAGCTTAATCTTCTGACCTTTATTTATACATAATACTTTTCCATGCAGTTAATGAACTATTCATGTAAGCAATAGTTACTTGCACTAATAGGACTTGCAGGGTAAAAGCTAAATGGAATTCAAACAAATAAATAAACAAGTATATTCCTGGCCATCCCTTAAGATCTTTAATGGCAAGTACCACAAAGCCAGATTGTAAAACACCATAACACAAGTTTCTAAAGATGCAGTTCTTCTATTTATCATTTCCATTGGAAGGGAAAAACCTCTTTTCAGGGCTCAGACTCTCCTGCAATAAAACCTGAAGCAAGCACAGAAAGGCTTTGGAACAGTCCCTTGAAACTGAGGCTCATCTCTATCCTAAGGTCTGAAGTACCTCCTTGTCCTCCTTCCTCCTTATTTCGAAAAGACTGAATCTTCTTTGGGACTACAGGGACAGGAATGCTTGCAGTGTACTGAAACAAAGGCATGGTCAAGAGCTAATTTTGTTTAAACCACCACCCTAGGCAAGGATAATACCATGTAGCTGCCATCATGGACACGTGATGGGATGACTTGTATAACTGGAGTGTAGCTATAGTGGGGTATAAACTCTTCAGGCGGGACAGGAAGGGTAGGGAGAGGTGGTGGGGTAGCCCTCTGTATTAGAGAGAGCTTTGATACCCTAGAGCTTGATTATGCTGATGACAGGATCGAGTGCCTGTGGGTTTAGATCAGAGGAGCCCACAAGAAGGTAGATATTGAGATGGGATTCTGTTACACCCAGACAAGAAGATGCATCTGATGAGCTCTTCTATGAACAACTAGGAGTCGTCTCAAGATTGCTACTTCTTGTCCTTGTGGGAGACTTCAATCTTCTGGATATCTCCTGGAAGTACAACACAACAGAAAGGAAGCAGTCTAGGAGGTTCCTGGACTGCGCGGAAGACAACTTCCTCACCCAACTGGTGAGGGACCCAACGAGGGAAGGCGCCCTCCTGGACCTGCTGTTCATGTACAGAGAAGGCCTTGTGGGGGATATGACGGTTGGAGCACTAGCAGAACAGTCATATTAAACTTCCAGAGGGCAGACTATGGATTGTTTAGAAGGCTGGTTGGCAAAGTCCCATGGGAGACAGCCCTTAAGGGCAAGGGAGCCCATGAGGGCTGGGTGCTCCTCAAAAAGGAAATCCTAGCAGCTCTGGAGCAAACTGTCCCCATGTTCCGGAAAAGGAGCCGGCAGGATAAAAAAAACAGATTGGTTGAGTAGGGAGATCTTGAGGGACATCAAAAAGAAGAGGAATGTTTATGAGCTTTGGAAGAAGGGACAGGCATTTTGGGTGGACTACAGAGAGGAAGTGAGATCATGCAGAGAAAAAATCAGGAGGGGTAAGGCCCAACTAGAAATCAGATTGGCCAAATCTGTGAAAGATAACAAAAAATCTTTCTATAAATACATTAACAATAAAAGGAGGACCAGTGAGAATACTCAGTCCCTACTGGGATACAAATGGAACAACTGTGACAAAAGATGAGGACAAGGCTGAGGTACTTAACGCCTTCTTTGCCTCATTCTTTAATAGTAAGGGAAGTTGTTCCCTCTGTGTACACACCCAAGAGTTAGAGGAGCAGAACAAAGCTCTCATGATCCAAGAGGAGGTGGTTAGAGACTTGCTTGCCCAGCTAGACACCCACAAGTCTATGGGGCCGGATGGGATCCGCCTAAGAGTATTGAAGGAGCTGGCGGATGTGCTGGCCAAACCCCTTTCCATAATCTTTCAACAGTCCTGGAAGACCAGGGAAGTTCCACTGGACTGGAGGCTGATGTTGTGCCCATCTACAAGATGGATCGCAGGGAGGATCCAGGGAACTACAGGCCTGTCGGTCTGACCTCAGTGCCAGCGAAAGTCATGGAACAGGTGATCTTGAGTGCTGTCATGAAGCACATGCAGGAGAACCGGGTGATCAGGTCCAGTCAACATGGGTTCACAAAAGGCAGGTCTTGCCAAACTAACCTGATCGCCTTCTATGATAAAGTGACCTGCCTACTAGACTAGGGAAAGGCTGTGGATATGGTCTTCCTGGACTTCAACAAAGCCTTTGACACAGTTTCTCACAGCATTCTGCTACAGAAACTGTACTGCTACTGGACAGGCGCACAATCTCCTGGGTGGAAAACTGGTTGGATGGCCGGGCCCAGAGAATGGTGGGAAATGGTGTTAAATCCAGTTGGAGGCCAGTTACAAGTGGGGTTCCCCAGGGCTCACTACTGGGTCCTGCCCTTTTCAACGTCTTTATCTATGACCTGGATGAAGGCATTGAGTGTACCCTTAGCAAGTTTGCAGATGACACTAAGCTGGGTGGTAGCGTCGATCTGCTGGAGGGTAAGGAGGCTCTACAAAGGGATGCAAACAGGCTGGACTGCTGGGCTGAGACCAATGGCATGAGGTTTAACAAGGCCAAATTCTGGGTCCTGCACTTGGGGCACAACAACCCTGTGCAGAACTACAGACTAGGAGAAGTCTGGCTGAAAAGTTGCCAGGAGGAGAGGGACCTGGGGTTGTTGGTTGACAGCCGACTGAACATGAGCCAGCAGTGTGCCCAGGTGGCCAAGAAGGTCAAAGGCATCCTCACTTGTATCAGAAATGGTGTGACCAGCAGGTCCAGGGAGGTGATTCTCCCTCTGTACTCGGCACTGGTGAGACTGCTCCTTGAATCCTGTGTTCAGTTCTGGGCCCCTCAGCACAAGAAGGATGTTGAGGCTCTGGAGCAAGTCCAGAGAAAAGCAACAAAGCTGGTGAAGGGGCTGGAGAACAAGTCTTACAAGGAGTGGCTGAGGGAACTAGGGTTGTTTAGCCTGGAGAAGAAGAAGCTGAGAGGAGACCTCATTGCTCTCTCCAACTACCTGAAAGGAGGTTGTAGAGAGGAGGGAGCTGGCCTCTTCTCCCAAGTGACAGGGGACAGGACAAGAGGGAATGGTCTCAAGCTCTGCCAGAGGAGGTTCAGGCTGGACATCAGGAAAAATTTTTTCATGGAAAGGGTCATTGGGCATTGGAATAGGCTGCCCAGGGAGGTGGTTGAGTCACCTTCCCTGGAGGTGTTCAAGGCACGGGTGGATGAGGTGCTGAGGGGTATGGTTTAGTGACTGATAGGAATGGTTGAACTCTATGATCCTGTGGGTCTCTTCCAACCTAGTGATTCTGTGATTTTGAGATTCTGTGTGTCTCAAGCAGTCATGCAAATGGATGCTGCTCTTGGTGCCTTTTCCTAGACTATTCTTAGTGAAATCAGTTGCAAAACTTCACCCGACTTCAGCAGGGCAAGACAATGCAATATGTTTACCACTGAAATCTTAATAAGCTACATAAGAATGATTCTGCATAATTATGTTTCTCAGAATTTTAAGGGGCATCTATGAATTTTTAGCTGTTTCATTTATTAATTCATCACACTACCTTTTGCAAAATACTTTCAGAAAGCATTTAAAATACAAAAAAGGCATACAATAAGGATAGGCTGAGAGTGCATACAAATCTCCCCAAATAAAACATTTTTTTGCATGGACCTGCATGACGCGACAGTCAAATTGTACCATCATATCACAGTCCTAAAGACACAAAGCTCGCACTGTACAGAGGCACACCCACATACATCATCCGTCTTCAAACACATCACAAAATGCCTTGACCTGTCTCCTTGAAAGATGTGTCATGACCTTCCATCACCAAATAACTTTTTGTGACTACTGCTGTTGCAGAGGCACACTCACTTTTTCACTTCTGCTCAGCATAGGACAGTCACAAGCCTAAAAGCACCTTGCACTTGACAGCACAAAACCTTCCACTAAGACAAGATATTTGGCAAGAACTGTACCCCTTTCATCCTTCCATATGAAGATGGTCATCTGCAACCCAGAACCAAACATCTTTATTGGAGAGGCCCTCTCTAAGAGAAAATCTAGTTCCTTAAAAGCTGTGACGCACAAGGTTATGCATGTGATTTACCCCATGGAAAGAGTGGTACAGATCCTTCCTTGGGGCTACACCAGTCCTGGACTCTGCAACTCCTGTCCAGGGGATCATGGCATCTCAGGGTGATCACAATCCTAGAGGTGCTGAGAGTCCGCTCTCCCAGGCCCACCCTGCCAACCATACGCAGCGCCCTGCCTTCATCCCCACCTCCGGCACACAGCTGCCAGAAGGGTTTTGCTGCAAGGTGGTGTATCTTTTTCAACTAAACATCACCTCTGCCTGCAAGAGATGGTTTAGTTTTGCTGAAAAGCTGCCCTTTCCCTTGCTGCTTGACTCTCACTCACAGAACAAGGCAAAAATAAGAACAAGGCACTTACATAACTAAAACCTTCAGACCAACTTGTGCTTTACCACTCCAACCTCAGCATAAATCCAGGATGCAAAAATGGATGCAGTTTCTCTGCCTTAGAAAAAGGCTCTGAAAGCAAACACCTATCTGTTAGCTTTTTCCTCTACAATGGGAAATAAGATCTGGGCTTTTTGCACAAGAACATTTAGCTGGCTTAGAACGTTTACCACATGGGCATATCTTGTATGTATGATTCAACTTTTTATTAAAGTTGACAAAGGAATTTTCCCTAAAAATGTAGATTTTATATTCAGTTTTCATACATGACCTCTGCATAAAGCACTATTAATAGCAATTAACTTTTTGGATTATTGTGTGGAAAGCAATTACCGCTCTGCTAAAAGTACTTAAAGTGCTAGAGAATTCTGATCCATTTACTAAATCAATTCTGGTTACCACAAAAGAACCGCTAATATGCTTCAGGACAGTCTTCTAACTAAGGAAATAAAAAAGGATGGATATGACCAATGCTCTATTTTAAACTGTATTACATTAACATTTCATCAGCATTCACGGAAATATGAGCCCTCACAACAGTGCTGGACTTACTCAGCTTCAGCAAATAGGTAATCACTTCTCAAATTATTGCATGTTCGCTCTCTCTCTTGCACAAGCACAGAAACACACACAGGCACATTCTCATTTTTATTGCATTGCTGCAGAAACATGCTTCTACATACAGTTCGAAAACTGCAAGTGGCTGCAGTAGCAGGCAATCTGTATAAATGGCTTATTCTGAGGTATTTCTGAAAGAGAAAACACTCAGTAGGTGCATTGTAATTAGTTGCTCTTTCTAGTTACCTCTTAACAAATGATGCATGCGGGTCTGGATGAGAGCCCAACTCTTGACCCATGCCACCACCACACACTTTAGTACTTCAAGCAGAAACCCCTAGCCTCAGCATTCTTTACATTTTGTTTTTCCAGAAACACGGTGCTGGTAATGCACAACATGAGAACCAGACATGATTAGCAAAGTTGGAATTCTTTCAGAAGTGCTTCGTATAACTATGTCCTAAATATATCTGAGGAAAGCTTCCTGCCTTCGATTCCTTCCAAATATATAACATATTTCAGGATTGGGTTAAAGGACAGAACATGGAAATACACACAGCAAACTTTGTTCCCACAATATTTAACAATACACGTTGGCGACATTTGTAAGCCTTTCAAAGAGAAGATATTAATTTGATTTTTATTCTAAATGAGGGAAACTCTAAGCCTGTTGAGAAATGCAAGTTTTGCCACAAAAAATACCCTTAAAAAAATAAATATTTTTTTGTACAGCACTTTACTGCCCCCTTTTGCACTTTAACATTAGAACAGGTTTCAACATGAACACACCGTCTGAAAAACACTGTGAAGATCTAGGGCAAAACGGCAGGGCAACACGTTTCCACACTACTAGACCATCAGGCAGTGCTTTAGGGACATCTTCCACAAGCCTTCAATCTCAACAAATAGAACATCTAGCTTTCATTGTCCCTAATCTTCCATGAAAGAGATCAGTAATGGATGGGTTTAAATCACCATGTTCCATTTCAATCTGCATGTATATGGGCAACTGAGAAAGAAGGGGATATTGCTCATTAAGACTAGTTGTCCCTCTAGCACAATTTTCTAAAGCAAAGATCATCTGCAACTTAAATTCGGTTTTATTCATAAGGAATAAAAGAATGACAAAGGGCTTTCCAGTCTGAGGCCATTCATGTGTTAGCAATCCCTTAACTGAAAGAATGGGTGTATCCTTCAAAAGACTACTTCACAAACTGGCAGGCAAGAATATTTTCATGAAAGGTGAAGACAAGAAGCCTAGACATTCAAATCCCCTGCAAGCCTAGAGGCAAAAACCCGTTCTGCAACTCTGCACTGCAATTACAGTCAGTACAGAATCCATGTATGTCTGCATGTGTCCATATATATCTGCAAAAGGTAATAAATCCACAGCATAGTGGCCAGTTATTTACAAAATACTAACTCATTATGACAGAGCCAGAGGGGGACTCATCCTGCCCCAACTCTCAACTTCCATTTGACAAAGTCCATGTTCTGCTATGTACACTTATATTTAAACTTAATCCATTTTCCTCTGTCATCCTACAATTACAATACAAGTCACAATAATATTAAATTTCACTGCCTACAGCATTGCACAGTTGAACTATTAACTATAATGAAAACTGACTCCCTTTGATATTAACACTGGTGTTTTCTCTCATTTGCTGGCCATGAAATACAGGAAGAGACCAATATTGTTTTAATTAAAGAATTGTTCAAAATATGCTACTGGGAATATTAAAGTAGTCCTTTGCTCTCGTAGCAAAGATAATCAGGTGCTTATATGGTTTGGATATTTAAAAAAAAAAAAAAATCTGTGCCATGAATTCAGCGTAACACAAAACTACTCTTCTACTTCACTTGTGCTCCCAGAGGCAGGGTGTGCCAAACCCAAGAAAGATGGCACTTTGTTGAAAAAATACAGTGCAGTAGTTAGCATGGAACCCAAACCACATGTGCTTCTTATACAAGTCACTAAAGTCTTTGCTTTTAAAAAGCTAACAGAAAGCAGCTGGCATTTGCCAAAGAACTACTTTTCAAAAAGGGCACTATAAATCACAAGAAAGAAACAATAAAACCAGACTGTTCTTTCGCTATGCTATTCCGTGCCCTTCTGGACCATTTCTATTACAGGAACAAATCTAATAGTAGCCACAATACAAGGATACCAACCATTGTTTGTAGTCTTCTTTCTCATAACTACAATTTGTTTGCACCTGTACAGTCTTGTTCCAAGACATGCTCCAAGCGGTCTATAAAAGAGGGCAGGGACTGTCTTGTTACTTGATGAGACATTAATAATCGGTGATTATATCTCAAATTCAAAGAAAAAAATTCAGCTGCTTTGCAGTTGTTGGAAAATTTATTATTGCATACCATTTGCCTGCATAAATAAACACTGGAAGTAGAACAAGTTGTTAGACCACAACTTTTCCTGAAAGTTATGCCAGTAACAGCATTGTATAACAAACCAAATCTATTTTGGCAAATCATTGTTATGCAGAGATTTTCAGAATTCAGTTACAACTCTCTATCAGCCCTATACCATATCCTTTTTTGTCTTTATGTTACATAAAGACAGTTTTCAGATAAGAGAAAATGACATTCAAAAAAAATCCAAATGGGAGACCTACAATCAGTTTGAACTTGTTTCTCACGTTAAATTTTAGCCACTCACGTGCACGGAAATCTTACATTCTTCAATTAAATACAAACTTTTCTGAATTTTGATTGACTTTCAGAGGCAGAATAAAACAGGACAGCCACTGAAACCTCCAAGGCAGTAGTAATATCTGCATGTCTGAGCCTCTCACATTAAGCAAAACTGACATTAGAGTTGTTAAAAAGACTCCTACAAAGGTTCAGACACTAGATAGGACATCCCTGCCCTGGGTGGAAAAGTCCATCATCAGAGGGTTTCAGCAGTTGGCTGGAGACAACAGGAGCTCCAGCCACTCCATTTTAACCCACTGACTACCAGCAAACTTCACAAAAAGTAAGACTTGTTGAAAGTGCAGACAGGGCTGTAGCTTTGGAGATCATTTTCTGACACAAAAAAAGAAAAAGTAACAAAGCTTCAGAGGGATCTGTATTTGTTCAACCCCAAAAACCTTTTCACTCTGGCCTTGGTTCAAGACAGCTCATGCTTAAATTCGTCCCGCTTCAGCAAAAATACTCAGCATTCAGCACACACTTAATGTGAGCTTTTCTAAGTAAGGATGGTTTCCTGAGTCAGGCCCTAAAAACATAGAGCAATTTTGCTCGCCTTGCTCTCACACACCATAAGCAATAAATTTATGAAGATATAGCTTTTGTTTTACTTCAAAAAATGCCTGGAGACTGCCTGATAAGAAGAAGGAGCAACGATTACCACTAAAAATCTGCTCTAGTAATCTTGCCTGCCAATGCGACCTTCCCTGTTCAGCTAATCTAAATAGCTTAGAAATACTTTGGAAAAAGAACACCCCCAAAACCCTAAAGGTCAAGTGTTGTGCAGTGATTAAGTTAGGCTGCTTCTGAACTAAACTGAAATTAATTAAACATGAAGAAAGCATCAGAGTGTGGACAGTGAATGCTATGGGACTGTAAATCCTAAAAAGGAGTCAAGATGTTCCCAAATCCAAATTTACACATTTATCCAGTCAGGTATAGAAACCAACTGCTGCTCAGGCAGTAGGTAAGCAGATGGCAAGCACCAGCAAAAATGAAAATGTGAAATGATGCACCACTCAAAGAATCAGAAGCACGGTTATGTGTGCTTTCACCAGTGCTTGCTGCATAGGTTCCTTAAACAAACTGCTTCAAACTTGCAGAACATCAAAAGCCAGATGGGCCTTCCTGAATGAATCCACAGGCAAGGAGCCAGCATTCCCGTTTGCTGCAGAAATAGGCCTGGACTTGATTTGAGTCTTCTCAGCTCTGACAGGCTGAAGTCTGGCAGAACTCCCAATCAAAAATAAAATCACATTCAATTGCAACTGGGCTTTAACTAATAATAATAAATTTTAAATCCCTCTTATTAGCTTTAACATGCACTTGCATTTACAGTGCACCTTTCCCACTTTTATTCACTGGTTTGGGTACCTAAGTAAACGCACTATTCAAACAGAAGCTAACGTAACAGTGGGAAATAATTTGCAGCATCAGAGATTTTTCAGCCTAATGCATCCTTCCACCATCTAACCTATCCTCTCATGTAAGACAAGCCATGTAACTTCTCATTTTCTGTTGATACGTGTAAAACCTGATTATCCTTTCAAGCATACACAGCTCTGAATCCTACTAAAAGTTTTGTAAATCCCATTTTAGCCATTAAATACATTTAAAAAGAACGCTATAGGTGGAAAAACCCATCTTATGGTTATGTATGTGCCATATATCAGGAATGGTTCACCTAGAAACATAATCCTCCACCAGCCTTTATCTTTTTTGGCTTGGAACCTACGTTTATAACCAGAAGAAAGCATAGACTATTACATCAAAGTTTAAATCAACTGCATTATAATTACCATGCTGATACCGCAATAAACACTGGGTGTTGGCTGAACAGGATTGCCAAAAAAGATAGAGGTCCTGCCCTTATTCCCCGTCTTTGACAGTGTATATAATCACTTCAAAGCAAAGTCCTCTGCATCACACTTAACAGGAAAAAAAAAAATAATCTAGTTATCCTGTTTCCTCAAGTAAAATTATACTATTTCGTTCATTAGAAGAAAATTCAAATTTTGCCTGTACTGAAAAAGAAACCCCCACAATTATAATGAAAAGCCCTTGCAGGCTAAGGCAAGATGGAAATCACTGAAGGTATTTTCATGAAGTTGAACAAGAGCAAGGCAGACATCTTCAATGTGTTTATGTACTTGGAACTAGAAATATAAAGTACTAAATGGTATTTTCAAGAATGGAACTTAAAAATATTGTAATTCTGCATTTAAGTCTGCTTGACGACTTTCAAAAATCAGGCTAAGGTTAAACATGAATTTCAAAGGAAAAAAATAGTAAAAAATCCAAACAAAACCAAAACCAAGGGAACTCACATGTATATGCTTTTGAACTACAGTTTTGAAGATCTAGCCATCCTTGAGGGCAGAAGAGCAAAACTGTTTTTTTGTTCTGCCATTTTGGTTTCATACTTGGCTTCCAGAAACATACTGAGTGCAATGTGCTTATTTTCTCAAAGCCTCTCTACTGTTTTGAGTTTAGGTTTAGTCCCTTTTTTTTTTTTTTTGGGGGGGGGGGGGGGGGGGGGAAGTTGTTTCCTCCACAATTAGGGAACCAAAGTGCAAACTGCAAAACCTCTGTGTCTTAAACACACCTTCGAGTTAATGTGCGTCAGTTAAAACTATTTCAGAGGAGAGGAACCTGCAGAGGATTCCGCATGAGAAGAGGGAGACCTGGCATGCACTGCCCAGGATGAGCTCCATAAAGAATTACCCACTCCTTTCTGTGTCCTGCCAAACCTACCAAGCCTTATCTGGTACATTTCTGAAATGTGACATGACAGGCAGGTTCGAAAGCTAAATGTTGGATAATGGTGGGCAAACAAAGGACATCGGTCTTTGCATTATTTCTTTAATTACTTTAACCCTTGTTCGAACAGAAAGCATAAGGCCAGAGTAATTCAGCTTCTCTCTTTGTCATTTGCCTGCCATAAATATGCACCAGTCTGCATTTGAAAAGCTGAAGGAGGCTGCAAGCTTGCTGGACATTTATCATGCTCTGTTCCCCGTTAACAAGCAAATACTTTAGTTGAATGGCCCATTAGCAATCATTGTCAAATGCAGAATGCAAGGTGCTTGGATGTGACCGGCCTGTAAATTAGATGAGGGTGCCCCTGCGCTTTGGAGAATTTCAGCAAATGAATCGGATCTTTTGATATAGATTTGTGAAGGTTAAGCTGCAAGAGAGGAAACGTATCAGAGCACTCCAGGCCCTGTATATTCTGCCAATCTGCTCAGCTCCCTATATGCACTTGTTTATTTTTCATTTGTTAAATCACATCAGCATCAGCAGTTTGACAGTTTGAGGCTTGGAGTTCCCTTTTCAGCCAGAATTGTGAAGCTTTTCAGCTTACTATGGGGTAGGATGAGAATGATAAATGCAAGCATGTAATTAACATCTTTATAAATACCCCAGAAAATGGGAAAAAAACCCACCCAAAACTTAAAAAGTGTCCAAGCCACTGCCAAACAAGCAGCATGAATTCCATTTTGCCGAGCTCATCCCAGGCTCATTCCCACTAAAGAAAGACACAACTGTTATTGTAGGCTTCAGTGTTTTTTCCCCTTATGTCTAGACTCTGCCTAACAAATGCAGAGTGGTTTCTTTTCCCACTTAGCAGACAAATGAGCAGGCAATAAAGTAAATATTTCTCATTTGAATCGTACCCCCGATGTGCAATGTAATGCTGACTTTAAGTTGTGGGTGTTTACGGTTGTCAGCTGGGTAGAAAAGAATCTTAACTATTTGGAGGGCTTTTTAAGAGCAAAAAAACAACAAGAAAAAAAAAAATCCCAGTAGCTGTACTAGAAGTATTTTACTACCTTCACAGCTGCAGATCGCTTAAAATAAATGACAAAACAATGGCTAAATTGTCTGCCGGCTGAACTCAAGGGGCTGACTGCAAACTCATCCCAATAATTTCAAGTTGGGGGCGAGGAGGGGGTGGGTAGGCAGACGCTTATCTCGGTCTTCTCTAGATTTCAACCCGGCTTTGGGAAATAAATACCACCTAGAGACTAAGCCAGATCAATCTGGTTATCTGCAGCTTTCTTGCTAAATAAGAATGGATGCTGGTTTGTTTGTGGGGTTTTATTTCTTTTGTATTTCTGCAGGATGAGAAACACAAGAGATGTTGGGAGTATCACCTGGCTAAATCACAGAGAATGCACAGTGTTTATCTTTGCTGCTCCCATGGAGTGTGTGATGGAGACCACAGCCCGAAACACAGCTGAAATCAAAAGGTCTCTGTTTTCTTTCCAGATAGCCTCAATCCTACCTATTCCCTCTGCTCTCTGTTCCTTGCCAGCATGCTCCTGCCTAAAGCCCAAACAGATTAAGGCAACAAACCTCAAGTGCAGCTAATTCTTTGGAAAGGTTGCTGCTAGGGCATGAGTTAAAAAGGAAAACCTCCTACACCTACCGACTGAAGCCATCTCAATTTTTAATCGGTCCCCATATCAACAGAAAGCAGTAAATGAAGTCTATCTTTACCATGTTATAAGCCACCAACGAGCAAGAACTGAGCAGCTTTTCTTTACTGCTTTAACCATCCCAAGCCACAAGTAGGCCTTTCATACTTTGTAATCCTGGCCTCCAAGTTTTGTGTGGTTCTCACATAATACCTTACAGCCCCGAGCAAGACCCTTAGTTTCTAACACCCCTTTCAGAGACGTGTCATTTCTAACATCAAGCTAATCTATATGTTGCCATGGCATCACCCTTTATCTGCCTTTACATCTTATGAACTGCATGGATTTACCACATTATTTTTATCTGAAAGACAGAAAATGGTGGTTTTATTGCCATACAATCAGATTACTGCTGCTAGTTTCTCTATGCCTTTTTACCATACTTCAATCAAAAGGGATCAGTTTCTTTATACTCTGCCCTTGATTTACATTACATCTGTAAAGACCTAGTCTGGGTTGTAATCCCCTTATTAACTATGACCAGGGTTGATTTGCCTAAAAATAAAAGCAAATTGTGTCAGACCTTTTCACTTTGTTTTTGATTCGGAACTACAAAATGGATTACTAAAGAAATCTTCAGAGTTCACACGGCTGGTATAGTACTGAATTTAAAATGAGAATTAAACAAGTTAAACATGGGAGCTGTGTCAACGGTTTACATTTTCCATCATGGGAGAAAGGCTGAACTGCATTTGTCTTTGTGTTCTCTGGCTTTAAAGGGACAATGAAGCCACAGGAGTTTTTCCAAGCTCTTCTAACACTGTCCATTTGCCATCCTCCCCTTCCACTGCTTTTCATGCAACGCCCCTCCCCCCTTTTGCTCCTTTCCCACCCCCCAAAAAAAACTCCCCTCCCTCAAGACAATGCTTTCTAGTTAAATGTCTATATTCTATGGTACTGCGTATTTTAATCAAAATATTTCTAGCAGTTGAACATTCCTACTTAAGTTTCCACAACACCTCACAAAGAATGAGCTCATAGGCAAATCCATGTAGATGTATGATAAATGACCAGAAAAACAGGTTTCTTTATGTCAGCAGCCAAGGCAGACAGACATTAAGAACACATGAATAACATTTTAATCACTATTTTTTTCTCAGAAGAATACTTTCTTCTCATTTGCAACAAGCAATTTCAAGTACAGCAGGTTGCACAACACAGGAAGACCAGATACTCCAATAAGAGGAAAAAAATAAACACAAACCAAAAAGCAACCCTGGCTCTGGCTGCTATGCAGGGCTGAAAGGCCTGTCTCTGCCAGTGTGTCATAGCAGTCACCTCAAGTTCTTCGTTGACTCCTCTTTACAAGAACCTTGGCCTAATTTGCTATGATCCCAAGTGTCACACCTAAAGCAATGTGATATCCTTGCAATAAAACAGGAAAGGGGAATGGTGTGTGTGGGAAGATGGAGAATTTAAGTGATTTTAGCTTGACTTTTAGTCATAGCTTTTCTAAACGTAATTACTTCATTAAACGAAGTGAAATAACGTAGCACAGCTTACAGATAACATGCTTTAAGATAATTACTATAAATAATATAGCAATTATACTCCACATATAAAAGGCTGGGGAAAATAATCAGCTCAGGAATTCGGCCTTCAGTTTGTTCTAAATTCATTTTGCTAATTCACTTGTGCTTCTGAGACCTGGCTACAAATGCTAGAGATATCAACTGGACTGGAAGCCACCATTCACTCTTCATATTAGCGTGCCAAGTGTCAACAGCTATGTTTTGGGTACAATTTAGGAGCATGTGTTTAAATCATTTTAACTTTCCACTCCTGTTTCTTCAGCTTGAAGCTGTAATTGCTGAGGTTAGAAAGTGCAGTTCCATGACACAGAACTCCCAAATAAATTCTTGTCTAGCCAAGAGGCTCCCAAACATGTTGTGAGATATCGTTTTAGCAAGCTCTTTGTGCTCCAGCTAGCTCGCCTGTCCTGTGAAACAAGGGCTGTCCATTACCTACAGTTTATCATCCTGACAAAATGTGAGGAATGTGGATGTGAAAGCACTAACAATTCCACCCCTGGTGCTTTCTCCTTTTTTCCCCCTCTATATTAAAACCGACAAGATTAACCCAAATGCAAACTGCAGAGCATAGTTCAAGGGGCTATTCAATGGGTAGTGAATGTGCATTTGTTTACCTAAAAAAAATAAGAATTTCAGATACAATGAGAAGCAGACTAGTCTATATGCTACTGAATAGACCATTTAACAGGGTGATCAATTGTAGTTTATTTTATCAGTTTCTGACACGCTAGCATTCATTCAGGGGTGGACTGTGTAATATCCCATGCATAACTGGTTATCAGACACAGAAAAAAGCTGCTCTGTAATTTAACTTAAGCACCACTTGCAAGGATAACCTTCCACATGTCACTAAGCAGAACTGCTCTGCTCACCCACCTATAGCATGGGGGGGAATAGCGTCACTTAGACACATAAAGAATGGGGTTTTTTGAATGAGATTTCTCTACTGTCTGACAAAAAGGCACCTCATAACACTACGTGCTGTCCTGTGTGCAAGAGGCAGTGCTGAGCCCTTGGTGAGGTGAAACTGAGGTAATCCATCCTATCTGTATACTTTGTTTACCTTGGCAGAAACAACATAGGCAGAAAGTTCCCCATTAATAAATGTCAACAGGAGTTAAGTCTACAGAGTAATTTTTCCTGTGTTTTCAAGACCATGAGATATATAGTTCTTCAAATGAGAAGTCTAAAGGCTACTAAAACCCAGCTACAACAATGATGTTTAACCTGTCAAGCAATAAAGTCACAGGTATAATTATTTGGTGTGTCACTTAAAACACATCTCTCATGATCTGGTTGAGGCAATGAAAGCAGATCACCAAAAAGTGAAAGAGGGGAGAACAGTGGAGGGAGCTCTGCATTTAAACAGCTACTGCAAGCTCTCCACCACAGCCACCTGCTAGAAATTATAACCTCTAAACTCCAGTGCAAAGCCAATTCAGTTTATGTGCTCACCTTAACCTAAAATTTATTATTTCATACTTTATATTAACTTGACTAACAACTTCTCCCAGCATTTAACTGCCTACTTGTTCAGTAGATTTATGTGTCGAGGCTTTCAATAGAGTTAAATACATAGGTTTCCTGAATGCATTAACCAGCACCAAAGATAGTTATTATTTCAGACCTAGAAAAGAGCATTATTATTATACTATGCCGAGATCCATTTAGCAGCATACTTCTGGAGATAACATTCAGCTTGAATCCTGAGCAAAGACAACCTCGTCTAAGGAAAATTATTCAATATCCTTCAGGCAAACAATTGTGACAAGAATTAGTAAGAAATCCTGCTCAGAGAAGTGGAGCTGCCTCACCGGCAGCAATATCAGTAATGCATTCGTAAGCTTCCTCAAACTACGGGCCTCCAAGTGGCCTATAAATCACTAGCCTCAGCAATTGAAAACACTAATTTTAATAGTGTACTTCTTCACTGTGGTGATTAAGCCTCAATGAATCACTCGAGAAAACTCAATTACATCAACAGCAGAACCTATTTTTAAGCATACATTTATGTTGAAAAAGTAATTAGATATTATCATTAGATCTACCATTAACAACATTTAAACCTTTTCTGTAATCAAATAGTTTAGAATTAGCCAAATGGAAACACAACTTGCATTTGATAAAGGAAGCATATCCCCAGGCTCTGTAAGATGGGCTAAGGTTGAATTCGGCTGCTCGGATACTTTCATTTCACTGATGGCTAATAAAAGCTATCAAGGTAAGTTGAAAAAAAGCGAAAGCAGGCTAGAGCTGGCAGAGGAGAGGCCAGAGCAGCCGGGCTCTTATGCATTGGAAGAGTGACCTCTGTAGGTGTAAACCCATCAAGGGCTGGGGATGCAGAAGCCTTCCTCTTGAGGCTGAGCCCAGCCCGTTTTCCACCAGCACAGCAGGCCCACTAATGCAATGCAAACCCGGCTCGTAGCCTTTGACTTCTGAGAACTCAAATAGCATTATAAAGCTCGTTTTATAACCGGCTGGATCGCTTTGTTATCAGATGTGATGTCGTACCTTTTTCAAGCCAAAGAAAAGCTTTAGCTGTGTAGCATCATAAAAGTGTTGAGCCAGAGGCTGGAGCTAAACTTTGGTTTATTTTAACTGGCTTCCCACCTGCTGCATATATAAAATGATCATTTGTCATGCAATGCTAGGAATAAAAGCACTGAACTGAGCAGTCCACACCATTCCTGTTGGTTTCCTTTTCTTAAAGGAACATCAGAAAAGTTTTTCAAAAAAAAAAAAATTAAAAAAAAATCTTAAGAGACACAGTAAATATGTTCATTATTGAAAAATACTGTCAGGAATATGCAGCGAGTTTTGCCTTCAGTGGGAACAATGGTAGATAATGACTGTAATAATGCAAAGCAACTTGATACAAAGTTGAGATGCTACTTCTAATTCAGATTTTATAGTCTTCACCAGACTTTTGGAGATCTTGTCACCTAAGCAGAATTAATCTCTGATAGAGCTCCCGTTCTTGCCTCATCACCTCTTAACATTTCCTTTAAAAAGTCCCCCGGGAAAACAAAACATGCTCTTACTGGACTTAATGGGAAATTCTAAAATCAATTAATACAACGCCTATGGTTTGCTTGTAAAAGTACATAACTGAACATGTAGCATGAGTTGAAAAAAATATTTTAACCCGTTTCTGGTATAAAACTCTGCAAACTAATTAGTGATTACCTCTTCCCAGCGTGATTTTAAAAATACCGGGTTTGATCAGAAAAGTTCAAGGGATTTCTCAACAGCAAACCGCCAACCTATTTTGCTTGTCAAAAATGAAAGGGGACAAAAGTTAGAAGAGTTTCCCATCACTTGGCTCAGATTTCTCTTTAGAAAGATGGCCCCCTTTCCAAAAAATTCCTCTTCCCAACAGCAACAGTTTTGTAGGTTTAAGCAAAGAAACCTTTCAAAGGATATGCTTCTGTACTGAGAGTGTGCTTTGATAGTGAAGTCCTGGGAACGCATGTACTTTTTTGCCTGGGTTTGTTAATGAAGAATGACACTAAATGGTTGTGTGATGGGTAATGCTTAGTTCATTACTCACTGACATGTGCCTCGATACCATCAACTCCACAACCAAATTTAGCCCTGTTATAAGCAGATGTAACTTCGCTGGAGTCAATGGGATGAGTTTGCATCTGCAGACGGAGAAGTTGAAGAGTATCACCCCTTCCTGGCCGCGCAGCCCGGCCCCGAGTAGGCGGCGGCGGCGGCGACTCCGCACCCCGCCCGCGGCTTCCAGCCCCGCAACGCCACCCCTCGCCCGACCCAGCTCCGCCGGGCTCCCCCCTCCCTCCCGGGACCGAGCGGCGGCGGGGCAGCTCCCCCGGGATGCGACCACCCGCCCCGGGAGAGGAGCGGGTCCTGCGGCCGCCGCTCGCCGTCACCCACGTCCCCGCGACCGAGGATGCGCCACCGTCCGCCCCCTCCCTCTTCCAACCCCCCCCCTCCTCCCCCCCAGCCCCTCCAGGCAGCGGGAGCGGGCTGGAAACTTACTTGGGGTTGGAGGAATTCCAGTATATGGGGTCTAAAACGATGGACCTCGCCAGCGCGGTTCTGCATAAAACCATCGCGACTCCCCAGCAGTACTTCCAGCCGGAGGCGTCTCGCCTCCGCGCGGCTGCCATGGTCGCGGGCGGCACCGAGTCCTCCTCCCCCGGCGCTTCGCCAACTCCGCCGCGCGGCTCCCCCGCACCTGAGCGGCAGCAGCAGCCTGAGCGCCGGGTATCCCAACAGCTGGGAAGGATGGAAAAAAAAAAAAAAAAAAAAAAATCACACGCGAAGGGTCGACGATGCACTTGGCGAGAGCTGCCGGGCGGATCTACTGAGTCATGGATGCCACTGGCATGTAGGCAATTCTCCTGCGAGGTCAGATCCAAGCTACCTCCGAAGTAACAGCAGCAGTAACAACAACAAGAGGCGAAATTAAAAAAAAAACCTAAAAAAAAAGCGCAAACGCCTCAGTCTTTCCTTTTACTGGGGGTCTCCTGGCTGCGTTGGAAGATGCCGTTCAAAGTGCCAACTCCCATTTGGATCCAGTGCGCCATACGCGTTCACAGTGTCTAAGGCTCGCGTGAAAAGGAGTTTAAAAAAAAAAAAAAAAAAAAGGAAGATAAAAAGGTACACTAAAAGAAACGGTGGTGGGAGAAATAAAAGGGCTGGAGGAAAGGGACGCAGGTTCGGCAGCAGGAGGCTCCTCCTCGTGCGTGTCTCTCAGCGCTCCCCGCAGCCCGCAATCCGCACGGGCACCAGCCCGGGTCGTTTCGGGGAGCTCCGAAGCGATCGCGAGTCAATAAATCCACTCCGAGAGTCAGCGCCTCGGCTCCCGGGGAGGCGCATCCGCAGGGCTCCGGCTTCCCCGGGGGGGGGGGGGGCACCGCTGTCCTCGTCACCGGCAAAAGACCCCGGCGGAGCAGGTAAAGAGGACGAAAACAGTAATAACGAAAATTAAAGAAAAACAAAACAGGAGGGGGTCGCGGCGTCAAAACGTGCGTGCGCGTGTCTCTCTCTCCCGTTGCGAGATCCGCAGTGCGCGCCGCGACGGCAGCAGGCGGAGGGCAGCCGGGCGGGCGTGGGACTCGCGCAGCCCAGCGCGGAGGAGAAGGAAGGAAGGAAGGAGGAGCGGCTCCGGCCGCTTCCCACCGCGCGGCTCCTTCGACGATGCCAGCGCTCCGGCCGCAGCCCAGTCCCCGGCTCGGGAGCGCCGCGCCGCCGTAGCCCTATAAGCGCGGCCCCCCGCCCCGCCGCCGCCGCTCATAGGGCCGCCCGGCCGCCGCCGCGCTGGTTGGGCGCCGCGCCTGTCACTTAAGCGAACGCGGCGGGCGGGGCCGCGACGAGCCCGGCCGAGCGGGGCCGCCAGGTAACACCCCGCCGGCCCTGCTAGAGCGGAGCCGCTCCGGGCTCGGACCGCGCCGGGCGAAAAGTAAAAAAGAAATAACAGCACCCCCCCCCCACCTCAAAAAAAAAAAATAAAAAAAAAAAATTGAACGCGCTTTCTTTTTTTCTGTCAAGTACGCCGGGGAGCGGCAGCGGCGCGGGGGATGTGGGGCTCCCCTACACTTCTCCCGCGGGTCTGACCCCGCCGGGCAGGGGGTACGCGGTTCTTTCCCACGGCCGCTCCCCGGCTGCCCCTTTCTCCCACGGGGTCTGCGCTTTCAAAGTTTCTCTTGGTGACGTGACTGCCGGCCACGGGCCGTCACGGCATAGAAGAGCTGGGCACGCGGAGCCCCTTCAGAGGGATGCGGAGCGGCGGGTGATACGGGGCGTCGAGGCCCAGGTGGGGGTTCCCTATCGCTCAGCGCCTTTTCCTTCCCCTCCACGCTTTTAGCGGCGGAAAGGGGGGGGGGGGGGGCGGGTGTGTGTAGGGATGTGTGTGGAATTTTCATAGAATCATAGAACAATCATGTTGGAAGGGACCCATCGGATCATCTAGTCCAACCATTCCTATCCAACACTAAACCAAGTCCCTCAAGACCTCATCCACCCGTGCCTTAAACACCTCCAGGGAAGGTGACTCAACCACCTCCCTGGGCAGCCTATTCCAATGCCCAATGACCCTCTGTGTGTAAAACTTCCTCCTAATCCCCAGCCTAAATCTCCCCTGGCGGAGCTTGAGGCCATTCCCTCTTGTCCTGTCCCTTGGGAGAAGAGGCCAGCTCCCTCCTCTCTCCAACCTCCTTTCAGGTAGTTGCAGAGAGCAATGAGGTCTCCTCTCAGCCTCCTCTTCTCCAGGCTAAACAACCCCAGCTCTCTCAGCCCTGTTATTTCCTTGCATTCATCCCTGTCCAGAGGGAGGCGGTGTCCCCGCGGGGGGATGCGCGGGGCAGGGGATGGAGGGGAGGCCTCCTCATCCCCCCGCGGGCGCGCGCGTCGGGGTCCCGCCGCGGCTCTTCCGCGGCGCCACAGCGCCCACTAGCGACCTGAGGCGGAGCGGCGGGTGGCACAGGTCCCTCCCGGCGGCTCAGACCCGCAGCGGTCGCCCCCATGGGCCGGTTCCGCTGCCCAGGGCCGGCGCCGCGCGGGCCGCGCGGCGCCGGCCCTGGGCAGCGGAACCGGCCGTGCTGTGGCTGAAATTGAGGCGCTACAACAAACCGTCACAAGGGGCCAATTTCGTAGGATTTTATTCCCGACGAAACACGCGCGTTTACTTTAGAAAGCGGGTTAGCGGTGTCGCTCGCTTGGCTCAGGAGCCCTTATGTAAGGGAAACGACTGGCACTGTGATTTATTCCCCTAATCAATTCGGAATCTCTTCCCCACTCCGCTTTCTCCCCGAGAGGGTGTCCCGCTCCCCTCTCTCGCAGCAGGAAAAGGGGATTCGAGGCGCTCTCGATGCCCTCATAGATATTGCGTTCATCGCGTTTGGTACTTCTCTCCTGAAACCCACCGCTCAGGGAAACGAGGCAACCGGTTTGCTTTTCGCGCAAAACATCGAATGCGTTTTAAGCAAACCGCGTAATTAAATTGAATTCGCAGCCAGGAAGGAGTTGCAGATCCGGCGACGCAATTTGGTGGAGAAAGAAGCCGATTCCCGGGACGGAAACTTAGCACTCAAGTGGGAGGCAGAGATTGGGTATCTATGCGCATTGAGGGGCATCAAAGGAGAGCTTCGCCGGCGAGAGGGGAGGAAAGTACTTAATTATTAAACTTTTAAACAAATGTGTGGTGTGTAACCGACCTCGAGCCAGTGTAAACACTGAGCCTGATAAACGCTTCTAGCAGCGGAGATGTGTAAAATAGGTTTACCTCAATTTTGTGACGCCGCTCCTTCTGTTTGTTTGGAAGCAAAAGGTTACGAGCGGCGTTTTGTAAAAGCTGTGAGTAAACCGTGACCTCTAACTCTCCGCATCCTTGCTTTAAGTAAACCAGAGGAAATGAAGAGCCCTGGTATTGTCTGAAAATATCCTCCTGTGGCTAAATATATCGCTCAACCTCTATTGTCCAGCGGCTAATCATTTGACGTAAATACAGCTGTTTCACTTTACTCTCCAGCATCCCACTCATGTACACTGGAAGCGCACAAAAAAAAAAAAAAAAAAAAAAAAAACCAAACAAAAACGCGTTAATAAAATCACTTTTAAGTAAGAACCTAGAAAAAAAAAAAAAAAACACGGGAACTTACAACCGAGACAACTCAAGTAACAAAGGTTAGGACATCCAAAGAAATGCGGGTTCGATGGATACTCGGCGGCTACTGGGCTCGGGTCGCCCTTTTGGCCCGAGGGGCGGCTGGTGTCGGCTCGGGGAGCATTTTCTGCGCCGCTGAGTTATTTGCGAGGCCGGATTATTTGGGAGCGGTGGTCGCGGCGCTCGGAGGGGTCGCGGAGCCCCGGCAGCCGCCCTCCCCGTGCCCCTGTGTCTCCCTTCCACGGAGCAGCAGGAATCGCCTGGGCGACGGAGGTTTAAAAAGCTCTCGGATAGTAGGAAGTTCCCAGCCGGCTTCGGCCGCAGCGGCGGCTTTCTCTGGGGGCTATTTCAGGAGGAGGTCCCGGCAGGTATTTCGAGCGTGGCTGGGAACGCGGTTTCTTGGCAGACAAAGTCGCAGGAGACACGCTTCTCGGGGGAAGGAAATCCTGCTTGCGGCCCTGGGAACGGCGCCGCGGGTCCCGAAGAGAAAGGAGGGAGGGAGGGAAGGATGGAGAAAGGATGGGTTGGATGGATTTTCCAAGGGTGGGTTTTCCCTCCACCTTCAGCGAGAAGCCGGGACTTAGCCGTCTGCACCGCTTAAATGTCTCGTACTTCGCTCGGCCTTACAACATAAATCGGGTTGACCACCGAATAACCCCTTTCGGCTTCTTTCCCATAGTGATGAGGTTAATAATTAGATCCATCAGAGCCGATGCTCTGATGGATCTAATTATTTCCCTCATTACTATGGGAAAGAAGCCGAATCAGAAGCCGATGCTCTGATCCTACAAAATCAAAAATTAAATTTGATAGGAATGGTTGGACTAGAAGATCCGATGGGTCCCTTCCAACCTGGTTGTTCTATGATTCTATGATTCCAAAGGCAGCTAATCTGAGTGGGACTGGGATCGGGCCCACAATCCCATATTCTCTTCGAAACGTCAGTCTAAACACAGGAATGAGAATACACATGGCGTGAAATATTTTATTAACTAGGAAAGCTCGCTGTCATTTATCATTACTTAAATATTTAATAATTTTGAAAGTTGAAAAGATATAACTCAATAGGTGCAATTGCTGCTAAATTTAATAAAGACAAACGATCCTGTGATTGACGCTTACTGATTTAAATGGATTGTTTATACAAAAGGTCAAGTGTGCCAGATACCTGAAACAGCTCCTAAAATATCATTCACACCATAACAATGCATTTTCTGCACTTATGGTAAAAGGAATGTATATCCAGATGTTAATTTGTCTTCTCCATGTCTGCTTTATAACCACAAATTTGGTTAACCGTAACTTAGAAAATGGGCTTGGCTCCTCCTAAACACAGCCATGGAATTCAAGCAGCCTTGTTATAAAATTCAGGAAAGAAGTTGGTACATTCAAACCATGCATTTTAACTATGATTTGTTTTTATACTAATTCTCAGTATCACTCTGTGAACCCAATAATTCTTACATTGTTTTTTGTTCTGCAACGAGATAGGTGGAATGGGAAACAAGACCAGGGATCAAACTTCTACTACATGACCGACCTTTTAGAGGGGTTTATGTCCCCTTGTGCTGAGCTGACCGCTGAGCCAGCATAACCCTTGGTTTTACGTATCAGTTCAGGAAAGATGATAGGAAGCATTAGATTGTTCAGCATGGA
This sequence comes from Coccyzus lansbergi, assembly GCA_033558105.1. NCBI lineage: Eukaryota > Metazoa > Chordata > Aves > Cuculiformes > Coccyzidae > Coccyzus > Coccyzus lansbergi. The sequence continues at coordinate 1,304,913 of JAUMJK010000056.1, read as the reverse complement.
AATGCCAACAGAAGCTCAGCACTCTTCACATGGCTAAAAAAAACAGTGGGATGGGGAGAGGGAGATAATCTTTAAATGCACAGATTGGGAGGTACTAGCATGAAAACAGAACAAGGTTGTGTGAAAGTCATGGTTCAGCTCCAACTGGACTGGCCTGTTGGTCCGAAACTGTACCAGCCTAGGCATTTCGACCATATCCTCCTGTCTTGGAATAAGCCTTAGGCACATAGACTGTGTTCTGTTCTGAAATAAATCATCTCTGCAATGCAAACTGAAAAGTGTTTATCAACTTCGATTTCACCTGAACTTGCACTGAGCTAAGACCCTTCAGTAACAAACTAATCATTTTCCTCCTCCTTGCCAAAAGGACAACACATCCCAAAATACTCTGAAAATGTTCAAAACACTTTAAGCAGTTAAAAGGGAATCACAACCAACACCTTTGTGTCTGGTGTGCATTCAAAGAAAGTCACAGGAACACAGAGTTGTTAAAAGGGAACACTAACAGCATCAGAAAGAGGGGGTTATGATCTTCAAGTCAGCAAGGGCAGTAGACAGGGCGAGTTGTATAAGGTAGTACAAAGCTTAAGGGAGAGACAATGAAGATATATTCTTCCTTTTTGAGACAAGATAGGAGTGGATGAAGTATTGATACTTCAGTAAGATAATACTGACATATCTGTCTATACGTAGGTATGCAGTTGCTTGGCAGCTTAGACATCTCGCCAACCTAATTGTCTCTGCTTTGCTAACCTTGAAGGACACTAGCTCTCCAATACATTTCACAGCAGTCAGCGTTCTACTTGTGCTTGGAAAAATGATGATATTGAACACAGGAAGTTCAAAGGGCAGTTTAACAAATCTCCAAAGTAACAGCACACTGCTAGGTTACTGCTGTAAAGTCTTCTACTCTCTCCTGCCTCTGCCAGATAGATGCATTGTTCAGTATTAAAATAATTTTCCAGGGCATTTATGAATAGGAGCTGGGAAAACTAAGACCTCTTCTGTCAGGCAACAAAACACACCTCCCTGGGGGAACAAGGAGGAAGGAAAAAAAAACCCAAACACCAAGCCCACAAAAACGCAGAACCAACCAAAAATCGGCTAACCAAAATTTGAAGTTGAAATTTCAAACAGTAATGAAATAAAAATTAAAACACACAACACAACTTCTAACAGCAATTATCTAAGCAAGTAAAGAGACTCACGTAAGCACACACACAGAGCTCTTACTCAGCTTAATCACTAAATAAATGTCAGTCTACATTCTCACCTACTTTGCATTAGATGAATATCAAGTTTTAAGGGAATACAGGAATATCTCACTTTCTTATTAATACTTATCGATTTACCATCCTCCCAAGCTGTGTGCATCTGTCTTCCTAGACATCAACAGTATCCCTGAAGTCCCACAGTAAGTTTAAAAATAAATCCTCAGAATAATGCAAATGTGTAAATATTGTAAAAATAATACAAATCCACCCACACCGGGTCCACAAAAAGCTATCTAAGAAATACAGAATGTTTTAGGGCAGTAAAAAGACTGATTTCTACCAACTGAACTTCTGCCCCCACAACAACAACAACAAAAAGTGTAGAATGGTAGGAGATCTAGGTGTGATTGGACACTTTGTCCACACAGTAGTCCAAAAGGTGTGACTGAAAATAACCTCTCAAAGTCTAAAGCCTACACAACCTAAACAATCTGTTTGAAGAATAGATGCCACTATTTAATAGCAAATTAGTGATGTCGAAAACTGCATGTATAAGAATTTAGCTTCTTGCTTTTAGAAGAGGAGAGGAAACAAAAGTGCATCGGTCTGTTTTGAGTATTGAATTTTAATAGCTTGTTTCTTGTAAGGGAACAGGGGATGTTATCTCATTTAGAAATACAGGTATCAGTTGATCTTTACAGCCTGCTCCTGCCAACAGGTCACGTACATTTGGCTTCGGCTTTTGTTTTTATGCATTACGCAACCTTGAACCTTCTTTTGTAATACAATATATAGACAAATTTAAGTACAGTAATAGTTTAAGTATTCTACTGTCTTGACATTTTTTCTTGACATACTGGACAAAGCGATACACATCCATCTGCCCCCAAGCCCAGGTTTCGTACAAAGCATGATGAATATTGCTTGCAGTGTGGTATTCAACTTGCTCTCACAAATTAATTTGCCAAATCTACATTAACAGATCCTTTGGGAATATCAGGAATTACTTCCAACTTTGCCCAGTGACACTGAAATGCTCAGGCAACTACTGGCAATGTTAATTTCAGGTTACTACAGATGTTGTACACTGACAGGAAAAAAGAAAGTTTAAAAACTAGACAAGCTATAGTAATCCAGGTTTGAGGAGAAGAATTAGATACAAAAAGGGGACTTTATATATATAGTTTTCAATCTGTAGTTTCATTTTTCAAAATAAAACCTGTGTATATATAAGTGGTTAACATTCAAGATCTGTATATGAACAACAGTTGCTTTTCAGGCTAAAACAGATTTAGATAGAATCCCACTTTCTGTTTTTCACTTCGAGTATGCTAGCAGGTTCAGTCCTTTGGGAAAAAATAACCCCTTCATTTTTAAATCCTTTCAGATCCATCAGATTCATTATATCATGATGACCTTAACTTATACAATATACTATATTATGAGGTGAACTGAAGGGGATTAGATATTGAACTACTGGTCTGTGTGCAGTAAGCCAAACAGCTGTTTAAACACGATACTACAGCTGAAATAAGTCTCTGTCAGAATAAAAAACAATATTCATGAAAACAGCAGCAGACATCGAAAACATTCACAACTGCAGGGTTTTCTTTACCATGTGTAATTTTGCATTATAAGCAGGAGAAGCCGCAATACTTTAAAACAAAGTTTAAAAAAAATACCACTATAGTCTTGAATTTAATAATGTGAATAGTCACTCTTATGGCTGTTTATAGAAGTATACTAAAAAAAATTTACTTAAACGTATGAATTTAAGACTTTCACTTTATTCAGCAAATTGGTTTATTTACACAATGGGGAATGCTGGTTGAATGCTGTCAATGTAATAAAACCCCAAACTAACAGAGACAATACTGAACTCTCTCTATGTATTCATAGCAGAAATGACCAACTATTTATTTCCTTACCTGTATCAGGAACATCAAGCGCAACAATGGGACAGTATCATAAGACACTGATTTAACAATAAACCACAGAGGTCCAGTGATATTATGGCAATTTACCCATGTATTTACTGACTTTAAAAAAAAAAAAATTAAAAGTCAGCAATACCCAGTATAAAGTTCTGTCAATTATCAGAGTCAAACTCTGATGAGTAGGTCAGTAAAACCTTATCAGATCATCCACAATTTTATAAAGCGACCTGATCTGTTTCAGTCCACTAATACAAAACAAAATTGATGAGAACAGATTACCCTCTAAAAGGCAACAATGATCTGATAAGGGTTTATTTTAATGGAAGTTTAAAAAAAGAAAAAAAAAAAAGAATTGCAGAGCACAGCCCCTATTAGAACAAGCTAACTTTCCAGACTTTCAAAAAAGACAGAAAAAAAAAATTGAGAGGAAAAAAAAAAACCACTTCAACATGAAGCTACCATACGAAGTTTTTTTTGTTTTCCTTTTTTTGATGTTTTTTTTTCATTTGTTTGTGTTTGCTTTTTTTTTTTATTTTAAGAGTTCAGAGTTGCAATTTAATCCTGGCTTTTTAGTGAGAAGGACAGTTTTGGCCTAGACTTTCCTTTGCCCAGGATAATTTTTTGCTCTTCTTTTTGCTGACGTTGTCTCTCTTGTTCTAGTTTCATCCTCTCCTCATGAATCTTTCTTTGTTCTTCAACAATTTTCAATTGTTCTTCAGCCTATATATGAAAATGGTAAAATTTAGGCCAGCATATTTTGTAGTCATAAAAGCAATTTACAAGTCTGTATTAACTTCCAAACAGGTCCAATCCTGCATAGGTATTCTAAATAGTTCTACCTGAGCTGGATGTTATAGCTGGTTTCAGTGAAACTATTTATAAAATGCTTATTCGAATTGAGTTTAGAAGAAACACTGAAAACTACAGGTCATGTATTGAAATCTTGAGAGCATATAGAAAATGCTTTTCAGAATTGATTTGCAAACAAAACACCACATTTTAATTTAAAAAGTCGGTGTGTATAGGAATACCCTTGATGCCTGTTATGTGTCACGAAGGCACAATATAATGAAGTAACAGACCTTCAAGCATAGGTCACCCTGCTCCAAAACTATCTAAAACCCCCTCCTAATTAAAAATCACTTTTACTTAATTTATAACAATTTAATCCTCACAGTGACCTATGCCTCTTACAGCATTTCCAGTGGTCTTCTAAAGATGTTTGTTTTGTTCATTATGTCAGTTAATACTTTAGATTTTCCATTTGTCCTGTTTCCACCATATGAAAATGAGAAACAGCACGAGATCTAATGCAAAAGTAGTTCAATCAGTTTTAAGCATTGTTTTTACCTGAAAAAGGTGTAATTACTTGGACAATTGAAATGGACAGAGTTCAATCAGGATTTAGAAGTAGCCTTGTTTGCCTTATAAGTGTTTGTTACAATCAGCTAAAAAATACTGAATGTTCTCATGAGGCAAGCACCTGCTTAAATAGGTTTGGAGACCAACTAGACTTTCATAACTTAGATGTCTTACGTTTATGCTGAAAATTTCTTTCAGCACTCATGTATCGCCATTATCCTAGTCTAAAATTCAGTTTGAACTTGTCCTGTTCAACAAAACAGAATTAGTCAATTCTGTTCTAGAAGCAGCACATGCTTGCAAACTTACCTGAACTTTCTCTGCAAGATATAGTTAAAAATGTACTTTTGAAATGTTTTAAAAGTGTTCTTTTTTAAATTCTTTTGAAAGGCAACTATCCTCCTCTAAATTAACTGCACCTGAACTAGGTTCTTTTATACTAGCATTACTAAGGATCTGGTCTCCTACATCTCTTATGCTCAAAGGAAGGAGAACAATGATGCTGACATAACCGGCAATGAATGATAAACTCTAGAAAGGGTCAATTTGCTTATTTTAATTGTGTTGCAAATCAGGCAGACGCCTGTATTCCCCTACAGAACTGTTAACTACATCTTCACATACCAGTTTAGCTTGTGCTTCTGCAATTTTTCGATTATTCTCTTCTAGTATTCGCTCTAGTTCCTCACGCTTTGCACGCTCTTCTTCCTAAAGGGGAGGACAGGGTAAGATCTTAGTAAAGTGAAATATTCATTTTTGCATGTTCACTAATCTTTCTCAGAATTCTTTTGTGAACTGACTTAAAGTGGCATTTTTACAGCCACCTACTTTGTCTCACAACTGTAAATTTTGCAGCCACTAAAACTGGTTCCTAGTACTCAATTTAAATCATCCCGCCCAGTCCAAACAGCAACCAACTAAACCCTCCCTAATCACAGAATCCTGACAGTTTATTATTAGAATTTTAATATCACACAAATCAACAAGGACAACTACAAAAACTGGATAGTATTTACCAAATTAAAAAGTAATATAGAAAATATAAATAAAGTGAATAGTTTGTCTCACCAATTAAGTATACCTACGTATTCTTTACCTATACTCCTTTAATCAGCATTAAAAGTTGAATATTTACTGTCTTGTCCAGTGTCCTGCAGAGTGTGCTCCTCGGCTGCCATACGCGCCAGCTTCCTCTTTAAAATGATTTGTACTGTTAGCTTGGCAATACCTGCATCAGCAGCTCAACCATTTATAAGGAAACAACATACAAGGAAGGCTGAGCTGAGGAATGCAGATGTTTATGATAAGAAGGAACAAAAATATGTAAATCATTCCTAAGGCAAACAATTAATAAGAAAAATACATTTACTGTTAGTGAAAAATACAAATGGTAATCCATACTTCATGGAGCTATGGGCTTCTTTCATGGGGAGAATGGACTTAACATTCAATATTTTGACAATTTTAAGACAGCCAAAACTGTCATTTGCAGTCTGAACTCGGAATTCAGGAGTCCGGGGAAGGCAAGATCAGGAAATAAAGCCTTGTAATTGTTGTTTTCTTGGTGAATTTTATGGAACTCTGTTACGCAACTCAAATATGAAGACTGCGTGAAAGTTTTTGAGCTGTTTCAGTTCACGTAATATATATCCAAATTATTTTAATATTTGGAAGATTTAGTTAGCCAGAGGTTTATGTCTGTGTAAGAAAAAAAAGTTAATACGAACAAAGCAAGCACATGAAGAGAAAACTTCTTACTATGACTAGTAACCAGCTACTAGCTAGCACACGTCACTCCAGGCACGGAAGTTTATTCTGCATTATGAAGAACTGATGTGACTTCTACACATCACACTGACCATAGCAAAAATACTTCAAGGAAGAAAAAAAAAAAAAAAAAAATAGGAGTAATCCATTTGATCATATGAAAACCTCTATAAATGAAACACTTGCTGACTACTGAAATCTAAATTCAGCTTAAGTTCTTTCATAGTAAGGTTTTAATTCACAAAACAAGTGTAATTCTATATTCTTAATATATTTTGTAACTCTCATGTTTTTTTTTTCTGGTTTTAATTTAAAGATATTATATGGCAGACAAGTCACATTTAGTATAAAGGGAAAGAAAGCTTCATTGCTACTGTCTTTCCTTTTGTAAGCCAATCAAAATACTAATTTAAAATAAAGCGCATAGGAGGTACAGAGTGAAAAGGGCTTTTGAGATTTCTGACTATTTAACACAAATTTCCTTTACAGTTTGAAGTTTGTCTTGAAATTTCTGGATCCTGGAATGATTGGTGCATGCAGGCATCAAAGCCTTTAGTAGCAAATTACTGTCTCACAGAAAGACATTTCCAGCTTCTGCTCCAGCTGCTGATTTAAAAAAAAAAAAAAAAACACAAAAGCCCAAAACCAAAAACCCAAGACACGTGTTCGGCTTGACTTCAGACAAGGGCAACCTGCTCTTTTATAACTTCTAGGGAAAAAAGTAGTTGTTAGTAGTTATTAAAAATAGATATAATGATTTGGACATAGATCCTTCGTGGAGACGTGGACAGGCTTATGCTTGAAGTTCCAGAATTAGTCCAATGTATGCTCAAGGAAAACGTTCATTTTAAGTGAAGAGTAAGAAACCTATTTGTTAAAGACAGGTACTGCAGCTCACTGCTGGACCCTGCTTTTTGCCTGACTGAAGGCAAAAGCCTCTTACAGTCTAAGTAAACAAAATGAAACAAATGAAGGATACATAATTACAGATTTTAAATACCCTTCCCCAAGAATGAAAGGACCGCTGATAAATCCTGCAGCCATGGCAAAAGTTTCAAACAATTCTGAAAAATGTAGGTCAGTTCCATTAAAAATCAAGTATCCTTGTTCAGGTTTTAGGAGAATAACTGTTTAAGTATCAGTGAGCTCCCCTGAATAAGCTAGAAATTAAGTTTCGCAGCAATGCAAGTTTATACGAGAAGGGAATTAGATTTGCTGTATTCCATCTCTTTGTAAACCGAACAGGAGGCACAAACCAACACTGAAAGTTTTGCCATGGACTGTCTCTACTTTCCAAACGACCGAGCGTTACCTCTCTGGCTTTTTGTGCTGCAAGTTCAGCTTGTCGCTGTCGCTCGAGTTCTTCGAGCAACTGTTTTTCCATGATGCGCTTAGCCTCCTCCACCCTGCGGAGAACCTCTCGCTCAATCTCATCCTTTCTCTTCTCCAACTCCTCTTCTACCCGTTTTGCCACAAGCTCTTCCACTCTTCGAGCAGTTTCTTCCTCTATGAGTTTCTCTTCGATTTCTTGTTGACGACTGCAAAATGCAAACACCAAGATTACCTTTTTAAACAAACTCTTTCAAACACACACCAGAACAGCTTTTAATCAGTTTTAGACCTTATACACATACTGGTCATATAATTAAAGATGTTTTTCCCTTACATTTAAGGAAAGTGAATATTCAAGCAATCTGTGTTCCTATCACAAGGAGCCCATTTGGACCATACCATACTTAGCATCGCTCCATATTTCAAGACCCTAAGCTTAAGACGACAGCTTATCACACTACTTGGCCATCCTTCACAAATTTAAATGGTCTCAATTTTAAGCCACATGTAGCAATAATATTTTGTTAAGTCTTGTCTTAAAGCAGCAACCACCTTGAAGGCACCAAACTAATCTTTAATAACTAAAATAGAAGACACAAGCAATAAAATTTGTAATTTGACTATTTTAACAAGAACTCCAGGTGTTGTACTTGTAATCTAGTTAACCGATCATCTACCTTATCAAGTTTCAAATACCTCAGCTCTCCATAATTCCTTTCTTGCAGCACTTTCTACCATAAGTATCAAAAATTAAACATACCAATACAAAGTGCTAAATAAAACCTTGCAACCTTTACATTTTTTCACGTTCCAAATTTCTGAAGGATTTTCATATGTCTTCTCATCTTTATTTTTGTTTAGGAGCAGCACTATCATTTAGACTGATCACTGTTTCAAGTTTTCATTAGAAAGAATACAAAAATATTAAGCCAATTAGCAGGTTTATTACCAAATGAAGAAAAAAAATCTCCCAGGTAGTAATCAATAGTATGATATGGCAATTACACCATGGCAAAAAGACCAAGAAAAGCAAATAATGTATAGTTATGTTTCATATAGCAGTATTTATTTAGAATTCTTATGGGCTTTGGGAAGAAGGTCATTCTTTTTAGCCTTGAAGTGCAACTTCCATTCTAAGTATTCCGTGAAGCACAGAACATCTTATAGACTTATCTTCTGGCCCATTAGCACCAGACAGCCATGATCTAGAGTAAGAACTACTGTTGTAATATCCTGTCCTTTTATACAGTTTTGGGTTTTTTTCTTAGTTATATGGAAAGATGAAACTTATTTACATTGAAAGACATAAACCAAACTTTTTTAAAAAAAAAAAAAAAAAAAAAACACAAAAAACTCACTGGATTTACTTTTATGTTTCCCATAGCACAATTTGCAAACATCCAATAGAAGATTATAAAGTATTTATTACTGATCTAGATAAACACATGAAATAGCAAGGTAAAACACTTCCAAACTCCCCCTATTCATGTATTTTCTTTCTACCTCCTTCAGTAAAAGTTTTGGAACCCCCAACGTAAACATGCAGCCTCAAAAGACAAATTTTATTCTTGTTCCTCAATGGATAGCAAACTTATTCAGTGGTCAGCGTTTTCCTAAAGCAACACAAAACATCTAGTGGTAATGTTTTACACAACCCCTCCAAAAACCTCTGCAGAACTACCACCATCCAGTAAAACACATCAACCCAGTTCTAATAGCATGCCTCTTCAAAGGCACTACTACCTTTTTGGAGGAAAGGTAGGGGAGGAGTCAAAAGTTTAAAAGGCAAATTTTAGACACCCTTTACATATTTACCCTTTTATTTTTAAAGTTTTTTATCCTCCCTTGTATAGGTATTTAGTTAGCAGACAGTACCCTCAGTATCCTACACTGATACAGCTTAGCATACATAAGAGACTATTGTACACAAACTTTTTTTCAGAAAGCTGATATTTGTGTGGGTTTTGCAACTATTTCAGCTCTACATTTCACATCAGAGAAATCTAGAATTAGCTAACAGAATAATGATAGCACCTAGTTACAGGAGAAAAAACCAAACCCAAACCCTGACACTCACGTATACATTTTCAAATATCCTCAGCATCTGATGACGTACTCCATTTTAGCACAGTGCCTACATGTTTCATTCTTCCCACCCCAACTGGATCTCAAATGCAATTAAACCAAGCAGATATCTTTTCACATTCATAGGCAATGACAATATTATAACTATATAATCGCTGTTCAGTGTAAGCAACTCTAATTCTTTAACCATTAGAAGCAGAAAGAAGTAATATTTATCTTCGAAGTTAATTAAGACCACTTTTTGCCTATGTATAGATGATGTATTCTGTAGTTTATACCAACTACTCCTTTGGGGTTTCTTGAAATCAAATGAACTTACAGTATTTTATATACAAGTGCAAGCTTATCATCCTGATGTACTGATCCATGACTCCAGAAAAACAGATAAATCATTAATGTAAGAATACTTCTAGTATGCTCCATTTACTTGTTAAAGACTAAATTTAAAAAAAATTCTAGGAAAAAACTGTTCACATTTCAGCAGTTTTCTAAGGAAAAAACCCATCATATTTTCAATGCCTTTATAAAAAACAGCATTGAAGGATGAAGTACAAGCTAGGCTATGTATTAAGATTTGAACACACACACACACACAAAAAGAAGACAGTCACCTTCAATATATGAACTGTCCATCAGTTAATTCAGTCAGTAAGACTTTCTTCCCTTCATTAACATGAATATACACTAACGTGTATAACAATTTACGGATGATCTACTCAAATACCAAATACTCAAATTTAAAGCGTATTCTAGAAGCAGGAAATTCTTTACGAAATCTTTTCCTATATTGTTTCTCCCTCAGAAGCTTACTACTCTGTTGCCAATGTCACTCAAATGTCATGCTCCTAGTATACAGGCTTAATGTTTTAAAATTTCAAAGCTAACTTACATAGTGAACTTACTAAAGAAAATAGATTTGAAACACATGCTGCTAGCACTTCAAGAGAGCGCTCCAATGTTTTAGATGTATTATTTAAAAATAATAAACACTTAATCTTCCACAGGCACTTTAACGGATTCTCAGTCAACTTTTAAAGCCTAGACACAGACTAACCATTAAATTCTCCACTAACGCCATTTAGGTTTTTAGGTTAGATATTTGTTTTGTTATTTGTGTAATGTTGTCTCTCTTCAATCTTTAAATCCATTTACATAGTATTTAAAGAAATATATATGAACTAAAAGGGTCCAGAATTTTAAGACAAATTGTTCAGTGTATTCTCAAGTTGTTAAGTACATTCTAATCCTTCATCCTACATGAGCACAGAGTATTTTTATAAACCTAGGTTCTGAACAAAACTACAAACCATAAAATTAGAGTCAAGAACTAAAGAAGTCTTCAACATCTTCACGTGTGTTTGTGTTACTATGCAAGTTTTTGATGACATGGCTGTCAAATTCTGAAGCTGGGAAGGAGATTATCAACAAACAAAAACGAAAGTGACAACTCGGGATGATCAAGCCTTCTGAACTACACTTAATCCTTCATTAGAACAAAATCGATGAAATAAAACTCAACGCTCCACCAAAGAATTAACATAACAAGTTAGCTTCACATGTACAAACAAGCGTTACTCCTGGATTTGGTGCTCCAATGAGCAAGAGTAACAACTAAAGAACAAGAATGACATTATCACAACTGTTTAAACAGTTCTCTGCTGCATCAAGGCTTCTTTCGTAACCGAGTAATAATGCTATGTCTTCGTTCACGTGCACTATTCATTAAAAGAAAATTTATCTGTCCAGGTGGACTTTACAAATACTCATTCCCTACAACAAAAAAACGAAAAAGGAAAAGGTTTCAAATGGAACAAGCCACCACTGTCCTGTCCGGCAAGAAAACAACACAAACCGTGTCGCAGCTAGCATGCTAAAAAACGGCACAGCAGATCTGAAGCTCGCCAAGCGGAACCCCCCCCCCCGGCCGCCCTCGCTGGGCGCAGCACAAGCTCCACGCAAGAGAGGGGAGGGGCGGGCCGGGCAGCACAAAGCCCGCGGGCGGCGGGACCGGCAGCGAGCGAGGAGGCGGCGTGCGAGGGGCACCGAGCCCCCCCAAAGGCTCGAGGGAATAGAAGGATGGCGGGAAAACGGGCCTCGGCGAAGGCCTCGGCGCCGGCCCAGAGGAGGAAGGCCCCGGGATGCAGAGCGCCTCCCTCCTTTCCCTCCCCCGCCCCCAGTCCGGGCCCCGGGGCTCACATTTTCCGCTGCCGCTCGAACTCCGCTTTTTTCTCTTCCTCCTCCCGCTTCTGCTTCTCGTCCAGGCTGCTGCGCTTGCTCACCGTGCGCCCGAAGATGTCGATGCGGTCTGGGGGGGAGGAGGCCCGGTCGCGGTCGCGGTCCCGGTCGCGGCGGGAAGAAGGAGCCGTGTTGGACCGAGAGCGGGACCGGGACTCGCGGCGCCGGTTCCGTTTGCTGTCCCGCGACTTGGAGCGCTTCCGCGCCCGGTCCTTCTCTCGGGAGCGGGACCGCGATCGGCTCCGGTTCTTCTTGTTGTGTTTGGAGCTCTTGGTGTGCTTGGAGCGGGACGAGCTCCGGCTGCGGGACCGACCCATCCCGGCAGAGTGGAGGAGAGGCCGCACCGGCGACTGCCCGACCGCCCCCGCCCCCCTTCTCTAGCAGCGCCCGAGAGAGGTGCGAGGAGGCTCTGAGAGCATCAGCAGCGCCCGGACGGGCTCCTCGTCCTCCCCTTAGCCGCCGCTTTGCTTCGCGAGGAGAAGGGACGGGCCGCGAACGCGGGAGAGAGTCCGGGCGCGGGCAAGATGGCGGCCCTAGCAGAGCAGTGACTCTCCTCTTCCGCCCCACAATGCACCGCGCCGCTCTCCAACCGTTTGCCTCCCCCCCCCCCCGTGTCGTAGTCCCGGAAAAGCACGAAAGCGCTCGGAAACGTTCGGCAACGAATGGGCGAGCACCGCTCGAGGAGGCGGCCCCGCCGGGCAGTGCGTCGGCTTCGCGCATGCGCGGAAGTTAAGCTGCGCGGGACGGGATGGGACGGGTAGCCGGCTGGACGGTCTGGCGGTCGGCTGCTTCCCCGCTGGTCGGTGGCGCTGGGGTGGCAGCTCGAGTGTCACAGCTGAGGGTGTGGGAGGGTCCCGCCAGCGTGTGCGAGGCTACCATTCGGCGTTCCCAGCTGCCCACCTTCCTAGCGCAGGGGACGGGTGCCCTGTCCGGGCAGCTGCAGGCACCGGTGCCGCCGTGCTCCACGGAGGAGAGGTCACGGTGTCGTTCTTTAATTGTGGGGTTATTTGTTAGTTTGTTTGGTTTTCTGTCTTTGGCATGTGGACAGAATAGAATTCTATGATTCCATGACAGAGGGAATCTCAGAATCGTAGAGTAGGTTGGGTTGGAAGGGACCTTTAAAGATCATCTAGTTACAACCCTCTGCCATGGGCAGGGACACCTCCCACTAGGTCAGTTTACCCAAGACCCCTATCCTACCTGGCCTTGAACACCTCCAGGGATGGGGCATCTACAGCTTCTCCGGGCAACCTGTTCCAGTGCCTCCCCACTCTCATAGTGAAGGAATTCATCCTTATGTCTTGTCTAAATCTGTCCCTCTCCAGTTTATACCCATTGCCCCTAGTCCTATCACTATAAGCCTTTGTAAACAGTCCCTCTTCAGCTTTCCTGTAGGCCCCTTTCTGGTATTGGAAGGTCCCTATAAGATCTCCTTGAAGTGTTCTCCAGACTGAACAACCCCAACTCTCTCAGCCTGTCCTTGTAGGGAAGGTACTCCAGCCCTCTGATCACCTTTGTAGACCTCTGGGCCTGTTCCTACAGCTCCATATCCTTCTTATGTTGAGGATTCCAAAACTGAATGCAGTACTCCAAATGAGAGGAATAGAGAGGCAGAATCGCCTCCCTTACTCTGCTGGCCACTCTTTTGACACAGCCCAGGGTATGATTGGCCTTCTATGTATCCCTGCAGATTAAGGAAGCTATGAAAAACATTTTAACATCCCAATAAATCACGAAAATTATTTTTTTCTGAGTCCTGTTAACCAACATAGTCAATGGGATCTGTTTCGTCACAGCTCTAGTGGGCTGTGTCCCTGCCCATTGCAGGGGGAGTGGAATTCGATGATCATTAAGTTGGCTTCCAACCCAAACTATTCTATGGTTCTAATCTCTGACATGATACAATGAATTGCTTTCATTTTATATCAGGTGAGTTTATCTGTGAAGGTTGTTGTCCTGTGTTGACAACAGGTGTACAGGCAAAGGAAGCAGCTTCAGGTCAGGCAGAGAATATGAACTAGTGGTTCAGCAGGCACCTCTGTACAAGGCTTTTATCCCGGTTCTAGCATGTAATCAGTAGTCTTTTCTCCCATATCAAAATTTGAACCTAATGTTAACCTTGATTTCAAGTGAAGTGGTACAAGCTGTTGAAAGTTAGGCTTGTTCTTCTTAATGCTCAGTGGAATTTAGCTACTTGATATCTTTGACAATTTGGGTGATTTTTTTTAAAAAATAAGTCTACATACTTAGTCAGCTTAATAGGTACATTTTACAAAAGATTCCTGTAGTCACTGAACAAAATCCAATCTCATCTAAAGGTCTTTTCATCCAATTCTTTTGTCAAAATCACTTGTCTTATTTTTCTGGAAGGAGGACTTTCTTACTTTGAAATTTATACTTACTCTAATCAGTACCAAAAATAAAGTTGAAGCATCTTTCTGACTGATCACTTTGCAAGTAACAGCAGAGTAGTGGACATTGTGTAACCTGCATTGTATGAATTCCAGAGTCTCAGACCTTGGGAGCAGTTGTTCCTGGCCCTGGGGAAGCTCTTACAGGAGATAACTAAGGAAGTTGACAATCAGGCCTTTTAGCTTCTGACTGACTGGGTAGATGAGTTTCCAGCTGGCATAATTTCTACTGCAACTTGCCTACAATTGAGTGCTGGAGCTTTTAAAATTGTATGACGCAACAGGTTCTCATTAAAGGTTCTGTCATGATTGTATTAGTACTACATTGCATATTAGATATATCAAACCTGACATGGAGTGTAGAAAAAAAATTGTTTTACAGTTGGAAGTATAAATGAGATTTTAAAATAATCACTAAAAGATGTGTTTTCTGTCTGGTAAATTACTGTTAGGAGAATCTATAGGTAGCACCTTGGTTGTCTGAAGAAGCAGGAATTTGAACTGCAGATTTCTCTTCCTATTCAGTAATACTGATTCATCAAAACTATAAAATGCAATATACAATCTTTTATGAGAACAATTCATGATGATTGATTGAAATTTAGACATAATATAATATGAGAAAATGAAATAATTTTCTGCAATCCATTACTGTTTTGCTCCAATTATTTTTTTTCTAAACTGAATTAATTGGAGCATAAGATTTCTAATATCTATACCAGGTTAAGGTCATTAGTCCATTTATCATTCATGGGAACTAAATTCTGGTTCTTCTGGAAAAAGTTCCTTTTGCTCTTAAAAAATGTGCATTTTTCAGAGCTGACAAATTGGTAGAACATCCTTTCTATCTGTGATTTCTTTTTCACTTTGAAGTTTGATAGACCTTTTATCCTATTACCTTATTTTTCCCATCTTAGTAGTAATAAAATATTGATTTTTTTTCCCCCCCAGATGTAATTACCGTTGATATGAAGTTGCAGAGGAAGAGGAAGTTTTAATAAATTCTAAATTTAAGAACCTTGTTTGATAAATACTTTTCACTTCTTGTTTTCAGTTAATTGAAAATTAAGATGGTTATTTCCCATGTCAGTTCCTTTTCACATATTTTCAATATTGGATTAAACTAGCCTTTTCTGGATTAAATGATGTTAGAATTTTTGAGGTTTTATTCATGTAAATCTATGTATTATTCATGGTTTGGTAGCTGTACTTTGTTTCTATGCATTCTTGTGTTCTTACATTATTTCTCCTCCATTTTAATAATCTTAGTACATTAAAATACTTAATTTGCTTCTTAAAATGATTGCTTTGCAGTTGGAAAACACCTTATTTGACAGCCAAATGGTGGCATAATTGAAGCACCTCACCCTTCTTTACTGTGGCTCCTATCATTGCATGAAATCTTTCAACCCATAGGCATTTGGAGGGTAGCCCTGCAGGATATTGTGTTCTGAAAATCTCCAGATCATACCTGCTCCCACTTACACTATCGCTTTTGTCATTAGCTGGGTCAAGAAAAATCTTGGGAGATGGGAAATGACTTACTTTGGTTTGTGTTGGTTTGGCATAACTGGATATACAGTCCTTGTAATAGGTCTAAAATGGAAGAACTCTGTAGGCTAAGCAGAGAAAGGAAGCAGTGGACTGTAATAGGATAAGGAATTTGGTATATAATTTACTGTCATCTGGTGTAGTCTGGCTCACAATACTAAGAGGGCAGGAGTAGCTCCGTAGAACTAACTTCTTGGAAGGGAATTAAAAAAAAGGTGCTTCAAATATATGTTAGGCCTTTCAAAGTAGCTATTTCAGCCTGAGTTTATTATAAGGTCAGAACTGTATACAGTTCTGGGGTGGGTTTTTTTTAAAAGTGTGAGTCAGCAATGTGATTCATGTCACATAAATCACTGAAGTTACGTAGGTGTAGAAGTTGTATTACCTAATCACTTCTTTTTCACACCTAATGCCAAAGTTGCTTCTTTTGCTTATGCGTTTTCTGTCAGCTGCTTTTTTTCTCTTAACAGTGCTGTGGTGTTGGGAACTAAGCTGCAGAGTTAGAGAGATGAAGCATTTGGGTGGAACAGCTGTGAGCAAGGCATGGTGGGAACATGGAGCAGTTGCCAGAAGGGGAAGTGTCTTCTCTAAAACTTGAACTTTCCAGGGGTGAGGCATCCACAACTTCCATGGGGAACCTGTTCCAGTGCCTCACCATTTTGTTTCTTCCTTATATTTAATATAAATCTACCCCATTTAATTTTAAAGCAATTACCCCTTGTCCTGTCACTACATACCCTTGTAAAAAGTGCCTCTCCAGGTTTCTTGTACCTCCCTTCAGGTACTGGGAGGCCAGAATAAGGTCTCTTCAGAGTCTTCTCTTCTGTGGGCTAAACAATTCCAAGTGTTTCAGCCTGTTTTCATAGCAGAGGTGTTCCAGCTCTCTGGTTATCTTTGTGGCCGTCCTCTGGACTCAATTCAACAGGTTCGTGTCTTTACGTTGGGGGCTCAGAGCTAGACACGGGACTCCTGGTGAGGTCTGACAAGAACAGAGCAGAAAGGCATGATTGCCTCCCTTGACCTCACGCTTCTTTTGAAGCAGCCCAAAGTACAGTTGGCTTTCTGGGGTGCAAGTGTGTCTTGATCCTAAAAAAAATTCTTGAAAACTATTATTCATCACAACTTGAGACACTGATCTGCCAGCTGTGTATCCACAGTGATATGCCTTTTTCTCATAGTGAATATTTTTTAAAAAGAAGTAATTGATGTTGCATGAAGTACACAGGTTTAATGCCACATGTAAGTATTTATGTCTGAGACTAAGAATTGGTTCATTGAAGACTGACAGTAATAAGAATCCAACCTTCTTTAGCAGCTGCATAATTATGGAGCTGCTTTAACTCTGTAGGCATATTAAGGTTTATCGGAAAGACTTCAGAGCAATTGTAGCATTTGGTATCTAAGTCTCATGAAGGAATGATCTCATGTGAGCACTTGGATAATTCCTTCAACATAAAAACATGACAAAACAAAACTGAGTAGCAGTGAACACTGTTATTCAAAACCAAGTTGCCCATGATCCAGTGGTTAGCATAGTAGTTAGACTAGTTGGACAAGCAAGAAAATTGGATTCAGGTGTGTCCTCATTCATATCAATGTCTCTTCCTTCCCATGACAGTATGTTAATCACCAAGCCTGTGCCTGGGCTGGAGGGAGGCAGGATGGGAGTTGGGGGCAAAGTCCCCTTCTGCTTCCTCGGTTGAAACTGAATGGATTTCACTACAAAATAGATGTGCTTGGATGCATCATGGTTGCAACCTGATGACTGTGGTACTCTGGAAGGGGGAAAGCAAGTTGCCCTGGATTTAAATCTCTATTCAAAAGACTGGTTTTGAATTTTATTAAATACTCATGAGAAAAGACACGGGGCTACTCTTGAGAACTAAAACACAAAACTTGGCAGGTGCTATAACTGCCTGGGTGTTGCATAACATGCCCCCTCCCATGGCAGCTGTGTTTCAAAAAGGGTGAGCCATGCTCAGTTCTTCAAAGGCTACTGTAGGCACTGCCCTCAGGAGAAGACTTCAGTTTCTGGCTCCTAAACAGATGAAGATGCCACCCTTGTACTGACTCAGACACCTTGACTTTAATGGGGTGACAGCCGTGCTTTCCTGTACAGCATTTCCGCTTGGCTTGGTGACTCCTAATTAGCATATGTATTTTAGGAGATCCTAATTTTTGTTTGATTTAGAAAAAACTTTAGATGAAACTGACTGTGGAAAATTTTATATCCATAGTATTTTGCATATTTTATTTATAAATGAAATTTTTCCTGTTTTTTTCCCCCCCGGTTTCTTTAAACACACTCATATGCCTAGCAATGTGACTTTTTTTTTAGGAATATGTAAAGGACCTGACCTGATTACTTTTTTGGTTTTTTTTGAAAGGTAGTCAAGAAACAACTTGTATGTGATAAAAACAGGGTTGCAGGTATGGGAAAAGCATCCTATCTATACTTCAAAATGAAGTCAATGCTACAGCAAATAATGGGAATTGACCCTGAAGCATCTTTGAATGTTAACAGATATTCTGCTAAAATTGATAAAAAGATCAGATTAAACCTTTTACTTTTTTTTTTCTTACCATCATGCAAATGGATGAACTTTAAAATTAAAATTTGCACATTTTAATGGGCTGAAAATAGCAGTTATTACTTTCCTAAAATGTTTTGTTAAAATGTATCAGACAAGTATGCTGTCTATATGGGCAAGCCAGTTTAGCAGGAAGTCTTCTGCATGCCAGATTCTGCCTTCTGTATTCACAAAAGTAGTGCTTCATTTTGCAACTTGGTTCATTAATTCATTTCCCTGACTAGCTAGGTTAAAGGTTGAAGGAATAAAGCATTTGGGCATGGTGCAATTTTACTGTACAGTTTACTTTCAACAGAAGCTTTTAAACTTCTTTTAAGTTTTTGTGAAAATCTCATTAAAATGGCAAAAGCTGAGAGACTATGCTTGTAAAGGTCTTTCGTAATGATCTGCAGAGAAACAAAATACTAGAGAGAAAGTAGTTATTTTGAAGTCTGTCCTTCTAGGAGTTCTCATTAGAATGTCTCTTCATTCCCCTCTTTTTGGAAGACATGGGAAGTGTGGCAAGTGTCGGTTGACTTTATTACTGTTCCTTAGGTCTTCTTTTCCTAAATTGTATCAGTTGTATTTGTCTGCAGATTGTTTGATAATTTTAAAACTGCAATGATAGCAATTGTGCAGGTCAAACTGAAGTGAATTTTCATGAGTGATCTGGCTGACTTTATTATCCCAGCTGATGATCTGCCCCAGAGTTATAACCATAACTGACTTCAGCAATACTGTTATAGAGCAGGACTGTCTTGATTGATCATAAAGCTCTGGATGCTGGGCACCTTTAACATGCATAGCATCTAACTCAGTGCTCACATAGTGTAGTGTCATGCTACACACAGCCGTACGCTCTGTAGAGTCTGTGCACAGTGTATTTAATCTCATCAGCTCTGCTGTACATTGATTTGAAAATGGTTTTGGGGTCTGGTTCATTTAGGCCTGTGTCTAAGACATATCTTTTAAGTAGGATAGGCTTCTAAATATATGAAATATCTACATGTGCTTCTCTAGAGATACAGCTGACATCAATGTGTATGTGCTTGCTGGTCATTGATAGTATTTTGTGTTGGCATGCAAGTTTGATAAAAAATTTTCAGATTTCTTTTACAGATACTAATTAAAGCATTATGAATTCTTGAGATATAGTCTCAGTAATGTTGGAAATGACTAAGTGTGGAAGGGAATGCACCGATCTTTCTACTTTATCTTTTATTTGCATTATTACCGAATTTTGAATGGATGAAACATATCCTTCTATGATTTAAACCATTATAATTCCTAGTGTGGTGGTATATTTTGTGTTTAGACAATTCTCTCTTTTACTTTGTGTCCTGTTTTTGGATGGAACAGTAGCTGAGGAAGAAAAAAAGAACTGCCCATATAATGTTTAAACATTTAGATAATATAATAAACATCACTTTTTAAAGTCAGGCACTACTGATGGTAATAAGGGTAACAGAACATGGTTGCAGTAGAAGAACCAGTGAATAAATTTACAGTACATAGGATAAAGGGTTGTTTTTTTGCCATAGAAGCAAATCTCTTGAACATCAGTTTGATTGTATTTAAATGGTCTCAGACAGGGTGACTGGATTCTTTTTGGATATGAAGTCTAAAATAAAAACTGAAATATGGTACATTCTGAACATAAACACTTTTTTTTTTTTTTTTTTTTTGAGCATAAACACTTTTTACTGTGAGAATGACCCAGCACTGGCACAGTTTGTCTGAAGAGGTTCTGTAGTCTCCATTCTTGGAGATATTCTGGATGTGGTACTGGGCAACCAGCTCTAGGTGTCCATGCTTGAACAGGAAGGATTGGACAAGTTGACCTCCAGACCGCCTTTCTAGCCTGAACTATTCTCTTTATTATAGGACTCCATCTGCTATTGGGGTTTCAGTCTGCAGGACTGTTCTAGACCTAGCAGAATTAAAGCACTTCCCAAAAGCATGTGGTGTGGACATCTGGTTCTCAGCAGCCACTGTCTGAGTTCACATGCTTTTTATTGCAAAGTGCTACTTGCTAATACAGACATAGCCGCTCATAGAGCTGAGTTAGCAAGTCCTTTGGTGTTGGCTTCTTTCCTCAGGAGTACATAGATATTGCAAAAAGCTCAGGCCAAAAGTTGATACAATTACTTCATATGTTGGATCTATAAAGACAGAGCCACTTTCTTGCAGGCTAGAGGACTGATGCTGGGTCTGCTGCCAGCATCTGATAGACACACACTGGGCCAATCTGAATGCATATAGCATTGGAATATCTAGCCAATCTGAATTTGTAGACTTTCCTGCTAGTTAGTTGATGACTTAGCATGCCTTAGACTCTCTTAATTTAGCTTCTCATTGGGCAATTATGTATTCTTTCTGGCTTGCCAAAGGTAAGTAGAAGAAACAAGTGGGAAAAGGTAATCCTGAGGTTGAATGGCACGGGAGGCATGGGAAGAGATGAAAGTATTGGGGGAGGATATATGTAGCTTAGGGTTGATATTGAAGGTTCATCTGCATACTCAAATCTGGAGCTCCTGCTGTGTATGTTAAGCAATGAAATAATGCACTGACATGCTCTGACTGCTCAAAACAGGACTCACAGGGCAAAATGCCATCCATATTACTCACCCTGCTGGGTGGTGTTGTCTGCATTTTTCTCAAACTGTTTCTACAGGTATTCAGTCTTGGTGGTGCAGAGGGACCTGGAATTCTCTAAGAAGCTGTACTTCAGGAAAAGGTGATTTTGCATCTGTATAAAAGTGCTACTGCAAAGAGCAAGCATATAAAAAGTCTGGAGCTTCCCTTGGGCTTGGAGCCAAGAGCAGGCTTGCAGCTGATTGTGAGACATCTGTCATCAGCAGGAGTTGCCAGTACAGGACCTGGGGGCTACAAATGAGAGTGACAAAAGTACATCATGACCTAGTGAAAGAGAAGAATTTTCTAGGTCAGAGGATAGTAGTTCATGCTAAAAAGGCAAAATAAACTACATATGTGAAAGAGAACTATCAAGTGTTGCAGACAGTGAGGTGGAGGGGTAGCTGAAGAGGACAAAACTACACCAAGAAATAAGCTGTTGGTAAGTAAGATTGGGCACAGATAATAAGATGCATTCATTGGTGAGAAAGGAATGAGCATGGTGAGAAAACAAGTAGGAAGTGAAGAGCGAAAAAACAAAGACATGAAGGATGTGAAACCTCAGAAAACAGTCACTCCTTTAAGGAAAGAAAAAAAACCACAAAAATGTATTTTCAATATTACTTTTCTATATGTTCTGTTGCTAATGTTGCCAGAATGAATGTTAAACACTTTAAATGGAATAGTGTCTGAAATTAATTCTCTTCAGTTGTACATCTCCTAGGCAAATGTGTGAGAACTGCTGATCTGTTCATCTTGTTCAGATCACATGAATGTGAACACAGCAGAGATTTGACTTGGTGTCCCTGTCTACAAATACAAAAGGGGGAAAAAAATGGAAAAAGAAAGCCGTCCCTGGGAAGAAAAGGAGTGATCCCATTATAAATGAGAGTCATACAACATCCCTTCTGGAGGCGTGTTGAAATTTCCCATGGGAGGAAGAAGAATAAACAAAGGTTGGTATTACTAATAAAAGAAAAATAGTTGGCAACCAAGAAAACAATAATTATTTGATTGCAGTGTCCTGAAAAGCTAGCAACAGAAACAACAGTTAAAAGCAACAGGCCAAACACATCTCACTTGCAACCTACCCTACCTGTCATTATACCAAGGATGTGTTTGCCTTACTGCTCTGAAATCAGGGCTTGCCAGCAAAATATATATGCCTTGAATTTTTGCCTTTGCTGCTTTACTCTTCTAGGACCATAGTGTTCCTGAGGGGTTATTGTGTTTAACTTCACAATGCTATTGTAAAGCAAGTAAGGAGTTGCTATTATCTCTGTTTCACAAATGAGGAACAGAGCCTGCAGGAGAGCTGTGCTTACAGCTGCACAGTTTATGGTAGACGAGCAAGTTTCCAAATCATAGGCCAGTAGCTTTCTTTGCTCACTTCCTGTGGTGGCCAGAAGGATAATGGAATATTAGTACTGGGAGGGCATGTATAATGTTTTCTTCTTGAATAGTAATGTCTACCTATCAGGAAATAAATGAGCAAAACTTACTACTGCAACAAGATATCGCCAAATGGCAGAGGGACTGGAACTAGATCTTCACGATCTCATCCAGCCCCTACCATACTATGATGCTATGAAATCATGACTTCAGCAATTTCAAGAAGAGATACACATTATTTTGGGAAAAAAAAACCCCATTACTAATGAAATATGTTTGTACAGCACCAGGACTATGTTTAAAACTAATAGAGTTTCTTTTTAAATCCAAACTGGCAAAGCCTATTAAGGACAGATGCTAACAGGTATTGTTCTTAATGGAGAGGTGTGTGGTGGGCTGGAGAGAAGGAAGCTGTGAAATACAGTGGTCATGTTTCCAGTGTGCCTGACAGTGCAGTTGAAGTCCTAACTAGCTTCCGCAGAGGTAACCTTATTAAATGGCACCATCTAGTTTAGCTTTGTTACAGCCAAACGGGTGTTTGTATTGCCAGTGATCTTGTCTTTACTAGAAGCCTATAGCTGAGTTGGGTGGTTTGTTGGCTGTGGGTTACAATAGAAAACACTGTGATATGGCAGGTATTGCTTTCTCTAGGCTGAGTGTGCAGGAGGTGATTGAGAGGCAGTACTCCAGTAAGGGTCCAAGCTGACACTGTTGGGAAGGACTGGATCGTGTAGCATAAGCCCCGTTCCCTTTTGGCTAGAGAATGGAAGATGTTCCCAACACACCAACTGCTGCCCTTCTGTCTGGGCACACAGCTTTTCATCTGCAGGAAGACAAAACCATTTAGCTAGATTTTCCTAATTATTTTTTACCTTTGTTCCAACCATGTCCATTTCTTAAGTGAGCTGTTGACATTAGGACAGGTCTCCAAGAGCCTCAGGGTTGTCTCCTTTGCTTTTTTTTTACTGCATCTTTGAGTTTTTCTTCTGTCTCCTTTGCATCTACATTGGGCATCCCTACCCCCTAAATGAGACTTTCAAGACTATTGCTTCCTGTTAGAGTAGTTACCTTGGAGAACAGAAGAGAAAGCAAACCATCACTTTGAATTCTCAAGTTTTTTTGTGATTAAAAACAGATTATGAAGCTGAATAGTATTTACATGCAGAATCATCTTTTAGAAGTTAGTCGCAGCATAGAAGCAGGGAAACACACCATAAAAATTAGTATTTCTATTAATACTACCCTTTTATTATGCCTGTAGTTTTTTAGGTATTTTTAATATTAGGTTGAGGTATTTTAATATTAAGTTAAGCTAAGTTGATAACTGAAAACTGATAGTGGTCATTGTGCAGGAACTCTTTCATGTGGCTGTGTATGAAACTGTGCTTCATTAATTTATGACAGTAATTTATACTACAAATGAAGGTAATGGTTCTTGTTTGACAGCTCTGCAATGTCAGATATTGGCAGTATTTTCCAATGAGGCTGTAATTTTATCTTCCTTTAGATATTTGCATGCAGCTATTTAAAAATGTAATCCTGAAAGCAATCAGTTCAAGTATGCTTTTTTAAACAGTGGTCTGAAAAACAGCATGTAGAGTGAGAATATCTGAAATATTTTCCTTCACTTTTCAGTGACTGTTTTACTTGTAGGAAAAAACAGCCACATTTTAGTTTCCTCTTTTGGTTTCCCTCTGTGGAAAGTGATGATAACAATTCTTCTCAGTTTCCTTACAATTCTTTGAGATATGTGGAAATAAAAAGCAAGCAAATAATGCAAATATTTTATAATCGTGCTGTATGCAATTTATTTTCCTTTGTCTATAAAGTATGCTTGAGAATCTATTTTCTTCTTGTCTGCTTCGAGATAGGATAACTAGGTACTTTGGGTAACACCTTTGAATTGAAAAGACCTTTTTAACAACTCCAGGTAGACTCACGGAGGTTGGCAAAAGAGTTTGCATTCTTGCTTGTGGATGTTGGATGGCTGGCTGACTGTATGCATTAAAGATGAATGCCAACATGATTGTATGAATATTACATTACCAAGCCCCTCTAGAAACAATCTGCAAGACACCCTTGGATTGCCCTACTATAGAATTCATGAATGAGTACGGCTGAAATAGTGATCACCTAAATCACCTCATTTACTTTTGTGCTCAGCACTCTGGTGTGAGTGCTTAGTACACAGAGTTGCTGCAACAGTCGGTTAATGGTTTAGGTACCAGTAGATGTCACTCGAGAGCACATTCCCTAGTTCCACAGGTCCAGTCTTGTAGGCTCAATAATCATGGTGCAATCGTTGTGACTGATTTCTGTCTGAGATTCTTTGTGTGGTGTTCTTGATGAAAGGTAAACCTAATTGAAGCTCAGTGCTAAAACAGGGGCTAAGGAAATTGCATTTTAAAACGGCAGCCCGGTGAATTGTATTTTTTTCTTTTTTCTGCTGAAGGTCACCAGCTCCATTTGAGTTCTCAACCCTTGCTTTGCTGGTGCAATTTTTTCAAATCGTAGACACATTTAAATGAATGCATCTGTTTGAATATTTAAGAGTTTGCGATGAGAAGAACTGGAGTGGTACAATTGAAAGAACCCCACTTCCTATTCTGAACAAACGCAGAGTAAAAATAAGTTCTACAGGAGCATGTCAACTTCTGTGAATAACATTCTATTTCTTGTTTTATGGGCACTACGCTAAACACAATCTCTTGCCTTTGATGGACAGAAATGAACTGTTTGTCAGTCCCAGTGGAAGCAGAATTCTTGAATAAGCATAAAGTTCCCTTTTATAAGAAAGCAAGTAAGTAAGAAAAATCCTTGGTGACTATTCTGACGCCTGTTATTACTGGTTTATCAAAGCCTCCTCCCATTCCATTCGGATAACAGACTCACTCTTTTCTTTAACATGATCATAGGTCTAGACTGTAGACACATCAGGTTAATATTTCCAAAGAGAAGGGTTTTCCCCCTGTAAAACTAGGTGGTGGCTTGAATCATGGGCCTAAATCTGGAATGTAAAAAGACCAGAATTTGGGCCCGTTGGCAAAGATTACCTGGAACCACTCCCAGAAAAGGAAAAAGAAAAAACATGAATCAGAAATAAGCTAGCTGATTCCCTGTGGAGGGGTTCTAGTGAAAAAGTCTTAAAACCAGTATATGCTGAAGATATTTTACATTAACTGTGAGTTTCATTTCATATTTGGCTTTGTCCTACTGCTGTGTGGGAATTGTTATACCCAAATATCTGATTCATTTCTGGTAGTGTCAAATAGTACTTTTTGCTAAGCTATAATGAAAAACATGCATAATTTGATTAGACTGCTATTTCTCCAGCCTGTGTCAGATAGATAATGTGAAACAAATGCCTTCAATTTGCCCTGAAAAGAGAAAATTAACTTAGCTATGATATTTTAGCCATGGTGACCTCCTCAAAGAATGATCTCTTAACAAAAAAGTCAAGAGTGTAATTCATGCCTCATTAGCACTACTTATAATACTTCTTCACTCACAACATACAATAATTCCTGCTATTCTGGGAAGTCAGGAAATTTGCAAGATGGGGATTTCTGTGCATATGTCTGTACTGAACTGAAAAGCTGGGCAAGGTGGTCATTCAATTTTGGTTACAGAAGCAGAGTTTATGAAATAAATATTGAGATTCTTAAAGGTATCTGTGAGCATATATGTGTCTTAATGGCACTGGTGAAGTAAAAAGTCAGCTTATGAGCCTTTATTTTCAGTAGTTTGTATTAGTAATAGTCCCAAAAATTTCTTTCTGAGTGGAAATTTGGCATGTAAATCCTCAGTCCAATTATTTTTATATAACTTTTCAGACAAATTAGTTTATCCATTTTTAAGTTTTGTGGGAGATCATATTTTTTTTATGACATTCATTTTCATGACATTCTTAGCACAGAAATTAATTTAAAAGTGGTCTTCATTAAAAAGTATGTTTACAGTACATACTGTTAACCTGTCATTTTTGTAATTTTTTTTTAAAATTATAAATTAGAAAGTAGCTAGTGTAGCTTTGGGGTTTTTAGCGTATAATATTTCATAGGAACAGGTTGGCATGTTGTGGACTACTTGGCACTCTCCTGTCAGTGATCTGTGAACAAAGGACTATATTAAGCGTTAAGTGTTTGAAAATAAGTCTTCAATTAGGCTTATGCTAGGAAACTGTCTTTGAAGGTAGGCTAACATCAGATAACACATTACAGGGTTATCTAACTTAGAGCTTTTGCCAAACTGAAGTCCAGGATATCTATCCTCCACCCTCACCTTGCTTTACCTAGCTAGCAGCCATTCCTAGTACCCATCAAAATTAAACTTGCCCAGTTAAGCTAAGTTAAAGAATATTAACCCACACCTTCACAGTGGGGTTAAATGTGAGGTTAGCTCGTGTGTACCCACTCACAACTAGTCTTGAATAATTTTCTTAATCTAGATAAACTCTTCCTTGTAATAGACAGTAAGAGAATGTAGTAAAAATTGCTCTAATATCTCTAAATTTCTTGAAAACTGTGTTTCAAGAGAAATATAGTTCTCTTAAGGGTGCTTTCTCTCACTCAACACTGGTGCAAGATTAGATCATCATAAATAAAAAAAGCCATAATTCCATGTACTTCAGTATGCCAGCTTTATACTTGCTGGTAGTTCAATATGAAATACTTTAAGACTTTAATGAGCTATAAAGATCTAAAAAATTGTATTCCACATAAAGCTTAGAAATTGAGAAGTAATAATCGAGTATCCTCCTACTTGCTGGTCATGGGTCTTTGTATGATAAAACCTTTCTTAAGCTCTTCCTCCACAGCATTAATGCCAGAGCAAAACCATGAGGAAGTTAACAATTCACAGAAATAAGCACTTTTTCCCTTTATTGTCCACACATTTGAATCCACAATTCACTGAGAAATGTATTAACTTCCTTGATGAAGCAATAACTTCATCATTGGGTTAAAGTCATTTTTATTTATAGAAAGAAAGTGTATTTGTAATGGCAAGTAGGCTTGTAGATACAACAGCATACTTAGTCTGTTGATTTTTTCCTGATCAGAGCGTGTTTGGGTTTTTATGTTTTTTTCCCCCATTTGTTCTCTGTACTTTGTTTTAAAAATGAGTGATAATGGTAGTGATGGCAATGAAAATAATAATGGATCATAACAGAAATACAATGTCTTGCTTCACAAAAAGCACTTGAAAGCAAGTGTATTCAGCAAACAAATGCAGTCTAATACTCTGGTTTATAACATGTCTTTTAAATACACCTGAATCCTCATGAAGCTGTGGAACTTCAACATAGGATGGGGCTCATTAGCTTATAACTGGTGTTAGTAGGATCTGTAGATACAAAGGTTTTGAGAAGAGCATTTTGAATGCACCTACTGAGCAGATTCTTGCAGAGACTAAAGTGTACTGTCAATCCAAGATGATTCTGCCCTGGTCTAGTGTCAGGGGAAGACTTACTCTAAGTTTATTGATGACTCTGGCATTGCTACTTAAGGTGCTGCATTTGACTGTTCCAGACACATTGTTGCTAATATCATCCTTATCATTAAGAGTTTAGAATTGGACCTCAGACTGAGCAACCCTATGCAGTTCCAGGGAAGATGTTGCAGGTGAATGTCTGTCTTATTCTGTGGCTGTGGGCATCAGTGTTTCCTCTTTTACTCCCCCATCCACTGTCTCTGCTTTTATAGGCAGTTACCTTAGGCTTCAATAGTAGAAAGTGGACAATTATCTTTGGTTTAGGATAGGCAGAGGCTGCTTTCACTAATTCATATCCAAACAGTATATTTTACATAGCAGCAAGAGGGTACACTACTCATTCTTAGAACTCCAGAAAATTCTCTTTGTTCTTTTTTAAAGTTTAGTAAAATTTTCCTTTAAGTGAAATGTTTGGATTTCTGATCCATTGTCTCAGTAGTGTCATTATAACAACATTTAAGCCCTAAGTGAGCATCATTTAAGCAGGACCTCTTCTGTCTCTGTGATAACTGCATTCGTGATCTCTCCTTTGGCCAATGCAGCCTTACTTTGCTGTGATTGACATCAAGAAGGGATCATCTCCCTGGGGCAGTGACTGTGGGTGACTCACTGTTATCATTCCCTGCTGCACTGCAAATATGTATAATAATAGACCTCTGTGAGGGGAGAGACTTCCTGACAGTGTGTTACTTGTGTCAAGCCACGGGGGTTTCAGATTTTCTTGTGTGACTTTACAGCAGAGTCTCTGAACTGGCAAACCCTGGTAGAAACAGAATTATTTCAGTGAAGCCATTCCAGCATTTGTTACAAAAAAAAAAAAAAAATTGTTAGAAGAATACAATGTGACTGGAGATAGTATTTTATGTAAGGATTTCCTATAATAATAACTGTAATTTAAAGTATGTAACTTTTAAAAAAATGTATTGGAGTTGTATTAATTTCTTGTGAAGTCATGTAAGAACAGGAAGATGGGAAACATCACAGAGTAGGCATGTTCATTATACAAAATTTGATTCTTGGCAGTCTTCTCTATTAAAGGAGTTGGTTTGTTTTTTTTTTTTTCCGAGGATGCCATTTTAGAGATATTTATTGCAATTTGGTAACCTGCATGATGTTGTAACTACTATTGGACTGCTGGTGGTGAAAAGGTGCTGAAGCATTTTTCCTGAAATAATTTTGAACTTTTAATAATAAAAAGTTATGGTGATTTCATAGCCCTGCTTTAGAATCAATGATTGGTTTTCTTTTATTGACTTCTGTCCAAATGCGTGTATGATGTATGAGTTATAATAGAACTAAATAGAACATTATAATAGAACTAAAAATATCCCTCAAATTTCACATATTTCTGAGAATTTTATTTTATTTTTGTTGTTGGTTTGAATATTAGTTAATTGATGTGTAGCTTAGGAGATTTAATGGTTACTTTATTCTTAGTTTAGGACTTGGAGTAGAGGAATTCTTATCTAAATTTAGAGGTCAATTAAGTAATCTAAATAGACGATGAGGAGAAGAGATGGAGACCTGCTGAGGTATTATCCTAGAAAATATATGGCAGTGTAAGTGGGAACCATTATCCCTGGCAACTGCCTGTCTTTCTTTTGAGAGAGTG
Source organism: Coccyzus lansbergi (assembly GCA_033558105.1). Classification (NCBI taxonomy): domain Eukaryota; kingdom Metazoa; phylum Chordata; class Aves; order Cuculiformes; family Coccyzidae; genus Coccyzus; species Coccyzus lansbergi. The sequence goes on along the minus strand of JAUMJK010000056.1, from coordinate 1,275,321 downwards.
GTAGGAGAGGGGGCCTGATGTTTACACAACTGCCTTGAGCAACCTCTTAAGTTGGGGTTTGAATCCCTCTTCAAATGTACAGAAATCAGGGGACCAGTTTAAAAAGTGCAAATTTAAAAAATAAAGTATGTTTGATTCTGGGTTTTTTGTTGGTTGGGATGATTTGCTTTTGTTTTATTATCCTGAATACGTATTTTTTTTTTAAAATGTTTCTTGGAAGTTTCATGGGATATAAACTTCTAAAAATTGAGTCTGAGGGATCTAGTGTCATCATAAGCTGTGAGGGCTAAGTTTTCAAGAAACATATATTAAATATCCCATGAATCATAATGAAATTGTGAAGATTGTTAGTATCGGTACCCAGAGACAACTGTTAGAGTGACCATATAGAGTGACCATTAGTTTTGTTCTCATTGCTAACTTTCTTACTGATATTACTGTTGTTCTCATTACTAGTATTAACACATCATTACATATATTAAATTTAAAGGCAATTGGATGTCTCTCTTTTTTTTTTTTTGTTTGACTTATTCTGAAAGAAAAGATCTCTTGTCATGAAAATCAGTATCCTTTACATGATAAGTTTTTTGTTTGTTTTGTAGCTGATTAATCAAGCCTTGTTTCAAACCTGGAAAGTATCCATTTTGCAACCTTTAAAAGCTCAATGCAGCTGTAATATTACAAGTTAAGTGTATTTAAGGGTTTTTTTCTGTCTTGCTGTATAAAAAAAGTTGATTCTTGACCATTCCTAATGGAATTTGAAGGGAATTAGCCAATAACTAAGTACATTAAATACAGATGCAGTATGGTATGCAGAATATTTAAACTGAATGATATGCAGCTTGAAAACCTGGCTGAAAAGATTACTAAAGCATCTCTGAAGGTTTTGGGGACTTAAGAAGTGTTGTAGGGAGATATCCAGTGCTACTAATGAGATATCACTGGCCTCAAGCTCCGCCAGGGGAGTTTTAGGCTGAACATTAGTTAAAAAAAAAAAAAAAAATCATAGAAAGGGTCATTGGGCACTGGTACAGGCTGCCCAGTGAGGTGGTTGAGTCAACTTCCCTGGAGGTGCTTAAGGCACAGGTGGACGAGGTGCTAAGGAGCATGGTTTAGTGTTTGATAGGAATGGTTGGACTCAATGATCCAGTGGGTCTCTTCCAACCTGCTGATTCTATGTTGCTAAACTATATATTACACAATTAGTTTATGATATATTGTTATCTTGAAGTGCATATCTAAGAAAAGCTAGCTCTTTGAAAACAAAACCAAAGAAATACTGTATAAATTCACATCCAGTGTTGTCATCAGTGCTGATGGTCTAATCTAGGTTAACTTCTACAAGTAGGAAATGTTCTACAGGGAATAGAGCTTTACTTCAATGTCCTTACTAATATGACATTTTACTGTTTTCTCTACTCTTGTAGAAAGTGATAATGCAAACTACCTGGCTGAGTCTGTTTGGACTCTTATTTTATGACTGGAACTGGTAGAGGAAATATCTAGTGTCCTCATTTTGGATCTGCCAGATTTGAATCTGTCAGACTGAATTTGTCACTGATTGCTTCCTGTCGTGGATGATGCACACTGGAGCCTCAGCTGTCCGGAGTAGGAATGCTGTGCTGTGTGATTTAACTTATTTTGTACCTCGAGGAAGTCACCAAAGTTACAACAGATACGGGACTGCTCTGAGGGATTTTCCCTGAAGTTATGTCTCCCCAGAGGGAAGGCTTTGTAAGAAAGTTCTCACACAGGTATATAATAAATCTCATCCTCTAGATATCACGAGAGGAAAGGGCAATCCGACTCCAAATGTGGTATTTCTCTGCCATTTGGGTTTTTTCCCCCAAAATTACGCTAGTTACTGGTGACTGGAACTATGTTAAAAAAAAAAAAAAAAGTTATGGGCCAAATGACTTTTCTTTGTGTAGATTTCCTGTTCTTGCTCTGCAAAAAAAGTCACTTTCACCAAGAAATATTTAGTAATTGGGAAAGGATAGCAGACGGGAAGGTGTTAAGAAGGTTTGAGGGGCTCATTTGTAGTGGTTGTGCTACGCTAGTTTTTGTTTATTTCTGGAGATGGAATCAGGCTTGTGCATTTCTTTAGCAGTTCTCTGGTTGTGTTTTTTGCTGTGCTAACCTTTAAGTCTTTATTCCATTGTGGCCAGATAAGCAGAACATGAAATTTGTGACTTAATATGCCTCCACATAATCATTTTCCCTTTGCAAAAATAAAAAAAAAATTTTTTACTCTTTCATATTTAATTTTCTTGTAGTTTTACATTAGCAGAATTTTGCAGAGGGCTTCTTTACTATCAGGATTGAAAGTTGCTGTTCACCTGAATGAAATTGAAAATGAAATTGTTTTCCTTCATCTGCAGAAAACAAATAAAGAGGGAGATGTTAAATATGAACACACAATTTCCACTCTTATTTATTAACTTTATGACACGAGTGCTTGGCCTGCTTTACATGGTAATGGAGTTAATTAAGATTTTTGCTATTAAATGTAAATCATTTCTTCCCATTTGGTGTTTGTAATTTCTTTTCATTTGTACAGTCCCTACAGCACTGTAAACAAGTGGAAAGGAAATGAAAAAAAAAAACCCTTTTAAAATAACTGTATCCTCCTTTTTTAGGATGTAATTCTTCTCAAATAATTAAAAAAAAATAACCAATTTTCCATTGTAAGGAGCATACATCACAGCTAAGGAGCTACATATAGTTTTGAACCACCTTTTCACTCTTATTGAGTATAAACAAGGAAATTATTCTAGGCAAGACATTTCTTTAGTAAAAAGTTGCAGAATAAGGAGCTGCACTGACCACAGTGTCTGCACAGTTTTGGTGTAGTAGATTTGCAGTGTCAGAAAACATTTCAGGCCACCACAGATCTTGTGTGGAAGATTTGCTCAGGAGCCACTAGTTCATTTTTAGCGCACATTTACAATTGCGTTTTTCTAGGATGATTGTTGGTCTCAGCCCTTCTTAGTACTGTGATTACTTCACTAGTGACAGATGTCCAGCACTGTGCAGCCAATTAAGATGGAAGTGATGAATGCTTTTACCATCTGAAGCAGTGAAATGTTGATCCTCTGGCCTATCTGGTGGGGAAGGTGCCCTGCCACTGAACTCTGGGGATAGTAGTACAGTGGAGGTCAGTGTTGGTTTATTTTGGTAAGGATGGTATGAGTCACCAGTGCTTTGGAAATACAGACTAGTCTTACCATGGGAAAGTCTGATGGGCTATGCTGCCCCATTCTGAATCAGAAAGATGAGTGCTACTAATGCCTTGCCTTTCCTTCAGCACAGAAATTAAATAAAATGTATGTATTTATTTGGTTTTATGCTCTCTTTATTTATGTCCAGTAGGTACTATTGTCCAAGTTGTAGTTATACCTGATGTATAATATTTAAGAAAAGCTTACTTTGGGTTGCTATCTCTGTATTTCTCTTAAGCAGAAGGCGTTTCTGATTTTTTTTTTTCCTCCAGTAGTATATTTTCACTGTGTGTTTCAAACAGTGGTGAACAATAGTTCTGATTACTCCACTCAGGCTGTGTCTCTTCAGAATGTATTATCTCAACAGGGACTCAGAATGAAAAAAAAGCTATTTCCTTGCTTTCTAGCAATAAGTCTATGGACTCTTAAGAGGACAGGCTTTGCCATAGATGTAATTCTTAGGCTACAAGCAAGCAGAAGATAAGAGAGATCAAAAGCTTCAGATTCTGGTGAGGGGGGGAAAGCTGCTGTTAGCAAGAGGCCAAAAGCTATAGCAACACAACTATTCTCTAAGAAGTGAAGACTTAAAAGGAACTTTAAAAATGAGTATCAAACAAAATCTAGTGTATGTTCTCTGTGGACAAAAGACCATATGCAGGCTCACCACTTTATATCTCTCAGTGAAAAGTAAACAAAAATCTTTTGATGGGTCTCTTTTGTATTTGCCTAGTTACATAGGAGACACTGGGGGAAGGAACAGCTTCGAAGCTGCAAGGGCTGTGCTCAGCAAAACTTCTTATCATTCAGGGAGTTGAGTTTTACCTGCTGGGTTGAATTAGTATATAAAATGTAGCTTTGCAACAACTTACATTTTATCGGAGATTTATATTTCATTTGATCACAATTCTCTTTTTAAGGATTCACAACTTTAGCTGACCTAAACAGCAACTGAAGCTGAGGGAGACCACTAAATTATCCCTGGTACCAGAGCAGCATTCAGACTGTCATTTGAAGTATCTCATATTTCTTTCTTGCTGTACATAAAAGCATTTACTGCAGAGGACTTTGAGGTTTGGTACATTAGCAAACACATTATATTCTGAAGATGAAATCTGTCTTCCTAAAAACGTAAAAGTAATTATGTAATTCATTTACATTTAGATATGCAATCATCTATAATTTGTGAGTCCTTATTGGTTTCTGTGCCTTTTGTACAAAAGCAGGTTGTTGTTACATATACCCAGGAGATGCAGTTTTCATCGGTGGAATATATGCTGAAAGTCAGAGATACCACCACTTGTCATGCTGTTCTCATAGGCAGCATTAGGAATAAAATATTTTAGCACAATGATAACACAAAAGAATTATATAGTTGTGATATTTTGTTCTCACAACTTTTAGCTACAGTCTGGTTTTCTCTTTTAGTGTTGGCAGGTCGTTTTCCATTCTAGATGAGGAAATGGTGTGCCTCAGATCCTGAATTTGGGGGGAAAATCCTTCCCAATAAATTGCCTTTTCCCATTGAGGGAAAATGCTTCCAAGTTAATGGCAGAGTTTGGGCAATGGTAGTTGATCATGGAAAGAGATTAATTCTTCAAGACAGATACATGAGAATGTTGCCTGAGGTTTCACAGGGACTGTTGTACACAGAGTGGAAGAGATGGTGAGCTGTAAAAGATCTATTTGGACTATAAACCAATTATGGTGGTTTTTTTTAATCTCCCCTTTTTCTCCACTTTAATTGCATTAGGTGATATTGCGATTTTTTTTTTGCATCCTTTTCCTGATATAATGTTTTATAGCTATATATCTTCTGAAGCACAGATATGCATGTCAAGAGTCTGAATAGAATTTGGTAAATAGACGCATACATTTTTTTTCCCTCTCACACAGACATGTGTGCATCTAAAATAGATTACATTATTATATGAGACTGAGTAATTAAATATTTGATTACAAAATATTTCGTTAGTCAGAAGTTCAGCACTAATAGCATGATAGAATGCGAATAACAAATCATTACATAGTTTTTTAAATTTTTTTTCTTTCACTCTACTCAAATGGCACTGGGCAAATTAGACTGCAGCTTGAGGTCCTTTGTTTGTTGTCCAATTTGGCGTACTTCACTTTGTACTACCACAATCCCAAACTGTTCCTTAAGCCTTCATAAATATAGCCAGACCTTTTATAAGTCCTTAACAAAGCCTCTCACATCAGCAGTAGGGAAAGTGATCTTTTTCTCCTGTTCTGATATCTGTATGTCTTCTACAGCAGTAATCCCTTAATTTAATAAAGATAAAAATGCAATAGGTTGGTTAAGTAATACAGGACACATAACAGCATTCCTGGTTTATCCTTCTGTTTAGCCTTATTGATCTAATTACAGATTAATTATACACATGGGTGCATTGGTCTTCTATACAGTATGTAGGTCCATTTAAATCTGCATTCCTCTAAAATCTTTGCAGAAAAAAAACGCTCATGAGTCAAATGTCTTGCTGGCATTCATGGTCCAGGAATTCTTAACTTCATTAATTTCCTTGGCTGAACATCCTGTGTGGAGCAATTTCATTATGGTGATCAGCAAACAGTGCCCTTTATTAATCCTGTGTTAGTGAAATGAACTAACCTGGGAATTGGAGTCTTAGACTTGCAGCCCAAATCTTAGGCTTTGGAGTGTACAATACACAAGATTAACATATTGGACTTGCAGGGTTTTTTACTAGGTTTAATATTACTTTAACATTACCTGGATAAATGTAGACCATGGAGCCTTCCCCACGTAGCTTAAGGAAGGTCTGTTTTATTTTAATTGGCCTAAAGTTTACTTCAGTCTCCTTTGTATTTTGGGCTCTTCCCAGCCATTTATAATTAACAATTTGGTCACAACACTACTGTATCATGTCTTTTTTAAGTGTCTCACAAAAAGTTCTTAATAATATAATTTTGAGGCTTGGTTATCTTTCTAATACTAGTCTATTGTTGTTTTTACTTTAATAGGAATAATATATCCCGTGGATTTAATAAGGATTTAAGATGGTTTTATGTATTACACAATATTCAACAGTGCTTTTGAGACACATTAGTAATTACTTAACTTCCTACCTACCTTCAGCACCTAGTTACCCGTTGTCAGATTGTCTTCATGATTTTTTTCTCATTTTGTTATTTTGACTCAGGTTTATCAAATTTAACTAAGAAAAAAAAGGTATACTGTAATGATATTAACAATTTGAAATAATGTTTACTGTATGGTTTTGTTTTGGTTTGTTTGGGGTTTTTTGTCCATTTTGATAGCAAAAAGAATTTACTTAAATTCTGACACACTTTTCTCAACTTTTTTGCCTCTGTTTTGCTTTTATGAGTGGTCACTGGAGCAAGCTATTCTCTGAGTAGCATTACATGTGGTTTTGGAATATAGTACTGGAAGTTATCAGTTGGAGCAGCCCAAAGCAGAGCAGAGGACTGAAATAAGAGTTAAGCAACATAGATTATCAGGTCTAAAGTGTGGACTCTGTCCCTAGCTCTCCATTATATCTCCATTACTTGACGTGTTTACAGTATGATGGGTGTCTTTTTCTTGCAGTTGAAGCAGAAGTTATGAATTTGCTGAAAATATATCTGTTAAGAAACTTTATAATAATTTATACATTAAAATTGTTTAAATAAATACTGTGATCCTTCCTAGCTTTAATATGTGTAAGAGTAGGCATAATGACTGACTTGTCAGCAAAGCATTGTCAGTAATAAGGATACTTTATCTTTAGCTGTGAAATATTATGATTCTTATATTTCACTTGTGTTTTTGATTACTCGGGATAAAAAAAAACCCAAACAAGCACTAACACAAATGTTTTGTCCTCTTCTGTATAGCTATAGCATTAGTGTTTTGTCTGCTGGGTTATAGAATTGCATATGATTATCCTTGGTTTCTGCACAGTTTCCTACTGGGCTGTACTGTTTCTTAGATGCATTCAATTTTAACTGAACTGTTGTGGGGACAGACTGCAGCTGAAGAATCAGGGATATTTGTCCTCTGTTTTCTCCAGTAATTCAGTATTGCAGATGTTAACCTTGCAGATGTTATTCCTTTTCATGCTTTTTGTTCAAGTCTTCAATTCACTACTGTTTTCATCAGCTGTGTGATTTTTTTGCCTATTCTATGTCTTATCTCTAATGTCCAAAGGTATTGTTTAACTTTCAGTACAGTTCCTGGGCTGTTACAATGCTACTGCTTGTATTTTCCATGCTGGAGAGTCTCGTATCTTTGGTTTAAATCATGTAATGACTTATACATACATTTTATACACTGGAAATTGTTGCAGTTTCAGTGGGTACAATCACAGTGTATTAATTTTATTTAGTGACAAAATAATGGTAGAATTTTATTAATAAGCAGCACTTTGCATAATAAGAGACTATTTCTAGAGAACTGTAGCTTCAAACGCTAGAGGCACTTCTAACCTACTGTGTTTGGTAGTTTTAGATTTGTATTCCAATGTATGAATACTCCTCTGAGTGAATATTGTTTTTGAAACACTGCAACTGATCTCTGATGAGTTTAGGTGAGTGGTAAAACCTAACCAAGTAGAGAAAACTGTAGCTGTCCAACACCCTGGAGGTGGATGAGGTCCTGAGGGACATAGTTTAGTGAATATTGTTTTTGAAACACTGCAACTGATCTCTGATGAGTTTAGGTGAGTGGTAAAACCTAACCAAGTAGAGAAGACTGTAGCTGTCCAACACCCTGGAGGTGGATGAGGTCCTGAGGGACATAGTTTAGTGTTTGATAGGAATGGTTGGACTCGATGATCCGATGGGTCTCTTCCAACCTGGTGATTCTATGATTCTATGACTTCAGGAGTGCCAGGACTGAACCTATGAATTTTACTGTCTGCACGTGCCTGCCATTTGTCAACTGCACATTCTGCATCTTGCTTTACTATCTTGTGCTGTGAACTGTGTCAATACCTAGGGTGTGGGTAAGTGGCTGATGTAATTGTTGCCAAGAAAACTGGAAGTCACTAACCTTTCTCCTCCTTACTCTTTCATACCCTTGTGCCAATTTCTAGCCATATGGTTCCACCCTTTCCCTTGTGTCAGCTTTAGTCTTACTAGTCTGGCAGGAAGCTAGTCAGGTTTTCTTCTGCTGTATTTTTCTGCCAGATTAGTAAAATACGTTGGCTTGCCAAGGGATTTGATGACAGCTTACTTTCCATACTGATAATCGTCTGAGAAAAGAGCTCTGCAGTCGAACCGTATTCCAGCTCTGAAGCAAGCTTTCCCACAGCACAACTTCTCCCCAAGAGCCCGTGATCTCAATTTTAAGGAACACTTGCTGGATAAAAGTAGAGGCAATACAGCGATCTGCGTGATTCTTGGCTTGATAGTGCTGTTTTCCCACTGGAATTTCCCCTGCAGGGTAAAATCACTTAGTTGGGGCAGATGGACAATCAGAAAAAAAGAGATCTCAGTCTTGATTTAAGGTCAGAGCCAAGGTATACCCACTATGTGTTTCTTTAGTGCAGTTCTGTCCTGCTTCAAGCCAAAGACTGTAGGTGCTACAATATTATTTGTTAATTTAGAGATTATCTTTGGATTGTCTTTGCTGAAGGGGCTTTTTGTAATGTTGCCTGTCTCTCCTGAAATTCATTGTAGTGCAAAGCAACTTAGGCCTAATTTTAAAGGAGAGATTGTGTGAAGGAAGAGAGAGTCCTGTCTGGTGCTACTGAATGATTTCAATGTGACTAAGGACACTGAGGATATAGTTTGGGGGCTGTTGTTGAATGCCCATTCTTTAGCAGTGACAAAATAAGAAGAGTGGCATGTTTGCTCTAGAAAAGAAATCAAACACAATAGCTATTTTTTAGTTATTATTTTGAAGGAAATAACTTTTTTTTTTTTTTAAAAAAAATTGATTTCTAATAAACACTTCCAGAGAACTCCATCATGAACTCAGTTTTCTGTCTGGAGCATATGATGCTGTCCTTTATATTCTCCAGGGCGAAGAAATCTGCTTCTGCATGCTGCTGTTATCTATACTTACTGATCCAGTGGAGGATTCTGCTCGCTATGGGACATCTGTGTCCTTAGATATATGTCCGAGAAGTAATGGAGAAGGCACACTGTGTAGGACCATCTTCTTCAAGTGATATTTAGGCAAACTGAATTGGCAAGTAGAAGACTGAGCCTGTAGGGTGTCTTCTTGCTACCTGCTCCTGTGTTGGCACATGAACAAATATGTTTTATGAGTAAGAAGTCCAGACATTGGCCTAAGTTTCCTCCTTTTGTTGAGAAGTACTGGCAGTTACTGATATAAGTCAGACAGGGAGTTTTGTGTAAATCGTGGGAATGCCAGGTTGCTGGCACACAGATGGTGACGTGGGGATGGGGCCAGCCTAGGAAAATCTGGATGCTGGGTGAAGGCTATTGGATGAGTACTGTCTCTCAGGGAGTACTGACCTAGGTACACTCTGCCCGTGGCAGTCTGAAGACACTAGAAGAGCCTGTCATGGAAATAGTCTGGTCCATTGCAGTGCCATAACTGAGACCACTTCTAGGAAGAAATCCACTGTGGACATGGAGAAAGAGAATAAAAAAGACGTTCCCAAAGCAGAGATTTTGTGACTTTGTAGGAAAGTGTTATATAGAAACTTTTGTTCAAGGCATCTTGTAATGTTCCACAGATGGGGTGCACAGTAGGGAAATTTTGAGCAACAAAATTCCAGAGTTTCAGAGTATTTCACCTGGCTGAATAGCACACATTTGATTCCTGGGAAATCAACCTTTTAACAGAAACACTTATTTTGCCTTTTGTATGACGAAGAGGCCTTGCATCCCAGTAATAACCCCAAAAGATCGCTATTTCTCATTGGAATGAGGTTACCGTTTTTATAATTTTAGGTGACATCAACTTTTGGAACAGAACTAACTTATCCAGAAAAACTGATTCATTGTTTCGCAGCAATACAGTCTTTATATTTTCTTTTTTTAATTTATCAGCAAAGTTCCCATTGTTTTTTTTTTTAACTGATGATAAATTACACTTTTTTTTATGGAGTGCCTAGTCATAGTAATTTCCTTGTTCCAGTTTCATTAACTTCCTGATAGTATTGTTTGGAGCAACCAGATGCTGATGTGTAATCCAACTGTTTCCCTAGTATGTGGGAAGCAGTAAACTTTTTGTTTATCTCATAAACAGTTCTGACTATATATCTTTAGCTGTTTCTTTCCCATGGCCAGATTAAGATTGGCATAAACTATGTTCTCATTGGCACCACATAGTGACTAGAAGCAGGGACAAAAACATCCTAGGCCTATGTCATTAGTCTGGTTCACAGAAGTTGAGTTGGCTTTGTTTTGTTTTTAAATCTGTCTGGGTTGTGTTATTTTTACTTATAATCTATACATGAACAGTCTCTGAGAAGCTCGAACTTTTACAGTATGCCATAAAATTAAATACATTTTTGTAGAGCCTTACCCAAAGTCTTCTGCAAAAGGGAAATATTAGCATTTAAAGCTGATGGAAAAACATTAAACAAGATATGGCAAAGAGGCATTTTCTTAATTCTCACAAAATATAGCAATTGCCAAGCCAAAAAAACCCAAGTTAGTAGTTCTAAGTGAGTGCTGTAAGAAGTAGTCAGACATTTTGCATCTATTACAGATATTTATTGTTTTAAAAGTTATTTCAACTTGTATTGTGATATGTGCATGGATTTTGCATTAAATCTATAAAATGCTATTTCAAATTAACAATTTTGATTTTGAACATCTCTCTCAAAAAGTTTCGTAAGGGTTTTTGTGCTAGTCTCAAAAGGGTTTGAAGTCTTGAGTTACTGTTTTTGTTGGTGTAGCCAGTAATTTCAAGGCCATCATCAATCAAGTATGCATCATATTTGTAAATTACATCAGTATTTTGTGATGAAATATCTTTATTTGCCTTAAGATTAGTTCAAAATGCATCAATGTCTGACATTCCATCCAAGTTATTCTGTCAAAGCTGCATATTTTTAGCAACATCAAGTGAGAGTAATAACGGTATTGCAATAAGATGTGTTTTCATTTTCTAAGTGTTGAAATGGTTACTTAAAAAGAGAGGGGAAAAGCAGTGCATCATCCCTAGTTTGGAATTTCTTTGTTTTATGTAGTTTGTGACAAGTTTTATGAAAATGCATATTGATAAATGTTTGCCAGTTCCACTTTCATTGAAGTATCCTTACTTGAGTATTCTCAACCTGAGTTACAATTTGAAATATTTCTTCTTTAATTTTTAGGCTTGTTAATAATGATTTTTGGAAGTTAGATCTCAACAATTTGAATTTAAACTCCTAAATTATATATGCAGGACTGGTATTGTCATAGCCGGTATTGTGGATGCCCCTTTGCTTTATTTTAACTGTCTCAGAAAGAGGCACTCTAGTCTTTGCTTATGCGACCAGATTGAAATTAGCATTCAGGATGATTTTTACGGTGGGGCACATTTATAGTGTTTTTTTTAGATTCAGGAAGATTGTGAAGTTGGCTGCAACTATATATAACTACGTGTGCAATATAACCACTCACAGGTCTAGATTCAGCACTGAAGGATATATAAATTAGGTGCTGAAATTCTTCCAGTTTCCATTGCCCAGATATGTGATAAGCCAGAACTGGATTCCTAGTATTCCTTTATAATGTGAAGGGGTATCCAAGTGCCTTAGAAATAAAACTACGCATGGTTCGTCTCAATGATCTGGTGGGTCTCTTCCAACCTGGTTGTTCTATGATTCTATGATTGTATGCTTATACGGTAAGGTTTCCATCACTGGCAACTATGAAATGGGAGCAGGAGGAAAGAGGAAGAATTGTTGTCTACATGGAAGGCCACCTATGAAGAATGTAAGCAGATTTTGGAGCTTGGAAGTTCTCAATTTAGTTTAGATACAGCCTTTGAGAGCCTGTGTGGCTTTACCGAGAGGGCTTCCAGAGCTAGGAATTAGACAACAGTGAGTACAATGATATGTTTAAAATATTTTCTCCTGTATTACCTTTTTTTCTGAGCTGTAGGTAGGCACCCGTGTCAACTTGAGATCCAGAGTTCAGGAGCCACTGCTATGAGATGTTCTCCACACATGAATATTGGAAACAGCAGAAAAGAATTTACATTGTATTTTCTTAATTTTTTAGGTTTTTTAATGACTTTTTATGTTATAGCCAATACTATACAGCCATGTTTCATGACTCTCTTTCTGATACTCTGGAAGTCATAATTTTCCCTACAAAATAGCTGCCTACAAAATAGCTGAAAAGCTTGAGAATGCTCTTTATAGTCCTGATAATTTTAACTAGCCTAACAGTTCAGTGGGCAGCTCACTTTAAAATTGCTATTTTGTACACAAACCTTTCCTTTGGCCTATATTTTCCTTTAGATGCCTCACTTGGAACTCACTTTTAGTTATGTCTATGAAGTGCAGTAAGTTGTCCTACAGAAATACCGGAACTGGTTTCTCGGAGAGATAAGCTAGTCTGACTGGAGTATCTCCGTAGTACAAGTACACTAATTCTACTGATTTTGGATAGTTTATTTAGTTAGCTGTCTTTAGATGGAACTGAAATGTGAAACGTGAAAGTATTCTGCTATATCCAGAAATTTTACACTGCAAGCAGCGACACTTCCAGGACAGCTACAGCAATGCCAAAATTGCTATTATTATGCAAGTTCAAAATGTATAGCTGACAAAATAGTTATTAGTTTGGCACTTAAGCTGTGCCAAAATGGTCATAGCCAGTGGAACTTTTTTACTACTATTTCTTTTTGTTACAATAATTAGAAAGAACCAAAGAGATTGGAATGAATGTCTCAATAACGCTTTATGTTGAATATTTCATTTAAAACATTTATTTACAGTTAAAAATTCTTCTGTGCCTTGTAGAAGTAGTAGTCATAAATACTAGAGTTAAATAAAATGAAGTTTTTATTCAACTCCAACTATTTTTATCAACATTAATTATACACTTACTTCTATACCTATTTGCAGTGCATTTGATGAAAAATGTACAGCATTTCTTAAGAGTAACAGCAATGGAGATGAAAATTCTTTAGTTCTTGTAAACATTTTACTGGAAGGGAGAACATGGCTTTCATTAACAAAAAAAAAATACTGTGCTACTAGAAGGTAAAACTGGGAGAATTACATGCTGTAGTTTCTAATCTGTTGATATTTTTCCACAGATTTGTTTTATATTTGAGTCAATCAGACCTTGTTCTTCTAATCAGATTACCATTGCAAGTATTTCTAAAATGTTAATGACAGGAGGAGTTGGTATCTTCTAATATATATTCTTAAAAAAACCCCTGAAAATAATAAATAATTGTTGTATTAAAATTTTCATATACGTAGTGCCTGACAGCCCAGTCCTTTAGAAATTTATTTAAAAAAGCATAGTTTTCATTTAGAGATGCCCCACAAAATGGATCTGATTAAAACCCATTGGCTTTAATCTGAACTGCAAATCTGAATGTTTTAGAAATGTATCCTCCCTATAGGAAAATTATCATATTGCCTGTAAATTTTGACTTTGAGAAACTAAACAAATTGAATATATGCAGTAAGTAAAACATCTTTTAGTTATCTTTTCTGCTAAATGCCTAAGTAGGTTTCAATTCAGGCATGTTAGTTTAAAAATGCTTAGGTAATCTCTTTTTCTCTCAACAGTATAAAACTTTTGTACACATTGAGTTGTATGCCTCTGTCTGATCTGATATGGTGGTGACCTTTAGCATCTTTTCAAATGATTGTGGTGATCATGGAGGAAAATAAGGTTGTTGGAGCCTGGTCTTTGTGAGGGAACAAAGAGTGAGGGGAGCTCTGAGGGAAGGTGGAGACAGTAGCAGATTGAATGTATAAGTCTGCTGAAGGGTTTGAATGCAAACACTATGAAGACTTTTTTTTTTTTTTCCCCTCCCGTTGGCTGGTTGTACCAGAATGGAATAAAAAAAAAATGAAGTCCACTGGAGCCACTGTTCACTTTCCTGTCAGTTGCTTTTTTTTTTTTTTTTTTTTTTTTTAAATGTTTGCTATGTAGAAAGCTGTTTTGAAAATTACTGGATTGCATTAGAAGGTCAAAACAGAGCTGAGGAAAGGAACTCAGAAAATGCCCCTTACTGAAGAGCAATATGGTTAGTTGCCCCTCCTGCTGTAAAATTGTGCTGTTTGAGGAAATCTGGAAGAGCTACAAGTAGTGTTTTAATCTGTCTTTAAGCAGTGGGTGCCAGCAAGGATACAAGACAGCCAGCAATATGTTTTTTGTTTTTAGACTTTCTTTTCTGACACCAGCTGGCACTGAAGCACTTGATGTGTTTAACAGGCAGGAAGGATAGCTATGAAATGGTTTAAAATAAGTTTGAGGAGTACTGAGATCTGTGTAAAAACTAAACATATGAAAGATGTTTCTATATTTGATAGGAACTGTAGATGAAAAGCTGAGCATTTGTGACTGCTTAGAGGTTGAACATCTTCAATCTTAAGAGGCTCAGTCCCTGGTGACAGGCCAGATTTAACTGCAATCTGGAACAAACATTTCTAGAAAATGTACTGTTGAGATATCCAGAATTAACCCTTGGCAAAGCAAGCAGAGTTACATTCTTCGTTGGTCTGGGGGCACGGTTATGACCTACAGCTGTGCCTTGCTTGGTTTTTGTTAATCCTTGTTCTCTGTCATGCACAAATATGAAGTTCATTAACTACATTTGTGTGTAAGATATCTTTGCTTAGTTTTGATATCTTCAAAGGCCATGGAGAGTCTGTGCAAATTCACATACTGAGAAGGACCCTTCCATTACATGGTTTCTGGGAGCTTGAATGCTTTGCTGTTATTCTGCACTGTCTTGCCTTTCCATTTTAGAAAATGATCCTGAGAAGATATTTCTGAAAACCTAAATAAAAATTTTCTTAAATGGGTAGTCCATCTTGGACATATTCTAGCCTTGCTCTTAGAGTTCATCTGGCTTGGAGATTCTTTGGGTCTCTAACATGGTTGCCTGCAAATTTTGACCCTTGTACATCAGCTGCTGATGTGAGGGAAAATTGAATTTTTCCTTTGAGTGATATTTATATGTATATTTGACTGCAAATGTGCAGGAGACTTTTAAGAGCGAGGTTGGAGATGTTTTGCTTGGCAGTGGTATATAGCATGCATACATATAAACTGAGATTTATTTACATTTGTGCCAAAGTAAGGCATGCCCATAGTTCATATCAGATGTAGTTCCAGATTTCTAGCCAAACCAACAGATTCACATCATATTATTCTGAAAATCTCATCATCAAGTTTATAACTCTCTCTCTCCCTTTTGGAAAAGAACCTGTGTGTTTTTTTAAAGAAAAACATAATCATTTTTTTATGCAGTCTGCTGCCATAATAAGGAAAGTCACATGTAAAACGTGTCAGATAGACATGAAAAGTGTAGAGCTTTCATGGTGGCCTGGGCTGAGAAAGTATTCTAGTGGATTTTGAGCAACACTGGCAGCTTAACTGAAAAGATTAATGCTTAGCTAATTTTTTGTTTTGAGTAGCTGGAAGCAGTGTATGCAACATACTAATTTGTACAGGCAGTATGTATAGAAGAACATCAGCAGGTGCACAGGTAAGGAAGTTTGCACTGTATAGGGAGAGGAAGGTCATGGGTAATTTTATATTGTCAACTCATCAGCAGGAGATTTGAAATGTCATCCCACCTGTTGTATTTTTCACAGAATTCAAAATAAGCATTCACAAATGAAAGAACAGCAGAACAGTTTTACAATTATGTAGAATAAACTATTTTCAAAGCTAATAAAAGCAATTAAGATAACCATAGTTTATGAGTATTAGTTTTCAAAAGGAAAAAAGGAATATGATATAATAGTAACTACTACAACTGCTTAAGTTGGTACTTGTTTTTTCTGATTTGTTGCCTAAGTGTGACCTGATTTAAGTTGCAGAAAAGGCATATTTAAGGAATAAATTATTCCTACCATTTTAGCTATTAAGTAATAGTAATACTTGGAACAAATAACAAACTACCATAAGCTATGCTTATGCTAGAACTGTAGGTATCACTGGTGATATGAGTTGGTAACCATATACGGTAAAAACCTGGCTAGGAATGTTCCTCAACATTTGTATTATTGACTGCTGAACACGAGTGTTCTCAAAAGTAACTAATAAATAATGGAGATTGTTTTGTTTTGAAGTAGGCTTCAGTTTTTTCATATTAACCATTGAATGTTTTTTCTGATGTTACTGCAGTATGACTTCTGATGTGTGAGAGAGGCAAAACCCCGATTTTTTCACCTTTCTATTTTTTCTTCTATTGCGTGTTTATTTACAGTGTTTTGAGACTGTTGTCATCTCCATCCTCTTTGGCAGTATCACTCTAGTGTCCTATAAAAATCTATAACTGGTTTAGGAAGAAGAGTGTTGAAGAGTGAATATGTTTCAAGGGAGCTGAAAGAATACGTTCATTAATAGAAAGAAAGCAAGAGAATATGCTGAAGATAAAAACATGAAAACAGGAAACTTGGCCTTGTATGAGGTTTTAAGTAATGATATTTGGCACTATAGTTTCCACAACTTCAGGTGAAACACTTACAAAAAGAGAAAATTATCACTTTTTGACAAGGAGAGGAATTTGGACTTGGAATTAACAGTGAACTACAGGAGGATAATAGGTGTGAATCAAAACTAATTGGTGTTTCAGATCATTGAGCTGCTTGAAAATAACATGTGTGGTGAGAACTGTAGAAGTTAAGTCTCTCTTAAATGCCCAATTAAGCACATTTCTGACCTGCACAGGAGAGAAAAAAATATTATGTCACTTGCTGCTTTGTACTCAGCTGACTGATTTAAATGGACACTCAGTCAAAAGATTTAGCTTTTCTCCTTCTGATTAGACTGATCTTCTGGTCCAAGAAGGGGAAATGCTCTGAGGCATAAACTTATATGCATAAAGACGGGCACAGGTATAATCAGAGTTGTTCAGAAAACATTGAGTAAATCAGTACAAGCAGGCAGGTGGCACAACTGATGAGCATTTTCAAGTGTGTGATTAATATGAGTGCAGAAGTCCTGTAGCTGGGAGCCTAAATTAACTCATGCGCTCTGGCCTGATTTAAGCCCATACATGATTTGAGACATGACAAATATATTCAAAATAATATTTTCACTGGAGAAGTATCCATTAAAAAGCATGGAAGGACCTCTCTTCTGTTCCCTTGAAAAAGGACTGACAGTTGATTTAACTTATGGAAAATAAATTGGACAATTTGACATGTAAGATCCTTTGCTTTCCAACAAAAGTTCACTGGCTACAATCCAACACAGAAAACAAAATGTGCAGAATAAACACTGTCTATAGCAGGTGAAGGTAATGCCTTATTATACACAAATGCTGTTTTGTGCTTTGTAACCTGGGGACAATTTAGCGGACAATTTTGTACGTAGAAAAATTGTGGGTTATGCAGAAAAGGAGAACCACGGATAATGAATTGTCTACATCTGAAAATACCACACTAGATCTGAAACACATGTCCTACCACATAGTCTTTAGGTTTCAAAAGCAGAGGAAGGAAGAGAGATTATTAAATTTAATTTCACTCCCTCATATCGCTTCAAAACAGATGTTTAAACCCAAACACTTAGCCCTTCTTTCCAGTGTTTATTCTTAAATATTATAGTATGAATGTTTTGTCACTTAAGACCAAAAATACAAACAGTGACCCTTATTCATCATACAACTAAGAAAGAACTGTTGTAACTTTCTGCATGCAAACCTCAGTTTAACTGTAAAAACAAAATAAAAATAAAATTAAATGCAAACAAAATGCAACTCTATTGTGAGAGGCATATATGTTGTATATGTGCAGGTATGGTTGGTTGCCTCCAGGGGAAGCTGATCTCTGAGGCTTCCCTTCCCAAATAATTTTTACCCTCAAATCCACATGATCAAGTGCCATGGAATATGGGGGTCTTAAGGGGGTATAGGTTAATGGAGGTATGAATTATACGTCTAAGTAGGAGTCGTCTAATGTTGGGTTTTTTTTTAAAAACCAAAGCATACAGAGTTTTCTCTCGTGTTTTAGGTAGCTGTGTGCAAAAGGGAAACTTACTAAAGTTTTCAGACTGCTGACAGTCAAGTGAGTCAGTTGTCTTCACAGTCCTACAAAACTGGAAAGGAAAAATTCTGTGAATATTTACGTAGAAGTATAGAGTCCAACAGACTTGACTGGAACACTAGATTCTAAATTGCAGCATCACCAATGGGTTACTGCAGTTCCATGTTTCCAATTTTGAAATATAAAGGAAGAGGAAACAACTGGTTTCCCACGCAACATGTTTTGCTGATTTCATCCAAATTCATAATTATCAGCAAAAGCATTTTTTCTTCCAAGTGATTTATAAATACTGACTAATTTGTTCTCACAATTGTCACAACAATCTGGATTTTACTGTCTAAGACTAAAAAATATCACTAAAGACAAGGAAACAGAGTTAGTTAAATATTAATCAAAGGGTTTATTTCCTCTGTGAAATCAGCCTCAAAATGGCACTAGATCTCATCTGGGCAGTCTTTATTTCCAGCATAGGTCTAGTCACTTGTCACTCTTGCTCATTTTCTGTGAAGCCGGTTTCTCTGGAACCTTATTGCCAGAGGAAAGGAGATTAAAAGAAAAAATAAAAAGTAAAAAAAAAGCAAAAAAAAAAAAAGCTTTCCATTGTTAATGCAGCTGGTTTAGTCAGTTTGCTTCAGATTCATTCCCACCCTTTTTAGCTAATGTTTTGCTCTGTATATATTGAGGTGGTAATGTTTATAGAAATTATCTTTTCGTAAGATTTGTGGTTATCTGCTTTAGTGCGGAATGTATAAGCAATATTCAGAACTTTCTATTCAGGCAGTTGTAAAATAGCTGTTCTTTTGTTCTCTATGACATCACAGGAAAACAAGATGAAGGGAATGAGTGACACAATGGAGACATGCTCAGCCCAAGCCCCTAATGTTCATCAGAAGATCTAGTAAAGGTGTTCAATGGTATGTTCTCCTTCACAGCCAGAGAGGCTTGGGCTGTAGCTCTCTGGGGCAGAGGTTTCTCCCACTGTCCTCTCATGCAAGGGCATCACCTGCTCTAGTTACAGTGTCTATCACAACTGAACCTGTTGGCTGGAGTGCTCATGGAGAAGACACTCTTTGTAAGCATGACTGGTAACAGTGGGTCTGAAGTGTGGTAGTGCTCTTCAAATATCTTACCTCTTGGTACCAGATCAACCTAATCCTCTTTGGTCAGTAAAGTCTTGTGGAAATGTACCATGACATATGATAGTGATGGTGACATATTTCAGCCCAATGAATCAGCCACAATTAAGTGTGACACTATTCTGATGCCAAACTATCTAGTAATCACTCTTCAAGTCAGAGCAAGGGCATCTACGAGTGAGTAGCCAGAAGCTCAGTGCAATAACTCTCTGCCTATTGCAGCTGCTATCCTCTTCTGTGCTATTGGTAGCAATATATTTATCTATTACGGGGTAGACGAGGTCCTGAGGGACATGGTTTAGTGTTTGATAGGAATGGTTGGACTCGATGATCCGGTGGGTCTCTTCCAACCTGGTGATTCTACGATTCTATGATTCTATGGTGGTGGAAGTCTCAGAGAAGCTTTTGCTCTCAGCACTGTTCTGAAACTCTGTGGAGAAGCATTTTGTTTTCCTGTCTTGTGTATGTGTTGTGAATTAACTCCATGAGTAGTTTCTCAATCAAAAATAAGTATTTAAAAGCTTTTTTTTCCTTTGGTGTATTTTTTCAAAAATGCAAGATAGCCTATGTGTGTATCCACATGAATGTCATGGGACGTTTAGCAATATAATTTCCTTTCTCTTTTAATGCTTATTAAATAATCATGAGAACTTTATTTTTTAAACATTTTGTTAAATTCAAATTTAAATATTAGTGAGATTTCAACCTGAAATAAGTGTAAGAGCAGTTCTACTTTAACTTTTCTCCAACCTTGTGTTCACCTTGCAGCTATTGCATGGGGAAGCCTGAAATAGTATTAGTAGGTATAATGACAAGCTTATCTCTGAAGAACATTACATGAAGTCCAAAAATGTGACTTCCTATTGTCCACAGGACAAAGAGTTATACCCATTCACTAGGGCAAGAGGTGTTGATGGCACTTAAATAGCAAGTTTTCGAGGTTTTATAAGGCTACTGAAAAAGATTCAAAGCAGCTAAAATTCCTAATGTTTATAGAATTTATTTGGGACTCTAAAATGGAAGGTGCAATTTAATCAATGGCATGCTAATACAAATTAGCACTTTTCAGCCCTTCTTTCTGAAAAATGAGATGTTCTTTAATAATTGACTGAATTCTCCAGCACCAACCACCTCTGAGACATTGTAGGTTATTGTCAAAAGATGACCGGAATGCAGAGCCACTAAATATTTCATCTTAATGATAATGTATGCTGCAAAAGGTTCGAACTTTATATTGAGGTTTGAATTGACTTTTGATGAAAGACATACTGGATTCTAAATCTTTTTTTTTTTTTTTTTTGCTTTTTTTTGCGTATTAACTTTATACCAGGAGCAGGGGTCAAAGCCAGCGTTTAAATTCAGACATCTCTGTATTTATTGCTAGTAAAAGGGGAATATCAAGGGATTTATTTATTTTTATTGTAATTTTTAACAGTTGTCTGGATCAAGTTCAACTAATTAAATGTGTTTTTAAAGAGATGGATGGGATAAATGTCAGAAGTGTTGCAAGTCAGTTATTTCAGTGAAGTATATCTCTATTCCACTGAAGTCAGAGATAATTTTACCATCCCTAACACTTTGAAAGTTTTGTGCTGTACTCAACCGTGCACTCAGCTGTGTCCTACCCAGCTACATGCATTTATTAGTCAAAGAATCAGCATTAAACTCTGATGACACAAGAGCCAAATGTCTATTATAGTCATGTGGGCTGTAGTTCAAGAACATTTAAAACATATTTCCTAGTTTTCATGATTGACTACAACACAAATGCAGATATTTCCTGCATGTCTAGAGTTGTTTCTTTTTCTCTTTACTATTAAAAGGAATTTCAGAAAAAAGTTGTTTGAGCTTAAAATGGACAAGTCTCGCCAAGATCTCTTTATAAAGTATTTTATAGCCACAGTCCTCTCTCCAAAGTTTGTTCTATATATGAAGCAGCAATAAATCTCTGTACCTAACAAAAAAAAAAAAAGGAAAAAGAAGAAAATCTTTAGGATCTTTAGGACTATATAGTATTTTTCCTGATAGATATTGCTTTTTTTCTGCTTTCTATTTATGGTGCGTTTTATACTGTTGAATTTGTCTGACAGATATTCAAAGTGCTATTTATGTTTTAATATATTTTTCAGTTTATAAACCTTTTGAAAAAGGCCCTGATTAGTCTTGCAACATAGCAGTAATAACTGAGCGCTCACATAGTTCTCTCCTTTGGAAGAATTTCCAGAAAGAAGACCATGATCTCTACTGTGCCTAAATATATTTCCTCTGAAACATTGTTTTAGGGAATTAGACCCTGTATTTGCCCCAAATATGGTTAATTTTGAGTATTCTAAAAAAGAATTATCTTCAGGCACTTAGTCACTGACTGATTTATAACTTAGAATAGAAAAACTATACTGTTTTGTTATATCATTGAAAGGTCAAAGTGTCTGCAATGATTTTTTGTTCCTTTTTGAACTTACTGTTTGATATCTTGTCCTAAGATTGATCATATTCAAAATAGAGAAATTAGTTCAGAGTTTGAAAAAAACCATCAGTCCATCCACTTTTATGCTCTGTATCATACCTCCACCTTTTAAGAAACCAAAATATGCTTTACTGCTGCTTCGCTCAGTTACTTGCACTGATTTTGCACCAGCAAAATATGACTAGTGTTTTAGGGCTTTTTATGCCTTAACTACTGAAATGGACCATGATGCAGTCACTTATGCTCAAGCATCAATAAAAGGAAAATGCTTTCCTCATAGGCTTGAGCCTGGTGAAACAAATGAAGTTTGGGCTTTAATACTACCTTCATTAAAACTAATGTTGAAGTTTTTGCTGTCTGGAAATAGGAAATTAGGGACTGAAGGATGATGCCAAGGTCTTTGAGGGGTAAACAGGAAGTCTCAATCACAGAAAGAGAGAAGAAATTAAAAAAAAAAAAATACTCAGAAAGCACAAAATGTTTGCTTTGCAATACTTCACTGAATGAAGCTTGGAAACTGCAAATTTACTTGATCAAAGCAGAAAAAAAAAGAATGGGGAGGATGTCAAAACACATAAGCTGCAGCAGATCACTAGATGCGCAGCTGCTGCAATTAAGCTCTTTAAAGGGCATGTCTTAAGTTATAAAAGTTTGAAGTCAGAAATGTTTATTTTGCACAGTTATTCATTGTGCTGGTTGATGAACTTGTATAGCACTATACAAATAAGTGCATTTTCTCAGCTGATCCCAAACATTGCCATGAGTGCTGTGGGTGGTGAATTCCTTCATTGCCTGAGGCCTGTGGGAAGAGGGAGTGAGGGTCCTGCCTGTTCTCAGAGCAGTGGAAACAGAGTAATTTTTGGTGTCACCAGCACAATGACAGTTTTCCACGGGCTTTAAGAAAAGATGTTTCCTACATCTCCTTTCTGTCTGTGCTATGTATTATACCAAATTGCAGAGCGAAGTACAGTGCTGCAATAACATTTATCATAGTATATTAGCTGGTTATACACATATTACATTTAAATTACTCTAATAACCTTAATCAAGTCTGTAATTAGTGTAAAGCATTAAAGAATGCATTTAAAGCATTACTGTGTGGTTTTTGACCAAGTGTAAGTGGAAGAAAGATTGAGGAGGAAGGCACAATTGAGGTTAAATTCAAAGCTTGTTCAGTAAGCGAACAACTCCTGACGTTCCGAATATTCCTCAGATGTTTCATTATAACTGTTGACAGTGGTCCTGTTGCTTTTCTTGGGGTCATTTGTGAGTTTGAAAGTACAGCAATGAGGCATAAAGCATTGGTATAAAAAACAGGAGAGGAAAAAATAGCGACCCCTTCTTTCAGCCCTCTGGCAAGTACATGTTTGCTGTTGGATATACTGAGCACAGCACGAAAAGTCTCTCATGAGAACTTTGTGCGAGGAAATGCACCGTGTCTGTCACTAAAAGAAAAAAAGTAACATGTCATCGCTCCAAGTGGTATTGATTAAAACAATAAGGATTTCCTGGTGCCAACAGTTGAAACAACTGTGTGAAAAGTAGTGAAGAGGTATTACCATATTGTTGCAGCTTTCTCAGGAAAATTCCAAATAAACTGAAGGATTCCTGTCAATA
The DNA here is from genome assembly GCA_033558105.1 of Coccyzus lansbergi. NCBI lineage: Eukaryota > Metazoa > Chordata > Aves > Cuculiformes > Coccyzidae > Coccyzus > Coccyzus lansbergi. The sequence continues at coordinate 1,251,743 of JAUMJK010000056.1, read as the reverse complement.
TTTGTACAAGGAAACATGCTGCTGCCTGATTCGGAGGCACTTCACACACATACACATGCACACACGCCCCCCTTCATGTAAAATTCTTGAGGTACTTTATTATAACCACACAAAAAAAGGACACACTCAGAGTCTGGTGCACTCTTTCTCATGCTAATATTTACAACATTGATCTCTTATTGTCAGTATTTGATCTACATTTCTCCCAGCTCTGGTCAATGGAAGGCACAGCTGCCGAAACCCCATATTGTGCAGGCAGCATGCCTTTGTGTTTTGCAGCTGGGGAGTTCTCATGTCCACAATAGCAAGTCTGGGCACAAAAAATTAGAAAAGGTTATTGTTTCATTTATTGACTACACAAGTTTAAAACAGCAAGTATATCGTTTGTTTCATGTTTTATTTGTTAGGGTCATTTTCACCAAAAGCTGGGCACATGGACACAAATACAGGGCAGCTGTACTTCCAGCCACCCCAGTAGGAAGAAAATTACAAACATTATTGAAATGGAATTGGATGGTTGGTTGCTTTCACAAGGCACAGCCTCCCACCTGCCTTCTCCCAGCCATCCATTTGTGAAGACATGCTGCAGGTTTTTCCCCATCTTTTTACATCCCGATAAAGTGTTTATCCCACTGTACAATTTGCTATAAGTGAAGCTGGTTTTACAGTGGAAAGGAAGACAAGCGAGTTCAATTTCTGAGTTCAGTTCTCCAAAATTTTCTTTCACGGAATGGTCTATAGTAAAAGGAAGGCAGCAATTTTAGCTGGAAGCAGATATCACTTTGGAGTAACAAAAAAAGGGGGGGAGAAAAGAGAGAAAAATCTATTTAACACTTTAGGATAAAATGGTATTTGAATATTATATTTTTCTGCCATTTATTCAGTTGTAAAGGAACTCAGAGAATAATAATAGCTGCTGTCAAAGATATTTATATTTAAGAGGGTCTTTATGTAAAATCATTTTTTTTTTATCAGGAGTGATTTTTCTCCAGGAGAAGCCTGCCATCTCCTAGCAACCGATATGGCTATCTTTTTTAACAGACGCTGCAATAACAATGGGTGCCTAACCTTTACATGGAAGCATTTGCACATGTACAATCAGAATGCTTATGAATTCAAACTGAGTTGTTAAAGTGCTCCAAGGGAGTCGTTGGTTACCACTTTATCTGCTATGCATCTCATCTACCCAAGATTTTATAATGGCAGCCATTTTAGCTGTAGCTGAGTTCCTCCCAATGAACTCCAACACTAAATCTGTAAGTGACCCACACCTTAGCTTCCCTCTCTCAGCTATCATGGAAAACAAGGGGACTCATTTAGCTGTTAGGGTTTTATTTCCTTCTTTCTCTTTCTGATTGTGTCAATCCACTTGAAGAGCTGCAGAATCACTTTAACCTGCTAGGTAATATGAGCTAATTTCTAAGTGTAAACAATTGAGCACAAAGACCCATATCCAGAAATGGATAATTACATTTAAAGGTACGTTACTGTAAATTAAGTATCAGTGACTAAGGGTAGGCTTTTCTGCTTTCTCTGCTTGGCTGCCTTTGAGCTGTGCAGATTCAGAAGATCTGGACAAAGTGAAATTCTGGTTAACTGTGGCATACACACGCTTCTTTCAGTGATTCACATCTGCATACCTGAAGTTTGGTCTGGATCATCAACACCATGTAACACCAGGAGTGAGCTCTGTGAAAAAAAAAAATGTAGCTATCCTAAAAAGTATACATACCCCAGGAAATGTGAAATCTAGCCCCCAGTTCTCTAGAATGTGTCAACTACTACCCAAATGCTGTTCTATAACATGTTTCAGTGAGGTTTTTTCCCAGATTTCTGCTGCTTCGCAGGAATATAAACAGCTATTGGCTTGGAAAGAGGGAGCAGCAGACTGAATGTAACTGATACATGGCCTCTGTTCTTGCTCATAGGGCTGTTAATACCCACTTAATATCTTGAAAAACCCATGAAAAAAACAGGAACAGTGTCAGCAGCAAGCACGTTAGTGAGGATAGGAGCAAATGAAACAAAAAGCCATGTCATTCCCATCAACAACATGACCAAACAGATAATTTCTTATCTGTACACCTCAATGAGTAAACCAGATCCAAATCAGAGAGAAAATGAGGAGCAATTACAAGTAAATAAAATGAAACTTTTCCTTTCAAAGCTGTTCTATCAAATCCAGCTAAATGTTGAACTCCAGCTCTCCCACCCCCAAAACTAGCTTAATCCGCTATTCAGCAAATTCATCGGAAGCTATGACAAATCCCCAGAAATGATGAGAAATAGACTCTTCATTAAGCTTCAGCATCCTTCTCTGATCACAGTTCATCTTCCTCCATTCCGCTATCAATTTCATTCAAAATGACGCTTCAAATTCATAGCCTGAAAATAAACACATATTTTTTTATGTGAGGTTGACCCAAACTTTGGTTGCAAACAAAGCCATCTTACGTGTGCACTTTTTTTGATTAAAATGTCTGAATGTGGGGGAAGAAAATTAAAATTATCCATGGTGGAAGGGATTTTGCTTTATATATTATTAATGCATGCAGTTTTATTCATCTCAAACCTGTATTTTTTACAATGAATTTGCTTTGTGTTGGTTTTGCCTTTTCTCTAAGTTTCAGCTAACTGCAGATTCTTTTTGTATACATTTGGACACCAATGTTTAGTGGTTGAGAACTTTTCAGTTCCTTTTTTCAAAGCAAGATTCTAGATCCTTCCTTTAAGTCAGAATATAGAGCTTCTGTTTCTCAGTTTTGATATCTGTCTCCAGGCGTTTTGTGGTTGATTTAGTGTGGTCTCTGCTTTTGCCACAGCATTTAATGTTTTCCATTATTTGTGCTCTCCTTCATCTCCACTGATAAATAAAACTACTGTGTTTGTTTATCTGCAACTTTTGAATCACTATTTAGATGTTTTCCTATAACTTTGTGCATATGTATTATCATATCTGGATAGCTTTCATCAGAAAGTCTGTGTGCGAGGTCAGTGGAGTGCCTTGAGGATGCATCAATACACACAGGTTTTGGACCCAGCAGTTCTTACTTTTGAAGTGTTTTAACTTCAGAAGATTTTCCATGAAGTTTTGATGGAAAATATGTGTTCCAGGAAAAAAAAAAAAAAAGAATGCTGCAAAATCTTGATGCCAGGGAAGTAAATACTAGCCAGTGTTCTATGAGATTCTGATGTGTGTCATTCAAGTGCTTAACCACGAATCTTTAATTTAGTCCTACTAAGAGAGTTCATTAATTTTAGATGAATTTCATTCACGACATGAGTTGTAGAACAATAAAACTGGTGAATAATTTGCAGTGAATAATTTACTTCTAAAGTGCATTTGACAAATTTAGCCTCTTTCTATTTGTAGAATACCAACGAGTGCTGACAAGTCTCTGATTTTTAAGGATGTGAGGTAAGAAAGGATGTCCTTGGTAATGGGGAACAGCTACAACCTCCTGGGTAATGGCTCTCTGCTATTGCTGGCAACTGCATCAAATAATTCCTTTTAGAAACTTATCCAATTTGATCTTAAAAGTACTTATACTGCTATCTTACCTCTCTGGCAATTAGAAATCTTCTAATTTTGCAGTCAAATCTTACCCAAGATTACTTTTTTTTTTTGGTATCATTCTTAGGTTAACTTTGTTTTTTCAGCTTTGTCTCCTCTAGTGTATATTTGTGTCTCAAAACAAGGTTTGCTAAATTAAGCAAGCTCATGTGAATCTTTTTTCTATTCCCTGGACCATCCTAGGAACTCTTTTTTCATCTTTTCAGATTTCCTACTTTTATTATAATTTTACTTAACCCAGCTGTGTTTCCTAACTTCAAACACTGATCATGAGGAGCTGGTAAGTATCTGATAATCAACAATCACTGCTTATTGGTCTCAAGTACTATTTTTATTCATAATCTTCCTCTAAACCTTTCTTTATATTGTAGCTTACCTAAAATCTATTGAACTTATGGTATTTGGTGGGCTGAGTTCAACTCATGATAAAAGGATAGAAAATGTCCCATCGTTTTCTTTTTTGGAGGCTCAATGCTTACAAAATTACCAGACAAGTAAAATTAGGTAATATTAGAACCACTTAAAGATTTTTTTCCTGGGGTCATACATGTCTTGCCTAGAGTCATAACTCTAAAAATCATTCTGGTTTATTACGAATTTATGATGGCTAAGTCTACCTTTCTATTTCTCGTCAATCTTGTGTCTATTGAAACTTCATTTCAGTCCTTCTACATGTTCATTTTGTTATCTCCTATAAAATGGCTAGGTAGCAATAGCTGGATAAATTATTCCCAATTGATTTCAATAGAATTTTGGTTTTGCTTGTAAATTAACTTCTTTGTCCTGCTACTTGCATGTGTAGCTGGTCTATAATTAGCTGTTTCCTTTTCAGACATCCCAAGTGTCTCTAGTTGATTTCAAGTTGAGTGCAGCACCTTACAATAAATGAGGAAAGAGCTACAAAGAGGAAGTGTGATTTCTAGTGGTGAACTTGTTACTAGTGGATAACATATCAAGGTGTGGTTTGCATTTGGCATATAGGGCCACATTTGTGGTGCTCAGCCACAGACTTATGAAGTAAAGAGAGAGAAACGAGGCAGAAGGCAGTAGCGTGTGGTTCTGCTGTACAACTCCTCTTGGATCTCTGACTTGTTACTGATGTTGTCCTTGCTCTTTCTCTAGCCTGTTTACTATAGTTGCTTGCTGAACCAAGTTAGATTTTATAAATTTTGTCAAAAAGGCAAAGGTGAGAACATAATTAACTCATTTTTTCCTGTGTAATCCAACAAAAAGGTACCACTTATTATCAGTGATCGAGAAAGCTTTTGATGAAGGGAAGCTCAATTTAAAGAAAACTATTGTGCCAATAAATGCCAAAGGTCAGACTCTACAGGTGAGAAAATTGTACCTTTTTCCTAAGTAAAAGCAAAGTGAGAGCTGATACTCCTTTCCTGGCTTGGGAAATATTGCTGCACTGGAGCTCAGTATTGTCGTTGGGCGATGTACTGAGAGCTCCCCCTCCTGTTTCTTTCTACATACAAGTGCTTGCGGATCTTACACCTCTAAATCAGAAATTTCTGATGTCTTCCACTTTTTTCTTCAGCATGAGATACCAGCACAAAGAACACTTTTCAGTGTCAGTTAAGTATATTGTCACAAGCTAAAGGTGTAAGCCTGACCTAAAAAGGTGGGAAGGAGGGGATGCTGCCCAAGACTTTCAAGTACTATTCAGTTTTCCTGTGCTTAACTTTCATCTTATGGCACTAATCTTCCTTTTTCTGTTTTCTAACTGTAAGATGGAGACCATAAAATTTCATTCTGTAGGGTATTTCCCCCCCAAACTTGGCAATTTTATTTTTAAAATTTCCCATGATTTTTCAGATGGAAAAAAAAATAATTCTTGAACAACAAAATTTAAGGAATTTCCCCAGCTCAGACTCAAGAAGTACCATGGAACCTCAGGGAAAAGTAATCAGAGAACATTGAGCAGGGTCAGTCTGTGGCTATGAGGAGAAAGGACTTCAAATGGAGTTGAATCCATGTTGTATGTTTTTAGTTGTTACCATGTCCGTAATGTAGAAACTGAATGACATTTTCTGAACCATAGGTAATGACACATATTTTGCAGAAAAAGACCCAAATTTTAAAACAAAAGAAACAAATTAAATGTATCCACAACCACCTAAGACAGAGAGATGGTCTTTTCTGAAAACTTAATTTGAAGAATGAGCAGTAATATTTTTAATGAGGCTTGACATTGATATCATACAGGCTTCTAACTGAGAAACTGGAAAACGAGGGGTGGTGGTGTACATCCTCTGTAATGACTTGATTCCATTGGATACCTCACAGTTAATGAATGATTTCAAGGATCCTCAAAGGTTACTAAAGGAGAAGAATTCCTAGTAATTGTTTCAGTACTTTTTCATTTCCTTCAAACAAAAGAGGATAGAGGGCAGAAGATTCTGGAAATAACCTGCTGATAAAGTGAAGGCATGAAAGAAACAGATGCTTGCACTTAAGGAACACTGTTCACTTTTCTGTGAGGAGTGAGGGTTACGCAGTTTGAATGTCAATAGAAGGAAAATCAGGGTTACATATCTGCAGACGTGTGTAACATATTACTCGCAATAAGGCAACATAAGAATTTACAAAAATTCAAAGTGCTTTGTCCCGAGGAGAAGAATATTACCTCTTTTTGTGACAGAAAAAAAGTAAAGAAATAAGAAAGTGGAAAAAATAGTGACTACAGAGGTACCAGCACTTATGACATTTTTACTTACATAGACAGAATAAAGCTCCAACAACTGGTAAATACAACGTTTAGACATTGCCCTTAAAAACTCAAAATTAGGTTGTTATCAGAAAAATATTCTCTACCAGCTGAAATGACATTTCACCACTTCTCCTTTCTTCACTTCTGTATTTTACTTTCTTGTGTCACTTTACTTTTTCCTTCTGTTCACAAAGCTCCCTATTCTGCCTGCCTTTTGCTGTTTTCCTGCTTCTCTACATCCTCCCTCCGGCTTTGTCTTCTGAATCAAACACTTCTATTCTGTTTTCTCATAGTAAACACATTTATCGAACGAAAATGGAATTGAGGCAGAAAGAAGGAGGCTAGAGTCTCTTAATCTTCCCTGTATGTATTAGTTACTGAAGAAAATGCATAAGAATGAATTTCCAAGAAATATAATTAGGGTTAATGGTGTTTTGGATTGTCTGGTGTTTTATTTTTGAAGCATCCCTGCAATCCCTTTTCCCCCAGTGAAGTTCATCTGGAAAGCTAGTCAATTATTTCCTCATTGTGTGTAAGAAGAAGAGATTTTTTAACATTTTTTTGTCAGTAAACTTACGTGGAAGACAAAGAAATCTTGAAAAAAAGTGTTACCTTTGTCTTAGTTTTTTTGACATATGTATACTTTTAAAAGAAACTTAGATGAATCAGAGTACATCCCACCTGAGAGGTGGTCTTAATGTTATTTGTTTATATGAATTCATGTAGAGCAAGGAAGTAGTCAAGAGTCTTGCGTTTTGGGTTTTTTTTTGTTTGTTCATTTATTTTACATTTTGAAACAGGCTCTGGTTTTCCTGTTCAACCTTGCTGTACCATCTTTCATGGTCTTGCAAGAGATCAAGACAACCTTTGGAAAGTTGTGGGAATGGGTGGGTTGCAAAACAAAGTTTTGGTGACATGAGAACTCAGCAAGTTGTAGTGTGAGAGCTCAGACTGGGCGCCTGCAAACAAGCACCAATGTCTGGAAGGAAGCAGGGCCTCAGGAAGGATATAGTGAGGCTGAGGCTTGCAAAGCACATTGTGTCTAGAACTGTAACTGAGACATTTCATTGCTTTATGGTTGTTTTTTAGTTTTGTTTGCAGAAAGAAAGACTAGGATTTTTTTGCTTTGAACCCAATACTTGCGGCTGAATGGTCCATGTGAGATTCTAGCTCCTTCATTGGTGTCATATAAATGAGATCGGAGGATGCCAGTACATCCAAGGTGCTGGGGACCCTAAAATCTCACTCTTAATAATGAAGGACCTGCTGTTTAGCAACCCTATTTAAGGATAATTTTAATAGTGATTTGCACAATTAACAGATGTTCATATCCTCTGAATTGCCTGGCTTTTAAGTACATTCCCCAGAGGAAATGCTAGTATATTAACTACTATCCTCCTTCTCTTACATAGTTCACCTTTTTCCTACCACTCCAGCCTACAGTGGAGGCAGTGCCGACTCACACACAAAAAGGAGTGTTTCTGGAGCCCACTGCTGCAAGACTGCATAATCACTCATGCAATGTAGACAGCAGGGACAGGAGAATGAGGGTCCTTCAATGCCATTGTGTGTAGCATCTCCGGAGGAGTTATGGCTAAATAACAGCAGCAGCAGCTGCCAATGAAGCATCTGTATTTGGCTGAGCATTCAAATGGATGAGAAGAAGATTTTTCTCCTACTCCTTCATTAATGTAAGGAGTTATGTGTAATGTATAAAGAATCTCTGCTGATTGCTATGTACAGGTTACAGATAGGGCAGACTGTGAGAAGAAGGTAAGTTACTCTGCGAAACAAAAGGAAGAAATATTTGGAAGGTAGCTTTGAGAGGATAAGAAAAAGGGAAGGGAATGAGTGAGATCATTACCCTGGAGGTTAAAGAGTAATTTAAGAGCTCTTCCTATCATCCAGGATTAGAATGGTAAGGAGAATGCTTTTATATGTTGCTCTTAATTTGTCTTCTTTATTTTGATACATAATAATAGTCCCCAATATTGGTTACAGACTAGGCGATAAACTTCTACGGTTCTAAAAGCCACTACAGCGGTGATGTAACAACGACACTTCTTTTCAAAGCTGTGGTTTATCATTTCAAGCAAATGACTAGAAATATTGACCCTGGGTACACTGATCCTGACTCCTGGTTTCTGACAGCATGTTTATTGATCTAAGTTCCAGTATGATGGACCAGCCTCAGCTGTGCTTCACAGGGTATGGTAGCAGTACACACTTTACATTCCCTTTTACATGTCGTTTACTTCCTGAAACCTTTATGTGTGTGACATAGATTTGCATACACTTGTCAAAAATATTTTATATTTTAATTCTTATTCTTGCAGTTAGTCACTCTAAGTACGTTTAGTTACTTATGAAGTATCTCAAGTCACTTTCAGCAATCTCAAGTGACACAGATTAGCAAAACAATCTTTATGTGTTACTTAAATTCTTCATATTGAGAGTAAGGAATGGCAAAATGACACAGATTAGCAAAATAATCTTTATATGTTACTTAAACTTAAATTCTTCATATTGAGAATAAGGAATGACAGCATTAAGGCAGTTCAGTTAACTTTTGAGTACTGTTTATGTATTTTTACCATAACTATTTTTCTTATCACATGTTGCTGTAAATATAGACAGATATATATATTCTTATAAAAATAACAAACAATTTAAAATCTCTAAATTAAGCATCTAAAATAGAAAATGTTAGGTGCTTGTTATGTATTCTACATTCCCAATCCAATTCCCAGTGAAAGAAAAAAAATCGAAGAGCTTTATTAATAAATTCCATGGTAGTCCTGTATGGTGGGAACAATACATTCTTAAGCGCTCCATGCATCTGAAATTTGTCTTGATGTGGCCCATTTATTTTAATTTGGGTCTGTCAGAGGAAAAAAAGAAGTAATTAAACTTGTGACTAGCATGGAGAAACATTTTACATCCTAACACCAGCTTGATACCCAGTAGTTTCTTTATATTTCTTCCAGCTGTCAGATCAAAGTCTCTCAAGTACTATAACTCAGCCATGCTTTGATTAATTACTTCACACAACGAATTTGCAAATTATATTTCTGAAGTGATTTATGTACTTTTTAACTTCAATCACACACACTCTCCCTCTTGTTTTGTTGTTTGGGGTTTTTTTCTTTTTTTTTTTCTATTCCAATTTTTGTTCACTAATGAAGTCAGTCCACACCTTGCAAAAGTATTTTTGAAAAGTTACTGATATTATTTTGTGCTTAAACAATTAATATAAAGGGAAGATTCCAATAAAGAACAAAATTTTACCTGTACAGTGCAATTAAACTGAACTATAAGAATAATTTAAATTGCAGCCACCCACCAACATTCCTAGTCAAGTTTTCACCCTCAGTGCTTTGTACAAATACATGATTTTCTTCCCTAAAAATTCTCAGCTGCAGGTTTTGTCTAGGCTGGGGATTTGTTCAAGATGGGGCTACTGGAGTAGCTGAGCTAAGGCAACCTTTAAAATACATGTTCAAACCAAACATTTGGTTACTGTAGTTAGACATTGGTAAATAGTATTTAGGGAAGTAATAACTCGCCTGCACCAGCGATGTGCTTGTCTGGGCAAAGTTTAATATTTACATTTGTGGTTTCATTGTACAATCTCACATGGTGTACTGCTGTTCATGCTTGATCCATTTTCATTACATAGTGGTATCTAATCTCTGCTGGTATTTGTGTTTACATATGTAAATATCCATGCCTTCCTTATGACTTGATCTGACAAGCTTCTGAAAGAGTACCATGAGATTATTCCTCTCATTAGCTCTATCTGATATCCTTAGCTCTGAATGTTTGAACAAGGCTCCCATTCACATCCTTTAGAAGTCATTTTCATCTAGATGCTTCTTTGGTTTTTTATTCAGGCATGAACCTAACAAGGACATGTGGGTAGAGGTAAAGTAGTGGGGTCCTAATTGCAGCTGTATGACTAGGATGCTGTCACAAATACTTCTGTAACTTCTCATAATGCAGTGTAATTGTTTTGTCCATCCATATAAGAAAACACAATGAAAGAAACGGATTGAAATCTGGCAGATTTGAACTATTTAGTCCCTGACTTCCTTTTGAAGTGTGCTAATAGGTCTTTGTGAGACACTACTTACCTATTATTTGGAGGGTAGTTCACTTTGAAAGCCTCTCATTATAGGAAAAAATGGACAAGACTTCAATAAATTTGACACTCCTGGCAAGATTTGCACTCTCGAACACCCCAAATGCCCTCGCATGATGCCCCAGGACCTGCACCACCTTCCACAGTATGTGACACACCACTGCTGTGTTAGTGCACTGCAGCGTTGATCTCAAAATATTTTGAACTCTTTGAACTGGAAAAAAACCCATGCACACACAAAATATTGTCTAGGGCTACGAAAACAGGGCAAAGAGGAGACATGTAGAAAATTAAAATCCCTTAACTAGTATGACTAGTACTTGAATAGACACACCTCTTAAAGACTGCTTAATTTGGTCACTAAAACGTAAGCAGAGGTATTGTAGCTTCTTTAATTTAAGTCTTACCATGGTCTCATTTAATATATTGTTCATGGCACTCATCAAACTTTATTTTAACATTAATGTGGGCTCATCCTGTGTGCAGCTGCACAATGTCATTATAAGACAGGGCATAACATTGCCTCAATTTTTTTAAAATAGCAAATCCAGCTGACTCAGACTGAATACTCATGGTCATGAAAACAAGCCTACAAGTGCAATATGTTTTCCCATCACTCCCCCGAAGGGTGCAAAAAGTACAGAACACAAGATTGTTTCTATTGCTCAGTCTCAAACCAACACAGGAGAATGTCAGCAAGCTGAGTGTCAGCTTTTCACGAAATAGTGGGAGTCGTAGAAGGGGCTCTCAAAAAATGGATAGCTTTATTTTTACAGAGGGGTCAATATAAAACCTTCACTTTATGAGAAGAAAATTAGTGTCTCCATCTCTGAGATGAAGCACAAGAAATCAAAGGATCTAGCATAGTAATAAGGCATTTTAGAATGTTTATTATCAGGATATCAAGGTTTCTTGTGCATTCAAGCAGGACATCCATATGTGATGTTGTTTGGCCATGTAACAAATATGTGTAAAGACTACTGTCATTGTGGAATAAATCAAAATAAGTAATACACTCCTGGGAAGACCTCATATTTCTTAAAGTAGACTTAATTAATCTTTTGTTTATTTTTCTCCCTGTGTATACCTCTCTTTGATTATCTTTGTAAAGGATCTGCTGGGAAACATGAAATGTGCTTCCTTATGCATAAAAATCAAAAGGTGCAAAAGTAATTATTTCTTTGTATCTGCTATTACTTCTTTGTGCATAAGTTCTTCCCTTGCTTGTTAAATATTGTCAGATCTACCTAAATGTAATTTATTTCCTCATCCTACTGATACCAGTAGCACAATAGCACATTTTACAATAGCTTGCAATTCAGAATTTCATGGAATTTATGTTGTTCTCCCCTTTCAGTTTGTAAGTTTTTTCTTTAAAAAGGAAATACTCTTAAAAAATTGAAACTCAGGCAATAAGCTAATAGCCTCAGATCTTCATATCTAATTCATAGTGATGTTTGATCTAGAAAAATAAAAGAATAGTGGCAGAAAAATAATTGATGTGGCCTATCATATTACAAAGTAAGGAATTATTGTTCCTTATATTGACATTTAAGCTGACATTAAGACTGAATTCAAAGAATATGTGTGTTGTCAGTTGTACCAGTTACAGTCCTTTTCCTGCAAAAGTGTTGTTAGCTCAGATTTTACATATCCTGGTTTGTGTCTTGTCTGTAACATGTAAATTCATATGTTAAATTCATATGTAAACCTCTTAAGACTGATTCCTTGATGGTGAGATTTTATTTTTTTAATAATTTTCAACATATAAATATAAAATCTTGCATCAGTCTTCTTCAAACTGGAGTGTGTTAAAACCAGATTAGAACTAGCCAGCTCAAACATATAATAACAATATGTTGAATGAATAGATGTTTATCCTCCTCAATAAAGTTTTATTTCTTATCTTCCCATCAGAAGAAAGTGTGATGGGGTACCTATTATCCTAGATTTCTTTTTTTTTTTTTTTTTTTAATAAAAGCAGAGAATTTTTCTTTTGAAACCTCACCTAGTTGGGAAGGAGAGACCAGTTAAAGCAGTTTCTTTTTTTTTTACCTTTCCAACACCCCTATCTTGCCACCTGATTGTCTGTAGGAGCAAATCAGTAGGATGGAGAATTAAAACAAATTTCTTTATTTCAATAGCAACATCCAAACAAGAAGTGACTTACACACTTTTGCCAGCACCTGAAACCTGATATATAAGGGAAATAATCTGTTTTACATACAAGCGCTTTCAATTGGTTTAAATTGGCATGGTGCTGATGAAAGATTTTGTGCTGGTTTAGACAAGCTGAGGATTTGACTCTTCTCTGAAAGAAGAAGAAGGAACTTAAAACTCAAAACCAGGAGCATGCACTTATTTGTGCTGAATGTATTTTTTTATAATGAGTTTCCAAAATCCTGAAGAAAGGTTTTCTGGCTGCCCCCACCCCGCCCCCAGCCTTAAGTGCACTTGAATACCAGCGGAAAAAGTCTCAGGCTGTGACAGAGGAAGCTACTTACTGACAAAACAACTCTTCTCTGAAGGACCAGAGAAAATAACCCTGAAACATCTGGTTTCCGTTTAGACCGGAAGACCAGAAAAGTTGCCTTCCACTTAATTTCGGCATTTGGGATATGCAAAACATCTATTTTTGTCTCATTTGCAAAAGAGGAGAAGCTGCTGTCACCATACTGCCTGTCACTCCGCTTGTTCTCATTTTTCTCTTCTTATTAACTCTGGAACACACTGGCCAACTTCCAAATTAGACAGAGAGGTAGGTGTATGAAAGATACAGGCTTCTCACGTGGCTCTCAAAAATAGTAGCCAAGTAGAGAACATACTTAATGTCCTCAGTGAGCATACGGGGCATGATCTCAGACAAAGATCAGAGAACCTGGACAAGTATGTTATGAATGTCTTAACAGGAGAGGGGAAAAAGAAAACAAAGCAAACCAAAATCTTCCTAGTCAATGTTTGTAATTTTTTCAGAGCTCAAGAAACTTACATATAATGTTACTCAAGTGCTGACAGACTGGTCCTCTGATGCCTACTGAGGCACAAACACTGACTCGAGTTTTCCCCACAGGACATACAGGTGTCTTTCTGCTTCATGGACTACCCAATATATTAAAAATATACATAAAACTTAAGTTGCTGCTTTGTTTTAATTCAATTTGAACAGAGAAGAGTGACATGATACAAATCTTTTGGAAATATGATGTTTGGGGTCTGGAGTCTCCCATTTAGATCAAAAGGTAGGTGTGGGTCAAAATCAGAGAGGTTCTGTCCATTTGAATGTTTTCAAAAAATGTCTGTTTCCGGATTTCTTAATTTCTTTGTTTAGCAATTTAACTACTTGTCTTTATTCAAATCACTTCCTAAAGCATTTTCTCTGTGTTGTCTTCTGACATTTAAACCACAACATAAAATGAATGAGATATGCATATTTATAAACTATTTCAAAGCATATAAGCACTGATTGAACTGTTGCAGCCTTCCATGTAAGCATATCGTTGCATATGATGAGGGACATTAGGCTAAAACCTATTATCCTCCCATTTTTGACAGATACTACACAGGGCTCTGGACATGAACTGCATGATTAAACTGAAACTTCATGGGCTCTCGGTGGGGAAAGGCAGAGTAACATTAGACTGGAACAAAAATTTGTTTCTTACTGCATTATTAGTCCTTTCCCAAGCTGTGGATGGGTTGGTTTGTTTTTTTCCTGAAATTAATACAGCTCACTTGAGCAATGCTGTTCATGTTTTTCAGCCCTGCTGTTTTTATTGATACTTCCTTACTCCACTAATCTGGCACTTTTTTGGCAACCTTAGGCAAAATTGAGGCATTAATGTAAGAACTCGCTACTGACTGGACCCAAAGGAGCAGACTCCCCTCTGCATACCTGTTGCTCTGTGTATCAAGAGTGGCAGTTGGCTTTGGGCACCTTTTTCGCTCCTCTGCTGCAGACCCAGAGCCCACACGTTCCCAATGCAGTGGCAGAGGGTTCAAGCATTCTGTACAGATCAGAGAAAAAGCAGAATGAGGCGATCTCTATGCATCTGCAGTCCCTTAGCATGGGCTTGCTGTCTTCCCTGATCTAGCCTGAGGTATGTAGTCTTGCTGTATGATCTTATCATAGAATCATAGAGCTGTAGGATCACAGAATGGTTTGGATTGGAAAGGACCTTAAAGATCATCTAGTTCCAACTGCCCTGCCATGGGGAGGAAACACCTCCCATTAGATCAGGTTTCTCAATGTCTCATCCAACCTGGCCTTGAACCCATTCAGGAAGGGGACATCCATGACTTCTCTGGGCACCTGTTCCAGTGCCTCACTATCTTCACAGCAAAGCATTTCTCCCTAATACCCCATCTAAATCTACTCTCTTTCACCTTAAAACCATTACCCCTCATCCTATTACTACACTCCCTGATAAAGAGTCCCTCCACATCTCTCCTTTAGGCCTTCTTTAGGTACTGGAAAGCTGCTATGAGGTCTCCTTGGAGCCTTCTCTTCTTCAGGCTAAACAAGCCCAACTCTCTCAGCTTGTCCTCATATGGGAGGTGCCTCAGCCTTCTGATTATCTTTGTGGCCCTCTTTTGGAGTCACTCTAACAGATCTATGTATTTCCTGTGCCAAGGACTCCAGAACTGAATACACTACTCTAGGTGAGAGCAAAGAGGGAGAATCACCTCCCTCAACCTGCTGCCCACACTTCTTTTGATGCAGCCCAGGATACAGTTGAATTTCCAGGCTGCAAACACACATTGCAGGATCATGTTGAACTTATCCCATAGCACCCCCAAGTCCTTCTCTTCACAGCTACTCTCAACCCAAAGTGTATTTGAGCTGGGGACTGCCTCAGCCCAGGTGCAGGACCTTCCAGAATGTGATATGACTTCCATTCCCTCAATTGTATTGGGATACCACCTCTCTTTTTTTTTTTAATGAAAATTTTAAATTCTGGGCAAATCTGTGGGCAAGACACCTTTCTCTTTTCTCTGTTTTGGATCCTGTCTCCCTACACATTCTTCTAGAGTTCTGAGGACACAAACAGCCCGATACCTTGCCATCCCTGACTTTTCATTCCTCCCATACATCACTCCCCATCTTTCTCTACTGCAGTTGTTTAAGAGGCAGAGGAAACAGCAGATTAAGATAAAGGAGAAAAGAAATTTTTGTGTGTGAAAGGGGATTTTTTTGTTTCTGTTTTGGTTTTTTGTTTTTTCAAATCTAGATCATTCCCTGATCTCGCTTGCTGCGCTCAGCTGAAGGGACAGACTGGTGGCAGTTGTATGGTGGGGAAGCAAAGAGACATTTAAATCTGCCCTACCTTTGAGAGGCATGTAACCACAGCATTATTGGAGGCCACTGAGCACTGTGTGCCTACACTTGTTGAATCTACTGAATTTACTTGTATTTTGTATACAATTTATCCTTTTTGGTTGTGGACATTCTTAATCTGTCCCTTATTAATCTGTCCCTTATTCTACAAATGCCTCAGATTGGGAAAATTTTTATACAACACTCAGCAAACTGTGACTGCTCAGAAGATAATTGCAATTGTTTTTTCCATTATCTATTAATTGTTAAGCTCCTCCATGACATCAACTTTGTTGTTCGTGATGGACTAAAATGGGAGGAATGAGTGAAATTTCCTGTGTATGGATAATAAATATCTGCTTTGAAGGAAGGCCTTCATATTCAGATCCTGCCCCTTCTGTTAAACACTCCCCCTGGTATACCATTATGTTAAACCAATAAAGAGGAAAACGGCATTCCACGCGCATGTGAGCTAATAACAACTGGCATGCAGAACATAAACACCACAGTGGGTCACACTAAGGCAGACTGGCAAGCTGCTGTGCTGGCTTAGTTTCCAAATGCCTGAAGATAATTGCCCCTGTATATCCATGCAAAACTTACAAAGAAAAAAATAAGATTATCCCAGGCATGAAACTAGCTGGAAAATTACTCAGCAGTGTTATTGAAAACTCATTTTACCTGCTGTGATATTTAGCTGATACGATTAGCGACATTAAGATGGAGACTTCTGCTAACATTTGGAAATATCCTCCAGTATCTAATCATGGTGGAACATTTATTTTTTTCTGCAACTTACCTGCAATTTTTGCCTGCACAAAATCTCTTAAACATCCACCTCTACTTTCTTATATCACTGGTGTCAAATTCAGTACTGGTTCTTGAGTAATATATAGTTCAGAACCTCTACACTCAGTGAGAATGTTAAGAACAGTAAGAGGGGCATTATTTCAATAATTAATTACTTGGAGCAAAGGTGAAAACATTTTAAAAATTATTTA
Source organism: Coccyzus lansbergi (assembly GCA_033558105.1). NCBI lineage: Eukaryota > Metazoa > Chordata > Aves > Cuculiformes > Coccyzidae > Coccyzus > Coccyzus lansbergi. The sequence continues at coordinate 1,234,997 of JAUMJK010000056.1, read as the reverse complement.
CAATAGATTTGCATGAGCAAAATATTATTTTCATTCTGAGCTCATTTTCAGGCTTTTGCATAGGTGAAGTTCCTTCTATTTATATGGATATATTTCAAGAAGTTGAAATGCTAATGCCTGCTTTTAATAAGATATTTTCCCCTTTCTTGAAACTATTTCCTTACACTTTGATCCCCACTGATCATACCATCTCCCTGCTTAATTTGTTAATTACTCCTCCCTCTTTCTTACAAAGTCTATAATAATATAAATGATTATAATAAAATAATATCATGTAACTATAGCACCTGGGGCCTGCAGCCGTGACAAAGACCTCATGTGGTGAGGTCTTTAAAAAAAACCACAGAACTGGAAATTAGTTTTCCCTTTCACAATTTCTCAAGAGAGTATGATATGAGACAGATAATACACTCTTATGGGTAGACTGTAAGAGAACAATGATATCAAATAAAGCATGTATGTATAAAGATCAAGCTGCCTCTGAATAAGGTAGTGTCCGCTTTGGTAATTTAAATACTATCGCATCTACTAACTGGAAAATCATGGGAGTTAAAAAGCCTTTTTGTAAAGTGTATTAGAAATCAACCATATAACATGTAAAAGCTTGTGAATTTATTTTGTGGAAGGCAGAAACTTTTCAAGACTATTGGTCTGTTTGTAGGAAACCTAGTAATTGCTAGGGAATGGTTCAACTAAGGCACCCAAAGTCTTGGGTGGGAATGAGGTCCACAGGCTTTTTGTACAAAAGCATGGAGAAAGTTAGGCATCTTGGAATAGAGGGAGCGAGATACCTGAGGTCAGTAGAGAGGTGTAAGTATGCCTAAGTCTAACCAGTTGGAAGACTGATCCCGGATCTCAATCACTGTTTTTCTCACTTGCGGTTTCTAGAGATGCTCCTCTTCATGTGTAATCTGCAGCCCAGAATGCGAGCTCTGTTCGGGAGGCAGAAATATACAACATTTTAAAAAGGAGTGGTTCATTTTGCTTATTATTTTTAACAGGCCTTCAAGACCTGCCTCTCTGTCAATGTGTATCTATCCACATGTTTAAGTAAACATTTGGTTCTAGGGACCAGAATTCAGATCTCCCCTTGCAAATCAAGTGCTCCAACTATGAGGCTACAGCAGGCATTCATCTGTTGTTCTTTTCTTTCATAGATACATAGAATCATAGAAAAACTTCATTGAGAAGGGGCTTTCTGAGTTCATCATCTCCAAGTCCTTGCACAAACGAAATTCAGTTAGATCAGGTTGCTGGGAGACTTGTCCAGTGAATTTTTTAGTATCTCCTAAGGTAGTGATTCCACAGACTTCCCGGGCAACCTTCTCGGGTGTCAGATCATCTCCATGGTACATTTTTTACTCCTTAAAGCTTAAGTTAATTCCCTGTTTTCCAGCTTGTGATCATTGTTTCTCATGCCATCAATGCATGAGATTTTCAGTGCTCTTCCCATGGGAATAGCCTGTATCTGTTATCTTTGCATCCTCCCACTTGGCTGCTGCGGAGAGCAGTATGATTTCCTCTTCCCCTTCTCTCAAGGCTAAACAAACCCAGCTCTCTTGACCTCTTCTCATATGCCATGTACTCATCTTTCTGCCTCTCATTTGGACTTCAGTTTCTCTCTATCTTTCTTGCAGGGGAATGCCTAAAAGTGGAGAATGCAGATGCAACAGTGCCAGATAAAAGGAAATCAACACTTTGTTTGACCTGCTAGCTACAATTAACTATTGTGCACTGTGGCACCACTTCAGCAGGTTTAATTTGAGAGCATTGTTATTTTGAAAACTTTATATCCTGGTGGTTATGGCATTCTCTAGGTGCGATGATGTGGATTTTCTTTGGTTCAATAACAGAATCTATTTTTTGCATTCTGACTGAATGGAAAAATCATTAGCTTTTCTCTTAAAGGGAAGCAGCACAATTTTTGTGGGTCCTAAAGCTATGTGTGGATGCTAGGTAAGCTCTGAGAATGTATATTTAATCATAATGTCGAAACAGACAGAGAAGCATCTGATATCTTTATGCTGATGTGGTTGAGTGAAGAGGAGTGTATCTGTTGACGTAGTCCTGTGAAAGCAGAGATACTTCTGTGCATTGTGGGCTACATAAACTCCATGGACATACCAAAGGAGTTTATGTAGCTCCAGGATTAGGCAGCAGCTGGAGAAAGACTTTTCAGAATGCTACACCTTTCACATATATACCTAAATTCTTCTTAAATCATATATTTGAGATTCTTCTGCTTTCAACTTGTATTGGAATAGAGTTAAGTAAGAAAAATATAGTATTTAATGTAAGCTTCCCAACAGCTTTTAGGTGATCTTAAGTAGCAGCTTCCCAAGAGCTTCTGGATAGTATGCCTTTTCAGGCTGAGTTTCCACTTTCTACGTGGAACTGATGTATCTGTACCTGCTGAAGCAATATGCTGTTGCCAAATAGTTGCAGGAGAAAAAGAGAGCGAAAAGGAGGACTACTTCCTTCTTTGCAGTCCCCTTCCTTCAGAGCTGGGATGTTGTTTGGCATGTGAAGAGCCAGAGATAGGGTTAAAAAAGAGAGCAATGGTGCCATAGGGTGGGGAGCCTGCTAAGCCTTGAAAAACTACCACTTGCAGAACAGGTGTTTAGAGGGGTGGTTGTGCCACGCAGTCTAGGCTAGCTTAGTCTGGCCACACTGCTCTGACAGCTAACGTGACAAGTCAAGTGACCTCTTTCAGCACAGACCAGGATTTTAGCGGTCCCACAGTCTTCCTCTCAGTCAAACTCTCTCACGGGTACGGTTGATTTTCCTTTGGAATAAAACAGCATTGACTTAGTAACACACTTTTAATTTACCTAAGACTTTATCAATGTTATCAGCTGGATCTTAAAACAAATGCATGTTTTTGTATGAAATTGCATATTATTTAGTCCTTTATCTCCACTCTGCGGAACAGTACTGACTAAACAGAAACACTGGACAAGAGTACATGAGACTCCAGATGCTTATTTGCTGCTTTTTCATGTTACTGTCTGAGAAGATTTGAAGGGTGGACCTCCTCTTTTCCCTCTGCTTCAACTACAGGCAGGAAAGTGCTTCAGCAGTAAGTCACGTTTCTCTTGTTTATTCTCATCAAGACCTTTCTGTTGCGTAATTCTTTTGTTTTCCACTGTTGTAATCTCTGATGCACACGGATGCCAGACAATGTAGATGACCCATGTGGGATACATGAGGTTCTCTGTCAAGATATTGTTGTCCCTCACTGGCTGGGATCCAGGTTTAGTACTAAGCAGAAAAAAAGAAAAAAAAAGAACAATGGAGATAAATTTAGATGCTGTTGGGAAAAAGAATCCAGCACACTGTCCATCCCAGCCCTTTGAAGCAATGCCCACAAAGCAGTTTCCTTTGACTTTCTCAGGGATTCCCACATTCTCAGAGTGACTTATGCAACCAAAGCAGACACCACCTGACTAACATTTGGCTAACCCTTTGCAGTGTCATTGTAGTGCAAGCTATGAAACAAATCTTGGTGTTGTAACTTAGAGACTTACTGCGTGCGCATTGAACCCAACTGGAAACAGCTGGAGTGTTGATGTTGGTACCAGAGGCATCAAGGCAAATAGGACCCCTGCTTGCACTGACTTCACTGCAGGGCATTATTGGCAGTGCTCTCCAACCAACGGTGCTCCCTAGGTCTAAAATTAATTTTGCTAGTACAAGAGCCTCCACTAAGACTGAAAATCTCCCAATAGCTAAGTAGCTATTACACTATAATATAGTATATTACCACAGTAGTATAATACTATTAATCAGTATCTTTGTATACCTATTTATTATCTTGATTAATAGTTTAGTTACATAATTATCTTTCAAAGGCCCCATTGAGATGTTATTAGTTAAACTGATCACTATGTCCAGTTCTGGAATACTCATGTTTCTATACATGCTTGCACTAAACAAGCTCCTTCAGCCATATTCTGGGAGGACCTGGCCTTCTCCATACTTCGTTCTTTATATTTTTCTTGAATATATTTTTCTTTTCTTTGAGGGTTCTTTCCCTGTATTTGAAGATTCATATTCAGTTACTGATGAAATGCTTTTCTTTGGAAAGAAATGTCTGTGTAAAATATGTTTTTGAGTGGTATATATCCATTCTCTATTTGGGCATATAATATGGGCACCTTAAGTAATGGAAATGCATGTTCCTTTTTTATTGTATACTTATAAAAGTTATACCGAAGTAATGTAATTCTGTGTAGGTAAACCTATACTTAAAAACAGCATTAAGTGCCTTAACTTACTGGCAAAAAATAAAAGGGAAAATTTCAATTTGTCGTTCAGATACTCAAAGTCTTGCTAAAGAGTAGTGAGGAATATTAGGCTGATTTGAGACCATGTCTGATGCCATAACTATGAATATAATGAATTTAGATACTGGCAGACTACAAATACTTTACTTTTTCTGTTAATTACATTGTTTTACAACATGGAAGTGTAATTTACATTTACACAGCGATTCTTATCCAAGAGGATGCCATGACAATTTTGATTTGCAGACAGTGGTAGCCCAAAGTAATGTTTAGCAATGCAGTGCAGGATTTTAATTTGTTTTCACTTTTAAAAGTTGTAGAATGTTGTTTGGGGTCACAACTTGTGAGTTTTTATTAGGTTTCTTTGTTCTAAAATGATAGATTTTCTTTTACAAGATAAGTGTCACTTTCATTTTAACATCCTGTAATTGAAATACTTACTTTTTTTAATTTCAAAATGTTAGTATTCAGTTTATTTTAGATTTTAAAAATTAAACTGCTCTGTTTAATGTAAAAAAACCGTGCAGTTGCAAATTATTTTATCTTTTAATTTTGTTAAAAATATATAAAAAATAAATTATAAGTAGGTCACAAACTTTCTGATTTAACCACAAACAAAAAAATTTCAATGTGCTCCTACTGGTCTTTGTTCTTTAATACAGAATTTCTATATAGGTAAAACCATCTTTGGGTTGAAATTTACGTGATGTGATTTAGGGTTTTTTTGGATTTGAAGGCTGGTAGTATTTTTCTATTACTCTCATTCTGATGTCAAATCATGTCAAAAAATTTTCCATCATTTAATGGAAAAAGATTGGGGTGGAGAGTTAAAGTGAAGAGATTGAATAGCATCCCACTTGGAAAATGAATCCATGCCTATCAGAAAGGGTTTAACTGGAACTCCAAGCTGGCACGCTGTCTCAGCATACACCAATCTTCAAGGATTTCAGCAGTACCACAAGACCCATGAGATGATTTGGTGCGTAATTTGTTGAAATTTGAAAGCTTTTCCTGTGCAGATGTTTCAGTTGACTATAATAACTCTTTGACCTTAACCGTGGTAAATAGGTATTGTATGTGTTCCTAATCAGTGTGCGTCTATGTTGTTTTCATTTTATTTTTAACTTGAATGCCTGTCATTTAACACAAACCTATGCCTTTAAAAGTAACAAACCTTATTAATCTACTTAAAGGCTTAACCATCTATAAAAATGTTCTATGCAAATTGGACTTTTTCCCTTCTTCAATCACCACAGCCAAGCACATAAAGCTCAGGGAAATTTATGCATTTTGACCATCTCTAAATTGTTAGAGGCCAAACCAATTTAAATAGCAATCAGTGACCAAGAACACCCTTTGCTCTCTGAAAGTTTTTTTCCCTTGGTATTCTAATTATTTAATTCAAGCTTGTTACGTTCAGCTCTGCTGGATGCTCTGCAGTCTGCATTCATTCTGCCTTGTTTAATTTGCCTTTTTCCTCTGCTATTAGATTGCTAGCTCTCAAAATGAGAACAGGGCACTAACTCCACTGCACAGTATGAGCAGAAGCTATTTCTTAAACTGTTAAAAAAATAGGGTGATTCTTTGTATTTGGCATTTGAGACAGAGTTTTTGTGCCTAGTTTAATTGCTTTTCAGGCTGGGATCATTATCGCTGTTTTCCCACTTGTAAGACTGGACTCCTCCCATTTTATAAAGTATTTAGAGGTCTTAAAAACCCCAGCTCAACATGTAATCTTTTATTATATCCATTTTTCACTGACATCAGTGGAGTTTGTCACTGTGGAGTTCATGAGATCTCTGGATATGATCACAGTGGAAGTGAGAAGGAACTCCAAACACATCTGAAGATTATTTTCAGAAGTGGTATCTCACAGTAGGATGGAGAGACAAACATTATTCTGAAAATCTGTAACAAACCCATCTCACTGAAATACAGTATTTCTCCAAAGTTTTTAATAGTCTGTCATTTTGGAACTTGCATAGGTTTATATCCTCACCATAACATTTATTCTGTTGGAAAAGCTGACAGGGGAATTTAACACTGGTGCCATTATTACTAACAATTTAATTATGCAAGATCCAGTCCCTGAAGTCACTGGGAAGAGGTAAAAAAATCTACTACTGAGAAGGTTTTTTTATGTCTGTGTCACTCATGAGGTAAATGGTGTTATAGCTTCTATATGCAAAAGATGCATCTTTTATGGCAAGATAGGTCTTCTGATGTCTTCAAGTGTCTTGAACTCATTACAGCTTTTGACTTGTTCCAGCCTTCAGATTAAAATGGTTCAGGTTACATCACTTTAAACTGCACAAAGGGTCAAGAGACCATATAATTTCAATGAGGCCACAGTTCATTTGCTTTGGCTCAGGAAAGCCAGAGGATGAAATACATATTAATAGTCACAGTTTGAAAGAATGATTGCAGCCTTCCTATGACAATGAAGTGAAACATTTCACATGTGATGCAGCGAAACAGTCACTGGATTTTTGCCAGTTTGAAGGAGATAGGGAGAGAGAATGAATAAAAAAATTATAATTAAAAGATGCACCTGGTACCTAGTGCTTTTTTTTTTTAATTTTTCATTATGGGGAGAAGCAATATTTGCTTTTTGCTTCATGGAGTTGAAATCAGTCCATTAAGAGGGTGAGAGAAAAGATTAATAAGTAAATTCAGCATGCTGACTCCTTCATGTAGTTAATATGCCTAATCTTACCTACGTGATGAGCTGCATTTACACTGACAATGAGTGGAGAAAGAGGAAGAGAGGTTAAATATGTGGTTAGGGGAACAAAGTTAATGAAAGCATATTACAGGATTTTACAAAAACTATATATTACTGTTCGTTTAATTTAGTCCTTGGGACAATTACATCCCTGGTGTAATCTCATTAAGTTAATGAGATCACATCAGGGATGAATTTGGCTCTTGTATGAGAAGTTTTAAAATGGTGGTTATCATAATTTTCTTATTTGCTTAGAATGAAAATGAGCTTTGGAAGCCTGAGAAAAGAGTATTTTTGGGATGATGGAGACCAGTGAGATAGGGAGGATGCAGTGTAGAATATTGAGCTCATTAATTTTTATCTCTCATTGTCCTTGTCCAAATCATTATTTAAAGTTTATTTATTAGCTTTGCACTTCCACATGTGGAGTAACTGTTGCCAGCTGAAATCCAGAGTCTGAAAGATGTAAGGCACCTACCTCTCCCTAAAAAGTGCCCAGGTTCACTTTGAGTCATGACTGACACTCTCAAAGTCATCCTCAGCTGCGTTGATCCACTTCAATACCTTGTCAACTTAAGTTGACTTAAGGTAATGCTCCAGCATCTAAGTATACATAGCTTGGATGTCTCCTTCAATAACGACTGCGCCTGCTGACCATGCCACAGTAAGTTTCTTTACTTACGCAAAAGCTTCCCAGGCTCCAAATTATGGCTACTCAAATCTACCCCTGTCTCCTGTGAGCCTGATGCATAAAACATACACAACATATTCATTACTCGATGATCTTGGAGGTCTTTTCCCACCGAGTGATTCTGTGATTCTTTTTCATCCTCATTCTTCTGCTGATTTCTGTGGGTTTTGTCCCTGACAGTAGCATACTAAAGTAGCAAGCTGTTTTCAAGTCCTTTCCTTTGATAACATGACTTCAAACTGAACTTTGTGAAACTTCAGCTGTCAAGCTGTTGGAGTTTTATTTCATGGAAGTGATGAGGCAGTCATTGGAGCTGAGACTTGCACCAACATCTTGGGCATGTGTCTTACGCACTGTTGGACAGCAGCTCCTTTTGACTGTGGTCCAGTGAGCAAAATGGAATTCCTCTAAGTGGTAGGGTGACATGGACCAGTAACGTAATGTACAGTAACCAGCTGCTAAGGGTAATCTTTTATAAAGTGAGTTCAGATTACCATGTCTGTGAAGTTACAGAAGACTTTTTAGATTCAAACGTCTTAAAGCACAAGTGAATCATCCAAGAATTCATATACTTGATAGCTTCTCTGGGTTTCTGTGTTTTTTCACTGACAGGAAAAACTAGACATCAATGCCCTCAGAGTAAATTCATGCCTAACAATATGTCTCACTGCAGAGAAACATCCATCCAGTGCTTCACATGGACCATGTCACTGTGACAGGGACATAAGCATTGACTCTGAATATTTGCATTGAATATATCTGAATATAAGCATTGAATCTTTGTTAAATTGTGCACAATCCTGCTTAGCTTGTTTTTGAGGTATCTGACTATTCCCACATTTAAGGGAAAAAAGAATATGGCCGCAGTGTAGCAATTCTCCAGTTATCTCTGTTTGACAGAACCAACAAGCAATCCAGAGATATCTGAGAGTTATGCCAGCAAATCAAATCTGCCATATTTCATTAGGGTTACCTCGGTAATATTCCATATGAAACGAATTACACTTCTATGAAGTTTATCCTAAAATCTAAACAGTAATAATCCTTCAACATTTTTAATTACCTTATATTACTCTTATTTATCAATAAATGTGGGAATGGTAAAAAAATCTCTGTAGATATTTTTTCTGACATTTTCCCTTAAATATTACTGGAATTTTCCATCTAAGATATAATAATATTATTTCCTTTCAGCCTACCTTCTTGTTCTACTCCAGCAGACTCACAATGAACATGTTCTCTGAATGCACACCCAGCTGCACTTTCCTCTTATTACTTGTGACAATCTTCAGAGTACACAGGAGACATTTATTTTTTTTTCACTGACCTTATTCTTTATTCATCATGACAATGACACAATGCTCAAGACCTTAATGATCTTATGCAATTTCATCTTTGCTATCAATAATTGTCCAGAAATATATATTCCTCTCTCTTTCCCCTTTATTTCCTTCCTAACGTGCTTTTGAAATTTTCAACAAGATATGTAAATGTGTCATTTTTCTAATTATTTTGATTGTTTTACATGGTATCATAATTATGTAATGTTAATTTCTGTTTCAATCTAAAACCTCTGCTATAGTAGTGATGGAGCTTAGGTTATACAATCTCATTCTTCTCTTCAGCTGGATTTTGATCTTAAGTGAAGATGGTTAATCTTTGGAAAGTCTGTTCTTTGGAAAAATCTGAGATTTAATATATTTTTTTTTTTTACTATCAGGATCAACTGAAATTTTTACCAAATAAGGGGAGACTGATGGATATGTTCTGCCTAGAGACCTCAGAAATATTGTTCTCTGATTCAAACTTGGTATTTTTTAATTCCACTTATGACTAAAAATAAAAAAAAATCATTACAAATGAATAACTATTCTGACATTATCAATATTTTCTATCAGATTTTTTTAAACAAAACAGTCTGTAAACCAGGATATTTCCTTACTATTTTTTCCCTGTAAATGAAACAACATTTTCTAACATAAGAACATAATTGCTGGAATCTCTTTACTCTACAGTGGAGCTGATTAAGGTCTTGTAAGGTGTAGAATTCAGCTGAAATCAAAGAGGAGCCTAATCCATTCAGGAGGCACCTTGGCCTCAGGGAAGATTCAGGAGGGAGAGAGCAAGGAAAACTTGGTGCTGCTTTAAAGGCAGGAAGGCTCCTTCCTGGATGGAGCATGTAGGGCTGCTTGGGACCCAAGGGCTGCCTTATTTGCTCTTCCCGATCACTATATCAGGTTTAAGGAACTTAAGTAAAACAAACAAACAGAAAAAGAGGTAAAAGGGCATTCTTGGTGCTCAGATAGTGATGAGAAAGGGAAAAGCATGCAATTGCAAGCCTGAGAGAGATATATGGTTACCAAAGGTGGAGATAAACAAAAAGGTTGAGTGAAATTTGTGCTTGTATGAAATGCATTTCTCCATTTTTTTTCTCTTTTAACAAAGAGAGGGGCCGGGGAACTGTGAGTATGAGAACATTTTATTTTGTGTTACTCAATTCAAGAGCCTCTGTGAGTTTCATTTCTTACTATAATAGATGCTTCATTTTGAACGTCTTAACATTACGAGGCTCTTGGAGCAAATGAATGAACTCTGCTGTCATTCCGAGCACATCACTTTTATATCTCCTTGTCAGATGGTTACAGTTATTAACAGCAGCATTTAAAATTCACTTTCTTCTTCGAAGAAAGGCCCAACTATAAGATAGAACAAATTACAAGTAGCATGTAGAGTGCAGCAGTGTTAAAACTGCTGTCAGCATCCCAGCGTGGCCATATGTCTGACATAAAGTACACAAAAGAAAGTGTTGAGGATTGGAGCGCAGTCTAATGATAAGTAGGCCTTTTAAACAATAAGCCTCTCAAGTGAGCAATATACATTCTGTTCTGTTTTTCTTACTTTGTGCTGCTTTAAATCAAAGTCCACGGGTCTGCTATTGCTGGGAGGTTGGACATGTTGTCTGCAAGTAAATAGGCCCTCTGCCAAGTAACCAGAGCTCACTCTTGGTAAAGGAAGAACATTGTTCACTAAAATAGTTTGTCTTTTGATGCCAAAGGAAATCAAATTGTAATCAAGGGCTGAGAACGGACTGAAGTCATAAAGGCTGGCTTGCCTCAGACTTTGGCAGCCTCACTTGTTCCCAGGCATATTAAATATAATTTACGTTTGCAGAGGGGAGAGGCTTTATTGCACTGGAAATTTGTTTTAAATAACACTTAAGCGGAACACTGTCAGGGGCAGCCAGGGATACACTTCTACTGTCATTTAGGCTGCTGAAAATCCAGAACTTGCTTATGGGTTTTACCAGCTTTGTTCTGAACTTATATCCGTGTAAGTAGATATTTTGTGGTCAATGTTGATGAAACAATCACATTTCCCAGGTTCTGATCACCCATATCGAGTGGAAAGTTTGTAATGAAAATCTTGCCTCAGTTACAGAATATGTGTATATGTTTGTCTTCCATTTCATCCAATATGTGAAAAATTTACCTTGACTATAAATGACCATCTTGAGACAAAAAATCATCAACAGTGAGTAGGATGGTTGAATTATTCTGTTCTTAGTCTGCTATGTAGGAAATGGAATCAATTTTACTCATAATTCTTTTGTAAAAATGTAACATTCAAAATATGTGCTTTCTCGTGTCAGAAAACAAAAAGAGGAACATTTCAAAATTAAAAAATATATGGTTTTTATCTTTCTAAGAGAAGTTAATATTTTGAAACAGTAAAACTTGCTTTTGTTTCTCCATGGAATTAAAAACTGATTTAAAAACAACTTCTCACAAGAAATGATAATTCTACTTTTCAGCATGTTGCTCATAAGTAGCCAGCTGAGGCAAAATATTGCTTTAATTCGTTGTACACTTTTAGACAAGATACTTTTTTCTAATCTGACACCACAATGTAGGTTATATCTGAAACTTGTTTTACAGATTTGCACTGAGTCAAGGCAGTGGAATCTGCCATCTAAAAAGTAAAAGGTATGCCATGAACATCTTCTTCAAGATCACATTAACTCTTTTGTTTTGTAGCTTTGTCACATTGCACATAGCATTTGTCAGCAAATTCAATGTAGTTCTATGTGTATTATGTAAAGGGAAATTTGGCCCTAGGGAAAATCATAAGGGATTATTAATCTACTAAAGGAATGTTTGGGTAGATGCCGCCTTTAAAAAATGTTTGGGTTTTTTTTTTTAGTCTTTCTGTTGGAAATATTGAAACACATGAAGTGAAGCACACTTCCACCTTAAAATAGTGGTGTTTGGATCATTCTGCACAGCTCACTTCTGAAGCAATTTAAGGCTTATTCTAGTACAAGTTTAGGATGGATTTTAGACCTTGCCAACTAATTTGGAGGTCTAACATAAGCTTTTAAGAACCATAAGAATATGTTTTCTGCATTTCACTGCTTGAGGGACCAAAATAGCCAGACATCTGTCTATGATGTTTCTTAAACTCTTGCCCCATCTGTGCGTGCATTCACCTAAGTCTTCATGATATCTAATATCTAAGTGACTAGCTGAACACTCAAGCACTGTCACCTCAGAGTTATCTATAACCATGTGACTAAGCTTCTTGAGAAGGATCCTTTGAAACTGTACATTGTTCATATATTCTGTACAAGATACCTTATTTTATTAGAATCATAGAATCATAGAATCACCAGGTTGGAAGAGACCTACCAGATCATTGAGTCCAACCATTCCTATCAAACACTAAATCATGCCCCTCAGGACCTCATCTACCTGTGCCTTAAACACCTCCAGGGAAGGTGAATCAACCACCTCCCTGGGCAGCCTATTCCAATGACCAATGACCCTTTCTGTGAAAAACTTCTTCCTGATGTCTAGCCTAAATCTCCCCTGGTGGAGGTTGAGGCCATTCCCTCTTGTCCTGTCCCCTGTTGCCCAGGAGAAGAGGCCAGCTCCCTCCTCTCCACAACCTCCTTTCAGGTAGTTGTAGAGGGCAATGAGGTCTCTCTCCTCTCAGCCTCCTCTTCTCCAGGCTAAACGATCTCAGCTCTCTCAACCACTCCTCAAAGGGCCTGTTCTCCAGCCCCTTCACCAGCTTTGTTGTTCTTCTCTGGACTCACTCCAGACCCTCAACATCTGACTCAGGGCAGTGGGTCCTAATAAAAGGCAAGATGTTTAGAAGATGTAACCTGCGTTTTTCATTATTGCCCAAGTCCTTGTGTGAGTCTAATCTAAGGCACTTAAAAATGACTTGATGAAAATATAAACAAAACATATCTTTTTCTGGAGCTGGAACCCTGCCTTTCCCAGAAGGAGGGCAGAATTTCAATGCCTTATTTTCTGAACAAAATTATTAGATTTTACTATTAATATCAATAATTTAAGGCAAAATATCAGGTTTAAATTACTAAGGAATGAGAGTCAATAACAACAGATGTTCTGGAAGTACCCTTGCTTATGGTACCAATGGTTATTCTGAAGGGAGAATGACAAGGTAATATTTATTACATGACAGCATAAAAATATCAAGAATGTCAACTGTAACTCATGGCTGCCCCTTTTGTCGGCTGTAATACACATTTAGAAAATATATAGCAAGGACTAAGAAACTACAGAAGACAGAAGACTGAAGGGGTAAATGCTATTACATTCAGATGTGAACTAAGCTTTCTGACACTTTTGGTAGCCACAGGCACTCATGGGGTTTTGATAGGTTGGTAGTCACTTTAAAAAAACCCCATGTCAGTGAATAATACTACACGATCAGCAAACTCGGGTTTCGAGACTAATAAAAGCAGGATATCACTAAAAAATACAATCAGACTAGGAAGACATTCAAAATAAGTTACTAGAGAGACCTCAGGATGCATATTCTCTTAAGTGCATAGTGGGGATAAAGCTGCTATGTGAGTTTGTATCTATGGTTCCTGTGAAGACCTGCAGCTCAGAAATATTCTGAAGTGAGGGGGATGCTCTGAGACAGCTCTATGCTCTCTGAAGTCCACACAAAGAGCCTGTCACAAAATGACTTCAGATTCCAAGCCTCTCTTGAATATTCCCTACTCTGGCACTGCACATCTTGAATCACGCTTTTCAAGTGCTCTCAAACTTTCTGTTGCTTTTCCACCTCTTTCAGTCAAAGGATGCAATACGGTGTATTCAGATGTTAATAGGAACATTTGTGTAGCTCTTGAAATAGGAACAAACAGACTGCAAAAAAAGTTTTTACTTTTATATATAGATAGGTGTACGGAGACATTTATACTTTTATTATGTTTTCTGCCTTTCCTTTGTATTCTCTTGTAAACATGTCATGAACTTGATCTTTCATTTATGAAACAATAGGAGCTGGATGCTGACTTCAGGGGAAGCAAATGAAAGACCCATCTCTCTATTGTTGCAGCTTTCTTAAAAGAAAAACAACAAAAAAAAAGCTTTCAAAAATATTGTTTGAAATAAATACTCATATTGCAAACAAAACAGGAACGGAAGGACATATTTCAATGTGCAAAATGTATTTACTACCCTATTGGCTCATAACCAGCGTAATGCTAGGAAGCAGAGAGACCTATAAAAGACAAACCAGCTAACTGTGAAAACAAAAATGGACAAGAAGTTTAAAGCTTGTAGCCTGTCCCTCCCACCATCTCACTGTTATCTTATCTGTAGGTGCTCGCTAGCAAATCGACTGGCAATATCACACCTTGTGCCTTGGAACTGAATGGCTCACAGGTTTTCTGCAGTAGGAAATTGGTCCTACAGCTGCAGAGACTGGGTAATCTATCAGTTTACTCTCTTCTTTTGGACTTGTTTTTCTTCTCGGGAGACCCAAAGCCAGTCAGTTCCATGTTAACAGCGGCTCAAATTGTCATATGCTTTTAGAGGAGACATGAAAATGAAAGTGTGCCAGAATTTTGGTTGAGATTGTGATGAAATTTTGACAAGATCCTCCCCCTAAACTTCTTTTACATGCTAAGACTTCGTAATACAGGAAAAACATGAATGATAGCAGAATTACTAGACTGTCATCTTAGCAAAGGACTCTTGAAAATGCATTCTGTCCTCAGGAAAGGGATTCTCTTGCATAGGGTTTTGTCTCAGAAAAAGTACAAAAGACTATTAAAGCAGAGAAGTACATAAAATGATGTTTTAAGGTGAGTAATATTCATATGAATTATTTTATATTATTTAACCATTCATCATTCTTAAATGAAGAAACTATTTTTTTCAGCAATCAATCAAGTGATGCAGGCACTGTACTGATGTGTCTAATTAAAACCATCTGAAACTGAAGTACAGGTATACATTTTTGTGGACCTGCCCACAACTGTATTATGCCTAAAACTATGTACTTCTCTATATAAACACCAACTATAATTTCAAATAATTTTGCTTAATTAGAATACCATTCAGACTAAACAAATGTCTGTTACTTCTGCTACAGGAGCAAACACTTTTTCTTTGTGTTTGTCTGAGATGGAATTAAGTGAAAGACAACATCCCAAATCAGCTGCACTGCAAATAGGCACTTTATATGACCTGTAGAAATGGTAAACAGGAAAATTCTAGTTTTTATCTGCTGAAAATCCAATGCCATGAAACTAAGAAAAAAAAAAAGAATGGCCTTGCCATGCTATTGGAAAGGAAGCAGTGATCTTGATAATGTAGACCCACAATTAAAAAACGGAATAATTTCAGCCCAAGTAAATTTAAACTAACAAACAAAAAATCAAACCAACAAACCAAGATCAAAACTCTCACTCCAGATCAGGTATTTCATTACAAGTAATGTCAGAAGCCATGTCAGACGAAGCATAAAAAATTCAAGAGACTTATTCTGGAATGCTGTCAAAAGCAAACATAAGAGTCTATTCAAAGGCAAACAGATCTGTTCATTGCAATGTATTATATATATATATATATATTCAATTATTTGTTCAAGCTCAATGGTAAAATTGACCAAAACTCTCAATAAAGATTTCTTTACCCATATGCACACCAAATAACTTTAAAGATACATATCATACTCATCCCATTTATATTTTAATTCTTTAAACTCTATTATTTAATAGCTGAATTCGAGTGTGATGAATTTGGATGGTAAGTAGAATTTTGTGACACAAGGGAAATTGCTGTGGCAGAATTGTCCACTTTTCCAGTTTAAAAAGATAAATAACGAGAAAAAGTATTTCAACAACCTCTAACAACAAATCCCTGTCACGCAAATGTTAACGAACATTGAGTGGCAGCATTTTTAGCACGTTTGAGTAAAACCATGGAATAGTACCCAAAGATACTTTTTACTTTTCTCTATGATAATACAGATTTCTTAATATTATCTTATAATAACAAAAAGATTTATAGTTTGTATTTTTCTTTGCTGTCCGAAAAGGAGACACAAGGCAAAAGAAGTTAAAAATTTAAAGAAAAAGGATAACATGTTTTCTCTGCTGTATCAAGAAAGGATGAATAACTGTTGTGTACCTAATATGCAGAGACATCTTAGTATAACAAGATACAGCTTAACTCCTGGAGTCCTTGTTATTTAATCCATTTAGTTCTGCCCAGGGATCACATGAATTTATGGAAACCCCCTGCTACCCTCTTTGTTGACTTCCATCCCTGCTGGGAGATCCCCATCTGCTGGGAAGTGAAACTCTGTCCTGAACTTTACCTCATTTAACAGAGTGCCACATGTAAATCCAACTTCTTCATTTATTACTTTGACAGAGCAGATGGCAATGGGCCTTTAAAAGACTGTAATGTCACTTAAAACCAGCTATATTTGTAGAAATAATAGTTTTTGCTGCTTAGATTCTAGTGCCTGATTTTTAGGAAGAGAGTCTGACACAGGCAATTAAATTTTTGAGCCATCAGTACTTAGTGATGCATCATAATTTAGCTGTTTTCAGAAAATTATGTTGTGACCAAATAATCATTCATTAAGACAGAAAATACTTTTTTAATGGAAATCTGAGACTCGTGTTTGGTGGCAGATCTGAGTGACTAGTTTTCTAATAGCCTTAATCACTGGAGTATTTCTTTACTTGTTCATTTAAGCACATTAATGAAAACGTATGATGTTAAGTCTAATATCTTCTAACCCTTGATGACTGTTTTGACTTCCAGCATTGTCCTATAAATAACCGTGAATGACACGCACCAGAAATCAAAGAGTATTATTTCACTGTGATTAAAGAGAACAGGTTCACCCAAGACTTCCTTTTCATCCAGTAAGACCACAGAGAAATTCATTGTTAGATTGAGTCAGAAGTAATGCACTTCAAAATGTCTTGTCCTTAAAAAATCTTAACCTAAATGCATAACACAGGTTTTAAAAATAACCTGAAAACTCAACCTCAACCACTGAGTTTGCTTGTAGAAGGCATGTAATGGGATGGTAAATGTCAAGCACAATCCTAGTGTCCTGGCCTTGAAGACTACAAATATCATAAATTATTTTTCCTCGAGATCAAGTCTAATGGTTTTTTTGTTTGTCTTTTTGTTTATACTCAGTGACATCTGGAAGGCTTTTTAGCCCTGAAGAAGGAAAGTAAACCTTACATAGCTAGTGCTGACTGTGCTTTTCTAACTTGAAATATCACTTAACCTGATGCTCTGTAAAAATCAAAGAGCGTGTCTTTATCTAATACAACTGGGATCTTTGGTTATATCCATCTTGGCCACGAACCTTCTGATTATATTACAAGTATTATGGTCAAAGGGCACTGGTTGCTGGAGTGCCATTGGTGCTCTGTCATGCAATCGTGTGGTCTTATATGGTAGCTTCAGGGTGAGACCTCATATAGAATCATAGAATCATAGAACAACCAGGTTGGAAGAGACCCATCGGATCATTGAGTCCGACCATTCCTATCAAACACTAAACCATGACCCTCAGCACCTCATCCACCCATGCCTTAAACACCTCCAGGGAAGGGGAATCAACCACCTCCCTGGGCAGCCTGTTCCAATGACCAATGACTCTTTCTGTGAAAAACTTCCTCCTAATGTCTAGCCTGGTGGAGCTTGAGGCCATTCCCTCTTGTCCTGTCCCCTGTCACTTGGGAGAAGAGGCCAGCTCCCTCCTCTCTACAACCTCCTTTCAGGTAGTTGGAGAGAGCAATGAGGTCTCCTCTCAGCCTCCTCTTCTCCAGGCTAAACAACCCTAGCTCTCTCAGACACTCCCCACAGGACCTGTTCTCCAGCCCCTTCACCAGCTTTGTTGCTCTTCTCTGGACTCACTCCAGAGCCTCAACGTCCTTTGTGTGGTGAGGGGCCCAGAACTGAACACGGGATTCAAGGAGCGGCCTCACCAGTGCTGAATACAGAGGGAGAATCACCTCCCTGGACCTGCTGGTCACACCATTTCTGATACAAGCCAGGATGCCATTGGCCCTCTTGGCCACCTGGGCACACTGCTGGCCCATGTTCAGTCGGCTGTCGACCAACACCCCCAGGTCCCTCTCCTCCTGGCAGTTCTCCAGCCAGACTTCTCCTAGTCTGTAGCTCTGCATAGGGTTGTTGTGCTGTGTTCTTCACTGTAAATTAACTAAATACCTTTAAATGTACTTTCTTAGTTTTAAATCAAGAGTTTTAAGCTATTTCAATCTTGTGCATATGCCCTACAATCAGATACTGTATTTCATAACAGGTTTTGCCTTTCTGAAGGTAAATAACAGTGTTTAGAAATAAGGGTATCTGTCTCAAAAGGGCTTTTATTATGATCTGTACAGGCCTCCTCTGCAATGATACTAGTCAAACTCCTTATTGATCATCTGGAGACCATTATGTCAGGAGGTGCTTGTCGATGTAATTGCCTTCAATACACATAGTATTATATTTAAAATTTTAGTTCATACGTTGAAGTTTTCTTAAGCTTTAGTATCATGCTGATCATCCTTGATTTTATTTTGAGATAAATTTTGAGATTCTTGAGTTAAAAATTAAAACTTGAGGATGATCTCCTGCATGAAAAGCCCCAGGAAGAATATCCTGATAGCCAATTCATTTGCAACAACGTTTGCAACAAAAGTTATGCACAAGAATACAAGCCTAAGGAAAACTGGAGCCAGTTCTTGCTTTGACTGTAACCTCAGGAACAAAACTAATTTTTGAAGGCAGCTCTGATGGAGAGGGCAGCTGTTATCTTCTCCTGCCCCATTGCTGCTTCCTGTAAAAGTGAAAGGAAATCAGTGGATAATTAGTGGGTATTTATAATGTAATCCAGTCAAGAAACTGGACTGCAGTGGAGGCAGTTTAAGTAGTATGAGAAGCTGAGAAGCCTGGAGAAAGGAAGACAGCCAAGTCCCAGTGGTGCAAGATGTGCTGGCATCCATGTACACATGGCTCTTGCTGATATAATCTAACCATAGTTGGTTTTTATAATGAAATAAAAATGCTTGCCCTTTCATGCATTTGAAAGCCTATAGACTGAACTTCAGTAGGAAAAGTGTTACTACTCCGTATGAAGAAAAGTGGCGAAATCAGGACCTTAGCATTTTTAGCTTGCATTAGAATTGTCATCTTCTTTGTAGTTTGTAATTAAAATAAATGTAAAACTACAGCACATATTATTTACTTAAAGATAGAAATGTAATCACTGTTCATTAGTTAACACTGCATGGAATTTAAAGAAAAAAAAGAAAAGAAAATCCCCAATGTGATTGTGATAGGACTTAACACCCCTCTCCCCCATGATGGTAAGCCAGACACGTTCTTTTCTCGGTGGTTGCATATAGGCAGTTATTATGGTATTTTGGTAATTCTGACCTTTATTTAACTGCGTGGCTGTGTCATTAAATGACAAGTCTAAACAAGTAAAGTAATGGCTCCATGTACATCTAGTTAAAATTCATGGTTAGTGGGGAACGGATCGCCACAGGAGAGCCCTAAGCCTGTCCACCTACTGATACTGTACCACCAGCGGAGATCCTTTTATTTAAGCTTCTCTCCATGGTTGCCTCCAATTCTTTTGCAAATCTTCCTCTCCCCTCACAAATTTATAGCCCATTGACAACTTTCTGTGGGTGGCTTGAAACATCTGGGTAGCAATCCTTCAGCCTATGTCCTGCAGCCTTTAGTTAAACAATGACACGCCAGCCGCTGGCAGCACCACCACGAAACCCAGAAGGAAGAATGGAGCTGGTTAACATGTATATTCATCACCCGCGCTCAATTAGGGGGTGAGAAAAGGTGGAGGAGCCCAGGGCCTTACTTTGTCAGCCTCAGAAAAAAACTTCCTGTGATTGTTACATCATGTTTCATTAGACTAATTCAGTTTAGGCGATGCTAATTTCCTCCTGGTTGTCAGATCTATCGCTACCAACTGCCACTTTTACAGGAGGGTTTGTGGTAGGTTCAGGTTGAGCTAGTTGAACACATGTATCCCTGGCTGTAAGAATGGTGGAGGGGGGAATGACTTGAAAGATGGCGCATGATTCATTTACAGGATGTTTACATTGAAATCAATGTTATGGGTTTTAGTAGAGAAAGCTGTTTTCCCCCAGAGTTTTAAAAGCATTAGATAGCCAAGATGAAGCTCCCTGTTGAAGTCCAAATTTAAAGATTTTATAAGAAATGTCTGTATTGCTAGGGATTTTACTGAAAAGCTGTCTTCTAGTAGAGATTTTTTTGCTTTAGTGAAACCAGGCAATGTTAGAGAGAGAGATGAGTGAAAGAAACCTTTTCCTACTTTTATTCTAGATAACATAATCATACTAAGAGATTAAATTAGTGGATCTATAGTTACAAGAAATATTTTTTTGTGTTTTGTGGACTGGATATTTGAGGGTGTTTAATGACAGTCAAAGGAAGGTCTAGCATACTGTTCCCTTGTATTTATGTTATTCAGTGTGTAACAATATTCCTAAATGTCATGTGATAAGACAGAGTTACTTAATTATTTTATCAAGATATGTTGGACCAGGCTGATGCTTGTTTAACTTTTACGCTGTTGGACCAGCCATGTACTGCTTGCCATGCTCCTCGCTGCAAACTACAAATGCAGGATGTACCACAACTTACAGATCTTGATAACTTCTGGGTAAAATTTTGCTCCATATATGACTAATATTCCCATTTCAATATGTCAAGATTAGATACTTATATTCTATAAATGATGTTAATTTTATTGTCATTCTGTTCTATTATAAAGATGCTGTATAAATTTTTGAAATTTTGGGCAGAGATAGAGAGTCAAGCTGGGTTTTTTTTGGAAGTGTTGAGCAGAACAGTAAATATGTCAGGTGATGAAGCTGATTAACAGTTGGTATTGATGGGACATGAACTTATGAGATGACATACAAATATGCTTGACCAGTTAAGCTGTAACTATATTTCTTCAATGTATGCTGAAAAGCAATTATAGCTATTAGTCTGTTTTTGTAGAACCAGGACTACCATCAGGTGCTATAACTCTCTCCGAAGAGTCTTGATACAAAAATGATTAACTGACTGAGACAGTAGTTTGAGAACACACGTACTGTGTGTCATTGCAGAGAAGATAGTGTATGTAATATTAGTTGGGATGAAGAACTGCCTCAGTACCGAGTATCAAATACTTAGGTCAAATCATTAAGACTCCATCTGCAATGCAGGAAAACACCTTTCTTTAAGAAAGAATAATCAGTCTGCAGTCATTCTTGGAATAGAAAAACACGCTAAATTTACTGAGAAAATTGTCTGTCTAAAGAAAATATTCACGCACAGATGTTAAGCCATGCCTTACATATTGGAGAGTAAGATGAGGATATTATTGAACAAAACAAAAGTCATATTGAAGAACACAATAGAAGTCCCAACATTTAAAAATATTTTCCGTAGAAATGTTATTTCACACTTCAATGTTACTGTTTTGTTAACAAACCTGTGATGGACATTTAAGTTAGAATAATAAGTATAAATTTTCAGCCAAAACAACTCTTGTAAAAACTTAAGAGCAGTATATTTTTAATGCTAATTGATTAATAAAAATAATTTTAAAGGCAATTCATTTATTTAGTAGCAGCTATAAATTACACATTAATTGTTCTATCTCTGTAGAGAAAGCAAAGGCATATGTTTTGGTCCTTTATGGAAATCCTTCAGTGAATTCTTACAGGATACATATTTCATTGATTGGCATCTGTCTACACTTAAAACAAAAGGAAAAACAAAGGGAAAAGAATACCCTGTGGCACATTCCCTGGGGACTGGAGAATTTCAGTCTTTTATCTATTGTGGGTGTAAACACGACATCTCACGCTTCCAAACTAAAGCTTTTGCTCCTGAAATTAGAGATACTTTGACATCCCAGCCGTCTGTGAAGAGAAGTTCTCTAAGGAGCTCCTGCTTATCTTGTTTTACTTTGAAACCTGTTCAAAGGAAAGAAGAAAGATCCCACTTAGCCTAGTTAGCTTGAGACTAGATCATTTGGTTTGCTTATGGAAAAGCTTCCCTTTAAAGATAAGAACCCTTAGAATGTATCAGATAATTTGAGTTAAACTTTTGGGTTGTATGTCTTACTGTCGGTCTAAGTACTTCCGTGACTCTCTGTTCTACCATGTGAGCACATCACAGTTAGTCAGTTTTGTCATTAGAGCATCCCGGGGAGATAAGAAGACATCTTTATTTTGTGC
Source organism: Coccyzus lansbergi (assembly GCA_033558105.1). Classification (NCBI taxonomy): domain Eukaryota; kingdom Metazoa; phylum Chordata; class Aves; order Cuculiformes; family Coccyzidae; genus Coccyzus; species Coccyzus lansbergi. The sequence goes on along the minus strand of JAUMJK010000056.1, from coordinate 1,212,702 downwards.
CTGGGGAACTAAATCACAAGGTAGGAGAAGAATCTTGCCTGAAGTCAGATGGAAACTCTGGGGGAAGCTCTGTGATTGAGCTGAGGTACTGCAACTAGTTCTGGCATTGCAGAGCACTGCTGTCTCCACAAAAACAACCTTTCTCTTAATTTTGACAGTTATGCTAACACATAGTAAAGGTTTTTGTTGAGATTCATGTCCAAATCATGCACAGGCTTGAATCAGCAGCAGTAGTGATAAGGTAGAGCATTTGAAGGTACCACTTGCACCATGCATGGGTACATTTCTGTAAGGTGTTGGGTATTGTGAATTCTTTATGGAGTGACTACATGTTTAGGACAGCCTTATGAATATATTTTTGTGGCTTCCAAGGCAAAATAAGAGCATACATTCCTTTAAATTTCCACTTAAAAATGAGTGAAAATGTTTTACAAGATTTTAAAGAAAATAAAATGTAATGATTTAACATGATTCAGATAATTCACCAAATTTAAATTGCAATAACATGATAATTTTATCACAGAATCTACACTGTTGTAATATAATCATTCTGACGTCAAAGTGAAAGTATCTCCTGCAATGAACAGGAGACAGATACAGAGTGATGATCCTCTCTACTGAAAAAGGCTGCAATAATGTGATTCTGGATCTACTTCTGTATGCTTAGCAAAAGCTTGTGGGAGGTAGAATAGATTCTTCCATGGTGCAGATTATTTTCAGTTTAAATAGGGCTTGGATATCATCTAAGGCAATTTGTAAATTCAATTAAGAGAAGATATCTGAAGCAAGTTCTTTGTTACCCTGTGTCTGCTGCAGTTACCAGCAGAAAAGCAATGACAGGATTTGAACTGAGCTAGGTCACAACAGAGCAACATCTGGTGCAGAAGCCCATCCCTGATCAGTTGTTTCTATAAGTCATATGAGGAAGGAGAAGGTGTAGGACATATTTTCTGCAGTCTGTAGGTGGAGAGATTACCAGTGTTTCTGTGTGTGGTGACTGGTTAGTAATGATGCCTTTGCTTCTTATACTACTTACACTAGGAGTCTGGCTCTCTACAAGCACTACTCATCCATAACTAATACATCTCTGTATTATCAACAATGTTTTCAGCACAAATCCAAAATATAGCCCTATACTAGCTACTGTGAAGAAACTGAATTCTACCCAGCCAAAACTGGTACAATGCCTTTATGAGCAATCCTGCTACCCTACAAGCAAAGCAGAGATGTTGTGACTGTAGCCTGAAGTAGCTTTAACTTTTGATATTGTAAGTCTCACTCAGATCCTTCGAAAGCACAGCTGACTTCAGGTAGCATGTGGTTGCATCATCATCTCCCATAACACAGTACTTCCCAGGTGAATAAACTTACCCACTAAGGGTGGTGAATGCTTGTAATGGGTGCTACATAAAATTTAGCAAAATCAAATATTTTGTAATATAACAGGAAGATACTGCAGTAGTTCTGTGTACCCTCTGGCTTCAGTTCTGAATTACAGCATTTTTTCAGGTTACATATTTGAGAGTGATTATTTACTGAATTGACTCTGACCTGGCTGCCTGATTTTTGGCAATGTGAAGAAATTTAAAGTCATCTCAGTGAATGCAGAAGATTCTTATAATCTCTAAACATGGAACATTTGTGTTCGGTTTTCTCATTTGTTAAATCTCAGTTACTGATTTCCTCTCTCCTACATTCTTACTATCTAAATACATACTGGACTATGTTTTATATTGACATGAAATGTATGTAAATATTGATATGCATGTATATATAGACATGAAAAATTAGACCTGAAAATACAATTGAAATATACCATTTTTACACTAGTTAAGTTTCTGATTCAGTAAATAAAATATAAAACATAAACTGGAGGAAATACTTAGAATTATATTCCTCTGCGGAGCTATTTCTGAGTGGATTTGTTTAGGTTATTTTGTGCCTGCAAACTCTGCATATAGATTCAAACTACAGATTCCACTTCTGGGACGTTGAAGGGGAAGAGTTAGAAGGGAGGTTTACCTAGTACAAAAACAAAATGGTGTGAAAATTCCTCCTGTGCAGCCATTAGATACCAGAACCTGTAGTGCAATAGTGATTTATTGTGGGAAAGAATAAGAAAGATTGTGTATATAAATCAGTGTTAGCTGAGTTGTGGCACAACTTCAAAGCCTTCACACTTCCTTCCCTTTACTTTTTACTTTATTCTATGGCTTCTTTTCCCAGTAAAAACTGCCTTTCTCCTTCGTCTATGCGTTACTCAAGGTCTGCCTTCTTGGATACTTTAAACATCGCTGATTGCAGCAGAGGTTTTGACCTTTTGCTTTAGATTTTGTGTGACTAGCAATGTCCTGCTTGAGAACATGATAGATACTCTGCTGCACTGAGCTGAGAAGAGTTGAATTGCTTTCAGAAGGCAGTCTTCATTGCTCTGAAAGAAACAAGGGTCATATAGTAGAGTAACCATTAGTAAAACACAAACCAAAACAACTTAAAAATAAGGCAAAACAAATACTTTATCTTCATGTAGCTCCCGATATCCAGCTATCTTTTCCTCTGCAGGTGGACTTTGAAGAATACCTGTGCAATAATTACTAAAAGATTTTTCTAACTTTCCTTCACTTAAATGAACCAGCTACTGAAAGAAAATTCTTCTTGTTGGAGAACAACATCAGAATTTTAAAGTGGATAATATCAAAATAAACAAATATTATTTTCTTTTTTCCCCTCTACCTCTTATTAGCCTTCTGTGACTTCAAGGTTAGCCTAGGGGTGGGCTTTTTGATGGGGGTAGGAAAGGAGCTGAGAAATACTGAAAGCCCTCTGGAGTTGGGAGAGCATTTTCTGTCCTTTAAAACTGATTTTTAGCAAAGGACAAACTAATGAACGTGTAAGCATGCAACCATGACAACAGTGCAGGAAGAAAAAGCCTCATTACCCACAAAATTGCTGAAATTACCATTCTCATAGTTTTCCACTGAAGAGTTGCTGTTTTCCCTATACTGAGTTTCTGTTATTTGTCCAGACTGTGGACTTCTTATAACTTTTGTTCACTTTTCATCTATCTAATAAACACTTACTTAAACAGCTATACCTGTCTTGAAACTCAAAGGTGTGATTCCAAGTCACAGAAACCTACCTGTGTAAATTAAGTTGTGTAGTTGCTAGGTCTAGTCTTCAGCAGCATCTGCAAAATTCATTCAGGAAGCTGTGCCAGTCTGGGAACCATGCTGATATTTGTCCACCATTATTAACTGTCAACCTAGCTTGGTTGGAATTGTTTCAGGTAAGCCTGCATGAATTATGACATGATCTTTGAGCTGCAGTATAAGTATTTACTTTGCACAATTTCTGACTTTTCACTAAGCACTTCCCATTGATATGTATATGGTGCCCAGTACTGAATTTTTGCAAGTAGTCCATGACTTTGGGGGTTTTCTCCACGTCAGAAGTACTTACGTAAAGAGTAAAAGCAACTTTTCATTTGCTTTTGCAATGTATATGACATTCACAGATAGATGATCTTTTATTTGTGTACTTTTATGATTAGTCTAATGTTTGACAGAGAAGCTGCTGTTTTATTCTTCTAGAGAGGAGTGCTTGGCATGGTCTTTCTAAAGATCCTGGTTTGGCAGATCCTGTTTCTTCTGCCATCATGGAACAGATTGAGGGAGGCTCTGCAAAGGGACCTAAACAGGCTGGACCGCTGGGCAGTGTCCAATGGCATGAGGTTCAACACGGCCAAATGCCGGGTCCTGCACTTGGGGCACAACAACCCTAAGCAGAGCTACAGACTGGGAGAAGCCTGGCTGGAAAACTGCCAGGAGGAGAGGGACCTGGGGGTGTTGGTTGACAGCCAACTGAACATGAGCCAGCAATGTGCCCAGGTGGCCAAGAAGGCCAATGGCATCCTGGCTTGTATCAGAAACGGTGTGACCAGTAGGTCCAGGGAGGTGATTCTCCCTCTGTACTCAGCACTAGTGAGGATGCTCCTTAAATACCGTTTTAAGTTCTGGGCCCCTCAGCACAAGAAGGATGTTGAAGCTCTGGAGCAAGTCCAGAGAAGAGCGACGAAGCTGGTGAAGGGACTGGAGAACAGAACCCTATGAGGAGCGGCTGAGATTTCTGGGGTTGTTTAGCCTGGAGAAGAGGAGGCTGAGAGGAGACGTCATTACTCTCTACAACTACCTGAAGGGAGGTTGTAGAGAGGAGGGAACTGGGCTCTTCTCCCAAGTGTCAGGGGACAGGACAAGAGGGAATGGCCTCAAGCTCCGCCAGGGGAGATTTAGGCTGGAGATTAGGAGGAAGTTTTTCACACAGAGGGTCACTGGGCATTGGAATAGGCTGCCCAGGGAGATGGTTGATTCCCCTTCCCTGGAGGTGTTTAAGGCATGGGTGGATGAGGTCTTGAGGGACTTGGTTTAGTGTTTGATAGGAATGGTTGGACTAGAAGATCCGATGGGTCCCTTCCAACCTGGTTGTTCTATGATTCTACGATTCTCCTCTACTTCTGTATCCACTCTCTCTCCATATTCTCATTCAGCTGAACTGATGTAATCAGACTTTGGTATACCTTGACCTTGTTTTTGCCTAGTAATTCTTAAGCTGGCTGTCTGCTGCTTCTGTGAAGTAAGTATATAATTTTCCAGATCATAATTTAAAAACTTAAATAAAACTCAGTGTAAAAGTGAGCCCTGCAGTAAACAACTGACTAGGACTCTGTAGGCTAATGCGTAGCAATTTATCATTAGCTTTTGTTTACTGTACTTCTTTGTCCCTCATTTCTGCTATAAAAATCTTATAGTTCAGGCATTAGCTACCAGTAATGAGAGTTAAGACATTTAGCTCATTGCTGGTTAGCTCAATACCTTCATATCCTTCCCAGAGTTTCCAAAAGAAAAGGTTAAGTTGCCAAGTAATAAGGTCATAAGATACAGAAGGACAGCAATACAAGCGGGAGGAGAACAATGGCAAGGACAGCTGAGAGAGCTGAAATAGTAAAAGTTTGCTTGAGAGAATAACACCAGTGACAATGACATCAAGAGGAAATAGGAACAGTTATGAGAAGAGGAAAGCAGATCATTAGAAGTAAAAGGGTCAGGCATAGAGAGAAGGCAGTATTGTGTTCAATTAAACCTGTATTATACATCTAGTCAAGGAATCTCTTCAGAGGTTAAAAAGAAAAGTGGTTGCATAATTGTCCTTAACAGTTGACATTTTATTTCAGTTAAAATAAGAAAACAAAAAGAAGGATGCAGAAAATGTCTTATATTACTTGTTTGTCTTATAGGTTCTGAATTACAGAGATCCAATAGATTTCACTTGGAAGAATACCACAGTGTATTACCACAAACCTGAGCTGGAGATGTAATTACTTGATATAGATAATTTGATATTGTGAAACGGGTTAAAGATATCTTGGGATAGTCATTTAAACTGAAGTTTTTGTAAGAACATTTGTCACTGTATTCTGCAATATTAAAGAAGCAGCATATTTTGAATTATGCTATAGATCTCTCTTGAGATGTAAATTGGCTGAAGTTTCAAATAAATCTTCTCCAAAACTTTTAAGGGCTTCTCTCTTCCTCCCCTACTCCTCCCAATTCAATTGCATTCTTGATTATCCTCCAAAGTCTATTCATTTATGCTGATTGTTAAATGTCCTCTCCCTATTTCCACTAACTACATCATTAGCAGCCTTACTGCAACAGGACCATTTATCCTGTCCTTTACTGTGCTCTCATATTACCATCCCTCCTTTCCTCCGACCACTGATTTTCACCTTCTCCACTGACTTTGCTGTCTTTTCTACTGTGAAAAGTTCCTTCCCTCTTTATTTCTATCCAATCTAATTTTGACTGGATTTCACTAAACTTCTACTAGCAGTCAGGTGATGAATAGTGAACCTGAAGATTTCATGTTGTGAATCTTCAAAAGGTCTTGAGTCCTTCCACAATGTGTTTTATGGTGATATGGATTTGAAACAGTGACAGAGGTTGTGTTATTTTTTTTTTGATTTTTTTGTGCTATTCTGATAGAATTTTAAATAAAAAATGTTACAAGGGGAAAAGTCACAGGAAAACATGATTAATTTTCTAATGAAAAGAAGTGAAAGCAAAGGGATTTTAATTGAACACATTTTTATAATTTTGCCTTCTTTTATTTTTCTGTCGTTTCTTTTTCATGTCTTCTCATTTTCCCCCCACATTTTTCTTCCCTGCCACAGGAAAAAATATATGAAGTGGGGTGTCACTATTTGTTGGGATACAAGGCTGGAAGCCTAGATCTTACTGGGTTGTTAACTATTCACAGAACTGAATGGCAGAGTTTTTCCTAACATATGATTTTTCACAGGAAGGGTCATTGGGTACTGGAACAGGCTACCCAGGGAGATGGTTGAGTCACATTACCTGGAGGTGTTTAAGGCACGGGTGGACGAGGTGCTGAGGGGCATGGTTTAGCGTTTGATAGGAACGGTTGGACTTGATGATCCGGTGGGTCTCTTCCAACCTGGTTGTTCTATGATTCTATATAGTTACAGGAAAGGGGCTTGGGGAGATCTCTGTGGGATGTGATGATCAACTTTGTCTTGCAAATAACTGTCTGAAGCTATAAGCATTCTTGGAACTTTAAGGATAATTTTGTTTAGGATCAAAAATTTATAACAGATGGGGCTTTTTTTTGCCTGCACCTTTTTCTCATTCTCTGGACAGAGGACAGGAGGAACAATTTAAATGTCTCCTTACACAGGGTAGCATGGAACCACTGCAAACTGCTACACTGGCAAGGAATGCAACAGGTTGGCATGACCAAACAGCCTACTGCTTTCCCCAGCTCTCAAGGCTGGAGTGGGGATCTGAATAGTGCAGGAAAGCATAGGAAATAGTTGTGTCCACCCTCGTAACAGGAATGGAAAAGAAAGAACTTTCCTCTAACCTTTCACCTGAATAGGAAATAGCAGCAGTTTTGCTTTACACTTCTAGTCTTTTACCAGTGCACGGAGAGTCCCCTTGCTCCCCGTTCTGCTTAAATTAAGAAGCCAGGCAAAGGTCAACAGTTTTATGAAATGTATCGTGCTAAGAGGGCAGGCCTCTTAGGTTAAAAAACCTCCTAAAATAAAAGTGAACAGGTGAATATAATCAGGATTTAAATCCTCTCTTAATGCGGTAAATTCTGTGGGTCAAGCTAGCACAGCACTGAAATGGGCAGGCATGGAAGCTCACGTTTCCCCAGGGTGTGACTAATGCAACTCTAAAACAACACACATAATCCCAAAGTATTAAAAGACTCCTAAAAGAACACTGCTCTAAGTATATGAATGTTGTGTGAAGTGTGTGCCTGCTTTATGGGATGTTGCTTTTTAGTCAGATTGCCTCAGTGTGGAATATCCTGATGCTAATGTGCTTTTCTTTGTTTTTCTCTGTTTTGCAGTGGAAGCTTATAGACATTAGTGGATTATCCTCTACTATTTCTAGAGGTATGGGGTAACATTTCATGCAGCTGTTTTTTTCCGTGGCAATAATGGAAAAGGCTATCTGAGTGCTCCTTCTTTAAGGCTGTTTAAGTGTTTACACTTCAGCAATGTACTGCACGTAAAATAGTTAGAGGAACTATTGTAGTACCCTCCTGTGTCTAGATAGGTAGATACTATTTAATTGTCACAATGTTTCACAATATCTTGTAATTGCCAGCCATATTTGCTTCTGACTCATGTACTGATGGTCCGGATTTTCCTTTCAGGTACACTGGAGGGATCTCTTTGGATTAAACAGAACTGACAGTGTGTGCATTAAATGTGAAGAGCAGTCCATGCTTGAGCTAAAAGAGAGAGCGCAGGCTGGAGGCAATTTTGTGTATCAAGAGAAAAAAAAAAGAAGAAAACTCAAACCCTGAAGCCTGGCCTTGCTGTATAAAATTCCACTTCAAAAAAGAAAACCCAGAAAGTGAGTAGTTTGTTACAATCAAGCGGAAAATCAGCAGAGACTCTTGAACTTTTCCTGTTTTTGTTGTGTCTAATGTCCAGCAATTGGTTGGGACTAATACTCAGTTTCTCAGGGTTACATTAATACTTCAAAGAATTTGACCAAGCCACAACTGAAAAATGTTTTTTTCCTTTTGAAAAGATTAATGGTAAGTTTGATTAAAATCTTTTATTTTTCGTAAAACACTACTGCTCTTAGTAATCCTTTTATTTGAATCAACTTTAATTCATTAAAGTTTCATCTCATCCCCTTGCTTAATGAAATCATGTCTTTGCAAATGTTCAATAGAAAAGGGAGTCTGACTTGCTTAAGTGAAAATAAATATCTGTAGCATCTACTTAAGAGTGAACTATTATTTTGAGTTTAACATTTAGGAGATGCTTAAAGGAAAAACGATTCTTCTGTCTTGGTCTATGACATTACTGTGAAACTACTGGAACTGGAGATTATACTTACATAATGAATGAAAGATCATTTAGTGTTCCTAACATGCTACCTTCCCTGGGGAATACTGGGATTTTTTAGCCCTGCCTCTGGACTTCCTTATTCATACTTTGACTACCTTAATATGTGGACAGAGACTCCGTTACTCATCAAGCCATTAAGTTCTGCCTTCAGACAGATTTTAGCAGCTGTAATATGAACTGTGATAGAAATGATCTTGAAAAAATGTTTGGAAAATTGAATAACACAGTACTAAATTATTCTGTTTCTTATCATTTGAACTATTCCAAAAGCACAGGGAGAAAGAAAACCACCTGATCACCTTAGCAGAGTCCTTCTCTGTCATGCAGAGTTTTACAACAAGCACAGTTTGTCTCTCATCAGTAACTGATCTCCATACCAGCAGGTTTCACTTTAAATGAGTTGTCTGCCCACATCACTCTAATGGGATTGCTCCAAATTTGTGCAGTTGGCTCTGCTGTCCCTAGTTTCTGTCCTCATCTGCACCCTCACTTCTTTAGTAAACGCTGTTATGAATATGCTTAGGTGAAAAGCAGTACAGCCAAAAGAAGGAAGGAAAGAAGGAATGAAAGAGAGGGAGAAAAAGAGAGAAAGCGGTAAAGAGGTAGAGAGAAAAGAGAGAAGAGAGAAAGAAAGTGAGAGAGAAAGAGAGAAAGAGAGAAAGAGAGAGAGAGAAAGAGAGAAAGAGAGAAAGAGAGAAAGAGAGAAAGAGAGAAAGAGAGAGAGAAAGAGAGAAAGAAAGAGAGAAAGAAAGAAAGAGAAAGAGAGAAAGAGAGAAAGAGAGAAAGAGAGAAAGAGAGAGAGAGAAAGAGAGAGAGAGAAAGAGAGAGAGAAAGAGAGAGAAAGAAAGAGAGAAAGAAAGAGAGAAAGAAAGAGAGAAAGAGAGAAAGAGAGAGAGAGAAAGAGAGAGAGAGAAAGAAAGAGAGAAAGAAAGAGAGAAAGAGAGAAAGAGAGAAAGAAAGAAAGAGAGAAAGAAAGAGAGAAAGAAAGAGAGAAAGAGAGAAAGAAAGAAAGAGAGAGAGAGAAAGAGAGAGAGAAAGAAAGAGAGAAAGAGAGAAAGAGAGAAAGAAAGAAAGAGAGAGAGAAAGAGAGAGAGAGAAAGGAAGAAAGAAAGAAAGAAAGGAAGGAAGAAAGAAAGAAAGAAAGGAAGAAAGAAGGAAAGAAAGGAAGAAAGAAAGGAAGAAAGAAAGGAAGAAAGAAAGGAAGAAAGAAAGGAAGAAAGGAAGAAAGGAAGAAAGGAAGAAAGGAAGAAAGGAAGAAAGAAAGAAAGAAAGATAAAGATAGAAAGAGAGAAAAAGAAAGAAGGGAAAAGAAAGAGAGAAACTAAGGTTAAATTAACCCAGAACTCACTGGGTGTCCAAATAAAATGATGTTAAGACAAGGAAGAAAACAGTGTGGGAGTGAGAAGTGGTGACTGTGGTGAAGTGGGGACTACTTAATTTGTTGGAAACATTGGCTCAAAATGACAGTTAAGTTGCAATGTAGCTTTATTCTGGGTTGAATGTTGGCTGTCCTCCCACAGTCACTGCAAATCTGCTCTAATAAAAATCTTATTAACCTATGCTAGAAAATTCAACAGAAGGGCATTCATCCACTCCTGATCTAAGTAAACTTAAATAGTACGTGACCTGGCAGTGCACAGGGTTGGTATATGTGGGTTTACAGCCAACCTTTTTTTGAATCCAGGTTGCTCTGAGATCAGGAGCTACAGCCATCTGTCTGGCAGAGGCCACTGTCCCAGCACATATGCTGGACATAAGACAAGTTAAGCATCTAGCCTGCAGTTTTGTCTAAGCATCTCTTGCTGTTTCTCCAGAGCCCCATAGATTCACATAATGTGTCAATTGCACCTGATACACAAATTAAATACAGAACATTTAAGATATTTAAGTTCAGTTTGCATATGCAAATATTGACCACAAAATTATTCCTCAGAAAGATCATTTGGATTTTCTTCCTAAAGCATGATGGCAAAACATGTTTATACTGAGTGTTGGCTGTTCTAATTTCAAATGCTAATTCCATTTTTTTTAAGATCTATAAAGTAATTCTTTGAGTTATAGAGTGTAAAGAAGAAATACAAATCAAAATATGATCATCCACATAGTAACAGAGCTGACGAATGATTAGTTTATGAAAGTAAGCAGTCATCCTGACTTTTCTAGACAAAGTGTTTTTTCTCTGCTAAGTTGTTGGGGGTATTTTTTTCCTCATTTTTGTGTCATTGCATGGTTTCTGCAAAGATGGGGAAGAAGCCAAACTTTTCTGAACACAAGCACTTCAGATCCCTCATATCTTATGAAATAGATGTAAATATATGTCCATAGGTAAACAGCTTTGGGGTATTTTAATCACATTTGCTGCTTGAATTCAGATACATTCTAGTGATCTTGCACTCTGCTGACCCCGGATAGAAAATACCTCTGTCTTAATACACCTTATTCCCATTATTGTGAACAATCACATTGCTGTTCTTTACAATTTTGCTTTCACCGTGTTGCTCAACTTTGATTTCCTTCTATTTTTCATCCTGACATATACACACACTAATGGTTGTTAATATCCTTTCTAGAAACTGAGTCCTGGCTACATTGCTCTTCAGGTAATAGCAAGGAGTAGGCAGGCATGGGACCATAAAAATACAATCTTTAATCTTAAGGACTTCCTGCTCAGGAAGGGCTAAGTGCAGACCAAATGGCACCAAGTGAACAATGTGACCTGCACTGACTTTTAATGTGAATAAACAAGTCTGATTAAGAGTTATTCACTGCTAGATATTCTCAGCAATTTTGAAAGAAAAATAGTAGCTCCGCTGAAACTGAAATTTTAGTTGTTTCCACTAAAATCAATTAAGTCCTGTTCACTGGAGGATTGGAGTTTTGGATTTCCTTTCCCTGGTTAAATAAACAGAATAATACCTCCCCACTCCCTAACGCTTGCACCTCATGATCTCTCTCTCCTTGTCTTTCACTGTTACAGACAAGAGTGTTACTTTCTGGCTCTATTATTAGATTTACTCACAGGACCAGAGTACTGTAGTAACCACCTTTGGAAGATCCTCCTTTTGAAGCTCCTCCTCTATGGGTCATATTTGGAAAACTGGATTTTCAAACTTAAAGCCGAAAGTTCTATTTTACTTGTGGAGTTTTACCACAAACAAAACTAGATGTTTTGCTTAGAAATTGGATGAAGTCAAGTTAGCTCTGGTTCCTGATGCTCTGTTGAGATGATGAGCACCAGGCTTTATGCCAAATGAAGGCTGGTCTGAGTAGCACAAGGAGAAATCTCTACTTTCTTCCTGAATAATATATAGCTGTCTTCATTTTTACTATTAAAATATGATTTTCATGTCTATACTTATTTTAATTTCTGTATCTAGCTTTGCAAAGGAGGAAGTAAGAACTGGGCAAAGATTTGTAGCAACACAAAAGTCATACCTCAATGACAGGGATACATAAGTAGAATAGTAAAACTTGAATTTCACCCATAATTTAGTCTTGTACAGAGATTTTTTTTTCCCTGTTAGTTGTTGGTTAACTCATTTGTTAAGACATGAGTTCGCTCAGTACGAAGTAAAAACATTCAGATTTGGTTTCGTCAATCACATTGTCTGCGAAGCAGGATTTTATATTTATCATAGAATAAACTTTCTCTTCCCTTTTTAGCTAGAGCATCTCCTAACTATGTGACATCTCACAGAAAGATTTCTTTAATGATTTGATTTTTTCTGATACAGATTTTTCACCTTTCAAACCCCACCTCCCACTTCCCTTTATTGTATATTACAGGATTCTTCAGTTCTAAGCTTGGGCTACAGAATTTCTGACATTCCACTGTGCAAGAGTTATACAGTGTTATTTGTCTATTACTATTTGCCATCTCTTAGGCTATAAAATAACTAACCAGGATGAACCATTTTGCACTTACTTTCCTGCCTGTAATGGATTTTGTTCAAAAATAAAATCAGCTGGTTTTCAACAGATAAAAAACCCCCAATAGCCAACAACGAAACAAACCAGCAAACCCACCTGAGAAAGTCAAAAGTAAACCCCTTCAGAATTAAAATTAGATAGAAGACATTAAGATTGCCATAGTATACAACAATTTGCAGGTGTAGCACAAGTATGATTTTGGTCATCAGGGCTGCATTCACACTTTTGAACATAGGACTGGATTCATAGTTGCTTTGAATTCCTCTGGCTTTTATAGGATTAAATTGAAGCTAGGGGTCAATATAAATATTTTCCCAAATCTCAGTGCTTTAAGCCACTCAACTGTACAGAATTGAGCTCTATATTTTGCAGAAATTCTGTTTTCTATTTTTATAGAGTAATTTAAAAGTCCTAAACCTGAACACTCTCAGGTAAATACACAGTCTATATGCACTCTAGTGGAAATAGATATAGTTTCATGGAGTTAAGTAGAATCTATTATTTTTAATTTCATGGGGTTTAAATATTCTTAGGTTTACTAGATGCTTTCAAATATGACTAATATCTCAGTGAGGTGCAAGGTTGCTTGTAGAGAAAAGAATGAAAAGTGCCTAACTGAGCTTTCAAAATTCAGCTCCTACCACTGTTATTTAAGATATTTTTTTCTGTGTGTTTAACATTAAACAAAATCAGCTTCTTGCTAAAACAGACTGTCCTTGTTCAAGTGTCTCCTGATACACTGAAAGCAGCTTCCTTTCAATTTGGGAAAGACAAGACTACACTTATCAGAAAAGAGTATGACTGTGTGTCTTCCTGTTGGTTTTTTCCTTTACTTTTTTTCTTTCTTTATAAAAGAGTATGACTTTGTGCCTTCCTGTTGTTTTTTTTCCTTTACTTTTTTCCTTTCTTTATATAGATAGCTTGCTATAAACAAGAGTTGACTGTAATGGCTCTGATCTGGGAGCAGGTTTTCACAGAGTGGGAAAAATTTGTTCAAACTTAACAAGTTGCATGGTACTTTTAAGACTTTGAAATGAACTCAGTGAGTGAGTTTTATTTCATGTAACCAGGAGAAATCTCTCCCATGCAAACCACCGTCCTGATACTTTAGAGAAACAGGAAGCAATTTTCACAGCTCATTCACACAACCAATGAAATGTGAAATAAGTTCCATGGTTAGGTGAGAATCTGGGATATTCTCTCTATCTCTGAGTAAGGCAATCTTATTCCCAGAGCATTAGAGTAAGGAGATAAACACAGAGCAAAAAATATTTATTAAGAGCAATGCTACTTCCTGAATAATGGAGGGAAAATTAAGCATTATCCAATATTTTTGTTTATATCCAAGAAGTGCTACAGAACATCTGTATTGCTGAACAGAAAAAAAGAATTGTTTTGTTTTATCCAGATTCTGAACATATAGTTTGATGTAAAAAGAGTGAATATTGATATAGCATAGCAGACTATAACTGTTATGACCTTCTGTATAGGAAAGGCTGCCAAAAGACTATAAATCTTCATGCGAAAGCAGACGTTGTCAATGTTACTACAGTACATAAATATTATTCTAAGGTGGAAAAATAAGTCTTTTTATCAGAGTTTCATTGACTTAAATGAGGCAATCTGAACCATGCAAATGCATAGAATGATCAGAAGATGAAAGCTAATTAAATTTTTAAAATAGTATGTGCCTCCCCCACCTCATAGTCAATTTGATTGACACTTCATGGTTAAGCCAGTCCATTTGTTTCTTAAGAGTGAAGTTCCCACAGCAAAAAAATTACAACACAATAGTCTGTGCTGGAGTCTTGTGGGCAAGTGCAGCAAGCATGGAAAAGCTCTGATGAGTCTATTGAAAAAGCAGCTGTTTCTGCCTTCACTTCTGACCTGCTAGTGCACTCCAGTATAGCTGTGTTCAAAACCCATTCGCTCTTTACTTAGTGCTGCTTGCCATTCAGTGGGACAGAAGCAAGATCTTTACATTGGTTTTAAACGACTTCAAGAAGCAGATGCTGCAATTACCTTTAAAAGCAATAGCTAAGCAATAGCTAGATGGACCCTGAATGGTGGCCTGTTTTTATTATTGCTGTCTGTCCAGGGAGCACTTTTATTGCTAGCAATCAGTGTTAGATCTTCAATAGCAGTTGATCATTTTTACTTCAGGCTTTTGTGTATCCATATGCCCATGTGTGGGGAGTGCAAAGAACAAATTTTACTACTGAATTAGCAGTTCTTGTCTTGCCTTTTAATTTTACATTGTGGTCTATTGTGTACATTCCACAAAATGAGGAAGCAATGTGATTAAACCATAAATGATAGTCAACCTGAAGGAATGTCTTAGTCAAGTACTACATCTCTGGACTTGAAAATTATTAACATGGTAATTATAGAAGGTCTATAGAATTGCTGACACAGATGGCTTGGGAAATAACATGTACTTAAAAAAAATGTAAAATACTCCCAAAGAGTTATATTATGGGAGGTGCAGATTTCTTCAGTTGTTAAATTTGTAATACACAATTGGTAGAGCTCAAAATGATGGGGTTAGGAAAGCAGGACAGGTCTTAATAAGTGTACAACCTTTTTCCTTCAGCAATTATTATGGTGTTTGGGGTTGCCAAGTATTTTCTGAAATCATGGTATACTCATCTTAAATGATGATTTATCTTCGGAGACTTCATGAATAAAAAATTCACCATGCACATGACCTGTAGATTCTCAGATTCAAACGTATTCACTTTGTTAGTTTTGCAAGTGGCAATGAACAGCTAAGGACTGAAAAATTCAGGACTAGCTGATATCAAGCACTAAATATTATTTGTGCTTATTGAGACTCATGCCATTTCATTAATTTAAGCATGATTTCTTAGATCTACTAATGACTGGATGTACTGTACTATAATTACTTCTATCAATGTTCACTATGAACTATGAGACTTTATTTTTTATTTTAATAGAAAAGTTTGAGAAGATTTTTATAGCATTTTAGATAGTTCTTTTTGTTAGGGTATTATGCAAAGTTTATCTGCTGAGATAATGATCGGTATATTTTCAATTTGAACACAAACCTCTTTTTTTATTCCTCTAAAATTCCAGAAAAATATTACTCCCCTCACCTTAGACTAAACTGGCTCTGACTTTTCTTCTATGACATCTCACAAACTGCAACTTATAAAACGACCTACTCCAAAAAGCTAAACATTATCCAAATTTTACTGCTTTTCTGATTTACTCTCAACTGCAAGCTAAAAAAAAAGTGATACATGCTTTAGCCGTTATGAGCAAGCAATAACTATATCTTAATAATCCCCTCTTTATCAGTATTGAAATAGTAATAACAAATTGTTATTTGTGGAAACACATTACATTCTAGGTGTTCAAAATGAACATATATGTAGTATTATCTGAGTTACCCATGACTGTGGAAAAGGTCTATCTATAAAGATTAAAACATCTTTTGCTTTCAAGAAAGAGCAGTTTTGAGAATGAACTTCTCGGAGAATAAATTGCTGAAGAAGAGATGGGATCACCACAGTCATATACTACAGCTTTATATATACTACCCAAATTGCAGATAACTTTACTTTTCAGAAATGCTGGTCCTTGAGCCAAAATCTTCAGATCACCCCAGAGTGGTGAAAAAGTAGTGTAAGAAGTTACTGGGAGCAAGTTGTGAAGATTCAGATGTTGCAAAGTTGCTGGAGGAAAAGGAACTTATGAGTTATACTTCTCCATGCTGAGATGAAAATGCATTTGTAGGTGCACTAAGGTATCTTTACAAACAAACCATGGTTTCCCAATGTTAAAATAAAGCAGGTAATTTTGTGAGGAAAGACAAATAATTGATAGTAGCTCACGTATTGCATGTATGTAAAGAAACTAAACCAGACATCAGTCTGTGCTCTCCACCACTGCTGTCTAAATCCCTAACAGAACATAAGATTTTAGACCAATGACTGCTCTTCTGGACATCTTTGAATTATGTGTGTCACAAGGATATTGAGTCCAGGGAACTAAACTAATCTGAAATAAATCCCTGAGTTGATGGAAGGGCCAATCAGCAGATCTGTTTCTATTGCGTAAATTACATCCTGTGCACTAGGTTCAATCTAATGAGGTGTTTTTATTGCATGAAATTACTTATTAGGTGACATACCTTTAATCAGCACTAAATTGACATTAAATGTGCAGTACTTATATTTGATGCAGTAGAATCACTGAAAGAATGTGATTTAGATCAGCGAAAAGTGGCATCCCACAGTCGTCAGTGTTGGGACTGGTGTTGTTTAACATCTTTGTTGCAGACATAGAGTGGAGTTGAATGCACCCTCAACAAGTTTGCTGATGACATCAAGCTGTGTGGCACAGTTGACAGACTGGAGGGAAGGGATACCATTCAGATGGACCTGAACAGGCTTGAGAGGTAGAACTGTGCAAATTCATGAAGCTCAACAAGGCCAAGTGTGAGGTCAGGCACCTGGGTGAGGGCAATCCCAAGAACCAATACAACCTGGGCAGAGAATGGATTGAAAGTAGGCCTGAAGAGAAGCATTTTGGGGTGCTGGTGGATGAGAAGCTCAATGTGACCCAGCAATGTGCTTGCATCCCAGAAAGCTGACTGTATCCAGGGCTGCATCAAAAGAAGTGTGGGCAGCAGATTGAGGGAGGTGATTCTCCCTCTCTACTGTGCTCTCATGAGACCTCACCTGGAGTTCTGCATTCAGTTCTGGAGTCCTCAGCACAGAAAGGAAATGGATCTGTTAGAGTGAGTCCAGAGGAAGCCACAAAGATAATCAGGGGACTGAGGCACAGGCTGAGAGAGTTTGGCTTGTTCAGCCTGGGGAAGAGAAGGCTCTCAGAAAACCTCATAGCAGCCTTCCAGCACATAAAGAAGGCCTACAGGAGACATGGGGAGGGACTTTTTATCATGGATTGTAGTAATAGAATGAGGGTTAATGGTTTTAAGGAGAGAGAGGAGGAGATTTATATGAGATATTACGAATAATTTTTTTCTTGTAAGAGTAGTGAGGCACCTGCACAGGTTGCCCAGAGAAATCATGGCTGCCCCATCCCTGGAGGTGTTCAAAGCTAGGTTGGATGAGACTCTGAGCAGCATGATCTGATAGAAGTTGTACCTGGTACCCCTGCCCAAAGTAGGAGAGTAAGAAATGGATGAACTTCAAGGTCCCTTTCAACCCAAATAATTCTTTGATTCTACAGATATACAAAGAGTAAGGGAACATTATCTGCGGTTTTAATAGCTTGGTGATAAAGTAGTGCCTTTGAGCTTCTGGGAGTTAGATTTCTGAATAGTATTCACATGTATATCAGTTTCCAAGATTTTGCATTTTTCAGGATCTGATGCCAAGCAGTAAGCTTTCCCCAGTTTTGTTTGGTATGATCATAGAATCACCAGGTTGGAAGAGACCCATCGGATCATCAAGTCCAACCATTCTTATCAAACACTAAACCATGTCTCTCAGGACCTCGTCTACCCATGCCTTAAACACCTCCAGGGAAGATGAATCAACCACCTCCCTGGGCAACCTGTTCCAGTGCCCAATGACCCTTTCTGTGAAAAACTTCCTCCTGATGTCTAGCCTAAATCTCCCCTGGTGGAGCTTGAGGCCGTTTCCTGTTGTCCTGTCCCCTGCCACTTGGGAGAAGAGGCCAGCTCCCTTCTCTCTACAACCTCCTTTCAGGTAGTTGTAGAGAGCAATGAGGTCTCCTCTCAGCTTCCTCTTCTCCAGGCTAAACAACCCCAGCTCTCTCAGCCACTCCTCACAGGGCCTGTTCTCCAGCCCCTTCACCAGCTTCGTAGCTCTTCTCTGGACTTGTTCTAGAACCTCAACATCCTTCTTGTGGTGAGGGGCCCAGAACTGAACACAGCATTCAAGGAGCGGTCTCACCAGTGCTGAGTTCAGAGGAAGAATAACCTCCCTGGCCCTGGTGTGAAACTTAGTGTATTTTACAGTGAAAGACTATACCTGGGCTCTCATTCTGAGTAAGTACTTGTGAAGGAGATGACCTTGGAAGCAGATACAAACTTGTATTACAATTTACCTATAATAACATAAAGAAGAATTTATTGATAAAATCATAATTTGCAATGTTTGTGTCCTGTTGCTTAGCTGGTAGGTTTAGCTGAGCACCAATTCTTTTGATAAAGCTGTGTGTTTAATCAGCTAGACATCTGGTCTGTCTTTTTTTTGTTTTGCAGTAATGTCTGAAGGCTCAAGCAAGTTACAGTTGTGTAAGAACAGCTCAAAACAATTGGTAATATATTGTTCCTGCCTTAAAAACCTGTACATCTAGATAAGCAAGGAAATTTTAAAATATAAAACCCCCATTCATCTAGATTTCACACCCACTAGAGTACAAGTTGTGGCTTTGCTAAGAAAGTGAAATTCCCATCACAAGATAATTTTGGAAACTAATAAATCAGATTTTTTTTTTCTTCATGGAGGTTACTCTCAATGGCATATTAATTTCTCCGTAACATGCTGGTCCACATCTTTCCTCTCAGAAAATGCATTGGCAAAATGACTCCTTCCTTTCCTGTGGAGTTTGACTGACAGGGCACTGCCAAGGAGGGAAAATTATTTTGAAAGTCCGACCTAAGAAAAATCATCTTTTAGGCTGTCATTGGAATTTTGTTGCTTCAGGTGTTACAGGAAAAACAAATTAACTTGCCTGCTTTGGTTTTTAATAAGAGAATTATTAATATCCCCAAGCATAGTTGATACTGCTCTTCCAAACAGACTGAGGAACTCCATTCATTTATTGATACATTTTTTTATGAAGAGATTGTGTTTCACTTTGTTTGAAGGATCTGAGAGCCTTTATTATTTTTATTTGCAGAAACACTGTGGTGCACATGAAAGAGACGCAGAGAAAGAAAACCTTTTTTTAGTGGAGGAGAATGGCTGGCAGTTGATTGCCTTTTTTTTTTTTCCCCTTTTCCATTTGTAAAAGCTTCTTGGATGATTGATTTCTGATTTAGATTACTACATCCTCCCTGTTGTTCCCTGTTCTATTTACTGAAATTTTCTAGCTGCCTTGTTCAGCTGACATTCAGGATATTGATAAGGTTAAAGATAATGACTGAGTTGCTTTAGTGGACAGGTAGAACTCCAAGTCTAGTCTATTTTGAAAAGTCTTTCCTCCCTACCATCCAGTAAGGATAAAGATTTACCTGGAATTATAAAAAAGAAAACAAACGCAAAAGCCAGAAAAATAAAAGCCTCTATGTTTTAGATTCCCTTTCCCTGTAGTTGTCATTGTGCAGCAATACTTATTAGGGAAAGTAAATGTAGTATTTGTGGGAAGACTATTTATTTTTATGAGATATCCCATGCATAGGACAGAAAACCCACAAGCTAGTTGTCATAGTTGTCTCTTCAGGCAAATACGTAGCAAGTATGTACAGCAACTGTTCCTAGGCCACACAGCTCTGCAGAGACTTCTCAGGTACACAACCTTCTCAGGGTCCAAATACCATATGAAATCTCAGGGAGAGGGGTGAGGAAATACACGGGGGTTACAGGATGAGACTGCAGTAATTCTCTAGATGAGGTCCATTGTGCTTTCAGCAAACCCATTTCAGTTAGAATACCTGAAAAATTGTCTATCTATATTTCTGTATGTACATACCATATTTTTCCACCCCATTTTGAAAGCAACTGAATGCAATATTTATGGTCTAATTCCCTTTCTCTGCTTTTAAGGTTTGAAAAACCAGATTGGAGCCTCCATTTATTTGTGATTGTCAGAAAACCATTATAAGTTCAAAGTTTTTCATACTATTATTGCTGAAGTACAGTAGTTCGACTTATCTTTTATACCTAGTTTAAATAGTAATTGTGCTTTGACTTACACTGCCTTCTTGCTCAATGTGAGTCAAGCCTGGACAAACAGCTAATGATGGCTGTGCAGGATTTAATTTAACTGAAGAGTGGCATGCGTAGCACAAGAAATTATAACTTTTGCACTGCTCCACCTCTATGTCTGGCATAAAGGGATTTACATTTTGCTGTATACCAGCAAAACTACACACTGCTGAAATCTAGGGAAGGATAGGATGCTCCTTCATCCCAGTCATATCTCCCTTCAAAATGTAGCCACTAGCCACATTTCAATGACCTGGATGAAGGCATTGAGGATACCCTTAACAAGTTTGCAGATGACACTAAGCTGGGTGGAAGTGTGGATCTGCTGGAGGGTAGGGAGGCTCTGCAAAGGGACCTAAACAGGCTGGACCGCTGGGCAGTGTCCAACGGCATGAGGTTTAACACAGCCAAATGCCGGGTCCTGCACTTGGGGCACAACAACCCTGTGCAGAGCTACAGACTGGGAGAAGTCTGGCTGGAAAACTGCCTGGAGGAGGAGGACCTGGGAGTGTTGATTGACAGCCGACTGAACATGAGCCAGCAGTGTGCCCAGGTGGCCAAGAAGGCCAATGGCATCCTGGCTTGTATCAGAAATGGTGTGAACAGCAGGTCCAGGTTGGTTATTCTCCCTCTGTACTCAGCACTGGTGAGGCTGCTCCTTGAATCCTGTGTTCAGTTCTGGGCCCCTCATCACATGGATGTTGAGGCTTTGGAGTGAGTCCAGAGAAGAGCAACGAGGCTGGTGAGGGGGCTGGAGAAGGGACCCTGTGAGGAGCGGCTGAGAGAGCTGGGGTTGTTTAGCCTGGAGAAGAGGAGGCTGAGAGGAGACCTCATTGCTCTCTACAACTACCTGAAAGGAGGTTGTAGAGAGGAGGGAGCTGGCCTCTTCTTCCAAGTGACAGGGGACAGGACAAGAGGGAATGGCCGCAAGCTCCGCCAAGGGAGATTTAGGCTAGGCATCAGGAAGAAGTTTTTCACACAGAGGGTCATTGGGCATTGGAATAGGCTGCCCAGGGAGGTGGTTGATTCACCTTCGCTGGAGGTGTTGAAGGCATGGGTAGATGAGGTCCTGAGGGACATGCTTTAGTGTTTGATAGGAATGGTTGGACTAGATGATCTGGTGGGTCTCTTCCAACCTGGCGCTTCTATGATTCCGTGATCTATCTATGAATACCTGTGTGGATACTTCCATGGGTACATTGTTTATGATGTGATTTACCTCTACATGGAAGGCAATCTGCAAGCATGTTACAGATTTGCACAGTAAAGCAGGTTCTTACACTTCCGTAAGTAAAGGAGATACTAATCTTATCAATTATACTTTCAGATCTCCCATGAAAAGTGAGGTCAGTTCTAGTGACAAATAAAAGCATAAATGTATAAATTTTAATTCCCAAGGAAACTTCATACAACTTCTAAGTCTTCACTAAAAAATAGAAACAACTTTGTTTTCTGTGTATGCTATTTTATTAATAATACAAAATGTAAGCTGTTAGAATATCAATCATCTTACTAGTACATTGGGTCTGATTTTTCTTTTATTTACCTTTTCAGAGACACAGTTTCTCAGGTTTTGATAGCTTTCTTCTGGATTTGCAATGTGTAGTATGGTATAGGATCATGACTTTATTGTAAAGATTATATTTGCATTTAAAGGAAGTGTTTACAGACAGCTATTAAGCTAAAGGTTATAGAGAAAAAAATATAGTGAATGTTGCTTAAGCTCTAATAGCACCACAGCAAAGTGGAAGAGGGAAGATATATTTAGGCTGGCTTTCTTCTTGTGTCATGATTCCTTCTGCTCTGTTTCGATGTCTAAGACTGTCTGTCAAAGAGTTTTATTTTTTCAATCCCATTTTTAAAGTTTCCTGCAAGATAAGGTCAACTTATTCCTGCAGTTATCTATTTTGATACCAATGTAGAGGAAAAACAACAGTAAGATACGGGAGCATCATAACCTAGCAGAGAAGTCACAGGATTCTTATAAAAAGGGGCAATTTGTTCTGCGTTCTTCTTTATGCTTGTTGTAACTATAAATCCAAATGTGTGACATTGCTCTACTTTGGAAAGAGTGGAGGTCATTTTAGTGTCTCTAAAACATGATGATGATAATGTTGGTAATAATAACAACAACAATAATAACAATTATAATAATAATAAAAAATTAAAATAAATAACAGAGACTAAATTTTTGCATTTCAATTCAGGTCCTGCAGTACTGAGTTTGCCTTGTATTATGCTGAAAGTTTCCAAATTCTCATTGACATTTATTTGAGCTTAAGGCACTTAAAACTCTGTCCTTCATATCTTTAAAAATCATTGTAGAATGATACTGATTCAGAAGTGCTGACAGATTCTGCTCCAGATTTGTATTCTTGATGGCAACAAAAGTGTCAGGGAGACTGGGGGAAAATGACAGAAAAACCCCATGTTTTTAAAATTAATGTATGAAGTAGGGCATGCCTGTTCTGTGATAACTGTAGCAAAAAATATCAACATTCTCAACAAGAGATCTCTTCAAAGCTGTGAAAACCATCTTAGAGCCTCTCATATCAATGGTATGAGGCTAATATACACCAGCTGAGAATATCTTCTGAAGTTAAAAAACCCAAACCCAAAACACTGCAAAAAATTGAGTTTTCCACAGAACAGTGTTTAATAGTCTATTGTTTAAAGACAAACCCTTTTATCTGAATCATATTCTGACTTCTGACAGATAATATGCTGTGCAAATTAACTTCCACGTTGATAAGAACTTAAAAGATGGCTCTCATTACTTGAAGAAAAATGAATCCTTTTTTGATTTCTTTCTCTGTTTTGTCAAGACCAGTTGTGTTCAGACCTTATTTTTTAGGCATAATTAATTTGATTTCATTGATATACTGTATAGCAGAATTTAATATAACTAATTAAAGAAAAAACAATTTAATTGTAGACTCTTTCATTATGAACATTTTGCCATCTAAAGGTTCTATCTGATGCAGTTAGCCATGGTTTTATATTCACCCAGTATTGATAATTTGTTTTATTAAGCTTAACTTCCATGGATTTAGTTTTGATTTTTTTTCAATAATTCTTAACAAAGAATTCACTATGAACATACAAAATAATAAAGGGGAAAAAACCCTATAAATTCTGACCATGTTATAAAAAATATTTAAATTTGTAAATTGAAAAAAGTGTCAATAACTTTTTTGCATTGTTTGAGAGGATATTTTGAATAAACACATAGTTTACAGCCAGATTGCAGGGAGTGTTAGTGGTTACACGGTAAGGAATTACTCTGCCTTAACAGCAATTGGATGTAGATCTCAAATGTGCTGGTGACTTCAGTTCATGAAATGATACATGGCACATTGGCTTCAATAGTTACAAACTGCTTTCGTGGCTGTCATCTGTTTTCTTTAGAAACAGTGTTAGACTAGTTGATTAAATACCCAGTGCAAGCATTTATCCATATCAAAAATTCTATTTATTAATAACATGTTTCTTGATAAGCATGGGTAATCAATTTTATGTTTTGCCTCAGATATAAACATTTAGATGTCTTGTCCCCACTGACTTTGAAAACTACTGGATATCTTAAAGACCAGAGTAGGTCTTAAAGGTCAGAATAGTAGCTTCATCACAATAGTTGTCCAAAAGACAACAAATGCAGGTTGTCCAAAAGACAACTTTTGCAATGAAAGCACTATTATTATCCGCAAAATATTCTATAACTAGAATTAGTATTTGTAGAATGCTTATAAAAACGCCTTTCTTTCTGTAAAAACCTTGTAATAAGTCACAGTTGTAGGTAAGAATATTATTTGTCTTAGCTGAGCACTTAGAATATTTGAGTCTCCTACAGAGGGTTGGTCTTCTTGGAAAGAAAGTCTCATAACATTTCACATCAGGAAAAAATATAACCCAAACACCTCACCTCTCATAATTCTTGTTAAAGACTACGATGTATTTTAGCAGCAAAATGGCCAGTACTGGTGCAGTGGTAGAACAGAAATATGGGAACACAGGGGAGATTCCTCTCTTTATATGTCAAAGCAGCTCTACAAAAGGAAAGTAGTCCTCTTCCTTTCATGTAGCAAGCAGTTTACGAATAAGTGAGAGGGGATTGTGGCCGTTGTATTTTCACTCACATTGCTGCATGATTTTTCTTAGCTGCATTTAAGCAAATCGGTCTGTAAGCTTCCTGAATCACATGAAAGAAGGTGGTCTGACTCTGTGTGATAGCACAGCGTAAACCAACAGCCAAGTAGTGGATAACACTGAAAAAATAAAACCCCTTTGCATTTTGCATTTACAGCCAATAAAGTGCACCGGCAGAGACAAAGATCTGGGTTAGATGGATCCCTGGTTTGATCCAGAAACTTCCAATTAAGTTGCAATGCAACTCTAAAATAGTAACTTTGAAACATCTGCTCTGGTACATTCAGGTATTGATGGCAGGGCATAAAACCTGCATATCCCCTCAAATTGCTTAAATTATAATGACTTTAAGCAAGATTGATAACTAGCAATAATTATAATAAGGTAACAAACTGTGTGTCTGAAAAATATTTTCCACATATATATCTTAACGGCAGTTGTTGTACAGACATCTGATGAGTGTTTCTGTGGGGATGAGAGAACTGACAAGCACAGGAAAAAATCTTAAGAGGCAGAACTTGGGAGAATTTGGATGTCTCTCAATTTGGCTAGGGGGATTTTACTGCAAAAATTTTTTTAAAAAATTGGACTAAAATAGCACATGGAAAAGTAGGAAAATTCTAGTTTTACAAAATCTGAGGAATTCCCCTCAAAATTATTAAAAAAATCTTACCTCAAAAAATTTTTCATTCCTAACCACTTCATGCCCACACTCTTCACTCCAGGCTTTCAGGAAATCTAGAAGGTGAAATCAAAGATAGAAAAATTAAAATCCCTATGTTTAAGGGACATGCTTTACTAACGATGCTAATTACCTTTCTAAAAGCATTTCCTAGTATGTCTGCCCAGAGGAGAAGCAATAATCTGCCTGCTTTGTGATAACTGCACTCCAGACATTATAATGGACCATTTGATTGCCAGTTTTGTGCTCATAGAAAGAAGAGTTTTTATGTGATGGATCTGAATGAACAGCCTACAGCTGTATGTTTGATGGGAGGTGGTAAGTGTTTTTGAGTGTGCCCTTGCTGGTCAACACAGACATGAGTAACACAAGCAGCCCCTTAACCACCCACCCAGCCAAGTTAAATGTCCTTTAGTGGAAACTATATGATGAAAGAATTTCTGTAGGAAAATACTGTCAATAGATGGATTTGATTCCCTTTAAGAAGTTTGTAAAGGAGATCTACTGTTGGCCAAATGCAAGAAAAAAAAAATGACTTCTCTCTAGAAGGGTTTATCTATTCATTTGATTGTCTCTTCTAAGTGAGCTGTAATTAGAGCTAGTCCTCTTCTAGCCCCTGTGCTAATGAGGCTTTGCTCACTTCTGTTAGTGACAGTACATTGTATTTTAATAAGGATCCCCTGGCCTGGCATGGTAGGACCTGCAGATAAGGGGAAGGAGAGCAAAAGGAAATGTAAAGAAGTGGGAGCAGCAGGGGTCTCCTTCTTGGTACTGAGCTCCACAGGAAGGCATTAGCTAACTTTGTCTTAGAACTGTCATTTGTATTAACTTCTAACCCATCACCTTCTCTGGTAGGCTAGCTTTACTCAATGAAGCGGGATAGATCCTTGGCTTGGCCTCTCTATCCCCTATTTTAGTAAACTGAATACAACACAAAAAGTTCACAGGGGCAGCATTTGGGGAGATGGTGTTAAGGATAGGGTCAAAAAGAGCTTTTAACTCATCTTAACATTACTGTCCTTTTCCATTTCAACTTTTATCTGCCCATCAAGGTTTTCAGTTTGCTCACTCATCCATTGCTAAAAAGCCCCCCAAAACACAAAAAGCCTCTAAATGGAAATTATACGTGTTTTAAGATATGCAACACTTTGATCTATACCTGTATTCCTGTTTGTGTGGTTTTGCTCTGTATGCTTTTTGCCTGCCGATCTGTTCATAGTTGGATCAGAATTCTACGTCTGATTCTACTTTCTCATACACAGTTGTTAATTGGGGTAATTTATTTGTCATTCAGTAAAGTTAGCAGGTAAAAGATAATCAATCCTTTTGTATCTTTTGTGTAACAGTCTTAAATTGCTACCAGAAATTCTCTTTTTAAGGAAGCATTTTTAGAGATACTAGAGGCTGTTAGAATGTTATGGATAAACACCTCCCTGTCTGACAGGAGGTAGAAAAGCAGAATTCTTTTTTGTTTAACTACTATTGATGACTTTCTAGAATCCCTAACCAAATTATATTTCTTAATGTTGGTGCTTTCAGAGACTACACTGGGATCTTTCAGACCTTCAGAGGATGTGATACTGCTCTGTCTCTATTTCCAGGTAATTCACTCAGTTTACTATCCATCTCTCCTTTTATGCAAATCTGTAAATACCTTTACCAAAATGTAAAGCATGGAGGAATCAAACCAAAAGCTCTCTATGAAATACTAAAGGGGTTATTTATGCCTTTAAGTAAGATGGTATACACAGTCAGTATATTTTCTGGTGGGCCATACAGTACTGACCACCTTTCTGAAGGAGTTGTTTGGTGTTGAAGTAGTTGAACAGAGAGCATGGCAACTGTTACTATAAATACTGAAGGATTTATGGAGATCACAGAACCATAGAATCATAGAATCACCAGGTTGGAAGAGACCCACCAGATCATCTAGTCCAACCATTCTTATCAAACACTAAACCATGTCCCTCAGCACCTCGTCTACCCATGCCTTAAACACCTCCAGCGAAGGTGAATCACCCACCTCCCTGGGCAGCCTGTTCCAATGCCCAATGACTCTTTCTGTGAAAAATTTCCTCCTGATGTCTAGCCTAAATCTCCCCTGGTGGAGCTTGCGACCATTCCCTCTTGTCCTGTCCCCTGTAACTTGGGAGAAGAGGCCAGCTCCCTCCTATCTACAACCTCCCACCAGGTAGTTGTAGAGAGCAATGAGGTCTCTTCTGAGCCTCTTCAATGTGAGATAAGAAATTTTTTTTCTGTTACATCAGACTCAAGTTCACTCTCAGATTGTTAGTTGGAAGAGAGCTGATATTTAAGTTTTCCCATACCTTGTGTGGACATGACTGACCAGGCTGGCTCCACATTAGCTTGATCATAGGCCTCTAAAGTATTCTAGTAAGTTTTATGAATTCAGCTATGGAATGAACTTGCTTTATCTGCCTTATCATTGTCTGCGTCACCACAGAAACCTATGGTCACATTAAAAACTCTCTCTTTCATGTTTGGATGACTTTCCTAATCATGATTTCAGATGGTTTCAAGAAAACTTTCTGAGTCACCAAGTAACTGGGATGGCTTTCTAAATTCCACTTGGGTGCCATGATCAAAGGCTGTTGCAAGACATGTTCCTTAAGATCAACAAGTGTGTTCTCAATACCAGATGCTTTTCTTTCCCTAAGTGTTTAGCAGGCACCATCATCTAGCCCAGCTCTCCACTGCTGTCCCAGCTTACCATTCTTCCTAAGGCATGAGTCTTCCAAGAGGAGTTGAAGTTTCAGGGTTGGAATCTGTGTGGTATATGAGAAAAAGCAGAGAGTCTTAGGCTAGAAGATCTCCAGATCCACAAACTGTGTCTTTATTCAATGCATGTACTTGCCCTAAGTCTTTTGAACATCTCCTATTCACGCAGCCTTTTTTACCTTTTCCTTGCCTGTGCTAGTGATCTGCTGTACCAGCTACCTCAAACTGGCTGTGTGTGTTCTCTGACTGGAAGGCAGGCACAGTACAAGATCTTAATTCCCTTAATGAAATAGTTAGCATGTAACATAGACCTGATGCAAGCACATAGAGTTCTCCTGCCCCTTCTGCCACCTCCCTCATTCTCTTCCACATACATCATTCTTCACCTCCATTCAAATAGACATCACCAACTCTGTCCTGCAAGACATCTCATCACACCATGACCATTCTCCCCATAGAATCATAGAATCATAGAACAACCAGGTTGGAAGAGACCCATCGGATCTTCTAGTCCAACCATTCCTATCTAACACTAAACCAAGTCCCTCAAGACCTCATCCACCCATGCCTTAAACACCTCCAGGGAAGGGGAATCAACCACCTCCTTGGGCAGCCTATTCCAATGCCCAATGACCCTTTCTGTGAAAAACCTCCTCCTAATCTCCAGCCTAAATCTCCCCTGGCAGAGCTTGAGGCCATTCCCTCTTGTCCTGTCCCCTGTCACTTGGGAGAAGAGGCCAGCTCCCTCCTCTCTACAACCTCCTTTCAGGTACTTGTAGGTTTCTTTAGGAATAGTGGTTGCAGGGGTTCTGAATAAAGGTAATGTCGTGAAGGAGGTTTGGAGATTAAAAGGATAAAAACCAGAGAAAATGAGACACCAGATTTTACAACATGATTCTTATAGAAAATCTCTTTTATATCTTCTGCATGTAGTGAAAACAACAGTATTTCATATACCACATTTTTAGGTTTGTTGTTTATTTCTCTTTCAGTTCATTACACTACTGTCTCTCTACCAGTAACATCAGAGTCAGAAGTAATCAGAAGTGGTAAAATATTACAGTTAAGTAGTAACAATGAATCTATAATAATTCTGCAGTCTTTGATACTGTGAGATCAAAATGCCTCAGTGTGTTTTATATCCTTATCCCATGGATTTTCTTTAATGTTCCCTTTGTCATATAGTTAGGGAACAGATAAGGATTTCCAAAATTATTTAGATGTTGTTCTAATGGCAGAACAAAGTTTAACTTCATTTAACTTCTTAGTGGAATTATCAGACCTCATTTATCTGCCTGAGTTGTTAACATAGGTGTCTATCAATTAAATGGGTATAAGCAACCACATAAGAAGGGGTTAGATTTAGCTGTCTGAACACAGAGCTAAATGGAGGACATAATTAACACACTGAAGCGATTGTTCTGGTCATTTATCGATTCACAAAGTAGTTTGGTGCATACTTGTGCTTCAGTCACATACTAGACTGAAAACCCACTGCAACTGCAGATGCAATGACACCTTGTCTTTTGGTGGAAGGTTGTGTAGATAAATGAGTTTAAAAGGGAGAAAAGAACTAATTGTTTTTATGGCTTGAGGAACTGATCTTCCAGCAGGTTCAAAATAGGTTCCAACTCAGGATCCTCATTCCTGTTCCCATTCCATTAGCCTCTTGAACTATGAACTTAGCACTAGAGCTGGATATGCAAGATTTACCAGCCATTTGTTTCTTTACTATCTGCCTTAGATCATATCTTTTTGCTCTAGTGAATTATTCAAAGTGTTTGATATAGTTCAGTTTACTACCTTTGTGTTTAGAGATTATATCAGTGTTAATATCCATGCCTGGTGTCCTATTTACTGATGGGTTCAAAGCACAGTTCAGATAATTTATTCAATTGTTCTAGAGAAATGGAAATTCTTTAACTATGAGAAACAGCACATTCATAGTCACATTGTAGTTCTCACCTTTTGTTGTCCTTGCCCCAAAAAAGAGGAATCATGAGTTAAGCTGATGAAGGTTGCTTGTAGCATTGATATAGGCTGTCGCAAGGAGACTTGTTCCCCTTCCTCTTTTTGAATTAAGGATGGTCCTGGTAGTGATTTTGACACACTTAATTCCATGATGAGTTATGTAAACCTATGTCTCTTTGTCTCTTTTTTAAGACAAAATATGTTCTGATTTCCTACAAGAGAAAATATCCCAACTGCTTTCATGGAGCCAAGGTCAAGCCTGATCTTTCCTTCCTTGCTTTTCAGTATATACCTGAATTCTTTTCTTGACCTAAATATTACACTTTTTCATTAGATTTTCAGTTCCTAAAAAAAAGTTGGATTTTGTGTTGTAGAAGACAAAATCGTGCCTTTAAATTAATGAACGCAGTTTGACACTTGCATATCCAAAAGTGATGCCAAAAGATAGAGGTGTTTATATATGTGACAACGACTGCCCAAATTAGGAAGAATGCGTTACCCAATTATGTATGTTTAGTTCAAGAATAATCAACCATTTGTTCTTTTGAAGTCCTTTACACTTTTCAAGCTTTCTTACGAAATTAGAAATTACAGTCTCCAGAACTCACATTTTATGAGTCAATGAACTCTCAGTTCCTTATTTTTGTTAGTTATGTACAGGATAAAAAGTATTTTTTGGAAAATAATATTCTAATTAAAGTTTGATTACAAAAATACAAAAATATGCTACATGCAAAAGTCTATTAACTTTTAGACTACAATCTCTTCACAACCTTTTCTCAATTAAACTCTCAGCTGTGGTTTTGTATTTCCATCTCTGTAACATTATACTAAGAAGTTACAACAAATTAAAATTTTAATTATTAACATGATAAAAAAAATCATGTGATTGCATTTCTTAGTTCATTCTTATTCTTAAGACTGATTAAGAATGAACTAAGAAATATAGTTATGTTAATTCTGATTTGTTAATCCTCATATGTTAATTCTGATGATTCTTCAGATATAACTGAGTTTAAAATATTATAGAAGAGTCTCTAATGATTGTGGGAAAATTTTAAGTATTGTTTTTTACCTTTTAACTTATATTTTATAATTTGTCTCCTCAGTAGCTACTATATGCTGCAAATCTGATGTATTTGCTTACCACATTTTCATTTTGGAGACTCAATAAAACCTGAATCTACTAAGTGCATAATATCAATGTAGGAAAATTTATCATTTTACTTTGTTTTCAGTTGTGGAAATATAAAAGGCAATTACTGTTGTTTAGTGCAAAAACTGACAAACTGTGAAGTCTTTATCATCAAAGACTTCTTGCCCTTATGTCAAAGTTGTGTGCTTTCTTAAGTATGTTTTTTTGTAACACTTGTTCTTTTTCAGAAAGAAGAAAGAAGGTAACAATGAAGACCTTTGAAAAATCATTTATCAGACTACAAATCCCCTGGTGTGTTGAACAAGGAAGAAATCGTGGAGGTAACTTCTGCCCCAATGGATCCCAGATCCAAAATCTTCTTTGTAAACAGTGTCTTTCATTTAGTACAACTGGATCATAAACTGACAAGTTTTCCCCTAGAATTTAACCTAAAGCCTCTTCTGGTCAGATTAACTCTGTTGTATTCAACTGCAGACCTGGATTAACCCCTAAGAAACTCTGTATTGTTTCTCTTCATTGCATATATCCCCATGTCTCCTATTATCTCCTCTTTACATCAGACAAAGTGATCCAAGTTTAATCCATGATAAGCTTTTTTGTTTTGTTTTGTATATCTGTTAAGACTCCTTCTTTGACAGTTGTCTCCTCTTTTAATGCAAACAGCCCATCCAAATAGAAAACCTTACCAATAGAATTTGCTAACCTGAAACAGAGAGGAGATGATATTTAGCAAAGTGTCCTTTTTGCAAGGACAGAGGTGCTAGTGCTAAATCCATTGTCCCTTATTGTTGTCATTGTTGTGAGCAAATTGAAAACACACACATGTATGAGGCACACAGTTCTTATGATGGACCTATTACTAGATTTTGTTTTTCTGTGAAAACATGCCTGATGTAAAGTTTTCTCCATGTAAAAATATCTCTCTTGTTGCTTTTTAAAAGCTTTTTAAAGCCTGATTTTAAAAACTACTGTGTCAGAAATAGTCTCTGATATAACTAACAGGAGGAACTAGACAGAAGCACTGATGAAAGCAGTTATAAAAGTGGATGCCATAATAAGGAAAGGAATGACATTACTTATGTACTTACCTGCCTATTTTCTTACTAGGAAAAAACATGCAGAAAGAATTTAACACTGTTCATATTTTTTATTTGGATAATAGATCTCTATTTGTTCAGAGGAAATGTATTTAACAAAGGACTTGCTCCAGTTTTGCTATTACTATATGATGATAAAATATGACATGTTAGCAAAACCAGCACTTTTCCACCAACTAGCTGAGATCCAAAGAAGCTTCACAGGCCTCATCACATGAGTTTTGCTGAGGTTTCTACAAAGCGGTATTCTCTATGGAGTAGGACTAAGGCTAAACAGAGATAATCCTGCCAAGACTTTAAGATGTTTTCAGAAACTCAAACCAGGCCACAGTACAGCAGATTATCCTCTGGCCTTTCACCTCTAAGGCGAGCAGACATGGTATTGAGAGATGAGACAGCTTTTAGAAGACATATATTAGATGTTTCTAAACTGACTGGTATTTGCTCTATTCCTACAAATGTTTCCTGCAACCTTTGGATGGCATTGTTATACACCTGGCACAGATGGACTGAATTTCCTTTATGTCTGACCCTCTCCGTAACTTTTAACACCACTTGTAAGAAAGCTTTACTACCTCTGATATTTAAAAAAAAGTTTTTGTTTAGCATGACTTTGATTTTACATTAAAAAGTGTTCATATTTTTATTTAAACAAAGGGGGAAATTGAAAAACATCTTATTGTTGCTTTCAAGTTATGATTTTTAGAAATGAAAATAAAATGTTTGGGAGCATGATGAAGCAGTAATTTCCACAGTTTTGACCAAAAGTATTCTGTCAAAAATTTTTAAACTACCATTATTTATTAGTTAAGTGTAATTTCTAAACTACTTACAAAAACTCTGGAAAGCAATAAGTAGACAACATAATTGTGTGAACACACAACTTGTATAGGGAGGGCAGGGTGAAAGAGAAACAAAATACATATTTTCTACCAGACTTGTGAATTCTGTTTTGATTAATCCTCTAGCATAGAGCACTCTCTCAACCAGTTCTGTTCAGGGACATTAGATTACTTTGGGACCTTCAAAAGGAGTTTAAATATGGAGAAGTCTAGCTGTGAAGCATATTTCTGCCTGAGCCGTGGAGACTATCTTTCCCAAACAGAAAGTAAGGTAGACTTGGCACATCTAGAAAACAGGGAGAGGTAAAATTGTACAAACTTTTGATAGTGCATTGTAACAGTACCACTCTGATGTAGTGTGAAGAAGAAAAACACGTCAACCTTCCAAGGATATGGGTGTGCTGCTCAGCTGATAAACTGATGCCGTTTTGCGTGAATTAAGTCAAGAAATATCTACCTTAAGAAGTTCATGCTGCTGCAGATATCAAGGTGTGACATGGTGATGGTTTGGACGGCAACTGGCAGAGCAGAAGAAAGCATTACAGAGATGCTGAGAAAAAGAACAAGTAGGTGGTTTTGGATTCTGCATGTAATCCTTTCACGTGTGACATTCTCATAACAAAGTGTGAAAATACTCTCTTTCTTGAAAGAATTTTTTTTTTTTTTAGTCAGTTCTCCTATCTCTTTCATGTTAGCTACAAAAGAAGTAAAAATCATGCAAATTTATGAAGCTACCTCAAAGGAAGGTCTCTGCACTGCAGCTTGTACATACCTACTGAAATTACAGTACTGCTATACTTTATTTTTTAGCAAGAGTTATTTCAATCAACTTGATAGTAGTGCTTTCCTGAACTGCATTGGTGATATAACAATGTAGCTGTCAAAAGTTTAATATATTAAAGATTAGTAAAAATAAATTTATGAAAAAAACCCTCAAACATCAAAGGCTGCCAGTCTCAGCTGAACTCTATAGCAACTCTGCCTCAATAAATTCCTAACCCTTGGATTACTAGAAATTAGGATGAAATACCAGGGTAAGAATTGTTTCTTACTAAACACAGTATTATCTGCTAGTGGCTGTTAGTGGAGACAGAGTATTTATGCTAACTAGACCATTGGTATGACCAGGTTTTATTTCCTTACTCAAAAAATGCAACATTAAATGCATGCTATAATTTATACAAAAGCTAGTTAGGTCATTTCAGAAGTTTATGTATTGATTGAATTCACTTTGGGATGGCCTTGTGTTCTGCAATCTCTTGCTCCTGTAATTGAGCTCTGTATTTATAAAATGATCATTTATAAACATATTGCTAATCAATTCTTAAATTAATTTTCCTATGTGTCCAGCTTTCTTTAGTCCTTTCCAAATTTCATAATTAACTACACATGAAAAGTAATGGAAAGAATGTATTTGATCTTCTCTATCTTTTGTCTTGCCTTCCTCCCTCATCCTTCTACTTCATCCAGAAAAGTGACTCCAGATAGAAAGCTGCTGTTGTGTCTTTATGCCATCATTAACCACACTCATAATCAGATGAGAAAAAATGTCTTTCAGCTAGAAGTGCAGATGTTTCTACCCCAAAACTAATCACTTTCATGATCTATAAAAGACTGAAAATCAGATTTCTGTTCGATCTCATAACTTAGTAGTCTGACAGCTATTAGCAGAGAGTTGTTCTATCAATACGTCTCACTTGCTGGATGTATGATATCCAGGCAGTGGACGTTAAGATGTAGCATGCACTTCTGATCTTTGCAGTTGTAACTGCTTTGTGGATTTATAGTAAGCATAAATAGCAAACTCTAAATAAACATGAAAGATGTCTTATTCATTTCAGTGATGAACGTTAAAGGCACAAGAATCTGACGTATCTCATCCAGTTGATAATGAAAGAGAAATGTCACAGTCACTGAGAGAATAGCCAATTCGAGTTATTTTAGTTTTATGAAAAGACTTGCTGCATGTGCCAGTCTCTGGATCGCTGTTTTGAAATACCTAAAGCACAACTGAATTGAAAAAAATCTCACAATAGATTGAAAAAAGACCCACTAATTTTGGGTAGAGAAATGGTTCACACAGAGGAGGTTTCTCTTGATGGTGAAAATTATACAAAAATACAAAAATATCTTCCTCAGATTCAATCAGAACAGAAATGTAAAATCACATGAACATCAGAACATGATTCTTTCATCCCATATTGCAGTGAAATAGGGCACATACAAATGGAATTTTCAGACATATTCACTGATGTTAAGTCTATGTGTCCGTAGCTAGTTGAGTCCATGGAAGGAATGAGAAAATACTTGTCTTTATGTAAATCACATATCACTAAATTCTATGTATTAGTAAAAGTGTACAATTGTATATAGAATGATGAAGTGATGAAGTTGTCTGATAACGTAAGCAAAACACTGAGTATAGTTTTTACATCTACTTTTGAGAAAAAAATTGTTTTAATGGCAGGATGGCATGGATAAATTTTATACCACTAATTTTACTGAGGATACAACTTTATAGTGCTACAGATAAAATTTTAAAACCCATAGCGCAATTAAAATGTATACTTATACATTACCAATTATGTTGCTTTTTCATCATTTTAGTGAGGATTTTTTTTTGGAGAACAGACTTGTTGAGTCTTTACTATGAATGAGTGGTCAAGAATTAAGCCAGATAATTTAACCCTAAGGAAATAAAACTCGTGGGACAGAGTAGCACAGGCTGCTGTTATCAGGCAAAAGATTTCTGTACAGTGTAGATTTAAAGTGAAAGAAGGAAAGCATTTTAATGGGAAATATTCCTCGGGACGTATTTCATATTGTCAATCTTACCTGGAGTACTAGTCCTCCACATTTTGGATTTCTCTCATATTGAGTTTGTTTTTTCTTTTTCTTTGTACTATTATGCATTTTACCTGCAGTCTATTTATGTCTCTCAATCCAGCCTTATGTTCATAGCACACCTCAACAGATTAGATTATTATGTCATTTTCTACTGGTCCATTCCTATTGCTTTTGAAGCAGTTTGGCCCAGATGGAAGCTTAGTAATGAACTCCTCTTTACCCCCTTCATGAGATGACTGTTTCCTTGAGAACGACTCTTATCAACAAATGTATATATGTCTGATCATATTCTACAGAGATGGTAGAGAGTGTTGATTGCACAGAAGAGTCACCTTCCATGGAGGTGTTTAAAAGACAGGTGGATGAGGTGCTGAGGGGCGTGGTTTAGTGATTGATAAGAATGGTTGGACTCGATGATCCAGTGGTTCTTTTCCAACCTAGTGATTTTATGATTCTAAGGACAGAGGTGACTGTGAAAGTGCAGAAATAGTTTCACAAGCAGGGACTGAAAGAATGGAAAGAGAATGGAAGATATTCCAAAAAAGCAAATGAAGATACTGTGGAGAATGTAAAATGGAAGAATGAAAAAAAAAAAAAGGCCTATCTCTGCCCCATTTCCTTTAAGCTCTACTGAAATCTCCCTGGAGTCCCTGAATAAAACCTGACAGATCTGTATATCTGCTGAGACTGCTGGAAATTACCTGATCCAGAATTATTTAAAGAAAAAAAAAGGGTTTTTAAAAATGTAAGTAAAATGCAAAAATAACCATGAATGCTACCAGTTTAGCCCCTCTGCCTGAAAATGACTATGTATTTGTAGATCTATGCACACTATGAATAAACACTTTGACATTTATGGAACTAATAGTAAGCATCCAGACCCCTTTTTTTTGCAGGGTCATGGTCTTATATGGTAGACAGAGTAGAGGTCAATCTTGAAAAACCACAAGGTGGCTTGGATTCTACTCCCATTTCAGTACAACACCCAAAGTATGGGAAATGTTACAACAAATTGAACTTCAGTGCTTTTTTTATGTTTAGTAATTCTAATGCTAATTATCTTTCTTTAGCAGGATACTCATCTAGAAATCATGTGCACAAAATCAGGGTATTTCAAACATCTGATATTTTTTTCCATATGCAACAGCAATTCTACAAGTTGCTTACACAAGAGTTGTGAAGATGAATTAATCTGCTCTCACACAGAATGCTTCACTGCTCTTGGATTAGTTAGTGTTCTGAGAAGCAGGCTCAACCTTTTTCTCAAGTTGTTTTCCCTTTCTTTGGAAAAAAGTGCTGTAATCTCAAAGATAATATACAGAAGACAACACAACCAAATGAATTTAATGCTATATGAATGAGTATCAGACCATATTCATATTGTACAGTTACTTTGCATGTGCTCTGTTTTATGCAGAGATTAGCCATTTTGTTTCTATAACTATCACCAATCCACTTTGTTTCTGATCATGTTTAGGAGCATTAGGAACTCCATGACCTAAAATTAAGACATAAATTTTACTTGCAACTGAGCATTTCAGGAATGTATTTGGATGAAAGTGTTTGATTTACTCTATGGTGTGGGACTTGGGAAGGTTTTAGGTGGGCTCACTCTATGAGATTGGGAGTTTCTCATGACAGGTAGATGAGTAGAGACTCCTGCCTCCTGAAAACAGTGACATAGTTCTTGGTATGACACATTTTTCATTGGACATGTATGTTCCAACCAAGGATGGATTGTTAAAATGCATCTTCTATGAAATAAAATGATGTAATTGGAAAAATTAGGCAAGTGTTCACACAAAAGCTCTCCTGCAGGTCTAAACAACTATAAAAAAATTACTTACCTGAGTACAAAAATTTATTCACCATATTCCCCTTGTCCATTCAGTGCACTTATTATATTTAGAATACATGTGTTTAACTCCACTCATATACTTTGTCCTGCTTGATGGGAGAAAAATAAGGGAAATTCCAGTCATTTTTATTTGTTGAAACATTAAATGAGAGTAAATGCAGCAACATGATTAGTATTGTCAAGTAAAAGAACTGCTCCTTTTTATATCCATTATTAGAGGAGATAATTTGAGAGTAAAACACCAGTAATCCTAAAACAAGTACTTAGTAATCCATGGATCAGCAAAGCACTAATAACATACGCAAGCTTGCTAAATGATACCTTGGCCATAACATCCATGTCCTCTGCGATTTAAACAGAAGACAGTACGGGCATGAGTCTAGCAGTATTCTGCAATGTTCAAATTTCTTAGATGTCAGTGGGTGGGGTAAGGGATTTGGATGATTTCATTTAACCACACCATTCATTAGTGTTGGTGATTTTAGATTATTAGTTGTCTTGCATAACCATACCATAAAACTTGAACAATAGAATCAGGTAGAAATGGACCCAGTTATTACATTCTTTCAGACATCTCAAGAGCTTCCCAAATTTATTTTCATTTGTCGTAAGTGAGTCTACTCTGTTTTAAAATATATTTTATCCGCTGATTTTGAAAAGTCCTTGAGTTTCTATGCCCAGCAAATGTGAAAATTAGATTAAGAAGAGTTATGAATGTATTTTTCATTTAGAAATACATAATACATAAGAGATCCACCATTTTTTTCAGAAATCCCATGTTTCTGTGGAGATTTCTTTCTCTACCCAGCGCTGTGTTGAAAGGGATGAAAAATGGACTTCTTTATCCATAGAAACTTACTTAGATTACATATTCTTAGGCTATGTTTAATGTCTTTTGATAAAATAATCATAGTTGCTCTCAGATTCTTAACCAGTCCTTTAGGGGCATCAAATCTGGCATATGAGCTTCAACAGAAAGAGGCAAGACTGTACCTACAGAGAGCTGCAAATCCTGATTGAATATAACTCTTCTGCCGTAGGCATAGGGGACTTACTTTTCAGACAAGGGCACTATAATAAATGATATGACTCTTACAACTCTTAAATATACGACCCCTCGCCCTCACTCCCCGAGTTCAATGTCTTGATCCCTTCAAGAGCCAAATTGAAGCCTACAGAAGTCAAAGCGTTCCATTCATTTTAGAAAGATTTATCTTATCCTCAATGAACACAAAAATATGCATTAAAAACTGAGTATTGTAGCCTGGAAAAATATTCTTTTTATATTAACATATTTGAATAACAGATAGAATGAGGATCAAGATGCTCTCCCCCACCCCCCTTTTTTCGTTATTGCAAAAAACTTGAATCCCTTCTAGTTTACTAAATGAACTCTCTCATTCTTTTCATTTTAACTTTTATTTTTCTGGGGACTTTTGTTATCTGTTTTGAAGATTAGTATTATTTCTTCCACTCATGCTCATCTGTCCACCCGTGAGCTTGGTTTAGCCACATTTCACCCTCCTGACTCCTGCATATCCTCATCACACCCCAGGCATGTATTGTTCACCAGGATTTATAATAGGAATCCATTTGGTGTAATAAAATTGGATTCCTACTTTTAAGTAACATGACATTATCTATAACGTTAAAAATGAGCACATTTGCCCTAAGATAGGCTTTAGGCTTCAGATAGTATTTCAAAGAATAAATACAAAAGTATAGTTTATATCTAGAGGCTTAAGTACCAACCAAAGCTGCTCTAACTGGTATACACAAAGTGTGTTCTCCTCCTTGGCCTATGGAAAGAAAAGGAGGCTGCACACCTGGACCAGAAGAGGCCCGGAGCATTCACACCATGCATATCTTTTGTCTGAAAGGGTGATCAGAAACTGGAGGTTTGCCAAGCCATCAGCCACTGGGTAAGTGGGAGCACACTTACAAGTGCAACAACTTCCTATGTATGTGGCCTGTGTTAATAGACTCTGTAGGTAGATTCTCAAGGTGGGGAAAAAAAATTGGAGAACATTTTCCCACTGTAAGACTCTGAAACTAGGGAAGTGGGAGAGTAGAAGAGAATGTAAACTGATACTTGTCTCCTTCCTCAAATATTTTATCTTTCCTTTTGTTAACTTAGTAGAACCATGAGCGAGAGCCATAACAATACTTCTGCCGCCTGCCTACTGCTCTGCTTGTGGTGCTTCTTGAGAAGTGGCTTTTGACCTGATACCTTCCATATGAAAAGCCATGCAGGTGGAAGATTGCACCACCAGCAGGGAGACAGCTGTGCTCCTACATTCCCCATGCTCCTATTTAGCTTGGCTTGGTTTATTGGAGCTTTTATGACAGCCTTGCTGGGACAATAACATCTAATTTGCTGGTGCTGAGGACCTCTGCATGGTCCCTTCTTCCAGGGCTCAACAGAAGAGTGGTCAAGGCCCTGTCACTGTACCACCTGCTCAGGGAGGACTGGCCAGCATGCGAGTGTGGCACAAAGCCAGATGCAGAACTATCTGCACATGCTGAGTGAGGAGGAAAAGCCAGGCTGTGGCTCTAGATGATAAGA
Organism: Coccyzus lansbergi; assembly: GCA_033558105.1. Lineage (NCBI taxonomy): Eukaryota > Metazoa > Chordata > Aves > Cuculiformes > Coccyzidae > Coccyzus > Coccyzus lansbergi. The sequence continues at coordinate 1,172,530 of JAUMJK010000056.1, read as the reverse complement.
CATTTTACTACAAACACCTGATGCTGCCTTGCCTCTTCCCAGCACACATCTGTGTGGTGGGTAGTGCTGCCTACTGGGGTGACAGTGAAGAAAGCAGGAGGCTGGTCTCCATGTTTCTCTCTGAGACAGCGTGTTTCGTCACACAGCTCTAGTTCAGGAAAATTACTAGATGCCACAGCTTTTCCTTTCATACTTCTTACCACAGTCTACTCTTTTATACCAGTAGCTGTTTCCAGAAAGTAATGATGTTGATGGGCAGCAAATAATTATATTGGTGGTGCAAGAGATGCTCTGTGTTGTAAATATATGTGAGTTTTTCTCTCTACCCAAGAAAAAGTATGGACTTATATAAAGATAGCTGTTTCTTTCTTTCTCCACAGTTATTGATAGAGCTTTGTTTATTGATATTTATAATTTATATTTAAAATATGCTACTCAACAAAGCTGTTTAACTTAGAGTATTGATTTCTATCAGTGAGAAAAAAGCAGTCATATCTCCCTGTAGTATAAAGAAATCTCAGTTTTGTTTTATTAGCAGAGTTTGCCTATGTCTAACTACTTCAAACAGACTTAAAATTCACATGCATGACTCCAAAAAAAATGAATGACAACACATACATTTTATGTGATGAAGAAAATGGAAATTAACTTGCAACAACTGAAATCTTTTCTAAGAAGGAACTGTTGATGACTATTTAGGCAGTAAGGGTCGTGGGTGTAACAGTATGTGATGTAATTACCTTGTATTTTAAAAACTGCAGTTACTTTTACAGATGGTTTTGTTTCCTCCTTTTAGTAAAAATGTTCTTTTATTGAAGTTTATTGACCTCACTTGTGTTAAATCGCCACAATCTTCCTTGCCTAAGTCAGTTTCATTTAGTAGCCATTACATGTTCTTTTTTTTTCACACAATTGAAAGTGCCTATAATCTACTTTGGAACAGGCTTCAGTCCAGAAATATGTTTTACTTTATTATTTTCTGCCCTCTCTGGGGATGCCTTCACAAAATGGTAAAGCCCAAAGACTTCCTGAAGGCTAATCCTTTTCTGGGTCATATGATTCTTTTCAGATTCCATCTTGAGAGAGTTTTCTTATAACAATAGATTCTGCTGTCTGCAAACTGGAGAAAATCCTGTTGCTTTAGTGTTAACAATGAGTGGAATTTTAGTGCAGGAGGAGTGTTTGCTTAATACAATAGAAGTTGGTACAGGCTGGGCTCACAAGTGTCAAATAAACAGTGTGGGAAAATATATACTACTGCAACTGAGTCAACAAGGTGCCGAACACCTAAATGTGACTGAACTGTAACTGGAAAAACTATCTGGTTGACTTCATCCTTTCCTCCAGGATACGACTTGACACATATCTTATTGAGAAAGGGTTAACAAGGAAATAGACTGCTAGCAGGGAAAAGATGAACAAAGTAAGCATTCAGTCATGCGTTAGAAACACCACACAATGTGCAGTCAGAACAACTGTGTTTCAGGATCAGATACAAGTCTGATCTACTAAGTGAAGATGATGGGAGATGACTATTTAGCCCCTGCCAGGATTGCATAAATTCACCCAGAAAAATAAACCAAACAGTGCCTAGGTCACAAAAAGGCAGTTAATTGAGTTTTCTTTGGTGTTTTTTTTTTTTTTCCCTTTTTTTTCTTTCTTTTATTCTTGGATATTAAAACTCCTCGAATTAATATCAATTCAGATGAGAAATTTGAATTCACTTGGCATTAAGAGGAACCCCAGTATCCTATTAATGTCTGGACTAAGAATTCAAGATGGCCAAACTCTTACCATAAGCAAGACAAAGAGAAAACGTACGTTTATATTCAATACAGCAAACAGATAAAGTCAGAAAGTACCATGCAAGCTAGCATACTCTCTCATTTGCAGTACTTTTTGTATAGTTTTAAATCAGGAAGATCTATTAAAAATAATCGTATCATAAATTTGACTCTTCCAAAGCAAGAAGTTTTTCAGGTATTTGTCTATACTCTTCTTTCTGATTTGTTGCCCCTTAATCTAATTTGAAGCCTTATTACTATTTAAAATTTATTTGATTCAGAAGGTGCCTCTATCTGCCACATACGCCTAAGACTCAATTCACCTAGCATGGTTGTGAAACTCCTGTTTAAGAATAAAGATAAAAAGGCAGATTAATGTCTTTCAAACTTCTTCAGTCAGATACAGGGCTAGAGAGATCTTGCATAGATCCTACCTCACCTGCAAATTTGCCTCAGAAAAGAACCAATCCTTGCAATACCATAACTTCATGCCAACTGGTATGCTTCAGTATCACCAGTGTTGTCTTAACCACGAATTCCAGAACTTTTATCACAGCTAGGATTCTGATTTTTCTTTTAACCAATACAAAAATGTCTGTGAACTCCAGTACTTCTATAGGTAATTGCATACAACCATGCAAAACCAGTTCAGGCTTGGAAAAGTCTAGCTGGCTCATCACAACTAGCACGGGAACAGGAGTTCCTGTGGCTCATAGTCAGGTCAGACTAGGAAAACTGCTGCAATAAAGTCACAGTACTGTTTCTCAAACCTAGGCTAGCACCCCTGCACAGCTTCTGCTACCAGCACTACCCAGGTACCAGCTTTGCTGAAGTACAAATACATAGTGCTGCTTTGTCCTAAATGCTCTAAATGCAGAACTTATTCAAGTTTTTATAACTGATTCATATACACTTACAAGATTTTTTAAAAATAATTTTCTCCAGACATATGTATATTTTCTACCTATAGGTATAGGTGTCTACCTATATATAGCTATAACTATACCTATACCTGTATTTCTATCATCCCTATATATACCTACATATCTACACATCTATGTAAAATATATCTGTATTAATATTAAATCTGTATTAATAGCTATAAAATATATCTTATGCATGTATATATTGACACACAACCACACCAATCCAATACGAAATATTTCTGTTAATAAGATGTTTATCTTATTGCCTACTATAAGATGGGAGAAAGAGAGTGAAAGACAGATTCTTATTATTTTTTTGGAATATTTGGGAAATAGTCTGATAGCAGGGGGCACAGTAGGTAGAGCTAAGTGCCTTGTAGCTCCAGAGGTGTTCATTATTTGTGTGTAGGTTTGTGAGTCAGAGAAAATAGGCTTGGGATTCTCATACCTTTCGGCATGATTCTGGATGTGTCTGTAATTCAGAGTTTATTGTTCAATGTTTCTTGAGAAAACGTCAAGAATATAAAAAAGGGGGAAGATAGTGCCTTTCAACAGAAGCTCTGTACACCATGTAGTGCTACCTCCTGACTTTGTAAGGAGTTATATAGGTGCTGTGTTTCGACGCACCAGCCATCCATGACCTCTTCAGGGTCCAGGGCAGCATGAGTGCTGCTCTTCTGTAGCTTGCCAGCTGAGAGGGTAATGCTGTGCTCCATTCGTCTTCCCATTGTTCTTTGTCAACCTCATGATGACTTTAACAATTCAAGTTTTACAGCTGGTGGAAAAGAAACAATGCATAGACCCGAGCATGAAGATATTGTTTTCCTGTCTTCTTGTTTGTTCTTAGGCATAATCATGTACTCAAGAAGAAGCCAGAGATAAACTTGTTTTTAACAAATTAAAGGGCCAATAATGCCAGACAGACATGTTAAAGAACAGCATGTTTTGGGTTTTTTTTTCTGTAAAACTCATTATGGACTCTCCTTTGCCCTTTCTTCTTAGCATATTTTGGAAGCAGCTGGGCATGTCCTACAATTGGTAAAGCTGAAGATTAATGTAGGTATGTGAAAGGTGCTTTCTATGAATCCTGTAGAGCTTCAGTGACCTTGACAGGAATTGCAAATATTGCTTTATTCTGATATTACAAATTACAGCCATTTGGTTATTGGCCAAATCAAGCAGCTGCCAACCCGCTGTAAGAATTTTTAAATACAAACACAGAAGCAGAATTAAGTACCACAAATCTAGATTGCTGCAAGAGACTTATTAACTTCTCCATTACAGAATACTAACAGTCTTCATTTACTCATGGGTACAAAAATAAAGACCTGCTTCTGAGATGTGCTGAGAAAAACTCATTCCTTTTTCTATTTCATAAGAGTCAAATGGCAGACGGGGGTAAAAAAGAAAAAGAGAGTGATTTTTTTGTACACAAAGGGATATGCATGTAACTATATTTAAAGTAACTTTTCCACAACTTGGAAAAAGAAAGATAGTAGTCAGCAACTTATGGAAGATCAAATAGCTTAAAATAAGCAATAGATAACACATAAGACAACCTGGATAAATTTGTTTCTCCTACTCATCTGCCTTCTTCCAACATCTAGAACTGGTTAAGAGAATATTTTTAGCAAAAACATTTTTAATTTGTTTGTGTTCTCCTAAATCTGCCAGACAACTAAGTCAACACTTAAAAAAAAAATTAAATGTTTTTTGTGTACATCAGGCAGATATGAAATAAAATAAAAGTAATCAAACTGCAGATGGGTCAACTCTCAGTTTTCCCAGAAAATAATGACCTACAATTGCTGCAAATAAATGGAGAATTTGGCCCTATGGCCTTTCCTTGTTTGAGAGTAGCTTAAGATATTTCATAGACATTTCAAGATTTGTGAAAGATATTATTTATTATTGAGACATTTCAATTGCTTTTCAATGGAATATGTTTTGAAACGCGTTTCCAATCACAAAAATAGTTGTTACTGTTGAGTTGTTAAATGTTTTGCTATATTAATTCAATAATTCCAATATCATTCATACCTTATCCTGCCTAGTTTCATAAAGCACTGAATGTAAAACCGTCTAATTTGTGTTTATCTCTATATGGATGAACCAGAACATCTAATGTAGTTCAATCTCTCTTAAGACACTTCACAGTGCTATCTACACTTCGGTTTGCTTCATGAATGGGAGATTTGCCACATCCTATCAAACATTCTCTTCTTTATGCTCTGTATTGACTGCAGAGACAGGACTGCATGGTTTTGTCATGAGTGCAGTCCTATTGCTTTTATTACATACTTTCGGTGAAAAAGAAATTTTAGTCTAAGATTTCTTTGTAGTTAGAATAGAATAGCAGGTTTGAATCCTTTTCTTTTTCAAAGGCTATTCTCTGTCCTCAGACATCTAATTCTGTCATTAAAAAGGAGCATCAAAAGGACCATTACTGTCTTGTAGTAAACATTTCAAATCCCTGAAATTGGTTTCTAACATAAGCAGTTTGTAGAATGGCCATAATTTGTATTTAGTTTGAATACAATCATACTCAAATATATTTTTCTAAGGATTTTGAATTCCTGGCATTTCACCTCAATTCTAAGGATATTACTTGTTGAACTTTACCTACCAAAAAATGCTTTAAATCTCTTCTCTGGCAGGGTAGTATATATTTGTCTCCTACAGTTTTATTCTATTATTCTTTCTCTTTATTTCTGTCAAGTTCCTGGTAGAAATACAAATGACCAGTGAGATTGCATTCTTTTTATCTTCAAGGGCAAGAATAGGTAACAACAATTATGGAAGAAAATTAAGATTTGAGGAGAGAGAAAAAGGACTGGGAAGGGTAGAGGAGCCATTTTGTAGTTGTACTTTAATAATGAGTTAAATTGTGAAAGTGAAAGGTTAAACAAAGGTCTTTGCTCTCTTTAGCAGGGAAGATGAAAAGAGTGGCTAATTAGATTATGCAAACAAGCAGATAGTCCAATTACAGTTGATAGGCCAGATGTAACCCAGGGGACAATTCCACCTGGAAGAAACATGGAATGGCTGCTTGATCAGCAAATACAGTGCAACCAGCTGAATGCCCTCTGTGCCTGCCAAGGGATGGGAGGAGAGCTGATGCTGTCTCAGCTCCTTCCACCCTGGCCACGGGGAGATGAGCAGATAAGACTGGCAGGAAGATATTCTCCGGAGTTTGTTCATCCCCAAAAGAGCCATCTGATGGACCTCATTTACTGGGTACACAGAGAGAAGGACCTGACCAGGGTCCAGTTGTCGTTTGGAAATCAGAAGGAAAGCTCCTGCAGCTTCTTGGCAACTGATACCTTTTATCATGATGTGGAAATTGTTATCCTTTACTCTCTATTTTGGGGAGCTTCTGTCTGACTTAAACATAAGCATACATCTATGTTGTCAGTCCTAGGAAAGTATCCTGATGCCAGGTTTTGATCTTAGGGCCTGACCATGATCTGATGTCATGTTAGGATGATAGTTATTGGCTAAAATTCAGCAGCTAATGTAATAGAATCATAGAATCATAGAACCACCAGGTTGGAAGAGACCCACCGGATCATCGAGTCCAACCGTTCCTATCAAACACTAAACCATGCCCCTCGGCACCTTGTCCACCAGTGCCTTAAACACCTCCAGGGAAGGTGAATCACCCACCTCCCTGGGCAGCCTATTCCAAAGCCCAATGACCCTTTCTGTGAATTTTTTTTCCTAATGTCCAGCCTAAATCTCCCCTGGTGGAGCTTGAGGCCATTCCCTCTTGTCCTGTCCCCTGTCCCTTGGGAGAAGAGACCAGCTTCCTCCTCTCTACAACCTCTCCTCAGGTAGTTATAGAGAGAAATGTGGTCTCCTCTCAACCTCCTCTTCTCCAGGCTAAACAACCCCAGCTTTCTCAGCCGTTCCTCATAGGGCCTGTTCTCCAGCCCCTTCACCAGCTTCATTGCTCTTCTCTGGACTTGCTTCAGAACCTCAACATCCTTCTTGTGGTGAGGGGCCCAGATAAGTCCTACATATTGTTGATATTATATAGGGAGGTATGGACCAGAGATTTCAGATTAACCTGAGACCTTGAGTTTTTCTAAAAGGGGGAAAGATTTTGCAAACTTCAGTGTTTCACGAAAGAATTTAATGATACTTAAAATTTTTTATAAATTAAAGAACTCTGCATAGATCTTTCATATTCTTCAAAATCAATCATGCTGATTTTATCAATATAAAACTGTCCATCTTGTGAACTTATTTAAGAACTCATTTTAAATTTAGCATTTATTCAAAAAAGTAACTCAGAGCTTCTGCAGACTAAAGATGAACTCATGTATCACAATGTGGTTACAGTTACTGCTTCCTTTTCTTACAACAGAATGAAATAAAGCTAGCATATTCATGTAGTATATAATACATATTTAAGACAAAGAAGTTTAAGATTTTGATTATTTATTTTCAGTATAAGCATACTACATTGAAACCATTCTTATGGGAGTTTTTTGTTATTTTAAATTGCACTAAGTTATAGTTCATGTGTTTATGAGTCATCCTGAATGACTGTATTGCTTGTGGAATAAGTAGGCTCAACCATATGTTTCTTTTGCACATGCTAGTTTGGATAACCATTCAGTCCTTTTCCTTCTCCTCTTCTCTCTACTTTCTCCCTCCCAGTTTTTAATCTACATCTCTTTTAATTTTGCTCAGAGTTTGCTCATTAATAAGAGCATTATGTCTCAGGTATTTAGTAATAACATCAGATTAAAATAGCAAAATTTTAGAAAAGAAAAAATTCCAGAGCTTATAATACAGAAAGCAAGTAACATGTCTGTGTAGATGTAAATTATATAATGTTATTTAGGGGGTTTTGTCAACACATTATATTTCTCCATCATTGAATCCAGCCACAGTCTGAAAATTTGCCTCTGTTATTCTGTTAACATGATAAATCATTGTGTAGCCATAAAGACCTACTTTTGTAAATTAATTAAATGTGGGATTTTATTTGTTGTTTATTTTCACTTGGTTTTTTACCTCTGGGGAAAAAAAAACCCAGAGCATTCTTTTATTTATCTTTGTTTCTGTCTGCCATGTATATGAAAACACAACATGAAACTATTAAATTGTGGAGATGGAGGAGAATCCGATATACAGATTCTGAAAGACAATGGAGAATAGAGAAGAGATATGCTGTATGTAGCATACAGGTAGCTTAAATTGAAGACGGTTCATTTGCTGAAAGCTGTGTGCCATGCAGACACTGCTTTACAGTGTCCTACGTATCACACATTCCCTTTCATCTGGCAGTTTTACGGGGTTAACAGCTTCAGAAGAATGCCTGCTCTTGACTATTTTATTCTTAGTTTTGGCACAAATGTGGCTTCTGTCAGCAGTCAATATGCCTGGAAGTTTCTTCCCACCATCATTATTTCTTGGAAATTCACATTCTTTGCACCAACATGCAGAAACCCACATTCGCCAGCTGTGTTTGAATTCCCTTGTCTTAAGCTGGTATCAGGCCCTGACAGTTAGAGAGGTTCATGACCTGCACCTGGACTGGGAAAGATAATCCTCAGAAGACTCAAAGCGCACTGAGCATTCATATGACAAGTTACATGAAACTAGACTGCCTCCTCCTCTTTGGCAAGGCCAGAAATTACCTGGGTGTATTCCAGGGCATTGGCAGAATTGAGCTATGGCACCAGCAATTGAGGTTTCAAGCATTTCAGGGAAAAGCAGGGGATGCAGTTCTAAATCAGACTGTAACAAGTTCACAAGTAGAGACAGGGCAAATATTTGTGTAGTTTTCCTGAACAAGTGAATGCATATAGAGCCAGAAACATTAGAACTCTATTGTATTCAATATTTATATTTTTTGCAAGTAGTCCCATTTAACCCAATAGTTGTCTATATGGAGTGGAGCAATGATACTTGGATTATGGATAGTTAGTTAAGCAGCCCTGATGGCAGAGTAGAAACCCTGTGATTTTTGATGTAATTTGCCTTGTGCATTTTAAGAGCTATTTCATAAATATTTGTACATGAATATAATACATCTACAATGTACCTCTGTATGGAAGCGTTACGCAATAGATATAGAATGTGAAAATAAACTAATGCTGAAATTCTTACTGGGCAATGGGTTTCCATTGGCATCAGCAGTAAAATGGTACTTTGATTTGTGTGAGGCTTATCCTACAAGTGTACTTTATTTAAAAATGCACTAAATGGAAGCAACATGAGCTGTATATATGTCCGTATTTTAGATGTTCTGAAAGAGTTTTTGTCATCTGACTGGTAGTTATTTACATCCAGATCAAATTTCCAAAATTTTGTTCCAAATCTGAACTACACCTAAATTTAACTTTTTAATCTACTATTTATCTGACTTAAAGTTTATTGATACTTTAGAGAGGTTTTTTCACTTCTAGACTATGAGAAGTACTGAAAAACGATCTGTCTAAACTACTGTGGAAAAGTAATTTTCATATGTATTTTAGTTCAATCAGAAGCAAGAAATAAATGACGTCAAGTCTTACAGTTATTTTGATGAGAGTTTAATGAGTTCAAGGGGTTCAGATAAAGATGGATATGTATCTTTCTGAATGAATCTTTTCATTATTTTTCTTATTTAATGCTGGTATTTGGATGGAACCCAGCAACTGTGAACTCCATTGTGCTAATCAATGCTCAAATCTGACCTCATCCATTAGTTCTCCAATATTAGCCTGTTATTGCAGTGCACTATTTCACAATGTTTTCACCGCATTTCACTTTTAAAATGCTGCTAACTGAATTGACTTTCTTTGTTTAAAGTCCTAATAGCAAGGCGAGTTTGTGCTCATTGTTAGCTAAGATTAATGTTATGCTTTTCACATAGGACTTAATAACATTCACACTGCTAGTACAAGCTAATGATTGTGATATAAAACCACAGATTTTTCCAGTACAGACATAGTTGCAGAAAATCTGTTTGCCCCTTATTCATGCTTTTTTATTATGAGAGAGAACTGAAAAATTACTCCCTCCTGGCTCTTGAAAAGTCCTCCCTCAGTAATACAGACAAACCAGGGTGGAAATATTCATGAAATGTTTTTATTTCTTGTCATGGAAAGTTAATAACTAGAGCTGGGAGGAAATAACATATAATTATTCTTAAAGAATATTTCTTGGATGTTGCATTTCAGGGTGTTTTTTTCTGTGCTACTGATGCAGAATATTACTTTCAGATATCTTCATATCTACTTTCAGAGTTCAGAAAAATGAATAACTTTCTTGGAGAGAATGACTACAATACATAGAAGTTTTCTGTCTTAATTAATCATGTAAATAATAAGTAAAGCAAATAGCTGAATATGAAGTCAAGTTTGACATACCATGCAATATCCATCTTGTCAGTAGAGCACCTTGACTAGCTACTTGTTACTTCAGCTGATGGAAATGTGTGCCTAGTAGCATGAGAAGTATATTTAACACTCTTAAATAAAAGCTGAGAGATGATGAAGTGGAAGAGACATTTAAGAATATACTCAAGCTATGAAAATATAAACAGTGTCTGATAAAAATGCATGAGATTCTGCAGAACAGTATTTGAAATAGCTTTATGACTGGAGGCTAACTTCTAATATGCAGTGCATAATACAACAGGAATTGGTCCTACTTGATGTCATTACAACCACCACGAGGAATTGTTATTGGTAAATGATAAATAAACTTGAACAAAATAAGTAAAATTAGTTTTATAGACATGCGAACACCTTACAACTGAGGGGGAAAAAAATAAACTGTTCAAGCTTTTGATGTCTTTGTTCAAACTCTTAGCCCATATATATTTACATAGTTCTGAGAAACTTTGCTTTAAAAAAAAAAAACCCTAAAAATATTACCCAGCAGACTACATGTATTATGAGGAAGGATCTCCCAGAGGCATTCAGAATATCTGCAAGGATTTACACCTTTACTGAGAATAGAAGGAAGTATAATTTCAACCTATGAGTTGCGCATAGCTTAACTCTTCATTACAGAAGTCAACATAGCTGGAGGCTAAGGAAAGTTCAGCTTGATCTTTTGTGACATCAAACAAAATAGAATCATGTTCCTGATGCCTGGTAGTAGCAGCAGCAAGAGCTTTCAGATAGTGTGAGACCAGAAACAAAGCTGCAAAGTAAGGTTTAACACCACATTTGCATGCAGGTACCATTTGCTTTTACCAAATGGTAGTTACCTCATGGTCTTTCCTTCACTGTCTGTGATTCTTGTAGCACATAGAAGGGAATCAAAGATATAACTTCTCTTCTGCTGTTTAATCCGGGAGAGATGATGAAAGCTCCTCACCAATCTAACTTCTTTGGTTTATTCTCTCCATCATCACCTCCCCAGGTTTGAAAACCTGCTTCCTGTTAATGAAAACAAAACACAGAGTTTAAAATACTGTTACCCTATCCCTTTCGCTTAACTGATTTGAGGGTAATACCCTGTTAGCATGTAAATTGAATGATAGCAAATGTGGCAACAGTTCCTCTTTTAATTTTGCTAAACACTTCCTACCTCGTTCCTTTGAATGTAAAGGAAATCATGGTGGCCTTTTTCCTTATTAAAAAAAAAAAAAAGAGGGAAAAAGAAAAAGCCATTGGATATCCTAGGCTGCCTTCATTATGTTATATGTAATATATTTTTCTTTGCATCGTTTGATTAAAACGTAGTAGTATTTCTCTGAAGGGAGGAACTTTGCAGTTGCAATTACAGATAATAGGGTTGTTTTCTAAACTCTGGTGTGGTGTGAACATCAAAGTAGTGTGGATTATAATAATCCAAACAAATAACCTTCTGTAAACTGGTAAGAAAGAAGAAGCTGCAAGTTTTCATTAAGAGAGAGATAATTCATTTAACAGTCAGTTGTTGCCTGTTTCTGTGTGGTGTAAAGTCTGTTAATTTGCATAGGAAAATAACCAACAAAGAAATGTAAATGATTGAACTAGGATCTCATTAGCAAAGACTCTCTAGCTACCTGAAGGACCTACCTCTGCTGGCAATAGATGGAGTTTCAAGTACCTTCTTACCTTTTAGAAACCAATTAACTTCAGGTATTTCTATCTGTTAAGACAGGGGGAAAGGAACACAGCAATATTCTTAGCAACAGATCTTACAATTTACTGAAAAGATTCTCCAAAGTAGGCATTTGAATGACTTTTTTTTTACATTACTTGAAAATCAATCCTTTAAATAACTACCTGTAAAATGTCCTTATATATATATATTTTTTTTTTTACTGTGGTAAGGGAGGAGTATATAATTTTCTGGGGAAAAAAATGCAACGAATTCCAATAAAAAAGTTCTAATTCAGAGGATGAAGTAGATGGTGCTGTAAGTTTTTCAGTCATTAAGAGAGAAAAAATATTTGTATAGAGGGAAAAAATGGTTGCTAAGTTATTTAAATAGGTGAAGAGAAAATTGTTGTTCCACAGTGTTGCTGGTGAAAGATACAGGACCTTGACTCCTATAGTGTATAAAATACAAATAAAATGCCTTGAAGTAAATTGATTTATTTCCAATGGAGTCAAGAGATGCTTGCTTGCCCATGTCAAATGAGCATCTGGTTCACAACATTCTCTCTCAACCCAGAATGTATGGACTATAGATGTACTACATGTGTAAAATTTCTAGGAGACAGATCATTCGGTGCATAAACATGGTTACGTTTCACCTTTGGAGTCCTGAGCTTAGCCAGGGCTGGTCAGGTTACAGGCAGCAGGAATTTGTTTGCCTGGTAATGGAGGTTTTCAGTTTACAAGAGAGTCATTCATTTCTGAATTCTGTCTCAAAGAAGTGTTTTATATGGGCTTGAAAGAGAGGCTGGAAATATGGCATGCTCAATTAGGGAGAGATTTTCAGGCATTCAGGCAAAGGTGTGCAGTTGATTCAGTAGGTACGTCCAGGGTCAGGGTGTAGAGCATGATTATGAGGCCATTGGCAAGTATTTACCTGTCTGAGCATGAGTCGATAGGTAAAAGAATAGAAACCTCAGTTTGAGTGCAGTGTGTTAATGATAAGACTATGCAACTTGCAAAAAAAATATGGTACTAGGCAAAGTGAATGTAATTATTACCTGCATCAAGATGAATTTGTCCTGAAACCTTAACATGAGTTTAGAGTTGAAGTCTCTCATCTATTTTTGCCTGCAGCTGGCCTGGCTGAAGATATTGTTCTCCCCTACACTGTCTCTTGCCTTTTTGTCTCCATATGCAGCTTCCCAGAGAGCTCTGATGATCGTGATGCTGATGCCACTGGCTCTTGCTCAGTGCAATCAAGGTGAGCTGAATTAAAAAAAAAAAATCTCTGTTTTTCAAATGATGAGTCAACCGGGATAGCATTTACAGAATGAGTAAGAGAACTGAGTTGTATTGTTGTAATTATGCAAGCAGACATGTTGCCAGAGGGTGAACTAGCATTGCTCTTACACTCAATTATTTCTTCTGTTGTCACTCCCCATATTTAGTTTTTTCTCCATCACACTCTTACTCAGAAAATGTGCAGAAAGACAGACAGATAAGTGTCAAATTGAAATTGCAAATACAATTTGTCTTTACACCCTTGCTTACCCTGTAGTAATTTGTTGATTTGATACTGATATTTTTCTAGACCAGTATTAATAAATTGTTACCAAGTGTATATAAATTAACCTCTAATTAAGGAGGACATTTTGTGGCAGACAAGTGCCTGTAAGTAGAAATGGAGATGCAGAACGAGTAAAGATATCTGTGGGGCAAGGAAGACTTTGTACTCAAAATAATAGTGTTTGCTGAAAATAAACAATAGTGTAAATGCAATCACAATCTATAACCCTTACTACAAACTTACCATACAATTCCTAGGGGGAAATCATTATCTCTCTGACACACCTTGAGAAGATCATTCAGTGTCCAGTTCAATTCTGTCTGAATTGGCAGACTATTTACTCACAATCCAGAATTTTTGGGATGTGTCTTTGGGCCTTTTTCTTTTCTTCTTTCCTTTTTCCACACCACATCCAGCCTTCAGTTCCCAAAAGGCATATCTGTCATCCACTTGACCTCAGTTGCATACAACTGCTGGATATTTCATTGTCTTTTGCTGCAGAATCAAGACGTGGAGGTCATTGAGCAGAAATAATATCAGAGCGTTATGCTGAAGAAGAAAAAGCTTGGAAGATACCAGACTGAAATGGATTTTTTTAGCGTTGGCTCAGCTCCATCTGCAGTTCCCCATTCATCAGTGAAATTTTAATCTGCTGCAAAATTATAAATGACTCTTGGGAAGATAAAGAGCTTTTTTTAGAATTTTATCTCTCATGAAAAAAAGATCAGTACATAACAGGTCAAAAACATTGTAACAGAGACTGGACATAAAATGGAACATTGGTCAAAGGCCAAAATAATATTTGAAAGCAAGATATTACTATTATTTAGAGGCACTTATGTTAAATATGTTGAAACTGAACTGTTTATAGAAGATGCTGGATTCCCTCCAAGCAGTCTCTTGTCTGCACCAGTTCAGTGTTATGTTTTTCAGAGATGAGGAATATTTTTAAAGCAGCCACAAATGAGAAGAGGGAAGCATAAAGGAAAGTGCTAGTTGCTGCCCAGCTTACAGCATGGTTAAATGGCTGGGGGTGAGGTCTGGAAGGATGACTGACCAGCAGAAGGGCACGCAAAATCAAACAACACAGCCATCCACACCCACTGCTCAGCAGTTTTCCGCATGCTATCCACACATTCCAGCTTCATGCTACAGCAACACAGAGGATTTAGCCTGAAAATGTGGGATGGCAAGCTGTCTTGTAAGGAAGTTCGGACACTTGCATGCTCCAAGTGGTGGGGGGAAGCATATTTAAAAAATGTCACTACTGCCTACATGCAGCTTTCAAAATTCCTGCAATACAGTGCTTGGTCTTTTCAGTACAATTCTTGCTGCAGGGGAAGGGGGTGTTAATATTCTGCCAGTTTAGCTCTTTGATTTATATCACTGCCAGCTCAGATGAATGCCAGAGATTCTGCAGAAGTGAGCAATGCCTCCCTTCAGCAACAGCTGGCAAGGGCTGACGCAGCTGTATTGCTCATCCGCACCCTTATTCTCCATCAAGCACAGACTCCTTCATCTGATCACGAGTGAATCTTTATGGAGATTTCATGACTTGTCTTCAGGCATCTCCCATGGTTAAATCAGAAAGCAACACCTGTTCTTCTTAACAGGTTTTACTGCTGACTTCAAAATCCATGCAAATTTTTTACGTTATGAGTTGATCTTTCATTTTCAGTACATTGTCTGTCATTTCCCTTTCTGTCCCTCTTATTTCAAGACTCATACGATCTAAAAGACTTCAATAAGTGAGTTTAGCAAGTCAATACCTAGCTATTACTCTTAATTTACTTTAAATTTCTTCCTGTTCCTCCTTGTAAGTCTAGTAGGGAGGGGACAAAAATAGCTTTAACATGTGGCCTTAAATACTTCCCAGCTGAAAAAATACAGTTAACAAGCATGAGGCTAATAGGCTGATGTACAAACTGATGATCCACACCAGTTCCCCTGCAGCCAAATAACATCCTTTGGCCTGTGTTTACAACAACTGACTTTAAACTGGATGTTCTAGTTTCTCTTTTGCCTGCATTTCCAGTCTCTCAATGCAGAGCTCCAATGTTAATTCAGACTCTCTTAGACCATTAACGGAATGATGCAGCATCAGGCTTCCTGGCTTGTAGAATTCTGCCTTTTTATTTCTCTGCAGCTGATAGTCAGCTACTCTTTATTTACCTTGCCCTTTCCTTAATGATGTGCTTCTCTGAGAACATCCCTCAAAACAGACAATACAACGATTTAAACTACTTCTGTAGGTTGAGTAGCTTGTTCATTTTTCTATTGTTGTTGTTCTTATCTAAATAGCCCTTTCTAACAAAATGTGTTTGAGATTCTGTCTTTTTAAAGACCTTTAGCTCAGAAAAACTGCTTAAAAATGAAAGTTAATGGCTAGTATTATTTGTTTACTACCAGTAACATGACACTGGCTAAATTATCTTTTGGTATTGTTTTCCTTTTATACTTTTAACCTTTTCCCCCCAGATTTTCAGCTTGGTTTTTGTATTTGGGGAATTTGGATAAGAAAATTTAAATTCAATCAAGACAGGAATATTAGAGTTTTTAGCTTACTCTCCTGTCTGAGAATTGTTGCACCCTTAGATACTACGAAAACTTTAAAAATGCAAGAGAACTCTTGGGGATTAACAAATAATTAAAATCTATAGGAAATTAATGTAGAGATGGAGAAAACCTCAGCTCTCTAGACTTCTTACAATACTGAAAAACTTAAAGTTCTGTCTGTAGTTGAAGCTTATAAGAGTAAAGTCAGATGTTCATAATTTGCAAGTAAAATAAAGCAAGAGGAGAAAAAAAATGTGTTCTTTAAAGCACAAATGGCCCAACTCTGCTCTCAAATATCTTCAAATTAGAAATAAATTAATTTGAATCAATGTATTTAACTGATGTAAAGTAGGAGTTAAAAATAATTCTCTGAAAATTCTTTGGACCAATACAGGATAAAAATTACATAGCTATTTTAAAAGAGGTAGTTGAATTATGATGAATGGAATTCTTCATCTCTCTTCTTTAAACTAGTGTTTAGACAGCGGTGATTTGCTATAGGTAGCTTACAAAACCCCCCTGCATCTATGGGACAGTTTTATAAAGGGTCTGAAAAGCAATCACATTTCAGCAGATGAAATTCTTATGGACTTTGGCACATCTGGAGGGGTTGAAAACCATCAGTAAGTGTTAGCAATGTTATTTGCCACTTCTACCTATCAACAGGAGAAAATTTTTAGCCTTCCCCTTAGCTAAACTGCTCGATTTCAAATCAGAGCTGTGTACTGAATCTTAATCAACTTCAGAAGTGGAAGACTTACGAAGTCATTTGAACTCAGAGTTGAGTCTCGTAGGGTTTTTCAAAGCTTTTCTTCATGGTGATGCCCTAGCTGTCAGACTTTAAATGCTCTAGAGGTTCAATAGCTGTGATATTTATTAACCAAGTGGTTATGATCAGAACTTTGTCAGTCAAACTTGCTTGGTATCAGCTGACATATGGTATCATGTTTGAAATACCACTCAGTAAATCACTGATAATGTCAATGTAATTGCTGAAAGCTAACACAGGTTATAATTCTTTTCCCATTGAAGTTGATGGCAAGAGTCCCACTGATGGCATTGGTGCAGGATTGAATCTATTAACCACAGAAGTATTTTCTTTTTCCTAATTGCACAGGAAGAATCAATAATATTCTAAACCTCCCTGCCAGTCTTTAA
The DNA here is from genome assembly GCA_033558105.1 of Coccyzus lansbergi. Classification (NCBI taxonomy): domain Eukaryota; kingdom Metazoa; phylum Chordata; class Aves; order Cuculiformes; family Coccyzidae; genus Coccyzus; species Coccyzus lansbergi. Next base: position 1,155,501 of record JAUMJK010000056.1, on the reverse strand, counting down.
ATGAGCTTAAACCTATAAATGGCAGCATGTTAAAAAGTTCACAATTGACTTTTTTTTTGTAGATAATGCTGCTGTGACTATTTCAATATGTTTTAATTGTGAGTCAGATGCTAATGTATTCATAAGTAGATGAATATATGGATGTAACAGCTCTGCATATATCTCTGTTCCATCTGTTATTTCTTTTTGCCCTACATTTAAATACCGTGTGTGCAGTGCTAGCATTGTTATTAGCATTTCATCAAATTTTTCCATATATTAATTAGATGGTACCCATGGAACAGTTTCATTCTGCATTTGGGAGGTTTAATTTTTAACTGCTTATTTTCTCATAAAAATACTAAATTACAAACCCAAAAATTGGCTGCAAAACCACATTCTTTCCCACCCAAAAAATTCAATGGCAAGGATTTCTCACGTTCTGGGCAGATTGTCTGGTGAAGAGATACTGCCACCACTGAGATGCAAGAGATTCACAGTTGGATCCCTGTTCTGTACAATTTGGGACAGAGTCTTAAATCTGGGCCTCCCACACCCGGGAAGCACTGATATGCAGACTCAGGCTCTCTCTGTCAAATGCATGTGATGAATCTTTGTTGGGTGATCAGCTGTCCTATAGATTTATTTCTCAGTCTGATGTGTGACTGCCTGAGTAGAAATGTTTTAGTTTGTTCCAATGCTGAGCAAAATTCAAAATCCCAAGACAGTTTAACAGTGTCTAGAATTATGATGCATTTGCAGCTCCTGAACAAAACCAGTCATTGTAAGCAGGAGTTAAATGAAAGTTTCTGTAGTTATTCTTCAGAACTACCATTTTCACAGTTGCTCACCATATTTGGATATCTTAGTAGAATCACAGAATCGTAGAATCATTCGATGGTTTGGATTGGAAGGGACATTAAAAATCATCTAGTTCCAACACCCCTGCCATAAGCAGGGATACCTCCCTCTAGATCAGGCTGCCCAAGTCCCCATCCAACCTTGCCTTGAATACTTCCAGGGATGTGGCATCCACAGCTTCCCTAGGTAACCTGTTCTAGTGTCTCACCACCTTCATTGTGAAGAGTTTCTTCCTAATATCTACTGTAAATCTTCCTCTCTCCAAGTTATAGACATTTCTACTCATCTTATCACTACATGCCCTTGTAAAAAGTCTCTCTCCAGCTTTCTTACATGCTTCCTTTAGGTACTGGAAGGTTTCTGTAAGTTCTCTTTGGACCGTTCTCTTCTCCAGGCTGAACCACCTCAACTCCCTCAGACTGTCCTTATAACAGAGATATCACAGCCTTCTAATTATTTTTGCAGCTCCCTCTGCACTTGTTCCAACAGTTCCATATCCTTCTTATGTTGAGGATTCCAGAACTGGACAAAATACTCCAGATGTGGACTCATAAGAATGTAGTGGAGGGGCAGAATCACCTCCCTCAACTTGCTGGCCATGCTTCTTTTGATGCAGCCCAGGATACGGTTTGCTTTCTAGGCTCCAAGTATGCATTACTGGCTCATGTCAAGCTTCTCATTGACCAGCATCCCTAAGTCCTTCTCTGCAGGGCAGCTCTCAATCACATCATTCCCCACTGTGTACTGAAAACAGGGATTGCCCTGACCCAGGTGTAGGACCTTGCCCTTGACCTTGTTGAACCTTATGAGGTTCACACAGACCCAATTCTCCAGCTTGTCCAGGACCCCCTGGATCACAACCTGTCCTTCTGGTGTGACAACTGCACTACTCAGCTTGGTGTCATTTGTAGACTTGCTGAGTGTGCACTAGATCTCACTATGTCATTGATAAAGATGTTAAACAGCACTTGTCCCAATATGGATCTCTGAGAGACAAGTTGCCACAGATCTACATCGTGTCTTTGAGCCATTGACCACTATTCTCTAAATAAGACCATTTAACTAATTCCTTATCCACCAAACAGTCCACTTATCAAATCCATATATCTCCAATTTAGAGAGAGGGTGTCGTGGGGGACCGTGTCAAAGGCTTTACAGAAGATCAGATAGATCACATCCACTGGTTTTCCCATGTTCGCTGATATGGTTAATGCATCATAGAAAGCCACTTGGTTGGTTAGGCAGGACTTACCCTTGATGAAGCCATGCTGTCTGCCTCTAATCCCCTCCCTGTCCTCCTGTTAAAATTAAAATGCATTTCAACTTGAATTTTACAAACTCTGATTTATTGGAATTTTCTTGTTATTTGCCAACTAGTTCTTTGAAAATTTCAAATGTTTTGGTGCATCTTGAGACCTTCATAAATGACAGTGTTGTTTGATTACATCAAACATTTTGTGTTATTTTGTCTGTTCCATGATTTTTTTTTTCATTTTTTTCCCTCCTAATTGTCTATCTAATCATCATATCTACTTTTCTACTCAAATGAATGTGGGAAACATTTTTTATCTTTTATGAAAAGTGGTTGCTGTAGGAGTGAATTATGTCAGCAAAAGCAACTTCTGTTGAAAATCAAGAACTTTTCCTATACACTGTCATTGCAGTCAAAGGTTAGTGCAAACAACTTTGCAGATAAACTACAGATATCATTTTGAGTTTTATTTTTCTCTTTCTCTGAAGGTTATCTAGATAATATGTATGTGGACTTACGCACAGCAGGGTTATTACTACATTTGCCTTCTGCTTTTGAACTTGCACATGACATTTGACTCTTTTGACCACTGCTTATAATTGTAATCTTTTTCTTATTCTGTAAAATTAATTGCTTTGATCTCTGGTGTGTTCAGTGTCATCTGTTCTCCTCTTAGACGTATTCTGGGATCTATAGCATTTCTTTGCTATATGTATGTGGTTGGAATTACTTGTGTTCACAGTCCAAACTGTCAGACAAATAGCTCTTGGCTGTATTTATCACTCCTTGAAGACCTTGTAATAGCATCTACAGTGCTGTTTGATTGTCCTTCCATTATCAAGGTTTAAATGGTGCTAATTTTCTTAAGTGTAATGCTGAAAGGATGGTAGGTAAGTGGAATAATTTCATCTGGAAGTGGAGCCTCTTAGGAGTCTTTTATCTTCCTTGGGTTTTAGCTTTTAATCTTTCCAGGCTTTGCAGTCTTATCCTTGACAGTATCAACTATGGCTGAGATTCTTGGTCATTTTGAACAGTCAAAGTAATCTAGGAGAAATAGATACTTGGCTTATGTTTCCAGCTGGATATCCTTAAACAGTGGCAGAAAGTGGAAATACCTTACTCGAGGTCATTTACCTCTACATCCACAGACTCTTTCCCTAGTGAAAGAGAACAGGATTCTAATATCTGCAGCTTCTAGATAATGTCTTCAGGCTTCTCACCCTTAAGGGTAACTGAGTCTCAGAAAAACTTCAGTACACACTAAAACTCAGACTAAACTGTAGTTTTGGAGAGAAGAGAGAGGAAGCATGTGTAATTCTTCATCAGAACTCTTCCCTTCCCTGAAAGCTAACTCAGCCAGAAAACTTTGAAGGTATTAGGAAGGCTTCCATATCATCTGTTCAAACATCCTTGGGTAACGTGAGATGTCTTTTCTTCAAGTGGTGACTGGTAGGAAAGGTACATTTAGCTTTACTCACAGGAAATGGCTGAAGTGGGCAGTGGGGCTGTGCTTGAGGCAGTTCCTTGAGATCTCAGTGGGGAGGTAAAGCCTCCATATCACAGTAGGTTCACCATCTGTGTTTGAGAAACATCTTCATACCTGTGGCGTCTATTTACACTCTTCTTGCCGTGTGTCTAACTGAACTCTAGACTTCTTTAGTATGGTCTTTGTGTCCTGTAACCAGTGACTCCCAGGTAGTTTGGATCAACAGAGTTCTGCCAGTCTTCAACATTTTACAGACAGTGGTATGTGCTCTTCTTATCAAACTCTGAGTTCCCAGTGTTGTGTATTTATTTCTTAAGAAGGTTCTGAGGATTAACTACATGTCCAGCAATAGAGTGTAGATCACAGCAGAGCAGTACTGTAGGAGGAAAGATAGTGATAATTGTCTTTTGCACTTTTCCCTTACATATTCATGCATATATGAATGCAACTGATCACTCTTACTTCTTTTGAAAGAATGAGGTATAGATTTTCCACAGGTTTACAGCACATATAGGTTAACACTTCATTTTCAGACAAGTTTTCATCCTTTCATCATGAAACTAAGAATAAATGATGAATTCTTGCTTTAAGTGTGGCTGTGGGCCCTTTTGTTGCCTTGATATTGGGTTCCTTCCTCCTAAAGAATTAGAATAAAAAATCTGGGGTTGAAACCTCAATGATATTTTTTAAGGAAAAACATAAAACTTAATACATCTGAGACCTCTGTCTTCAGAAAGTTTTGGGCTATGTGGACTTCCTTCCTTAAAAAGGCAGTTCTATATATTTGTATTGGGGCTATTGAATGCAATAATTCTGATAAATAAGTACAAGTCTTGCAGAATATTTAGACGTAATTATGACTAGTTAACAGTTCAAGTGCTGGGAACAATATTGCTAAATAATTTAAACTGATAAAAATTAGAATTTTCTTTTCATTCACAATTTAACATGCACAGTGGTAGCTGGTACAGGAAAAAAAAAACAAAACCAGAAGATTTTTTTTTCCTGTCCTGTGTGATACAGCTAATACAGACAACTACTAAAAGTCACTTTTTAAAATTAGCTTTAAAAAGATTAAATTTTTGAATGTGCAAAGAGATAGTTTTATTAAACACTGGACTTGGAGCAGAGAGAGAGACACTTTCTATTCCTGTGTTGTTAGCTTCTTTTATGTTATTTCTTTATATCTTTGGGTTTCCTTGTTTTCTCTGTTCATTTAGAGTGTATGAGGTTCACAGTAAAGACCTGTTCAATTTTACTGTGTGGAGTTACCCAGCCTTATAAAAGTACAAACAAATAATTTACTTAGTGCTTCGTGTTAAGATTTTTTCTTTTTTTGGTAAGATTTTTTCTTTTATTAGATAGCCTGTGCTTTTAAAGGTGCTGTAAGGTTCTGGTTCATAACAAAGGCTTCCAGTTGATATATTAGTACAAATGATAATGACTCTGTTTTCTGTTTGTGTGGTTTCTGAACATAACCAAATTCACAGAAAATAAGTGATCAGCCTGACATCACTTTCATCCTGTAATGCTAGGAAAATATTTACATTACGCACTTTAATTGTATCTGTGCATGCTCCTGCATGTATGTGTATAGAACATAACACGGCATTAGAAGAATAAAGTTTAGGAAACAGGGCTGCAGAAATGCTTTTTAGAAACAACTCTGTCTTAAAATCTATGTTTACCCTGTTTTTAGAAGGGAAAGAAAAATATTATAAAGTGGAAGCTGCAAGTGACTGAAACCCAGCCAGATGGAAAGGGAAGAAAAGAGCCGAAGACTGTAGGACACAGACTGTGTTCTGAGCCAAAAGCACTACTGAGGATAAAACAAAAGGTAGGCAAAAATCAGGCCCAGGCAGTCAAAGGAAAGATATCAGAGAGGAGATGGTGAGACAATACAGCCACTGAGGTAAGATTTTTAAGGCAGTTCCAGAGGGGATATATTCCAGATCCTGTGTCTCTAGTGTGTGGAAAGACTCAAAAGAACAAGGTAGGTTCTCATTAAAAAAAATTCAACTGTCAATAAATGAACATGATTTTTTTCACCCAATTCCACATTTTTTCCTGGACCTTTTAAACAAGAAAATAAATTTTCAGATTTTACCTCAGCAAACTCTGCCTATAATAGTTTTGTCTGAAGATTAAGATCTGGCAGAGGGTAGGGGAGATGGTTAGGGGTGGGAATGAAAGTGACCTGAGAAGGTATGATGTATGTGCCACAATCCTTGTAGTTAATCCTTGCAGTAAAAACCTTATCCGCAACACTAGGTGAGGTCATCTCGGAAAAGGAATATAGCAGAGAATGGCCATGACAGAGGCTGGGGAGACTCTTAGATGAAGGGCTGGTAACAACTTCCTGTGGTTTCAAATACACTGGGCATCACACGTAAGAGAGATCAGCATGCATTTAGTCTTAAAGATCCCCTTATCCACCTCCTACAAATACATGGTATTTTCTGGACCTTGTAACTCTCCCACTACTGCTAGTCTATGCTGCCCTCTACTGCTCAATCTCCCAACCTCAACGGTTACCTTTGTATTTGCAGTTGTTCACACGGTAATATAGCTGCTTCGTTTGGTTTAATATAGAAAGCACTTAAAGATATATAACCTGCTTAAGATAGTGGTTAATATGAAGCTGGCATGCATCTCAACAGCTTTTCAGGGTACTTGTTGGACTATTAACATGCCTTTTCCATTATAATACCTTGCCCAGTAGGTAGGGAAGATTGTTTACACTGAAAGGAAGAATTCTCACAAATATTTTACTAAATTAGTAACTTTACTAGTCATAAGGTAACAGGTAGGTGATGTATATTATTTATTCTGATGTTTAACTGCATTGAAAGAGATGGGAAACACTAAGGCATCAAATGGGTCAAGCTGTTAGCACAGAGCAACTCTTTATTATACTTTAACTAGTACTTTGTCCCATCTAACTTTGAATGTGCTTGCTGACAGGCTTTCTGTCATTTGTAGCCAAGACATTAATGGATCTTTCTGCAAGAATACTTTTTTGTATCCTGCAGTAAATTTAGTTATTTCCCATGTTGCTAAGTTTTCCCTTTCTTTGTTCAAACATTTAGGGGTTGCTACCGTGTTCAACTGCTTTAGCCGATCTTAGACATACTTAGCTTTGTTATATTTTTTAAAAAAATTTTTTTTACATGGTGTTAACTGTTTTTCATGCTCCTTTTAGAGGATGTTGCATGTATCAGTGATGAGGTACTCTGATCTGAATACAGCTCTTGGCAGTGACAGAACAGTAAGATTGCTTTCCCTTCACATTGCAGGCTGCCCCTCTCTGTGAAACTGAACTTTATCTACCCTCTTACACTAATGATTACAATTTCTTATTTTTAAAATTTAGTTGAGACAATGAGTATTCTCCCTTCAAATCATCACTTAAAATGGCCACAGCGTTGAATGACTTCGTAGTGTCGAGTGCCTTCTCACGTGAAATTGCTCAGTGGCCAAGTCATTGCCATGTAGCATTGCTTTCTGTGTCAGTTAACCAGTTTCCTTTAAAATAAGCAGTTTTCTCATCAATAATACATTTAACTAATTCTTCATCATATACTGCAAGTAAAACCTCAAGTACCGTATTAAGATCCTAGTTTATCACTTTTCTTGCTCTCCCTTCAAAAATCCATTCTGAAACACTAGAAAACAAGCAGTTCAGCACATTTTGTAAAATACATTTCTTTCTAAACCTCTGCACCTTATTGCTCCTATGTCATGGTCGGCTGTTGATACATGACTGAGCCAAAACTAATTGAAATAAACTAACTCAGGAACAACTGGAGTGTATTTGTACACTGCTGCTTTTCTTTCCCTTTTTCTTTTAATTTTTTCTTTATTCCCAAAGATATTGAAAGGATAACTTTTCAATCTACACAATTTACTTATGCCCTCTCAAAAATTTTTGGTGGGATTCTCTCAGATCTTTCACTATTGAAGAGCAGAGACCTCTAATGCAAGCTAAACCTTGCTACTTTATCCCAGCAAGGTATTGTCCCTCATAGTTTAGCCCCACAAAGTCCTGAGTCTTCTAGATACTGTCTGGAAGTGGACTTAATTTTGCCTCAGGTGGAATTGCTATCTTGAGCTGAAATTAAGTATTTTCTTAAGCTCTTTAGCAGAGCCTGAATATCAGGCAGTTCCCTTGGGCTTGCAAGGTGTTTCAGCATCTCCCCATAAGTACTACACATTGTTGACTTCCATTTTAGCTCTTACTGCTCACTTGTGTGAATTCGATAAGATACCATATGTGCATAAAGTGAAAATTATTTATTCCTGTAATTATTTAAATATTCTAGGTTTTTGTCACTCGAGAGCAGACTGTTTCCAGCAGGTTTTATCTCAGCTTTTGTTGCTTTTCTTTATAATTCTTTTTCAGAAGGAGGGGGCTGGGTTATATTTCAGATGTGATAATTTCATGTGGGCTGAGTAACAGATGTGGATAGATGATGCAATGGAGTTGCTAGGAGGTTGCTGTTTGTTCAGATTTTGCTGTCATTTTCAGAGCCAAGCAAGCAAAGGAATCAGACTCTGGAGTTCTGTGCAAGTTTCTAAATCATCTCTCCAGTGCTGAAAATCTCAGCCAAAGTCCCTTAGTGATGTTTATTTTTTACATGTATTTAGTTAACAGAAAAGGAGCTTTTCAGTGTAGATAAAACTGCCCATTCTTTCAAAACCCAAAGCTTTTTGTTATATTTATTCATTTATCAATGCTGTGAAAGTTTCATGTGCTCCAGCCATTGATTTCAGGAGCCAATGCTATTTTTCCTGTTTATTATAATTTATTGTCTCATTGTTGCTGGCGGTTTGCACTTAGTTGAGTTTCCCACACAATATACAGGAAACATCTCTATAGCATCAGGCTTCCTCAGATTGATTCCTGCAGGGGCCAGAGGAGGCAAGCCACTCCCCGGTGCTTTGTGATGTGGCTGCGGAGAGTCATGTTAAATCCACCATTCGGAGACTTCCTTCCTTGTACCTGTGGTAGCACAAGCAGTAGCCAGTTCATGTCTGCTCCTGCTACACACTCTCCCACACAGCCTTTGAGAAAATTTCACCTGTGTGTGTGTGTGTGTGTGTGTGTGCGCGCGCGCTTTCACAATTGTATCACTTTCTTTTCATGCACTTACCACTGTTATTGCTGGTCTCAAGTGAGGGTATGCGTCTCTGAGGGCATCTATTTGTATTAGAGCAAAGATAATGAAATTATTATGTTAGGGTATTTCATTTCAATTTACCTTTCCTCACTGTTGTTTAACTGATGACTTGCAAATGTTGACTGATGTATTAAGTTGTCTAGGTGGAGGTGCTGTGGGTAGTAAAGAGGACCAGCATGCATATGTTCCTTTGAGAACACTCCTTAAATAATACCCGCAAGAGTCTCCTGGGAAAACTGGGCAATTAAATGAACATTGTCTGTGTCTCCCTTATGAGCAATACTTCCCTACTCACAAACAATGAGTTCAAGAGCTTAGAACAGAGACAACTTTTCTGGGAGTGGGGAAGCAGCAGAGGGAAAGGTGAATATAGAATTAACTTCACAAAGACAGTGATTCATAAATCAGTTCTATTAAACTATGTCATCACCCTTTCCTGCTGCCTTCCCTCTTCACTCCCTTCTCATGCGGCTCCCCCTCCACCTCACTTCCTCAATGTCCTAGGCGTGCTGCACAACAGTAGTGAGCCTACCCTCCTCCCTTGGTCCTGGTGGTTAGTCACTACTCTGCTTCAGAATGCATTATTCGTATTGTTTTGGGGTTTTTTTTATAAGTCAAGGTTGACTGAATCAAAGTTTGGCTGGCTTAAGTTTTTTACCTTACAAGGTCACACTGCCTGTGGGGGTTTACTGTTTCCAAAGCATCCTGGTTCCAGCTTAGATGCTGGGAAACCTGCTGTTGGGTTGAGTACACTCAGCTCTGCCTAACATGCTGCAGTTGTCCTAGTGATTTCTTCGGTTTTCTCACATTTTGGCAAGGAGCATCGTAAGCATTGCACAAACTGTCTCATCAGAAATTGTATTTAAAACCATGAAAACAGGTGTTTTTTTAGCATGACAGTGGTCAAACACCAGAACAGGTTGTTAAGAGAGATTGTGGAGTTTATGTCCATGGGGACATTAAAAGTCTGACTGGAAATTACCAGGAACAACTCTGAGCAGAGATGTTGACTACAAGATCTCCAGAGGTTACTTCCCACTTCTACCTTGCCATGATTCTATAAAATGCATGGTGTTTTCAGTCTTCAGCCATGATATCTGCAGCAGCAGGTTCCAAAGTTCCACAGCAACAAATATTATTTTGCATGAATCAAATAAGTATCAAAAATTCTGGTTCCTTTAAAAAGTGATTGCCAGAAGAATATATCTGGAAATACTTTGAGACCTTAAATGCTTATGTAGGTAGCATAGACTTTGGCAATGTTCATGGTCAAATGCTATAAATTAAGTGATTAAAACATAGTGTTCATGCCAGAGTCATGATTACTCAATACAAATTCTTCCTAAATTAAACTTAACTGATTTTTTTTTTATTTGTTAGTAATTCCCTGCTGCCAAAATCCAACAGAGCACAGCTTTCTCTTTTTCCAGACTATTGTTTTGTCTAATAAATGGCTCCCATGACAAGAACACCATAATACCTAGATGTCCCTTAATAAAAAGTCAAGTGTTTAGTTAGCTTCTGATCAGCCCGAAGAAGACATTATTTTCAAAGTTCTCACTTCAAAGCACAGCAGAGATGCAACATCTGGTCTCAGGTTGCCTCATGTGCCAGAACTAATTTTAACTAACCATACTAGAGAAAGGAATTTAATTGACCATTTTTTTTTAATATTTGCTTGTTTATTCCTATGCATTTGTATGTGTATTTTAAAAAAAAAAAAAAAAAGCCAGCTAATTCTCTGTTTGCCTAGCAACCTTTATGAGTGATTGCATTACTTTTCTATCAGGAAATTTAGTGAAAATGCATATCATGGGAAGATTACCATCTTGTGAAATAGAAAGCTAGATGAGTTTCTTTTTCTCCTGGGACCGTCTGCAGATTTACAAATATATTGACCAACGTGCTTGGTGCTTTATCATTGCTTTCTGTCTTGAAACCCAGTTTACTTTTTATATCCACTGGCAGTTACCTCCTGCTCAGATGTTTTGTTAAGCACCTCTAAGATACTTACTTCTTTTTCTGACTGTCTTCCTGTTTGTTCTACTAATTTTTGTCACTTTGTATCTTTTCCTTCTTCCTATCCTCTCTTTTAACTTATTATGTCTCTTGTACTAGAGAGATTAGAAAGATAATAACATGCAAAGTGACTATTTTCCTCTTGGTTAAAAGCTTCCATATTATTTGGATAATTCTCCTTTTCAGGCAGAACCTTCCATAATTATCTGGCTGTGTTTAACACTATGGGATCTTCAGCAAGGTTATTAGCTATTACTAATCGTAAGGGTAATGACTGGAAAGACATTCCTATAAAACTTCTGTATGTTCTGAACTTGTATTGAAAATTTAGAATGTCCAGAATCCAAACCACTCCTTTTGTGCACTTCTTTTTTTTAATATAAGTTCTGTTAAGTTCACAAAATGCTTTTCTGTATTTCACAGTGCTGAAATGATTGGATGAAATTGCTTAGATGCCTGAGGCAACAGACTGATTTGTTGTGAATGATAATGATTATTCAAATTACAATTATCCAACTGACCCAGATTTCTTATTTCCTGTATCTTGACAAATTGTTAGACAGTGACACCTTGGCTGTCTGTGGTTCTATGGGCAGATACATTTGGATACCTGCACAGGTGAGCTGAATAGATCAACAATACCAATAAGGCATATTAAGGAGAAAGGTGTCTAAACTATGTTGGGTTTAGTGCTGTTTTTGAGAGTATTAGTCACTGTAACAGCAACATTTTTTTCCTTCTGTTGTACTTAATTTTCTTTATGTTACAAGTTCATGCATGCATACTGTGCAAATTCAGAAGATGCGTTCTGTTTGTAATCAGATGTTGCCAGTTTACCTGAATTTTAGTTTGTCTGAGTATTTGTCCTGAACCATGTACCGACCAGGATCACATCAATAGTTTGTCTAGCTTACTGAGGTTAGGATCACACTGATAGTTTATTTGCAGAGTTTATAGTTGCAGTCTTACAGTTTAAGTGGGATAAAATATGATTTATACATCCCCAGCGGCATCCTCCAGCATTCCTGATTATGCTCTGGGAAGTTTTCCATCTAGGTTGGAGTCGTGCATTTTACAGTGACCTCTACTAAGCGGATTAGACATCAAAAATAATGGTACTGTATCAAAGGAAATTATGAAGGGTGGAAATCATATATATTTCTGCACCTCAGTGCATTTAAGGTTTTTTTTTTTTCTGGTTATGTTCTGTGTTTTGCACATCATTCCCAAATAAACTGTTGGTCTTACTTGGATATCTATTTATTTATTTATTGGTTGGTTTGGGTTTTTTATAGATAACTTCCCTCTTCCTCCTCTTTAATAGCTTACCACAGATTCATCTTCCACTCTTGCTTCTACAACTGTAGGATGCAGTTGTGCTTGAACCAGGGTGTTTAACTGTAAACAGCACCGTGGTGTGCCTTGTGAAAGACACCAGCATCTGGGTGTCTGTGTACTGATGATTTATATTACTTTCCCCTCTTATATTCATCTTAAATCCTTTAATTGAGATGAATAGGCTAAAAGAAAGGATGAGAAGAACTGAAAAGCAGCAGAATGGCTAAAAAGTAAATAGCCAGGAAAATCTTAAGCAAAACAATGAACAGGTCTGTAGAATGTGAAGAAAGAAATGTAGGACAAGAGGAAATAACGTCAGGTTGCACCAGGGGAGGCTTAGGCTGAATATTAAGAAAAAATTTTTACCAAAGGTTTGTCAAGCGTTGGAATAGGATGCCCATGGAAATGGTTGAGTCACTGTCCTTGAGGTATTTAAAAGACATGTAGGTGCAATGCCTGAAGACATGTTTTAGTGGTGGACTTGGCAGGGTTAAGTTAATGGTTGGACTTCATGATTGTAAAAGTATTTTCCAATTTGAATGATCCTGTGATGCTATGAAATTTAAGTTAAAGAATCAGAAGAATGCCGAGATTGTGTACCAAGTGGCTGTGATACCATGATTCTGCAGAGCACTGAACACGTGCAAGTGGCCTGACAGCAGCAGAGGTTGATATTAGTGGTGGTATTGAATTGAATCATAAATTTTTATGTCATTTTATAGAGCATCACACTAAACTGGAGGGTAGAAACCCTGAACATGAAATTTAAAATGAGATAAGGTAATTTGAACTAAATGTTCAAAATAATTCCATTTTATTTGGAAAATATGTCATGTCTGTAACACTCCCTTCTAACCCCTAGTAAAACTTGATTTAACCTTGCAGACTTGGGAAAGATTCAAATGAAAGACCTAACTGATAATTTCTTAAAATAAAAGATCTCTTACAAGTACAAAAAAAAGGAATTCTTATAGTCACTAAATCTTAACGTCAAGTACCCTATTCACTGCATAAATTACAATATTTGCTTCAAAATTATTGTCACCTAACTTGTAATTCTAGGCATCTATACAGGGACTCTATTTTCTGTACATAGATGTATGCTTCATAATGGGGTAGTACATCTGTTAATGCAGACAGAACTTTTCATCTTCTATATTCAAATGACAGTTTTAATTTTTTTTACCTTTTTTTAACCTGAAGGTTGTAAAATCTTTGTCCTACATACAAAATATGTTTCTTTTTTAGGACAGTTAAATGATAGATAAACTGCACTGAAACTTCTGAAGAGCAAGAAATCTCCAAAGAGCATGGAAAAACGCTAACGACCTCAAGGAAACTAACCTGAGTATAGCAAGTCAAAATATCACTTTATGCTGACATATCTCTTTTACAACAGATGCCTCCCAAATGCTTGCATTTTTTTCAGTGGAACAAGAGTCCACTAAGGTTTATACTAAGAAGTAGCTGTCAGGCTTAGTAGTTAAATGGGAAAAATGAGAACCTTCTTCCAGCCCTGGTTGCATGATGTAGGTCAAATTAAGAAAAAGGAGTATACCTATTTCTGTGAATGGCATCTGTGGTTTCTTAAATCAAGGCTCTGTCAGGGCTATCTTTAGGCACACCATAGAATCATAGAATCACCAGGTTGGATGAGACCCACCATACCATCAAGTCCAATCATTCCTATCAATCACTAAACCATACCCCTAAGTATCTCATCCACCCTCACCTTAAGCACCTCCAGAGAAGGCAAGACAAACACCTCCCTGGGCAACCGGTTCCACTGCTTAATGACCCTTTGTGTGAACAATTTTTTCCTTACGTCAAGCCTGAACCTCCCCTGGTGGAGCTTGAGGCCATTCCCTCTTGTCTTGTCCTCTGTCACTTGGGAGAAGAGCCCAGCTCCCTCCTCTCCACAACCTCCTTTCAGGTAGTTGTAGAGAGCAATGAGATCTCCCCTCAGCCTCCTCTTCTGCAGGCTGAACAACCTCAGCTCTCTCAGTCTCTCCTCATGAGACTTGTTCTCCAGCCCCTTCACCAGCTTTGTCCATGTTACATGCAGAGTAGAAAACACTCTTCATCATCAACTTACCACATAGCAGTCATCCCCCAGCCACAGCCAGGGTAGGCAGGCATGGGGGATGATAAGGAACAGAAGGAAGAATTGATTTGAAGAAAATGGAGTGATGTGAAAGGAGAATGGCAATAATAAGGGCCATGATGTTGAAGACCAGCCTTTGGATCTTTTAACTTGAGGCTGATTTGAAGCATCATGAGTTGGTGGTCAGTGAAATCCCCTTGCATTCAAAAGTGTTAAAGGATTCCATTTCTGAATATCACTACTGGCCCTGCTTTCTTCAAGGCAGGAAGGTGTTGTTTTCCCATCATAAATATGGGAGATGTGCTGAAAACTGAATGCTGTAGGTGGAACATCCTAGATACCTGTTGAAAATTCCTCTCCACAAGGAACAGATGGTTATATGAGAGAATTTGTATTTGTGCCAATAGAATCACTCCAAACAACCGCATTGTGAAGGTCACCAAGGGCAGAATTAGCACAGACACCAGCTTCAGAATGATGGTTGCCAACTCTTAGCTGCACCTGGCTGAAACTGAAACATAATCATCCTAGGGTGAGTCATGTTTGGTAACTGTATCTCGAGTAAATCAACCAAGTGCATATCAAGCTGAAAAAACCCATTATTGGTTCATTAAATTGCTTTTAAAAAGCAATTTAAAGTATCTGGATCAGTAGTGCAAGAAGAGGAAAAGAGTCAAAGACTGGATTCCTGGAACGAACTTGCATACAGAGCTAAAATATGTCTTGAGTTTCCTGCCAACTCAGGGAATGTCTTACATGAGGAAGTACAAGAAGCAGATCACTTCCAGTAAGAAACAGTAAACACCAGACAACACTTCGCAGAATCACAGAACCACTAGGTTGGAAAAGATCCACGGGATCATCAAGTCCAACCATTCCTATCAATCACTAAACCATGCCACTCAGCACCTCATCCACCCATCTTTTAAATACATACAGGGATGATGACTCAACCACCTCCCTGGGTAGCCTGTTCCAGTGCCCAATCACCCTTTCTGTGAAAATTTTTTTTCTGATGTCCAGTCTGAACCTACCCCAGCAGAGTTTGAGGCTGTTCCCTCTTGTCCTGTCCCCTGGCACTTGGGAGAAGAGGTCAGCTCCCTCCTCTCAACAACCTCCCCCCAGGTAGTTATAGAGAGCAATGAGGTCTCCCCTCAGCCTCCTCTTCTGCAGGCTAAACAACCACAGTTCCTTCAGCTGCTCCTCATGAGACTTGTTCTCCAGCCCCTTCATCAGCTTTGTTGCTCTTCTCTAGAATTGCTTCAGAACCTCAACATCCTTCTTGTGGTGAGGGGCCCAGAACTGAACACAGTATTCAAGGCACGATCTCACCAGTGCTGAGTACAGAGGGAGAATAACCTTCCTGGACATGCTAGAAAGCATTAGAAAGAAAATACTACTCTGAGAATAGCAGTATAGTTGAAAGTAAATTTAATGGGAATTTAGAATTTAGTGAGAGGGATAACTAAGGTTTTTTATTAATTGTTATCTTTTAATTCAAATGCTTAAAATAAAATAATTTTATCTTCCTAATGGTCAGAAGCTTCTCCAGGTGCCACCTGCTTAAGTGGACACTAGAGCAAAAATTATTATTTACCCTTATTGCTTTTGGATAGAACAGGGTCTTGATCTAAACAAGCCACTCTTAATTTTGGGATAAGGCTTTGCATATATCCCTTTGTAATTTTGGTTCTTTAAACTTCTGGATTGATTATCCACATTATTCTTGAAAGGAGACCATGTTAACAGTTTTCCAAAGATGGGATTTCTTCTTTTTCTTTCTTTCTTTTTTTTTTTTTTAATTTTGTGTCCTTATGCCTGCTTCCAGGTTGAAATATTGTCAGAGGTAGGTCAATGTAGTCATGCTCCATTAGTACCTTCTAACAGGGAAAGACTAAAGCTTCAGGAACTCGAACAGTGAAAAGAATGAACTTTTGTTAAACTTATTGGCACACCCAGCCTTAGCAGGAGGTGCTCTAACTTTGCCAAAGAGCCATCCAGGTAATTGCAACCTTTTTGTACACCTTCCCTTTCATCCTTTGTTTTGCTATTTGTTTGTCTGTCTTCATTTTCATGTCAGTTTAATCTCCATTGTGCAGATTTGCCTGCATTAGTATTGAATTCTTCTCTTTCTCTTTGTGAACAATGCTGTTCTAACTAATTCCAAAATAATTCCTTTGTCCCTTCCAAATGAAGTTTCTGTACTACTCAGCTGCTTTCTTCTGTTCATGTCCCCCACACCTAACTCTGAGACCAACCTCTTCCAACCCTAGGCTATTTTTTCAAGCGAAGCACTTTGTCTCAGATTTGGATTCAACACTATTGTTACAAGTTTCTCTGGCAGGTTTTACTGATTCTATCATCTGCAAAGAAGGAAGACAAGTGTGAAGGACATTTACGTTTAAAAAAAGGTTTTGCTTTGGGCCTAATCTGCATGTGCGTTGCAGCCAAAGAAGTAGTTACATGTATGTTAAAAAGAATTCTGACAGAGAATATACACATCACAGCTAAATGGTCTAAAACTCTCTAATCCGTCACATCCCCAATAATCATTGTTTTAAATCCTCTTTATTTTTTAAATACCTCAACAAAGAGTCAGTCTCCTCCTAACATCCTCTAAATGATCTTTTTTTTCTGCTAGAACATATGTGTCATTAGAATAATCTTGAAAGATTCTGAAGTCCATACAACAGATGAAATAATAAACTTTACTCTCACATTTCAGGAATCTTGTTCTCCATGTCAATCATTATATTTAGTTGGTTGTACAATTTAATAATTAAATAATTACATAAAGTAAACCACACTCAGGGATTCCTGAAAGTCCTGATCTCCACAGATGTACCTTCCAGTGGAAATTATCTCTTTCTCAGTATTCCATAGAATCACAGAATCACAGAATCACAGAACAACCAGGTTGGAAGGGACCCATTGGATCATCAAGTCCAACCATTCCTATCTAACACTAAATCAAGTCCCTCAATACCTCATCTACTCGTGCCTGAAACACCTCCAGGGAAGGTGACTCAACCACCTCCCTGGGCAGCCTATTCCAATGCCCAATGACCCTCTGTGTGAAAAACCTCCTCCTAATCTCCAGCCTAAATCTCCCCTGGTGGAGCTTGAGGCCATTCCCTCTTGTCCTGTCCCCTGTTACTTGGGAGAAGAGGCCAGCTCCCTCCTCTCTACAACCTCCTTCCATTGCCTGGATGATTTTGTTTAACTGTGTCTCTAGCCTGCTGCTCTCCTAGCTTTAGTTTAATTGCCTCCTCTCTTAAATTAAGTTCTGTTGCTGAAAGGTGTTCAGTACTTGAGGTACAATCACCCATTTCCATTTGAAGTCAATGGGAAAGAATGATACTTAGCCTTTTATATTACTGATTCTCTCTGCCACAGAGCAGTCAAAGGTCTGCAATATTGGTCTTTCAGGTGACTGAATGTCAAACTCATCAAACTGAAATTGAGACTTTCTTGACCTCTGGCTAATGTTGTTGACTTCATTCAAAATTCTATCTTAAAAAAAAAAAAGTAATAGTTCAATCCTGTGTCTTTAGAGCTTCCTGTCAGCCTTCTCAGAGTGAACCAGGGAATGTGAATATGTTTTACTTTGTTTAAGCTATCTCAAACACATTTCTTTTCATTATTTTTTTTTCTAAAAGAATCTGATCTTTGTTCAGTCTGTTATACTGTGAGCATTAGAGTTCATTCCTATTTCTGACACAGGCTCAAAGTGAGGAAATCCAGGATGAGAGATTCTAGGATTGCTCCTGAAACTACATTACTTTTCTTTGAGATTTGTCACCCTAGCAAGAGGTACCCATAAGCTAGACAGAAGGTTGAAGTTTTCATTTTAAATTTGGTAGAAAAGGAATATAACAATAATTAGGGGAAATTTCAGACATACAGGGGACACAGAGAAGAAAGTAATGCTCACTCTTCCCACGATTAAAAGGATTTTTCACTGAGGACAGGATGCTCTGCACTAACTTGGCCTTTCTGGGAGGGAGACGGGTAGCTTTTTCTCTAGTCAATGAGAAGAAACTTGCACCTCTGGAGGACAGTCCACCCCACTTATTTAAAACACTTATTCAGGACTTCAGATGGAGCCTAGACAACTAGCTTAGACTGGAGAAATAAGGAATTATTCAAGTGCCTAAATGTAAACGTGTGGTGCCAATTTAGATACCCAAAGGATTTTCCTCAGGCACAGGTCTTTCAGAGATGCTGTATCCTTTCTGCTAGTCCTGTGCAAGAGGCTTTGGACCCTTATAAGGATCTAAAATGTTATTGTGTATGAAATGCTGCCTAATTAAGATGTCTAAAATTTCTGAGACTAGACTTACAGCAAGGATATAAAACTGATGGAGTGGATGAGGATAGATTAAGTGAGTGAGATGCAATAAAGCAGAAAAGGAGAAGCTTCCTAGAGAACTTAACATCAAAGAAGACTATTTGTAGTACTGTCCAGATATTGGTCATAAAGGGGATGTGGCAGTTTATTTTCACTTACTAGTATGAGCTAGTATGTATTCAAAATTCAATGCCCCAGTGAGAAAACAAACTAGGAAATTGTAAAAAAATGGAACAGAAAACTAGAAGGAAACTAAGACAAAAAGAAAACATTCAAGTGTAATAAATTAAAAGTAAAGATAAACCTACTGATTACCAATAGCTATACAGCAGATCAACAGACAGGAAAGATTTGGGATGGAGGAAGGAGCTTGTCATTAAAGATTGTTATGTGCTTCAGGAGTATAATAAGTCCTCATATGAAGGGAATAATTGTCTGCCTTTGAGAGTAAAAAGGCATGTCCTGTAAGAAGGAAAATTTCATGACCTTGTGCATGCATGGAAGTATTTAGCATAAATTTAGTCAAACCTGAAAATATCAAGAAGACACAAGCAAAATAATGGGAAATTGTGGGAACTTTCAAAAGCCTGTGAGACTGCAGGTAGGACAATATTTAACAAAGAAGGGGGGTTGGTTTTGTTTTATTGTTCTATCCTGAAAGCAAAGAGGAAATTTGGACAATGAAACACATCTACATCAGTGAAAGGAGAATAGAAACTGCAGATGAAAAGGCAAGTTTGAAGGGAGATTCATAAAGAAGAGTTTTCTGTCAGGGAATTAATGACATTTTAAGTGATTGTGTTAAACAGATAAGATAAAGAACTGAAACTTAGAGAAGAATCACGAAAAAACTAAAATGACTGCTCTGAAACTGTAACAAACTAATTGCATAACCCTTATGCCAAACTATGAAGGTTTTTTTTTTTTTTTTGGCAGGAGATTATGGCTGTTTGGCTGACTTCAAAGACAGCTGTACTGGCAACAACTGAATTGTTTCTGGGTCAGTCACATGGGTGTATGTAGCTCGTTTCAGCATCTCAGTTCCCTCAGTTCCCTGTTTCCCTCTCACAGGTTTTCCCCAGTGTCTGTTCTTTGATTCTAATGGATATGAATAATAACATATTTAATGAAAACACTGTAAATACTTTATGAAACCTCTACAAATTATTTTTGTGGCTGAAATGAAGTAAATTTTAAACATAATGGATATATTGTATAAAAAAATCATTCTGCTTTCTAGAAGAAAGCATTCATTGTGTCAGTTCTATTCAGCTGTAGATAAGGTTTAGTGAAGGAAATCCACTGAAAGCAATTTTTAATGTTGTGGGATTTTTTTACCATGCTATATCAGCCCACAAATGCACAATTGAAATTGTTCTGACCAAGAACTCCATGTAAACTTGAAATATGGTTAACATTTCAGAGACATAGAGGATGGTAAGGGAGGATTTAATGGTCAATGTGCTGAACTCTGAAATTAATTGCTTCTGCTATAATGTTATTCTAGCTTTATATAGAAGTCTTTGTGGTTTAATTATCCAAACTAAACACTACCAGGAAACAGAAAGAACCCTACAGAAATAATTTGGAAAAGACCTGATAATTCTTGGCTGTAATCTGTATCTGGGCAGGTAAGGAGCCAGGCAAAGTCACATCTAGCAAATTCTTGGGAACTCAAGGGACACTGAGTCCTTTAGTTCGTCCTTTGTGTATTGGCTGCCTTACACTTGGTCAAAGACCTCATTTTGTGGTTGGAGGGCACATAGAATGTTTAGCAATTGTGAAGCTTTTTTTTTTTTAATACTATTTCTAAACAAATATCTACCTTTTTTTCCCCAAAAGGAAGGAGGTTTGTGCAATTGGAGTGTGTGTCTACCTTCCCAAATGTTCTGGTTTGGGTTAAAGCAGAACACATCCCTTTATTTTTCAGCCAATCCTCTTTCAAAACTGCCTGACATTTATCACCAAGGTAATGGGGCATTGTTGTGCAGAGAGGCCATTGCTCACACCTATTCCTATGTACAATAAGGCCATCCCAGAGCTAGTGGGGAAGGAGGCTACACCTGCTGGGAGGAGATGACAGGTGACCGAGGAAGTATTCCATGCAATACATATCATAGCTTATAGAGAGTCCAGAGAAGAGCAACACAGGTGGCAAAGGGGCTGGAGAACAGGTCTTATGAGGAATGGCTGAGAGAGCTGGGGTTGTTTAGCCTGGAGAAGACGAGGCTGAGAGGAGACCTCATTGCTCTTTACAACTACCTTATAGGAGGTTATAGAGAGAAGGGGGACAGGTAGAGAGGGAATGGCTTGAAGATCCACCAGGGGAGCTGGGCTGGACATTAGGGGAGTTTAGGGCTGGGCAGGGGAGTTTAGGCTGGACATTAGGAAAAAATTCTTCACAGAAAGGGTCATTGGGCATTGGAATAGGCTACCCAGGGAGGTGGTTGATTCACCTTCCCTGGAGGTGTTTAAGGCGCAGGTGGATGAGGTCCTGAGGGGCATGGTTTGGTGATTGATAGGAATGGTTGGATACAATGATCCTGTGGATCTCTTCCAACCTGGTGATTCTATGATCACAAGGATCACCCCTCTCCCTCAATACCTGACATCCAGGAAGGGCCTTGTCTGTCTATCTGCCTCTGAATCCACCCATGTGTTCCTGGACCCAGTTTCTTGAGCCCAGATCATGCTTGCCACTGAGTTGAGTCCAGAACCTTCCCCATGCCTGACATGCTGCATCATCTATAGAATGTGAATTGGATTTGTATGTATTTAATTATTTCCTTGTAGAATCATAGAATCACCAGGTTGGAAGAGACCCGTTGGATCATTGAGTCCAACCATTCCTATCAAACAATAAACCAGGTCCCTCAGTACCTCGTCTACCCATGCCTTAAACACCTCCAGGGAAGGTGAATCAACCACCTCCCTGGGCAGCCTGTTCCAATGCCCAATGACCCTCTGTGTGAAAAACTTCCTCCTGATGTTTAGCCTAAATCTCCCCTGACGGAGCTTGAGGCCATTCTCTCTCATCCTGTCCCCTGTCACTTGGGAGAAGAGGCCAGCTCCCTCCTCTCTACAACCTCCTTCCAGGTACTTGTAGAGAGTAATGAGGTCTCCTCTCAGCCTCCTCTTCTCTAGGATAAACAACCCCAGCTCTCTCAGCCACTCCTCACAGGGCCCTTTCTCCAGCCTCTTCACCAGCTTTGTTGCTCTTCTCTGGACTCGCTCCAGAGCCTCAACATCCTTCTTGTGGTGAGGGGCCCAGAAATGAACACAGGATTCAAGGAGTTTTCTCACCAGTGTGGAGTACAGAGGGAGAAAAACCTCCTTGGATCTGCTGGTCACACCATTTCTGATACAAGCCAGGATGCCATTGGCCTTTTTGGCCACCTGGGCACACTGCTGGCTCATGTTCCGTTGGCTGTCAACCAACACTCCCAGGTCCCTCTCCTCCTGGCAGCTTTCTAGACAAATTATTATGTCTATTATTATTATTAATTATTGTATTAATTTTATTATTATTGTTGCAATAAAGCTGCTAATAAAGCACATAACCACAAACCTTTTTCACTTTCATTTCCCTTTCCCCTTTCCTGTGAGGGGAGATTGGGACTAAAATCTGGCCAGTTTAGCTACTGACCTGGCCAAGGCAGAGCACAGTGGTGTGCTGTGCTAAACCAGGAACCTTGGGAACTTTTTCACCTATTTGGCAATTTTCACTGCATTTAACATAGGAACGGACTAAAACTTGTGACTTGTGTTTTTTTAAATCAATTTTTTGAAATTTTTTTAGGAAATAAGAAAAGTAGTTGCACAGTTTGACAAGAAAGAAAAGGAGAATTTTATCACTAATGTAGTGCAAAGAAATATAAGAAATAATACTGTGTTACGAGCTGGTATTACTACTGTTTCTGATAGCATGTTTTCTAACTTTGAGATTGTGGAGATTCAGCCTTTTGAATGATTTTCCCACACTGAATGGGAAGTTTTCTTTCCTCTCAAATGGGAGCATTATATAAGTGAAAGCTCATTTTTTTAAAAAAAAAACCCTACCACAAATATTCACTTTTTTCTTCTTTTGTAGTACAACATTGTACTGAGTTATGCTTTTAAATTGGTATATCATGTGTTAATCATCACTATTTATATTCATTTGTATAATGGCTGTAAAGCCTCTATTCTAGACATTATTTCAAACCCTGTCTCCTGCACCCAGACTTTTTCTCTTTATCAAGTGTGATTATAGGGTAGGGAACAATTTGTTTAAAAAGCTGGAAACTGAATAGAGTTTGGATAAAGCTATTTAGCTATAAACATTAGTGACAAACGCGAATGTGCAGATCCGTGGTAATCAAGTCACCATGGAATTAAATTTCTACTTGTTAGCTTTTCAAGTAAAAAGGATGAACTTTGGTTTCAACTTAAGGGAGGAAAGAAAGGAAGAGTTTTGTTGTTTTGTTTTAAAACAGGAAAGTTGAGATCTGATCCAAATGACTTTTAAAGCTGTTTAGCATTCTGTTAGTTTTGGTATTCAAATTAACATTTAATTATTTGTAGTTTATCAATGTTAAAACGATATTTCAGGAACTTCAGCTCAAGGATTTACACGTGACTTGCACTATTGAATCATGTTGTGTGAATAATTGATAAAACAACTTTGTATTTGCTTTTGCTGATCATGTTTCCTCTCAGGAATTACTGTGTCTAACAGATATTCAATGCTTTATAAAGATGGTTTAAGTTTCAAAATCATTCTTTTTATATTAGTAGTGGAGTTTTTAGTCAATAGGCCTAAGTGAGACTAATAAGAAGAAGCAACGTATTTCAGGAGAGTAATAAATACATAAAAAATTCTCCATGCCCCCTACTCCCTAATTCCCCAGCTCCCCAGCTCTTAGTACCTAAACTCTTATTCTATCGATGCTATTTTTTGTGCAAAGAAAAGCAGATAATATTAAAGTCCAATCTGATATTTAAAATAGTGGTCACTACTTCAGGATTCAAGTGTGCTTGGAACACAAATGTTTGACACAACTTGAGCCAGGAGTAACCTGGCAGTGCCAATCTGCAGACAGTATTTTGTTATATAATTTAATGGCCTTCACATTTTTCCATCTAGGTGTCTGAGGCAGGTTTCCTCTTTCATACAAATCTTGTGGTAACCTTTGCTCCTTAATGGTTCAAATCGCATTCTTAAGGGATTAAACTGTTATGACAAAAGAGGAATGTTTAGATATTCTGCTTCGCAGTTAAAAATTTGTCAGATTAGAAACTGTGTATTTTATAATCTGAAGATCAAAGAATCTTTCCATCAAAGCTTTATGTCCGCTATAATATTTTCCCAACCTTTGTTGAACCTGAATTGTTTTGGATTATCTCACATTGGGTTCACTGAGTACGCCAAGCCAAATGTGGGAAAAAGCTTCCTGCCAAACATTTTAAACATTTCACATGTGTAGGGCAGAGGCTGCAAGCCACAGGTATTGGTTTGCTGCATTTGGGAAGCTTGCTTTAACAGTCTTTTTAACTCTAGTTTTATATGAGATGCTTTTTGAGATTAGTATGACAGATAAAACCCCACGGGGCAACCGTTTATCTTCCATTAGGAATACCGTTCACTTTCTTTAACCTAGTGACCTAAGTGCTCCTACAAAGAGTCTCTTTTATAGAGTTTTTACATCTCAATAGATTAAGTATCATTTCTCAGCTGAGGAAGAAAAAACATCAGAATTTAATTTCTTTAGAAGATGGTTTGTCAGAAGAGAATAGTTTTGTCTTTATCCATCTCTAAATCCAGCAGTCATGTTCCCCAAACAGCCACAAAACAGTGATCATTCATAGTTCAAATTGTCAGTTAATTTAAAATCCACTCACTGAGTCCCTTTATTAGTTTCACAGTGTATTTGGCAAGGCAAATAGCATACCAAGAGGGTAGAGGATAGGGGGTTTAGCTATTCTCTGTGCTGTGTAGTATCTTGGTAGTCTTTAATGTTATTTGGCATAATCAAAATGCATATTTACAGCAATATCTTTCTTTTCTGCTAAAAATATTACATATTGAGAGGCATATACGCCTATATACAAACCCATACAAAACCTGAACAATTTCCATCAAGAAATAATCAAGGACATTGCTTAGACATTTCTAAATAAGAGCCTGGAATTTAGTGTAGAGAGATATGCATTCCCTAGGCATAATATGCACAAGCATGCAAAATCTTTGTCTCTCTAGCAGTTACTCTGTTTGGTTTATAAAAAAAGTAGCAATTCTTTTGACAAGCATGTGACGGTCTTACCTCTGTCCTCTTTTAGAAAAACCCATGTATGATGAGAAGTCTAGCCATGTGTCTCAATTCTGCAATGCACCACATTTTAGGCTGAAGATCAGGAACAATTTATTTTTGGTGGCGTATGATTCAAATAAGCCTTTCCCCTTAATCTGAATTGTTGTCTCTTGATTTTTTCCTGGATTATTCTTGTCTAACAATTGCACCGTAATAACTAACTAATCTATATTCTCCAGCATGTTTTTTTTTATTTTATTTTCAGCACTATATGACCAGTTTTCTTGATTTATCTAGGTATTTTGCATGTATTTGTAGGAGTTAGAAGTTGTTTTGAATTCCCTGTTCAACCTGCACTATTTTAGGTCCTGATCTTTTCAGTTGCAGTGTGAAATGGCCCAGTTAGGGAGGAGGAGCTCACTCCTTGAAGAAAATTCCATGCTCAACTTTTTTTCATGTACTCAGAGACTCTATAAGAAACGCTGAATGTAACCAATATTCCAAAGGTGTTTGTCTTAGCAATTTATTATTCTGTAGTATTTTCGTTGATGTACTTGAAATACCTTATAGGTGTCATCACCTGTGGAGAAAGTCCACTAAAAATATAGTACTTACATATGCCTTATTTGGTTTTCAAGTGGTTTGCAGTTATCTTGTAGTATCTGTATTCTTTTTATTAAAAAAAGAAATGTAAAATACTGTGAGTGAGACAAAGGATTACACTTTTTGTATTCATATTACATGATAACTGATAGACTCACTGTACATAAATAGCATACAAGCTGTCATATCAAGCATTGATGAATTCTTCATTTACATACATAGCTATCGTATCAAACTTTGATGAATTCTTCATTTTCTTTTCCTCTTTTGTACCCAATACCATCTTCTAGTCTACTGCTGTTTGTACCCTGACATGTTAGTGCCCAGAATGACACTTGAAAGCAAATTATTATTGTAATTGTTGTTGTTGTCATAAGAGTGAGACTGCTCTCATTACCTCTGAATTTCAATCTAAGTCTGCTACTATACTAAATATCACTCCTCTATATCTAATGTTTGCTTTCTATTTTATTGAGTTCATGGAGTCAGAATGAGACATCTGATCTTATATCAGCATCATCTTACTGTGTGTCTTCACTTACTGGACTTGTTAATTAAAAGATACACTGTTAATATTAACCAGATAATTTATTTCTAAGTCCTAGAATATTGTGACTTTTTGATATACGACAAATCTTTTGATTGTGATCTGAAAACGTGTACTAAAAGGCTCTGCAAATAATTACCAATTAGTAGAAAAATCTGCATTAGCCTAAGAGAGGTCAATTGTGCCAAAACAATACTATTACAGTAGCAAAGTCTTTCTATATTTATTTATTTAACTATAGAAGCTCTAGATGCATTGTTCGCCATGTTCTGTTTTCTTCATATTGGTATTCCCCAAAATGAACAAGATTTTTTAGGTTGAAGAAATTAAGTGAATTAATATCTTGTGGAGATGTTAACATATTAATAAAATTGTGATTTGGTAGATGGATGTGAAAAGTAAAACCTTGCAGACTGAAAAAAAATAATTTAGAGAAGAAAACACAACTTATGCCTTGTGGGATACTTCATCAAACTGTTTTAAAGGACTGAGAAATGAGATTGTACTTCCCCGTGGTCAAGGGATTTCTGAACTAGAATATTAAAGGTTTGTTAGAATTAGGTTTCAAACAATGTTGGGCATTTCATGCTTGAGTGACAAAAAGACAATTATTTCCCATTGTCTTTGCTGCCTCTGGGCATGATTAAATAATGGAATTGTATTCTCAGAAAGATGTGGTTTATTACTTTTAACAGCTTTTCAAGCTGAAGTCTTTATAAATAAAAAGAGCTATAATTTAAAAAAGATAAAAACCATGCGCTATTTCATCCCCTCAAAACACAGAAGAGAAAGAAATGTGTGCAGCAATATCTGTAACCTTTAGTGTGTAGTTTTCCTGAGTTATGCATTCTTATGGAAAAGAAAATGTGATGCTCCCAGGACTGAGGGGTTCTACTCATACTTGCTTGGTTGTTTTATGGTTCTTGCAACAATGGCTTGTGCAAAACAAACAAGTGACCTGACTGAGGTTTGCTGAGTTTTGTTGGTGGTTCCACAGGTGCAGAACAAATTTAAAAAAAACCCCACATCATATTCAGATACCTTACCTAGCTTTCCCATTCATTAATTTCTCCAGCCAAGACTGCAATGTGTGCAAAGGTAACTACTATCCAGCAGGTTCAGTCCAGAGGCACTAGAAGTATCCTGTGCCTGTAGACTGCTTGTAAGCAAGTCATCAAAAGGTATCATTTTTGTCCACATTGCAAGTTGGGGTGTTGGGCTTTTCAGTGGCTTTATGCTTTGAGGTTCGGCCAGTAGAAGAAGGTTTTTCTCATTTTTATGTCCCTGCACAGGTGCTGGCAGGCTGACTGGTCTCTAACACAAGATCTGCTGTGTTCTATGTGCACTCAGAACCACAGCTGAGACCATTGATCAGAAATGTGGCTTTCAATCTGTTAATTTTGGAGCTTCTATTTAACATTTCCAGTGAAGGTGAAGACTTTTGGGACTGAATTTCTTTTTTTGATCCAAATTAATTTAATTTCTGTCCTCTAGAAAGAGACACTCTGGTGACTATTGCTTAAAATCACTTTGGCTACAGTCACTTGGCCTTTTTAATGTGTAAAAATGCAGAATGCTACCAAAAGTGATTGTTCTACCCTTTTCTGTGGGTGGTCACCAATACTTGTCCCTATCTCCTCTGTAGTGGCAGATCTAGCCTTTGAATCCCCATATAATGAAACTTTTTGGGAACAATCTTCTCTGAGAATAAGCTTCATGTTCTCCCTCATCTTCCCGAGAGTAGTTTAGCTGGATCAGTACCTTCTCTGAGCTACTGTGTGTCTCCACAAACTCTGGAGCTGGAAAAGTTGGAGAGGAAAAAGCAGCTGAGAAGAGGGAAGAGAGAATGATGTCCCTGATGCTGTGAATGATACAAGCAGTAGCAGCATATGCAAAATTAAAATGACTGATCTGTTCTGTTGCTTTACTGCAGTAAGTTAGGATATTTGTGAGATATTATGGCTTCATTTGTGCGATATCTTAAAGTTTCTATATGTTTGTTATGCTCTCAGGATTTTGTATCTCTTTCAACAATCCAGAAACCCTTCTTCATAGATTAACTTTCCTTTTTAGTAAGCAAGGTTAAGCTTTGTGACAGCAGCTCAAAAAAGCAATATTTGGGTGTTCTCTCTGACACATCATTATTCTGTGGTATGTATCAAAACTCCCCTATTCTTATCAGATTGCAGAATTGTCCCATTTGTATAACTACTCAAAGTAAATAAACAATCTAGACAATACTAAGTGCAAATGCAATTGAAGCTATTCATTGTTTGGTATCACATCAAGGAGAAAACATGTCAAAGACCTTGTCCAACCAGACCAAGGTGCCAGAATCCCTAGATCTATCCTTGGCATATGGTACTGAACAGATGTACTGGATATGAAAAATCACAGCTGCCAGCTAGCTGATAGCTACCTAAGAATCAGTCAGTGCTAATTTGGTATTCCTGTGCTAGATAAGATCTATGTGGTGTGTCCCTGGGTAACTAAAGCTCTGTTTACATTAGGTTGATAAGAATGGATACCATAGAGGGTGTCTCAGGAATGATGTACCCATTTGTGACTGCAATCCACGTGACAGCTAATTATTTAAAATGAACTCTGCTATTACCTATTGCTACATGAGAAACCTGCATCTATAAAAGCAAAACAGAAGTGACATCTTCTTAATAAAATCGTCTGGGAGTTATGGACAAGAAATTGTACTTGGAGGCTGAGTCTTATTTTAACAAGACCCTTAGCTCTGCTGTGGAGTGCAAATGATCTTTAAAGTGAGCTAAGTTGGTCAGGGTAACAGAACATTCTATTAAAATTGAAAATAGGGTCCACAGTGCAATAGAAACATCCCTGGTGAATTTTCATTTTGCTATATTTTTCCTTCATCTCTTCACATTCCTCTTTCAGTGAAATTGCTCAGGTGTAAGCAAGGGTAGAATTTTGTCCCATTTATTGTACTACAGAAAACATTGATTCCACACTTGTAATGATGCCAGTAAACAGTTCTTCTGTTGCGGCCAAAACCTCTATTTTTTTTCTAGTACCTTCAAATGAAATTAGCACTGTAATATCAACTGTAAAAAAAAAGAAAAAATAGAGAAAAATATCAACTTCCAAACATAAATATTTCAAGTCCAATAGGCCTGACATCTTCCTCAGTGTATCATATCTATTAATTTGCAAGATTTCAGTTCCTCCTTTCCTATATCTTACACTTGCTAAAAAGCAACATTTCCCAGATGCCTTAGAAAAAGAGAACAAAGTTAGTCTATCAAATTCAGTCTTCCTTTCTATAGCAGCATTCTCTCTAATGTCTACATTAATTAAATAAATGCATTTTTAATTGAAACTCATGAAGTTTTCAAGTCAAACTAAGTTCATGTCCTCAGGCACCCTACTAATGGAATTTTGGAGTGACAGAGCATGTCAACCAGCTGGGTCAGGGCCATGTTAATGTATCATCAAAGTTTTTACTCTGATGGCACAAACCACTGCAGATTTGTTTTAGAAGTGAAAAGACTATTCCCTCACATTTCTTGGAGAAGTAACATCTCATGAATTATCAACAGATTCCACATGTGGCTTAGCAGATATTTGAACCAAGCTAGTCCTTTTCAAATATTTTATTTTATAGGCTGTCAAGCTTTAACAGTAGTTAATGGTGTTTATCAAGAAGTTTAGTCTTCCTTTCCAAGGTTAGGGAAAACATTTATTATTATTTTGCTCCAAAAGAACTACATACAAGTGCATTATGAACACAGAACAATAAATAGTTTCTGGGATTCATTGATGTTATTCTCAGGATCAAAGAATTGTCTTTTTTTATGGAAGTGAATAAGAAGAAAACAGCCCAAGCAAACCTGAAAAGATACATATCACAAGGGCTTATCCTTATGCAAATATAAAACACAGTCACCATCAGCTATGTGCATGCCAAAAAAAAAAAAAAAGAAGAAAAAAAAAGTGCAGGGCTGGTTAATCCCCTTGCATTGTTGACTAGTGAAGCTTTCCAAGTTATGCACATGCTGCAGCTGCACATCCTTTGTGTCCTGTATTGGCAGGGGATGCTGGAGTCTGCTCTGCACTTCATCTGTGTGGCACCTCCTGGAGCTTTGAGGGGGACTCAGCTACCACTACAGGCTAGTTTTCCAAAACTCATCTACATTAGTGAACAAAAACCACCGGAGTCTTATCTGTCCAGAGGCAAATTGATGCAGACTTTTACATTTCTGTCCACATTATTTCTTCCCTGAATTTAGAAAGGCTAAAACCCCTCAGCATCTGTAGGAAACTCTCTGGGATAAACTGTATCCTAATTTTATGCCCATATTGCTTGAAGAAGTGTTGATTGACATGGATCAAAATTACACCAGGGAATGTATTTACAGCTAAACATTACAAGTGGTCCTTGACTAGTAAGAAAACCTGGATTTTAATAAGTATCGACATAGGATAAGAGTATAACTCTCCTTGTAGGCATCAGTGTATCAGGAAGATACTTGCAAGACAAATTACTTGTTACTGACTTAAAGCTCAGAAGCCTAAGTTCACTTAAAATATAGCCAGAAAATGGATGTAAGATATTGCTCTTATGGAAAGCTTACACCATTTTAATAAAGGGGAAAAAATATTTACCCCAAGTATAACACCTAGAGGATTCTAAGTCATTCTTTATCTTCTTTCAGAAAGAAATAAAAAAATCTGGTTGCTTCCTTTTTAGTAGGGTCTACTCTGAAAGAGACGCTTTCCTACTGAGTCTAGTTATGCACTTATCCACTGAATGAATAAAGAAATATCTAGCAGTATAAACTTGGTGCAAGTTTCTGACTTTCTGAATTTCAGAGTCCCTCTTATCCTCTATCTCGTGGCCTTCTGAATACTTAATGTAAGAGGGACAAAAAGCCTTTTGTACATCCTGTGAGACACATTTTTCTTGAGATCTTGTAGGTCTGTATTCCAGACAAAGTAAGAATGTGTGTCTCTTCAATATTGGCCATATGGGGCAAATGGGAGCTGGTTTTTTGCCAGAAGAATAAAACGCATTTGACTTGAGCAGAATTGTGCTCATGAACCCCAAACTGAAGAAGGTAACCGTGGAGCAGTATGCAGGACAACTCCATTGGCTACTGTTACTACTACTGGTCTCTCCTTTCTTACCTTGTTCACCTCTCTGATTTTGTGTTTTAAGCTTCTGTATTGCATCACAGAGGAGAAAACATTAGATTGTGAATTCCAGTAAATGGCCTCTTCTCTCCTCAGAAAGTTTCTCAAGCATTTGTTTTCATTAATCTTTTAAGATATAAATGCCTTTATTAATACTTGTGAATATAAATTTTTGTTTCTTTGCTGGAGAACTCCTCAGGCTGTCATGGTGCAATTCATAATGTAAGAGATTCATAATAGGAATGAAGGAGAAGCCACACAGTTCAGATTCATCTAGTTCAACAATGTTGGCCTTTAAGTGTACACTTGAGAATAAGTTAAAAAAGAGCAAGAGCATGTGAGACTTCTTTTTAAGGATTTCTCAGTATTCAGTTGTTTTCAGTTGAGGTATTTCCTTCAACATCTGTGGTTTTTCTATTTAGTAACCTGCTATGAACCATTCAAGCAGTTGGGCAATCTCCGCCTTGAGACCAGATAAACCTCTTGGTATTGACCAGGCCCTTTGTCAGATTGTTACCAAGGTTAACGGCATATTGCATGAAAAATTACCTTTTTCTTTCTTCTTTGAATCTTCTACTAACTTCTTTTGCCAGGAACCACCTCTTGCACCAGAACCATAGTGAGTCTCTGACTAACACTGGTTCTATAGACCATTGTGCCATTTGTGGTTCTGCAAGCCTTTGTCTTATGAACCAAAACCATCTCTTTTCTGAGCTGAAGATGTGAGCCTGTTAATTCACACCTTGTAACATATGACTTCTGTATAACAATCCTTATATCCAATCTAAATTTCCCCTTTTCAGTTTAAAAACATTGCTCCTTTTCCTGTCACTACAGACTTTGGTAAAATGTTTCTCTGTTTTTCTTATAAGCCCCTTTAAAAATTGAAAGACCTCAACAATACCTCCCTGGACCCTTCTCTTCTCCAGGCTGATGAACCTCAACTCACTAGCCAAAGTGTGCGCCTTTTGGAAGTGTGCAGAGGAACCTGCATTTGACTTTATTTCCAGCAACAAAGAGGCTTTCTTTATCATTCTTTTTAAAAAAACCCTATTCATTCTCAACTAATACAGTTGTGTTAGAGAAAATAAAACATTTTGTCAGTTCATGAAAGGCTACACTATCTTTATATATTCACTGGGTATTAGACAACAATCACTCTTATGTGGTATTGACTTATGTTGTACAGTACTCAGTGTGTGTCAGTAGGTGATTTCCAGCATTGCAAATCCTGTCAAGAACTAAACCTTATTTAAATGAAAGGCTTGAATGTAGAGGAAGTTGCTGCTTGGAATATTGTGATCAGGATTGAACTCAGATTCTATGCTTTGCTGTAACCAAGGATCAGTCAGCCACAAACCCATGCCTCTCTCCAACATCTTCTCCTCAACTCCCTTGACTTCATGCTTTGTATAACAGCTGTAGAAAATCAAATCATCCCACAAACCTGCTTTCCCCTGGTGCAGTGGCACTATGGGCCAGGACCACCTTACAACTGTGCTTGTAGCACTACCTATCTATGCCATATGCCAGTCCGTGAAGCAAGCTGAGGGGAGGACCCATTTGAAATGAAAATCTTTCATCAGAACTTGAAAGTTCTCCCCACTTTCTTGCCTTGCTCCTCTGATCTTTTATTCTCTCCTCCCTTTCTCCATGCTTTAGGAATTATGCACAGGGAATTAAATCAAGTTTGTGGCCCACTGATATTATTTTTTTAGCAAATATAAAAAATTTTGTATGACCTTTGGAGTAGAAGGTGTGGCAAGTTCTACTTGTCTTGAGTAAGTAATGTAAATGTAGGATTTACTGCTCCATGAGTTCAGACAAATCTGTTCAAGCAATTTACAATTGATTCAATTTTATTTCCCATGAGGTCAGTACAGTGCATATGAGTGGGTATAAGGGACAAGAGGTTAATTCAAAGTTATGGTCAATTCTGCCTTACTAAAGTAAGTTAGTATGTCCATCTAAGAATACATGCATTTTCTAGTCTAAGTTATTTAAAATGTTTGCTTGCTTAAACAATGTTTTTCCTCCTAGAAAACAAAGGCAGGTATTTCTTCACTTCTCAGATTTTTGAACAGCATAAAATAGAGGTGGCAAGAAGCCAATGTGCTTAGTAATATGCAGTGGCACTCTGAAGGCAAATATGAACAATAAAAATATCCTTCTGCACTAGTAGGGCTGATCATATTTGACTAGAATGTGAATTTCATTATTTGTTAAAAGATGAAGACTTCTGCCTTTCCAAAATCATACCCCTCACTGCTGGTAGAAGGAAGTTGCATGCAGAGTGAATTCAGGGTAGATATGGGGTTTCTTTTTTTTTTTTTTTTTTAATGCTTCAAGTATCTGAGAAAAAGATTGTGACCGTGGAGTAGATTTCTGACAACTCTCCCTGTATACATACCTTTTCTTACTGAGCATTTTCACTCAATAGAATAAAAATCAAGACTTCTGAGTACAGTAACATTAAATTTTTATTGCTCTTAGGTAGTAGTTGTAAGCAGATACAAAGTTAATTTTCAAGAAAATGAAGAATTCTTCTGGTTTTGTACTATATTCACTTTCTGTTTTTTTTTTTTTCTGAGTGCTACTTGATTTAAAACAAAACAAAATACACCAAAAAGCCTGATAGCAATATGATTCTGGAGTTCTTGACCTGCATATTCTCTTGGAAGTCACCTGCTGACTGGATCCATGTTCAGGATTTCATGTGCAAATTATAGAGCTACTTGTGCATAACTTCAAATATCTAGCTTGAAAACTCAAAACACCCTTTCAAGGTGCCACCTCCTCTATCTGGGTTGTAGAGAACTTGTGTTTCTCAACTGGAAATCTACCAATTGTTCCTACATTGCCTTTCTCTAGTAACAGTGTGAATCCCTTCCTTCCCCAGTAAAATTGTTTTCACTCAAAACTATATCTATAGTAGCATAAGCAGTCATGGAAAGCCAGACTCAAGTGTTTTCTACAGCAATAATTTAAGAGTGTTGGTATAGATTATTTTTCTCTTGGAACCAAGTTAAAATTTACAAGACTCAGATCTGACCCTTTGGTAAGTGAGAATTACCTTTTTCTTTTTATTTCCTTAAATATTTATGTTGAATATACCAAATTTGTTTGCATAACTCTGAAAAGCTGCCATCTGGCAACCTGCTGTCTTGATTCATGGCAGAGTGTTTTGTTCCTGCCAATTTCAAGCCTTTGTTTTTAAATCTGTGCTGAAAACAACCCAAACCTCCTTCCCCTGAAGTCAGTGGCAAAACTCCCATTAGTTTCTGAGGGAGAAGGATCAAGCCCAGACAATGATGGAAGGTAGTTAAAAAAAACCAAAACCAAAGTATCATCAAAGGAATTACACTCCTAATTCTATTTGTTGCTGCTTTGGAAACACAATGGCAAGGTTTTGCATATATCAATAGCTCTAGGCAACTTGAAACTGTCTGAATTAACTACTGTACTTCTCAGTGAGATCTTTCTTTTTTTTTTTTGTCCTTTAAAGAATAAATCCCCATGGGAAAATAAAGGGAAATATTTGAGTCAGTGCATACAGTACTGTGTTTTCTGAAAGCTAAAAGGAGCTGCTAAGCAATTCAATTATTCATCACTCAATAAACAGAAGTCTTCTGGAGTAAGTTGAATTATAGGATGTAAGATCATAGCCGTACTATTTAGGCTAAAATCCCATCAGATCTAAGGAAGGCAACTTGAGCCTCAAGGATAAAGCACAGTGTTTTAAGAAACAGCTGGTGAATCACCGTGCTCTAGTTTATACTGAAAACTTTTTATCTATTTTTGGGTGCAGCTGGATCACTTTTTCCTAACTGTTTTCTTTTGTGTGCCACTTGAACTACACCACATTTGTAGGCCCATATGACTAGGCACAGACCTGAAGCCTTGATGACCTCTGGTCACAGAAATGTTCACATCACCCCTTTCCCAGGATGACAAATTGACCTCCTTGTTCTGGCCCAATTCTCAGTGAATTCTACACTGCATCACTGGAATTGCCCTGTAGTTTTAGCCATGCATAAATATGTTTCATTTCCTTTGTTTAAAGTTGTTGAGCAGCATTACCGGTGCAAAATGACTGTGGTATTCTGATCTGAGATAGCTGCATGTCACTGGGAATGGAATTGATACCTGCTGAGGTCTCTGGGCCTGTAAATAGATGTTATTATTAGAAATGGTGCTGTCTTTCCTCCCCTCCTGCAGACTGACAGTTTCAGCCTAACCCCAACATTATAAAAACCCCTCATACATATAGACATTATTTGAAAAGTAAATTCAGAGCAGATGTCTGGAAGTACTTGCTACCAGCAATCAAGATTCACAAAACGTTGAGTTAAGCAGGACACAATCTGCAAGGAAGAAGCAGAACGAAAACACAGACTGAGCTGAGAGGTGGGAATGTCACCTGCCCCAAGCTGAGTGCAAGTCTTAAGGTATGCTTGGTACATATGCCTTTTTTAAACTTTCACCATTCCTGTGCCTGCAGGAGATGTGGAGTTTTGGTACTATTATTTTTTTAACTGATAGACTGGTTCTGTGTTTAAGCGATGGAATGTGAGCCATATTGGCTCCCCACAGGTAGAAGGAAAGCACTACTGGTCCTATGTATAAGCTAGTTAAGCATCTGGGGTCCTTGCATACAGAGCAAAGAAAATTTAAATCTGAGGCTGGGAGTTGGGAATTTGAAAAGCAGAGCTCTAAATGTTTGAAATTTTACTTTTTAATTGTTTATAGGTTCATTGCCTTACTTCTTAGTGCATGTATAAAATTATTTAGGTACACATAAATTCACTCCATACATAAATGAGACAGAGTCTAACATTTTAGTCAGATATGTATTTTCTTCTACTTTTTTTAGTGTCTTTTTTCCTAGGAGGCCATATAGAATCTAGTGGCTAGGCTGTAAGCTTTACCCTAGACTTTCTGTGTGAAAGATGTGCAATGAACACAGGACATTGCACCTGTCCCTAGGCTGTTTTTTACTTTTACTCTGAAATTTGTGGAGTTACACACTTGACACTAAGTTTGCTGTCTCTGGGCTGGAGAGTTAACTGTGGACTGTTCAGTAAGATTCACTGTGATTCTTACAAACACATTGGTGTCTTCTCTTTGAAAGAAAAAGGTGTCTCAAACAGTCACATTTAATCCATTCAAAGAAAAGGAAAACCTCTGAGATCCACAAAACTGTGATCTTGACTAGTGGTGCAAAGCTAGATGCATTTGGACATGTATTCTGTCCAAACTTTTCTCGGGATATAAGGAGATTCTTAAGTATAGTAATGGAAGTAATGTTATAACACTAAAAAAAATTTTGTTCCTGTTGTATGCATGCTATGTAATACAGCAACTGGAATGTAAACTTTCATTTCTTGTTGCACTAGGAAATGTTTATGTTCAGTGAGGTTCAACATGTAGAATTATTCAGGGGAGACATTGTGCTTTAGTAGTTGCAGCAAGGAACTTGAAAAGGTCCTGGTCTGGTATCAGCATTTTTCTGGGTAATTCATTCACTGTGTGACCTTAGATGACTCACTTGACCTCGGTCAAACCAGATGCAAAGGCAGGTAAAGAAGGCTTGCTCTGTAGAGGAGATACAGGATCTAAATTGAGTCTCCCTGGAGACTCAACTACAATATTTTGAACTGACAGCACTTTAGTTTTATGGGTGTAAAAAGTGTTGAAAGGTAAATCACTCCTAGTATCTGATTATGAAGCAGTGGCCATATATTCTCCTTCATGGATCATTTCAAAGTCCACATGACAGCATTAGCTGTTGTGTCCTTCGCATGTATGGATTTAGGCAGCCTAAATAATGATGAGTTAGCTAACAAAGATAACAAGTATTTAAGGAAGATGAATTCTTTCCTAGCTGAACTGCGATAGTCAACAAATATAGAGCCTGCAATGTTTTAGTGCAGCTTTCGTTAAGCCAGACGACGTGACAGACCATGCACAGACAGACTCAGCAGGCCTCCATTGCCTTGCCAGACACAAGTCACAGTGAGCCAAGTGCCTGCTCCTACCTGAGAAGAGGCCAGAGAATGTGCTCAGGAGTGTCCTGTGGCAAATTACATAGAGAAAGTCACTTTTACATTGAATGAGCGTGACTATCTAGAGGTAATGCTGCTGTGCATTCACTTTCCCCACCACAATTTTCTCTCCGCTGTTTAGTTTTATTTTTAAAAACATTCTGACATAATTATAGCCAAATATACAATAAACATTATTTCTTCATTAAGAGAGGTCTGCGTTTTCCAGTCCTTATTGTTGCTTCATGTCTTAGGAAAGAAAAATGAAAATTGTGAGTTTTTAAAATGAGATATGAGATATTCAGAAGGAATTTTAAATTGACCTGAAGTGAGTCTTAAATGAGATACTAGGACAATCTTTATCTCAGCTGACACAGAGTGTTGCTAGGAAAAGATATTGTGTAACATTTGCCTGGTATTTAGTGTATAAACACCCACTGATAGTACTGGAATGATCACCTCTACTGAGATTTAATATTCAAATTATACTTCAAAAAATGTAGAAAATGTAGCGTCACTACTATATACTTGGTTCAGGCACAGTGAGAGCTTCACAAGGTTTGCTATGAACTTTTTTCCCCCCTTTCCTTCTACCTTTACCTCTTCTGCTCCTACCTTTCCTGTTCCCCTTCAATTTCCTTTTTGTCTTCTCCTTCCTTCTCTCGTTTTAACTTTTTCCTTCCCCTCCCCCTTAATCTTCCTCCCCTCTACTCTTACTCCTTTGCCTCTTGCTTTCTAGCTCCCTTTTGTTTTTTAACTATCCTTCCCCTGCCCTTTATTTTTGTTTTTCCTTTCAAGGACAGGGTGGCTGGTGGTGCAGTAATGCATGTAAATGTCATTTTCTTTGTTTTTCTTTGTTTTCTTAGGCAGGTTTCTTCTTTCCTGGTCTTTTTTTCAGTCTTTCTGGTGTAAATTGAAATGAAGCAATGCGTAGTCAAGGAACACACTATGAATCATTGGTTCTCATTTTGGGTTTCTGGTCTAAAATAATCTCATAAAATCAAGTTTCAAACATTAATTTGGATTGGATTTATGAAACTCCAAATCCTGCAGAATCTACAGAGGTTTAATTTTTTCTATGCTATTATTGAAAATTACCAGTTAATAATACTCCTTAAAAATTCTTGGAATATTTAGATGTGACTGCTGCATAAATAAAATTTGTTGTTAGATTTTCATCTAGTATATTTTTAGCATTTTGTGGTTTATCTGTTCTTTAAATTATGTCCACACACAATTTTAACTTCTCAGTGTTTCAGAGTGAGAAAAATTCTTAAGCTGATGTATTTTTCCTTGTTTCTTAATTTAATGTATTAATTTCCTTGTTTGCTCATTTTATGATTACTACTTATAGAATTAAATCTTAATTTTTTTCTTTTTGACAACAAGCTGATTGACGGAATTTATGTTTTGTGAACTCAAACAATGGTTTAACCTGGAAGGAAAGACTGTGATGTGTTATTACCCATTTTAGTCAAAGCACTTTTTATCACATATTGAGTGATTTTCATAACTGATGTACTGAACCTTACAAAATATGCAGGTACAAATTGCTCTAGAGCTGAAAATAAAAACGTAGAATTTGCACAGCAACTTAGGGGCATGGTTTGTTACATATTAAGTTACTGGAGGAGGTGATTATGCATTGGAGAAATAGGATTTGATGGGCCAAACACAAATATGCATACATACATGCATACATAAATGTATATATAATTTGCTTGGATAACCAGCATTTTCCTCATTTAACATAAACCAGATAATTATATTTGAGACGCATCCCAGATTGAATTAGCTAGGATAGGAAGTCATTTTCAAAGCTAGGAGTGAAAATACAATAATGCACAGAATTAGGCTAAGCCTCCTGTTATTTTGGTTGATGTTTATCTGGTTACAGTCTTTGGACACAGCTGCAGTACATATAAGTACTTATAATAAAGAAACAGATGAACTGATCGTGAATTAGTTAAGCACAACAAAACTTTTCATGACAGCCAAGAGTAGTTTGTCTCTTCTGAAGTGTGCTACTTCAACCACTAAATGCACCTTCCATG
Source organism: Coccyzus lansbergi (assembly GCA_033558105.1). Lineage (NCBI taxonomy): Eukaryota > Metazoa > Chordata > Aves > Cuculiformes > Coccyzidae > Coccyzus > Coccyzus lansbergi. The sequence continues at coordinate 1,116,230 of JAUMJK010000056.1, read as the reverse complement.
GGTCAGTAAAATAAAGAGTTTCAAAAATGTGTCTTCCGTATTAAGAGTCACAGAGTTCAAGCATTTTGTATAAACAGTGCACCCAGAGAAAAAGATTGAATATGCTAATCCATATTTGATTTAATAAGAACTATATTCCTCTCCCCCCTGCCTCCCCCTGGCCTTTTGTTTCCCATTGAAGGAAGAGACATTCTGAAAAATAGTTTTCTCCTCCAGTCATAATGGTTGGTCTATGAAATTACTTTGATTCTTGAAATGAGATAATATTTCTTCACATGACGTATTTTCTCTCACAGATGTTTATAAAAAATTGTTTTAACATGACTGAATACACTAATTTCTGTCATGCTTAGGGCTGAACTCTTGCATTCTCATGTGGGAACAGAAACCACTAGATGCCATTTGCTTTGTGTATACTAAGCACAACCACGGTCAATACATGTTTACTTCCTTTTCTTTCATATTTTAGCAGAAATACTGGCATTTCTGAGTTGTGAGAAGATTTAAGCAGGCTGTATATCTTGTGTCTGCAGTTCAATGCAATTTGCTGTGCAATGATGGTAGCAGTTAGGGAGGGCAGTAGTCCATAGCAGCCCCAGCTTGAGCCTAGCTAAAAGCATGAGTGTTTGCCAAATGAAAAAATGGCTCAGAGTTTACTAGCAGCCTCTGCACATGAGAGACATCCAGTTGAAAGACACAGAACTCTATTACTTTTTACTTGCCTTACGGAACTCCGTCCCACACAAGATTTGCCTACAGAATTGATTTTCAAAGATTCCCTTGATGCCTGCACCCCTCATGATATCTCATCTCATCTGACCTTATGCTTTTGAATCAGAAACTTGCTTTCCAATCCTTGCAGCTGATAAAAAATGTAATGAAAATATTGAAAATAAAACTGCTATAATGTTATCCATGGGCAAATATGTATGCCTGAGGAAGAACCACATGCTTCATATTTTATAAATTAGTATGTGGTTGGTTAAAGGCACACCTTGTGGATACATTGTGAGATATGTTCAGAATACTCTGTTCCCATGAAGTCACTCCCCTGCAAAAAGTGCCTTCGGTATCACGACAGTGCCATGTCTCTGCCTCTAAGGGGAATTACAGACATAATCACCCTCAGCTACATGAAAAATAATATGCAAGTTATTTTCTTGTCATAGGCTTTCATACACATTTATACAACAATAAAGTACTTTCATAATTTAATTACCAAATTAATATTTCTTTTTTGCTTATGATATTTTTGCTTACTGATATCACTTTTAACAAAAACAGAACTCCAAGTGATTTGCTATATAATATTTAATATTATATAATATTGATAATATATATAATATTTATATATACTATTTATGTGACGTATTCCTTAATGAATAACATTAACAAATGTATTATAGAATACTTACAAGGACTTTGTGATATAATGAGTCATTGCTACACGATTAGAGACCTGCTTTAGGTTTCCATCAGTCATGTAGGTTGAAATTCAGCAAGTGACATGTAACCATAAAAGAACATTTGAAATGATATATGCAGAAAGTATTTTTCTGCAGTGCTACAGCCTAGGAGAAAGAAGTCTGGCTGGAGAGCTGCCTGGAGGAGAGGGACCTGAGGGGGTTGATTGACTGCCGACTGAACATGAGCCAGCAGTGTGCCCAGGCGGCCAAGAAGGCCAACGGCATCTTGGTTTGGATCAGAAACGGTGTGACCAGCAGGTCCAGGGAGGTTCTTCTCCCTCTGTACTAGGCACTGCTGAGATCGCTCTTTGAATACTGTATTCATTTCTGTGAGCCTCACCACAAGAAGGATGTTGAGGCTCTGGAGCGAGTCCAGAGAAGAGCAACAATGCTGGTGAAGGGGCTGGAGAACAAGTCTTAGAAGGAATGGCTGAGAGATCTGGGGTTGTTTAACCTGGAGAAGAGGAGGCTGAGGGGAGACTTTATTACCCTCTACCACTACCTGAAAGGAGGTTGCGGAGAGGAAGGTGCTGGCCTTTTCTCCCAAGTGACAGGGGACAGGACAAGAGGGAATGGTCTCAAGCTCTGCCTGGGGAGGTTTAGGCTGGACATTAGGAAAAAAAATCATGGAAATTGTCACTGGGCATTGGAACAGGCTGCCCAGGGAGGTGGTTGATTCCCCTTCCCTGGAGGTTTTTAAGGCACAAGTGGATGAGGTGATGAAGGGCATTGTTTAGTGTTTGATAGGAATGGTTGGACTCGATAATCTGGTGGGTCTCTTCCAACCTGGTGATTCTATGATTCTTTCTGAAAGCTTCAGAAATCTTTTCTTTTGCATTTCTGCTCCATGTTTTATTGCTTTTGGTTTCAGATATAAGCAGAAATGGCTTGAGAATTGTATGTAGAAACATACATGTCTATGCATATATATGCACACACAGATATTTATATGTAGGGATGAATTTGCAAATTAGCTCTTGTGTGTGAAAGATCTCTGCAAGTAAAATGTCACTGCTAGAGGCTCAGAAACTGGTATAGTCTGAAGATGTGACACCAAGCAACACTTCTCCAATATTTTTTTGCCCTGAAATATGTTCTTATCGAGGTCATCAAAGGCACAATAGACCATTTCTCTTATTGCTCAAGCCATTAAACTGAAGAAGTCTGAATTTCCAACAGGTTCTACCCTATTGGTCATTGAAAACAACATAGTGCTTTACATGATAATTCCTTATCATAATTGTCTTATCTGAAGCTGTAGATCAGGGATTTTTCTTACTTCAGCTTTTAAATAATTAATTATATGCACACACACACACACATATATCTATTTATATATATTTATATATATCCATATACTTTTATTTATATACTTTTCCATAGAAAGTTAGATCACCATCAGATATATCACCTCTCTACTTTTCTTAATTTGCTGTGAAGCAGAGATGCATGGTTTGAATCGTAGAATCATAGAACAACCAGGTTGGAAGAGACCCATCGGATCATCGAGTCCAACCATTCATATCAAACACTAAACCATTTCCCTCAGGATCTCATCTACCTGTGCCTTAAACACCTCCAGGGAAGGTGAATCAACCACCTCCCTGGGTAGCCTATTCAGAATGTGAATTCAGAATATGAAGTTCAGAATAATGTTGTTGTAGCTTGTTGCGAATAATCTGTGCTTTTCTAGGACCTTTACTCCAACTGTTGTGGAACTAGAAATGTAAATTGTGGCTAATATAAGCCACAGCAAATCAATGTTCACCATGTCCTGAAAAGTCAATTATGTTCTGTCCATTTTCTATACGTAGGTTTTATCTTGCTATTTCATATTTTATTAGTCAAATTATTTCATCACTATAATTTTGGTACTTAATATTTTAAAATTATTGAAAAAGCATATTTGCCTCTCTGGCAAATTCCCTAGATCTGTGACTTGCTATTCATTATAGTAAAACAGCATTATGAAGTACAAAAATATTTGCATAATTGTAGGAAATGTTGTTAGGGAGGTACTTTGGAATCTTATTTTTTTTTAATAATAAAATGCTTTTATTGACATGCTATAATGCTTGCATTTTGTCATGAAAGGTAATTTAGTGACAAAAATGTAATTTTGATTAAAATCAGGTTTTATCAGAAATTGCAAAGGACTATTTCCTGATGGTGCAGGGAACATTTTGTTTTTTTTAAAAAGTGCAAGCATACTGTTTAATCAACTTTTCCTTTAGCCTTTTTTAGTCCTTTCAAATCTATTGTTTCCAGCGGAGAACAGAGAGATAATGATAGAATATAAGATATAGTACTTAACAACTAGACCTCCAGACATTCTGAGATCCCCATATTAGAGACTGAAACCCCTGTACACGAAATATGGTTTTTTTTATTTCTAAGAAGTGGCATAAAATTTTATGGTGTTACATATTTTCCATAAACCAAAACCAAATAGGAACTTTCTTGCTGTGTAAGTTTCTTACTTGGTCCCGGGAAAGCACAGAAAGTAGAAGAATGTCAAGACACTAACAAATGATATTTAAAGAAAAATAGATTCCTACTGACATCATTAACTCTGTAGAATTGTTTTTGTAAGGGTACATACCTATGCCCTATCATTTTTTCTCAAGAAATATGTAAACAAAGAAAAACCTCAAGTGTTAGAGCCTGTCTTGAGAAAAAAAAACAACTATCTAATTATGCTGCTACATTTTCAGCATAGCAACTTGTCTTAAATTAGCACATCCAAGTGTGTAAATGATAATTTACTCTCGTTAGTGTTATTTTCATTAGCTACTTGTTATCAGCTTCTAAGACGAAGTTTATTGTAAAACCATTAAGAAAATTTGTATATACTGGGAGAAAGCAGAGAAAATTATTTGTGATCTGAAAAAGTGTATTTTCTAGTTAATGGAAGTTTGATTTAATGGAAACTTATTTCACCATCATAGGGTTTTGTAAGGAGCTATTTTCAATAATTAATTAAGCAGTTATTAGGTAGGTCAAAATGTGTGACTCATTGTCAACCAAAAAAGATACATTTCATCAGCTATAGTTTTCTTTGTACTTCTTAAAAGAATTTCTGCTTTTCAGCAAATGCAGGAATGTGAGTATATATGAATAGTTTTATATATATATATATATATTCATGAAACTAGATCTTAAAATGGAATAAGTATGAAGTGGTTATAACTATTCATGGAAGCACAGTATCAGGAAAATAACTGATATTCTGGGTCTAGAATTAAGTGTAATTGATTGTCCAGGACAGATTTCTGTGTATCTGTTCTTCAGCTATTCCTTCTCTAACATAGCTTTTATCTCTCTGTATGTTATTGTGAAATTAGGTAAAATCCACTTTTATATTGAATGATACGGTGTAAATTGCGAGCCTAGTGTTGTATAAGAATATCCAAGGAACTTTTAAAGCAAGCCACAAAAATTTTGAACTGTGTAGAACTGTAAAGCCAAATGTTTGCTTCCATTTTTTACAAGCTGGAGTTATTTTCATTTTTTACAATGGATGGAAATGATCATCAATCACTCCTCCACATATACCAGATATGTAGAAGTTAGATTTTGTGGCTGATAATGAAAATGGTTGTTGAGAGACAGAAAAAAAGTGGCATGGGTGTATAGTCTTCAATATTCTTGTAATGAGGCAGTCACTGATCTAATCTTATTACTGATTATATTTTGAAGGGTTTTTGTGTAAGAACACTAGAAGCAGGAACTGGCTGAGAACTTCTTAATGAGACATTTCCTTAATCAGAATATCTAAGAGTTTTGAAGACTAAAAACATTCTATTTGTATGCCTTCTCAGGTGAAGGAAAAAAATTATGTTGGAAAGGAACACTAATTATGCTGCAGCCGAATGGCCAAAGCACTCTTTTGGGACATTCAGTTGCTACTTTCCCTCTGTTGCAACACATTTCATTGCAGAACATTAACAGTATCTCTGCTGGCTACCCTAATGATTTTTTAATAAACTAATGTAAATGATGTTGTTGTGCTACAGATTTTATCTGGGAGTCTCTCTGTTTCTTGCACATCTCTGGAATTGCACATGGAAAACTAATAAAAATTAAAAAATGCAAAATAAAATACTAAATTCCCCACCAGCCTTAATAAGAACTTGCCTTTCCATAGGAGTTCTGAAACAATTAAAGCACAAGGGAAACCAACATGATCAGCATAAAACACTCAACTCCTTTAAATGTGTTTGTTTTGCAGCTACATAGATTTCCAGATGGAATGTTCCTGCTAATAATTAATTTCCCCCTACAGCACTGTTTTCATTCTCTTCTCTTGCTGGGAAGAGCACTACAAACCCTGGCTCTTCTGTAGTGTCTGGGAACAAAGACAAGACACTCCCACTTCTCACTGCCTCTTTCTCAATTCTAAATTCAGGTGGAAATTTTGTTCCCTGTGTATTGCTTTGATTAATGAGATGATATCAGGTCCAGGGCTAAATATGCTGTAATGTTCATAAAATGTTCCATTTACTGGAACTCTTTTCTCCTGATGATTAATAAGAGTGTAATGGGTTGCCATTCCCAACTGTTTTGTCACATCTTTGCTGCACAACTAGAGCCTACGTTGGAACTGAGACTCACTTTAATTATTGAATTAACACAATTTCATGGTTGATATGCTTCTTTCTCACCTCTGGGCTTTATATTTACCAGTCTGCTGTGATCTTTTTCCCTATTGGTGCACAGAGAAATGAATGCTTTTGCTTGTTGCTCATGCATTACTATCCATAACAATCCCAAATTAAATTTTACCTGAAGAAACACTCTCTTGTATCAAAACATTTCTGCACACCTCTTTATACATTTTAAAATAAGCAAGACATCTTTTTTTTTTTTTCTTCACAGTTCCAAGCATACATTTCCATCATAGGATACTCATATCAAAACTGTGTGTTATATATTTCAGTTTTACGTTCATTTACTGAAACCTGTGGCTCAGATTACTGAGAAATAACTGTGAACTGGGGCCTTGGCCTGTCTTTGGACATCACAGTGCTATACGTTGTTTAAAGAAAATAACAGCCAAAGTTTAGATTGTTCAGAATGCTTAGATATCCAGAATATTTAAGCCTTCATTTAATGTAGATTCTTTATCATTAGGTCCATGTTCAGTATATATGTGCAGTATTCAAAAAAGGACATTGCCCTCTGTAGTGGAAGAACTCCCTATCCTCTGCAGTAAAAGTGTCTTGGAGGGGTTGTCCTTTTCTTTTGAAATGATGCTCACTGTTTTCTAACACTCACAGTGGGGCATGCTGACGCTTAGCAGAGATAAACTTGTGCCGGATATGTGACAGCTCATCACAATCATCTCTTCCTTGTACCCTGTCACCTTTAAGCCATCTGAAATAATCTCCTGTCATGGTGATGAGTTTGGCTAAGAAGGCAAAATGCTACAGAAAAGATAAAGTCATACTTATGAAAAACTGAAAATGTGTGATTATAAAAGCATACAAATTAACCATTAAAATAAGGCACTGAGTCAAAAACTTCTACCTCACTAGTGTTTCTTCCTTTGTTCCCACATACTTTCTTTTTCCCTATTGCAGTGTAATTATTATTCTCTCATTTAATTCTCATTTTTTTTTTCTCCCCAAGGAGAGAAGGAGCAATGACTATTGTGTCTTTAGCTCACCTGGAAGAACATGTAAATAGCATAGAAACTAACCTATGAAGAAATGAAGAATTATTCAATAACATAATGATAAAAGGGAAGTGGGATATGTTCCTTTCAGTAACTGGTTCAGTTAACATATAAGCCAACATATTGGCTCTCCAATGGAATTTGAACAGGCTGGACCACTGGGCTGAGACAAAGGGCATGAGGTTTAACAAGGCCAAATGCCGGGTCCTGCACTCGGGGCACAACAACCCTATGCAGAGCTACAGACTAGGAGAAGTCTGTCTGGAAAGCTGCCCGGAGAAGGACCTGGAGGCGTTGGTTGACAGCCGACTGAACATGAGCCAGCAGTGTGCCCAGGTGGCCAAGAAGGCCAATGGCATCCTGGCTTGTATCAGAAATGGTGTGACCAGCAGGTCCAGGGAGGTTTTTCTTCCTCTGTACTAGGCACTGCTGAGACTGCAACTCGAACCCTGTGTACATTTCTGTGCCCCTCACCACAAGAAGGATGTTGAGGCTCTGGAGCAAGTCCAGAGAAGAACAACAAAGCTGGTGAAGGGGCTGGAGAACAGGCCTTATGAGGAGTGGCTGAGAGAGCTGGGGTTGTTTAGCCTGGAGAAGAAGAAGCTGAGAGGAGACCTCATTGCTCTCTCCAACTATCTGAAATGAGGTTGTAGAGAGGAGGGAGCTGGGCTCTTCTCCCAAGTGACAGGGGACAGGACAAGAGGGAACAGCCTCAAACTCTGCCTGGGGAGGTTCAGGCTAGACATCAAAAAAAAATTTTCACGCAAAGGGTGATTGGGCACCGGAACAGGCTGCCCAGGAAGGTGGTTGAGTCACCATCCCTCTATGTATTTAAAAGATGGGTGGATGAGGTGATGTGGGGCATGGTTTAGTGGTGGACAGGAATTGTTGGACTTGATGATCCTGTGGGTCTTTTCCAACCTGCTTTTTTATCAAGAAAACTATTTATATTTGTGGATAATTTCATGTTTGTTTGACACCTGAAGGAAATAAAAATGAAAAAGAGATTTATTATGGCAGCCTTTTACTAAAAGTTAGTTCCCTCACAATCTTTTATTCTCCAGAATATCAAGTTCAGACAAATTGTGTTGTTAGTTTGAGAACTTTATGCTCATTTACTTACTAATGGAAATATTTGCACAGGGCCTCCTGTTAACATTCCCTTGAAGGAACATTTAATTTTTCACAGAAGTTACCCTTTGGACTTAGATGTCATTGAAATTCCTTCAGGAAAAGGGATTGCACACGAGCAATAGTTGCCAAGTTTGATTCTGTGTTTGTCTTGTACTTGTAAAACTTAATACAAAGGAGGCACACTACACTGTGTCAGCACAACTGAACTTTAGGTAGCCTTGTTAAAGCAGGAAATCCACATTTTGTATATTCTTTCTTTCAGAGCACATATTGAAAGAACATTTTTATAAACAGATATTATACAATAGGAGGTACTTTCAGAGCTGACAAAGACCTTGGGAAAGTTAATGTTTTGCTGTTATTAACTAATTAAGAAACTGTACTCCCTGGTCATTTTTCTATGCAATGAGCCATAATTCTTTTGTTGTTGGGTAACCTTTAATTTTTATGGAACATTAACTGATCATGAATTAAAAGGAATTTCAATGGAAGATCAGACAGAGTTGGCATGCATAGCATTTTAAGGTTTTAAATTGAAACTATTTATTAAACTTTCCAGACTTATTTTTTTATATATCACAACAAACCAATCATATTCTAGGCACTTAAAAAAATGAAAAGAATATTCTTTTCTTGAAATGATGAGAGGCTAAATGCTATACGGTGCTTGTATGTCCACCTTATAATGTTTTTGTTTCCTACACATTGATTTTTGTGCTATATATCAAAAGAAAACACATGTAACTAGGCAATTAAACCAAGAAATTTCAAATCCAGATGGAAAAGACTTTGCAGTGAGGTTAAAAAAAAACAAACAATTTTGGGTAAAAACTATCATATGTGTTGCCTGTTTCAACTAAGAACACAAGAGTTTCCTATCCCATTTAAAACATTTTAGTTTGAAAGAGCCTCAAGCTGTCCAAGATTTTTCTCAGCTGTCACCTATTGCATTTTGTTCTTTTTTAGCCAAGCCTGGTAGAAATCCTATCAACTCATCATTTCAAATTCCCAAGTATTTAATAGAAATTTGGAAACTGTCTCCATGCTGGTCTTTGTTAGGAAGAGCAGACTAGAGGATGAGCTAATTAACCTCTGCTTTATACAAAGCCTGCAATATTCTGTCCAGTTCTGGGACAGAGCAAATATCAATGTACAGGTAAAGTCTGGTGGAGGGACAGGTACACATGTCTAGGGTGGCAACCACATAATAAACAAAAGAGGCTGAATGAATGGGATTTGCTTAACCAGGAGCAGAGAGCAAAACAGAGGTCAAAATGCAGTTTTCCACTACATGAAGGAAGATTATAGAGAAGAAGTCAAACTCTTTTCAGAGTTGCACAGAGGAAAGACAAGAGTCAAGACTCACAAACTGTAACAATTCAAACTCATTAAACAGAGCTGCTGCCTGGAGGCTAACTTCTGGAGATGAATCTCCAAAGAAAGGAACGCATCTTCTTTGTCAGCTGTGTCTTTGCAACTCTTCATTTTTATCAAGAGGAAAATAGCTATTAGCCTCTGATTCTTCTCTCCTAAACCCAGGAAAAGCTGAATACTAGTGCTTCCTCACTTTTTGTGAAGAGTTAGGTAGAGTCACTTTTCCTTTTTAATATAACAAACAATCAGTTTTCTCACCTTAAGTTGATGTACTATTCTATTTGTTTTAGATTGCTCATCTACAAGCAAACTTACAGTTCCTATTACTTTTAGTTTTCTGTAGTAACTACAGATGAGACACTAAAACGTCAGAGGTAAGGAACCGGATAAACTCCTCTGACCCCCAACTGCTGTGAAGCACAACTTCTACTCTCAGTCCAGTGACATACAGACTCACACTGATATTCTGTAATATCCTTTGTGATATTCTGATGGCACAATTTTCACATCTCAGAACTGAAAAGCAGGGAATTCCAGGGCAGGGGAAGTGAGGGAAAGCTGACGTGAATGACGTCTTCCACATTTTGACTACTGTGAACATGCCACAGTGACTTCCTGTTCACTGGTTCAGGTAATCCCATTCACAATAATTTCTACAGATGCTTTGTCATATTTCTGCCAAAAATCTAAAAGGAATAAATTTTTAGTGTAGTATAAGCTCATAAACTGTTTGGATGTTAATGTGGAATAGCAGTTATGTAAAATTAATGCTTTAAACTAAATATAATAATAATAAATAAATAAATATAATAATAATAACTAAATTAATATAATAATAATAGCTCTTATTAAGTAGTTAGGCTGGTAGGTCTATATCACTATACAAGACATATTTCTATTTTCAACAATATTTTCTCATTCATTAAAAACAACCTCTTGCTGTATTTTTTTTTTTACTGTTTTGTATTACTTTTAAGATGTCTTTTACTTTTTCTTTGATTTAATCTTTCTGGACCAGAACTTTGAGTTTCTGGCTGGGGAGTATTTGAGCTTATTTTTTCTCTCTGAATAGTTTTCAAGATTTTCTACTTAAAAACCAAGGAAGTGTTTGTACCATCATTGTCTACGAAAACAAGAACTGGAAAGATAGAATGTTAAAGGGGATCCAGAAACTGATTCAGTTGGGTCACTTGTGAAATACCAACACATCTGATTTCAAATGAATGATGCCTATACCTCATCTTTCTTGCTGTCTAGTCTTGCTAGATAAGCATATTTGAACTTTAAATCTTCTAGACACATGCAATGTGGTATTCAAGCATAGAGACAAAACTTTAGTTCAAATATCCTGTTGACTAAGCTTAGCCAATATCCGGAAATTATTTCTCTACCTAAATCCCCTGATTCATTTGTCATGCTTTGAGCATGACCACAGAAGCAAGTCATTCACAAGATAAATTTCATACCCTTTTTGACTTTTCTATGACACCATGGCACACTGACACAAACAGCAGGCGACGTAGCTTCAACTCCTTTTTAGTGTCAAACAAGTTTGCCTTGGTATTCCCTATCTTCAGCAAAATGCCCCTAACTCCTAGGGCGGGGGTGGGGGGGAAGGTGATTCTGTTCCTTTGAAATGATGTTGTGTCTATCTGCACAAAATGTGTGATTCCTAATTTCACCCAAGCTGTAAGGATCATTCAATAGAAAAATTGTGGACCTAATGACATTTTGTCTCCTGTGGACCATTTCTGTATTTTATTTGTTCGCACTTTCATTTTAGGTGCTCATGTGAACCAGTCACTTTGGATTCTCTTCTAAAGTTAAAAGGAAACCTGCATACATGACAAACTTCAAGCTTCCCATCTCATGACCTTGGACCCTACAAACATATTTCAGCCCATGATTTTTAAAGAGCCCAACTCTGCCACTGGTTCTGGCTTCTACCCTTGAACTGAAAGGCCAGGTGACAGATGTTAATGCTGGTTTAGGTTTTTCTAATCATGGTATCCCCTATCGTGTACTGAAAACTGGGAATGCCCTGACCCAGGTGTAGGACCTTGCTTTTGGCCTTGTTGAACCTTATGAGGTTCTCACAGGCCTACTTCTCCAGCCTATCCAGGTCCCTCTGGATGACATCCTGTCCTTTGTGTGTGGCAACTGCACCACTCAGCATGGTGTCATCTGCAAACACTACTACATCTACTCCATCTGCCCAGGATGGAATAAGAAATCAAGCTACAAAGATAAGGGAGAGAAGTGAGGCAGTTGGCTAGTCAGAGGTACAAATTCAGTTTTTTCAGCTATTTGTAGTGAGTACAAGCAATGTCCACCAGAAAGACTGGCTGCAGTTATCTCCTTTTTCTCACTCCAGACTGCAGTCTGAGCTCCTCTGAAGCAGTAACTATAAATTTTCATCTGGGAAAAAACATCTGATGGGAGCAGAAGGATTTCTAGTGTTCTGAATGGAGCTTGAACTAAGACCCAATGGCTGTAGAAGTCAGCACATGCTGCACCGGTGAATTTGCCAACACTCACATTACATCTTGTTTGATCTTTATTCAAATTTCCCTATACCCTCTGAAGAAGTTACCCTCAAATCTGGTCTAAACATAGCAGCTGCAGTGGTTGGCTCCCACCATTATGATCAAATGGGCTGCAGTTGCCTGTACATGACTGCAGTCTGTAAAGACATTAGCCACAGCAGGAAATGTTTCCTCTCCTTCTCTTCCTGCCAGAAGAGTTGGATGTGTCAACAAGCTGGGATAGGAAAGCTGCTTACAGATCCTTCCACCTGTCCCTATTCCTTCCCACACCTGTATGCTGCAGAAAGGATGTCCCTTTTTTTCCCAAGAGCACCCATAGGCATTCAGATAGGCAGTCACTGAGAAATATGATAGCAGGATGATGTTGGCAAGCCATGCATGGGTGTTGCATGTCTCCCTCCTCTCCCTTTACATGTTCTCAGGGAGGTAATTGCTAAGGAAGAGGCAACTTGGAATGGATGGAAGAATCTTAAGACAAGTATCTTCATAAACTGTGTGTTAAAATACATTAGAATAGACATTTTCAGAATATATTCTTGATGTATAGAGTACTTATTTCCACATTCCTTCAGCCATGCTCAAAATGAAGAACTTTGGATTTTTCCAAGATTTAGATACTTATGGGAAGAGCTTGTATTTGACCATGATTTGTTTTAAACTTAATGATGACTTCTATGTCTTTGTGCATACGTGATTTTTTCACAAAGACTTGGTCAGAAAGTTTATCACACCAACAGTTATAGCTACTCTTATGTTCATCAAGTGTTATCAAACTAAAATAGAATGGAGTTCATATACCACTAAACAGTCCCTGTTTAAGTAATTATTAAGAGATTACCTAACCTCTCACAACTCTGTTGATTCCACCTTACTGACATCCTTGATTACTGTCATGCTGCAGAGGCTGCCCGTAGCCTACATGGTTTTGATTATAGTCATATTATGAACACCATGTGAAGTAGCACCAAGCAGGGAATAAGAGATTATTGCTGCCAGAAACTGAACTCACATGTTGAAGGAAACCAAAACATTATTTTCCCTTTAAACAGCACTTCTTCCTTTTGCTTTTATATGCTTTCTATACTGTGATTGTTAATTGTGTAAAAACAAGTGTCAGAAGTGCTACATAGAGTATATTACACTTGCTAAACCTTAAGCCATGTTGATACATCCTTGAAGTACTGCAGCATGGACTGAAAGATTCTTCTCCAACAACTCTCATTATTTATGGATCATTGACATGATAGACCCTAATTACTCCCTCAAAGACATTACAGTGTGCTATATAAATGTGAGCCCTTAATCCATGGATCATTGGCATGATAGAATGCAGTATTCTTTCAAAACTCTAGCAGTCTATCAAGTGAATGCATACTATTAGAGATCATTAATTTATGGATTATTGCTACAATTGATCATTACACTTCTTTTGGGGCTGCTATGGTCTATCCCCTTAACATATATTCAGTGAGTGTTAATTGGCAGATTATTGATATAAGGCTTTCCATCTGTTCTGTCAAAAGAACTCACACATTTGAGGGATATTTCTCTTACAGCATCTTCTAGACTCTTTTGTTTAAGGACTTGCATTTTCATTTATTTCTTTTGCTGCAGTATCAATTGCTTATGCTAACAAACAAGTTCACATGTTCAGAAGATGATTTATATTCATCCTAGTGAAATGGGATTTCAGCTTTAACTTTTGATATTTGTGAATTTGTGCACAAAATGACCAAAAATATGTGTTCTGTTTTGAAGGTGTAGGCCTGATACTCCTGTACTCCACGAATACAGTTGCTGCTAATATATTTTGAGTGACAGAGTTAGTTACAACATTCATAAAAACATCAATGTTGTGCTTTTATGTATACTAGTAATGAGTACCTTTAAACAGACTTTCTCACACAATTTCCTCTATTAAAATTCCTAAAGTTATCAACCCAGACATTATGGATTTGTAGTCTTGAGATTAACCTTTTAATGGTTAACAGCTCTTATAGCCCAGTATCATTCAACAATTTCTGGTCTGTAAGTAATAAAATAGCTAAATCTCACCTCATAAACCCCCATAGCTTACATTCTTGCCTATTCCTGGTAGTATTGCAGTGATAGGTGGTTGGGGTGAGAAACTGATGGACTGGAGAGTGTCACATTTCCCAGGCTGCTAGGTAGCAAAAGATCTGTTGCTCACATTCCCAGCTGGCACACAGCTGCAGTGAGCTGGCTACTTACCTGCCCATGACAACTTGCCTTTCAGTTTCAGCGAATCAACACTAGTCAACAACATCAAAAAGTCTGCTGTGCTAAAAAAAAAAATCCTGATGATTTGTTTTTCCTCTCACTCAGTTCACATCAGCAGTGGTTTGGATAGACCCTTGGATAAGTCCTAATCATTTCAATAGGCATGTACCTAGTACTGATGCAGTGACTGTAGAATCTAATTTTCCATTATAAATTGCCTTTTTTAGCCTTAGTAGTTGTTAAGAAAAATTTGGAATGTGAACTGAATGCAGTGGCTTTACTTAAAGCAGCTTGGAGACATGAAAGTGGAGCGGTAAGCAGCAAAGCAGCAGTGGTTGCTAGAGCACAAAACCAGCAAAAAAAGCCACTTGCTCCCATACCTGCAGAAAGAGGCATAATTCTCATTTTTTGGAAGGTGACGGAAAGGCAAATTAAGAGGAGAAATCTGCTTCAGGAATGGACATGGGAAGTGAGCAGAGATGGCTGTGGCAAAAACAGGGAACAAGATCAGGTGGAAAGTTTACCCACTCCTCCCTGACTCAGGCTTAGACATTTGCTACTATCAGCCAGGGTATATGGTTTCCTGCCTAAGAAGGTCTTATCTAGTCTCAAACTGCTGATCTTGTTTTTTTTTTTTAAGAGATAACTTCCATTGTAACTAAGGCTTCAGATTTTGTAAATCCTGCATCCTTTTACAATGAAGTATGGTCATATAAACTCTGTTGCAGCATAGTGTAAGATATGTGAATTCCCTTAGTCTTTTTTTAGCCTTCTGTGAACAAAAAGATAGCAAAATCAATTTAAAACAGATAGACCCAATAAATAAAGCGTGGGGGAAAAGCATCTCAGCTGAAAGCATATGTGTTTTTTCAACTAAGAGCATGTATTTTTGGAAACCGTGGCAGCCTCTTAGTGGGAGGGCAGTAGGTAGCTTAGGCTCTGGATCTCACTTATGTTAAAATGATCGTAATCTGATGTCGATAAACTCAGCAAGTTATTTTGTGTCTTCACTCTCGGCTTTTGGAAGAGAAAATCTTAAATTTCCATTGATTTTAGGGAATGTAAACAAATTATTTTAACTAAAACACTACTATTTTCCTAGCAGTCATGCTCAATATAGCTTCACAAAATTAGTTTCCAGGGTGCAGTTCCTCATTAGAATTGCTCTGAAGGCAAATCTGTAGTGAAAGGTTTACGCCACAGTGTTTTGCCTCACTGCAGGTTGCTGGCCTCTCCGATGTACTTGTTCAGCTCTTTGTGTATCTGTGGTCTAAAGCAGACTGGTGAATAGACCTTGACTGTGCATAGCAACTGTTTCTTGAACCCAGTAGTTTTCATTGGTGCCGTTTATAGAACAGATCATGTAGCACTGTATGGAAACATAATACATAACGGGAGGTGAGCTTGCCTCTGCAAGGGTTGGACAAGGACCCCTAAAAATGTTTTTTTGAGAGACAGTTGGTAATGCTGGATAATGTATGGCAATTATATTCATATTAGTGATATTAAAATGAATAATTTCAGCTATATTGTGTATAATCTTGCAGATGCATTTTGTGGTGTGTGTGTATGGGGGTGTTGGTCAACAGCCGACTGAATATGAGCCAGCAGTGTGCCCAGGTGGCCAAGAAGGCCAATGGCATCCTGGCTTGTATCAGATATGGTGTGACCAGTAGGTCCAGGGAGGTGATTCTCCCTCTGTACTCAGCACTGGTGAGGCCATTCCTTGAATACTGTGTCCAGTTCTGGGCCCCTCAGCACAAGCAGGATGTTGAGGCTCTGGAGAAAGTCCAGAGAAGAGCGACGAGGCTGGTGAAGGGGCTGGAGAACAGAACCTATGAGGAGCGACTGAGAGAGCTGGGGTTGTTTAGCCTGGAGAAGAGGAGGCTGAGAGGAGACCTCATTACTCTCTACAACTACCTGAAAGGTGGTTGTGGAGAGGAGGGAGCTGGGCTCTTCTCCCAAGTGCCAGGGGACAGGACAAGAGGGAATGGCCTCAAGCTCCGCCAGGGGAGATTTAGGCTGGAGATTAGGAGGAAGTTTTTCACAGAAAGGGTCATTGGGCATTGGAACAGGCTGCCCAGGGATGTGGTTGATTCCCCTTCCCTGGAGGTGTTTAAGGCACAGGTGGATGAGGTCTTGAGGGACTTGGTTTGGTGTTAGATGGGAATGGTTGGACTAGAAGATCTGATGAGTCCCTTCCAACCTGGTTGTTCTGTGATTCTGTGATTCTGTGATTCTGTATCTGAACAAGGATGATGAAATACGCTCTACTGACTTTTTCAAAAATAGAAATAAATATGGAAATAATGTAAAAGACCATTTGTTTTCCTTCTTCCAATAGCCTTTCAAATATTTCTATGAATGAAAACTGTAATGAAAATTGATATTAAAACCAGATCAGAATTTCCCTTAAATTATAGCAGTGCTGCTGGCTGTTGCTGCATTAACTGCTCTCATAAAGTTGCTTAATGATATCTTGTTAGTGATGGAAGATAATGAGATGATAAGGGCAAAATTCATTGACCTTTCAAAACTTTTGATTCACTAAATGACACTGTTAGATAAGCTAATTAAATTTTGCTTTTTCTGCTGGAATGATGGCTTGGTTCTTTTCTTATTTGATTAAGAGGAAAAAATCAGTGGCTGTTTTAGGCTATCATTCTGATTTATTACTGTTACTATTGAAAGGTGCCTTAGGGCTCAAGAACAGATTTGCTTCTTTTTATTTAGTCTTAAATTATCTCTGAGATATTTGTGATAAGAACTAAATTCACTTACATGGTATTTGACAATACCATTTTGTACAACAGCTCTGTAATACCTCTGCCTTGATATGCTTGCTTCCAAAATCACTATAATAAAAGCATTTTGAAAGATAAACTTGAGATAAGGATAAAAGACTAGCTTCATCTCAGTTTCCCAGGAGGCTTGTCAAGGGGAAAAAGATATTCAGCTAAGTGTAAAGCTGAAATGAATTATGAAAGAATAACATGATTAGTCAGAATATTTCACTCATGACATTTATATAAAAAATGCTCCATGATAAGTGTGCGGGCCTCTAGTTCTGCAAAACTCTTAATAGTATATTTGTATTTAGGCATTTGAGCATTTAAAATTTTATGTCCTTTGACCTATCATTGTGAATCCAGTTGATTTTGATGAGACTTCTGACGCTCTTTATCTTAGCTTATGTTTCTGAGTCAGACTAATAGTTCACAAGAAGCAAAATAAAGTAAGGATGTTGAGGCTCTGGAGCGAGTCCAGAGAAGAACAACAAAGCTGGTGAAGGTGCTGGAGAACAGACCCTATGAGGAACAGCTGAGAGAGCTGGGGTTGTTTAGCCTGGAGAAGAGGAGGCTGAGAGGAGACCTCATTGCTCTCTATAACTACCTGAAAGGAGGTTGTAGAGAGGAGGGAGCTGACCTCTTCTCCCAAGTGACAGGGAACAGGCCAAGAGGGAATGGCCTCAAGCTCTGCCAGGGGAGATTTAGGCTGGAGATTAGGAGGAAGTTTTTCACAGAAAGAGTCATTGGGCATTGGAACAGGCTGCCCAGGGAGGTGGTTGATTCACCTTCCCTGGAGGTGTTTAAGGCATGGGTAGATGAGGTCCTGAGGGAAATGGTTTAGTGTTTGATAGGAATGGTTGGACTTGATGATCCGATGGGTCTTTTCCAACCTGGTGATTCTAAGATTCTATGATTCTATGAAATACTGTTAAAGATACTGAAGGAAATGGTGAAAAGCATGAAATTTACTACTAAGTGCATGTGCAATTTAAAACCTCCCTGATTTGACAAAAACTTGCTATTGCTAGCTACTTTATGGTACATATTAGTCAACGTACATATTGCTATTTTCAGTTGGGTTATTTTATGAAGTATGGTATCTCAGACTGTATAAAATGTTTTACAAAGCTAAGTATATTGCTTCCATTCATCTAACTTCATGTCCCAAGCTTCTACTCTCACTAAAAACTGATAGCAGTACTCACAGCCTGTTTTTCTTAAAATTATGTTGACAGCTATTATTAATACATCTTGTCTTAATTTGTATAAGTTAAGTTTAAATAGATTGGTTTTTCTTCTGCTGCTTGAACTGGGATGCCACCAGAATGACTGAGCTCTGGTTGGTCAGGCAATTCCACAGATATTTTTCCTGCATTAGTAATCTTCTACTCCTCTGGAATTTCCTGGGCTTATTATTAAAAATGATGGCCCATAAACCAGCAGGTTTTCTGGAAGATCCCACGAAACCCAGTTTAAGTGAGAAGTGCCAGCACCTCCAGACTTTCTCCTACAAAATTAGGACTCAGTAACTGGAAGTTTTGCAATAGGTTTTGGGCTCCGTAGCACAGCAATTCTGTTTGTCCAACTGTGCGGCAGACTCTGTAGGTGTCTGTCTCATTAACCCCATCCAGAACTGGGGTTGACAAGACATTGCCTAAGTTGCTGGGCAGTCTGTAATGATCAATACATGTATTTTTCAGCTCTGATTTGTGCCAGCAAAATTTGTCTGCAAATTTGCAAAAGAACAGAAAACAACCAAAATCCGCAGATCGACGGAATCTATGACAGGGATATAATCAGTGAGAGACTTATGGGTACGTATAAGACACAGTAGCATTTTACAGAAGATCAGTAGACTTCTCCAGTAAAGGTAGGAGAGACTGATTTATATGCAAGATCAGAGAAGACAAAATGATGCAGGAAAACTGCATTGTGAAGGACTGCAAAGTGGATGCTGGTGATTCTTTCCAGAAAGTAGCACTCCCCAGCCACTCATATTAACTAGAGAAAAGAGAGAGAGGAGTGCAAGTACATCTTATTATTTTGATCTTGCTTGTGTACTTCATGTTCTTGTAAACAAAGATGAGTATTGAGCTGAGAAGCTTCAAGTACAACGTACCCTAATTTATGCAGGTCTGCTTGCTAACGTTGTTCCTGTACTTCATGAAACTTGTTCTCTCGTTGGACAAGTAAGAGCAGATTCAGAGTTGAAATAATTAGTGCTGCGGACCTTATATTATTGTGGTACATATTTAAGAGGTTTTGTTTGTTTATACTAGCTCTAGTGTGCCTAAAGACTGATCAGACAGAGGCTATTAAGATTGCTCCTGGAGTACTATTTCTGACTTAATTTCATCTGGCATATATTTCATGTGCCCTACTATTGTGCCCCATAGCAAACTGAAGCAGAAGAAGTGAGGATGACTGGTATTTTTTCTTAAAAATCATAATTTACTTCAAAAGAACAACGTACCTAAAACATTTAGAATTCCCAAAGCAGCTAATGTAGAAATACTTTTCAAGTTCAAAAGCTTGACATTTAACTGGTGATTGAGATTGGATAGAAATTCCACAGGTGAATTTAACAGTGACCAGTGATGGCTGCCAAGAGGAAAAACTCAGTCAGACTCTTCAACAAATCTTGTCTAGAAGAAAATAATCTATTCTCTCCTTTGACTTGTGAAACAATGTCAATGATTTCAAATTATTTGGATTCTTCCTCCATAAGCTGCATTTAAGTGTGAGGATTGCTGCAGGGCACCTTTCAGTTCAAGCAAGAGATATATTAAGATATTATTGGTCTAGAGGATTTTCTGTTTCACTTTTGAAAGTACAAACATGCAAGTTAGATCCTTATAAAAGTTCTTTTGGAATCTGCAGGGGAATAGGAAATGTTTTGCAACCAGAGTTTAAATAGGCAATGAAACTGTGATTTCTTGGCATCTATGATAGATTATAGAGTACAGAACATTATTACAAAGCTACTTTGATGGGCGAAGAAGATTTTTGGAAGTCAGATGGGGCAAAATTTTGTTGTTATTCCTGTTAATTTAGTTGATCTAAACTTGGTATTTTTTGGTTCCTTGTTGAAGGAAAACATGGTTGTGTCTATATTATTGAAACAGGTCCAGCTGACATTCTCAGGTTCTGGAATGTGAATGTTTATACAGACAAGTTTTTTTGAATGACCCTTGGTATTGTCGTGGCTCATGCCAATCATTATTCTCCAAAACAGATCTCCAACAAAGGTTTGAAGTTATCACAGGACAGAGGCCTAATGTGCCATTAGGCACATTTCCAGTGTGGACACACTGGAAAGCAAGTAGTTTAATAACATAGATGAAGCTGTTCTGCTCCATTTGGCCTCATTTTGAGACTGGAGTCCTGGGTATACTCAATTAACTAGTTTGAGCATAGCCATATGGACAGAGGTTTGGAGGACACCGAAGCTTAAATCTAGAGTATTTTCAACATAAAAGACAGGACCTTGGAGCAGATTTTGCGTATCACTTCTCTAAGATGCCGTTGTTCTTATTATAGTATAGCATAGCACATCATTACGAAGTATGGTTCCAAAATAGATTTGAGGATAGTGAGAGCTGGCTGTTCCTCTTTCATGTGGCCAAGAATGCAAACTCTGCACCAAGCAGTGCTAAACGGTATGACTACTGAAGTACAATAGTGAGCTGCTCAGACAAAAAATGTTACAAGCCTAAGGGGTAAGAGGAAATATTACTTAATCAATTCAACCAGCTACAAACTGGATCCCTTAAGCATTGAAGACTAATTTTGAAGAATTTGAACAAATAAATGTATAATGCTGCAAACTCTCTATGCCTAGAATTTCTATTGGCTTCTTAGAGAGGCCAATATGTGGCAGATTTATAGAAATAGTTTGTAGGCATTTTGATAGTTCAATAAGCAGAACTGTGCAAGGCACATTTTTTTATATAAAGTCATGTCTGGTTTATTCTCCAAACTTCTCTTTTCCTGTTTCCAATTTCATTTCCCAGTCATGCAGAACAATGTGGTGTAACCCAAAAAGGGAGACAGAGTAAAATGAAAAAGGGCAGCACACACTGTTGCATGCAAAATGCAGCCTGACAGTGGTACTGAATGCTAATGAGTTATTATTTGGTCTCACCCCAATCAGTCTTGATCGGTAAATTAATTCAGAAGCTGACCATATGACCTGAATTTCTGAAAGGCAATTGCTGCCTTATTTTTTTCCTATGTGTGAACAGGTGGTTGATAAAATGCATTCATTTTTAACAAAATAAATTCCCTTCACACCAATTTTTCAAAAGCTTAATAGCATAATGTGCACACACTGATATCTATAAACATAGTTTAATAACATTTTGGACCCAAAGAGCCTTTCTTCAAGATCACTGCCCATATAGAGGTCTGTTTTATTAGTTTTTAAACACAATATAATTACCAAATATCTTCTTAGAACTTCTAAGTTATCTTAAATTCCCGCTAGTAAGCATGGTATTTATTAAATAAAATGCTATTCAATCAAAAATTTAGATCAGCAACTTCACCTCGGCTAACTCTCAGAATGCAGAAAAGCAAATGAGTAATGGACTGTGCATTACTTTAAGTGTTATATTTTGTGTTCTTTTATTTCTGTTTTGCTTTGAAATTTTGTTCAAGTCCTGTGAGACAATGGTGCATATGGGATACTAGGGAGACAAGAGAGATTTTGTTTCCTCTGAATTCTTTCCAAAATATTTTCACTTCATGAATTTAGGTAAATGTGGAATAAAGGCAAATGTAGTTTCTGTGGAAATCATATTCCTTCTCAGAAGAGATCACACAGATATGTGACCTGAAAATCTGAATTACTAAGTGCTACCTTGAAAAAACAAAGGCGATACGTGGTGTGACTTGTAAAACTTAATATTTGAAGTCTAGCATCCTGGATCTTAGTTCAAGTAATCAAGAAGGTCAAGATATTTTTTTCTCCTACATCTCACATACCTACAGATTTAGGAGATAAGTCTGACAAAAAAAAGATTGAATTGAGCACTCCTTGATACAAATAAATAAATATTTATATGGAGTATTCGGACCAAGCAGACCTGGAATTCATGTTATGAATCTCGTTCCCCTGATGCCTTAGATTTAGTGAGGGTCCACTCTGAGTCAGGAAATTAACTGGGAAATGGAGGAAGAAGGAGGAGATCTTTAGCAGTCACAAAGAACTCTCAGCAGCAGAAAATTAAATAGCAGTTTTAGGCCAATGATGGCCCATTTTGTGTGAAACAGACCTTATCTTTGAGGACTGACTGTAAATCAATAAGACAAGTTTGAGAATGTGTTAGTTAGAAGAAAAGGGAAATGGGGATTTGCAGTGATCCAAATTGGAGCATGATCTCTTCTGGTGGATTCCTGAGCATGAGTACTCAGGAATCTACTGCATTGAAATGGAAGGAAAATTGGAAAGGATATAAAAATAAATTAAAGTTGGAAATGTTAGTTAACATGGGTGAGTAATCATCAGCACGACAGACTCTCTAGCCGAAGAGCAGTATCCTGTGTGCAGGAAAACTTGGAAATATGGAAGGCATTACTGGAAGCTGGGGTAACAACAATGGAAGGTAACTGATAAGTTTTTGAAACACATGGGACACATCTGAACATCCTTCCTATCCTAATAGAGACTTCTATAGATAGTGTTTCATTTTCTGGCAGGAAACAATTAAGATCTAGAGGAATCACAAGACAATATAGTATTCCTTTGGGAGATTCAAGGGATCTCTTCTTTCATTTGATGTCAACTGGTATTTATTAAGGGGCTTTGAAAAATGGTGTAGATGTAACATATATAAATTTCTCTAATGGAT
Organism: Coccyzus lansbergi; assembly: GCA_033558105.1. Lineage (NCBI taxonomy): Eukaryota > Metazoa > Chordata > Aves > Cuculiformes > Coccyzidae > Coccyzus > Coccyzus lansbergi. The sequence goes on along the minus strand of JAUMJK010000056.1, from coordinate 1,093,151 downwards.
CAATTCAAACTCCATTTGTGCCAACATCCTGTCTCAAATACTTTCCACTTTCTCATGCTGAAGGAAAATATGTAAGAACAGGTGTAGAACGATTCTTTATGTCTTAAAATCTCCCACTTCCCTGGAACCTGCTGAGGCAGATTGCATTTCGTTTATGTGTTTAACAGCTACTGATGGGTCTAATGTCCATAACTTTTCCTAAGCCTTTCTTTAAATCTACTTACATATTTTGGCTGCCGTTAGCATAGATTATATTTCTTTCTGAGGCAGTAGGTTATTGATGTGTGATGCAAAACTGCATACCTCTATAAACTGTGGGACTTGGAAAAGAAGGTGTCTCTGCTCAAGTTTCATGTGTCAGTTTTGTAGACAAGGAGATAGTCTGAACACTCTCCAGCAGGTCTGGGTCATGGTAAGCACAGGATATGGGATGTGCTGTGAATTACACCAGATCTGCATCTTAAAAAAAACTTTTGTATTACCTTTTATATTCCACACTTGAAGGAGGAAGTTTTTCTCTTGTTACTGACAGTTCATCAGCAGTGAGTTTGGGTTTTTACTTTTTAATAAAATTTTAATTGTTTAGCTGTTACAACCAACAGACTAATATTAACCTCAAATTTATATGTTCACATTTATTTAAAAAGAAAAATGATGCTTTGAGACATTCCAACCACATAAAGAGGTTCTTCTACATTTTTCAATGAATCAGACATTTGATCATTTTAGATAAAAGATATTTATGTGTTTTTAACTTATGGAGTTACTAACAGTTGTTTGAACCAATGAAACCTGTGTAACATTTTCAGAATGTGAAAAAAATCAGGAATGTTGCAAAACCACACAGATGAAATGAGAATTGACAAAGTAAAACCTGTTGGTTTTTTTTCCTGTGGTTTTTTGCAGGATATAAATATGTGTCTAGTTGTATCACTTCTTAAGGCTGTGGTTGTTAGAGACCTACATCTGGTAAACTGTGGAACTCATGGACACAATCATCCTAAGGAAAGTGGTTATAGGACAAAGCTGGAGTCAGCTGGATTTGTAAAGGACTATAGATGGTGGAACAACTTCCTTTAATGTATTAAGGTACTGAAAAATAGAAGAAGGTACACACAGGCGGGATTGTGAGAAGCTAGACATAGTAGGAGAATATAGAAAGAATCTGCTGACATACTGATTACAGGTCAAGTGTATTGCAATAAACTCTTTCAAGGACAAACTGCTTTTTCTTTTCTGCAAACACATTTTTCAATAAATATTTCAAGTTTTCTTGTGCTAGTGGTTAAAAATGGAATGGATAGATGCTACAGTTGGCAGAAAGGATGGTGTTAATTAAAACATTTGTTACCACATGCTTTTCTTTATCACAAAGAAAATTGCTGCTTATCTTGACAACTATTTTTCAGATGTTCAGAGGCAATGAATGTAATTTATAAAGCATCTGCTGACTACTTAAAGAAAGGATTTAGTAATGTCCAAATTGACTTCTTCAGCTTACTTGACTGAGTTTATAGAGTAGCAGTTCATTTTCCAGAGTTACTAGGAAACATGAGGAGCTTCCCAATTGCTTCTGATGGAGGAGGATTGAGATAGTTTTTCAGGATGTGTCACTGTTTGTCTGTACTCTGACTCCTGTAATTATTATTTTAAAGGTTTCGACAAATAAAAACATTCTAGCTGAAGTGTAAACTGCTTGGTTCAGAAAACCGTAGTTCATTTAATCCAGAACTGAGGCATACATGTATCTATATGTGTCTTATCTTGGAGCATCCCTTCAAATATATTCATAAATGAAAAGGATTGCACATAGCTGGAGGACATGTGTTTGATTCTCCTATGGCACCACTAATCAGCTGGATTGGGGTATGAAATTTTTTAATGTTCAGATATTATTCTCTCTGGTCTAAAAAAGTTCACCTTACCAATGACTAAGTCCTTAATTGTCTTGCAAAAAACACGTACCAATGCTTATTTCTGCCAAAGCTAAATACCAGCATTGTAAAATAAGGAAGTAACAGAGAAGAGATAGAAATTAGGGTTCTTTCCTGGCAGTGTAATGGAGTCACAGATAGATGATTGACATCACCATCGATGGTGGGGTGCAGCATGTTGAACTTTCCTGTACCAACTTTGTGTATCTTACTTTGAGGGCACTTGTACTTTCTCTCCAATCTGCCATGGTAGTCAATTTGGAGTACGGCAGCTACTTTTCAACCAGCACACCAGTATAATCAATAAAGTCAGTTTTACAGTCACTGTCTATTTCTACTGTGAAAAGTCACTGTTATGACTTTAAAATATTACAGATAAGATATGAAATACAATTAAGCAAATATTTTCATTGTTATGTATATCTTCTTTTGATTTAGACTACAGACTGGAACCCAAAGTTTTTCTATACTTTTCACTCAGTGAAATTCCTTATCCCAGTTTAGAGGCTGGTCTACAAATAAGTGACTTATCTGTTCACTAATAACCTGAATTTCCATAACTTTGAAGATTCAGACTATTTGATCTCTGATGGTAAAGGGCTTGTAGTCTTCAATCCAGAGTCCTGGTAGTAAGCCTTACTGTCTGTAACCTTTTTCAAGATGTTATCATAGGCATGTATATGATTGTTCTTATTAAATCTCATGAATAAACATTAGTTTCTTGAACTAAAAATTATTGTATACTAAATTCTGACTTAAGAAATCAACAAGTATTTTGAATATTTACATAATGTTTACTATGGAAGAGACAGGTGGTCATAAAAAAATGAAGCATGAGACCCCTGCTCACGTCATACTCAGTGCTTGTTGGTACATCTAATGTTAACTTTATTTGCTCTATTTTCATTTAGAATTTTTCTCTTCAGAGCTTCTTGGCAGTATATCTTGGAAGAACTCCTTTCTACTGAAGTATATATAAAATCATGTCATAAATGAGCAAATTGAAGAATATTTTCTGGAATGTAACATTTATTTTATGCAACTGATTATAAATATTGTCACATGTGAAATACTAATGTAAAGGAATAATTCTGTAAGATTAGAAGCTTCTAAATAAAGCTTTTAAATTGTTTTATGCAAATATTATGATCATAAGCTATGAGATTAAAATTGCATTATGTTTTAACCATGAATCAGTAAATTCCTATAGGAAAAAAAAGACTTAACACACTGAACATTTTGCTTGAAGTTCTTATAATTTTATGGACTTAACTGGTTTTAGTAAGGCATGAATGGGTTCTAAATAGTCATTCAAATTCTTTGGTTTATCTTTAATTTTATCCCATCTCTACTAACATTTGTCACAAATTATTGTAGTGATGATATAGTTAGATATACACAGAATGATTAATAAATAAAAGTAGTTTTGAACTTTAAAAATATACCAATCAAACCCAACAGGCTAATAATAAATGAGGACTTTATCCTGCCTTGTTTATTGAAGAAGCTGTGCGCTGCCTTTAAAGGAACACTGGAAGAAGCAATGATGAAAAGCCAGGGTCCCACTGACATTACAGTCCAGGTATCTCTTCTCTCTATGCATCGCCAACCATTTCTTTATTAGCAAGCTGTGTCTACATTATGAAATAGCCTTTCTATGAAAGCTTCCAGATTTCCAGGGCAAAGGACATGTAAATTGAGTTGTTCTTTTCTCTTGGGGAGTGGAGGGGAAAGGTAAATAGGCAGTAATCATATGTCCCACAGGTAGAGGCATTGCTACAAAGTGTCTTATGACTAATCAATGTAGAAAAGATACCTGTTTCATTCTGACCTTTCCCACCACTGTACATGCTTTACATAACTCTATTTGACCAAATCAGTCTGCAAGCTGACATGGCACTGTCGCTGTTCACAGAAGCACCTCCTTCTACCTCTCCCTGCATGCCTTCATGTGGTCCGCTGAAAGGAGATGTTTTCTGCAATCCTCTCATTTCTGTGGATTCAAATCTGCAGATGAACATTTCAGAGAACTGATAGCAAGTGCCCTTACTTTACAATAATTATTTGGTCTGTTCTAGGTTACATGGAGGTTTGTCAATTTGATATGAACTATTAGAAAAAAAGAGTAAAAAGCCATGATATTTTTTAGGAATATTTCAAGCTCAGCTGTGGGACATCAGTTTATTGTGTGAATATGTCTGCGGACATATAGTTCAAGGGAAACCTTGACTAAAAAAAAATCCCTCAAAAATATAAATATAAATAAATATGTACATCTTTGCTCAGAAGGCATGATAGATATTTGCTTATATTTTATTCTATAAAAGCTAGCAGACAAAGGAAACAGATAGATATTGCACATTGGAAATGCACATACACAAAAGTAATATTGAACAATACGAACTGCTTGTGTAATTTTAGTTTTGCTCCCTGGATATTTCAGAAGTGTATGTAAAAGCTAGTATTTTTGGAAGGTTTGATCAGAATGCATATGAGAAGGTATCTCGGAAATTTCTTTAAAGATGTTAAAAAGTATTATTAAAAACTTTGGACAAGACCATAGACTTACAGGGCACCAGAGGCCTTATGGAATGTATCTAGAAACAGCTTAAACACGCTTAGCAATACAGTAAGAAACTAATATAAAATAAGTTTTTTACAGTAATGTAAATAATTTCTTGCTGTCTGATTGTTAAACGGGTTAGCAGTTCTCAAGAAATTACTGAACAAGGTGAATGAATGTGAATTCTAAACCATGGGACCCTAGGGAAAAAAGGGTAGTCAATTGGTATTGATTTGAACATTGCTGGAGAGCACGGGTATGAAAAGATGACCTGAAGAGAAAGAAAGATTTTCCTGTAAGTTGGCAGGTATTTCAACACTGATCAAAACCATACTGTATAGAATTTGTTCAGAACTAGATCTCATTTTATTGCAGTAACAGAAAGTCTGGGAGATCTTTGGTATTGGAAACACCTTGGCAATAGGGTTTCTAGGAAAAACGAAGCTGTTATGAGCAGGTACTTCTCTTTAGAAACTAGAGTCTCCTGAGCTCTGCTGGTGGTGCAGGTGAGGAATAGAATTGTTAACTCAGCTCCGCTACATTATCGTCTCTCAGATTCATAGAACCATAGATTCGTAGAAGGTCCTGAGTTGGAAGGGACCCACAAGAATCAAAGAGTCCAACTCCTGTCTCTGCATAGAACAACTCCCAAATTCACACCATATGTGTGAGGGAATTGTCCAAATGTTTCTTAAATGCTCTCTGGTTTGGTGCCATGGCTACTTTCTTTGGGAGTCTGATTCAGAGCTCCAACACCTGCTGAGTGAAGAAACTTTTCCTAATTTTCAACCTAAACGTCCCCTGGCTCTACTGAAAAGTAACTTCTTAATTTTTTTACACAGAATGACACAAATACAGATAGCTGTTAGAAGGAACATCTTGAGATCATCACGTTTACATCCTCCATCATACTCAAGCAGAGTCAGTCACAGGAGGCTGCCAAGGACCAGGTCCAATAAGACTTTGAATATCTCCAGAGATGCAGATTCCACGAACACTCTGTGCAACCTGTTGCTGAAATTGACCTCCTACACTGTAAGTATGTATTTTCTTGTATTCAAATTGAATTTTATGTGCTTCAATTTGTGTCATTCGCCTCTTGCCCTGTCATAAGATACTACTGAGTACAGTCTGACACCATCAACTTCCTTTCCTCCTATCAGGTAAGTGTGCTGTTTCCAATTCTCTCACTTCCAGACTCCCAGAAACACTCAAGCTTGCTTTGCAAAGAACGGCTGTGCTGCATTAAGATGTGAACACACTTGGAAAAAAACGAACTTGATTTGACTGGTGCTGTACTAATAAGTCTTGTCAAATCTGAACCAATTTGCATTGCCTACATCTATTGTACTCTTGATACAATGCACAGATAATCCATCCCTAGATAACTAAGATCTATATTCATATTTATAATCATTAGCAAGAAGTGTAGCTACAGTTTAGTTTTAATTGTCATTTATCTTTAGTGCATTGTACAATAAATGTAAGCCTAGAAAGTAGTGTTGAATCATTTTGATCCATTGCATTAGGTAGCTTAAGAATGTGACATGCTGAAATGACAAAATACCAAATCTCTGTTAAAGATGTGATGTGCTTAGAATTACTTTTCATTCAGAAAGAACATATCATTTTATAAGAGAACTTGGAGAACAGAAATAGCACTATGGAGGATAAGACAAGCATCTTTCAAGGTCATAGGCTGTCAAAGTCAACAAATTAAACCACAATCTCTAAAAGAACGAGTTTTTAAAATATAAATACTGCATATTTTTTTCTCAGAAACTGTGTTATGCAACTCCAATCTTGGGAAAACTATCTTTTCAGTTTAAAAGGACTATTACATACTTTTCAATCATATTATGATGTATCAAAATCAAAATTTTTAAATAAACCGAACCAGTTTAATGCATAGGATAGCTTAGAAGAAATTCTGTTTTTCACCCCATTAATCCATGACTTCACAAAGACAGAACAAAATTTTCTTTCAAGGTATGTTCTACTCCTTTTTCTTCATGTGTACCTAAAATTTCATCTTTAATGACATTTTAAGATAAATAGTGAAAATATATGGATATCATTAAGCTTTTTCTTTTGTTATATAGATACATATAAAGGAGACTGAGGGGAGACATGATTGCTTTTTACAAATGCCTGAAAGGAGGTTGTAGTGAGGGGGGTGTTTGTTGTTCCAAGTAACAAGGAGAAAAGGAAATGACCTTAAGGGGAATTAGAAACTGGATATTAGGAGATATTACTTCACTGAAAAGATTGTCAAGAATTGGAACAGGTTACCCCAGAGGTATTTTAAAGACATGTAGGAGTGGCACTTAGAGACATGGTTTAGTGATGGTCTTGGCGTTGTTAGGTTTGTGGTTGGACTCAATGATCTTATAGGTATTTTCCAGTCTGAATAATTCTGTGGTTCTGTGAAATCTTTCCCAAGACAGGTCCTTAACATGCCTGAACATAGTAAAAAATGTACTTATTTTTAGATGACATTCCCAGAATAAAGTGAAACTAAACAGAATACAAGAAAAAAAGGCTAAGACATTGGAACAGAAAGAAAATAGAGACCTCTATGTAGTTACGATGCCAAATAATAATTAAATGTTTGGCACGTGAAAGATATTTTGCTGATCAAATGAAAAAAATGACATAAAAATAGGCAATTCATGTGCAATGTGACCTGAAGAAACCTGGACATAGTACTCAGTTTTTACATCAGTCTCAATATTTTTCTACTCTAGAACTCACCTAAGTGTTGTTTTCTAAAGAAATCTAGCATCTTTTTTTCCTATTTTGTTTCCTTTCTACCCTTCAGGGATGTTTCTTTCAATAATGAATCAAACCTCTGTCAGACTCTTCTAACAGCTTCTGAAAGGGGGATGTTTCCATGTTAGTTAACCTGCTGAAAGGTCAGCAGAAGGAAAAAAAAACCCCCACAGTTTGCCACTAATCAAAATTTTAGAATTCACCTTCAAGGTTTCTGTGCTGGAGTAACTTTAAGGTCATGGTGAATGAAACAATTGATGAATGAGAAGTAATAATGCAAACAATATCTAGTTGCAAATATTAGAATAACTCAGAATGTTCACACTTCAGCAAAACACATACTATAAAAGTAATCACTCAACAACAGTACTGTGAATTGTCACAAAAAATCAAACCCACACTTTTTCTGAAATGCTAACAAACCACTATATTTTTGAGTGCTGTACTTCTATGGTGGATGCTAAAAATTTATCTTAAAAGTTTCTTAGAATAATTAAACTTTCCTCTCATTTCTTAAACATTTAATTTTAGCTGAGGAATAAGATGATGAAAACTAAGTTGACTAAAAATTTAAGTAGAATGCAAAGGTCATTAAAAATCTCATTGCTATTGGAAAGCATAGTTTAATCTAAAGTACTATTTTTCACATAAGTATCTTGTATTTTTTGCAACACTGCTATTGATAAGTGCAGCTTAGTTAAACAGATCTGCATTGCACAGTTATTGCAGAGGTAGGCTTAAATCTGGTGGTAAAGAAATTAATAATCTATAAATTTGGAATAATAAACAAGAACGGAGGGGAAAAGGTGTGATAAAGTAACAAACAAGATATCTTTCGTTTAAAGTGCAGTTTAAATAATTATATGGAGTGGTATTCATCACCACTAGTTTTTTAAGTCTGAATTCGATGACCCTATCATCAATAGAGGGAGAGTGGCACTTCCAGGTGAAAGATTTACCCCATCCAATAATAAGTGGCTAAGATAGTTGGAAGGCAATTTCTAGGTTGGGAAGTAATTTCTCCCTCAACTGGCAAAAAAAGGATCTTCGATTACCACATTGCACCATGTGCCTCACTTGCAGCAGATGGAGGTGATGTATCTGCTAGCTCGAGTCATATCTCAACACATCTATCTGGGAAGAAACACTTTGTAGATCTACAACAGCACAGAAAATAAAACAAAAAGAAAAAATTACAAAAAGACACACTGCAGTGTTTTTACTTATTGGCACTAGTGAGAATGAGAAAAGAAGGAACACTCAAGCTGTGACTCAGTGACATGACTGCCAACTTTTACTGAGGCTTGTGCTCTAAATCAGTCAAAGAAGCATTATCTGGGTAGAAGAATAGTTCTGATACCCTGACATTTTGTACAGCTCACTGTCCACTTGATCATGTTGAAAAGTGCACTAGAATTTGACAGTCATAAAATATCACATAAGAAAAAAGACAAAACTAAAGAATAAACATCACAATTATGTGAAAATAAAAGAAATACAAAAAGTTCCAATCTAAGTTGACTACATGAAATGAACTGAATTAGTGGATATGAAGATATACAAACTGTCTTAGCTCTTTGGCCCTTTTGTGCAGACTGCGTATGTCATTGATTCTATATGCGCAGTGTTTTTAATCTGAAACAATCTCCATGAAATGCATGCTACTGAATGACTGTCTCAGAATAAGGATCAGATGTGTGCATTTAGTGTGTGCTGAATAAATCCATCTTTCACCTAGGGTAGAATCCGTCAGTATGAGAGTTGAGAAGATTTAGGGGAGACAGGAATAATAACTTACAGAATACACATCTGAATTTTTTTCTTTTTTTCTCACTTCTTTTTATGTTATGTACAGAAAGATGGGTGTATGGATATCTCATATTTAATCAATAATTCTTTTTTTTTGGTGATTGTTTCAGAATCAAAATGGACTTTAAATAGAATAGGCTTTATTTTCTTATATACAGATGTTTTTTTTCTCAGAACTGCCCCATGGAGGGAACAAATGATTTGCCCACTCTCCGGTGTCATGAGTCTTCTAGTGTGAACTTAATTTTTTATATTACCAGGGATCCACTGCTTAGATGCCTACACCTAAGCTAGTTGCCTGAAACTCTACTATAGCAAAAGAAGACAAAGTGGCATTTTTAGGGCATGATTTATGTAATGTATTTTAAAATACTTACCTTTTAAATGCGATGAGATGTTCTCAAAGAAGACTTTTTCTTTTCTGCCATCATTTAGATGAACAGTTCATAAGTATCTAAGCTATCTAAGGTATATAAAGTTTAGTGAGATGAATCATTTTTTCAGTGACTCAGTGATCTAAAAATCTAACCATTTGGATATTTGAAAATAGAAAATAAAGCTGTGCAGGTTCATGAGCTAAAATTTCTGCAATGGTGCCTGGTTGAGCTTTATGTAGTCATTGTCTACAGTTGACCAAGACTCTATGGTAACATCCATGCATGTATTCCATAAGGAAATAACATTTCTCAGGGAGGATTCATTCTTCATTTACAGGTCACAGACTATTTAAAAGTCACCTACAACCAGTCATAAATCTAAACAGGTACAAAACCACATAGACAATGACAATAGATTTTCATAAACACCCAGGAAGAGGGGAAAATGAAAATACAGCTCCTTAATTCCTACACGCTCTTTTAACTTGCAAGAGTACATTTATACTTTAGAAATATCAGAAACTTTTGTCAGCTCTTGTTGATACTATACAGGTGCTGAGGTAATACCTGATGGATTTTGGTTTTGTTTTAGTTATGTTTTTTGGTCATTGTTAATGGAAGAATACTACCAGCTTTTTAGCTTCTTAATAAGTATCTGCATACAAATTAATCAGATACACTGAGGTAAAATGCAGCACTGATAATTGATTTAGAACTTCTAAAGATGATGACAAAATTTCCCTTGAGATTTTTTTTAAGAATCGAGTACTCATTTGATGAGAAGTGAAAAACAGGCACAGATCAGAAGCTAACTAAGAAGTGGAAAACAGAATTGGAATTAATTATTATTATTCAACAAGGTTAAGGTTAACATCTCAGGAGCTCTTAAACAGTAATGGTAAAGAATTTTAATGGTTCTCTAAAAAGCTATGACAAGCCAGCAACAAGTGTTGAACATTAGAATGTTGAACACTTAGTATTTGTCTGGCCTAACTAAACTGATAGAATGCACATATGTAAGTATAGGGATGTAATAATCCAGCACTGTGAACAGCACAGGTAGCCCAGGAAAAACAGACAAAATTCTACTAACATAGAGTTGCCTTTTAGAAATATAAGATATTTTTCTTTTTGAAGTGAGATTATTCCCATCTCTCAAAACAAAACAAATGAATTCTTCCCTAATCTGGGCAGTTAAAGCAGAATATCTGCATCCAAGCACAGAGGATTATGTGTGCCTTACTCTAATCTTAAAGCAACAAACTGTTTAGGTATCGACAAGTCTTAGGATAGCTTTTAAGGCAGACTGAGAAATGTGAAAAAGGGAGCTATATGGCCTCACTGTCTTTGTATAACTTTCATAAAGAAAGTTGCAAAAGCAGTCTTGTGAAAGAGAACAGCATTTGAGCTCTGTAGAGATTTTCTGGGTAGTTAGTACATTATTTGCTTTTTGGAACAGACTTCCATAGATAGCTTACAAAGGAGGTATATAACCAGAAGATATTGAAGAAGTAGAGTGTGCTCTGTTTTTGTCCTCTTCAGAGACCGCTCTTTCAAAGTGTAGTCAGTATTGTTTATTTTTTACAAAAGAGTTGTTCAAATATAACATTTATATTTCAGTAGAGATATGTTTGCATATTTTTATGTTGTAATGCAAAATATTTTTTTTAAAAAGTTGTTTTAATGTTACTGTTTCAGTTTTAAAAAGCAACATGCAGAATCCATGGCTGTATGATATAACTTAATTCAAACACTTATTAAGAATGAAAATGTGATCCTTCATTTGGAGATACATTCCAACATACAATTCAACATGAGGCTTGATGATTAATCTAGCTACTGGTCATATAAAAATAAATACCTCTTCAAATACATTGTATTGAAGTTATATTGTAAACTTTCTGCAGATTTCTGATGATGATAGAGAAGATGCTATTCTAGATGGTAGATTATCACAATCTGCAATTTTCCTTCCTGGTAACTAAGTTATGGCATTTCCACACAAGATATATTTAATCACTTCACAGTTATTGATTAACACCTCAAAGCCATCTTCATGCATATCAGTTGTAGATAAGAAGAGGATGAACAACAGCAATAGAGTATAACAGTCAAGTTGACCAACAGCCAGAGACAGTAAAGAAGCTGATGAAGTCTGCTGAGAAAAATCTGATGTTTGTGCATAGTTACACACACATGCATAGGTATTCAAATGTCTGCAGGCATCTTCAAATAGAAGCACTGCCACATATTGAAATAGAAGCACTGCCATGTATTGAAATAAAACTCTAGTTTATAAATATAAATACCATACTACTAGTATCTTTGGAATTTTCTATGATAATCCAGGGGTTTTTTTTCCTTTTATTGCAGGAAAGAAAACTAATTCAATTTGCCAAAAATGCACGGTCAGAATTAACTGTTGAAATCAAATAAACAACAACTATTAATAGAATGTATTTAATATGCTGGGTATAGGGTAGACTCTAACTAACTGCTGTATTTTCACTTGACTACTGTTTTTCCATCACAATCTTTTCAAAATATTGAAAAAAGAAATGTTTGCCTGGACAACTTTATCCTTTTTGCTCAGGCTAGAATTTTCAAATGCATTCAAAATGTTTTTCTTCTGTTTTTTCCTCTGTCTTTCTGCTAAAGCTCTGTTCCTTCAAGAGTGTTCCAACTATATCACTTTAAGACTAGCAATCTCCAAGTCTCCAACCTTTCAGTTAAATATGTTATTGTTTCCAGTTAGGTTAACTTTAAAGTGAAAATTTAAATAAAGAGTGCAAAAATTAAATGGAGAGAATCTGAAATTACTATGAATCAGCAGTTTCCTCACACACACACATATGTGTGTATGTATTTATTTATGTATTGCACAAGTATAAAGGGAAAAAAAATACAATCACCCTTCAAAAAATTCAGTCTGAGATTTGAAAAGCAATCTACATTAATTTGGATTGTATTGTTTGTGCCTCAGCACAGCAAAAGAAATCTGTTCAATCAACAGCTACCATTTTAATACAGACAATATTCCAGTGTAGACTTTCCCTTTAAAGGTTATCTCAACACACTTATCAACACCCAATAGAGAGTTGCACAAGTGCAATTTTGTAATTGGAAATAATTTTCTCACACTCCTGAGTTGCCTAACATTCAGTTAATTGATACTATTTGTTAAAACATCTGTAATGAAGAGCACTGTATTTTCATTCAACAAACCAGGTTCATTAGTATGTTGTTAAACACTGTGGTTTTGAAGAATGGATAAGAAGCTGCAAGAACAAAGTACTTTCCCAGTTCTTTGCTTCATTAAACAGTCTGAAGGACTTCTCCAAAGGGCACAGCCTTGAATGCGTGGGTTATCTCAACTAAGCCTCTGCACTGAAGAACCTACTTCATCAGGAAAGACCCCTCCATGCCTGTATGTGAATGATAAAAAAGAACAAAAGATTTAGCTCATTCAAAGAGTAGGCATTCATTGAATGCAGATTCTGTGTGGAAGCAGAGTTTAGGATGCTTGAAGCACAACAGAACAGTAAGGAAATAATTTACTCTAGTGTTACAAGGTTGTAGAGTGAGGGAGGATTGCTTTGAAATCAAATGAATCAAGTTAATTAGTAGAGTATATATCACAGACCACGAAACAGACCTTCAGGATTCCATAGAATCAGCATAATACTATAAACATGCAGAACGCATTTTGTGTTTGTTTCTATTATAGTATTTTTTTAATGAATGAAATGAAATGAAATGAAATGGGGGTGCTATTGAATGACAGCATAATAACCTCCATGAGCAAAATCCCTACACAGAAGTCTTTCACTGTATTAAACCATCATTACTAGGGTTTTTCCAAATGATGTCAAGATTTCTGCAAGTAGCAAAAGCAAGATAAGCAAAAAATACACAGTTAGTCTTTGCACAAAACAACTTTTACAAGTTCATCAGCAAGATAATGCAGTTAATAAAGTCCTTTGAACCCATCACCACTGGAGGAGACAGAACAACAAACATGAGTAAGTTTCAACAACAGATACAGACATTACAGATGTGAATTTCCTTGGGTCTGCCTCACTTTATCCCCTAAAGTATGAGTTTCCCTGAAAAGAAGAACAATGCAGTAGGGATTAATTTGTAACTAATGGAAATGACCATTGATAAGGTTTCAGTAAAAGTGAGCAATTCTTACGGATCTTTTTTTTTTCACTCTTAATAAACGTTCCAGTCACAGGATTTTGCAGTGAATCTGACTTATTCAACCAAATTTTATTGATAATTTTCCTCATCTGATTATCTATGGAAATGAGATCTATATCTGATTTAAGCATGTGTGAGAACTTCTTGCCCCCTTGCCAGGAGCTTTTAATATCAGTTCTTTTCAGTCAAATTTAACAAAGTAAAACAAGTCTCAAATAAGTTCATCAAACCAAGTTTTCTGCAAATAGACCAACTAATAGCAGGGAAGGTACCTCATCTGAGGGGAAAAGGTCACCATGAGCACATGTATTAAACACTTGAGAATCTAGACCACATCAGGAGATGGAAGAGAACACTTATAAATACCACAAAAAAGGGGAAGATTTTTGTCAGGCCTAGTAATTTTTAGGCATCAATTTTAATCAACCATGAGCCAGGAAACAAACTGTAGAAAGACAGGCTTCTTTAGTTCTAGTGCTTATACTTTTCTAGCATACATTTGTGAAGAAACAAAATTTTCTTCAGAATTGTTCCTCCTGGCTTTCTTCTCACTCTCTTATAGTCTACTTTTCATCAACAGATGTCACCAAAATTAAGAAAGAATGTGTCTTCATTACCACATAGAAACTATGACATTTTAAGGGATAATTGTAGTTTAGGTAAAATTTCATATTTCATAAAGGAATATATTTTTTGGGGGAAAATATTGACTTGTTCCCAGATGACATGAAAAAGATACATCTTTAAAATTGTATTTTTTTACATCACTTGAAAACTAGTTGGAAATCAAATTTTTACCTGACAGAATTCTAGTTCATTCCTGGCAACCAGTTCTTTCAACATACCCCTAGTACCAGAAAAGCCTATTTCATCATAGGGAAGGCAGACTATTCCTAGGCAGTGAAGCATACAGCTCTAAGCTACTAGCCTTGTAAACCTACTAAACGACATTTAAAAGCAAGAGTTTGATTTGTAGATAAAGGTTTTCCATTTTTAAACTCCCATTAATAAATTAGAAATCTTTACAGCGAATGAAATTGATTTACAGCGAATGTGCTATTCAAGACTTCAGGTATCACAACCTTTAGATACAAAGTATCTAGAAAGAATATCTTTAGTTGTTTCCACAGAAAACATGATGAAATAGAAGTATCTGAGCTAGCTGTGGCATTGAATGTAACACTAAAAAAATATACTTTGTTCTGGCAATTGTTCACTTCTGACTTCAGCCTGATGTATGTGGATAAAATTCTGAAAAAAAAAATTTACTTTTTTTTTAACTTTTTTAACTTGCTCGTGTGAAATTGGGAATTATCCAGATGGTAAATAAAATAGAATGGAATTAAATCATGTGAGAAACAAGCAAAACCAAACTAATATCCAAGATAGGGACAATAGGACACAGCTGCTACAGACAAATTTCCCTGTGACATTTAATGTGTATCTTGACTAGACTATTCAGTCATTGTTAATAAATATTAACCTGAATGCATACCTGAACTGGTTGTTGGGTTCAGTGGCATCACATTTCCATCAGAGCCCATGTTAATATACAAAACATCATACAACATGCATATTATGCTATGAATATAGGATAGTCATATTGTATATATAAAATGTGAATATAGACTATTCATACCATATGCATAAGCTGTGAAATAATGCTATTTCCTGAAAGTGAACATAGGCCATGAATTCACTGGCAATTAACCCCTCTTTCATAACAATACAACATTTTAAAAAATATTTTTATGACAATAATCACTGAATGGCAAAACCCAGAAGTATTGGGGACATGCACAGAAAGATTTGAATAATTCAGCATGCAAATTTGGTTAACACCAAGATACTCCTTTGGTGAAGAATAGATCACTTAGTTACATGACTTGGCACAAAAGGTTGTCTGGAAAGACTTTGCCCATGGAGTGAAGTTTGTTTTTTCGCAAAATTTCCCTTCTGATATATGGTGTTTAGACTCACCACTGAACATTTCATCTAGCCCACAAACATGATTTATGCTGTGCTGTTCATCACCATTTGTTAGAATAATGCTTCCCATATCTCTAAGGTCTTTCACCTTCTGAATGATCTTTCACAGGTGAATGAGATGACTAATATAACTTACTGTGTATAGAAAATAATACTATAATAAATTACAGACCTTACAGCATGTTCTGTAAAGAAAAGATAAGGTTATAGATGGCAAGTATTGGAATACTTACCAACAGATGAAGAAATATAGCAAAATAGAAATGTACCGCTTCTTGCCTCGTTTTCAAACTGACCCAGTCTGGGAAAAACTCCATGTTTGACCTGAAGGCTGATGGACATTGTCATTTTAGCTAAGATGAATTGAAAATTGTTATCCATGTGTGTATGTACATGTATGTATATATATACACACATCTATATGAATGAAATCAACTGTAAATCAACACATACATTTGCATTTCTCCTAGGACTTGTTTTTAAGTATAAAAGTTCATTCTTGAGAAGAACAATGAGTTTAATTAATCACGTGGAAAAAAAAAATTCTTCTGTTACTGTTGATGTACTGAACTATCTTTTGGTCTTAATGTGGCATAATACTCCTTCACAGAAATAAATAATTTGATAAATTAATGTAGTTCTTATGCAAAGATCTTATCTTTCTCTTCTTTTCTTAAATGCACATTAAAGGAATAGAATTTCTTACACTGAATTGAGAGATCTTAAGGACAAGTCTGACATACTGCCACTTATCGGTGCTTTCTTTGAAGGCGAACCTTCCACTGTTCCTCAAAAAATGTGATACTAATAGTGACAAAGAGCATTACTGACAAGTAAGAAGAAAGAACAGTGTCACATTTTTGCTCTGAGCTATAGTCTGTCAGTGTAACTATCTAAATGACACGTACTCACAAGGTTTGGTACCAGAACATCATAAAACAGTTATTATCAACGTAGCCAGCAGTGATAGTTTCTGTTGTTGTATATTTATGTAATAATTGAATATGCAATGTTCACTTCCATTTTGTGACAACCAAGAGGAACTTCCTTCTGCTTCATTTTTCTTGATCTTTTTCCTAAGCTAGCCCTCTGTATTTATGTGGTCAACCAGATAAGACAACTGATCCAGCTGAAGATTATTTCTACCAAACATGTCCGCTACTGGACCACATCCCTCTTCAGCTTGCTAACAGTGTAGTCTTTTGAGTGCTAGGATAAGAAACAAGGTTAGAAGACATAACCAAGGGCAGGAAGGTGCCTACTTGCTCTTAAGCTGACTTAAATCAACTGTGAAATTGCATCCCCCTTATAGACCTTCACTGGCTGAATGAAGTTCCGTGTGAGAGATGAGGTAAGATTCCATAACTTCACCCACATACTGAAAGATGTGGAATATTTATATTTTCATCTTCATTGGTACAGATTTCTTAGCTTTTTTCTCCTTTGTTTTTTTTTTCCCCCCTGGATTGGTCTTAGTGTGTGAGTTAAGTGCTACATTGTTATACAAATTCACTATCAAGTGCATAAATATGAAACATTTACTTGCAATGGCTACTTACCTCAAAATTACTTCATATAGATAGTAGTTTCTTACATTTTGCAATCTGTAGTGGGTACTTTGATATGGTAGTGAAAATTAACTGATCTATGCTAAAATTATATCCTCATAATATCCCGTAGTATCATTATTCAGACAGAAAGCAATTTGTGTTTTTAAAGGTGTGTGATAGCTTAGTTGAGAAGACATGTTATAGAAGCCCAGAAATCCTGCTTCAGTGAGAAAAGCAGCAAGAGTAATCACTGCATCTCTGTTAGCTGAAACTGTAGTCAAGATCACTGAAAAGTCATGAGCAGTATAAAATAATGGATTCTGTGCATTTCATAGAATCATAGAATCATCAGGTTGGAAGGGACCCACTGGATCACTGAGTCCAACCATTCCCATCAATCACTAACCCATGTTCGTCAGCACCTCGTCCTCATGTCCCTTAAACCCCTCCAGGGAGGGTGACCCAACCCCCTCCTTGGGCAGATTCTACCCCCTCCCAGTGACCCTTTCCATGAAAGATTTTTTCCTAATGTTCAGCCTGACCCTCCCCTGGTGGAGTTTGAGGCCATTCCCTCTTGTCCTGTCCCCTGTCACTTGGGAGAAGAGCCCGGCTCCCTTCTCTCCAAAACCTCCTTTCAGGGAGTTGGAGAGAACAATGAGGTCTCCTCTCAACCTCCTCTTCTCCAGGTTAAACACGCCCAGGTCCCTCAGGCTTGTTCTCCAGCCCCTTCCCCAGCTTTGTTGCTCTTCTCTGGACTCAATCCGAAGCCTCCACAACCTTCTTGTGCAAAGGAACCAGAACTGACCCCAGGATCTGAGGTTTGGTCTCACCAGAGGGAGAAGAACCTCCCTGGCCCTGCTGGACACACTGTGTCTGATCCAAGCCAAGATGCCATTGGCCTTCTTGGCCACCTGCGCCCCTACAGGCTCGTGTTCAACCAACACCCCCAGGTCCTTCTACTCCAGGTAGCTTTCTAGACAGACTTCTCCTAGTCTGCAGCTGCTCAGGGTTGTTGTGCCCCAGGTTCGTGATCAAACCTTATGCCATTGGTCTCAGCCCATGGATCCAGCCTGTTCAGATCCCTTTGGAGAACCTCAAACCCTTCAGCAGATCCAGCATCCACCCAGCTTAGTGTCATCTACAAACTTGCTCAGGGTGACTTCAATGCCTTCATCCAGGTCATTGATAAAGACACTGACCAAGGCTGGAGCCACCACTGAGCCCTCGGGACACCACTCGGAACTGGAGGTGTTATGGAGGAGAAGGACATGGGCTGAGGACCAGGAGTAGAGTGATTTGTGGGGTGAGGGGAGCCCCACAAACAGCACCCTACTGGCATGATCGTAGAACCATGAAATGGATTGGGTTGGAAGAGACTTTAAAGTCCATCCAGTCCCACCCCTACCATGGGCAGGGACACCTCCCACTGGACCAGGGGCTCCAAGTCCCATCCAAGTTGGCCTTCAACACCTCCAGGGACGGGGCATTGATTTCTCCAGGCACCGTATCCAATGAAAGCTTCCTTTGAGTCCCCCTCCCTACTGGAATCTGCTCCAAGGTCTCCCTGCAGCCTTCTCTTCTCCAGGATTAACAACCCCAACTCTGCAGCCTGTCCTGCAGGAGATTCTCTAGCCCTCACATAATCTCCATGTCCTCCTCTAGACTTGGTCCAACACCTCCATGTCCTCCCTGTGCTGAGGACTCCAAAGCTGATTCTGCTGTGTCTCCTGAACCCTCCCTGTCCCTGTTTGACCCCAGCACCTGCAGCTTCATGCCGACTCCGTCTCGGTGCCCATGGTCCCATCCCTCCCCTCTCCCTGTGTCCGCAGGTGCCCTCTCCATTGTGTGAGCCCTCAGCCATGAGGAGGTGGCTCAGCACAACCTGACAGTGGTGGCCATGGACCACAAGTTCCTGCGCCACGTGGCCATGCAGCTCCTCTCCGTGCTGGTCCTGGATGTCAACCACAAGGCTCCCACCTTTGAGAAACCCGAGTACGAGGCCCACTTCATGGAGAACTTGCCCTCCAGTAGCCCCGTGCTGCAGGTGGTGGCCACTGACCAGGACCTGGGTGAGGATCTAAGGTGAGGAGGAGCTCTCTGGGGGCTGTTTGAGCTCCAGTTGGGTCAGGAACCTTCCTGAAGATGCAGCACCCAGGACTGGGTGCCTTCCACTCCTTTCCATTTGGTTTGGAAAGGCTGGTTGACTGTGGAGGGAAGGATCTGGAGATGAGAGGTGGGTTGGATCCCAGGAGAAGCTGAGAAAGAGACCAGCAGCTGGGATTCCCTCTGCTTTCTAAGACAATGACCTTTGTTTCCTGGAGGTTCCTTGGCCCATCATATAGAATCGTGGAATGTGTTGGGTTGGAAGGGACCTTAAAGTCCATCCAGTTCCAATCTTCCCTTCTACAAGCCAGGACCTCCCTGCTGGGGAGGTCCTGGGGTCAGATGAGGGGTTAATTTCACATAATTCCTCAATTTTCAGCCACCTGGCAATAATATTGCCTCTTTAGAAGCCTCTAAAGATGACAGCAGTTTATAATAATGCTCGAGTCAGAAGAATACTGAGAGGACAAGGGGATGAATTATAAAGGATGATCTTTAGTGAAACAAGTATTAAAAATTGGAAGATAAGATGGGAATAACCATTATGATATTTAACAGCTGTATCTAAATTCCCATGTTTATCCAGATATGCCTGGAATGCCCTTTGTGCACATGTATGTGCCATTTGAGGTGAAATATTTTCTGAGCATTTTATCTCCACCAAATTACATGTGGCCTGATTGTGACAAAGGAGAAATTCAGAGTGATTTGGTGGGAAGGAGGCTTTAACACACACTGCATCAGGAACTGCAGGTGTACAATGATTTACATTACTCAGGCAAAACCCCCTAGTTCTTCTGTCGCCTGAGTGGAAAAAAAACACTTTCAAGAGAGCCTTCACATCAATGAATGTCTCTGTAGTCAGAAATTACATTAATTACTACGCAACCTGCTCATGTAAAAAGTGTAGAGCTTGATCTATAAAAGAGAAATATAACTATCAACAAAACAGAATTTTAAAAAGAATTTTTTTTTTTTTACTCAAGCTAAAAACTATGGGAATTTGCTTTGTGACTATGTTTCTAGATCTAAACTTTTGATCTGTATTAGATGCTCACAGACTACAATGAGCATAACATACAAGAAGCCCTCAAAATTGCAAAATGTTGAGATGGTGACAAGTTTCATGTTCTCATTGATTTTATGCACTTGATAATATATACTGACAAAGTATACATGTTACTGACTCGAGTGCAATCCAAAGAACTTCATTTTCTGGGTTGGGTTTTGTCTTTCTGAATTTTAGCCACCTAAGAACAAGGCTTCTAAACTGACCTGTGTTGGCTTCCTCTCTAGTTAGTAGAGGGAAATAAGTGCTTACAGAAAATAATTCATCCTGCTTAAATTAGTCTCAAATTAATTCCTTTTCTGGAGGGGCTTACCTACCTTTACCACTGACTGTGGAAACTAAATGCCAGCAATTTATCCAACAAATGTTAGCTGTAGTGAATCTAAACTTTAAAGTCTGACTTAATAAAAGAGCTAGACACCAAAACTCAGACTGCAGATCATACAAAATTTGACTCAGTCTATGACTAATTATGGAAGTACCTTAATTTTTACATTAGAGAACTCAAGGTGGGGAATTAATATATGTGTCTGCATTTGTAACTCCTGCCTAAGAGAGGAATTAAGAAACCTTTCTATGTGAGCACCCTTTGAGGCTATTCTGGGAATGACTGCTGTGGGAGAATGAATTCCACACAGAATCTGTTTGCACACATTTTTCTAAAACATGACCATAAAAGGTTGATTTATCCTTACTTTAAGTACCAAGGGGTTACAATAGTCCCGTGGGAATGCAGAAAGAGACAGGCTCAAGCCTGACACTTCCATACTTCAGGAAACTGCCTTAACAGTCAGGCTTCAGGGTTATACAAGCTAAATGTAGCAAGGAAAGCAAGATGTTCCAGTTTCTTTTGTTGTTGTTCTTACCTCCTCCCTAATCTTTTCATGTTTTCACAATAGAAATACGAAGAGTTCATTCATTAACTGTAACTTGAATAATTTGTCTGGAGTAACAAGGTGTTAATCTGACAAACGTTCCTAGAACATATTTAATCTTGCAGGAATAATTCCAAAACAGGATGTGAAACTATTGATGTATGATTTCTTGTTTAATAGACAACTGCACACTGCAGAGTAAATACCTGTATCCAGGATCTCTTGATCCCAAACAAACAGGTCTCTTTGGTCACTTATTATATAGGAATGATGAGGTGTTCTTTACTTTTTTTTTTTTTTAACTTGCTGAAATGTTGACAGATTGAGTTAATTAATCCTTATTTAAACAATGTTTCCTGTAGAAAAAGCTATGTTATAGGTTTCCTTTTTTTTCTGTACAGCAGTCAACACACTCTTATCACTGTTTCACCTTGTGATTAAAAGAGGGAAACTAAAAAAGCCCCCAAAGGTGAAATGCACAGAGGTACACAGAAACAGAAGCAAAACAAACTGCCTGCTTTTAGTTTGCTAAAAATAAAATAAAAAAACCCAACAAACATCAAACTCATGAAGTGTAGATGAAAGAATTTTTAGTAAAGGAACAAATATAAGTCCAGTCCAATCAAAGAAGCTGTAGACAAGCAATCCTCCCCTTTTCAAGTCCTAGCAACCTAAACTTGTAAAAACATTCCTCTTCCAAATCATTAGCAGTGGAGATAATTGTAGGGACATGAGCCTGAATTCCTCATGGTGCTGAATGGCAGTCTTAGAAGTGCTGTTCTGTTTACTTTCTTGGCTGCAGGGTTAATGATATAGACAGCTGAACAATTGGAAAGGAACTGAACTGCATATTGCAAGGTTTTTCTCAAATCCAGGAGGATAGGTGACCTTGATGTGTTTTCATTTTCTACCTACCCAAATTTATTTTTCCTGAAAACCTCCAACTGAATTTACGATTGTGACTTCTTAAAATTGCAGTTTCCTTTCCTTGTGGGGATGTCTTTCATGGTGCCATTTCCCATCCAGTTTATCATACAGTACTAACCTGCTCTTGCAAAGGCTTGTATTCCAACCTCTCTCAAATCATTGAAACAATTTATAACACCGAAAGGACACTGGAAATTTAGGAGAAGAAAAAAAATACTTTAAACTTACTGGCACTGTCATATCAGTCACATATATAAGAAGCTTAGGTTGAAAGCAGAAAAACCTGAAAACACACTTAAGGGTTCACAGAAAACTTTCCCTTGAACAGTCTTCCTAATTCCTTGTTACATTTCATGGATCAAAGGACATTATATGCCAGAAAGGAGAGGAAAAATGCACTTTACACAGCTATTCCAAAGAAGAAATTTTGCGCATATGGGTCCCTTCAGGGAAAAAATATGTACAGTATGATTTTGACTCTATTTCATATTTGCCTACTACTAGATCAGAAGTATCAGACTATTTAAAAAATAATTCACCTTTTCAAAAAAAGTATAGAATACCTCAGAAATAAGTGTAATAGTTTTTATCCACCTCTTGTAACAATCAGGGATTAAATGTCTCTGTGACCCTGAATCTATAAAAAGTCTGTCATGCAGACTATACAGGTTGCTTGGCAACCTAACCCAAACAAGGATCAAGGCTAAACAGGGGCAGATAGTAAAGACCAGACATGTATTCCTATACTGTAGAAATAAAAATTTTAAAAATCCAATAACATTATCAGAAAAGAAAATAACCACGAGCTTTCTTGTTAGAAGTCAGTATGAGATCCCACATGATTACAATTTGACCTGCTTTAAATTTATAAAATCCATAATGTTGAATTCAAATTTATGTCAGAGGGAGTGCAACACAGCAGAGAAGCAAGTTATGACTATCTATATAAAACATTCAAATTTTAGAGTTTGTTACCAAATCTAGAATTCTGCTGTACAAAACATAAATAATTTTAAATTTTCTACATTTCCTTCATTCCACTTCTGGTTACAAAACATGCTGCAGGCAGAGAAACATAATGCTGCTAAAAATTTGAAGGTTGGAAGTAAAAAAATCTTGGCAAAACTGTAGTTCTAACATTTTAGAGTAAATATGTATTTTTCAAGAAACTACTTCCTCTTCCAGTACAAAAAAACCTTTTGATTCATAAGATACATGACAATTTCTTTTTAGGAGGGAATTTTCCCTAGTCAACCAACCAGATTGAGGCAGAAATTTCATTTGGATGAGGAGAATGGGAATATATTTGTTATATAAGCCACCAGTTCTTAGCTGTTGATCTTAACTGTTATTAGATGTCACTTAAATTCAAAATATTTTAGATTTACTCTTAAGGACATGAGAACTACTGTACTGACTGATCTGAGTCTGAAAAACCATGTGTCTTGACTCCATTGATGGTCAGTAGTAGCTTTCTGAGGAAAATGTGTAAGAAAACACAGAATAAGTGAAGCTGCTCTTAGAAAAACAAAAGCTCAGCTTGAACTGAAATTGACCAGAGATGTTAAAAACTACAAGAAAGAGTTCTTCAACCATGTAAATAAAAAGCAGAAACAAAAGGAAAAGGCAAAGGTTCTCTATACTTTCTTCACCTCTGCCTTTACCAGTGCAGTTGTGTGCCTCAGGGATAGACACTGAGACCAACACTGTGTAATATTTTCATAAGTGATCTGCATGATAGTATCAAGAGGACCCTGACAAAGTTTCCTGATGAATCCAAACTGAGTGGGGAACTGGACATACCGGAAGGGAGAGCTACCCCACAGGAAGAGTTGGATAAGTTCCAAGAGTGGGCTAATAAGAAACTTATGAAGTTCAGCAAGGACAAGAGTCAAGTCTTGTACTTGTGAAAACATAATACAAGAGTGTGGCACAGGCTGGGATCTACCTGAATAAGGAGTAGCATCATGGAAAGGGACCTAGGGGTCTTGGTGGACAATAAGCTTCATAAAAGTGTACAGTGTTTTGCCATACAAAAGACAACAAGCAAAGAAAGCCAACAGGATGTTGAGTTGCATCAACATGGACATCACCATTAGAGATAAAGAAATCATTGCCCCACACTACTCAACTCTTGTCAGGCCACACCTGAAATAGTGGGTTCAGTTTTTGTCCCTGCTATCCAAAAAAGATGTGGAGAGGCTGGAGAGGGTCCAGAAGAGAGCCAAAAATGTGATCAAAAGAGTGGGAAGCCTGCTGAATGAGGAAAGGCTGAGAGGACTGAGTTTGTTCAGCTTTGAGAAAAGAAGGCTTAGGGGAGATCTTATCCTCATGTTCTAGTGTTTAAAAGGTGATGACAAAGATGGAGACTCCCTTTCTACAAGGACTAATATGGAAAATATGAGAGGTAATGGTTACAAGCTATTCCTAGGGAAATTCAGATGGGACACAAGAGGAAAATTTTTAATCAGAAATTGGAATAATCTCCATAGGAAATTGATGGATACCCAATGTTGGACACTTTTTTAATATTCAGCTGGATGTGGTACTTAGTTGTCTTGTGTACATTGTGCTTTAACCAAGAAAGGTTGGGCCAGTTGATCCTTGAGGTCACTTCCCACCTGTTATCCTGTGATTCTATGAATTATGCAGTTATAGTTATGGTTATATTTTCCCTTATGAGGAACTTTCTGTTCACTGAAGCTGAGTTTTGGGTATTATTTTGCTACCCACTTCCCCATGTATTACAAAATCTTATTGGACTTTTCATTGTAAATTTATCTCCAAGTTATAAAATTATTTTTGCTCATCTACAACTTTTGCAATGCATTTTTCCAGGACATTTATTATTATTTCAAGTTGTAGAAATGTTAGACTAGCTTTGGAGTTAAGTTGCCAACATTCTGGAAACTGAACATATATCCCTGTCCTTTGATTCTTGCTTATAGATAACTTGCTGGTCTTTATGAGCACTTTGTATACTTGAAAAAAAATTGAGATTTTCCTTTCCTAAGAGTCTTTGATGAAGAGGCATCTAGAAAGTTATAGCAAGATACTAGACCATTTGTAATGCTTCTTTGTTGAAGGTTTTAAAGGTTACTAATTGGATATAGTCCGTTATTACTCTGATCATTTTTACTTCCTTACACGTTAGAAAAGTTATTTAACTCAACAGAAGGCCAAACCTTTGTTTCTGTTAGTTTACAATTAGAAGATCGAGATTTTAAAAAAAACAAACTAGTGAATTTGGAGACTTAAACACATGACTGCAAACACAGGGCAATTTAAAGAGAGTAACTCTTCAACAAATAGTCATAATTCTTCTCATCTTAAGGTACAAGTCTTAGAACAGGTCAGATAAGTCAATCATTAAAAAACCTTGTTATTCTCCCCACTAACTAAAAAGAAAGTTTAGGTGATGACCATGGGTGTAGAAGCCTACAAGCATGTAGGGATATACATATATATCCCACCCTACTTGTCTAGAGGTAGTTTGCATGAGGACATAACATATTTGGGGCATATCTAATGTCATAGCTATCAGCTTTATTTTTGTTGTTTCAACTGAATAGACAGGAAAAATAGAATGCATACAAAATTTGTATGGAGTTAATTAAAGCCTTCTTGAAGTTTATAGCCTTTTTGGTAATGTGGGAGGGGCAAAACAATGAGAGAATGAAAATTCAGGCTCCTTTGACTATGATCTACTCGTAAACCTGCCATGAATCCATGTATAACATTACCACTTTGATAAACATCTTTTTATACTAAAAAACAGGGGATGTTTTTATTGTGTCTCAGAGAAGGGAGATATTTCTTTTCTTTGACCAAAAATATTTTTTAAAAGTTTGTTAAGGCTAGTATGGGCATGGAAGAGCAGATGCATCGTCTCACACGGACTGCTTAATGCAGGCAATATTGTAAACAGCACTCTAGGGAAAGGTTTCAGAAGTGCATTTAATTGCATTTTCCACTTCTTGTAACAGCAATGGATTAAATTGAGACAAAATGTAACGGAACCAGCTCTTTCCTATCTCTTAAAGAAAGATGGGAGGCTAACTGAAAACTGTATTATCTTCCTAGTTAAAAATGTCTATCCAAAATTAATGAATTTATAAGCCTATTACTTCTCATGACTAATGGTGAATTTTTCAGCTGGAATATAAATGAATGTTATGAGAGGTTAAGAAATTAGTATTAGAACCTCCTGCATTTATTTACATGTGTTTAATTTTCATAACCTGATGAAGCTAGCTAAGGACATTGCAGCATCATGTAAAATGAGAAACAATGCTCAATTAGATATAGAAGATTACTCAAGGATGTAACAGGTGGTATGTGTTACACAGTATTTATATCTATTTATGAAAAAGATCTATCTTTTGCACTGCTCTAATACCTGTGAATAATCTTTATACTTGTCAGAATGCAAATTCTGGAGTTTCTTTCTGGAAGTTTTCTTTTACAAATTATAGTATTGTAAAAATTGTGGGTTTGCTGTTATTTTCTTTTTCTGGAAGAATTTTTCACTGGGATAAACAACAGAGGAGTAAAATATGTCTTTTCAGACAGTGACAGTGAAAATTCTGTGTTGTAGGGTTTGGTTTAAGCAATCTTTGCAACAACACCTGTTCACAGGCACCTTTGCTAGTTTCATACCTCTGTTGTGTGAGCAAGTGCATTTCTATTACGCATTACATTTTCATAAGGAGTTAACTTGCCCCTCTCTCAAACTGTTAGGTTTGTTATAGGTGCAGAGACCTCAAGCCCTTTCCCTGGAAGACTCTAGGCTCAGAGTTTGGCATGATGAGCTGGCTAATTTTACGGTTTAAATAAGAACCTAAGTTTTACGGTTAGGCATCTGATCTCTGCTCCTCAGCCTCCAACATCATCTGCTTCCATAGAGCTGGTGATGAAGATGCACCCGACTCAGAAACTAAACCAAACCTGACAAACAGTGAGTATTTGTTGTTGTTGTCTACACGCTGATCTGCTGTCTCTGCCTATACTAGGATGTTTGGATGGGCATAACCATTTGGTTTTTCTGCTAGTTTAAAAAATGAAATTTGAGAGTTATATTAGGCCTTATAATGTATGATTTTATTCAATGTCATAAAATCCATAAACACCTGAGGTTCAAATTCTGAAATCAGTTGCTACTAGCAATAAACTAGATTCTGAAGAATTATTTACTCTGATTTTTAGCCTTGAGAGAGTTTTATTTAATATTCACATGCAAAGTGTAATACATTTCTAGGGTAGTTTTTTTATTATTTTTATGTTATTTTATATTATAAGGGAATAAGTCCCTTTTTTCCTGTGAACACTTTTTGTCCATTCTGAATCCCCTTTCTGATGACTCTGTCTTATTCACATATGTACAACCTTATTTCTCTCACCCTGCCATCTTGTCAGTTTTATTTTATCTTGACAAACGCAACTGGGAATTACTTAGTTTTTGAAATGGAAGAATGGAAAAGTAAAAGCAGCATTTAAACTTCTGCATTTTGTCTGCCCTACATTCTCTCCCACAGCTCTTCAGTGGTTTAGTTTCATTTTGCATTGAAAAATACAATCAGGTGAACAAAGCAGGATCCAATTGGATTTTTTTTCACCGGTAAATTAAATTACCCAGCTGATCAGATGAAGGGAGTAAGGCTTTGGAAATTCAGGGGAGTGATAAAGCAAACCACACCAAACCAAAAAAATGCCAACCCTTGTCTGTTTAAAATGTAAAAGGACTGAAGCAAGCTTTTCTCCTAACTCCATCCCAAATTACTCTGTTATTCTGGTTACATTGTTTATGACAATATACCTCATTATATTGCTTAATAAAAATGCACTGGGTAGTAGAAAAGAGGGTTTCCTGAGAGGTCTTGCAGCAGTAGATGTAATCTAGACTAGAGAGGCTGTTCAACAGTAGCAGCTGTGGGCAAATTAGAAACTAAGAGGAATGGAAGACTCCTGAGGAAAAAGAGATACTTTGGAACAAGGAGAGACAGCAGCTTTATTCTAATGTGTTTAGCATATTCATCCCTGCTCTTGTTCACAGTAGCGGTAGGATCTACTTGAACAGGAGTTTTAAACTGTGGTAAAGCCTGCTAATTAAACACAGAATTACACATACACTCTTGGTTTGCTTAATCACAACCAATCTCCAAAGAGATTTGAAACTCTTTTATAAGCCAGATCCTGTTTGGCTTTCTTGCTGCTCTATAGGACTTTTTTTGTTTATTCCTTTAAAACAGGGAAGACTAGAACCAGAGGGAAAACTTAGTAGGTATATTGTCCCAAGCTGGAGCACCCGACTTGTACAATATCTATCAGAATTTTGGCATTCAATTTCAGTATCTAAATTACTTGTGTAACGCTAGAGCAAGATCACACTGAGCTGACTTAAGAAGCTAATAAGCTGAAAATGCACCATTTGTAGGGGAAGGAGGAAAATTTTCAGTGTGTTTTCAATTGGATCACCCCAGTTACTGTGGGATATTAGAGCTGAACCAAGACCAAGGCATGCTTGACCACCTCTGGCAGATCTCTGCCCTTATATACATCACAATGGGATTAACAAATATGCCTTCTTTAGTAGCAACCTGTATTAGCTTCTCAGATGTGAACTCTGGAGTACCCCAAATCCCTGCCTCCTTTGAGTTTAGGCTCTTATTTTGACAGAGTGAAATATATCTCTTTCCAAAAGATTTGCAGCAACCTTACAGGGAAGTAAGTAGGGCATCAAGTAAAATGAGGAGATACTGAGAAGGGTTTGAATAAAGAAAATTAAAAGTATATTTTTCTGCTTTATTACCCTGCTTTTCAAATGTGCATTGATGAATGAAAAGAAATTAATTTTAAGCTATATTTTCTCACTCAAAAACTATGGATGAAATGCATGAAACAAAACAATGTAGTAAATAAACACATAAAACCAAATAGCTAATAATCACTCTAATTTCAGCTCTTCAGTTTCAAGATCTTTGATGTCATCGCATCTACTTGTCCTAAGCCTTTACATGGAAAAATCGTATAACCTAAGTATACATCTGATCTAAACAGATGCCCATCAAATTATTTGTAGTGTGCTTCCACATGCTTCTGCTTCTGTGCTTTGAGTCCTTGCAATAATGATAGTCCATTAATTTATATTTTTCCTGCTGCTTTTTCCTTAAAAACAAAACCATAATATTGCATGCTTGCTCTCTCTGTCTTTCTCTTTGTTTCTTTACCCACACAATCTCATGCGCACTACCATCTGAAAAGACCACAATATTTTAGCACACATGTCATTAATCACAGTCTCTCTGGTTCCTATACAACTAAAGCGAGATATGGATTATTTTTGAATTCTTTATGGGTTGAAATAAATAAAACCTTTTGAATGCCTGTTTTTCAATGTATAAGTTTATTGGGAATAATACAAAAATAAGATTTGTATGTGTACTGAAATGTATTGCATCCAATAATATTTACTTGCCTTAACTTTCAAATACATATTTCTGATATAGGTATACATAACACTGAGTCAGATAAAATGTTGGAGCAAAGCTATATAGACCCGTGGAATCGACTGGGAGCTCAAATAACCTCCTGATCTGATACTGTACAGATATGATATCTTTCCAATGATGACTTCACTGTGAATTTATTTCTTATTTTGGATCGTCTCCCTACTAACTAAAATTTTCATGGTCAAGTAAGAAATGTTCACCCTAATTAAATGCAAATGCCTTGGGTCACTCTTTCCTGGACAGCTTTGAATAAGAGAACAAATACGTTTGAACTGAAACCTGACTTTAAATGGGAACAAGTTCAGAATGGATTTGTGAAATAATATGTTCATGGGACACTATGTCACCAGTTTTTGATAAAGAAGTCAACTGAGGTCAAAGAAGTCAATAACAACATTAAATTTGGCAGATATTGTTTGTATGATTGTGTGATTTATTGTTTGTATGAGAACTACCGACTGGGGTATGCTTCAACTGACTTTAAAACTTCTTCTAAAGTTAGATGTCCAGGTTTGACCCACTCAGTCAAGATTTGTTTATATTCAACAAAGAGTAAAAGGCATTTTTACACTGCAGTTTGTCTTACCTCTCTTAGATGTTCCTACCTTGGGAATTTTAGGGCAAGATGAGTCACTCGAGTTTCTAGTTCTCTCCATAAGGAACCTTGGATGACTACGCCAGGACATAATATCTACCTTTAAAATGCCAGAGTAAGATCCTCCATAATGATCAGTCATAAATATACCATTGTCATTTCTATTCCCTAATTAGCTTTCTCAAGAGTGTCATGCATGAAGGTCTACACGTACATATGCCTTTGAGACATAGCGAGGATGTGGGAACTGACTCTGAATATGCAGCAACGTGAATGTTGATCTAATAATTGCTTATGAGTAATTGCTCAGGTGAAGAATAGATATTATCTCCTTGAGCGTTGCAGATGAACTAAATGAAATTCGTCAGGTATTCATGCAGAATATCTATCGGTTCTTCTGGAAGATATTTTCTATCTGAATTGTGGCAAAATGTCAATACAATTGTCTCTGAGTTCAGCTAAAGTGAATGCACTCAAAGGATTTTATTGCAAATGAGCTTCAGAGGCAGTAACGCAAAGAAAGGAAGAGGATGGTTATGGTGTCTTCAGTTTGTTTATCTCTCTTGGCCTGAATTTGTGACAGCTGTCTGGAAACCTTCCGCTGGGAAATGCGCACTCAACAACATTTCAAATGTTCCACCAAAACATGTCAAATTCTTCTAATTTCCCAATTGAATCCAGGAAGATTTCTCAGAAAAAATCTGTTTGATTAACAGCCAGCTTTCTGCTTCCTTGGTACTCCCTATGGCACTCCTGCAGTGCTGGTAACATGGGAAGGCTAAGGATTGCTGCCTCCAGTGAAAGCTTCCAGGTTCCCTGCTGTTCCCTGCTCCCAGGCCACCTGGCGCCCTGAGAACCTCCACTTGCCTTGCAGCTACTGGAGCTTCCAAAGTACTGGCCATAAGACACAAATCCTGGCAATAGGTCTGCTGAGGTTTGAGGAAGGTTGGAAAGTTTTACTAGAAAAAGGAATTAAGTAAGCTCTATTTTACCTAAAGGAAAGATACCCAGGAATTGCCTTTCAGGGAGAATATATTTGTGCTGTTCAGGTGGCCTTCTGAAGTACGTAAGAGTGGCAACTATTTAGCAGTTCAGTTCAGGATAGTAAAAGGATTTCTGAACAGAGACCTTGTGTTGATCACAATGAGGTAAAAACTGAATCCTGGCATGTGTATTTTACACTTTTGTGAGATGGCTTTTCACCAGTTTGTGACTGTGGTCTGATTAGGGGAAAGTTACATGCTTAGTAGTTTAATCAGTTTGAACTGATGAGCCACGCACTGCAGATTTGGCTCATTTTGAATGAAACATTTTTATCAATTTGTTGAGCTTCTCGGCTTACTCTTCATATGGAGATAAAACTAGTAGAGATGGTTGCTAGGACCTGAGTTAGAGTCTACTGCAGGTGATAACTTACTCAGCCTGGCTATAGCTAGAAGACAATGTAAATTTACAGTCAGCAGAAGGTCTTTTATACTTGTACCACTGCATCACCACTGTAAAGGGTGGTATTGCAGTCATTTAGTCAAAGTGATAGAGTTAAAGTGGTACAAATGACAGTGTTTGTGGGCACTTAAAGCAAAACCTTCGTGATACTGAATTCAGGTAAGTTCTGGGAAGTACCAGCAGAAGTTTGAATAAAGTAAAACAACTGCAGAGTCAGTGCAGCAATCAGTAGTGACTGTGGCTGAAAAAATTTCAGGGAGATGCATCAGACAGATTATGGAAGATTGGCTAAATAAACTACTAAGCGAAAGATGACAGGTCTTTTCTGGAAAGATCAGGAAGCTAGGAATAAACTAGGGCTTTTGTGAAGAGGAAAACAGAGCTAGAAAAATTGGTGTGAAGAAGAGAGGATGAAAAGCTAAGAAAGTGCATGCTATTCCTCACTTTCTTGAAAGAGGGGATTTTGTGCTGTACGCTCTACTCGAAACAGTTTCCAGAGGCTGGGCTGAAAATGAAGGTATAACTTTCAAGGCAAAATGATGATGAAATATTACTGATTTGTGAAGGAAAGAAAATATTTTAATTAGAAAGCAAGTATGTCTATTAGATTGTAAACAATCTAAAAGATAAAGAAAATTAATTAAACATTCTCCTTTTTGTCATCTATATGTAAAATACTGGTACAAAGTAAACCAATTACAAGCATTTTCAAATTATTGGGTCGAGTTGATAGTGAAATAGGATGCATAATTTTTATACTATAAAGGAATGTTGTCACTGTGGTCTTCATCTTTTACTTTAATATCTCCTGTGTAATGATAAACAAAGATCCAAAGACGACACAGGCACTAGTGAAACATACAATACGGGTGTCTAATATAATTATAATTAACAGTTTCCATTCATTTGCAGGATATACCCTGATGGCATTGCTCAAGAGAAGGGGAGCATTAGTGGTAATTATGCGTTGACTTTGTAATGTTGGACTGAAATGATGGTTTCTGACAAAACCAGAAATAAAGGATGGTTGCTTCAAGTAGTGTAACAACAGTGCCATCTAACTGCCTCTACACAGAATTACAAGTTGTCAGCAGAGAAGAATACCTCAGATCCAAGAATCGAGCCTTGTATTTTTCATGGTGACTGCATAAGGAGTTCTTTATGACGAGGGTGGTGAGGCATTGAAACAGGTTTTCCAGAGAAGCTGTGGATCTTCCCTCCCTGGAAGTGTTTAAGACCAGGTTGGACAGGTCTTACAGCAGCCTGATCTAGTGGGACGCGCCCTCCCTGCCCATAGCAGAGGGGTTTGGAATTGGATGATCCTAAAGGTCCCTTCCAACCTAAACTATTCTATGATTCTATGTTTTTATCATTCTCTCTATATTTTTTAAAATCAGATATTACCTGATATTTCTTTTTAAGGTATTATTAAAACTTTTTACTTCTCCAAATTTGTTTGTAAAAGTAGTGAATTTTGATTTATCTTTGGATGGCACAGAGAAAGTTATAACTATAATGGAAATATACTTGATTTCTGAGATTTAGCTTTGGTCAGGGAAAAAACACAAGCCAGTGTGTTTGCTGGAGGGCAGTGAAAAGCCGATGGAAACGACAGACTGAATCACAGAAATTTCTACACCAGCTCACAAATTGGACCACCATTTTGCTACCTTGTGCCTAAAAAATGCCCCAGAAGGATGCTGAAAATTAATCCAAAGGGATTGGAACTGAGACTGAAAGTTATATAGGAAAAGATCTAGATGCAATAGACCTGGAAGGAAACCAAAATTAAGTAAAAGTAAGTTGAATTTTTCTTTCAGCCCAAAGAACTTCTCCTCCTAAAAGTCAGTGAGGTTTAGGATCTTAAAATACATTTTAAAAAAAAAATCTGCTAATCTTTAGCTATATCTCATGATGAAATTTCAAAATGAAACACGTGTATGGATCAGGGCTTTCCATCATACTTTTCAGAGTGTTATGAAGATGTTGAAAGTCAAGCTGATGTTACAGGGCTCTCAGCTCTTTAAAAGCCAAGTTAAATGAGAGGGAAAGCGCAGAATCTCTTTCCCTGCCTGACACAGCACTGCAATACCTCACTCAAAGCTTCAAGAGAAAACAGAAAAACAAGTACTTCAGGCTGAATTATTATTAAAGTAGGTATTTTACTTGGGCAGAAAAGGCAATTTAAAAATCCATATAGATTTTTTTGCAAGAATGTTCACTGGCCAGAAGGCTGAAAATACCACATGGTTAATAAGCTATCTGCAGGCTCTTTGTGAGACAAAGTACATCTTTTGGCAGAACATATTCTTTCAAGGTTAGCTGCTCAGGATTTAATGAGATGAAATACGTAATTTAGAATCATGAACATGGTTTCATCTAGTTTCACCCATGACAAACAACATAGCATAATAGTCACCATGGAGATACCTTTTTTCTGCTTGATGCTTTATCAGCCTGCAGTAACTGCTTCAGAAGAGTTGATGGAACAGGCTAAGTTTATGATTGCCACCTGGTGGTGACTAAAGAAAATCAATTATCAATTAGTTTTTGGAATGGCCAGGCTTATTAAGGAATAGCAGCACTGAAGGTGTTTTAGTAAAAAAAAAAGGAAAAAAAGGATTTGTAGAGATGCAGTTGGTATCCTGTAGAAAAGCCAGATGAAACTACACAGAGAGCTCTGTGTGAAATTTTAATTAATTCTTCACTTCATGTTTCATTTCTTAAAAGAATATTTAGATGTTAAAGAGAAAACAACACACTGAATACATGAGCTGAAATTCAGTAAGCTGCTCAGTCATAAGAGTCTCTCTGCACTACATACACAGAGTTTTTTTTCTTGAAGTCTGAAATTTGTTCAGAGTGAGACTTATAAGCAGTAGCACCATTCACAAACAATGAAAACTACCAACAAAACGCCTACACAGTTCATTTCCTAAGTTTGTTGTTTGTCCTACATTTACAATTGCATTCTAGGGGAGCTTCTGTTCTGGAAATAATAATGAGAACAAGCAAAGAACGTACGTTGACAAGATTTAAGATGCAGAATTTCAAATCTCCTTTGAAATCAGTATCACTGACTGTTCAGGCTTACTCTAATAAAAAAACTAAAGGAAATAGCATAATTGAGTCACCACCGAATGCCCAACTGTTTCAAATAAGAGGTTAATGGTATTCTAACTAACAATAAAACCCTTACATTCTTGTCTGTGGGATCACTGTACCATTTGAAAATAGATGAAATTGGTTAGATTATGTGAATAAATAGAAGTTGTAGTAAAATATTGAGATTTGTAAATCACATGCCTTGTGGAGAATGGAATGTCTGACTCTGCCTTCCTCTTGTCTGTGAAGCAGGTTCATCTTTTGGAAAAGAGGAGGTAATGAGGCATGAAGTCCCTGGATGTGATTGTGGATTGCAGCAAGATGTGATTACTGCAAGACTTTGAGACCTGGAGAAGAAAAAGGATATGAAGTATGCAAATTTATCCACCCTCTTGACCAGACTCTCTTTCTTATTTCCAGACTCTCTTTTTCTGTCCCCATTAATTTGGTACTGGAAACGTGTCACACATGCTGGTAAAGAGCAAAAAGAGGAAGGAGGCAGTGACCTCTAGCTTGACAGTGAAGGCACTTGCATGAAGCATGCAGATCGCAGCCACAGGAAGAAACTGAGTCACCATCAACCACATGCTCCATATATTTAAACCACTTTACTGGGAAAAGATATGTATGGTAATACAGGGAGACCAAGAGGAAAGAAAATGAAGAAGACAAAAGAATTAACTTGGTGCCTCCAAGTATCAATAAGATTGCTACATCCCCTCTCCCTCATTTTGATTCAATCCTTGGGCAGATGGAGAAAAAAAAGGGCTACCTCTCATAAGAAGAGGGATTATATTTGATATTTTTGCATATATTCTACCTGCAGTGTTGAGTATGATGCTCAAATCTTGGGCAGGAAATCATTTTAAGAATATGGAATTCTTATGATAGGGACCGTTTATGTTTCCTCTGAATAACTTAAACAGTTTTCTGAGTATGTTTATATACAATTGCAAACTATTTTCCCACATAGAAGAAAGAGCCTATTTACCTGACACAGAGGTGTAGATTTGCTATAGACGTGGTAGGAGTTGTTAGCTAGACACTGCAAGCCTCAGTTTGCATTACATTTATTTAGTTAGTTGATTCGTTATGCTTATACTAGATGTATTAATGCATTGTACTTAGGGAAGATATTTATTCAGTTTCAAAATTTGATGGTTCAGTAATATCTCTTAAGGAGTTAAATGAGATCTAAATTATAAATGAGGCAGATCAACACCTAAATGGGAATTTTGATTACCAGAAAATAAGAGAAGGGTAGGCTGTTCAGTTCTAGGACTTTGATTTAGTCACACATAAAACAGGACCTGGCAAAAAAAATTAAGTTCCAAGTTTCTAACTGCTAACATATAGTAAGAAAGACTGTTCAGACACTATGGATCATTTGTTTCACATCTATATTTGCTTTAAACAAAATACTGTGTAAATTCAAAGTTGCAATATATTGGTGTTACTGCCAAACTTAGTGCACTGTCCAAAGATTAAGAACAAATTAATAATTAAGGTAAATTTTACCCTGAATTCTGTGCTTCTGGAAGATATAGCATTGTTATCTGTGGCACCTCATGCAACAATGATAAACAAAGAAACCCACCCCAAACCACATGAAACTAATACAGTCTGGAAAGCCACCATAGAGCAGCTGTGGAACTACGTCTTGACTGTAGCAAGATTCCTCCTTCTCAGTCTATCAGACTTCTGAGAAAGTAAACACCTAGGAGTAGAAATAAAAAATATTAATGAAGACAAGAACCACATCTTGGGATTATGAGGGTAAAAAGTTCCAGAATGGTTTATTGCAGACAAGTGAAAGTAACTTTGTTCTTATTGTGTTATATAAAAGGGATGGGAGTAAGTGTGCAACTGGATTTAGGATCTAGAGGATATGAGTTGGATGGATGCTTTTGTACCAAACCAGACATGGTGCCAGTTTCTTCCATTTCCCCAAGACACGAGATAAACATTCAAGTTTTTTTAATCACCTGAGTCTAAACTGACTTCAACATGACTTCCGTGTATAATGATATTTCAAAATACTCAGAGTTTTGCTGCAGTCCTTAATATGAATTTTGTTGTTTTACAAGACTGATTTTTACAGCATTTTGTGGAAGATTTAAATTTATATAATGTCATCACAATCATAAGTCATCTTGAAGAAAATGCATAATTCTTTATTAATTTGGTACAATAAGAATACACAATGCATTACTAGCTGATACAAAAAAAGACATATTTGATTTGAAGCTGACACTGTTTTTTCACTGTGTAATGGTATGTATAATAAAGTTTGTGTTGGAAAAAAGAATTTATTTCTTATATCATATAATTTGGATCATTCAAAAAGTAGGTTTGTTATGACTCCTTGCTACTGGCTACACCCAGTTATTGATGTGGCACTACAATAGCTGTGCTATAGCCTTCAGCCTATTTAATATAACTAATAATTTGTTTTGCTTTTTTTCTCCAAATATTAAATTCTTGGTGGCTTATAAAAAAAAAAGTGCTTGTACACTCATTTGCTGCAGATTTTTAACATGAATTTTATTTTTCGAAGTTAATAAGGAGCTTTTTGATATTTATTTTTTTAAACAGGAACATAATCTTAGAGTAGTGTGTTATCAAAGACAAGAGGATTGGTTATATGATGAAGAGAATTGATTCTGAAGAGTAGTCTGGAAAATTAATTTTAGTAGTTGTAGAGGATGACTATAAAATGATGGATCAAAGCAACCAGCAATGCTGAAACAATAAGCCCACAATTTTTGTGATTTTCTGTTTTGTTTGGGAAATTTTGTCACTTTTAATTTTGTTCTTACATTCTGGAGTCTCACTTGATATCCAGCAGACACAGACTTCCATTTACATTTTCATTGCCACACAAATTTCATTATTAAATTACATATAGGCCTGTGTGCCTATGCCTAGTAGTTCTACTCCTTGTGTATGACAACATGCCCCGATACTACATTCATCTGTACCTCCAATTTTAGCTATTTCTGAAATCTGCATTTCTTGTAGGAGTGAGGAAACATCTATTCAGAAGCTCACAAACAATCCAGAGAAGAGTTCTATCTTAAGAGAAAATGTAAGGCATAAAATATCTGCCTAATAATTTTTTACAACCCTATGTACTACATACAAAATTGGGATACAAATCTTACAAAGCTTGTAAAAAACTTATATTTTCTATGAATCTTCATAAGCAGGAAGAATTGAGTCTTTTCTTAGTAGGACATGAAAGGTAGTTACGTAGGACTGCAGCTTTGCTCCTGGTAGCCTCCTAAAATATTCCAAGGGAGCCAAAACTTCTCAAAAGTATGTGAGAAACAATATAAGTAAAATATCTAACCATGCATATTACTCTGGTTTAATTGTCCCTGTGAAAAAAAAATTACCTCGTAATTTTAATTAAATCATTGTTACATTAAAATAATGTTGAAATGAAGGCTTTATGTGTTTGACAAGAAGAAATATACTCTTATTATGGGAAGATAAAGATTTATAAGAGTGCAAATCTCTCAGGCCCCTGAATGTCAAGTTAAGAATTACAGATACAAAGTCTCATCTATTGCAAGTGAAGATCAGATTCAATAACACCTGAGGAACCTGAACATGCATAGACATGGGACTCAACCAGATATATCCTAGGATCCTGAAGCTATTGCCTGATGTAGTTGCCAAGACCCTCTCCATGGTATCTGAATAGTCATGGCAGTCTGGGACTCCCAGTGTCTGGAAAAAGGGAAATATCCCATTCATTTTTAAAAAGGTTGAAATGGAGTGTCCCGGGAAGTACCAACAAGTCAGCCTCACCTCCACGGCAGGTAAGATCATAGAATAACCAGGTTGAAGGAGACCCACTGGATCATCGAATCCAACCATTCCTATCAAACACTAAACCATGCTCCTCAACACCTCATCCTCCCATACCTGAAACACCTCCAGGGAAGGTGACTCAACTACCTCCCTGAGCAGCCTGTTCCAGTGCCCAATGACCCTTTCTGTGAAAATTGTTTTCCTAATGTCCAGCCTAAACCTCCTCTGGCAGAGCTTGATGCCATTTCCTCTTGTCCTGTCCCCTGTCACATGAAACAAATTGTACTGGAAATTATGCCAAAACAATCAGAACACAGGGAAGTGACTGGAAACAGAAAATATGGCTTCACCAAGGGCAAATCATGTCTTATTATTCTAACAGCCTTTTATAATGGAGTGACTGCATCAGTGGACAAGGGTAGAGCTACAGATGTCACCTGTCTGGGCTTTTCTACGGTCTTTTGTACAGTCTCGTACAACATTCCTGCTACTAAATTGGAGAGACACAAGTAGATGTATGGACTGTTAAATGGATAAGGAATTAACTGGATGGCCACATCCAAAGTCTTACAGTCAATGACTCAATGTTCAAATGGAAAACGGTAGTGAGTGGTGTCCCTCAAGTGTCCATATTGGGACCACTCTATTTAATATCTTCATAAATGACACAAGGTTATTGAATGCACCCTCATCGGGTTTGTGGCTGACACCAAGCTAACTGGTGCTATATGCTTGAGGGAAGACATGCCATTTAGAGGGGTCCTGACAGCCTTGTGAACTTACATTGAATCAAAAAGGTCAGGTTCAAGAACTTGCACTGACGTCAAGGCTAACCCCTGGGATCAATACAGACTGAGGGATAAAGGGATTGAAAGCAGCCCCGCTCAGAAGGACTTGAAAATACTGGTGGCTGAAAAGCTGGACATTAGCCTACAGTGTGCACTTGCAGCACAAAAGGTCAACCGTATGGTGGGCTGCACCAATAGACATGTGGCTAGTGGGTTGAGAGAGGTGTTTCTCCACTACTCTGCTCTCATGAGACCTCACCTAGGCATTCAGTTCTGGAATCCTCTGCACAGGAAGGACATCGATCTCTTGGAGTAAGTCCACAGCAAAGCCACAGAGATGATCAGAGGGCTGGAGAACCACGTATATGAGGACAGGTTGAGAGAGTTGGACTTGTTTAGCTTAGAGAAGGGAAGGCTTTGGGGACAACTTATAGCTGCCTTCCAGTACTTAAAAGGGCCTGCAGGAAAGCTGGAGAGGGACTCTTTATGAAGGAATGCAGGGATAAGATGAGGGGTAACAGTTTTAAGCTGAAAGAGTGTAGATTTAGACTAGACATCAGGAAGTAATTTTTGCTGTGAGAGTAGTGAGGCAATGGGCAGGTGGCCCAGAGAAGTTGTGGATGCAGCATCCTTGGAAATGTTCACGGCCAAGCTGGATGTGGTTTTGAGCAACACGACCTGGTGAAAGTGTCCCTGCTCATGGCAAGGGGCTTAGAGCTGGGTAATCTTTAAGGTCCCTTCCAACTCAAACCATTCTATGATTCTATGATTCTAATCTGAAAGAGGGAAGATTTAGATTGGACTGAGTGACATTTGTTACAATGAGGATGTAGAGACACTGAAAAAAGTTGCCTACGGAATTTGTGGATACTCCATGACTGAAAGCACTGAAGATCATATCAGATAGAGCTTTGAGGAACCTGACTGAGTTAAAGATATCCCTGGCCATGGTAGGGAGGTTTCTCTATATGTTCTCTAAAGCTTCAATCCAACCCTAACCATTCTATAATTTTGTGATTCTGTGAAATGCTCAGGAGACATAAAGCAGGAGGCCATAGTAAGCAAGAATGCATGGGAGGGGACTAGGTAAGCTAAGTGGGTAGAAGTTATGGGCATGTGCTTGAAAAAACTTCTTTTCCTTTGTCTGGTGAATGCATTTACTTTTGAAGAACATAG
Organism: Coccyzus lansbergi; assembly: GCA_033558105.1. Taxonomy (NCBI): domain Eukaryota; kingdom Metazoa; phylum Chordata; class Aves; order Cuculiformes; family Coccyzidae; genus Coccyzus; species Coccyzus lansbergi. The sequence continues at coordinate 1,052,543 of JAUMJK010000056.1, read as the reverse complement.
TCCAGCACTTTTAGTCTGGAGTGTAGACTACTGTAGTCCTGTGAATTGTTTTTATGAAAAGTGGAACAAATAAATCTTGAACTGAAAAAGATGGAACAGGGTTCTTGAAATAACATTACATGTATATCAAAAGCTTGATGAGTTTTACTTTGATTTACATGTACTCTGTTTCCTTCCTCTCATCCCCATAGGAATAACAGCCAACCAGAGAAAATATTTCATTTTGTATTCCAAATATTTAGGGTTTTTTAAATACAGATCACATCTAGCTTGCATTTAGTTTATCCCTAGTGAAGTTGCGTACTCAAAGTGAGACCTTGATCTTGTTGCAGTCAGAGAGAATTTGACCACAAGTTTGAAATAATGCTGAGGCCTCATGTCTCCTCCTAGATAGCCAGTGCCTATCAGCATCACTGGTCCGTTGTTTTTAATTTACTGAGTCAGTTAAATTACTCTCATTCACAATATCTGAAGCTACTCATAGCAAGGAAAAATCTGGATTTATACCATGCTGACATGCAAAAGGAGTGTGTAATAAACCAGTATGCTGAAATAGAACAGTTGTGGAGGACTCCATTCACCTGTTACATGCACCTACCTGTGTGAGCAGGTCAAAAAGATGGGTGGTTATGAAGGCGTGAGTAGAGATCTCAGAGAGGCTACAGGGCTGTGAGGAAACGGTGAGACTTTTGGCTTGTTTCCTCTCTATATTTATGGCTCAGATTGTTGTTACAAATGGGATTTTATTTTCACCTGTTATTTGCCACAGAACCTTATGCCAACTTCATGTAATTTTGGTTCATATTATCAGGAGGGTCATCTCCACAGATGTGTTGCCATAATTTACTGTCACACAAAATAATTCCTAAAACATCTGAAATCTGAGTTGTAAACATATCTGTACTCACCTCTTTGAACTACTCTTTTGTTATCAATCGATTTTGAGAATAATCAATCTTTGTGTGACTAGACTGAAAAACATGTAATACCACTTATCAGTTCAGATCCTCACTGTAAATTATTGAATATCCCACAGGTAATAAATTAACATGTATTTTGTAGATGTCATGCCACTGAAATTTGACATACACATAATCTAAAGATTGAATTCTTTTCTTTGCAGGTTGCTATCACAAATTTCTTAAAATTTTATTCACTTCATGAGCAATCTGAGTTGAATAGCTGGAAAGTACTCATGTTATGCTATACAGTATTCTCTGGAAATCCAGTTGGGTATGAGGAAATTACCTCAGTGCAACAGGAAGCTGCAGTGCAGATCAGAACACAATTTCAATTTTTTTCCTTTACTTTGTTGTTTTTGTTTTTCTTTTGTGGAAAAAGTAAAGTTATTTAAATTTAATCATTATTTAAAGTCATTATCCCACCCCCAACATTTCAGTTTAATTTCATTCACAAATCCCTTTAATGTCATTCACAGATCCCTAGTATCCAAAAAGTCAGACTCACTGTTTGCATCTTTAAATTTATTCTTAGTAGAGCATTATTTTTAGTATTTTTTCACAATCTTCAACAGTTTCTCCTGTCAATTTGAAAACAAGTTTTTCTGTGAGTCATTGTAATAAATTATTTCATCAAAGTTCTCTGTAAAAAATTAAAGATAGTATTAGTTCCTTAACTAAAGTTGCTATAATTATACAATATTTAATATATTATTACAATTTACAGCTTTTTTTTTCCTTTTTTTTTTTTTTTTCTGACAGGACCACATAGCCCTCTTCAATGCTAAGAATCATAGGACATTCCATGTAGTTAAAAAACACTGATGCCAGTTTAGCCCATTTCAAATAAAATCCAGTCCTTAACTCCGAAGAAAAAAAAACAAACCAAAAAAAAAGAAGGAAAAGAAATAGGAAACAAGATTAAACACAGTCAATTAAATTTGTTTTTAACATGAGCTTTCTGTTCATACAATTTGGGAATAACAGAAGAGTTGAATCATTTAAACTGCAAATCTGTTAACATAAGCATGTAATTTGTAGCTGCATAGTTTAATACGAATCTTCAAAAGGCCAACTTTTAACAAAACAAAGGAAAACAAAGAAATGAATCCAAGCAGCTTCTGAAGAACTATATAAATAAATTGTCATTAAGGGTTAATAATAAAAAATGTAATTATCAGAATTCTTTAATTTTCACTTGTAAGAGTGAAAATGTTGTCACTTTTTTTTCAATATTTCTTCTTGTCTTTATAACCCTGTGTAAGTTTTTGCATATTCAAACCCTGAATGAAACTTGTTAGTTTTCAGAAACAGAAAGGTCTATCAAATCAAAGCTTTAAGCTTTGGCTCAACAGGACTTTTGCATAGAGCTGCAGCTAATTATTTGATCAACCACCTGGATGAACCTTTGGAACATTTCAATCTGTCAACTATTCATATGTTTATTTATCTCATCCATGTAACATTTTCTGTGCTCAAACGGATCGTGGGCTTTCCAAATCCTCCTTTAAGTCGGTGGAAGGACTTGCACTGAAACTAGCAGGTTCTGATCCACAGCATTAATCCTAGTTCCTTCTAAATGAAAAATATGAGTCCCATTGAATTCAGTGGACCTGTGAGCTAGTCATGGATAGGAAAGTGATAGGAGAACATCTCTTAGTGAATCAAAAAATAAATCTCTTTTTTCTGCACATGTAGCAAATATAAAGTAGACAAGCTTTACATCTTATCAAATGCATTTAATTTTTCAGAGGGCTACTAAGGCAAAAATATGTCCTAAGTTAGACCAGTGACTCTGTCAGAGAAAGGGAAAGATGGAGGGAATAAAGGAATGGGAGAAAGAAAACACATTTTTTTTTCCTTTTGTCTTTTTTTACTGGTCTTCTCCAAAATCTGTAAAAAATACTGACAATTTTTCCCATTAGTCACAGGTCTGGCATCTTCCAACAGATGTAGCTGCTCTGCTTTCTTTTCAGAGTTTTCCTGGAAAGCTGTTTAGTGGCTGACAATACCACTACCACGTAGGATCCTGGTCCTATAAAGCGCTATGTGTTCTTCACCATGAAATGAAGTAGCTAGAACTGAGCACACCTGGTTGAAATCCTATATCCCCTGTGCAAATCATAATAAATATTGTCAAAATTAGATAATGTTATCAGGTTATTGAATGCTTAGTACATAATCTGTCAACACTCCTCAGAGGAGGAGAAAAACAATTCTATTCCACATGTGTGCAGTAACCAGACCTTGCATATTTCACTAGGCCAATAAATAGCTCATTAATTCGTGTCCAGTGGAGAAACACTAGAAAAGAAACACAAAAATACTTCTTTTTCTTTCTCATTCTGTAAAGAGTAGCATGCTGATCGAAGTGAGGACTGATGTGTATTCACAGGATGTCAGTTACTACATTCTAACTGTTATAGGCTTATCACTTCATCTTGATCAGTATTTCATGGGAAAAAGCTGGTGCAGGAACCTAAGTCTAGTACATAATTTCAGAAATGTGGAACCTGGGTCGAGATAGGTACTTCCTGCATGCTCAAAGAACAACTCTGAGAGTGAAGGGCTAAAATAAGACTATTAGTGGCTTAGGAGACACCTTCCTCAGTGGATTAGCTTTCTCTATCACCAACTCCTATAGTGTATTACACTTCATCCAACTTAATGCAGTTCATCACTTATATAATTCATCACTTAGAAGATAAATAAAAGTTTGATGCTGCAATGTTCAGCATTGTCCTAACTAAAAATACATTCAAATAAATCTCTCAGTGGTTTATGAAGGCATTATTTCTCTTTGTTGCCTGCTTTACCCATCTGACAGAAAGCACTCAGTTTCTTACTTAAATTGCCTGCATGGAAGGGTATGTGTGCCTGTGTATAGATGTCCCACTTGGCAACCTTGACTTCACCTGAATGCTTCTCATTTTGCACTGGAATGGGACATAACATCTTCTCTTCTGCTTATCATATTTTGAGAAAATAAATCCCAGTAAAATCATACAGAGGGACAGTTGGGAGGGGCAATGTCTGAACACTCGCAGAGAGATTTGACAGCCATTAGTTGTCAAACCTCTTATCCCTTCTGCTGAGGTAGTCCTCAGTATGAATGTAACAACAGGGCTTGAGAAAATATACAGCTGGTAAAATCTTCACCCTTACTCAGAGAGCCATTCACAAAGCCTGCCTGTAATTTTAATGCTACCTTAGTTGTTTGGGGAGTTAGGTACACATATTTAATTTTGACTACACTAGTGGTTCCTCTGGCCTTTGTAATGGGGTCTGACTGAAACTGAAGGTGTGGGCAAGGCAAGCATAGTCCCATCTGAAGAGGTAACTGAGTTACTGTGTATGACCAAGAGACAAATATGGCTTTAGGAGAATGAGAGAGTCTAGAGACTGGACTGAAGTGCTGAAGAGTAGCAGTTTCAATGAAATCTTTCCCTCAGGACCCACAACTAAGACTTTGTGTGCTACTGTCACCTACTGCAGCCCCTGGGATAGGATCTGTGCTGGGAACTTTCTGCCAAAGCCAAGGATTTAAATCAAAAGTTCAGAAGAATAATAATTAGGCTAATAGGAGACAGGATGGTTGAATGAGTAACCAAATACGCCCCTACATCTTTTTTTTTTTTTAATTTCCTATTACAAAATATATTTCTGTTGTTGAAATTCTACCTGGGAATTTGTACTCCACAGTAAATACAGTAATTTTGCCCTATTTATTTTATCGGTCTTACTCTTTGGCATTTTTACTTTACAGTACATGTGTTTGTAATAACTGTGGAGAATGTGTATCTGTGTCTCTCTCTATTAAAATAGAACTATTTCCATGTAAATCTACACTTACATAGGTATCTTTTTTTGTTTGCATTTATCTCTGTTATATATTGAAAGAGTGTAACTTGTTTTTCGGATGGGTTTTTCCAATTTGACCCAGCTCTAATTTTTTTAAGTTTCCTCCCTGACATTAGTTCTCTCTCCCCTTCCCCCCCTCCAGGGATAATCAAGCTTTTTAACATTTGATAATATAATGGAAAATACTGGAAAACCTAGAAGTGTTTAGAAAACTTGATTGTTCAGAGTTGTTGAAAAATTTGTTAACTAATTAAATCCTTTGATTTTGACAGTACATGCTCCCCTGCTGATGCACTATGCCCACGAGCAATTCCTGAGTAAAGACTATGGGACAACAAATAAGACCTGTACGTTACAGTGAATTTTTTCTGGGTGAGAGCCTGTCCCTGTGTGAAGGCCCAATGAAGTCAGCATGACTGAGCCCAGGTCAAAGCCTGCCCACACAAGGCTCACTACAGGGCTGTGGCACTGATGAGATACAGAGTGAAAGCTACATTAAGGACAAGGCACCTTCACAGACCCCTTGTTTAGATGACTGTTTGCATGTATCTCAAAATTACCTAACCCAAATTTGTTTCACTTTCCATAAAGCTACCTCTTCTCTGCAGCTAAGTCTCATTTGTGCTTTGGATAGTCCCTTAAATCAGGTTTCACTGTGGAAATTTACGTGCATGTACATAATCTGTCTTCAGCTCCCACACTAAGCAGGTATATTTTGTGTAGAGGCAATGCTTGCAAAAAGGATATACAGTTTGGCAAAGACAGCAGAAGACAATGCTCTTTTCTCTCATTTTTTGATAGAAGGGTGTAGCTATATAAGCTGAGAGACCCATCAGATACCAAATGAAACCTGCTGTCTCTGTTGTTTGAAATGCAGCTCTCACTCTTATTCCTTTAATCACTTAGAATAACATTATTTTTAACCCCAAGAAAGAATATCTTGAAAGCCTATGTTTGGTTTGTATCTATTGTTTCACAGATTCTTTGGCAGCTGATGGCTTGGTTTCATCATTCGTAGAACTGAAACTTCATTGTAATGTTTTGTTGGGCTTTGTCTTTAAATTGTGACGTGTAGAAAGATAGCTTTCACCTGCTTTTTTCAAAAAAAAAAAAAAAGGAGATACTGTCTCTTTAATGAAACAAAAGTGTCAATATAATGTATTACCAAATGCAAATGCAGTAAGGAATAACATAGCTCTGGTTATGTTATATGACATTTGGCTTAGCAGTTTTAACATATTGCACAAAATCTGGATTTTCCCTATTGCAGAAAAGACGATAAAAGACATGGGAAATTTCTCTCTTTTATGTGATCATAAAATAAATATTATTCTATTTTTTCTTTTTCTTCTCATCAGTCATTTCCAGAAATATTTTAGTATTACTTCTTTGTTAAGCCAGCTGTTTATCATGTATGTATTAGGCATACAGTACAAGGAGAAATGGAACAAGATGGCAGTAATAGCAGTGGCAAGATGCAAATTTATTCTGGCAAAAAAGTAATATGTGCACAATATCAAGCATGCTTAAATTTGTGCCAGGAAACTATTACGAATGAGGAATGGATGAAATGGAATTTTTGCATCATACATGATTACGTGTTGCTTAACTTCACAGAATAGTCTTTGTCTACTCCTGATGACCCAGGTGCCAACAGGAGAAGCTGCACACCACACTGCTGGAGTGAAAATGTCAACAGATACCTCAGCAGTAGTCACCTCTACAACATGACTCTTTGTTTCAAAAATTAAAGAAACTGACGTCAAAAAGATGACAGAGAAAATTCACAGACCATTGAACTGCAGGCACTGACTCCAGGTGGGAGGAGAGAGAGGAATTTGTTACAACTCGTACTTACGTAATGATTGAAAGCCTGTAATTGTTTTCTACTTCATTTTTGCTCAAGTTTAATTTGGCTACTTTGTGCATATGATGATGTTGTCACTGTTTTTTCTCATGTCTCTCTTATATTGTGTGACAGGTGACTGAGTGTAGCCAAGCACTAGGGAAGTAATATTTTTCATTGACACCACTTGAAAACAATTTTATAGAAAAATAAAGGATGAAGGATGAAGAAGAGCAGAGAGAAGAAAGAAAAAACCTTAAAGATAGCTCTCTACATTAATTCACCATGCGGCAAAACTGAAATAATAACTCTTCTTCATGTGCCAATTCAATTCAGATGAACCAGACTTGCTACTGTGTTGGTACAGTGTAAAAATAGATGACAGTGAGTAATGATGTGAACAAAAAACTATGAGGAACATCACAGAAATGGAGTTTGGATGGCCTTTGCACAGCAGAGGTAGATAAAGGTTATAACAAACTGTTTACTGACCATGCACACTTACTAGAATTAAGAGGTCAGTTGAACAAGAGCTCACCTAGTAAGAGCTTTCTCAGTAGCGTGACTCATCAGCTGTTGTACAGTACCAGAGCACTGCCCAGTTACTGCTCCATCACTTTTCAGTAATATCTCTGTCCTTTCAAAAGTCTACATTCTACCATTAGTTAAGGCTTTTTCATTTGCATTTCTACATTTTCCCCCAATTTTTGCATCAATTCAATAAAATTAATACATATGTCTCTAAAATAAAATAAAATAAATAAAAATACTTTGTTTTATTGAACAAAATATAGCACGTGCAAGGAAGGGAAGGGAAGAATTATAGAAACAAACCACTACTGAAGAATTTTGCATTAGCTGGTGCTTTTTCTTGTTGTCATATTTGCACAGATCATTTTAGGCTCCTTGGTTCAGGTCATTGTAAAACACTATCAAAACATATACTCCTGCAAAACATTTGAGCTTTCACATCTTAACATGTGCATCTTGAACCACTTAAGTAGTATGGTTATCTTCTTTTTGTTTTTCTTCAGAATTTAGTAGACCATGAAGTGTATAAGAAAACGCATAATGCACCAGTGATTAAATGTTCTTACAACATTAATATTTATCAAGGGTTATTTCATAGCTAAAAAGTAAGTAAATTTATTTTATTTCCTAGGAGAACATTTCCTATAGTTTTCCTTCATCTCCCAGCTACACAGCAAACATCTCTAAAGTGCACTTTCCAAGTGTAGTTAGAGAATAGGAAGGAATGTAAAGTTTTTAAAAACAGCCCTTATTAACTTTTCCTTCCATTAATTCTACTGTAAACTCTAAAAAGCCTTTTTAAAAAGCAAATTCTCATACACTCAGCAGGTGAAATGTTCCCACAAAAATAAAAGTAAACAAATTAAAAACCACCCCAAACAATGAAAAATCAGCAATCAAATTACAATCTTTTCTCTTGACTCCTCATATCCTAGTATATCTTCACTGTTTTTATTGCACATTTATGAAAATGGTTGTCCTATATATTTAAAATAAAATAGTTTCTTTATCTGTGCTAACACATTCTTGTGCACCCTTAATAACTAGAGTAACTTTCAACAACATGTAGATATTAGAAAAACAATGGAATCAAAACCAAAAAGATACTTTGTATTATAGATGCACAAAGGTTTCTAGTGTAATTTTGAGACAAAGACTTGGATTTTGGAAGCTCTTTGCTCCCAGTCCTTATGGAAAGCTGCTGGTTATGTGACAGCAGGAGAACTCAAAACGTAATTCACAATGAATGCCAATCCTTCACCTTCAGTATGAAGGCTTCCCAACTACTCAACATGCTGAGCATAACTGGTTTTACATATGATATCTAAAAAAAGGCTGCTCCTGTTCAACTGACCAGTGAGAAAGGACTGGACTTCTTCAAAACAGGTATTGGAGCAACAGTTTGTTATATATTTCTTTTCATTTTTTAACTGTCCGATCCCACCTTATAAGGAGAGCACTTGTTTGTTCAGCTAAAAGGAACTCCCTTCATGCACCTTTGGGGTTTGCTCAGTCAACTGGTTTGTGCAACAGTGGCAGAGGCACACGGGAACTGTGTACCCATTCATTGTGATTACACAGACAGAAGCAAATGTACATTATCTGAAATGGGAGGTGGGAGGGGAAAGGAGATGAATGGATCCCATGGATAAGAGGACAGTTAGGTTTGCTTGGGGGTTTTGTGGTTGCTTTTTTCCCAGTTTTTTATTAAATTTTGTTTTGTTGTTCTTTTTGCAGGTGTTTTTTTTGTGGGTTTTTTGTTATTTTTGTGGTTTTTTGTTGTTTTTTTTTTTTTCGTTTTTCTTCTATGTCATGGAATCATAGCAGTCATTCCTCTAATAGAAACTGACAGGACATAAAAGACAGAACTATCAGATGAACACACACAATGACTAGAAATATATCGACAGAGAAAAGACTTAATTTAGCTTTGAGAAACTGTCCCAAAAATAAAATCCTGTATTAACAAGTGCAAAAAACAAACAAAAAAAGAAACTCCAAACATTAAAACACAGTGTATAAAATGGTGTGAGAAATTTAAGTCACCATACAGCCTTTTAGTCAATAAAAAGCCGTGTTCATGTGTCCTTGTTGTTTGGGTAGTGGCCCATTCATTTTTATTTTACCCAAAAGGTCATTCAAGAAGAGATCTGAGGGTAAAACTCTCAGTCCTTGCTATTTCTGACTGTGGTAATTTGGGCCTGATGTGTTTCTGTCATATAAGATGAATCCTTTTGTTTTATTCCTCATTGGTTGAATTATCTTCCAAAGTTGTTATGCCTCCAAAGCCCAGTCCTGTTGAGTTCTGTGCTGCTGAGACTGTAAGTACTGTATGTAAGAGAATTAATACAAGAACACACAGTTTAAGTCTGCTGTTACACAGTCTTGATGCTGATGAAACTGTGAGAGATGTCCTGTGACACATTGTTGAGCCACTTGTTTTTATAGTCCCTTTGGATTGATGATCTGATAATAGTCCCCATCTGACATCACAGCATTCTGGTTCTGCATTGGTTGGATAGTTTTCATAGAGCCCTGTAAAGTAAATACAAGGAAAAACAAACGTCAGGCAGGAAGACTGGCAAAAGTTGGTAGGTCAAAGGAACAGCTGACAGCTTAACCTAAGCTATCAAATCCACATTGTTGGGGTAGTCTGAGGCCCTCAAAACACTTGTATTTTGTATAATTGGAGTCATTGAAGGGATAAATGCATTTAACAAGAAGCAACGTCAAATATCATTCAACAGAAGTACGACATTGAGCATGGTTGTGTAAAGAAATGTTGTTAAAAAGTAATTACTGATAGAATGATAAGGATAATTGAATTCTTTTTATGAATTAACAACTAGAAATGAAGTAACAATTAATAAAACTGCACATTTCTGCAAAATTTGAGTCACCTTCCCTGGAGGTGTTTAAGGGACAGGTGGATGAGGTGCTGAGGGACATGGTTTAGTGTTTGATAGGAATGGTTGGGCTCAATGATTCAGTGGGTCTTTTCCAACCTGGCGATTCTATGATTCTATGAAATGCTTCCTTAGACTGCAAGTGCATACCAATAATATCACCATCTATGAAAAGACAGGCATTAAATAACAAATAATTTGTATATTAACAATATTGATGATATTGACTGTCAAACCAACACAGATCCAACATCTTCACAGTAGTATCCTCCAAACAGAGCTGTTCAGAGTTGACTTCTTTACCCTACCTCAGATGGGTTCTTCTGGTTGGGATGTTCTCTTTGGCACATCCCAGAGGTAAAAACTCTCTTTCAGTGCCATGTGATAATTGTATTCCTGATGATACATATCTAGGCTATTTCTGCCTTTAAAACTTTACCAAGTTAGTTTGTCTGGTCTAATAATGATTTTTTTTTAATAGATGAATTTTGCCTTTTCCAAAAACCAGAAATGCCTTTTTGGAAATTGTCAGTATCGTCTACACTGGTATACAGGAGATTAACATAACATGTTCTGCTTACTTTTCACATATCTTCCTTACCAATAAAATAAAATAATCTAATTTAGCCTGTTTAACTAATGGTCAAATGCAAGTATGTCCAATAACTGACAAACTGCTCTTCTCCATTTGAAGTGATCTTGGAATAATTTTGCAGTAAATAATTACTCTTTGGTAGTGTGAGGTTTTACTAGAAAAAAACCTATCTGTTGAAATAGTAGGATAAAGATTTTCAAATCAACTATATTATTCCTATAATTTGCAAATTAACTTTGTTCCTTGGAACAAGAATTAAGTTTTGTTTAAAGTATTACAGTAATGATATTACTTTCAAAAAGCAATGCTTGCAAGTACGGACATAATATCTATAGGTTCAGGCAATAGACTGCCTGTGTTTTGTGAAAAACCAATACAGAAAAGCATCACACTTTAAAATGAGATAAAACTGAACTCTTTCATTCTGACTTCCATAATATTGATTTGCAGCTAAATAGAAATGCATTAAGTATGCTCAGCACCTTAAAATTCAGATTAAACCTAGACTGGCACTCCTTTGCATAGCTATCATAACAATCTAACATGTTACATATGAGTCTAAGTAAAGTCAAATCTATTTTTCGATTCAAACAGGTTTTTAAAGATACATGAATGAGAAGAGCTTGTTTGATTTTCTGGATTTACTCTGCAGGAAATCAGGCAATTTTTGCACAAATACAGGCAGACACTTAAGGTAGTGTACTAATGCTTCAAAATGATTTAGTGTCTCTCCATGTTTTTAAGAAATTCTGCTGCATTTTGGAACTCATGGACAGTGGTTACAGTAAGTATAATAAAGCAATATTATTGCAAGTATAATAAAGCAATATTATTGCTTACATGGTATTATCTGACACTCATTTTTTGGTGTTTGTATACTTAAGTGTGTTTAATGATAAGGTACAGGAAGTGCCTCCCAAAGCAGGTAATTACATGATCTGTTCTGTGACTGCAGTAGCTCAGACTTTTAGTGGTAATAGAAGAGACACAGAGTACGGTTAATGTTTTCATTCCATTGAAGCTTTTGCTATTCAAACTGTATTTCCTGCTTTTCTAGTTATAGGAAAATCCAGACTTCCTTTGGAATCAAAATCTATGTGTACAAGTTGGCAATCAAAAGATATTTAAATAGTTCATTTGAGCTTACTGAATTATAAATAAATTGAAAGTGTCTCCACATTGAAAGCTGTATTGAACTTGTTCCTTAATGCAAAATTCTATTTCCTTTTTATTTCAATTCAACAATCAAATTTAGGTTTTGAATTTAGAGAAACTTATTTAGTAATAAGTTAACTACAGAGCCACTATTCATGGCAGTTGCAGGATATTTAGATAAATTCAGCCAGAGAAATTACTTTGCATTGAAGTAATTAAACTTCACAATCCTGTGTCACTACACACTTACTTGTAGCCATGAATATCAGCTTTGGTGCTTAGAATCTAATCAGTCTACTCAGTCAGATGCTGCATACCCACGACTTACAAGAAACCCTGGAAGGCTGGCTACATCAACCTTGAAAAACTAAAGAGAAAAATATCTATTTTGGTCTTTTAGGAAAATATTTGATATAGTCTGTGAATAGAAAAAAAAAATCCAAAACCCGAAAAAAAATCTATATCACAAGGCTTCTCTCTTCTTTTTCTGTCTTTACAGGTCAGTTTGTAGACATCATTCCCCTGTATTAATTTGATGTTCAGTAATTATATTTCTGAGGCTAACTTACCAGTTCTTACTGGCTTGAAACTTACTTTGCTTTTCACTTTTTACTTAAAATCCTCAGCTCTGGTTCACCATTTCCAAAGTTTTCCAGGCACTCACCAATAGTTCACCAGAAGACATCTTAGTTCATATAGTGGTACTTGGACCTTGATCTTAATGAAGGATCCAGACTTTGCCAGGATACTCTTTGGCATCAAACCATTCTCCAAAAAGATACACTATCGCTAATGAAAGACATGTAAAATATACCTCTTTGATTTGTAACTGGGTATTTTTTTCACCCACAGATAATATTTTGATGATCAGCACAGCAGTTATATCTGTCGGGATTGTGTGTTGCTAATACTGATGAAAGAATTAAGACTACTCATTTGACTAAGATTATGTTAATTGAGACATGACTGTAGATAAATCCTGTGTATCCTGCTCAGCTGAATCATACTGAAAGAAAAAGGAGTGACAGCATGAGCATTGAATTTACTTGGTACAGAAACAGCTTTTGGGAAAAAAAGCAAAATGCACATGTGTACAAGCACTAAAATCACCAAGACTGTCTATGGATGCATGGTCTTCCAATCAGTCAGATCATCAGCTAACTCAGAGAATACTATGGTTTCTGTTTGAGCACTTGCATTTCTTTTGCACATGGACCAGCACGAAAAAGAGGTAGTTGTATTTCCACATCTTACCCCCAAAACTGTCAGGCTATGTCATGCCCATAGCTCTATCTGTACCTCTAGCAGTTGGTCTGACTTGTCCCACTTCTTGGTTTCTTTGCTACAGAAAGCTATAGAGCCATAGTATTCCACATTTTCCAGTCACTATCAAAGGAAGCTGGTCTGGTTGACATATCTGTTGTTGCTGTTGGATAAGTACTTTGGAAGGTCACAGAAATCAAACAGAGGTAAATTATGTTTTTTTTTCAGAATGTTCTTTCTGTATGACTCTAAACTGTGGTCCTTTTTAACACAGGTTTCTAGTTATGTTGAGAGGCACACCAAGCTTCTTGCACTTGAAGCAAAGACTATGAACTAGAAGAAGAAACCAGAGAAGTGAATATATACACCAGAAGTTTCAAATGCTCCATTTTATTGTGAAGCCCAAAATAAATAAAATCTGTCAAGAATGATCCATCCAGCAGTGACATCATTGTGCCAGGGAATGCCAACTATCTGCATGGCATTTCTCGTTCTGAGGAATTATTTTTGAGTTTTAAATATTATCATTTTACAACCACAGAAGGCAAGAGAACACATTAAACATTATATGACTAGATTTCACTGCTTGCTTACATGTGATCTGGAAGTCAGTTCTCTTTGATCTTATCCAGATGGTCCTCTCAGTTTCTAAGTTGCTGTGTCTGTGACACATCATGATGCTTCTGTTTAGAGATGCATTTTATACTCTTCATATTTTAAAAAGTAATAAAATTAAGGATAGAAGAAGGCTTAAAGATAAAGAAATTATTCTTTAGTCAAACAGATTAGCCTTAAACTGGTGAATAAGGCTCTTTCTTACACTTTTTTTGAAAAGATTGATTTCCATTTCAGACTCCATTTCAATTGTTGGTTTAAATATGGATTGCTGTGTTTTAATTTTGTTTTCATCACTAGTGCTGACTGTTTCATAGAATCATAGTATGGTTTGGGTTGGAAGGTACCTTAAAGATAATCCACCACCTCTGCCATGGACAGAGACACCTCTCACTAGATTGGGCTGCTCAAGGCCCCATCCGGTCTGGCCTTGAACACTTCCAGGGATGGGGCATCCACAACTACCCTGTTCCAGTGTCTCACCATCCTCATCATGAAGAATTGCTTCCCAATGTCTATTCTAAATCTTCCTCCTTTCAATTTAAACCCATTCCCCTTCTTCCTATCACTACATGCCCTTGTAAAAAGTTCCTCCCCGGGTTTCTTACAAGCTCCCCTCATATACTGAAAGGCCATAAGGTCTCCCTGCAGCCTTCTCTTCTCCAGACTGAACAACTCCAACTCTCTCAGTCTGTTCCCATAGCAGAGGTGCTCCATCTCCCCTGACCATCTTCATGACCCTTCTCTGGACTCATTCCAATTGCGTTGGGGATTCCAGAACTGGACACAATATTCCAGGTGTGGTCTCACAAAAGTGCAGTGGAGGGTCAGAATCACCTCCCTCAACCCGCTGGCAACGCTTTTTTTGATACAGCCCAGAATACGATTGGCCTTCAGGGTTGCAAGTGTGCATTGCTGGCTCATGTCAAGCTTATCAATCACCCCCAAGTCTTTTTCTGCAGGCCTGGTCCCAATCACATTGTCTCCTATCTTCTATTGAAACCATGGATTGCCATCACCCAGGACCTTGCACTTGGTCTTGTTGAACCTCATGAGGTTCACACAGACTCATTTCTCCAGCTTGTCCAGGTTCCTCTAGATGACATTTCATCCTTCTGTGATGACTGCACCACTCAGCTTGGTGTCACCTGCAAATTTGCTGAAGGTGCACTTGATCTCACTGTCCACATCATTAATGAAGATACTAAATAGCACTGGTCCCAATACAGACCCTTGAGAGACATCACTTGTCATGGATCTCTATCTGGATATCACACCATTGACCATTACTCTCTGAATGTGACCCTCCAACTAATTCCTTGTCCACCGAATAGTCCACCCATCAAATCAATATCTCTCCAATTTAGAAAAAAAGGATGTTGTGTCAAAGACTTCATAGAAGTCCAGATAGATTACATCCATTGCTTTCCCAAATTTCCCTTGGATGATTTTCCTGTGTGTATGCATCTACATTTGAGGTAAATTCATTATTTCTTCACCATGCATGGATTTGTTTTTTTCCTCTAAAATATGTACAGGACCTGTAAAACTGCCTGAGCTGCTGAAAGTCAGAAAAATAAACAAATAGGTGATTCTCAAGGCTATGCAATGAAACTTTTTAGCTTTGTTGTGTTGACATACATGGCAAAGGTGAGATAACTTGCTTCTAGCAAACATTTGGCTTTCCCCACTCCTCCTTTAGTTTTGCTTCTATTATGCAAAATTTTTGCTCAAAATAATTTACTACTTTGATATGATAGGAAAGGTTCATACATATCTAAGTATTATGTTGCCATGGAAAGTTCAGGGATATCAACAGGTTAATTGCCTGGGTTGTTTGTACAGGAGATGAATGTTTGCAGCTAACAAACTTGTTCTAGCATGAGACCTTATTCGTGAGAAAGTCCCAATATTCAGCACTAGAAAAACACTTGGTCTCAAAAGATGAGCTATTTACTTGACAGTTTGTACTACAAAACCATGTAGATTTTTTTCTTGTAAGCAGATCCATAGCTGATAATGATTCAAACCATGCTTGTCAGACGTAAATGGGATTTGTCCTGCTCTCTGTGTTAGCTTAATATTTTGATATTTTAGAACCTACTAAGAGATGGAGGCAGGAGGAAAATGACACATTAATAAGAGTTACTTTTACAGGAAGAATTTGAATCAAATATATGTATATTAGAGTTTGCCAAGAACAACATAAAGTGACTTGAATTTAGAGATATTCTCTTCTGGAATTGTTCTGCAAAGAAAAGATAAAATGTGATGCCCCCTATATATCACATTTTCTCAAGGAAATTGCTTTTCAAATCACATTGAAATCAGGGCATCTGTTTTGATACAGACATATTATAGCTAACCCTGCTGGTGAAGCCTAAAACCATGTCTGCCCCTTGAGAAGATGCTGCAGTTGAAAGAACTGTTCCAAATACCTTCAGAGAGCTTTGTTAACCAACAAACCCTTTTTAAAGACTGGTGAAAACTCTGCAATAATTCTCACTACATCCTTAGGAACTTAGTGTGTGCTATGAGGCATGACTGACAGTTTCTGGTGAATACTCTTCTTTACTCTAAGGGAGGGAGTTTCTGGGTAAGTGTTACTTTGTATGGATCGTAAGCATATGTTAGTGGTATTTGCCAAAAATTGATGTAAAGGAGAATATACACATCATGCATTCCAAGCAATGGAGGTGTTACTTGGAACACATGAAATTAGCAACCTAAATTAATATGAACCAAACGGAAAGCTATAAGTGATTCAAAGTACCCAAGTCACCTGTCCTCTCACCTCTAATCCCCCCTTACTTTCTCCTTCAGCACTGAAAAGTACTGAAAAGAAGTCTGTTCTGCATGAGAGAGCAGACAAATTTGATTCTCTTCTTGGTGGCAGTAGATTGTTTCTGATTGTATTGCTTTTAGAGAGTGCCATGTTGGTTTTGGAGGAAGCTAATGTAATACATCTCTGTCTTATTGCTGCTCACTGCATTTTTTAGCTTTCCTTCACAGGGGAACACAAGAGCTCCTTTAGATTCCATGACATCTATTGTACAATATATCCTTCCTGATATTTGTGGTGAGATGATGGCCCTCTTAAGCCACAAGGCACAAAGAGACTGTAAGTCTTGGTCAATACAAAGAAAGCCTTTATCAACACAGGTAGCCCTAATTCCGCATTTTAAAGTGATCGAGACATGGCACACAGGCAGCAGTTCTGGGAATGTTCTCTCAGCAGCCTGAATAGGTTATGTCTGCATTAACAAGGAGGATTCTGTTAGACCAAGAGTGCATTACTGGTTAGGATATGCTAGATATGGTCCTGTAGCACATCTTCTCCCTTAGTTAGTCCAAAGGAACCCAGTTTGTATTCTCCAAGAACCCTCCTCAATGTAAATCAAACAGCAAGGAGTATGAACAGGTATCCATCAAAATTACACTCCAGAACAAGATTGCTAATGAGCATGCAACTGTTGTGTTAGTGTTAATAGCATATAATGGTTGCTTGGGGAAGGTACACATGTACGGAGGAGAAGTAATCTCTTTTTCACTTTCTTTGGATATCTCTGCTGCTCATTTGGTGAAAACACAGCACTCATGTTTCTGGGTTTAGTAAACTGAAAACCTGAATGGATACTTTTGGCTGTGAAGAAAGCATTAATAGATTCTGCATTCTTTCTCTGTCTCCGCTGGGAGGTGGCAGCAAGCCAAATAGAAGCAGTTCATGGGCTGGACCAGTCCCCAGGTCAGCTACTGGACTGCGTTACTTTGGAAGGCATTGGAAAAGCAAGAATTGTGAAGTATTATCAGTCTCTCCCCAGAGCTCTGCACATAGTCATACATCTTTCATCTCTCTTCACACTGAAATAACGTATGGAAGAAATCTTTCACATCTTCCATTCAGACTGGGGGAAAAATGGAAAAGATGAATACATCCATGAACGAGAAC
The DNA here is from genome assembly GCA_033558105.1 of Coccyzus lansbergi. Taxonomy (NCBI): domain Eukaryota; kingdom Metazoa; phylum Chordata; class Aves; order Cuculiformes; family Coccyzidae; genus Coccyzus; species Coccyzus lansbergi. The sequence continues at coordinate 1,034,863 of JAUMJK010000056.1, read as the reverse complement.
AGTCCCACTGGTATGCATGCTGTTTTCACAAGTCACAAGTAAAAATCTTGACCTGGAATTTTGCATGAGACTCCTTCATCCTACGCCTCTGAGATGGACTGTGGCGATGAGGAGATTGAGTGCCTGTGGGTTAAGATCAAGGGAGTCCATAACAAGGGAGACTTTGTGGTGGGAGTCTGTTACAGGCCACCCAGCCAAGGAGAAGCAGCTGATGAGCTCTTCTACAAACAGCTGGGGTCAATCTCCAAGTCAGTGCCTCTTGTCCTTGTGGGAGACTTCAATCTCCCTGATATCTGCTGGAAGTACAACACAGCAGAAAGGAAGCAGTCTAGGAGGTTCCTGGAGTGCGTGGAAGACAACTTCCTTGCACAGCTGGTTAATGAACCTACGAGGGAAGGTGCCCTCCTGGACTTGCTGTTTGTCAACAGAGAGGGGCTTGTGGGGGATGTGATAGTAGGGGGTCGCCTAGGTCTTAGTGATCATGAGATGATAGGGTTTTCTGTCCTAGGTGAAGCGAAGAGGGTGCTAAGCAGGACGGTAGCACTAAATTTTCAGAGGGCAGACTTTGAACTGTTTAGAAGGCTGGTTGGCAAAGTCTCCTGGGAGACAGCACTTGAGGACAAGGGAGCCCAAGAGGGCTGGGAGTTCTTCAAAAAGGAGATCCTGGCAGCTCAGGAGAAAGCCATCCCCGTGTTCTGGAAAAAAGGCCGGCAGGGGAAAAAACCAGCTTGGTTAAGTAGGGAAATCTTGAGTGAAATTAGAAAAAAAAGGAAGATTTATAGGCTCTGGAAGGGGGGACAGGCCTCTTGGAGGGACTACAGGAGGGAAGCGAGGCTATGTAGGGAAAAAATCAGGGGGGCTAAGGCTGAGCTAGAGATCAGATTAGCTAAGTCTGCAAAAGACAATAAAAAATCTTTTTATAAGTATATTAACAGTAAAAGGAGGACAAGGGAGACCATACAGTCCCTTTTGGACTCAGAGGGGACAGCAGTGACAGGGGACGAGGAGAAGGCTGAGGTACTTAATGCCTTCTTTGCCTCAGTCTTTAATTGTAAAGAAAGCTGTTCCCTCTGTGTAGATACCCTGGAAACAGAGGAGCAATATGAGGCTCCCATAGTCCAAGAGGAGGTGGTCAGAGCCCTGCTTGGCCAGCTGGACACCCACAAGTCCATGGGGCCTGATGGGATACATCCTAGGGTTTTGAGGGAGCTGGTGGATGTATTGGCCAAACCCCTTTCCATCATCTTCCAGCAGTCCTGGAAGACTGAGGAGGTACCTCTGGACTGGAGACTGGCTGATGTAGTTCCCATTTACAAGAAGGGTTGCAGGGAGGATCTGGGGAACTACAGGCCTGTCAGTCTGACCTCAGTGCCAGGGAAAGTCATGGAACAGGTGATCTTGAGTGCTATCATGAAGCACTTACAAGAGAACCGGGTGATCAGGCCCAGTCAACATGGGTTTACCAGAGGCAGGTCCTGCCAAACCAACCTGATCGCCTTCTATGAAAAAGTGACTCGGCTGTTGGATGAGGGAAAGGCTGTGGATGTGGTCTTTCTGGACTTCAGTAAAGCCTTTGACACAGTTTCTCACAGCATTCTGCTACTGAAACTGTCAGCCTCTGGCCTGGACAGACACACACTCTCCTGGGTAGAAAACTGGCTGGATGGCCGGGCCCAGAGAGTGGTGGTAAATGGTGTTAAGTCCAGCTGGAGGCCAGTGACAAGTGGTGTTCCCCAGGGCTCAGTGCTAGGTCCAGTCCTGTTCAATGTCTTCATCAATGACCTGGATGAGAGCATTGAGGGTACCCTTAGCAAGTTTGCAGATGACACAAAGCTGTGTGCAAGTGTCGATCTGCTGGAGGGTAGGGAGGCTTTGCAGGGGGACCTGGACAGGCTGGACCGCTGGGCAGTGTCGAATGGCATGAGGTTTAACACGGCCAAATGCCGGGTCCTGCACTTGGGGCACAACAACCCTATGCAGAGCTACAGACTGGGAGAAGCCTGGCTGGAAAACTGCCAGGAGGAGAGGGACCTGGGGGTGTTGGTTGACAGCCGACTGAACATGAGCCAGCAGTGTGCCCAGGTGGCCAAGAAGGCCAATGGCATCCTGGCTTGTATCAGAAACGATGTGACCACCAGGTCCAGGGAGGTGATTCTCCCCCTGTACTCAGCACTGGTGAGACTGCTCCTTGAATACTGTGTCCAGTTCTGGGCCCCTCAGCACAAGAAGGATGTTGAGGCTCTGGAGCAAGTCCAGAGAAGAGCGACGAGGCTGGTGAAGGGGCTGGAGAACAGACCTTATGAGGAGCGTCTGAGAGAGCTGGGGTTGTTTAGCCTGGAGAAGAGGAGGCTGAGAGGAGACCTCATTACTCTCTACAAGTACCTGAAAGGTGGTTGTAGAGAGGAGGGAGCTGGGCTCTTCTCCCAAGTGACAGGGGACAGGACGAGAGGGAATGGCCTCAAGCTCTGCCAGGGGAGATTTAGGCTAGAGATTAGGAGGAGGTTTTTCATACAGAGGGTCATTGGGCATTGGAATAGGCTGCCCAGGGAGGTGGTTGAGTCGCCTTCCCTGGAGGTGTTTAAGACACGGGTGGATGAGGTCTTGAAGGACTTGGTTTAGTGTTAGATAGGAATGGTTGGACTAGAAGATCCGATGGGTCCCTTCCAACCTGGTTGTTCTGTGATTTTGTGATTCTGTGATTCATTGTAATCTGCCACCTGTGTGCACATGTATGCCTAAAAACTATTATTTTCTTAATAAGATTCTGTTTGGCATAGGCAATTCTAGACATGTGAGCTGCAGAAAGAAACATTAGATGAAACCACTGGAAACTTTAATCATATGGATATAAACTCCAAAGGTCTAAACCAAAAGCAACCATTCAATTTTAATAACTATGAAAAACAGTATCTTCCTGAACAACATTTAGTGGAAAGACTGTTTTCCTTCAATTTCCTAGAAGAAAGGGCAGAGGGGGACACAAACTTCTTTCAAGCTAATCACATTTCTATCATCAGAAACACACAATGATACTGATTGTTTTGATTAATTTGCCAAGTACTTTATTTTTGCACTGCATTTTTCTCACAGTCTTACTTGTAGAGTTCCAGCAATATGTAAATACTGTAGCACTCCTTCTCCCTTGCCCACTATTTGCTTTCATTGGAGATAAGCAAGGAAGGCATTCTCAGCCTAGAATACTTCTTATTCATTATACTATTCTTTTAGGAATTTCTAAGAAGTCATTATTGAATCACAGTATAAGCAAATTTTTTTTTAAAAAATTTCCATCAAAAGACTGCAAGAGAGCAAGTACACTACCACTGGGCATGATTCTTAGCCACATTCAGCTTGGAGAAGAAAAGGTTCTGAGGAGAATTTATAGCGACCTTCAAATACCTGAAGGGGCTACAAGAAAGCAGGGGAGGGGCTGTTTACAAAAGCTTGTAGTGATAGAATGAGGGGTAATGGCTATAAATTAGAAAGGGGAAGATTTACACTAGACATGAGGAAGAATTTCATTATGAGAGTTGTGAGGCACTTGAACAGACTGCCCAATACTGGCAGAGGATGTCAAGGGAAGTTGTGGCTGCCCTATCTCTGGAGGTGTTCAAGGATGGGTTGGATGGAGCCTTGGGCAGCCTGATCTAGCGGGAGGTGTCTCTACCCATGGCAGCGGGGTTGGAGCTGAATGATTTTTAAGGTCCCTTCCAACCCAAACTATTCCAAGATTCTATGATTTTTAATGATTCTATGATTTCTATGATTTATGGCTTCAGCCTGCAGTCTATAATGACTCTACATATAACCATATTTACATTTTAAAAGTATTTTTAAAAGTATGTATTCAGAAATTCTATGACTGAACTATTACTTGAAGGAGAAAATAGCTGTTTTCTCACCACATGGACTTACGAAGGAAGGATAAAACCTTTGAGTTGTTTTTTTTTGTTTGTTTGTTTATTTTTAACATACTCTAGTACCTTTTACAAAGAAAATCCTAAAGTCTGAGGGTTGCCTGTCAGCTTCCAGCAGGTGTCTCCGCGCCCCCGCTCACTGCTGCAGACTGCGGCAATGGAAACAGAGGGGTGATATGAAGCCCCCCCAGCCTCTTATCTAGCTGCAACTGGAAATCGGAGTGTAATGTTTTATAGATACAACCCACGTTCTGTACTGTGGTCGATGTCAAATAAAAACTGCAAGACCAGTACACCTTTTCCTGTTAGCTGCCTTCCATGGTGTCTTGAAATGTTTTATAGAAATCAATCCTCTGCCTTTCCATTAACCTGAATCTCCACAGGACCTTAGAGGAAACAGTCTGTTACCATGGAGAGGAGGGAGGGAAGCCCTTATCATAAAGCTATTGTTCCTAAAACATTACCAAAGAAAATCAGAATCCACAAATTCTTGATGTTTCTCAGAGATAAATCACTCTATAAGGAGAGGGACTCTTTTTATTTTCTTTTTTTTTTTTCTCCAGACAATATTTTACAATTAACAGTGTTGACAGGTGGCAAGTTAGCCTTTCATTAGTTTCATAGGGGCAAAAAAATCATACCTAACAATACGTATACTAATTCAGTTCCTGCTGGGTTTCTCTGAAAATGTGGGTCAAAACTTAAAAAAAAGGACTTGTAGCATTTCTTTTTGTGGTATACCAGTGGAGTCAGCAGCAGCAGAGATATTCAACCCAAATTTAAAAGAGCAACGGGCTGTGGCAAAATACTGTTAACAAGAAATCCATGAAAAAAAAAGTTTGCTCCAGCAGTGTTTCCTGTACAAGAGCTCAATGGTGACCAACTCTACTGTAAAGTCAGGTTGGATGGAGACACCAGAAAATCAGCTATAACACTGTAATATCAAACAGCTATACCTTTGAATTGACACTCCTGATAGTCACCAATGAATTATACCCATCCCAGATAGAACAGGACCAATAACAGGAAATCCCAGAACATATCTTCCAAACAGGAAATCTCAGAAAGCTGAAGAGGAGAACAGGTCTCTCAAAACACGGGAAACCTGCCTCCAATCCCTTTTCTGCAAAAAAAGTTCAAGGTAACTCTCAACCCACAAGCTATGCTGCGGATTTTAACTACTGTTGAAATCAATGTACTTTGCATGAAATAATTCTGTTTTCAGCAAGCAGAGAAGTCTAATTCTTTAGTCCCACAGCAGATCTTACTCCAATTTCTAATTGTTTAGTGGCAGGAAGTGCTCTTACATAGAGTTGCTGATTGATAAGAAAGTGACAATGAACCTATATTCCAGAAAACATTTGAATTGCAGACTTGGACCTCTCCTCAGCATCTACTCTTGCATAAAACTGCCCAGTGTCAGCATGCTGACTCCTATAAGTCTGTGAATGGAAGCTCTGCTCTGCTGATGCTAAGAGTTTTGACTCAAGTGGGCATAAATTTGAGCCAAATATTAGTAATGATTTCAAATGTCTTTTTAAATTACTTGGTGACTAACAGCCACAGCAGAGTGCAGGCAGCACCACTATTTAGAGCTAGTCAGCTCACTGGGTGCAAATGCCCACTTAGGCTGAATTAAATAGCTCTCGGCTCTACTGACTGCATCAGATCTTCAGTGACTAGTGAGAGCTTAGTCACAGAATTTATGTGTAGATACCCAAACTACTAATACCTGCAGTAAAATGAGTTTAATCCTTCCCTAAATCTGCTTTTCATCCCAAGCTCAGAAACATTCACTGTCAGTAATCTTTGCAAAGTCATCTATTTCCTGTGTTTTAGGAATGAATTTGGACTTGGAGGTATACTAGGAAAATGAAGAGGAGGATATGTATTTCCTAAGGGATTTTCTGAAATGATTTCTAATGATTATTTTTTGTTTATTCTTTGCCACTGTGGATGTGTGCAAGTGTGCACACACATGTATATACCTGAACGTACACACACACATATATATAGCATTCATCTTGTAATTAAATATATCCTAAATGTCTTCAAATTTTACTGTCCTTTATTAAACTGGGAAATAATACTCATTTGCTTGCTGTGTATGCATATTGAAAGGATATTAATATTTACAAAATACACTTACGTGAAGCACCATTACCTTACCAATGACTACCAAATCATAACTCAGCTTACATTTCATTATATTATCTTCTGCTTACAGATGGGTATTGCTTGACCACATGCAACAGGTTTAATTTTAAAGAAGAAACAGAAAATATCTTGCTACCAGAAGCCCCTTAAATCCAAACACAGAGTATAAGGTGAAGTGAGTTGCCACAAAAACTTATGAGTTCCCCCGAGATGGTAGAGATAATTTATGACATTTTATATTTTACTTCATTTTTGACTAGGACAACTCATTAGTATCAAGCTTTCCTGTGTAGATCTAATTTAAGGTGGAAGCTATCTAATTTCAAGATATTTGAACCAGACTGTGAAACATTTCAAGTATTGAAATGCCTTGTTACTGATACAGTAGGAATAAGTTACCAAAATATCTTCAAGATTCTCAGATGATGATATAGGTACCAGAAATCTGCAGATAAAATTGATATAAACTGAAGTTTAATGTGGCTGATTAACAATCATTCCTGGAAAAAAGTATCTGAGGTACCTGAGATATACAAAAGGTTCATCTCCTTTCTGGTTGGATCATTCTGGGATAATGTTTGAAGCAGAATGGACTGTAGAAGGAACTAAACCATTCTATCAGTTAATGCATATATCTTTATTCGCAATATCTTTTGAAATTAAAGTAATCCCAGAATGTAAAAGGACTCAAGAAGAGACCAAAAGATCAGTTCTTAAATAATTCTTAAAATTTTTCACTAGTGAAAGACTTTTCCTTAAACATTTACCTCGAAGAGCTGCTGTACAGTTTTGAATGCTGTGCCTCAGATTCTTTATTTATCTGACATAAGAATGCTGGAAACCAAAGGTGAATATACCAAAACCTGGTGTTGCCCTTCTCTTTTTTTTGCTGAATATTGAATAGCACGGAGTACCATTTCTCTGAGTACTACATGATGTGGAACAACAAAAATCCTCCACCAAGTTATTAAGTATAAAAAGTAACCAGAACAGATCTCTTCTGGTAACTTTATTTTGTAAAGGTAATGACTCTGTCAAGCCATAGTGTAAATGTGCAGTCTGGGCTCATTTCTTAGCATCACCAAGAAGTCTTTGTCATGAGGAATACCCTCAGGCTCTCATAGTTAGAACTAATGAAAGAAACATTATCCACACTCTGCTTCACATCTAGACTTATGAAAAAGAAGTGAAATTAGCTTTTCTATACTCTACCTGTACAGATGAAACTTGATAGTCCTCCGTAGATGACATCATCGTTATCTGGTAATATAAAGGGACACCTCGTCTGAACCTCCAAACAGTATTGCTTGCAAGGAATTCTGTTGCTGCAGTGAAACTGTGTGACTTCAAAATACTGGGAACAGAGCCAGGCTTTGTAGACAGTCTGGAAAAAAAAAAAGAGAAGAACCAGAAGTATAGATGGATGACAATAGCACTGTCATTATTAGAAGAACATACTGTACTATACACCTACATTAATGCTGCTTCTGGAAGTAAATTTTGAGAGAATATCACCTGGATAAAGAATACTCTTAACTTTTGACTACCCCCTACTTCAGTAATGAAAACTCCAACCAAATCACTTAAAATAAGTTAGTCAGCTCTAGGCTTATGCTATTATTTTATCTTAGTTTGTAAACAGATCAGTCTCTCAGATGTGCCTTTCAACAGACACATGCTGCACATCCCTGTCCCTGTACCTTACGGTATACAAACTGAGATTCTAATCTCATTTTTGAGGTTTGGGAAAAACTTATGAAAATAAGTACAAGAAAGATCTTAAAACTTGATTCAGGCCAGCTCTGTTCTTTAAGTCATCTAAAGCAAGGCTATTAGATTGCAATAGATGGTGCTACTTCCCTTCAAATAAACCTTCTCCAGTTCACAATATTAAAACACATGTTAGGGTTTCTGAACATCAACCGCTGTAGACTAGGGGATAAATCTTGAACAGCGAGGACTAATGCCTACACTTAAGAGTTAAAAGGAACACATTATGATGCAGTAATATGATGCTGTGGAGACATGGCTGCAGGATCTGTGATTATTACAATTATCATCATTTAAACAGACAAATAAGATAAAACGTTGATTTTAGGGTTTTTTTGTTTATTCTCTACTAAGCAATGGTCTGTCATGAGAATTACACTTGCCTTTTAGTTACAAAATTTTCACATGTGGTCACATGAAAATAGATTGGACACCAGGCTACAAAGGTAATGAAAAAACTGTGACTGAGTACAGAGAGGTTCGCTTGTTTCCCATTTCATTTTCCATTTATCTGTATTGAAGTACACTATTTACTGGCTACACACTTGCTGTCTGGGTTGTTATATAATGAAGATTTCCGTTTTGTATTCATCCAGAGCGTCTGAGGTTTAGCAACTACCTTACCCTTATTGTAGAATAAAAAGCTATATAGTTAGTTGATTAGTTTCTTCATCCTAATCCTATTTTTAATAAAAAAGGGAAACTTAGGATTAAGTTTTTAAATGCTTTTAAAATTCAAGAACTGAAAATTGAAAAGAGCAATCTAGCTGAGAGTTTGGTTTGTTTTTTCAGTATGTTTTTTCTCATTAGTTATAATTTTTATTAGTGTCCGGAGCACCTTAAATTGTATAATTAATTTCAATATATTAGTCCCAGAATCTCAAAAGTTTTGTCTTAGTTTGTTTGCAAAAGTGGCAGGTGTGGGTAAGGTGATAAAGCAAAGCCTTTACCAATAATCTATGGCTTTAGATATCTTTTCATAGCAGCTTCTGCCTACTGCAGTTTGTAGAACATTTTTTCCCTTAAAATTCAATTATAATTTTTAGAAAGTTTTCTTATCCACAGTAAATGATTGATGATGAGGAAGACTTGGATATGACTGTACTTTTTTGTTCTTAAGTAAACTTCTAAAAAGCAAGTGGTTTTCCCAATGTTGACTATATGCCCCACCACATTTTTAATGCTTCAGTTGCTATATTGTCACTTGCAACAATAAAAGAAATAAAGTAATTGTTTTTCTGGTTTTAATTAGTCAGTAAGCATAGTCTATTGGTTGGAGACAAGTGCGCTGGCTCTGATAGCAGGTGAATATTCACAAGTGTTCCTTCTTGATCACTAAAACTGTAGATCTGCTCAGTATGAATCCATATTGTCTCTTCATGGAATAGATGTAAAAGTAGTTAGTTGGTTTATGAGTCGTATTTGAAAACGTACATCAGTTTATAGGGAGTGTATTGAACAACACACCACGCATGGTGACACAGATAAGAATTTACAAAATTTTGGTTTATCAACAATTTAGAATTAATTAAAGTAAAATTGCAAATTCCTACTTACACTTAATTATCAATTGATTGGTAAAGTGATTAAAATATTCAATGTATGCCTTATGATCAAATTAATCACTGACTTAATTAGATTTGAAAATAACGAGTTTTAATCCTATTTACCACATAGTATAAGTGTATATGCAAGCACAGAGATATAAGAATACTTATGCGTACAAAGATATATCAATATTAAAGCTTGAGAGAAGTACAGGTCATGACAGATAAAGAGTGAGAGAGACTAGTCTAAGAGATTTCCTCTTGAGATTGGTGAGAAAACCCACATTCAATGCACCAGCATTCCAAATTGGTGCTGATAGGCTCTTAAGGGGGGATAACATCGCCTAAGGCCTTTTCATTTACTGTGTTAGCAAATGAGATCATGCATTACACCTGAGAGGCATCTCAGCTCAGAGAGAGATTACTGGTCTCAGCCTGTTACGATCCAAAAGAGCTCAAATGTCCATCTACATAATCACATACTTCTAGGGTTTTGAGATAATTTACTTTCATCAGACATTTGAATACTCGTTTTGATGTTTTAAAATTCACTTCGACTGCACTTGGAAGGTGTCATACAAGTGGAACTTTTCATTACTTGCATCATAACTCACTTGGGCTGCGATCCCGGTATCAGGTGTCCGATGGGAGCATGACTGACTGGGTCAGTCTCTTTGTCAGGAAATGATGGGGTCTCTTCCCAGGCACACCGGATCCTAAGAACACTGGGGGAGTGCCCAAGTGCTCTGGATCACTGCATTGAACCAATGGATGTTATTTCCCCAGTGTGTCTGGTTGAGATGATGGGAGTCCCCTTCTTCAAACTATTAGTGACTTCCTTTCACAACTATAGCAGTTTCAGGTAGGCTGAGGGGATGCCTTGGTGCCCTGGATGATCACCTCCATACAATGGAAACTTTTTTCCTGTGAAGGCTGTGTTCCACTGGATAAGATAATAGCCCAAATGCAGGAGAGAAAGTATTTTCCCAAGCGCATCAAAAAAGTTGTTCAAAGTAGCACTGAGTGGTCTTTGTAGCTAGCAGAGTGGGAAGAAGTCCCACCACCATGCATGATAACATGAAAATGAGCAAATTCATGTTTCTACTTAAGCAAGACAGGAAATAAATATTTATTGAAGAGCAGAAGAAATAATGCAGCCATAGGCTTCTGTGACCAATTTTTATGTATCCATCTAAGTTCATACATATCCTTTTTCTGCTCTGATTCACAAATCCTCAGCTTTGGGTCAAAATTGTGCTTGAACTCTTGATGTCTTGTCTGTATTTTTAAAGATTACATGAGTGTACCTATGCACAAGATCTACTTCTCAGATAATTGTTTACTACTCCTTATCCTTTTTATTGCAGAGCTTTTCGGCTTTGTCAGTAACCCATATAAAGATTGTTAGTATGCTGGTCTTCATTTTGCTCCTTTTTTTTGAGAATTCTTTCTGGACATGAATTAGGTCATATCCACTTTAGGGTAAGATGCTGACACTTATCAGCCTTCCTACCCCCATGCTCTGGTTTCTTTGAAAGAAACTTCAGGTTTGTGGGACAAGATACCTCTGCAGAAGACTATAGGATGTCCAAGAATTAGCTGGTGAAACTTGCAGGGCATCCTGAAAATTAGCCTAGAAGACAGGAGATGGTGGTCTTCAGCTTTTCCCACAAAGATCCTCCATTTTTCCAGGTCATTTTCAGGCCTAAGAACTGGTATGAAGAGTCTACGCAGTTAGAGGATTGAACATCATGACAAAGCATCAATTTAACACTTGAATATTTATAGTGTAGTGAAGGTGGATTTTAAAGTCACATCTGCATAAGGAAAAAATAAGGTCAAAGCCAGATTTGAGCACTAGAGAACATTAGTGTCTAGCTGTTGGCACACTGCCTCCATTATTTTGGCCTGTGCTAATTCGTATATTTCTGGGAAGTGCCTAGTCATCGTCTGGAAAAAGACATATTCCTGCCACTGGTAAGCAGTTTAAATACAACCATGTTGGTTTTTGGACAGAAATTAAAAAATGTAAATGTTCACAGATAAACTGTACTGGGCTAGTTGGTAAACCCAAGAATGCTCTTACGTGTTCTAAATGCTTGTGATCCTAACAGAGACCTCAGATAACCTTCCTAACCAGCTTGGACATCTTAGATTTTCTAGGCACCAAAGTTTTTACACAGAGATCTTCTTTGCATGCTTAAAGCTGTGCCACCTTAGAGGGAGTACAGAAGTGAAGAATTGATCTCATGTTTGTGCATACCAATCGCTGCTCAGCAGCCTTTGGATAAGTCCCACGGCTGACCCAACTAAGCAAACAGATCCAGAACAATATAAACTCTGAAAGTTTACATTTAGGGAAAAGTGACTTCTTTGGCTTAAATAATACAAGCTTGTGACTTGGAAAGGAAACATATTGATATTTATTGAAATTTTTCTAATAGTGAAGCAGATATTGTGGGTTTGAATCATCCAGTATTCTTCATATCTTGGAAAATAAAGGGTTTAGTTGGTTGGGAACTCCAATCTATCTCCTACCAAAACCTGAATGCTGATTTCCAGAGTCTTAAAACAAGGCCTGAAACTATCAATGGCAGTACATATTGGTTTGTGTCTTGTGTATGGATTGCACTTTATAAACTAGGCTTTGATGAGAAGATAAATTTCCTTTTTAAAAGACATCAATGGTTAAAGATAAAGATTTGTAATCACAATAAATACTCCTCTTAAAAATATTACATATAGAATATTTAAAAGTATTAATTACATTCTATTATTATTTATCTATGTAATTTCCAGTTTGATAACTGAAAATGACTGTTACTCATCTGAATGGAAAAAATATATAACATTATGTAACATATGTTAAGTTTTTAATGTCTTTTAAATGATACAATTATTTTTTATCTTTTTGAAGTACAAAATGCAATGTATATGAACATTTTGAGGGCAGTTTTTCTTTTTCTCTGACCTTCTTATAACTAATGTTGCTTCTGCCTGGCTTTCTTATTTCCCCCTCCCCTCATTTGGCATCTGTTCTGAATACCATGATACCAGTTGATAAGCTAAATTTATCTCTAGGTATTTGTGAAATAAAGGCAAGATTTTCTTTAAAAACGCTGAGGAAATCATATTTATTAAAATATAAAATATTCCTACTATTTTTTTCCAAAACAGTATTTCATCCTTGCAGCCTAGCAACCTAGGAAAAAATAAATACATCCTTCTCTCAAACATTAGCAGAATATTCTTTGTTTCTCACATAAACTACGTCATCATGAGAAAAGACATAACTTTTATTACTGGAGTATTTCTCCACAGTTGTATAACTGTATTTATGGGAAGTTTTTAAAGGGATAGACTTAAGAAAATTATGGGCCTCTTACAAAAGATATAGAAGATCTCATTTGAGGACATTTGCACATTATCATAGAATCATAGAATAGTTTGGGTTGGAAGGGACCTGAAAGATCATCTAGTTCCAACCTCCCTGCCATGGTCAGAGACACGTCCCACTAAATCAGGCTGCCCAAGGCCCCATCCAACCTAGCCATGAACACCTCCAGGGATAAGGCATACACAACTTCCCTGGGCAACCTGTTCCAGTGCCTCATCACTCCCATGGTGAAGAATTTCTTCCTTATGTCTAGTCTAAATCTGCCCCTCTCCGGTTTATACATGTTCCTCTTGTCCTATCACTACAAGTCTTTGTGAACAGTCCCTCTCCAGCTGTCTTATAGACCTCTTTCAGGTACTGGAAGGTTGTTACAAAATCTCATTGGAGCCTTCTCTTCTCCAGGCTGAACAGCCCCAACTCTCAACCTGTCCTCACACAGGAGATGCTCCAGCCCTCTGATAATCTTTGTAACCCTCCTCTGGGAGGGTTACATTCCAACAGTTCCAAATTCTTTTGTAGTTCAGGATTCCAGAACTGGACACAGTACTCCAGATGAGGTCTCACAAGAGAGGAATAGAGGGGCAGAATCACCTCCGTCAACCTGCTGGCCACACTTCTTTGCACGTAGCCTTTGCAGTTGGCCCTCTGGTCTGCAAGTGAACATTGCTGGCTCATATCAAGCTTCTCATTGACCACCACCCCCAAGTTCTTCTTTGCCAGACCACTCTCAATCACATAATCCCCTGTCATGTACTGCAGATTGCCCCAACCCAAGGGCAGGATCTTGTACTTGGCCTTGTTGAACCTCACGAGGCTCTCACAGGCCCACTTCTTCAGCCTGTCCATGTCCCTCTGGATGAAATGCTGCCTTTCCAATGTGGCAACTGCACCACTCAGCTTTGTGTCATCATTATCTTTGTCTTCCTGTGTGGGTACAATCAATGCCAAAATATAGCCTTCCTCCTTAAGTAGATGTTATTGCTCCAAATTAAAATAAGTAAAAAGAGGGGAAAAAAATAAATAACCCACTCCAAACTCTAAAATGATAGCACCTCTTGTAACCAAGAGGTTAACTACTACCTACTGTGCAAAAAAGGTGACATTCAAGCATTAAGAATATTTGTGTGTGTGCATTCATATGGGAAAAGGCTAATCTGCCTTATGAGGTTCAAGAAAATATTTACAACTGAGCAAAATGCCTCTCTACTAGGTTTCCAAGACCCTTCCGTCTTTCTAAAGCTTAAAGCTTAAAAAGGCTATATTGCAAATGACAGCCAATATAAGTTATTCTGATCAGGAAAATGTATAAAAACAGGAGCCAATTAAAAATCAATAAATGCACATTTTTTTTATGCACTGTTTTCCCTTATCTCCCATTTGTTTTCTGTTTTCTGTTTCAGGATGGTATGCATTCATTCCAGTTCTAAGTGATATCATGACACTGTATTCTGGCTGTTTCTTTCATTCTGCTCTCTACACTTATATTGGGATTTCTCTGAAGACAGAGAAAAGATGGAAGAGGAGGAGAAGACCTCAAAAAACCAGAGGCAGGGAAAATCCTCCAGATTTTCCATTAAATAAAGTTTTCCAGGGAAAAAGTGTTGCTCCTTCAAAACATGCACTTTCTCAAGATGCAGTCCAATAAAACAAATGTCTTGGATTATATTTCAAGGAGAGCAAAGGGGGGTTGTGACAGCAATAGATAGGAGCTTTCACATTATCACATCCTCAGCTACAGGAAACAAAATAAAAACTAACTCCCAGCATCAAGCTAACTAAACTGAGTTATAAGTTTGGAAAAGATATGTAAATTATAGAGGAAAAAATGAGAATGCACAACTGTCAACAGTTTCGGAAGAAACAAGAGGCAATCTAGTGATTTGTACACAAAATCAGAACTTCAAAAGAAAAAAACCCCTGTAGCCTTCCCACTACCAAAATCTTGCTATGCAAACACAATATAGTTGGAAAGATAATATTACACAAGACTAAGGTCGTCTTTCCTGTACAGAATCATAACTACCAAATCTTAGAAGGGTTTCATGGTAATGTTACTCATCTAAATGAGTTAAACATACAGTAGATTGTTCCTGCAGGAAAACATTGAAAAATTACAGTTTTGGAAAAAAGCACCAATCAATGCCCTCTTTATACACCTGCATTCATATGCGTGGGTGCCTGACCAGAATGATAATTGTAAAAGTTTACTTGGTATTTGTAAATGATTGATAATATAATGTTAAATATATGCCATTAATTTGGTAGATTTATCCATTAGTCAGAATTGATTTCATTTCTACTGTACAAGTTTCAATCCAATTTCTGGAAGTAGAAAAAGTATTTTATGACTTCAGTGACCCAGCACCACAAATAACTGGTTGCAGAAATTCAAGGTATGAACATCCCACAAACAAAATAGATACTAAACTATATTTGCTTGTCAAACCATTACAAATAATAAATGGATTCAGAATTAAGAGGAAAAAATAAAGGTTGCATGCAGAGAATTTTGGGAAACTGAAACAGCACAGCTTGAACTTTTTCTGTCAGAATATGACGAAGGACACTTATTTTTGTCTTTTTGTGGGGAATAGCAGTCGGTTATTGTCTCTTTCTAGGATATTCTGTTTATCATATTACATGTGAGATTTGGCAGTGTCTCAGGCTATTCTTTCTGAGCTTAAGAGGCAATGAGACAGAATTATTAGTTAAAACGGCTGCAATATTTACCTAGAGAAGGCCCAATATCTGCTGCCAGTGGTGTGTGCAGTAAAACGAGATAGAACAGTGCATTGGTTTACCACAGCCCCGGTCATTACACTAGATGACTTGCAACTGACTGTACAACTGCATGAAACAAATTTTGATTGTATGACCAATATTTACTAAGACTGTAAAAATGATGGGTAGATAAAGTTGTATTTACTATGTATATATGCCCACAGTCTCTATCCCTCCTCCTCTTATTCTCACTCATTCATACATGCACAATACATGTGATTCTAAATAACCTAATTTCTGTCAAAACAGATTGAGTATGGAGCTTGAATCATCTGAATCATACTGCATGACATATATCAGTACAGCAGAATGGAAAAACTCGATCATTTACATTCTCTACGGCTGCCAATACTTCACAGTTTTCCAGAGATGAATTCAGCTTTCTTCTGCCCCTTCCCCCATTGTTCCTGACTGCCACTGCCATCACAGTTATTAATGAGCAATGAGAAATTTCCAGGAAGTTCTTACTTTGCTCTTCTCCATGAAAATGGCTTTTTTTCCCCCTCACTGAACAGAAATTTGATGTTACTAGTTAGGTTGTCAAAACAATAATACAAAAGGAACCCTGGAATCATCAAATAGCTCTTACTATATAGAGCTGTGGAGGATGGTGGGAGGAAAAGTAGGAAGAGAGAAGTCACCACAGGAACTCTCTCTGAAAAGGTAAGTTTTCTGAATAAAAATTAATTTTAACTGCTTTGCACTGATGCTTTGCAAATACATTCATTCTTCAGTATGACAATGAAGTCTTTGAACAGAGAACAACTAACAATTTCATATAGCAGCTGAAGAGGAAGAAGCCCCTCATGAACTTCAGAGTCACTCTGTTCATTGGCATTTTCAACCACATCAGGAAATTGTACCTTATTGGGATAAAGGAATTAACGACATTGCCTTGAGACAGTGCAGTATAGTTCCACCTCAATTTGTCCCAAAGCTTATGAGGATTTTGAGCTAAATTGTACAGTCTTTATGTATATTGAGGAGTACCTCAGGCTGTGACTGACTAATTGATTGATTTTTCCAAGACTATTAATTGAATAATTTCTGCAAGCTGAGCTTTTTCATAAGTGCTGGACACAGAAATACCATTCATTAAAAAAAAAAAGACTAAAAAATTTAGTTAGAGAATAGTGATGTGGCCTTCAAGTATTTGTTGTGCTCTACCCTAACAGTCCCCATCCCATGCTGACTCATTGACAACAGTGAATGAGCTATGCACGCTGATCAAAATCCATCCTTTCCTGTCACCCTCAGCTTTAGCATGTGATTATTTTGCAGCCAAAAGTAAGAAAGATTTTAGTGTGCAACATACTGCCTATATGCAACAGGTCTAGTCTCTGCCTGATTCATAAACTTATGAATGCATCAGCTATTTAAAGGCACTATATTTGCATTTGAGGCTAGAGCATATGTTTAAGTCCCGTTGATTTTTTAAATTTTGATTCTGGGTGAATTGTTGCTTCTGTGTGGTATTCTGTGACATTACCACATTCAATAATGTTGTCTATTCCAGGGCTTCTATCTCAACCTTTCTGTGAAACATTTTTGAAGTATCTACTGATACATAACTCTCCCTACTTCATTTTAGTTCATTTTAGTATCCCACAGTTGTAAGGGGTAGGGTCACCAGGTGCATTAGGGAGTTAAAAACAGTAACAATTCTTTTCATGAGCTGAGATATTGTTAATAGCAAAGTTGGAGAGAAGTTACTGGTAAAGGTTGGAAAATCTTGCAAGTCTTTGTTTACTCAAATAAAGACATTGGTTCATCCACTCAGAACTGTACCTGGCAAAGGTGTATATCAGACAATATATAGGAAATAAGGGGACAATATCTTAATTAAGAGCTTCATGCCAGCAATGAGGGACCTCAGAAAAGCATGCCTATTTCTTCCTGTGATAAAACTTTTGCTATAAAATTTGCTTTAAATCTTGCATGCTCTACAGCAGAGTAATAGCTACTGTCACCTACCAACTAACTCACTATCTGTGCAGTGCAGTCTCTAGAAGGCTTTTTATATTTGAATCACCAGGGTACTATGTGCTGGTTTGAGTGACAGTGCATCATCTTTAAGAAACACTTGGGTCAATCTCAGCGTCTGCTTTGTGCTTCAGGACCTGAGATATATTGTACAAGCAGAGATGTCTTTTAGATAACTTACAAGCATATTTTATATACACTACATAAACAAAATATAGATGGCTAACTGGTACAAGATGTGATTGAAACTGACAAGAGTAGTGTTACAAATATGAACTCCCCCAGGAACTTTCTGAGTTTTGAGCAGTAGCTACTGTATGACTTCAGGAAAACTGCATTTTCCTTGTGTACTGTGGATTAAAAAACAGCCTTTACAGAGAGCCTTGTGCGCATGAGAGCTGCAGGACTACTGGTAGCATTTCTCTTCTTTGTTTCAAGTCCCGTTCTGATACTCAAGGCAGCCTTGGCTAGCAAAATAGTGCTGAAAGAGTGAACAGATAGAATGAATCAATGCTCTGTAAGACATATTTGCCAACAAAAGCCAGTGGTATGATTAGGTGACTTAAAGTTCTTCATTACATACAGTAGAAAACATGTAACAAAACAGTGGAATTCAAATATGTGTGTTGCTGAAAATAAGATATTTTACATGAATAGTCATTCAATATACAGAAGTTAAAAAAAGGAAGTATGCAGAGCAAGAGACCTCCTCCCACTTCCTGCCCTTGAATTAACTGGAAGCTTCTGGGTCTTCTTAAAACCAAAAGAGAAGAGTACCAGAGACAGAAAATTCTATGAATGCCTGTTGAGAACTACAAGGGCATTACTGCGGATTTCAGAGATGCAATTACAAGAGCAAAAGCTCAGCTCAAATTGAAATTATCCAGAGATGTCAAAAATCACAAGAAAATGATCTTCAGGTATGTAAAAACCAGGCAGAAACAGAAGGAAAATATTGGCCCACTGCTCAACAGGAGAGGTGAATTGGTCACCAACAAGACTGAAAAGGCAGACATTCTCAACACTTTCTTCACCTCTGCCTTTAAGAGCATCATTGGGCATTGGAGACAAAACCTCAGGTTGATGCAGGCACAGTTCCACTGTCAGTAAAGGAAGAGTTGGTATGTAAACTATTACAAGTGCTTGATCCCTACAGATCAACAGGTCTGGGCAATATCTACCTGAGGATGTTAAGAGAACTGGCTGATATCATTATGAAGCTGCTCTCCATAATATTTGAAAAGTAATGGGTATAGGGGGACATTCCAGAAAACTGGAAGAACACTAATGTCACCTCCACTTACAAGGAGTGCTTAAAGGAGAATCCCAGAAATCACAGGTGAATTGGTCTTCAGTTACTGGGAAAGTTATGGAATGAATCCTGTCACAAGTCAGGTGAAGCACATGATAGGAAAAAGCCAGCATAGATTCACCAAAGGCAAATTGTGCTTGACAAACTTGATCAGCTGCCATGTCAAAGTAATGTACTCATTGTCTACATTGTCTACTTTGATTTCTCCAAGGCTTTTGATACGGTTTCCCACAGCCTCTGCCTAGAGAAGCTGACATACTACCATCTAGACAAGTGGTGTCTGCAATACACAGAGGGTAGTGGTAAATAGCTTCAAACTCACTACCAGTCACAAGTGGGGTTCACACTGCTTAATATGATCTGGACAATGGGCTCAAGTGCACCATGGCAAAGTTTGCTGATGATACCAAATTGAGTGGGAAATTGGACACATTGGAAGGAAGAATCACCCTGCAGGAAGACTTGGATATGATTCAAGAGTAGGTTAATAAGAACCTTACAAAGTTCAACAGGGACAAGTGTCAGGTCTTGCACCTGCGAAAACATAATGCAGGAGTGTGGCACAGGCTGGGATCCACCTGACTCAGGAGCACAAGGGCCACAAAGATGATCAAAGATGTGGGAATATGTATAGGGAAAGGCTGAGACAACTGAGTTTGTTCAGTCTTGAGAAAAGAACGTTTGGAGGAGACCTCATCACCATATTCCATTATATTAGGATAGCTACAAAAATATGGAGATTCACGTTGTATAAGGAGTCACATAGAAAAGATGGGGAATAATAGTTACAAGTTCCTTTTGGGGAGATCCTGATTGGACACAAGAAGACTGTTCTTTCACAATGAGAGGTACCACACAGGACTAATCTTCCCAGGATAGTGGTAGATTACGCAATATTGGAGACTTTTTAAGACTCAGTTGAACAGGGTAACGGTCCATCTTGTCTACATAGTCCTTTTGGCAAGAAAGCTTGGGCCAGTTGACTCTTGAGGTCCCATCCAACCTAGTAATTTATGATTCCAGGATTCTACGATTTATTTTGTTTTAATACTCTAAAAATCAAAAAATTTTGACGGGGAAAATATGTTTCAATATGGTTCAAACCTTTCATAGTTTCCCATGTTTATAGAGAAAAACATTGTTCATAAAACATTCATTTAAATAAACAACATGCTTTTGTATTTTATTACATTAATATTGACTCAAAGGTGTTCTGCTTTTTGGAGAAGTTGCTCTGTACATGCACACACCTTCACACACTCACTCCCATACCCCCACAAATATCTTTTTGTTTTCCATTCAAGAATTCTAATTCTGTGCTTTGGTTCAGGTTTTTTTATCTGATGCAGAATGAATACCACTTAACAGTCTGAACTTCCTGCAGAATGAATATTATATTTTCCAGTTACTCCATTCTACATGCGTTTTTTAAATTCTTCATGTTAAAAGACTGCACCAGGAAATGAGAATGCCTGTTTCTTACTACAGAAACATGCCTGAAATTTACAGTAATTTGGGAACAAACACATCTTCCTGGTGGTAATTTTAACATTTTTTATATTTTATTATAATGAATACTCTATCTGCATTGTTGCAATACCACGAGATAAGTATTTTAATATTTATCCAGAAGATCTTGATGCCTGTAAGTGGAAGCTGTTGTACTAAGAAACAAAAACTTTTAGTGTTTTCTAAATGATGATACATTAAATAAATAAATTTGTTTGTTTTCCTATTTTATCTATTATATAAATAATTTCTTTTGAAAGACGTGCTTGCTATTCTATTTGAAGACAGTAAAGGTTAAACAAGGCTGAATTTTATTTGCCAGAACATTGTTGATCTTAGCTTCTCTTCGTATGCTACATAACAAGAATACTTTCAACCAAACACAAATGGGATGAATGACAAACTATTCTGTTCCCATCTTTATTGCTTATATTTGAAAAGACAACCAGAAAGATGCACTTATGCCAGTTCTTAATACAAATACATTTTTTTTGATTATGGAGAAATTACTGCAGATGAGATGGCATCAATGTCTCGCTGTCACTTTGATCATCTTAAAGAGAAATTAGACGCAGGTATAGAATAGATTTATAACGTTCTTATTTGTCAAAATAAATTAAGCTTCTGCAAGGACCAGATGTTGTGCAAAAAACAGATCCACTATACCTATCCTTCTGGTGATTAGCCAACTAACCAGCTGGGGTCATCATAATTATAAATTTCACTGTTGTTTTATAATGTTGTAAAACCTGGACTGAATATTAGAATTCAGTCTTAGCTCTTATGTAATATTAGAAAGAAATTTTTTCGGAGTTAATAAACAACCCTTTAGGTGAGCTTAAAGTAAACTGAAAATTAAATAACTCATTACAGAAATAAATAGGCTGGTAAAAAGCAAAAAGAGGGCACAAGTCTTTGATTTTGTGAGCTTAACAGTACTCCAGCTAATCAGACACTGCTTTAAAATGTTCAAATTATTATAATAAAAGAAATTAATAAACCTTAAAGTGTCTGAGCAGTTTTCCTGGAAGACTATTGACTTCAAGTGAGTTCACGATGGGCAGGATATTATTGTAAAGCTTTACAGCTTGTTCTAAAAATAAATCTGAATTCATAAACTAAATGATCTGTCAAGGCTGGAACGTCTTTGTTTTCAACTCGTCCTTCCATCGCTTCAAAAGTGATGGTAGTCTACCTAAATCAGCTAAACATGATATCATTCTGAAGATTGTAAGCAGGAGACCAGGACAGTTGCTCTCTCTCTAGTCTTCTGCTTCCTCAATTTAAGGACCTCATTTTTCCTGCCTACAAAGCTCCAGTGTTGTCCAGGAAAGACAATCCCCTATGACCCAGGGGGCCTCTAATCAGATGCTGCAGATTTCAGGATAACAAGGGGACTTGGTAATAGGCTGACATAAACATATACAGAGAAATGGGTTTCTGTGCCTTGAATTTCTCTTTCCACTTGGATTTATAACTTCTTCAAGCATAAGTTTATTTCAACTTTAATGTTAAATGTTTATCTTGATCATGCAGACAGAACTTTTTTCTGTTGAACTCCAAACAAGCATCAGTAAATAAGATGACAAAAGCTAAAGACAGGGAGCCAACGAATACAGAACAAATAAGAAAATAAGGCACCAGAGATAATACAAATACTTTAGAACTTGAAATCTATTGAAAAAGCAAATAAATCCCAAAGCTCATAACAATGGAAGGAGCCTGTCATAATGCAGACTCTATTAATATGCCATTTGTATCACTGATGCAAGTTTATTTTGATCATGGTCATTCAAAATTGATTAGAAAGATATGTGTTGTAAACTGTCTAGAGACAAAGAAGATTGGCCGTACTCTTTTCTTTAGACATTTTTGAATGCAGGAACAGGGCCAGAAACCCCATTGCAGTATTCTACATTGCCATATCCAATGACTAAAGTTGTGCTACTTCTCCCCTTTACATTTAATGTGTAATTTGACATAAAGGCTTCAGAGTTGTATGTTGTTGTTATGACATTGAAGTGAGACATCCAGACAACTGATCAGGGTGAGTGCCTGAGCTTAAAAGAAGTTCCCAAGGAAAGCAGGAGGGTCCCCCCTTCCCACTGATTTTTTTTTCCCACACAACTCTGGTTTGAGGCCACACACTTGCACCAAATAAACGTCAAGAGCTTTTGGATGATAGGATTAGTGCACAGGAATCAACTACTGCACATGATAGTCTGGAAAAACTTGAATAACTTCAGGATCATTCAATGACTGCTTAACAGTGATATCACAAGCAAATCGTGGGTGCAGGATTCAAAGCTGTTAAGTGAGAAAGCAAATAAAAACATTAACTTTCAGTTTCTCTCAAACAAAGCATACTGCTTCTAGAAAAGACTCAGTAACATCTCAGCATGAAAGGGTCACCTTTCAACATTACTATACACTTCTGCAGAAGGAATAGCTGACTTAAATAATATTTAAATAATATATGACACTTCTTGTCTTCAAATTGCTTAATACTGGGATCAGTTCTGCATGTCTAATCCAGGGAAAAAGGTTCTGGTTTATGCTGGACTCTCAGGGCTAGCTGAAATGGAAATTACAAGACACATCACATTAGGTACAATAGTGTGACACTATTCTGTGAGTTTGTTATCTTAGTTAGCACTAGGTTGCACTAGCAGTTATCTCCAAAAAGAGAAATACCCCTTGTTTCTCCTCTGCCAGAATTCCATCATCACTAATCGTATCAAATATAAATGTTATGTTTTTATCTGAAATGTCACTATACTTTCTCTACTTGATGAACTGTCTTTGTGGGAAACTGAATAAAACACTATATCATAATGCACAGTGTTTGCAATATAATTCTTTCCACTTGAATCTTATGAATCATATGATGTTATCTCAACTTAGAATCATAGAATCATAGAATCACCAGGTTGGAAGAGACCCACCACATCGTCGAGTCCAACCGTTCCCATCAAACACTAAACCATGTCCCTCAGCACCTTGTCCACGCATCCCTTAAACCCCTCCAGGGAAGGTGACTCAACCCCCTCCCTGGGCAGCCTCTCCAACTGCCCAGTGACTCTTTCTGGGAAAAACTTTTTCCTCATGTCCAGCCTGACCCTCCCCTGGCGGAGTTTGAGGCCATTCCCTCTTGTCCTGTCAACTTCAGGCATCTTGCTTAATTGTCTCTATTCTTGTTATACATTAGTATAAATTTACTTACAGCTAAAACATGCTTTTAGAGACATCCTGTTAAGTATTGTGCCATCCTAGGGAGAATCAAGGAATGTCGGACTCAGTGTTTGTCATATTTCATTTGTATTCATTTGCTGACGCGTATGCAACAATGATATTCAAGAAGATACTGTGTTTTCCACAGTGATATTGAAGAAGAGTTACACACAAATGAAACAAGATCAACTTCCAATGAATGCACTCAATTACTACCACATTGTTTTCATGTCATTATATGTACTTTACCACTAGAATAGCGAGTTTTTCTCCTCTTTCTTTTCATAAAAAGTTGTGCAAAATTGGTGTTTCTGTAAGCTGTTGTAAAGGCAACTTTTTCTCTCTGAAAAATAGTGGTGTTTATTCTCAGGTTTTCAAATATTTCCTTCATTGCTGTTCTTTTTAGATGATTTCTTGTGCTGCATGAGGTCAAGTCAGAATGCAACACTCTGCTGACACAACTGACAATTTGCATAGGTCAGTTACACCAGGGAAAATATTGAGATGCAGAGTTTTGACCTTCAAAATTACTTTTATTTGTTGTTGCTACAGCATGTTCACAAAATGGAAGACAACATTTGGAGGCTACCAGAAAGCTTAAGAACCAAATACTGCACCTGCTGTGAAAAATTGTACAGTCTGTCATTAAGAAAAGTTAATAGATTAGATGGGTTGAGTGTATAAAATATTCTACTTTATAATTGAGGATGATTCCCTGAGTCATCCAGAAACTCTGTGACAAGTAAATCACAGACATCTTCGGAAGCTAATAAGTTGGTTAAAATTAGTTGGTTAAAATAGCATTTTGAAGTGGAATAATAAAACGAAGTGTAAATGGTGATATGAAAAAGGCTAACAAGACTGTTTTCTGCAGAAGTAAATTCTCTCTCCAAAGAATTAGAATTCCATGGAAGCATAATAATGAAAATGTTATCCTGGCTACAGGTTATTTAAC
Organism: Coccyzus lansbergi; assembly: GCA_033558105.1. NCBI lineage: Eukaryota > Metazoa > Chordata > Aves > Cuculiformes > Coccyzidae > Coccyzus > Coccyzus lansbergi. Next base: position 1,010,304 of record JAUMJK010000056.1, on the reverse strand, counting down.
CCTTCAGGGATCCATTAATGAGGTCTCTAAAACAGACAGCAAACAAATTAAATTATTATTGCTGGCAAGTAGTATACAGTCACGTATATGAACTGGAGAAGAGGAAACAAAGGAAGGAACAAACTCAATCAATTTTCATCAGTATAAAAGGTTAAAAGCATGATGTCTCAGGTTTTCATATATGCTATGTTTTCTTAAGTAAATTATTAATACATTAAAAAGAAGCCTTGGGAGCACAAAAGCAAATGCATAGAAACAAAAAAGTTAAAGTCAAAAAAAAGAAATTAAAATTTAGTTGAACTGAAGCTCACTGAATAGGCAGTGAATTTCAGTGCCAAAGAACTGAAAGAAATTAAACTTTGTGAAGAAAAATTGAACTACTTATATACCATAAGGAATTTTACATTTAATATGTGAGTCCAGGAAAACAACCTGTGTCTTGGCTGTACAATGATCTCTGTGTAGTAACAGCCAGAAAAAGCAACAAGTGGATGGATGCATAAATGCTGGGAAATGAAGTAGAAACAGACTCCTGCATAGCCACACAACTCATTTTGAATATTCTACCAAGAAACAGATAATCCCACCTTCAAAGAAACTTATAAAATCAGAGAAAAGCAGACAGCATTTCCATCACTTGGACCTCTGAAGAAAGACTAACAGAGTTGTGAAATCTTAGAAAGGAGATGGTGGCAGGGAAAGGTCTATGAAATACTGAGTGTCGTAGAGAAGGAGAAAATTTTCTGGTCTCCTTGTTTTATATCACACAACAAGGGATGAAGAAACAATAAAACTGAAAAGTCTCATTTTTGAAATAATACAGGGAAATATTTTTCCATATAATGCCTAGACTTGACGGCCATAGAATAACTTTTTCATGAGAACAAGAAGCTAAGTTTCAGAAATTGATATTTTCTTTGTATAGTTAATAGAGGAAAAAAGATTCTTGAAGACCTTTAGGGCAAAACTTTGACTATCTTAGATATTTTTTTATAGGTCTACTAGTTACCCCTTTGAGGAATCTGTTGGTATTTCTAATTTTTGCACGTATAAAGGTATTTATACTTATTTTAGGAGTAATATTGCCCTAGGTACTTAAAATGCAGGTGTACACAGGCACGCAAGGATATTGTACAGTCCTAACTGAAAAAGTACTATTATGACTACAAACAAAGTCTTTTAAGAAAATCTCTCACTTTCAAATGTACCAGTTAGGAAATATTTGTGCTTATTCTGAACTTCTCTGGCTTCTTCCTGTGCAAGGTCTATTGCTAAGTACTGTGGAAAGCAGGCTGTAGATAGAAAGGCTTATTAATAAAGTCCTGAAAGTGACATCCTGTGGACCATCGCCATCTAGGGAATTATTCATAATTTCACTGTGCTACAGCAGTGAATAAATCATATGCCAATTTCATTATGTCTGCCCAGAGAACATGGCAGATTTGGAAAGCTTCATGAGCTTCTACTTTTCTACTTCTTGTTGACCAATCACTGGACACTTATATTTGTCTGCAAAGCAAATGGAAACCCTAGGAAATTAGCCAATGGAAATACATGGTCAAATTTGCCCACATTTTTTAATAAAATGGTCAAAGGCAAAAAGATATGTGTTTACTAAAAGGAGAATATAAATGTTTAGTGCTAAAAAATCCTGAAGGATAAACTAATAAAAGAAAACACATTAATATTTTAGCAAGTCCTTAGTTTAGACCCAGGTTCTCAAATTACCCGGGTTCTTGCATGTTGTTTCCATGATGTATGCAAATCAACAGAAATATAGGCTGTTCTTAAAATGCCTGAATGTTGCAACCACATCTTAAGGCATACCAGGTCTTCTTTACTGATTTCTCAGATAAACCAGACTTGTGAAGAAGTCCTGTGAATTGGAAGCATGGGAGAAGAGACTATTTCGGACTGAGGGGTAAGGAAGCCCTATGTCTTTCTGTGAAATCCTGTTCATTTGTGTACTTAAGGTTATTGTGGAACCTAAACCTGCATCTTAAGATGGCTTGTGACCAACTGGAGCACAAGCAATGCAGACCATGCTTCCTATGTGACATTCCTCTAGAAATGACCGAAGAAGAAAAATGCAGAAAAACACAGAAAATATAATCAAAATGGTTCAGTAGCAACAAACCTTCACCCCCTCCCCCCTGAAACATTAACATCTCTTCAGTTAAAATGAGGCCACAGGTTATTTTTGATCTTTACATTTCTGTTTAGAAGTTCAGATGATTAAAACTTTTGAATATATAGCTATTTTTAAATTTTCACTGTCATTTTGTGATGATTTTTGTTCCTTAATCAAATTGTTCTATGTCTGGAAGCTCTGCTCTGACTTTTTGTCAAAATGCTTCTTTCTTATATGCACTCAAGATAATAATTGCAGATCTTTCTTCCTAGTCTGCGACCTAGATAATTATCCTTTTATGAAGCTGTGTTTTTCCTCATATTGGCAGGTTTTCTCTTTTTTTAATAAAGATGCTGTCTTTATGAATATCAAAGAAATCTTGGAAAGTCACTACTTGAAGCATAAGTCTATCAACGTGTGCTGTATACAGTGCAATTTTGTGGAATATACCATGGGAAAAGGGTCCACAACCAAATTCACCCTTTCTGCAACTTTTTCTTCATGCTGGGAATCTCACATTTACTAAAAATGATTTTTCAATGCAAGCCCATGTGCCTTCTTAAAAAATTGTCCTCTTAGGAGAATGAGAAAATAATACATTAAGCTCCTGTGCTCTTTTGCCTTCAAAGTTCTAAATTCCTTCAAAGTTGGTTAATCTCAAAACCCAGCCTCAGACATCTCTTTTTTTTTTTTTGGAGCGATTACAGTTCTAATGATTGACATACAGAATCCTTCATCTAGGCTATGAACTAGCTGTGTGACACGATAATTCCTAAAGATTCACTCTCATGAATGCTAACAAGACGCTTGGAAACTCAGCAAATCTTCCCTGCCTACTTTTTTCTTCCTAATGATTTATTTATACTAAATTAGTTCCCAACCATGCAGTGTTAGCGGTTTTATTTATTTATTTATTTATTTTATTTTATTTTATTTTATATTTTGCTTCAATTTCTTTCACTTGTTCGCTGGCACTAAATGCACTCATATTTAATTACTGTTTGTCCACAACCTTGTCTAAGGGGCAAAATGCCTGGTCAAAATCATGCCCCAGTCTCACTACTTAGGAATTAACTATGACAGGCAAAATCTAATACTGAAGCAGACAAGTCTAGGGTTGAAGTTTTAAAAATAAAATCATCTAATCTTCAAGGGTGTTAAAATACCACAGATCTCATTGACTGCAGTTGAACTGATATTTCCTGCTTTCTTAGACAGGAAGCAACCTTTACATAGTTAAAATTATGCAGTAAAACTGGTCACAAAAGGCAGAAGTCCCAGAGATACTATGTTCCCACAAGTTTGTGAAAGTACATAACTGAAAGATAACTGAATACATTAAAGAAATGCAACTGAGAGAGAGGTCAAAATAAAATCTTCATCCTCACTATACATCAAAGATTCCATGCAGGGGCTTAACCCAAGACATAAAGCTAAACATCAATGGTACTATGGCTCATCCTTGCATTTACTGTGGTATTGACATTGGAATGAAAAACTGCTCGTGTGATGCTAAATAAAAATTCTTTCAACCATATTCGTTTCCCTGTTACCCTCAAGAGAAACAAATGTTTCTGTCTTATGCAGACACATTATCCAATGACTTAAGGTATTACACTACGTTGTAATCAGAGTTGGTTGTGAACAGTTGTGTGTCTCAGTCTCATTTTGGAGAGCTGTGATAATCTATTTTGAGAAGATTTACCAGAAAAACATTCTCTTCGAGGTTATCATTGCAAGAATCACACTCTTTTCTACTACTCTTACATTAGCTGGATTAAAGTAATTTATGTAGTATTTTCTCATACCTTTCACAGAATAATTCTGTCTCATGTTGCATCTCTGTTCTCTTTTTACCAGCAATAACAGAAACAATATCTAAAGAAATAGCTCCTGCATTAGAATCATAGAATCATAGAATCATAGAACAACCAGGTTGGAAGAGACCCATCGGATCATCAAGTCCAGCCATTCCTATCAAACACTAAACCATGCCCTTCAGGACCTCATCCACCTGTGCCTTAAACACCTCCAGGGAAGGTGACACAACCACCTCCCTGGGCAGCCTATTCCAATGCCCAATGACCCTTTCTGTGAAAAACTTCCTCTTAATGTCTAGCCTAAATCTCCCCTGGCTGAGTTTAAGGCCATTCCCTCTTGTCCTGTCCCCTGTCACTTGGGAGAAGAGGCCAGCTCCCTCCTCTCTACAACCTCCTTTCAGGTAGTTGTAGAGAGTAATGAGGTCTCCTCTCAGCCTCCTCTTCTCTAGGCTAAACACCCCCAGCTCTCTCAGATGCTCCTCATAGGGCCTGTTCTCCAACCCCTTCACCAGCTTCTTTGCTCTTCTATGGACTTGCTCCAGAGCCTCAACATCCTTCTTGTGGTGAGGGGCCCAGAACTGAACACAGTATTCAAGGAGCGACCTCACCAGTGCTGAGTACAGAATCATTAATCAGCCTTCAAGAAAATACTTTTTGTAGAAAATCTTGGTTTGGAATTTCAATAGATGATATGGGGCCAGAAGATCCTCGTGTTTTTGAGGGAGAGGAAAAGCTCAGAACAGGAAAGTAGTTTAGGGGAAAGGTCATGGTTCAAACCAGTTTGAAGAGATGGACATCGCTTTGTGGGAGATTCCAAGCCTGCAAGAGAGAAGTGGACCATAGGGCTTGGTCAGAGGGTTAGTTAAGTTAAAAGACTCAATATGTTCTTCCACATGACTTTCTGTTTGGTGTGGATATTGTACCTTTGCCACTCAGTGCTGTATGAAATACAAGATGGAAAGTTCTGAAGCACATTGCCAGCACAGTAGCTTAGGTGTTTAGTTGTACATTAAGGATGCCAGGATACACTTCAGAAAGAAAACTTGTTAATATCACTGTTTTGAACATTGTTTTTTATGTCAGTGAAACAGTCTTTGGGGGCAGGAGTATACATGAGCTATTGCAAACTGAATAATAAATAGGATTTCAAAACCTTTGAGGGTTGGTTTGTGAAGGGCTGTTCATGACAGTGAATCCAAACATGTAGTTGTCAAGACTGGGAGTTAATTTTTCCTTCTTTTTAAAAACAGGTGTGTTCTTTTAACTGAATTAGACAGAGAGATACAAGAAAGAAGAAAAAAAGGACTGAAGACACCTAAGAAACACAGCAGCATATGTGACAACCTCTCTCTTTTCCCTGTAGCCATATTCAATTCCTTGCAGGTAGAATTTCAAAATGTAGAGATATATTTTCCTACCTCCATTCTACTCAGTTTGATGTCACTTCACTCCTGTTCTCTGAAATATTCCAGCCAGAAACAAAGAACATGCTTCTTGGTGTGATAACTTAAAGCTTTAGCTATTCATATCTCCACATCTTTATTTTTTTTTTTTTTTTTACTCTTTCATTTTGGAACTGTTTTGTCAAATATCATTAAACTCTTTTCTGATTAATCTCTCCTGATAAGTTTTTAGAAAGGTTGCTCTCTCACATGCTGACCAACACCAAATATTCTAGGTTGTAGTTCAGCTATAGGACAGGGAAGTGTATGTGGAATTCATGCTTTCTGTTTCTGAAAGGAAATCTTACTCTCAGCTCAAGCAAAGCTGTATTTGTGTTGTATGGATAAAGAGTATATCTTTTTAAATACTAATGAAGCATTATTAACTAGGTACACAGGTTCCCACTATGACTCACCTGCTGAAAGAGCCCACCTCTCTACTCTAGGAATAAAGAGATTCAGAGAGATTATCCTCCTCTATTCTAAACACCTATTTTAGGGGTTATCGATAATTCACATTATAGCTATAAACTACTACTAATAGGAAATAGACCCAAATAAGTAGGGGAAGTTTATTAATGTTAATTTTACTGGAGAGTCTTGCTTTACTTCTCAGGTCATGGAGAGAATGAAACGCAGAATACAATGAAATGTTTGCATTTGGGAAATGTGGCATTCACCCTACAAAAAGACGATTATTATAAGGAAAACTAGCCCTTGTGATATGGGGCTTTGTGTTTTGTTTTGTTTTGGTTTTTTAATATGATTATTCTGTTAAAGAGTATGGATCCATACAAGCAAATAAACTTAGTGTTCTGTGAATTTAAGTCTGGACACATGGAATTAAAATGGATATATAGATTTTGTCTGTAAATTTAACCTTCTGCTAAATAGCTCAAAAGCATGTTAGAATTTGGCCAGTCCCAATATTGTAAGTAAACTTGTCCCAAAATGTGTTGTAGCCACAAAATCAGGAACAACTCTTTTGGCAGATTGTTATGCCTCTGAATTGAACATGACCTATTAAAAAGCCAGCCAAGGACTTTATGAATTAACTATGCAAAGTAAATTCTTGTAAAAAAATTCTATATAATTTCCCCCATCAGGAAGTCCTTTCTGAGATGCAGAGATAATTCTACTGTCCTCCTCACTCCTGTACAATGAAACTCTGGAGCTAGATCAAAGTGCAGTTTCTTAAAAATTAAAGATTCAATAATTACACTGATTCATGCACAAAAAGAATGCTGGGGATAATGTGTTCAGTCTGCATCAGTCAATGACACACATCACAGCATACAGTATCCTGTCACATTCTAGTGTTGTAAATAAATGTCAATCCTGCTATTTATTTTCAATTTAAATGCATTAATATTAGCTGTATCATGCTGACAAATCTTATAATGAAGACAGTTGATTAATTTATTTTTTTCCTGAAGGACAGGCAAAGGCAAGCAGAAATTTTAATGCAATGACAATCATGTCTGTCATTATTTTATTGGTGAATTCTTTTATTCATCTTGCTCTTATTTGTGGTGAAATAATCCATAAGCAGAGACACAAGTAAGGAGAGATGGAAACTAATCACCTAAGAAAAATTGCTAGGAAATGTTAAATAAAAGCCAAGAACAATGCTTTTATTTGTATTTATTTTGATACCTATGATTGATTGCTTTGCCTGTATTCATCACCTTTTTGCTAATTTTAAATCGTTTTATACTTCTTGAAAGCTCTACAGATTTTATTGCTTATCTCTTAGTTCACTGGGCCACAGAAAAATATTACTGACTTCTTTTAATGTATGTATTTATTTGGCTAACAAAAGACAGTGCTATCATGGAGTAGGTGTGTTTTTAACTGTACACAAGGCTGTATTTTAAAAATACCTGCCTGAAACACACAAAAAACAAGGATAGAGACTGACAGAATTACAAAGCTTGACTAATTATTGTGCATGCTTATGAAACAATGTATTCAGGATTCATCTACACTAAATAAAGAATTACATTGAGGATCTGGTTTCAACAACAGTTTTTGTGAACATAAAGTATAAGGCAGTTACTGAATGAAAAGATGCTTTCATTAAAGAAATGGTCACTAAAGGCTATGTGATATGGCAATGTTGATAATATCCAGAAAATTATGGAATAGGATCATTGGATAATCCAAGAGTGAAAGGGCCTTGAGAGATCTGTAGAGTACCAGTCTGCTCAAAGCAGAGCCACCCATAAGGTGAGAGCATCTTGCTCAGGGCTTTGTCTTGAAACACCTCCAAGGATGGAGCTTGCACAATGCTGTCTCACTGCTGATGGTCCTCAGAGGGGAAAAATAAGCTTTTGGAAGGTCTTTTTTTTTTTTGTAAAAGTTTTATATATTATCTTTCCACTGTGAAAAGTCTGAATGTGTCTTCTCCATGACCTCCCTGTAGATACCATTAAATTACTATAAGTCTTTCTAAACCTCAGAGACACTATAACCTAATGTTTACTCTACCCTACAAACCAGTTAGCAGTCACACTCAGAGAGAGTGTTTGTGGTTAGATAAACAGTCTGATCCATCAATATTCTCCTTAGATTTTTCAGAAATCTGATGGATGATTTACAGATAAAAAAAGGACTGAATTCATGTAAGGTTGTGAGGGATGCACTTGACACACCCTACACGTACACCTCCTTTTAACCAGTCCAGCAACAGTTTGGTACAGGTTTCAGAGGAGATAAAACCTGCACTGTAGCTGAGTCAAAACCTTCTCCAGGAAACCCACAAGGAACAGAACACTGATAAGGTCTGAGTATAAGCAGCCCTGCACATATCTCTCCTGTTGTATGCAGTTTGACTATGATTGAACAATTTTTCCCTAAATATGACAGCATAAGTGAGCATTCTTAGGCAGTGCTGTTGCATGGAGACGATCTTCCCTTGCACTGGGACACCTCTCAAGAGTACTTCTCTAAGTAATGAGATCTTTAACCAATGACAGTTCTGTGGGAACCTCATTTGATTTCTGCCTGGACAGCAACTTGACAAGCCTCCCAGCAGTTCTATGTAGAAAGGATTAGTTGTTTAGCTGAAATAAGTTATATTTAAAATAGAATCTAAATATAGATTTTATCCTAAAATATTCATTCGCAACAGAGGTAATTGCTGAAAGAAGACATTGAAATGGTGGATGGAAAGCAAATTGAAACAAATTCACTAAACTTCAGTAATCTGCAAATAGATGGATTTTTAACAAAAGAGGAGGTTATTATCTAGCCAAAGGACTTAATTACTCTTACACAGATTTCAAATAAAACATTATGTTTTGTGAATTTTGATAGGAAGTGTAAGATGCACCAACTGTCATGAGATATGCTAGACTTCCACTATCTTCTCCAGAAATTGTTTTTCCTACAGAAACAGGTAGAAATTGAAAGAAAATTTTGAAGTTGGGAAAATTTCTAAAGAGCAGAAAAACCAGTAGTAGCAAAAGACAAGCAAGGATAAACTAACAATCATGAGTTGCATCACGCTGTTACCTTAAAGGATGATTCCATCACAGAAAGTAATGATAACAGTTTAATATTAGTAATTTGCAGCACAGTAAAGCTCAGTATAGATACTTCATACTTATAAATTCACAGTTCTCAAAGGTATTGTCAACATTAGGGAACACTCACCACCCACAGGGAGAAAAGAAAAATATTTGACAAACATGTAAACTGCATTATAGAGTAAAAGGTCAACAAATGTAAATATGAGAGCCTGTTATTAATCCATTAAAGTAATAAATATAAACATGAAGAAAGAACCTATTTCTCCTTCAGTCATAGTAACAGAACTGCTTTAAAGCTTCTCCATTAATAAGCACCTAAGAGATAAGGCAAAATTTTAAAGCAGAATCTTCCTCTGCTGTATTCTAATTAAAGGCAAAAATGCTGAGGGCACACAATGTAATTGATTAAAAAGAGCAAAGGTGATTGAAAACAAATTTAGAAAAATTCACTAAATCCTTTCAGAGATGAATAATGTATGTCCAATTAATACTTGATTGTAAATTATTCTTCTGATAAAATATAAGTTTGCCTTAAATAAAAAAGGAAACATACCAGGAAATAAATACAGTATTATCATTCAGCTTTGAGGACTATATTGTATTTTGGTCATTATCCAGCCATGGGATCACAATACACATCCAGTTGCTGATCAATATCCTCTCATTCAACAGGCCTAAAGGAAAGGGGCTGATCCTCATGAGTGTAGAGGATCTTTTGTGTTCCTACGTGGAATATACAGTATCTTTATGCTATATATTCAAATCATTTTTCAGAGTATGCAAAAGGACATTTGTGTAAAAATATTCAGGAGATTTATATAGCTATTAAATGGTTTGCTTTGTATCCTGTGCTGTGTCCATTCTGAAAAAGGCCATGTTCCTTTTTTCTCCTAAAGTGGTCTGCACTTATCTCAGTCTTAAGGGATCAGTGAGAAAGCTGATAGTTAAATTGCCTTTTGTAATAATGCTTCGAAGTACAGAACAGGAACTGGGGAAAGAAACAGAAGATAATCTGTGTCACATATGCCGTCTATACTGTATCTGTTTTCACATTATTTTCTTAATTTGACCACAGCGGATTACATTTAACTCCCAGTACTGCTAGAACATGTCAAAATATTTACTGCTTTTATATATTATTATTTCTCTGCAGAGTTCTTCTTTTTGCACTGAAGACTTGTTTTTCTTTCAACTACATTTTATATGCATTTTATACATTGACAGGGTCTCTGGTCCAATAGAGTCTCACATATTCTTTGTTTATCTGTGCTTTCAAGTAAAACTGAACTACTGACATAGTTTCAGAGCTAAAAACAATATGAACACTACCAAAATATCAGGAATTGGAAGGAAGACCTGTTGATGAATGTCACTATGCAACTAGAATTATCAACTATTTATTTTCTAAATGGGCCAAATGCTATAAAACTTAGGACTCATCACATAACCTAAATCAGTAGAAACCTGGTCACATTCCTGGGTGTCTGGCTTCTGGCAAGGGGAAGAAATTATAGGAAGAAAAATTTCATATCTCCCTGCCCATCTGAGGTGCTATCAGTTGCTTGTAGACCCCACTTCTCTGTTATTTGGTGGCACTGCTTCCCTCAGCCTCCTCCTCTCCTCCATACTAGAGATAAATTGCACACCTCCAGGCAGCTCAGAGAACTAATCTCCCTTCTTTTGTTAATCCATTAGTTTTCCCTGAGTTATAAATACCCTGCACCCTATTTAACCTAGATTCTGATTAAACTGAAGGGTGATGAAGCAGCAACTGCAGGCAACGTGTGGCCAAGACATAGCCAGCTGCAGACCTCTGGCTTTTCCTGTGCAAGTTTTAACATTTCACAGATATAGTGGGTCACCCATTTGCATCAGAAATAGCTCTGTTCATTGTAAAGCATGTATCTGTGTTCCTGTCACCTTCAGTAGGATTTATGCTCTCATCTGCCTGACTAGCCACACTGCTTTAACCACGTTTCACAAGAAGCCTATTCATAAACTCGGTTTTCCACTGATTAAATAGGAAAGTTGTTGAAATTGTGGGATATTGCTGTGTAACCCAGAATAATTCCTAATCACTCAGCATCCATGTGTAATGTCTCACTTTGAGACTGTAACTTTCTTGCCCACTGTTAGCGTCTCTGTCTTTCCTAATTGTCAGTTATTTGGGCACAGATAGAATGCTTAAAGAAATCTTACAAAGTCTGAAGAGAAGCTACCTGCTATTTATGTCACAAAGTGCTTTTGCAGCTGTGAGGAGCTGAAATATGGTCTGTTTGTTTCACTGCAGTGCACAGCAGCACGCATGAGAGATCAGGCAAGAGAAACTTTAAAGGAAATATTGAGCTGCTCTCTGTCTTTCTAAGCACTTCAATCTCTTAATAAGAGTTGGCAGGTGCTAACAGTTTTGCACTGATTTCTCTCTCCTTTTTCAGTATCTCAGTTCTGTGGAGGTAGATTTATTTTCTGGGTTCAATAAGTATTCTTTCACCTGCCTTGAAATGGAACTGCAGGCCCTTTGATAAATAGATTAAAAGGTTATCTAATTTCACTATTGCTTCTGCAAGTATCTTTGTTTTCTCTGATGAAATGCTCTTTTGTAGCTGTCTAGAGTGGTACTCTCCATGGATCACAATAAATGTTCCTACTCCTCCCACAGCAAAAACAAATCCGTGTGGGAAGGAAAACCTTAGGCTTATTCTTCAGCAAAGACATTCAAAGCCATGCTAAACAACAGGACTCTCCTCGTTACCAATTTCAACAGGTCCTCAGTGAAAATTGCAATGCCAAATTAACCCCTCATTAATGCCATTATCAAATATTCACCAGATGTAAATTCCTATTAATAAGAGGACTTTATACATCGAAGCATGAGGGAAAGCAAAGTCACAGGAAACTCCCATGACTTAACTGTATGCTCACACAGCCATACGTGAGACAAGCACCAGGCAAGTGGAAAAATTCACATCTCTAACCTGAACTTTAATTGGTTTAAGGTGGTTTAAACAGTGAATACAAAAGCGTAAACCATCTGATTAGAACACCCATAAAATAAAACACTAGGAAAAAATCTAGCTTTTAAGATCAGGATTTACTGAGAGGGACACAAAGACCGTAGTATGTAGTGCCTGACAAAGCATGAGCTCCATGAAACTCAGAGAAGAAGGAACAATGTTGTTGCATCTGCCTCCTTATGTGGCACTAAGCTCTGGAGCACACAATCAGCGACAAAATTTTGCTATGGCATGAATTGCTCCTGAGAGATACCACTCAGGCACAGACCACAGCCTCTGGGAGAGAACAGGGACGTTATCTCTCTAAGCTATAACCCCTAGGAGACAGCACGTGCCATCTGCAAATGCATTCCATGCTGAGTTGCTGTTGTCAGTCTGAGAGAGCCATGACTGGTAATGTTTCTGTAGACACTGCTCTGTTTTTTCCTAGCATGCCTCCTTTAGATGCAATGAAAAAACACTTTGCCAGATAACAACCACAAACATTATGCACATGTAAATATATTGACTTCAGAGGGATTCAAGTTAAGCATGTACCTGAGGGCCTTTCTAAATCAAGGCTGAAGCACGTGCTGTGAATGGGAATAGTGCCTCACTAATTTTCCCAGTGCTTTGTATAATATAGTCCCATTCCCTGTAGTTTTGCAGATTAATAATATTTTTCTTCATTCATTCATTGTCTAAAAAGACTGCTAAGCAAGACAGCAAGCCTGGTGACAATAGGAACAATGCTAATGTTGCAAATGACAGCCTGTGTTCTGCTGAGTAAAAGATCAAAACCAAACCATACCAACTGGCTCACATCTGTGCTACTTAAAGCTGATTTAACCTTTGTGGTGGATTTAGGTATCTGCAGTTCAAAGGCAGAGCTGTGGAGACAACTGACCATTTAACAGTGCAGATAATTGGGATCTAGAGCTTTCTCTCTTGCTTTTTATCTTCTCTGGCTTCCTTTCATAAGTATCAGAGGTTCTGCAAATTTCTTATGACCTTAGGAAACACCTGTGACCCTTGTGATTTTCACATGTCACATTCTAGGTCTGGACATAATACAGTAGCATGCATAAGGTCAGTATGTGAGATATATATCATCAAACTTGCTGAAACATAAATTCACACTAGGTTCAGCCCCAAAGTAAAATACAGTAGTCCTTGACTTCTGCAATATTCAGTGAGTGAAAATATGAGACAGTCAGGGAAACAAGAGAAAATCAAGTATATTGTCATGTAATGTTGCAGAAGTTCAGGACAACATAAACAGCAGAACACTTGAAAGCAGTGAAAGCAAGCACTCTAAATATATACATGTATTCAGAAAAATACTTCAGTAAAAGCCATTGACAAAAAATGTTACAATAGGAAAATAATAATAAAAAAAAGCTTTTACACATTCAGGGACATTTATGGGCCAGCCAAGCACTTCTTGAGGTCATGGATGCAATCAAAGTCTATTACAATGTCAGCAAAGTATTTGCATAAGTACATTTTACCACATCATTGTTTTGTACAAAAAGAAGGAAAAGACCTTTGAGATCATGAACTAAAAAGAAGTAAACAAACACCCAAGTTCTACAAGGACAAGGACAAAGACAGTATGATATACAGATCTTGCAGCGAACCTTACGCTACTATGTTTCTCTGACAATAAAATAGCATTTTCTTGCTAATCTGAAACTCCTGCTATTTTCTTGTTTTTAACATATTTTTTGTATTAATTCTAATTATAATATAAGATGACCAGAGTCCACAATAGACTTTTGGGGGGTTAAGAAGGAGAGGTAGGAGATCTCCTCTCCTCTTTACTTGCATATTTTACCTCAGAGTGGCTTGAGGCACACTGAAGAGGAAACTAGGACAATTGCCTATTCTCTTCAAGACTCCATACAGTTCTAAACAATACAGGAAAAAAGGGAATGGGTTTGGAACTGGTAGCGTCTATTCTGTAACTAAGCATTTGAGTGTATTTCTCTATTATGTTTCTGTGGAAATATGGTAAAAGACAACCACTCTCTCACTGTGACTGAAATGTCATCCAAATCAATTTTAAATTTTAAATATTACAATTTCTAGAGTTTTGTGAAAGATAGCAGTTTTTGTAATCCTAGCAGAGCAATGTTCTCTTTTCCAAATGTATGCTTTAAGGAAATTCTGTGAAATGCTCCATGGAGAGGAGAAGAACCATGTACAAATTGCTTTCTAATTATTGCAACTGTTCCTGTGCACCCTGGGACACTTACTGACTTTCATTAATGTAAAACATCAGCAAGTATGGATTAGCTTGTCAGTTGAAGTAGCAGAACTGTAAGTCAGCTAATGTTCTGGTATTATAATTTATCTAGTCATCTGAAAAGGAAAAGCATTGTTGATTCTCTGTGACTTTGAGACATAAGTGAAAGTAGAATTCAGACCAGGAAAGACATTATAGAACTGGTATACTAATGTTTCCAAAAGCACTGATGTTTTCAAAAGATGCTACCTCACTAGTGTGGTCTAGCAGAAGATGATCCAGATACACACTCTTGCTGAATAATGAAGCATCCAAGTCACAGACCATTTAGCCTATGCTGAGACTTCTAAGAAGCTGCAAGAAAATGACCTGTTCACATATTTCCTCACTGAAGTTTTTTTGGTTGGTTTGTTTGTTTGTTTCCAGTGTTTTACCACTGACATAATCAATAGAATACTTCATGTAACTCTGAAAAACCATAAGATTTTGATACTAGTTTTAAGATATCTAAAATATATATATCCCTAAAGAAATTCATCTGACATAATATATTTAATGGTACTGTCATGTCTTGTATTTGTTTTAATGATTTTCTTAAGTCATTGCCATCTGTTTGAATTTAAGGTTTGAAATACCTTTGGTTCATCTTGGTGTGTGAGACTTAGTTAACCATAATGAATAGTAAAAAGCAATAGTAAACTTCACAGCACAGGGTATATTAAATGAATTTGCTGAAACTATAAAAAGGCTATGATGTCAATCTGTTAACAGCCAATGGTCATAACCAGGTGAGAACTGGTTCGTTTTATTTCTTATGCAATATGCAGTATGTAAGAGAAGAAAAGAGAAAGTAGTCATGAAAATTATTGTGCTTGGATGGTATATGGAATCCAAGACGCAGTAAAGTACCTGCCAAAAAAAAGACCAAAGAAACCTAGAGAATGTCACATTTGAGTCTGCAAAATGCATTGTATAGACGAACCACTGAAGTAAAAAGCATCGCTATAATTTACAACTCATGTAATTATCTTGAAACATCATCCCAATGAAGTATTATCTGAAATAAGTCAAATACAGGGAAAGTCCTGCAACGAAAATGAAAGAAGAAGATTTGATATGCTTTGAAACTTGAAGAATATAGCAACAGCAGCTCTGATCAGCATATAACATCATATAATTGAAGAAAAATTAAGTAAATAAATGATTCTTTAAAGAAATGACACTGATATGATGTTATAGCAAAACTAAGAAGACAAAAATTAAATTTAACCAGGAAATCTCAGCAAATTGATATTGATTATATCCTAGGACTAGGTAAAACAATTATTTTATTTAATAGGGAGATAAGTCACTTGGGTGAACACTAGCAACAATTTAACGATAATGCTGCCAGACTAGATCCTAAACTAAAATTCTTCTGTCAGTGTAAACAGGAATATATGAGCAGGTCATTGTAGGCTTCCTGTTACATGTTTTTGAAATAAGACTAATTTCCTATTATGTACAAAGTATAAAAGAGGTAAGACGCAGACTTCCTTGGCCCACAATATTTTATAGGTGAGATGCTCTAATTCACAGATATTGTATCAGCTGATGTGTACATCCAACTATATAAGTACAAACTTGAAGTTTAGATGTATAACAGTGGACCTTCAGGTTGATCAAACAAGTCACTTTTTTGCTCTTTTGTGTTTGATAGAAAAGGTACAATAAGACCTATGGCAACTACCATGTTGCAGGTAAAGAATACATGAGATTTTCACTTTGTTAAAATTACGTATCTGAATTTGCATATATGCACATAGCACTTTAGCTCTCTGCAGACTTTGTTGGCAAAGGAGTTTCCAATATAGTTATGTCTCTTCTAGTCTGTGTAAGAACTGTTTCAAGAATCATTCCTTTAATTTAAGACTATCTAAAAAATTCCCAAAACAAACTCAGAAACATTTCTGGATTCAGTATTCCCCACAGAATACAACTCTGCCCTGATTCTACATTGCAGCAGGATTTGGACCTGCCCAAAGAGAATTCTCATTTTCTCTTAAGTCATTCTGGCTTCCCCTCCAAAAATACCTGTGCAATTAGGTTATGTTAAATGTACTCTACCTGAACCCTAATGTCACTGCATATGTTGTATTCCTCAGGAGATAAATCTTGAGAGCAATTTCTCTTTCTTCTGAAATTTTCAAAACCTTTGTCTCTGTAATGGAGGAGGTTGAAGGAAAGCTCAAGTTTTTGCTTATGAGAAGGTTTCAGGCAAACTAATTTGCCAATGACATTTTTTTCTCTATAATTCTTTTCTTAGCAGTGCTATTAGAACTATGGAGATCTACAGAGTGTTAATTTTTCTGGCTTATTAAACAGCAAAAAAAGAAAGTCAAAGTATATCTTCTTATCCAAAACCTCCTTCAAAAAATCAAGAAGTAGATGCAAATACTAGCAATATATTTTTTTCCTGGTTTGTATTGTCTAAAAGGAATGTGTGTTTCCTGGAAGAGAAAATTTTCAGTGTAATCACAACATTTTATAGCTGTAACAGTCTCGGCAATTTGGAACACGGTATGTAAGAATATCTCTACTGTTAAAGTAAGTATTAGTGTAAAGAGTAATAAAAGGAGATTACTGAGCATGCCCAATGCTGTTGTGCTTCTGAATGACAGCGTTTTACACTTTTCTTCATTAAGAGTCTACATTTCTCAGTCAAACACATAATTCCATAATTCTACAAGCAAAACTTAAGTGAGAGTACTGGATTACATAAATTAATGCAAATGACATGGTTGGACTAGAAGATCCGATGGGTCCCTTCCAACCTGGTTGTTCTGTGATTCTGTGATTCTATGACATAATGAAGCACTTAGTTGTGGGTGGCCTATGGGACTACTTGTATGCACAAATTCAAAAAACTCTGCAGTCTTGTCTGTAGATATCTTACATGGTTTTGCTTCATGATTATATTCAGCCAGCATGCGTTACCATTCAGCTGTGGGAAAACAGATCTTCTCTATTAATTCTAAATTCAGCAAAACTGATTCATTTTATGCTTTAGAATGGATTTATATGGTGCTTTTGGGGTAATCTTTATGTAACTCAGGGCCTCTTGCTCATAGTTTGGACAAACTAGAATAATTATGGTTTGTTTTCTATCTTTATCCGAGAGCTAGCAGAAAAACCCTCTACAATATAAAAGATTTTCTTCATCAGTACAATATACAGTATCCTTGCTATTATTCTCTGAACACAGACAAAATCAGTGCCATAGAGTGATTACATTAATAAAATTATTAACAAACTTCTCATCTTAAGCAATGCCTATAATCTCCCCAAAATTTTGAACTAATAGTTCATCATTGCATTTGCCAAAATCTCAATTATCACAGCAAACTCCAAAATTTAGTTTTCCTAACATCAGGTTTAGGCCCCTTTTATGATCAGCAGAGAAAAATACGCTGTAAGAAGGATGGTTCAGTTACTTCACGGGCTAACATTCCTGGTGGAGATATTTTAAGCATTTCAGTTTGGTAGAACAAATTCTGAAACTACAACCCATCATAGGATTTTCTTCCATAAACTGAAAGTGATATTTAAAGAAACTGAAAATATGGGGATATTATAGGATTTAATAAAGGAAACTAACATATAAAATAAAAGTTTATATCTCTCAAAAGAAACTACTTTTGAAAGAGACCATTTCAAAAGCACTGTTAGAATGTAATTTCTGAAAGAACTGGTTTAAGTTTCAGAATTCTTCAATCCAGGTCCAGAACTGGGATTTTCATTCTCATTTATGAAAATATAGGAGCTTAAAAGAGCTGACATCTGTAGGAAGAAATTCCTTCTAAAGTACAATATGCCAACAGAGTGCAGTACATTCTCACACATGTGGCCTCCTGCATTTTGTTCAGCCAAAAACCAGCTGAAAATAACTGCTTCTACTGAGAACAAGGAGTTTCTATTCCTCCCCACAGAAGTTATATAGAAATGTAAGTTGAACTCAGATTAGTTCAAATGAAAACTGTTATCAACTTTAGTTATTGTTATAGAATCATAGCCTTGTAGAATTGGTTGGTTGGAAAAGATCTTTGAGATCATCAACACCAACTGTACCTGTCCACTACTAAACCATATCCCTAAGCACTTAGTCTATCCATCTTTTAAATACCTCTAGGGATGGGACTCAACCACCTCCTCGGGCAGTCTGTTCCAGTGACCAATAACCCTTTTGATGACGAAATTTTTCCTAATGTCTTACCTGAACCTCCCCTGTTGCAACTTGAGGTCATTCCCTCTTGTTTTATCTTCAGGTGAAGACACCTACCCCTGTACAATCCCCTTTTAGGTAGTTGTAGCCAGTGATAAGCTCTTCTCTCAACCTCCTTTCCTCTAGACTGAACAACCACAGTTCCTTGAGCTGCATCTCATAAGACTTATCTCCAGCCCTTTCACCAGCTTTGTTGCCCTTCTCTGGAGATGCTTCAGCATCTCAATGTCCTTCTTGTAGTGAGGAGCCCAAAATAAACATGATATTCAAGGTGGCCTCTCCAAAGCTGAGTACAGGGGCACAAGTACTTTCCTGGTCCAGTTGGCCACACTGTTTCTGATACAGGCCAAGATGCTATTGGCCTTCTTGACCACCTGGGCACACTACTGATGTATATTCAACTGTCTGTCAATCAACAACCCCAGGTCCTTGCCTGCCAGGAGGCTTTGTAGACCTCTTCCCCAGACCTGTAGAGATACATGGGGTTTTTGTGTCACAAATGCAGGACTTGGCACTTGGCCTCATTGAACCTCCTACTGTTGGTTCTAACCCATCAATCCAGTCTGTCCAGACCCTTCTGTAGAGGCTCCCTACTCTCAGCAGATCGATGCTTCCTACCAGCTTAGTGACATCCGCAAATTTACTAAGGATACATTCAATCCCCTCACTCAGATCATTGATAAAGATATTGAACAGATCTGGATATAACACTGAGCCACTTGTGACTAACCTCCAATTGGATTTAACTCCATTCACCATGACTCTTTTGGCCCAGCCATTCAGACAGTTTGTAACCCACAAGAGGGTATGTCTGTCAAGGCTATCGGTAGCCAGTTTCTCAGGCAGAATACTGTGAGGAATGGTGTCTAAGACTTTAATAAGTTCAGGTTTACTGTATCCACAGCCTTTCCCTCATCCATAAATGGGTAACATTCTCATAGAAGGAGATGAAGTTAGTTTGGCAGGACCTGCCTTTCATAAACCCATGTCAAATGACCCTGATCGCCTGGTTGGCTTGTGTGTGCACTGCATGATGGCACTCAAGATGAACTGCTTCATAACCTTCTCTTACATCAAGATCAGACTGACAGGCCTGTAGGTCCTCAGATCCTCCCTCTGACCCTTCTTCTATATAGGTGTAATATTTACCAACCTCCAGCCAAGTGGAACTTCCCCAGTCAGCCAAGACTGCTGGTGGATGGTGGAAAGAGATTTGGTGAGAATCTCCACCATCTCCCTTAATATTTAAATACCTTTGAACATAACTGATTATTTCTATTTAACTATTTTTATAGTTATTTCTATTAACATTTTGAAGGGTTAGTAATGAACTATTTCTGTGTTCTATCAGAATGCAAAGAAGTTTTAACAAAAGGTATTATTTCATAGTATCAAAGAATCATAGACTTGTACAATAGTTTGTGTTGGAAGAAACCTTTAAAGATCAACCAGTCCAAGTCCTCTGCAGTGAACAGGGATGTCTTCAACTATATCAGGCTGCTCAGTCCCCATCCATCCTGTCCTTGTGTATTTCCAGGGATGGGGCATCTACCACCTCCCTGGGGCAACGTGGTCCAGTGTTTCACCACCCTCATCATGAAGAATTTCTGCCCTGATGTCTAATCCATATCCTTGTTAATTTTTTTTCTTATAAGCTCCCTTTAAGTATTGAAAGGTCTCTCCAGAGCCTTCCTTTCTCCAGGCTTAGCAATCCTAACTCTTTCAGCCATTCCTCACAGGTTTGTTTATTTTTGTGACCCTCCAGTCTGCTGGACCAGTTCCAGCAGACCCTGTCTTTCTTGTGCTGAAGACTCAAGAGTTGGATGTAGTACTCAGAATGAAGTCTCACCAGTGCAGAGTTGAGGGGCAGTATTCTATTCCTTAAGCTGCCAGTCGCTCTTCTTTTGATGTAGCCCAGCATACATTTGGCTTTCTGGTCACCCACCTGGTCACACCTCACACAGCTATTCTCACTACTTCCATCGGTCATTAGTGAAAGGTTCTGGCACTCCCTGAAGACCTGGATGGCTGCATGTTTATGTGGGAGCTATGTTTGCGTGTCCACATCTATTCTGGTGAGTGCAGAGGGTACATTTAAAAAGAGTAAGTTTTAAACAAGGAAGAAAGAAACCCAAGCATCCCTGTTCTTCAAGGTCTGGAAACAAGCTCACCATAGTGTTAACTTTTACAAAAGAAAAAACAATTTTAAAGCTAAATTAAATGCAAATGGCAAAAAGAGGGATTTGCAGAGAAGAATGTTAGCAATTATAGACGAGAGAGGTCCATTCCTACTGCAATATTAGAAGGCGGTCTCCCCGCAATAAAACTTTGCTGAAGCCAGTAAAATATGACTGTGGCACTGAGTAGTTTAATTCATTAGTTTCATGCACACAAAGTGAAAATATGCAGAAAATTTGCTTTCCACAAACCAGACTTTACACATGTAAAACAGTCAAATACACTGAATAGGCTGTTTGCTAGTTATAAAGCTTACACCTTGCATTGTGCTGTTATTTATGTTTCCAATTTCTTCTTCAGATGTTTTTAATGAATAAAATTTTTCCATCACTGCAAAGTAGTTTGCAAGGCATTCACATAAAACTTGGTGTTTCCACAAATGAAAATTGTTTTATATCAGTTTTTCAATCAGCTCAACATGTTTACAAAAGAACATTCCTTCTTTCCAGAAACATCTAGGAAAATAAATTACTTCTACTGTAAATTAAGTGTGTTATGTCATTTTGATTTTCAGTGTGATATCTGGAGCTAGTGTGTCAAGACACATAACTCGTTTCAGTATGTCTTTACCCATTCCTCATCAGCTTGTGCTTCAGTCCTCAGTCAAATGCAAGTTATTCTTGACTGTACCATAATAAAAAGGCCTTTGCTGCAAATCAGGTTATGAATTTTCCTGGACTGGGTGAGCTAATAATGACAGGAGACCGAATAAACCATTACCTGCTTAATCCTTTCTTCTTGAACCAGATAAAGGTTGACCAAGTGAATCTTTGTTCCAGACATCCACAGTTCACTGCTAAACAGAAAAAGATGTTACCACCTGGCAGTGTGAACTGTAGCACCATAGTGCAAAGGAGGGAGCTATTATATAGGGAATTAAATGTTTCCAGTATTGACTTCAGATGTATTTCATATTTTATAGCCTTGGTCATTTGAACTCCCAGTGTGAATTATTAAATGTGATGTGTAACTTTTAAGCCTAATTAAATGTATTTCATGACTGTTAGTCCAAAGCTAAAGATAGCAATGAAAATAAATTACAAAAACGGAAAGAGACAGAAAGAACCAGAAGCCAGAGATAAATAAGCATTTAGGTGTTGTAACATACAAGATGTTATAATTCATGTAATTAGAAATTTATCCCTTACTGTAGGTCTTATGAATTTTAAGACTACTAATATTTAAGCATTTTTCTAAGACTCAGTTACTCCAACAGAACAGAATTTGCTTGTTCTGGAAATTAGGTTTTTTCTGGAAATTAGCCTAATTACCCCTCTGTTTTCATACGAGGCTGAAGAGGTCACCTCCTTCAATGAAAGAACTACTAAAAGCAACAGTCATTTGGAAAAATGAGAAAATGCAAGTCTGATCCCTCTATACACGTTTCATCTTCTTACATGATTGAATCATGTTGTGCTGTCACATCCTATTACTGGTTTATACATATACAGGTGGTTTCATTTGTGCTTGCTTCAGAAAGGCAGACTTGGGCTACAAACCCCAAAATTTATAGCAGGTAATTTAAGGAGCTGAAGCTAAAATTTTACAACAGAAGAACCAGAAGAGCAGCAATTCCTAAAGGAATCTGCTTACCCTTTTGATATGGATGCAAAATTAATATACTAGTTCCAGTGGGTGCTTTAGGACAAATTATTCACTATAATAAGATGCTGCAGGAATTACAAATAACTATTAGCAAAAAGCAACCTTAAAAGGCCTAAAGGAAACTTTCACCGAAGTCTTGTTATATTCAAAGAGCTATGCTATTAGTCTACATTTTTGTTGACTCTTCTCATAAACCTCAGCTCCTTGTCCACAATCTCTTCAACTTTGTTTTCTGAAAGAAATATATTTGTCTGCTTGTCCATTTTATTAAATAAAACAACCTAGTTCACTCTCTAAGTCTGTAATTCTCACCAGATTATCCTCCTGGCCAATGTTTAACTTAATTTACCGAAGACTACACAGCCTGCTTTGAAAACAAGTGTGGAACTATACTGATACCTACGAGCAGTAATGAATGCAGTGACTCAGACGTAAAATGGACAATATCTTTGGAAAGGGATTAAGTTTTCATTAAAATAAAATACGTCATCAAATTCACTATTATTCATAGTTGGATATTTTCAAATAGTAAATAATATCAGCTGGGAAAAAGAGGGCTTATTAGTCAAAAACTTTCTATGAAAGTTTTATTGAACAAGTATTTTGATTTTCCCTTTCGGAATGGTAATTTTCTTTAGAATACTAATAAAAATGACTATTGGATACAACTGTGATGGAGAAAAGAAATAAAAAATTGACAATATTTTGCTTACAATTGACCAAAACATTTTCATCTAGAATGAATGTGGTTTTCTACAAAAAACTACACATCTAAGATGTTAGAATGGGTGCTTTTAATCTCAAAATTTTTGTTCCCCCTCAAAGTTTTTGATGAATTCAATCAGAACTGCTTTTTTTTTCTAGAGATCTAGGTGAAATTAAAAAAAAAACACATTGGTTTGTATATATACCATATCTACTTTGCACTAAAATATATAATTTTTTATATATTAAAATTCTATTGTCAAATATTTATGATTTAATTCCTCATGTTTCAATAATGTTACAATTTGATGACCTATTCTTTCTCTGCTAACATTTTCTTTTTAAGTTTATAGAGGGATATACAGGAGAGTATACGAGTGGTAATAAGTGTGTATTCATGTGTACATATACACCTGTATGTGTGTGAGGTAGTACTTTCCTGCAATGCTTGTGTTTTTTAACCTCCCTTACATATCTGCAAACCTTTTATTTCCTAACAGACTAAAAGAAAGTGTACTGTAATACACACCCCTCTCTCAAAAACTCATTTCTTTGAAGAAAATAATTCACAGCATGAGGTGCTCCATGCATTTGGGGGGAAGTCTGGGGTTTCATAGAATCACAAAACAGTTCGCATTGGAAATGAGCTAAAGACCATCTAGTTCCACCCTCTGTGCCATGGGCGCAGCTACCTTCCACTACATCAGGCTCCCCAAGGCCTCATCCAACCTGGCCTTGAACACCCCCAGGGAGGGGGCATCCACAACTCCCCTGGACAACCTTTTCCAGTGCCTCACCACCCTCATCATGAAGAATTTCTTCCTTATGTCTAGTCTAACTCTTTCCCCCTCCAACTTAAACCCATTCCCCCTTGCCCTATCACTACCTACCCATGCAAAAAGACCCTCCCCATTTTTCTGGCACTCCCACCTCAGGTACTGGAATGTTGCTATAAGGTCTCCTTTCCCAAACTAAACAAACCCAACTCTCTCAGCCTGTCCTCAGAGCAGAGGTGCTCCAGCAGCCTAATCATCTTCATGGTCCTCCTCTGAACCTGTTCAAACAGTTCCATATTCTTTAATGTTGGGGATTCCAGAACTGGACAAAAGGCTCTAGGTAGGGTCCCACTAGAGTGGAATAGAGGGGTAGAATCACCTCCTTTGACCTGCTGGTAACAATTCTTTTGATGCAGCCCAGTATACAGTTGGCCTTCTGGACTGTGAGCACACATTGCTGGCTTATGTCAAACTTCTCATCAAGAATCCCCAAGTTCTGCTCTACAGGGCTGGTCTCAATCACATCATCTCCCATCCTGTACTGAAAGCATGGATTGCCCTGTCCCAGATGTCAGACCTTGCACTTGGCCTTTTTGAACCTCATGAGGTTCTCACTGGCCACTTCTCCAACTTGTTGAGGTCCCCCTGGATGACATCCCATCCTTCCCATGTGGCAACTGAACCACTCAGCTTGTTGTCATTTGCAAACTTGCTGAGTGTGCACTCGATTTCACTGTCTGTATCATTGATGAAGATATTAAACAGCGCAGCTCTCAGTACAGAACCCCAAGGGAAATCATTTGTCACAGATATATATCTGGCACCAAGCCATTGATCACTTCTCTCTAAATAAGACCATCCAACCAATTTCTTCTCTACCGAACAGTCCACCCATCATATCCATATTTCTCCGACTTAGAGAAAAAGAGGTTGTAGGGGACAGTGTCAAAGGCTTTACAGAAGTCCAGATAGACTACATCCATTCATTTTCCCATGTCCTCTAAAGTGGTTACCCCATGGCAGAAATCCACTAGGTTAGTCATATAGGATTAGCCCCCAGTGAAGCCATGCTGGCTGCCTCTAGTCACCTCCCGGTCCTCCATGTGCTTTGGCCTAGTTTCTAGAAGGATCTGTTCCCTGATCTTTCCAGACACAGAGATGAGGCTGACAGACCAGTAGTTCCCAGGGTCACCTTTTCTACCCTTTTTGAATGGATACAATGTTACCCTCCTTCCAGTCATCAGGGACTTCTCCTGACTGCTATGAAGAGTGGTTTGGAAACCACATCGGCCAATTCCCTAAGGACTCTGGGATGTATCTCTTCAGGTCCCATAGACTTATGTATGTTCAGATTCCTCAGGTGGAAACAAATTTGATCCTCCCATACAGTGGGAAAAGCTTTACCCCTCTGATGCCCATCTTGTTGTCTGTTGTCCCAAGAGGGGTAAGGAGAGTGGTTGTGAATGAAGACTGAGGCAGAAATGTTGTTGAGTACCTCAGCCTTCTCCTCATCTGTTGATATGAGGTTATTGATTTTCACTCATCAGTCAGGGTACGCTTTCTTTAACCTTTCTTTTCTGATTGATGTACCTGTATAAGGTCTTCTTGTTAGTCTTCACTTCAAGTTCAGCTCCAGTTGGTCCTACTGACTAACTCCTTGATGAGCTGGAATTTTGCTTTCCTTAAATTTAGGGTCCTGACAATACTCTTGCCTGGCCCATATCCCTCAGGACCTTGAACTCCGCCAATGCGTGATCACTGTAGCCCCAGGCTGCCTCTGATCTTGGGTTTTTTTTTTTTTTTTTTTTTTTGCTTCCATGTCTAAGGATTATAACTTTTCTGCAATCCATTGGATGAAGTTATATAACTTAGAATATGATAATATCACCACACACATCTTCCAAAGTTATTCCAGGTGAACTCCCTTACATTATAAGCTCTAACTCTAACTTTGTCAGTCTGACAGGCTTGAAATATGTGCATATGAAAAAAAAAGAGAACAATTCTTTCATAAGAATATTGCTTCAAAAAGTCATCTAAAATTGGAGAAAAAAACCCTAGGACACTAGGGAAAGTCTTAATAATTTAATAACAGAACTTAATCAGGACTTAGAGGGATCACTGGAGTTAATTAGCAAGAAAGAGTACTTGTAATATGCAGTCAGGCTGAGAGGAACATAAATAAAATGAAGCAATGATCTGTGCCCTAAAGATACATTATGTATAATCACAGAGGCCATATACTGTTCCAGCACAATAGCACAAAGATTAATTATCACTGGAAACTATTTCCATATATTCCATCTGTTACAAAATGTTTAAATACAGTTTATTCCAATATATATATGTACGTTCCTTCAAGGAGGAAGACAGAATGATCTCTAGAGTCCAGGTTGCTTGCATAAAAGTAGAAGAAAAGGAGAATCAGATAGAGTGATTAACACCAAAGCTGTCTTAGATATAAATTACAAGGAAGACCTATACATGAGCTCAGCTTTCACAGTTTGTTCTGGGTCACGAAAAAAAGAAATTCTCTGAAAATAATTCTAGGTATATGATAACTACTTTCAGCAGGAGAGTATAATGGTATGGTTTTTTTCTGCTGTTATGCAAATGTCTGACAAATGCCCTGAAGTGAGGAGATAAGCCAACCAGAGGCACCCCCTGCTTTCTCCTACAAAAGTCACCTTAAGATGGGGAAAATTATTAGGGTTGAACAGTGAGAATGCATGGGATATAATTCCTTGTTAGGACTTCTTTTGAGGTTGTTAAGCTCTTTTTTCAAAATATTCTCTGCCACCCTCCCAGTATGCTTGTTTATTATCTGTCTGTATAGCTGTATTTGCATTGTGACTAGATGCATTAATACACAGAAGGGTATGATACATAGGTGCACCTGTGCAGTGGCAGCAAGGCTATGTCTGATACAGAACTGCTGCTGAAGGCAAACTTACAGCCTTATGATTTAATGGTGGACAATCTGCTACCAAGAAAAGTTCTCAAATAATGGCACAACCACTTTGTGCTGTTTTAACAAAAAGTGTTGACAGATGTTGCAGCTCTGTACTCAGCACTGGTGAGGCCGCTCCTTGAACACTGTGTTCAGTTCTGGGCCCCTCACCACAAGAAGGATACTCAGGCTCTGGAGTCAGTCCAGAGAAGAGCAATGAAGCTGGTGAAGGGGCTGGAGAACAGAACCTATGAGGAGCGGCTGAGAGAGCTGGGATTGTTTAGCCTAGAGAAGAGGAGGCTGAGAGGAGACCTCATTGCTCTCCGCAACTACCTGAAAGGAGGTTGTAGAGAGGAGGGAGCTGGCCTCGTCTCCCAAGTGACAGGGGACAGGACAAGAGGGAATGGCCTCAAGCTCTGCCAGGGGAGATTTAGGCTGGAGATTAGGAGGAGGTTTTTCACGCAGAGGGTCATTGGGCATTGGAACAGGCTGCCCAGGGAGGTGGTTGATTCACCTTCCCTGGAGGTGTTTAAGTCACAGGTGGATGAGGTTCTTAGGGACTTGGTTTAGTGTTTGATAGGAATGGTTGGACTCGATGATCCGACGGGTCTCTTCCAACCTGGTTGTTCTATGATTCTATGATTCTAATCAAATCCATTGACTAGCTACTCCTGATCCATTACTGTGGGTAGGAGGCTGGGTTAGATGATTGACAATAGTGATTTCTGATTTTTTTTTCTTTTTTTTATTTCTACTATCAAAAATGATAGTACTCTCCTACTTCCTAATTCTTCTCTCGGGTGACCCTTCAGTGAGTCCATGCAGGGAGTAAAGCTTATACAAAATTACTATGACTATTAAAAAAAAGTATCTCCTTCATGCCATTTAACTCCCTGAAACAGTTCATATACCATTCAAGGCAAGAATATGTTCTGGTATGAAATAGATGGGACAGGTGGGGAATGTATTGCCAACCTGAAGAATGGACAGAGGACTGTTCTTTTCTGCAGCAAGCTAGCATTTAGGTTGCACAGCTGTACCATCTAATTGGAAGCTAACTTTTTTTTTTTTGATACCATAGCAACTCAGGAAAAAGACCAATAGGTGAAAATTTCCACTGATATGCTGTACTAGCTTAATAAAGATGCTATAATGTACCAATATTCTGTTGACAACCGAGTTAACAACCCTGATTAACAACATTAATTTTTAAAAAAGTGAGAAAAATATATCTTCTACTGACTGCTGAATATAATAAACCCCCCATGTCATCTCTTTTCCTTAACTGCTCTATGTAAGTAAAAAAACCCAAAAAGCTTATTAGACAGAGTGTTGTCCTCTCCTCTCCTCTCTTCTCCTCTCCTCTTGAACAGAAGACTGAAGTCCTGCAAATTACAACTCATTTTTTTTTCTTTCTATTCCACCAACCTATTTTCCATGAAAAAAGATTAATGACTTCCCAGTAGCCAGATCTGAAAATGATTATGCTGAAATAGAGAATCTTGAAAACCAGTGAGGATGTACTTACTGTCCTTAATGTAAGGAGTACATTATTTCATTAATTGTTAATAATTTTACTATCTCCTGTTAAATTAAAAAGCCTATTTCAGACTTCTGAAGTAGTGGAGAATTTCTGTACAAATAAAATAATAGCCATCACAACAGATGGATACATAACTGTAAGGAAACTAGGAAAACGTACCTGAGAAAGCAAATCCTTTCTGTAAATTCCCTGCTGCTCAACTCTTTATTAATGCAATTTGCAAAAGGAACTTAGTACATTCACTCAACACTGGGTTTAGGTTTAGTCCTTTCCATGATTATCTTAAAAATCACAAAGAGCTCTCCCTGTCATTTACAGGCTCTAGAGGAGAAAGATATAAAACACAGGGAAGACTTTCTACTCTTTATTTTCAAAGATCAGATAGGAGTTTGGAACAATTTAAAAGTAACAAAGTTATGAAGTTTCTATGCTGCATAGAAGACTGAAGAGAAAGTATCAAACACCTTTGTGTACTAATTTTTTTTTAATAGAAAATTAAAGAAATGCATATTGTCAATCTGCTACCCCTAAAATTTCAGGATAATGTGATATGACAGATCATTTTACTTAGTCTTTACAGAACCACTAAGTAATTCACAGGCTTACTTGGAGAACTGACATCCCATTGTCTGCTTGACCAAAGCAGGAGTATAAGAAAACAGGTTTACTGCTCATGTGTCAGGGTGAAAACTGCTGCACAGGGAGGGCAACCACTGCTTAGCAGCAGTACTAACCCAGGAAGCTGTAAACACAAGCAAATCCAACCTGTCCTCTATTTTTTTATTTCCATATTGGCTTTTAGGCTCACTCCAGGAAAAGAGGGGTTGGTGGTGTGTGTAAATCAGAGTTGTGTATTCTGCTGAGAGGCTTGAGCCGACTGATTATTTATAATACTTATCATGAGCGCTTGGAGACTCGTTCTGCTAAGTGCTGCTGGAAGTTGCACACAGAGAGAACAAAGCTTTGCCCCTAGGAGCTTGCCCACTAAAAGGCATAACCCACCCAATTAGACAAGCAATCAAGATAAAACGAATAACTAATACAATGTTTAGGAAATCCTAAAACAGTGGTGGTAAATTAACCAGCTCTCAGCAGCAAGCATAGCTCCTATCCCGCCTTCCTATCAAACACAATCTTTCTTTATGCATTTTATAAAATGTGGTGTTTACCTTCATTCCATTTCTGTTCGTGTCATTAATGCCCACATGAGATACAGACTTCTCTGAAGGAAAATTTTATTCAGTATATAAATAGGTCATTCTGTTGCTGTGCTAATGACATATTCTGATCAGCTTCTTTGATCATTAATACAAACTGCAGAAAGCTAATAAAGCTGAGATGACATTTTCTGAGAACAAATGAATGGTTCAGATTAAAAGAAGGAAGACTGGAGTGATTTCTTACATAAAACAGAAAATGCAATGGGAAAACACCTGGTTGATTCTCACTTTATTATTCTCATTTTGTTTATGGAAGTTTTCAGTGTACTGAGCATATACATGCGGCGAATTCTAAATACGAAAATGCATCTCATGTTTCCTAGAATCAAGAACAAAAGTAAGACTCATCACAATGATTGAGATTAAGCAAAATGTTTGGTACTTTTTAATTTAGTTCTCCATTGTTTGACATCTAGTGAACTATTCTTCTGCCAACTAAATGCATCAAGTGCTTTAAAATTATCTCAAATGAAGACTTTAAACCCTGTACAAAAGAAAATGAATGTTTATGTGTAAAACAAAGTGGAGGATCATGGTGAGTCTGTCAAAACTATAATGTCTTGTGGAGGTCATTTTTTATTGGGAGGCACCAGTCTCTAGAATTTATTGTCCTCAGAACCTGATAAATACTAATCCAATTGCTTTTCAGGGTATGACACGAAGCACGTCTGTTTATACATGTGTGTTTGTAAAGTAAATTCCTGTTCATGTTATATCAATCAACAGATAATTTTATAAAGTGAAAGGTCAAGGAACAGAGCCATATTTAAAAATATAAAAATTTGTATATTTATATTTCAACAGCGATGGAGAAGGCTATTATTTTAACACATATACGGAGAACTGCAGAATACTTTTGAGATACTGGAACTCATTGCTTTATTCTGTGCAATATATAACAATATACCCAAGAAGAATCTCTTCCCTCAGCTTTCTGTACATCCCCAAGCCGAAATTTCAGCATTTATATGAAAACTGAGGTTCATTAGCAAAATTCGTTTGATGCTTGCCAAACTGAGCTCAAGGAGCTCAACATCAACTACACTAGACCTAATCTTCTCAGGAAACAAAACAGCTCAAGGGTCTTAAAAGAACCTGTGACACCTCAGTGTAGAGACACGAACATTTTGACCCAAACCAAAGAAGACAGCCTCTGGATTCAATAATAGGTAAACTTTTGTCTGTGCCTAGCTTGTTAAAGTTTTTCTCAGATTTGAAGGGCAGCAGAAGAAACTGAATGGGGAAACAAAAAGGGGAGAAAAGCTCTTTTTTCAGATTTTGTTATCATCATTGCTGCTGTTCTTTTCCTTAGCAATAATTCACTCAAGGCTCTCTGTACAGAATGAGAAATATAATAATCAAGGCAATTTTTTCTGTGCAAAGGATAATAGCAGTGAGACAGAAATCAGGTCAAGAGTTTTATGAGGTGAGAACTCAGAAGCTTTACCTGACCTCAGATGAAGCCACTGGATACTCAGGGTTTTAGAAAAGAGATCACTTACTTAAGAGTTTGGTATAAGATCTGATTTAATGATTTTTTTTAAAAGTTAAAGAGGTGATCAATTCATTGACCTGTAGTAACACTAAAAGTTCATATATCATATGCAGACTTTTACAAGTCTATGTCTGAATTATTTTTCGTATTTTAAGTTCCCACCCCTCCAGGGTCAAAAGTAAATTAGATTTAAAGACACGTCGCTGCTCCTTGTGTCTATTGACAACGGCAGATAAGAACATTGACATTTTACAGAAAAAAAAAATCAGAAAAAATAGCAAAAAGTCTAAAGTAGAAATACCTTATGAGGGATTACCCTTGCTCCCTTCTCAGTTCTGTCCTTAGCTCCATCACACTGCCTATGTAATTGCGTATCCATTAATATCATATACCATATTGTGACCCTATAGTTTATATCTGGATAGTAAAGAACTTTAATGTCAAAATGTGTCGTACTTGAGTACACCTTGCTATTTAGAAATTGTTTCTGGCACTTAAACACAGTGTAGTATTTCTTTCCTCTCATTCTAAGCTTCAACAAACTCATCATTTTTACAAAAAATAAATAGTTGGGGTTTTTTTTATTTATGTATCTCTGAACCTTTTTGTTGGGTCACAGCAAAGACAGGGCATATTTTTCCTCTACTCTGCTTCCACGTGTCATTACAATCACGAATGTCTATACTGGTATAAAAATCTTACTTGTTTTATTCTGCCTTTCTCTTTTTGGATGGAGCGAAGTGGAAAAGACTTTATTTGTATTAATGAAAATAAATCTTACAAGAAACAATCTTCTGTTCCTACGAAGAATGAAAACAAAAGACTTCAACAATGTTTTGGAAACATCTTTGAACCTCAATGACTTATTGTCTGCCATATAATTTTAATTAATGAAATGATGGAATTAGTAGTGCAATCTTTATGTTCCTATTATTATTGGCCTCTTCTCCCAAGTGACAAGGTACAGGACAAAGGGGAATGGTCACAAGCTGCACCAGGGGAGGTTCAGACTGGATATCAGCAGAAAAAGTTTCACAGAAAGGGTCATTGGGCACTGGAACAGGCTGCCTAGGGAGATGGTTGAGTCACCATCACTGGAGGTATTTAAAAGGTGAGTTGATGTGGTGCTCAGGGACACGGTTTAGGGGCAGGTATGAATGATCAGACTCAATGATCCAAGAGGTCTTTTCCAACCTGGTGATTCTATGATACTATTATATTCATGAAGAGGAGAGAGAGACTGTAACAGATGTCAATTACAGAACAAAGTTAAGATAATCCTGCACAGTACTAAGTCTCTTTACCCTGCAATATCCAACATGTAATTATCTTCTTGATCTAGAACTTAGTCACCTAAAATTAGGCATTCTGATTATTAAATTAAATGTTTGTTTCCAGCTCTCTTCAGCTGAGGTATGACATTGTATCTAGATATGGTATAGTATTTCATAACACACTTTTATTAAAAATGTTAGTTTACTAAAATTTTTAGTGTTAAAACACAAATGATAAGCTATTTCTAAGTAACATCACAATTTCATTTTTCATCCAAACCTATTTGTCTATTTTCCGTCACATTCCCTCATATATGTAAAACTCCTGTTTTACATCTTCTTCTACTGGACCATATTCTCACAGTGATTTGCAGTAGAGCATTCTTTATTTTCTATGCCTGTTTTAAAATATATCAGTTAATCTCCCATTTAAATAATTAATAAATAAACTAAATACTGTTGTTATTATATTCTATTATTTATTCATCTAGTTGTATTACATTATATATATTTATCTTAGAGATAGTTATATGAGATAACACAGGCAAACTTCTTATGTGATGCATCATTACTCAGCTTGCCTCCATGTAATGTGCATTGAAAATTATTTGCAAATATTCAGAAAAATTAAGAAGATAATTAAATGTTGCATCATCTTCACCTTTTTGTGTTCACTCCTCAGGAATTTCAGCTGTTCCTGTGAGAGTAAGATGAATTTCAAGTTGATCCAAGCTTGTTTTGTGACAAAACACAATTATTTCCAGATGGAAATGAAACTGCTTTATCTTTTCAGTTTTTTGTTCTTATTTTTGCCAAAGCTCAACGCTATCTCATACTTGAAGTAGTGACAGATTGTGGTGATAAAGCCACACTGACAGAGCCTTTATTGTAAGAGTTCTTCCTCATGTTGTTATGGAACTTAAATCCATCTTTGGCAGTCCCTGGCCTCTCTTCACTGCTAGTGTTTTTATTCTCCTTAGGCTTATGATAACACTAAGCAGTAGAAGCAGCCCGTCATAGAATGAAGATTAATTAACACACCAGATGGAGAGAGAGAGACCTCTTGAAATGTTCTACAGGTTTTTGGCCAAAGTCCAGACACAGTGGTTATCATAAGGTCCAGCCATAGTCCCAGATGCCAGTGAACTTAACACACCTACAGCATGAATGAATATACATACACACACTGCGTAACATACTTGATTGCAGTGGGATATGTGACACATTATACCAGGACATGTTACTTTGCAGAAGTTGGAGCAGGAAGGTAGATTAGAGGATGTCTTGCTGCTCCTTCCAAGGATCTTTCACCTGATTTGCACAATTAAATGAAAGTGCCTTCTGTCTTTTGATGTTCCTGGGTACAATTAATATTAAGCTCATCCCTTCCAAAACCAGTGACTGGCTGAAGATTCTAGATTCCCTCTGAAGCCCACAGAGATAGACAGATGCTTCCAAGAAAAACTCATCCCTCTTGTTGCAGACACCCAGAAATTATATGGGATAACTCTCTGCTAGATCGGCCTAGTTGATCTTCCAATCTCTCACACTGAGCTCTAGAAGAATCCCAGACATAAATGTTTGTCTGGAGGAAAGGTTCATTAACCTTTAGATGATATATTTATGTTTTTTAATGATATTTAAAGTATTAATAGAGGTTTCTAATATGAAAAAGATTCATAGGGTCTAAATGTTTTTTTTTAGCCAATTTAGTGCTTCCAGCCTTGAAGAGATTACAAGGAATTAAATGGTTTCATTTAGCTGCTGCAAACAACTTTGTAACACAGAGCAGTAAAGGCATCCTTAAGTAAAATATACATGAGAAATGAAATATTTAGACTCTTGATAAAATGTGCAAAGTTATGCAAAATTATTAATGATTCAATCTGATTTTAAATAGAGTTGTTTTTTAAATTCTCTGTTCTGCTTCATTTCTGACTACTTCAGGGGATCTTTATATTTTCTGTCTTAATTAGAAAACAAACCCACACTTTTACCCACAAGTTTCCAGACTTGCAAGTAAAGAAACTGAGAAAATAATAGAAAAAGAGAGAAGGAGACAATACTTATTAAAAAAACCCTCAACATTCAGAAAATCTGTCATTTGAAATGCTTGTTCCAATTAACTTCAAATAAAATAATATCATATATAACAAGTGTTAGTGTTGTGGCAGTCTCCAAAATTTTTAACAGTTATGTAATGCATGGCTTTATTTTTTCAAATGGGGTGTGGCATTTTTCCTTAAATCTCTTTCTGTTCACTTACAAGCAAAATGAAGTAAAGCTTTTAAAATGGAAAAATGCATTCATTGCATTAAATCTTGTACCGACTGTGAGCGGAAAAGCCAGGACACTTTATAACCACTAAGTCTAATATTTCCTTGCTTTCTCTCCTTCCTTGAACCTTTTTTCCTGAGGAGTATTTGAGGTACTGTCCACTAATCTTCTGCTTTCCCATTTATAATCACTTAAATAAAGGCAAATTAGTAATACATATATTTCCAGAACTTAGTGAATTAGAGCCATACAGGATGTCCGAACCAAATGTCAAACAGTTTAAATACATCTTGGACTAATATATTAAACAATTATTCTAAACCATCCTTCAGATAAAAATATAACAAATTCAGTTAATTGCTTCTTTAATCTGTGCATTATTTTGAAGGAGGATGTCTATCTATCTCTCATGTTTTACTGGTTGCCCAAAAAAAAGTGACAACACGTCAGTCTGAGACCTTCAGTCTTTTGATTTATGTTATGTAATTATGGAGAGATGTCACCAGTAATTGCCATAAAGTTTTGCAGCACTTGCTAATCTCGTTTATTTTACCTCTGTGATTTTCCATCTGATTAGGAATGCAAAAATGGTTGCACCAGAAATATCAATAAATGAAGTTCAATTGCAGTTACATTTGATTAACTGTTTGTTACGTCCCACATTGTGCAACAGAAGTTTGAAAAATGTAATAAACTTCTGACCTAAAACTTCTCTTTTCTATTTATTTATTTAAAGTTTAAAGTGACAACAAAAACATCCTTTTGGATAATTTTTATGGCACCTACTGGTGGCAGGAGAAGTTATGGGAGAAATATTATTTTATTAGTCATAGAATCATAGAATTATCAGGTTGGAAAAGACCTTTTGGATCATTGAGTCCAATCATTCCTATCTGCCCCTAAATGAGATGTCCCTGAGCATCTCATCTACCTATTTTCTAAATACCCTCTCCCAGACTTGTCGTTGCTGTTCCAGGAGTATCTGAACTAAAAATGGTAAAAAAAGTATTTCTAATATTAACCAGAATTGGTATTTATTCTTACACTTTTCTGACCATTTACTAGGCATGTGCTAATGGCCACTTTTGAATACTAATCTAAGTGGGTATTTGATCCTTCCTGGCCATTCTTTACTTTCCTAAACACTATGAAAACATGCGTATTGTCTATCACTGTCAACAGTAAATGATATATTTAGGTCAGAAAAGGGACTCGGGATGGCATATGGAGTGGGTCACTAATGAATAACCAGATCTGAAATTCTAAAATTGCATTCTGTTGGTCACCAGAGGCTCAAGAAACCTTTGATGAGACTTCTTTAAAAGTGGTATCCTGGATCACATCATATAGTTATGAGTTTTCTAAGCAACTCCCAGCTGCTAAATAGTCCTCTGAAGACATAACCTAAACAATACTTGCTCTGCATAGTTGGAGGTAACTTAACTGATCAGTTTGCTTAATTTTGCCCAAATAGTTCCTTTTTTCTGTCATTGGTTAGATTTGGGTCTTGTTTTCCTGAACCTTTCTACTCAGGAATGAAGTGAAGGAGATTGATTAGTATAAATGAGACAGTCTGAGCTTATTTCAACAGTGAATTAAATATAACAAGACTGAGGTGATGACAGTTCATTTTTTATTATTTCATAACATTATGTAACTTACTAAAATTATAATCTTTTCTTTTACCCCCCATCCATTTTACAGTCAGAAAATCCTTGAACAACTTGATCTATACTACCTGTCTGACAGCTTTGCCTGGGAAAGTGTATGAATTTCCAATTAAGTCAGACTAGATTAATTTGCTTTTGCCATCATCTAAACATGAAAATCAAATCAAGCACTGAAAGTATTGCAGCCTAGTGGCACAACATAAGAGCAAGCAGGTATGTAGAAAAGTATTAGTTATCTGATACGCAACTAAAGAAGATTATAGCTAATAATACAGGTTACTAGGCAGGAATTCTTTCCGTTCCTCCCTGCTTCTTTGGTCTGGAACAGCAGAAAAGTATACCTTTGAAGTTGCTCTGTAAAACACCTTTTGAAAATGATATAACTAAATGAGCTGACTGCTTTATGCTAGGGAACAGGACCTGTTATTTTTACAGCTCTTCGGGTCTTGAGGAGCTATTGTCATCATCTAAACCTGGATTTCTACTGTTCAGTTCCCATCAGAACTCCATTGATAAAGCCTTTAAAAAGCCAGACACCTACCAACAAAATAGATACCCCAGTTAACATGAGTGGAATTGAAGCCCTTTAGGGCTAACAAAGGCCCTTTGCCTGCTTCTGTATTTTTGAAGCAGAGGAAATGAGAAACAATCTGGTTTTTAGTGGTGGAATTCAAAGGTATTATTAACTTCCATGAAGCATCATGCAGAAACATAATCTTTACTTGGTATCTTTGCTTGAGAGGTTGACATAGAGTGACCAGATTTCTTTGAATTACTAGCGAGGCTACTTGTGTATTCTGTTTCTACTCTGTTTTAGTCAAAGTTAGTCTGATTTGCCAATAAATCTGGATTACATTCTTTCTAAAACTGAATCTGTTTTGATTTGAAGTGGCCCTATGAGGAGCGGCTGAGAGAGTTGAGGCTGTTTAGCCTGGAGAAGAGGAGGCTGAGAGTAGACCTCATTACTCTCTACAACTACCTGAAAGGAGGTTGTAGAGAGGAGGGAGCTGACCTCTTCTCCCAAGTGACAGGGGACAGGACAAGAGGGAATGGCCTCAAGCTCTGCCAGGGGAGATTTAGGCTGGAGATTAGGAGGAAGTTTTTCACACAGAGGGTCATTGGGCATTGGAACAGGCTGCCCAGGGAGGTGGTTGATTCACCTTCCCTGGAGGTGTTTAAGGCACAGGTAGATGAAATCCTGAGGGACATGGTTTAGTGTTAGATAGGAATGGTTGGACTAGAAGGTCTGATGGGTCCCTTCCAACCTGGTCGTTCTATGATTCTATGAATCCACAAGCAGAAGTGTGTTTTTTTGCACAGTTGAGAGGGTGGAAAATGCTGACACCTCAGCTACTGTTTGAGGATAATAGATACAAGAGAGGATGTGTGCTGCAATCTTTCTGTCAAAAAATGCATGAATAAAGACAACGACATTTCCAGGTCTGCTTGTAATACCTGTCATAAGATCCCAAGGACATTTCTCCATAATCTTAAATTAATTAGTTTTTCTAAATATCTCTAGAATTCTGTAGTAAGCAATTATGAATTCTCCAATTTTGATTCTGCCTTTGGAGAAGGAATTCCACTTCATAGGTTCTCATACAACAGTTTTGGCTATGGAAGGAAGTAAGTATATGTACAAGGCCATAAAGTTAGATCACAAAGGTAAGGCATACTCACTTCCAGAAATAAAAAATATCTGTGTTCTAGCTCACTCTTTCCTAGCTGCATAAAGGAGAATCTTTGTGCTTTCACTAGCTATACCCTTACTCAAAAGTTCTCATTATAAAGAGTACTGAATAGATCTCTGTTACTGAAAGTCTTCCAGAGAGAATTAGCTGATGACTGGATGAACAAATCCACCCAAAACAAAGGAGGAAGATATATGGAAATTCAAAAAAATCTGGGTGATTTGGACACATTGCAACCTGTCGTTTATGGGTAAGTGCAGGCTAAGTGAATGACCAACTTAAATTCCTACAGATAAAGTGTTTCCTTTGACTGCAGGTCAGAGATGAAAGCAGTCTTAAGCTAAGCGTATTTCAGATATTCTCTTAGACCACAAAATACTCCAGACAACAGTCTGGAATTTTCAGAGGCAGTAGTAAAAGTCATTTACTAAAACTGTCATGAAAAAGAAAAGAGTCCGAGTAAAGCCAAACCAGGCAAAAGATTCTAAGATGTGTCATAGAAGAAAGGTTTTCATTCGCTAAAGATTTTATTCTAAGTAAATGTATAGTTGGCCACTGTGGCAGACATTGTAGTTGGAGAGAGTGATTTCAAGCAGAATATAGGCAGTTTAACTTGTTTGCAGAGACCTGTATGTTATCCTGAGTGACTGCTGAGTATGTAACCTGAGCACACACTATGACATTAGCGGGTGCTTCCTTCAATGATACCACCTGTATATGATTCTTGTAAGAGCTGTTACTATGGAGCTGCATAAGTTCATATCACTTCGCATGAAATTACAAATTTCAGGATTGCACAGATGCAAGATTGATAGCTCTGTTTGTCAGAATACTATAAAGACTCGACGGACATTGAGGTTGCACATATGGGGTCTGAGCAACATGCTGCCATCTACTAGGAGGGGGTTGTGCAATATTACAATAGTCAGGGTTCCCAGAATCAGAAAGGAGCTAAGATTGCTCACATCTTTTATATAATTACCACCCTTTACTCAATAAGCCAATTTGTCTACCTTCAGTGTCAGTGCTTTTCTTTCTGAGATCCTGAAAGAATTATCATCTCCTCTGTGGAAAAGAAAATGTCAGCATTCTAAGACTAGTATTGCAATAAAACTGGGATTAGAAAGTTTTGGTCTGGAAGAGAAAGGTCAGTAAACTAAAAGTAACTGAAGTTGGCAATAAACTTAATAAGCAAACTGCTAATTATTACTTCCAGTAGTCAAGCTCAGACTTGCTATAGGATAACTGTTGTTGGTGTCTTATTCTGTTATATTTGTCAAATGTTTACATTTAGACAGATCCATGAGGCTAGAACTTAAGTTCTAATTATTGTTAATTTTATGGTTCCTTCATATGAACTGGCTATGTAATGGAATACTGGAATAAATTAAAAAACTGGTAGGTCCATCTATCTGTTTAGCCAATCCATGCTTTACAATGAAAACTACAATAATTTTTTTGGGAATAAAATCTTGTCTATGTTTTACGTGAATGTGGAAAGATGTTTATTTCCTAAGGAGAGAACAGAATAGAAATTAAACATTTTTTAGAAGAATATTATATATTATTATTGGACCCTAGTTAGTTTTCTATGTACTGCTCCCTTGTTAAATTTTTTTGGTTTAATCATCCACTGTGAACTGAATTTGTTCTACTCATTTTGTCCATACTTTTCTTCTAAGAAAAAAGATGTTTTAAAACTACATCATTCTGTAATGCACAGTATTTCCCTAAGATATAAAAGCGATCAAAATTATACTCAGAAAAAAAAATTCTCTTTCTGTAGGTCAGATTATTTCCATGAATCGAGATGTTCAGAGTTTTAGTAAGTATCTGCATTGATATTAAGAGTACAGCCATAATATATAATCATTATCAAACATTCATTTTTGCAAATCTCTAGATCTTCAGAAACTAAGAGAGGTCGAAAATCAAACTCTCCATTTACAAACGAACAAACAAACAAACCATATTTCCCTTTCCTGTAGCTATGGAATGAGTAGCAGAAATATTGTTTGATTCTTTACAGTCACTATCATTTTCACCTGCACTAATTCATAGAAAAGAGGGCTTTGGTTTTCAGTGTCCTGATGGTAGGTAAGTGAAGGACCTATACCACAGCTTCTTTAGACAAGCAATGTATTGAGAAAAAAAAGGAAAAAAAACCCAACTTTAATAGGAGGTATCAGCAGGGACATCCAGAAGTAACATCACTGTGAATAACACAGTTGGAAAAACAATAAACCTATTAAATTATCTTGCGAAGTCTTTTGCTCAAGCACTTGAAGTTCTGATGCAAATCTCTGAAGACAAGAAATTCTGATTATTCAGTGTTGACTAATATGTTATCACTGTTTACCATAACATACCTTTGCTTTTCATGCAGACTAACACAAATTATCCAGCTTTCCAAAGCCTATATTTTGATTTTATATGGAGCTTGTTATTAACCACAATCAAATATGCAAAGTCATATTCTAAATTTGTACCTTTTTGCCTCAATGACTGTTATTTTCCCATTAGTCATATTGGTGTAATCAAGAATTTGTCAAATTATGCTTTGATTAATGATTTTTTTCTGCTATACTTAATAAGCAGACAATGACAATCATCGCTAACAGAAACCTTCTCCCATCTGGGTTTTTATATTATAAAGAATGAATGTGTTATTAGATGGCTACAGTTTTCCTCAGAAACCAGAAGATATTATGAACAGCAGTCAGAAAGTATGTGTAATAACTGTTTGCATGTTTAAAAACACGTGGGTACTTTGCAGCATCATTTTATGATTGTTAGCATAACTGAAGACAGTCTTCTTGTAGTCTCTGAGCATACGTTTGAGGAACTGGCAGCGATAGTAGCATTTCTTGAAATAGTTTCTTTTTAAAATGAGTGAGTTCAGTTTTAAAGATATGGAGTCCTTTTATGTTTCTATTTAGCATGTTTAGAGGAAATAAAGTGGGAGTGGAAAATTCAGTTAGAAAATTCTTTCACAATCTTCTTAGCTTCTTTTGCTTAACAAAGAAGAAAATATAATTAATGAGCTACTGCAGTAAATAATAGATATGAAGCAAGCAGGAACTATAGGAGCATTTACAACAGAATAGTTGAATTTCTAGAAAGGGTATTGCAAATGAAAAGAAAACGGTGGTTCTACCAGCCAGCCTTGCTCTTAAAAGATAAATCCCAAATCCTGAGGCTTCACTTCTGTCTGATCAACAGTTTTGTAGTCTAAGGGCAGCACTTTTTCTTCTTTCCCAGCTCTTTTCCCAGTCCTGAAGTCATCAACCTATCCTAGCAAATGCAAGCCTTACCAAAGATGCAGCTGTGCCTATACGTCTACTCTTTCTGTTTTACTGCCACTTCTGCCTGGACATATATACAGGAGACTCAGACCAGGGAACTGATGTGTCACCTAGAAAAAATAATGGGGTTTTGTATGTTTCTTTGTTTGCTCCCATCTGTTTTTTGATGCCTTAATGAGGAAATGGTCATACCTGTGCAAGAAGAGAGGAGGATCAACTAGCTAAAGGTAGAGGAGAGAAAGAAACTGCCATTTCCTTCTAGAATATACTGGATTTAGAATGACACTGAATTGAAATTGCTGTGTGAACATAATTTTGCTGTTTGGAATTGAAATTTCTGTTCTCTTTTAAAAAATCTAGTCCGTAGAAGAAAGGGGGGCCTTGAATCACTAAGTATACTATTAAAATACTCAAAAGCTGCAAATTGCAAGATATGAAGCTGATTAAACAACCTTCTGATGAGGTTAAATGTGATATTATATCCTACTTCCCCAAATTATGTGAATTTCATTCAGTGTATGAGATAAGCAATACAAGAGTTTACTTAGCTGATGAAATACCCCAAGGACACAGCTTGCTACGGCAAAGCAATACAAGACTATTTAAAACTAGGAAATCGAAGGAGAGAAATTAAATTCAGATCCTATCTGCAATACTTTCACACTTACTATTTCTAGATAAAGTGCCAAGTTTCTATAAAAAGAGAAAGCATGAAATAAAATAAATTAAAAACAGAATTTGACATCACAAAGGAACAAGTGACCTGTAATACCAGATATTCTTAGACTAGGCATATTCAGGCTTGAAAGACCATCTGTTGTCAAGCAACCAGTCTCCATCTTATCATTTTCAATTACAGCAACTCCCATGTTTAATCAATTCCAGGCTGCTTTCATAAAGCTATAACACTAGTTGACCTGATAGCATACTGTTAACATTAACAAGTAACAAAAATTCTAGAGGAGATGAGTGAGTTCTGTGTTACGTGAAAAAAGTCTTGTGGGGAATGACAACTTTGAAATAAGAGCATGGATATAGAGAGCAAATTCATGGTGCTGCTGTACTCAGTAAAGAAATTCTTCCTTTCTTATCAAAACAAGATTGTACACATGGAAAATATTTAATTGTTCAGTGCACTATGTCATGCTGAAGATTTTTATATCAGGAAGACAATATTTAAAAGGTAAGACCTGGGATCTATGTCCTAAAATATTGTGACTTATATTTGCACTTGCAGCTGCATTGATGGTAACTATTTCCCTTTTAATAGTTCAGTGAAAAAAATCTCGAATCTCTGAGGATCTCTGCTACACTGAATTATATTCTTCTTGGTCACAAGTTTTTAAGACTAGATCTCATTTATCACCCATTTCTTTGGCCCACTAACTTTGTATTTCCGTTATTACAAATTGGAAAAAATATTTCAAGAAACTTGTCATTAAAAACCAAAATGTAGAAAGATCTTCAGGCACAATGCAATAGAATTCCTAATACAATCACTTATTGCACTTACTATATGCAAAATATTACTCAAAAGAGTAAAATTAAAACCAACAAATGTTGTATTTTTCTTGTCATTACTAGATAACCCCAATTTATCTGTTTTGAAAAGTTTCTGAATTCTACCTAGGCAGAAAAAAAGATAATAACTTTGGAGAATAAATTTCACCCAACTAATTGAAGGTATTCCTCACTGAAACTGGGAAGCAGGGGCGAATTATGGAAAGATATACCTTGAATTCCTATTTTCAGAGAACTGCTCTACTCAAGTAGGGAATTCAAGCATCTATTTAACTGCATTCTATTGTCAGTCTGTCTACTTGAATACACACTTCATGAGCAGTTTTTGAGAACTTAAAATATTGGCACAGTCAGATCTGCACAGTCAGTGCTTTTGGATGAGAAAAAGGAAAGAAGATATCAGATAAAGT
This sequence comes from Coccyzus lansbergi, assembly GCA_033558105.1. Taxonomy (NCBI): domain Eukaryota; kingdom Metazoa; phylum Chordata; class Aves; order Cuculiformes; family Coccyzidae; genus Coccyzus; species Coccyzus lansbergi. The sequence continues at coordinate 967,196 of JAUMJK010000056.1, read as the reverse complement.
TAAGGCTGAAAGAGATTTGGGGAGTTTACTCAACTTTTTTTTTCCCAAGACAGGATTAACTTTTTCTAACACATTCTTGACAGATGTTTGTTTTATCCATTCTTAAATCCCTATGGATTCCAGCATTATGGCTAGGCAAGCCATTCAATTCTTAATCATCCTTAAAATTAGCTAGTTTTCCCCTGTGTCTAATTTAAACATCCTTTACTGCAGTTTAAACTCATCGCTTCTCTTACACCAGGAGATATCGTAAAGGTTTTCCCTTTATGTTTTCAGCAAGTTTCCCACTGTGTAAAACCTTCTTAGGCCACCAACAGTCTTATTTTTTTTAAATCTTTGAGAGTTTCTGAACATCTAAACTTATGACCCTTTCATCCTTTGTGCTTTTCAGCCTCAGAAGGACAGATCGAGCTACCTCTGAGCTGCAGCTTCACTTCTCAATGTTTCACCTGTTTCTTGCAAGATGTACCACAATCCTGCTCATAGTATCAAAATACCTTAACCTCTTGTCATTGGTGAAAAAAAAACAAAATGAAAAAAAAGTTGATCAGTTGTCTCAATTGCTTTATATTAACTTCTATCTTATTTGAAAAATTTTAGTTCACTGCAGGAGGGAAAGGGGACTAGAGATCTGGTTTTAATTTAAGAAGTTGTATTCTGAATATCTGAATGGTTTTCGAGAGCATTGACTCCGTAGGAGTTTTTCTATTAACTCCTATGAGGATTTGAATCAGATTCTTAGAATTATAAAACCCCAAAAGGTATAATTCTCGTTATGTCAACAGGTGTTAGATGCCTGGCATTTGCTTGTGTTCCTGCAAAATCTACCTTTAGTGCTTATTAATTTAAAGAGCATTGATGAAAAACATCAGCTTGTCCTATCAAAAATAGGATTAACGTTCCATTAGAAGAACTTTTTAAGCACAGCATATTACATATATACAAGTAACATTACTTTTACAGCAGAAGAAGCAAAAGTAACCATCTGTATATACCAGCTTCTGATGGCTTAGCAAAGTACATGTTGATTTCAAATGCCTGATGTCTCATGTCATTTAGAAAGTATGAGTTTTGGACGAACAGCCTTCTCTGAGTTTTTTACATACTCTAGTAACCATTTTTTTCTCTTCAGCCTAGTTGGTGTGTATAGGACAGATATATCAACCAAATTAATGGAGTACTACAAGTTCTAGTTTAATGTCTGCAGAATTAATAGGTTGTTCAGAAGCAATCTAACTTACTTACACGTCCCTCTATTAATAATTGAAGTGGGCTGTCCAACACAACAGAGCCTATCTTTGTCATGAGATCTCCCTCTAGTTCCATCATTCCTCTTAGGTCTTTCACAAAACTTAGATCACACTATTTCCACCAACCTGATCTTCTACGCTTATTGTCAGGAATTAGTACAAGCAAGACAGAGGTGCTAAACTGATAACATACAGAGAGGCTCAAAAACCAGCAAAGCTTGTTATCTACTACATCCCTCTGAATTTTTAAGACCCTGGACAACCTTTTGCCAGATTTCCTCCAGTATGTTTCTTCTGTGAAATATGTATCTTTTTATCATCTTGAAATTGCATTCACAGGTTTGTCTTCTGCAATATTATACCTGGCTTATTGGCACTGACTTATTCTAGAAGTACAATGAATTATCAATATGATATTGAAAAGTTTTAGAAGAGACTGTGAAATATGTTGCTGAAAGTTACCTTGATTGAAGAGGACACAGACTAAGAAACAACACTATAGACCTCCCTAACACTGAGTAGTTGTTTTTAAGTCATTAAGTGACTGTTAATTTCCCATAATCCAGTTTGTCAGCATCCTGACAGAGGATGAAAAAGTTATAAAATTGCAACATCTTTTAGCTGATGATTTTAATGCTGTCCAAAATTATGAATTTTAATACCTTAACCTAATTCAATTTTACTATATCTGACACTGAGGGATATGAAGGATAAATAATTTTTTCATTGTAACCTCTTTCTCTCTTTTATGCATATATATCTGATAATATATATATATATAAAGTATATGACTGAAAAATTAATATAATATACTTTTGAGTCAGGGAGGAGGGGGCATTTTCTGGTCCATGGCATGGTCCAAATGCTACCGCAATTAATTATAAAGACTAAGAACAATAACGATTTTGCTATATCTCCAGAGATTCTTTTTTATTGAATTCGGTTTTGCATATCAGCTAAGAGCATGTAAGTTTAGGAGAATATTTTTAGTAATAAAAATCACAAGGTAATTATACTTAGAAAAAGTCCCAAACAAACCTGTTGAAGTGTATTTGCGTTAGAAAGAACAAACGATATTATGAATGTTATTACCATGTAAATAATTCAGGAGTTCCAAATTAAGTATTTCTATCTTAAATTTTCATCTGACTTGTCATTTACAAACAAAATATGGCAAGATGTGTTTCATCTGAGTATTTGACATCAAAGGAAATGTTCCATATAGTGTAGGTAGCTGGTTTCTTGCTGCTTTTGGAAATCAGGCGCTTCATTGTATATGTGAAAGAGAAACAGATTAGTATTTTACTAGTAAAGGTTATCAAAACTGTAACAATTTTTTTTATTCAGCACTGGAGAAGTATTTCTGCTTGTTTCCATTTTAAAATTAACTGATATTCAGAGTCTTGGGTGCAAAAGAGATTGAAAAGACTTTCTCGGTGGCTTTTTCCTATTTACCGACAAGACACACACACATTCAAAAAAACTGCCAGGTCAATCCAGAGTCTGATGTCTTATTGCCTATTCAGCATGAAGACATTTAAAACTACTTCTGCTTATTTAACTGCCTTGACCACTTGAGTTTATGGCATGATGTTGAAATCTCCTAGACAGCAGACTCTGGTCAATCAAGTAGGTCAATGACTTCAATGGGATTATGTGAAGCCATAAAGAAAAAGAAGTAGAAGTATTTAAAGTTTATGAACATTGAAACACATATGCATTTATGAGCAACAAAATGCATAATAAAGACATGGGTTCTATAGTACTGTCATACTCATATGTCTATCAAAAATATCAACAAACTTCTGTAATTTTCTTTTCATGTACCTAATTACAGAATTTCTGTAGGACTTCTGTTCTCTTTCTGTGTCTATTTTTATAGAGAAATATCGAAATATATATTTAATTATTCAATGAAAATAAGCAAAAATTACAAACAATTTACCTAAGAATTCTGTATAATTATTTATTTTAATAAAGAAAGAATATTTTCTATATGAGTGCACAGAATTCACTCCTACTTTATTGTTGTTTTCATCTACATTTTTCAGTTAATAGTAATTTTTTATAGTGTTACTAATCAGCTTACTGGAATTACTGATACAGAACTATCTGAATGCACAGATTTGCACAAAGATTTTCTTCCTTGTATTCTTGCAATTTAAAGAGATGCCTCGAAAAATTTCTGCCAAATTACTAAAAAAAATACTGAATTATTGATAAAGACTTTCCTTAAACAATTTTATTGCTTTTTTAAAAATGGTACCATGTTTCTGAAATTTATAACTAGGATAATTTCAGTGCCATGTTATTACATAAAAAAAATGGTAAAATGACTTATTCTTTATCTTGATGCAATTCTCATGCGCAGACTATTCAGCTGTCACCTATAGGGTGCATTAATAAAAATTGTATATTCTCATTAATAAGAAAAGTGATTATCTTTTCCCTCAGTTTTCATACTGACAAGTTAAGAATCTTAAAATCAATCCATTCAGAACAAGAGCTGAATTATTCAGGTCAATAAACATAAAATATTCCATGTATAAGTTTATATTATTATAAGAATATTTATTATCAAACGGGAAAACTTGCAAATCATCAAATGGTGGCTGGAACAGCTTATTCTGAAAGCTTAGTTTTAAATTACCTTCCAGAATATTGGATATGTTAATTTAAATTCATACTGTGGGCCTTGTGTTCCTATTATCTGGTGTTCCATTATTCTTCTCTCAAATGATACAGATACATAGCTCAAACTGGGCACTTTGTGATACTGTATGGTTTATTTCAGAGATAAAACTGAAGAGGCTGTATTGACAAGTGCAAATATCTGTACATCAAAAGTAAAACAAATTTTTACCCGAAGGGTAAAATGATCCAACCTAAGGACTATGAGAGTTGAATTTTATAGTGTTATGTTAATTTTCCCATAACATAATTATTCCTCTAATTTATGTTTCTACTTTAGCTAGAATTTACTTGGCTTATTAAAAGTTTTACCAGAACTAACATGCTTCCATGAGAAGTTCAGATTCTGATGGACTAAATTCATGCAGTCGTCCACCAAGATGTAGACGTAAAATCCTTGAATTTCATTTTGTTGTAATGTCAACAAGGGTAATTGACATGAAATACTTAAAAGTATCTGATACTATGTTTTTATGAAGAGCTGCCATATTGTTTACCATTCACCCTTCTGAACACATTCTTTAATCTTATATATATTTCTACAAGATCTTCGGGGACAATCATTTGTCTACATAAGTTAAGAACACCTTCAAAATTTTATATTTTTAGACAGTATTATAGCCAGGCTATAAGAAAATTAGGCCTTAAATGAGCATTTAATTGCCTAAATCAAGATATTTAAACACCTGAGGATGCAGATAGACATTAGTACAATTACTGCAATAGCACACACAATAGCAGTTCTGTTGTTTCCTACAAAAATTAGTAAATAATTAAATTTTAAGTGAACAGAACTCTAAAAATATTACACAAGGCTTATAAAAATGAATGTGTAGAACTGAATTACTGAAAATGACATTGCAAGAACGTGTTTTTTGTAAGCAGAGAATTTGAATTTGGTGTATACATGAGTCTATAAATGTGTGCAAGTCACTGAAAAGGTTCTTTCCAAACTGCTGTGGTTTGTATGCTGTTCTGAGACATTAATGACACTTATATTGCTTATACAATTATTGATAAGAGTACTACTAAACAACTACTATAACAGACATCCATTCACCATTTCCAGTTCATGACCATATATTTATGATGATATTGCTCACACTACCACTACCTGGAAAATTTATTTCTATCATTGTGTTTCTATTCTATTATTTAATGTGGCTGTTCAGATATAAAAGATCGAATGGATAGTGATATAATTCTCTTCACATTGTAATCAAAATAAAAATGAGTTTTCATGAAAATAGCATCTGGCTTTATCACGCCATATTGTGAATTACTAATATAAAATCTAACCTGATTCCTTTTTTTTCCCTTTGGTCGATAAATTAAGATATAATCCAAATTATTTTCAAATGCAAGAGTATCTGATAAAATGAACAGACAGACTTCATGGTTGATAGCTTATATCCTAATCAACAGATAAGCAACATCAAGGATATAAAGTACAATCCATACTATAATTTATTATTCCGTGTTAGAAGCAATTCACATTTGAGAAAGTGAAGAAAGTCAATGTTCCCCTAGAGAAGGACAAGAAATTATTCTTAGGTGATTCTTAATACTCATACATCTGAAGCATATCATGAACTTAGCAAGCAGTTTTCATTTTCTCTTCTCAACATATTATAATTGCAATTAATATGGTTCTATCTGAGAAATGATCTGAACTATTTTTTTTCTCTCTCTCTGTCAAAGACAGGTGGGGACAGAAAGATTTGTTAGACTGAAATCAGCAATGGTTACTCTAGAAGGAAAACTGTCAGTTTCGGAGATGCAAAGTGAACAAATAATTGCAATCTTCAACTTTTAAGGTTCAGTTAAACCCTTAAATGAAACAAGTAAATGCATATCATTTCCTCCTCTTCTTTTCCTACAGGGTTGCTCTCAATCATGCTGTATCCCATCCTATATTGAAACCACGGATTGTCCTGAACCTGGTGTAGAAACTTGCACTTGGCTTTATTGAAACTCAAAGAGTTTCACACAGGCCCACTTCTCGACCTTGTTCATGCCATTCTGGATGAGATCACATCCTTTTGGTGTGGCAACTACAACACTCAGCTTGGTGTCACCTGCAAACTTGCTGAGGGTGAACTTGATCTCACTGTCTATATCATCAATGAAGATACTAAACAGAAGTGGTCCCAATACAGACTGCTGAGGGATATCACTTGTCACAGATCTCCATCTGGACATCAAGCCATTGACCGCTACTCTCAATAATCCCTGCAAACTACTGAGCAAAACCCTCCTTTCCCTTGGAGAAAGGTGTCTCCTATTTGATATCTGTAAGCCTGGTGCCGTGTAGGCTATCCAATTGTCACAAAACCCAAAGCTGTTATATTGACACAAGCCATGGAGCCAAATATTAATTGACAGGGTCTGTCTGTTCCTTACAATGTCATTGCTGGCAACTGGAATGAGGGAGGAAAACAATCACCTGTGCCCTAGATTCCCTCACTAGTTATTGCATGGCTCTAAAATCCCTTTTAATCACTCTTGGACTACTGACTGCAGCTTTGTCACCTCTTACATGGAAGAGCAGTAATAGGTAGTAGTCTGAGGGCTGTATCAGACTGGGGAGTTCCTTAGTGATCCCTAACCAGGGCTCCTGGGAGGCAGCAGATTTTGCTATGAGTAGGGTCTGCTCAACAAATCAGACCTTTGGCTCCCCTCAGTAGGGAGTCAGCTACAACTGTGACTCATCTTTTCCTCCTTGCAGCAGTTGTAGCAATATGGGGTGTATGTCAGTCTGATCTTGCCCCCTCCTCTGGTGTATATGGCTTGGTACCCACCTTGTCCACTAATTGGTCCTTCACAGCTAGAGTCTCATATCTATTGTGCAGAGGCACCTGAGGAGGTATTGACAAAGAGAGGGTTCACTTGCTGCCTCCTTTGTGGACTAGCTTCCACTCACTACCTCCCTTTAAATCCAAGCCTACATCCTGATATGGGTTTTTTTCTTGTGGTTGCCTCTCTTCATGTTTCAGAGACGTCAGGGTGTTCTTCCATCAGTCTATCTCTCTCTTGCTCAGACAAGATGAGCAATGATGCTGGAATGAGCTAAGACACCGGAACTCATAGTGTGAGCATAATACATAACCTCATATAATAAAAAAAGTTCACTCTATTCTCTACAAAGCGTGATTTAAATTAATTTGTTTTATGAACAAGGAGAGCTTCCTTAATAAGATAGTGTTCAGTATGTAGAAATAGTAACTGAACAGATGGGGACAATATTGTTTTACATCTGGTCAACTTGGCAAAAATATGTTTGTGCGTAACTTACATAAACTGTGTATTTTAATCTCTATGTAAAACATATATTTTATTCCCTGTGTTATAAGATGAAGGAGGAACGGTTACGAATATGCTGCTTTGTCATATTTCTTCCTAGCTGTCCAATAGGTAATTTAAAAGCTATTATTGTGAAAAAGTCACATTTGTATTATCAGTATTCTTATAGAGAAAGCCAATAAGTGAAGATTTATAGGGGCAAATTTATACAGAAAAAATACACCAAAGGTTGTAAAATAGAAAGAAATGCTTTCTAGCCCCAGAAGCCCATAGCCACAATATGCTGGAAACAATGAGTATGTTCTGGAGAAGTACTTCTATATTTATGACCTATTCTTAGAATCCTCAGCAGACATTCACTGTTGACTGTTGTAAAAAAGATATTGGGCTATATGTTCTTAATTTGTCCAAAAACAGAACAACTTCTTGAAGGTCAGCCTTTCCCTGAGCACTGACAAAAACTAGTCAGGATTTCTCATTGTTAACGGTTTATATAATCATTATTGCTTTACAGACAGAATGACAACCATAGTCAGACAGAATGACAACCATAGTCAGACAGAATGACAACCACATTCCTTTACATAACTAGATGAAGATAAAATATAAACATTAATCGTCTGTGTAAATTTAAGTATAAAGCACTACTACTTTATTTCACATTAACAGTGTTCTCTTCCAAATGGTACTAATATTATTCTGTCACCCTAAATGACAGTATGCAAGTCTGAACATGTGAGCAGAGTAAAAACAAATCTTAATTTTTATTGCACTATGTGTATCCATCATTTCCTTTGTGAAGTTTAACTAGTTGATTAATTTGTCTATTTTGCCCTTTTTTCCATTCTGTGATGAGCACAATGATAAGTAGCTTTTAGGGGAGACTATATAAAACAGAAGACATTTCTCATTATATAGATCATATTTTCAGTCTTACAAGTGTGTTCAAAACTGACTTATTCAGGAATGAAACCTGTTGGAAACTGCAGCGCATTCAAGCACCAGTGGAGCAGGTCCATAGAATTAAGAATATTACCCGGACTTTATTACAGTTATACTAGATATTAATTTGACTCCAAATCAGTTATTAAATCAGGTCACACCCAGAAAAAACTTATAAGTACTCCAGGAGTTGCTCAGGCATACAGCTATTTCACCACAGCTCTTTTTGATTGGTAGTGTCTGTTACACGCTTAAATTTAGAAATACATACACGGCTCACGTTTTGTAAGCTTTAAAGGCTGAGTTTGTTCTACTCTTGTGTCCTACTGCTCATAAGAGTTAGCATGCATTCATTCCGTTTCCTGTAACAGAGAAGAAGATCTAATAGGAGAAAATTTGGTTTAAATTCTTTGTTTCTAACTGTAAGATTTTTCAGAGCTTGAGCCCAATGTTTGGCCCAAGGGGGTCCAAAATGACAGACCACTGTTCACGGACAATTAATCCCCTGGTCGGTTGAAGGCAACAAATGGTATTGCTGCTGTCAACTGAAAGGATTAAATTACCCAGATGAAATCCTAATATGTAAATCCTAAGAAATGCAGCTTTGTTTGCAAGGTCTATTGAGTTTAGTTTCTGAATTCATTCTAATAAGTGCTTATTCATAACAGTTTTGCCTGAATACTAAAAATTTTCCCTTTAAGTAAAAGCAATGGTATGAAGTGTTTAAAACAACTTTATTAAAGGCCTATCTGCCAGACTTCTGTAACATTTGCAATGCTTCTGCTCCCAGTCAGAGAAAGCAGTTGTTGCAAGAAGTCATATTACATCAATTTGTTATATTATCAGCTGACAGTACAACAATGTTGTTTCAGTTTTTACATAATCTGAAAGCTTGTTTTATTTTCCGTAGTGTTAGAAAAAGTTAAAATTCTTCACCCACTCTGAAAAATGTAAATCTTGTTTTTTGTGAATATTCTTCTCAAAGTAAGTTTATTATTTTTTTGGGGGGGTGGGGGAGGGAGAGGAATTTATTTAAAACAAACAATTAATAATTTTATTAACCCAAACAACTTCTTCACAAGTGCCTTTTACAGTGTTGTATAGATATTGGAGAGTTTGCAGGGATGTCTACCCCCACTAACTAGTGCTGAAAATCAGGCACATCTCTCTTATGATTAAGTCTTCTGAGGATTAACAAGTGTCTACATTTGTATCAATGAAATCTCAAACCTATTTTTTTCAAGTCATGTTCCCCTCATATGCAGGACAGTTCAGCATTAAATTATGCCTAAATTGAGATTCTCTTTCACTCAGAATACCAAGAAGGACTTCTAATCTCTGAAAAAAAGTAGGTTTAAAAATAGAACTTCATGACTGGGACCCACATTTGCACTGTTCTGAGAACATTTGTTGAGGATATTCATTTGTGTATAGAAATATTTCCTTATCATGATCTTGAAATATATCTATTCAAACCATGCAAAGTAGCTTGCTTTTAAACTTTTCCTCAGATCAGTTTGCCATGGAAATATTAAGTACCTTGGAGTTTTTCCTAGATAAAATTTTGTACAATAAGCAGTAGCTAAGTGTCTCCTAAGACAAAGAATAGCCATTCACTGAATCCATGTAAGTGTCCTCCACTCTCCAGTTCAAATTCTCTTATATCATGGACTAATCTATACAGAAATATAGATATTTATGTAATTTGAAGAACTCAGCAACCATTTTTCTTTATTCGCAGAGTTATTTTCCTAAAAGAAATATTCTAACTAATAAATTCTTCTGAATTATAGGCTGTTATCTGAAAGCACGTAACTGGTTTAATTGGTTTACTACACAGAGCAGTGAAAAACCTTTAAAACTAATTAAAGAAAAACAGGGCTGGACAGAGGAAACAATGCATACTACAACTATTGTTTCTGACAAAGTTACGTTTTATAATAATTTCCCTAAAGAAGTTTAAGGAAACAGCTCCGTTCTGCTGTTTATATGTCCTTATTCTGTTTTCTCCCATATGCAGAAAAGACCTACTTTGAGTATTCCAAAAGATGAAGGAAACATGAAACATCAGCTACTTCATTGAATTGTGCAGTACACAATGTTTCTAGTGAGACTAAAGGAATTCTCAATGTTTTTGATGTTGTGAATCCTGCTAAAGAAAAAAAAAAAGATTAAGTAAAAAATGCTTTAGAGGTCACCTGTTCTTTCAGCTTCACAAGAACCCACTGTTTCTGCAGGTGTGTGGATCCATATCCATCACTAAACTCTGAAAGTCACTCATTAACATTAGTACATCATAATTATTAGAAGAACAAAAAAGTATTTATACCACTTATTAATCTATGTACTTTATAGGTTTTTTTGAAACAAGGACAAGGAAGAATAAAACCAAAGAGATTAATACAATTGCCCTGGAGGAAATCATTAGAAAATTTGAGGAAGGATGACAAAAGCAATGGAAGCACTTGAAAGAAGCATATAAGACAGAAACTTGAGAAAAAAGACTAATCTGGGAAAGGATGGGAGCCAAGTATCACTGATGCAAATAATATCAATAAATAGCAGATAAAGCAACTGAGATACAGAAAATGAGTTAATCTTATAAATTTAATTTTTGTTGTCCGTATAATAAATTTCTTTCCATATTTCATGTACAGTAGAAAACAAACAAAAATTTACTATAAACTAAGTATTTTGACAAAGCTACCTGTCGCTGCTCATGTATATGTTATAAATGCTTCGTGTGAAGTGCTAGACAGCTTTGAAAAACAAACATCATAGGAGTGGCATATGGAGGTAATCCTGATAACTGTTTATCTACTTTAAACAGTAATATCCCAAGAAACAGAGAAGAACAGTTATGGAACTTCATAACTTTTTATGCAAAATAACCCTATGCTACATTACAAGCAAAAAGTAGTATATGAAATTATTCTCCTACTAACTTTCATTTGACTCTTTCTTTAGGGAATAATAATAATAAAAAACCAACAAAAACCCTAAAACCCTGAAGAAATATTTATGGATTTATGGATGGTGAGTACATGACACAATTGTGCTAAATCAAATCAATATCAATCAGCTTATGTTAGTAAACAAGGCCCTTCAATTTCCCCTTCACAGCTCCTCATATTCTCCACTGAAAGTTCATTATGTCTCTATAGTGTTGTACACATCAACAAGCAACAGTTCTCTAGGACATTGGAGCTTCTGTCTTTCCTTCAAAATAATGGATAAAATCCTGTTGATTTCAGAAGAAAAGAGATTCAACTCTAAAATATTTTACAATATATAGTTTTAGTTAGAATACCTGTTATCAAATTTATCAGTTATTTTAAAGTATATTAAATATTTGCTATAGAGAGCAAAAATATCATGCTTACCAATGCTGGATTTCTGAAAATTTCTGTGGTACTATTTCCATTCCCTGAATGAATAAATATATAAATACATCCCAATATTTTCCATTTTAAGCTTTGGAAATGATGGCTTATGAAAATTTGCTCCAATTAAACAAATCACAGGAATGCTGATGGATAAGTAAGCCAGAAGGGCAGCAGTCACAGGCAAACCATAGATGAATGGCTGGTTGCAGTCAGTTTGTAAAGTTTGACTTACTTTTGAGCATATCTTAAGTGTGCTCTATCCAAACAGTGGTACAGTTCAAACGTTTGCTTTGTATTAAAATGAAACGTTGCTGAATGGAGTACTTCAGCATGTAGAGTGGCCACTTGGCTTTTTGTCCTATGAACCTCAGAAATTTTGCTCCCTTTTACCTAACTCAAGGGAAAACACCATATCCATGGAGCGAAAGGAAAAACTACAAGAATAATCTTACAGATATTTTAACTACTTTTTTTTTCATGACAAAATGCTCCTTGCCTTAATCATAACATGACGGGGGTGGTCATTGCTGGGGTGATCATTGTAAGAATAGGAATTACATGAAAAAGGACTTCATGGCTCATCTCAAAATCCTAAGATCTAAATTCACTTGAATTAGGACTTTAAATGAGACATCTAAGTAACATTCTTTAGGTGAAGAGAGAGAAATTGAAAGAGAAATTAGTTCAGCCCACTTCAGATACAAAGGGAACTGGGGATGGACTGCACATATTTGTGTGTAACTGCCTTGAGATAAAAAAATCCATAAATCTCAATACAGTTGTTATTACATGGAGTCCATTAACGCCTATATCACACAGTACTGCTGGCCCAAATCCTGAACTTTTACCCTATTCAAAATCAAATTTTTCTCAATTACACATCCTTTGAATTTAATGTGTGGTTGTCCAAGTAAAAATGAGAATCAGAAGATTAATATCTGCAGGATTTGCATCACTGATAGCAACAGTAGAAAATTTCTGAGAAGCAGAACTGTTCAGGTGATTTACTTTTAATTAGAATGAAATAGATTATCTGAAAAATATTATTAATTAGCTTTCTCTCACAAACGCAAAAAGAAACATTGATTAGGTGTCTCTAGAAAAGGGAAGACCATACTGTTCTTTCTCTTTTTCTCAATTGTGTTCACTGTGCAACTGGCTTCAAGAGCAGTAAATGAAATATGACATAGTACAATATTAATATCTTGGGGCTTTTTGAGCAAGTATTGACCTGCACAATACCAGGCTTGCTGACAAAGGATGGGTTGCACTTTTCCCCAAGGGTCAAAATGATGCTTATCAAGAAGCTACCAGGGCTCATTAACAAAACTTTAAACTAGATATGAAGGTGGAGGGGGATAAAATCATGCTTGATAGAAAAAAGACTGGAAATGGCACTCCAGTATCTGTAGGAATGCAAAGCCCTTTGGTCTGCCACCTCAGAGGAAGTTGGGGATAGCACTCCAAGTGGCTGCAAAGATGCAAATGTTATTGATGCGTTAGAGACTACAGTGAGTCATCGCTTAGAAATTAAGATTTACTCCCTCAGGACTGTAGTGGGATCAACAGCCCAGCATGTGCATCTATATCAATGCATGCAGCATGGGCAACACACGGGAGGAACCAGAAGTCACTGTACAGCAAGAAAGCTACAACATAATTGTAATCATGGAAACATTGTGGGATGACTTGCATAACTGGAGTGCTGGTATGGTTGCCTATAAACACTTCAGGCAGGATAGGCAAGGAAGGAGAGGTGATTCGGTAGCTCTCTATGTTAGAGGGTGTTTTGATTGCTTTGAGTTCAATGATGTTGATGACAGTGTTGAATGTCCATGGGTAAACATCATTGAAGTGCCCAAGAAGGCAGATATCATGGTTAGAGTTTGCTATAAACCACCCAGACAGGAAAAAGGGGCTGATGAGATATTCTACAAGCAAATGGGAGAAGTCTCATGATCTCTAGCCCTTGTCCTTGAGAAGGCTTCAACTTACTAGATGTCTGCTGGAAGTATAATACAGCAGAAAGGAAGTAGTCTAGGAGGTTCCTGGAGAACGCCTTCCTGAAAATTGGTGAGAGAGCTGACTGGAATATGTGCCCGGCTTGACCTGTTGTTTGTGAACAGAGAAGCCTTGTGGGAGATGTCATCATTGGAGAGCTCCTGGGGCACAGTGATCACGAGATGATAGAATTCTCAGTTCTAGGAGAAGTAAGGAGGATGGTCAGCAGAACTGGCACCTTGTATTTCCAGAGGACAAACTTTGGACTGTTTAGAAGGCTGGTTGATAAACTTCCCTGGGAGGCACTCCTAAAGGGCAAAGGAGCCCAAAGGGCTGGATGCTCTTAAAGAAGGAAATCCTGACAGGTTATACCCATGTGCCAAAAAGTGAGCCAACAGTGAAGAAAAACAGCTTGGCTGAGCAGAGACCTTAGGACAGATCTTGGAAAAAAGAGGAAAGTAAATGACTTTTGGAAGAAGGTGCAGGCATCTCAGGAGGACTACAAGGATGAAGTGAGATCAAGCAGGGAGAAAATCAGAAGGGTAAAACCCAAATAGAAGTTAAATTCCACTATCCACTAGAAGTTCTGTTTGACTGGAGGATGCCTGGTGTTACGCCCATTTACAAGAATGGTTAGAAGGAGGATCCAGGGACCTACAGGCCTGTCAGTCTGACCTCAGTGCCAGGGAAGGTCATGGAAAAGGTCATCTTGAGTGCTATCACACAACACACACCAGACAACTAGGTGATCAGGCCCACTCGGCATAGGTTTATGAAAGGCAGATCCTGCCAAACTAACCTAATCTCCTTCTATGAGAATGTTAACCACTTAATGGATGAGGGAAAGGCTGTGGATATAGTGTACCTGGACTTTAGTAGAGCCTTGGACACTTTCTTTCACAGTATATTTCACAGTGACTGTCTGTCACTGGCCTGGACAGGCAAACCTTCTGCAATGTTAAAACCTGGCTCAATGGCTGGGCCCAAAGAGTGGTGGTATGGGAAGCCAGAAAAGGAGAAACATTTGGAAATGTCCAAAATTAAAATTCTGTTTTTAAAGTTTACCTAAGTTGTGGTTCCAGTTTTTCCATCACTTTACATCTTACTTGTATTATATGTGTGCAGATAGAATTTTTATATTAAAATAGAAAGATTTCTTCTAAATAACATTAGTTATTTATAACTTAGTGTTGCAATGATGTTAAAGTTAAAAAATAATGACATTGTGTTTCTTATAGCTGAGATAAGACAGAGGGTATATTAGTGTCTTAAAACACGGAATTTTCAAATTCTTAGGAAAATAGAACCGAGCACCCTTAATTATCTGTTCACCTATACTATACTGAATAAGAACTTGATATATGACAAGTGTTGAAAATGAAGTCTTGTGAAGGCAAAAAATAACTTAAAAATCTGGACACCATCAGAAAGCTGAAATAAAACCTGATCTCAATTAGTAAACATAAACCAAGTACCAATTATTTTGAAATCTGTTAGAACTTCATTATCAAAATTATCTAACAATCTATGGGATAATCATAAATACCCAAAGAGAATTCTCCATAGTGTCTAGATGACTCTTCATATTTTCACTTAAGTATAGGGATTATCAGTAACTATAGTAACACTACCATTTGAGAATGCATTTTATTTCTGAATAATTTCAGGGTGTTTGTATACAAACTGCTGAACTGTATCTTTGAAACTGAATATAAGACTGTACTGAATTCAAATCCTATGACATGGAACAAAATATAGTGCTTAAAACAAGATGAAAAAAGAGAATTATGTTAACGTAATTCCCCCAAATACACAAAGAGGCTTCTACCAAGAGCTTGTTCTTTTGTGCCATCTGTCCATCATTCTGCCTCTGAGGTTGCAACCACAATTTTTATTTCAGTAAGTGTTCTGATTCCATGAGAAACAACAAAAAGGTTAAAATCTTTATGAAGAGAAAAGTGTCCAAGTGAAACAGTGTCACTATGATGATTTAGGGAGCAGGAAGATGGTTAATATAACCATTGTATCATAATTATTTTCTCTGCTGAACAACAGTATTGTGAAATGCAGTTTCTCAAATATGTTACTTTTGTTAGAAACTCTGAGATCAGTGACAGAACTGGGCAACCAGCTGATGGAATTGTTTACAATCAATCTTCCCAGCAAATTTGGTTAATACTGGGGAAAACTAATAGAATTTTAATTTGAATTCTTTGTTAATATTTGCTAGAATATGATAGAAAATTTCTGAAGTTGTTTGTTTAATTCTGTTTGTATTTTAAAGTACAATCTTTCAAACTACTACAGAGAGATTTACTAAAGTACTGCAATCTTTCTCAGATTACACATATGGATAAATTAATGTGCTTACATCTAAGATATCTGAAGTTAAGTGAGCTTTCTTAAGCCCCTGTTCTGCAACAGAATCCACACTAAATGATCATTTCATACTCCCTGCTTCTATCATATTGCTGGGTTCACAGTACTGTAATTCAAGGACTAATAATTCTGTAGACCTATAACACCATTGCAAAGACTAAATAGTGCAGTGCTGTGACCTGAGGTTCTACTCATTCAACTTTTTCCAAAGTTGCTAAATACACAATAAATTATAAACCAGAACTATAAAAATTTCATATATCAAGTCAGTGGGCGTTCTAAAAGTGGTAAATAAAGCAACGATGATGAGTCTAAAGTGGGAAGCTTCTTTTCTAGGTATTTTTGAGGTGTCTGTGAGGTCTAAGATAAAGCTAGCTGTGGAAGGAAAAATGATACATTGATTGTCTCCAAACTAAAAATGACTCTTATTATCAAAGTGTTTGTTTTCTGAAAGCACAGATGGTGTCGACACGCTTCAGTAGCCGTCTTTCAGTAGCTGAGAACAGAACAAGATTGCAAAGTAGTGGAATAGACCAAGTACAGACAGCAGAACTGTGTAGTTTTGATGAACAAAATTGAATTTTATTTAATTAAGATCAAAGAGAAAAAAGCTCAGGTCCTTTGTTTTCTTTGTTTTAATTTAGGAAAGTTTTTAAACAAACCTGCTCTTACATGTCAAAAAGTTATAATAGTTTTACATTTTTCCAGTTGTTCTTGAGCAGCAATGATTGCTCAAAACCTGAGTTTGAAATCAGTTTTACTACCTCTAAAACTATTCCCAGTTTTCAGTTTATTTCCTTAAATCAGGGATCCTATTGAAACTTTCTCTCTTTGAACCAAGATGGTTAGGTCCCTTCTAATAAATTGTATAAGTCAGAGAGAAGAAGATATTGTGGGTGCATATAAATCAGCACAACTCTTACCTTAAGATGCTGAGATTCAATCTGAACAAGATTTTATATGCCTGGATAAAATTCTTTAAGGCTGTGTCTTGAAAGGCTATTGATTTCCAAGGCAATATTAATAGGGCCAAAACATTTAAGTAGTATAAGGTGGAGAAAAAAAATGGACATTTTCCTGCAAAGGACATTGTTATTTCTCTTTTACAGTGTATAACAACTAAATATTTTTGTCTTGTTTGTATTATCTTATTGTCTTAAAAATGTTAAATCTGTGTCATTCTTGTTTTCATTGATATACTATTCTTAATTTTTTCCTCTATTGTACATGCATCCATACAAGTGAGAAGGCATGTGCACAAAATGCAAATAAATTTGCTAAAAAATTATTCTTAATATCTCCACCAGCTAAAAACCACTAGAGCCATCACTGATCAAACCATTCCACAAACCTCTCCACCACATCTACAATTGTGTATAAAAACATATCTGATCTTGCATGCCCACTCCTACCCCCTAGATCCATATACTTAGCCATGAACTCTTGCGCCTTCAATAAAGATGTTTTTTTTTTCTTTTTCAAAGCTTACAGGTGCATTGACTTCTCTTGCATGACTTCCTTTGCAAAACTGTATCTACTATATAACCAACATCTCCCCTTAATCCTTGAATGAGAGTGTGCCAAAAACCTCTCACAAACAATAAAATCAGAAAGCTTCTGATAAAAGTAAGGAAAATATGCAAGTATGAATTTTATGCCCAACATTTATGCCTGACCCTAAAATGCTTGTTCATGTAGGCCTTCCTAAGCTCTCCCTGAGAAAAATTACTGACTTTTGATCTACAGAATCCTGTGTTAAGCTAGGATATAAAAGCACCTGTAAGCAAAACTGTTCATGGTCCTCAAATCATCTGACCTGAATGGCCATATAAAGTCAACACCAGCCACAAAGAAAACTATTCTTAGCAGTTTTTAGAGAAAATCTAGAACTTACAAACATGAAGGAGAAATAAGTTAAACTTGTTCAGATATAAAATAAACAAAAAAGGAACAACATGGGGTAAAAACCCATAGTTCATAGAATCATAGAATCACCAGGTTGGAAGAAACCCTCCAGATCATCAAGTCCAACCATTCCTATCAAACACTAAACCATGTTCCTCAGGACCTCGTCTACCCGTGCCTTAAACACCTCCAGGGAAGGCAAATCAACCACCTCCCTGTGCAGCCTATTCCAATGCCCAATGACCCTTTCTGTGAAAAACTTCCTCCTAATGTCTAGCCTAAATCTACCCTGGTGGAGCTCCTTCCCAATATGGCTACTACCTACCACTTGTCTTTCATTTGCTCTGGTTGATTGCACCCCTCACAGCACCAGATAATGGAAAAAAGAGACCTTTTCCACTGCTGGAAGGTATTTAGTCTCTCCCTGTGGAATACAAATGTTGACATTGTCATTTATGGTAATTATACCAGTGACAAGACTAAGGGGTAAATGATAACATCTCCAGAAAGTTTGCAAGTGAAATATAAGTTAAAAATACTCCTCATAGAGTGTTTTTTCTTTTCTCTTTTGCTATTGTGAGGAGGTTTAAAAAGCTGAACACTGCAGTGAGCAGTATCTCAAGAAATACACTGATGTACAGCTAGACAACAACATCAGAAGCATTAGAGATATTCAGGTCTCCTCATAAAGACAAACTTATTTCTTTTCATAGAACTGGTGACCACAGTGTCTTTACCACATGCAGTTATCACAACTTTTCTCCAAAAAACTTTCTGAATTAAATTATTTTGCTTTTGTGTTGTACCCCTGAGTGCCTCTTCAGAGATACAGAGTCTTTTAAAAAGTATAAAAAATTATGTTTCTCCTTAATTTTTCTGCTGCTGGTAAAAGGAAACTGATTCGTCTTTAAACTCAAAAGAAATAACCCGTGCAAACATATAAGGCAACTGAAATGGCTATAGAGGAAAAAGCTGGTCATATTTTGGAATAAAGGAGGAAATAATAGGCTTAAATTGCAATACAAGAGGTTTTGGTTAGATAGTGAAGGGGAAACACAATAACTCTGTACCTTTAGTTTGCTTAAATAGGTTTACTCTTAGTTTCTTCCTGATATTTCCAACATTGTTTTATACAAACACTAAGAGGAAAAACAATAAAATTCTTTCATGTTCTTTCATTAGGATGACAGAAAGAAAAGTTTGGAAAAAACCCCAATATGTGTACTTCATAGAGACCTGATTTTCTTCATGGGAATTATTTTTGCTGATAACATTTGGTTAACCCTAGGTGGTACATGATACTTCAGTTAGTACTGAAATATTAAAACTTTAATACTATTACATTAGTACTCACCAAACTAAGGAAAGTACCTGCATGGTTAAAATAGTTATAAATTTACTGTATAAGCAAAATATTCTTAAATTTGAGACAATGAAACAAACTTTGTCTTTATTCTTATTTTTTTGCCAATAGTTATATTGTTAACTTTCTGACAAGAAAAATGAAGAACAAAAGACAAGGCAGTTTTTGTGAAAGCCACTGCCTGTCTGCTTTCTGCCATCTCTTATGAGTTAAAGTCAAATTTTTGCAACAGCAGAAACAGATCCAGAGATATAATTGGGATCTGGTGTTTCCATGGCACTACACAGTCCCAGGTTAGTGTGTTGCTAGGACAGTAAGTCCCTCCTCTGATTAAAGGCAGGATGTAAAGATATTTCAGTGTTAAATGTGTGCTCTTTGTGAAGATCATTGCCTAATATCTCAAAGTCTTAGACATATACTTAGCAAAAAATAAAACCAGCACCACCACCAAGAAAAACAAAGCAACAAAAACCCCCCAAAATAACAGAAAATTCCACCAGAGAAATCTCGACCCAGAAGTCCACCAGAGGAGCATGCTAGACTAAAGTACATGAATAAAATATGTATAATCAAACACACATATCAGTGCAGGTTTTCTCATCACCATTGTTTGTTCATTGCTTAGCAAGATAAGAAAAAGATAGAATAATTTGTGTATTCATTTTTCTTTCTCAGTTTCCTACCCTTCTGAGCAGTTGCCAGCCTGAAGAAGAAGTCATTTCAAGTTGTTTAAATGCCTTTTGAAATTTTTGATCTTTCCTTATTTGTGGAACCTTTCTATCATATCTAATTCTTTCCTGATTTTGGCTGTCTACTTAGGTCAGGTTGTTTCTACTTTGGCCCAAGGTCCCCATGTTTTGAACAGCATTTATTTTGTTTGTTTTTCCTTCCTACCTGCCTTTTTCAGATGAAGCTTCCACTACCACACAACACCCAGTGGATCAGAGACTTCAGTGTTTTTCCTCGGGTAACTTTCCATTGTTTCAAAATAAATTCATCCCTGCAGACACAGAAGAGAATACTGACTCTTCTGGGCCTCTGATAACTCATCATCCAAACTTGCTTTTAAATACTGTCTGGAGATACACAGTGTAGTCCTTGCCAGCAATACTGCATGCTCTTCAATATGGAAGAATTTAAAAAAAAAAAAAAAAAGAAAAAAAAAAAAGAAAAAAGCAGAGGAATTTAATAATAACTCTACCTCATGAAACAGAATCAGTAAATTGCATATAGACAGTTATTCAAATCATCATTGCCAATAAACTTATTTGGACTTCATGCATCTTTATCTCCCAGTGGAACTACTGAGTTCACTGCTAAGGAAAGTCCTCGTGGGACAGAAAATTATATGAGATCCAGATAATCTCTCTGCAAAAATCTCTACACACTTTCATCTCTCTAAGCTACTTTTATATGATGACCTAAAATGATTGTAGCACACTATGCTAACAAAGCACTCATGGATTTTCATCTTCTGCTCATCTTCTGTCCCAGCTAGCAGAAGGGAGAACAAAAATAATACTGTCCATTTTCTGTCTTTATGGAAAGGGTTGTACACAGTCAGTATTTTAATACGCAATACTAGTGAGATTTAGTAGCTTGTAGATCTTTATATTGTTAGCATTTCTCATCATTACTACAAAAGATATACTTGTCAGAATTTGGATGTTCCATTTTACTTTTCTATTGCCAAGTAACAACAGAAACTATATATGTTAATGTAAACTAGAACATGTAAAACCAAAAAACAGATGAAGCATGATTTGGTTTGCAATCTAATTTTAGTAAGACAAGTTATAACTGACTAAAGGTTAGCTTTCACAACAGCCATTAATAGACAGCCATTAATAGGAGTTAATACAGTAAAGTTACTCTGTTTGAGATCAAATCTTGCTTGAATCTTTAAGACTTCAAGTTTTATATGCTATCATATAATTCTGGCCTTGAAACTTCAAAGTGTTGCATGGACTGTAGAATGAATTTTAGTTGGACAATTACATGCCGCTGAACTATAATTAGATCTCTAGTTCCATTTTATGAGGTGTGAGTTAAAAAAATAAAGGAGTCATAATTTTCCCTTGTTCTCTGTGACTCTTTTTTTCCCTGATAATCAAAACCAAATAATACCTTGGTCTTGCTTTCCAAAAAGTAAACAAGGTGATAATAGTGACAGCCATTCTGTTAAACTTTTCCTCATAGATAAGGAACTCTGGTATCCTGTAGATTTCTGCCAAATAACTTTAATTCTGTGCAATAATGAGGTCAAATGAATGCACCATCATTAGTCTCTAACTTAGCAGGAGGGAGCACAGAGTGAGGATACTGACTGGCAAGCAATGACAAATCTTGTGACAGCCCCCAGCTGGTGACTCTGCCCTTCTGACAGAGGTCAAAAGCAGAGTCAGCAGAGATAATGCAGGCCCACTTGTCAGCTACTTCAGCACAAAGTCCTTCACAGGCAGCCTAAACTGAGACTTCCAGCTTTCCTTATACATCTCTGAGGTGAGAGTTTGTGATAAAGCTGAAGCAGCATATGGCTCACTTCCAGTAATGTTGACTGTCCCATTCTCCCATGTTCTCTCATGCTAGATGCCTATTCCCACCTCCTCCCTGCTGCTGACTGGAGCACTCATCTAGCCTCAAAATGAGACAGTTCGACTTACTTAACCAAAGGAAGGCTAACAAAATTAAAGCAGGAGTGGATGCCTAGTAGTGTAGGTGTCTTAAAGGTGGAAAGAAAACTGTGCCTGTAAGTAAGCAAAGGAGGAATGCTCTCTTTGGTGCAAAGATCAATTAGAATGCCTCATACACTTTGTGAAGCCTCATCCTGTGAAGCAGACTAGAAATGAAGAACTTGTCTCATATGCCAGCTGCAGCGGGTGGTTACTGCCACCAAAGAGAAAGAGCAAAGAGTTGTGAACTGTAACGCAGCCACAGCAAGGATCAACTACAATTAGCTTACTGCCTAGTGTTACCCAGTATGCAGATGACATTGAAGTTAGTGTTCAAATGAGCAAATTGCCACGGTTATCCACTGCTATGATCTCACACTTGCTGCAGCACTTCTGTGCTACTATATAAAGCGATCACACTTGAATTCTAACTGCTCTCACAAACAAACCAGGTAGGATGAAACTAAAACATCACTTACTTAGATCTATGCATGCTGTAATTATGAAATGCAAGCACAGCATGTGCATGATACTTGAATTAGCTTTAATCTGGTTATCACATTTGTTGAGAGCAATGAAACTGAAGTAGCGTGGCTTCTGCAGGCACTGAGTAAGATTGCCCAAGACCCTGCCTACCTATTTAGTTGCGTTATTATTGTTTTCTAAAATTGAAGTACCTGAAAACCCCTTTGTGTTTAGCAAAGCTTAATACTAGCCTAGGAACACTGAAATTATCCTAAAAATGCTATACAGGTATTGCTTTCATTTAAACTCTTCCAAAACCAGCTGTTGTTTTTCCCTATGAACTACCAAGAAATCCATCCAATGCAAGTTCTTAGAGATGAATCTGGCAAGGAAAACTTTGGTAGTCTTGCTTGCTTTCTGCCTTTTATTTTTCAGAATACTATAAGTATTCTATAGAATACACCAATTTAAGGAAGTCGCCTCACTGAACGAACAATTTCTGACTCAGATAATTTCATGCCTCAGATTATTTCTGTTGGTTAACTGTCAATTGACCCTTGATTACAGCGATAACAGAATTATCCTTTTAAGTACAACTTCCTAAGCAGAGAACTTGTTTTGAAACATGTTTGTTCTGGGTGGCACATATGAAGTTCAGAAGATCAGAACATGACACAGCCCCAGTCCTAGGATACTGAAGTATTTACATGGAAAAAACATAACAAAACGCAGGAAATATCACTAAAGCCTAGTAGGTCTTACTTTCATTTAACTGGCAACAAATCCAATTATTTTACAAATTTATAACTCTCTGGTTTGAGTCATAACCAGGCACTTGAAGCAATATTTGCAAGAAGGGGGAGAAAAAGAGAAGGCTGGCAAGTTTGCTCTAAATCTTCTGTTCAGTTTCTTGAGTTTAAAGCATTTCTGTTCTGTTAATTTCATGTCATTCAGACACTCCCTGTGAATGCCAAATAATGTCACAAGCTAGAGAAGATAATTTTCTGTTCATCTCAGCCTAATCAAATGAAGGACCAAATCCATGTCAAAGCCTCATGTCAATTTTGCTGGGAGGCTATAAAGAAATATTATGCATTTCTAGATGAGTATAATCTACTAATCCTAAAATTAATTAGGTATAATGTTGGCACAGAGGGTCTGGGCAGAGCTGGAAGCTGCTTCTGAAGGAAGGGCCTCATTTAAAGTGATGAAAGTGCCCTGGTATTAAATAGAAAATCTTAGGGGAAACAGCCTGGTCCAAGCTAACATATTCCAGATGTAAACTGTCTGTGCTTACATCTCAGTGAATTATGAAGAAATAAAAGACCTGCACAATATTAGCCTCTTCCTTTTTCTACTAAATTACTCTACCTAAAGCAAAAAGACTGCAGGTTTCCTGAACACTTTTCTGTTAGGCATTATCATACCTACTTTATAGAAGTTCACAATTCATGTGATCTTTCTACGATATCTATGTTATATATGACCACAAGACAGTATGGAAGAAGCACATTTTATTAAAAAGATAAACAACTTCAGGCAATTAAAATCATTCTAGACAACTGGTTCCTTTCTTCAAGAAATCAGATCATTTAGGGCTGTCTACACAGCATAGTATTTTCTTCCTTCCATTTTGATACCATGAAAAAAGCAATTTTTCCTTTCTGTTATCAGTGCAAGTCAAGTAGCTGAGTATCTTGCTTTATCACTCCAAAGAAGAGGAGACAAAAATCACATGGATGCAGTATGAACATACATTGGTAATTACAATTTTTATTAACAGTGAAAATCAGTCAATAAATAGCCACCAATAAACAACAGTTAGATATGCATAAACATCTCTTTGCTCTCAAGATATACAATTTAAAATGCCAATCAATATTGTTGATGAAGAACCCATGAAACTAAACTTGTTGCAGTAAAAACCCACCCCATTTCTGTTCCTGATTACCCTTGGAAAGCTTTATTCTGTGTGCTTCAGTCTGTTTGTTGCTCCTCTGTCATGGGAATAACAGTATTTGTAAGTGAACAGACATTTTTTTAACAATGTTCGCATAAGTATTTGCACTCATAATTTCTTGCATTCTGTACATAAATATGCTTTGACTCTTATGATATGCTACCTCTTCAGACATTACTCTTAGTACACTTAGGAGAGCGTATCAGGAACTAGATACAACAGGAAAGAGTAGCAAGTTTAAGCTAAACTATATTAAAAATATAAAGTGAAAAGTCACTGACAGTAATTTATATGACCCTTTTATGCCAGTAATAATGATCTTCTTAGCAAGAGCTACTAGTGTGTTTTAAAGGATATTTTAACCAGAAAACTTTTAATGAGTGTTTTAGATTCATTAATCACAAGAAAACCTCAAATGTTCTTAAAAACTACACAAGAAAAAAGTTAGAAGAGAAAGTCTTGCAGGCAAAGCATTCACTTTTTCTTAAATTACTGCCTTTAAAAAGTTTGACTTCTAACAAAATCTAGAAAAAAAGATCTAGTGAATGTAGAGGAGAGTGAATGGGATTTAGCAAGATTCAGACTCCAAAACAGATGGAAAAGGTGTTGTAATTGCAAAGTTTGTGCAGAGAAGTCTTCGCAGCAGAACAGTCTTCCATCTTCTCATGGTCTCTTGCAGCCCAAAGGGAGAAAATACAAACTGGTTAAGGAAAGGTATAGTGAATAATGTTTGGAGAAGACACTGGCAGAAACAGGGAGACAGGCTACAGTGGCAGCACAGGTATTTCTCGGAATACCATCCTATGCCTGTCAGCCTCCAGATAGTTTTACTAATGCTTTGCATTACGGAAGCAGGCTGACAGTAGCATAGATTACAGCTGTCAGAGATGGTCCCTGTCTTTCTTGTTGGAGTGTGATGCTGCATTAAATGGCTGCTGGGGATTTGTGTCTTTAAAGAGTATGCATACTGCTAAGGAGAAAGAAATCAAAAGAGTTTTGCCCATTGGTAAAAAGGTTATGTCATTGCCTTTGTATAATGTCATATTCATCACTTATACACATAGATTCCTTCACACATAAAATTATGCAGTGTATCTTTTGAGTCTACTGTCTTTCTATTTTTTAATTAAAAAGTTGGGATTATCTTTAAATCTTGGCACACTCATCTCTCCAAGGGTATAACAAGCAATTTCTTCTTCTCAACAACTCACCCACCACTACAGCATAATTGCTAATAAAGTTCAAGGATCATTTCTGTTAGATACTAATAAGTAATATGAATTTATTCCCCACTGAAAATTATAAAACCAGAGGTTTCACCTTGTTCAAAATTCACTAATATAGTAGATCCATCACCTAAATAAGCTTATTTAAAGAATGAGCTATTTTACTGAAACCCTTAGGAAAGTAGCTATCTAAGCACCAGGTTTTTTTTTAAGAGCATTTAAGGACACAGAGATTCAAACAAGCCTCTAGGGAGTGTTGTCTTTTTTTTTTTTTTTTTTCCAAATCATCTCATTCTCCATCAGACTAGTGGATGTCAGATTCCTTAAGATAGGAGCCATCAGCTGCTGAGTTTGTTTAGATCTCCCTTGGGTTGCTGCATGGCTGATGTGGTAACACACAGTCAACAACAGAGCTGAGGTGGCAAAGAAACTTTTGCGTAGTTTGAATATTTGGCTCTCCTACTAATCAAATACTTCCACACCTCACAGTCTCCTCAGCTGAGGTTGATGTCTTCACGCAGGGTTTTGATATATGACACCTGGGTCAGGAATACTGGTCATCTTTGCATCTAAACAGTTTTCAAAATGCAACTAAGTCCTCAGCATAGCCGTGTTCCATATTTTATTTGTTAGAAGCATCTTGTATTTTATAAACAACATCTTGGAGGCTTGGTATATAACCTTAAGCTACAACAATTTAGTAGCAAACAGGTCAGTGTTTGATAGATGCCTTGCCCCAGTGCCCATACCCAACATGCTTAAAGTACATGCAGCCTTACTCTGTAAACTATGAAATAAAAAATAAATTAAAAAAAAAGATTTGTTACATGTTTGGACTTCAACTGGTTTCGTAGCAGCAAATGAACTGGAAAATGAACTGGTTTAGCACTGAATGTTAACTAGAGTATTTTTGTGAATGGATTAGTCTTTTAGGGGAACAACTTTCTCTATGAGTTGCTTGCAAAGTGATTCAGTGAGCCTGCTACATCTCTAGAAATAAACTCTGCTGGATTTATGGGAACAGTGGTTCTGGCTGCCCATCCCAATATTTCAGTCTGATGAGTGCAATATGAATAAATTAGAAAGTATCTATATGACTCTTATAAAGCATGTTGATTATAGGTACCCTTATGTCAGACCAAAGTATTAGAACATCTTATCTTTATAAGTATATTTTACTCCTGCAAAGTTTCACAGGAAAACAATGCTCCTTGGAAGACAATGCCTCATCACTGTGTTGAAGGAATGTTAGCCATTTCTAAGTACATCTCAAGTGTAGTCGCCCAGAGATCTTGAATTTCTATGGAATAATCAACTCTTCACTTAGATGCCACTTCCCTGTGACAGCCTCAGAAATTTGAGTTGAAATATTTTGAAAAACCCATTGATTAAGCAGAATTTATCAGGAAATGTGCAACTTGTATATTTCTTGTGAACTCAATGCATACCTCCGGAAAAGGGGAGCCACATTTTCTCTCCAGAAAGTTCCTAAAGATAGCAAATACCCTTTGCAGAATCATAAAAATATAGAATGGTTTGTGTTGGAAGGAACAGTAAAGCTCATCCAATTCCAGTCCACTTGCCATGCATAGAGACACCTTCCACTAGATCAGGTTTCTCAAAGCCTCATCCAACCTGGCCTTGAACACCTCCTGGGATGAGGTATCCATGACTTCTACGGACAACCTGTTCCAGTGCCTCATCCTGAAAATAAAGAGCCCCTACCCAGCTTTCCGGTATGTCCCCTTTGAGTACTGGAAGGCTGCTATTAGGTCTATCTGGAGCCTTCTTACCTCTATACTTAAACAAGCACAACTCTCTCAACTTGTTCTCATGTAGGAAGTGATCTAGCTCTCTGATAATCTTTATGGCCCTCCTCTAGGCTTGCTAATTGATCATGTCGTTCCTGTGCTGAAGACTCTGGAACTGAATGCAGTACTTCAGACTAGGTCGCATAAGAGTAGAGTAGAGTGTGAGAATCACCTTCCTTGACCAGCTGGTCATGCCTTTTTTCATGTAGCCCAGAATATGGCTGGATTTCAGGGCTGGAAACACACGTTACTGGGTCATGATGAACTTCTTATCCACCACCATCTCCAAGTACTTCTTTTCAGGGATACTTTCAATATGTTCTCTACTCAGCCTTTATTAGTGCTTGGGTCTGCTCTGACCCTGGTGCAGGACCTTGCACTTTGCCTTGTTAAACTTGATGGGGTTCGCATGGGCCCAACCCTGTAGCTTGTCAAGGTCACTATGGATGGCATTCCTCCCCTCCAGTGTGTTGATCTCACCACACAGTCAGCATATTTACTGAGGGCACCCTCAATCCCTCTGTCCTTGTCTCCAACAAAGATGTTAAACAACATCTGTCCCACTTGTTACTGATCTCCACTTGGATATTGAGCTGTTGACCACAGCTCTTTAAGTGCAACCATCCAGCCAATTCTTTATCCACTAAGTGGTCTGTCTGTCTGTCAAATCCAAGAAGTATAGGGACATCCCATTGCCATAGAAACAGACATATTAATTCTTTTAATTACTAGAAATTTTCTTGATCACAAAATGCTCCAAAATTCAGTCCGTAGATCTATATTTACTTTCTGTTTCACTTCTTAAAAAAACCAAAAAAATTCCAAAATGTTCATAATCAATGTTGTGACTATGTTTTGCAGACTTCAATAGCTTCAGAAATGCAGAGGACTGTGGTTACAGTGGCTAAAGTCAAAACTACTCTTAGAAAAATCATCTGCTTTTAATGAAAATAGATGTTTCAAATTGGCTTTCAGACTGAAACATAAATTCCTCTAAATCAGGGACATGTCTGCCTCTCTGCCAGTTGAACTGCTTTGCCGTTGCTTCTGGAAAGAGTATTTGGAGCTAAGCTTACTTTAAAGTAGTGTTATTTTGTTTTCCAGATCTACATTTAGTGTGGGAGAAATTTTTCAAATAATTCTAATCATTTGGAGGAAGTGTTGCTTATTTATCTAGGTAATTAAATACATTAAATGCATTAAATACAGCAGTGGATTGCTGTGGAAATATACATTTGTTTCATTCTTTCTTTTTTGACTATGAAACTGATACAATACGTAGATTATTTCTAAGCAGAGAGCTGGAGCCACCCTCAAATTAGCAAGAGTTTCGACTGTTGCAAAGTTTCGTAACATCAAAATTAGACCTTGGTAAGTAATAGAATATGCATAAGATTTCTAGGAAAATTTATACATATGCATGTAAGTGGAAAATACATTCTGTAACTAGCCTTTGTCTCATTGCACATGATTGATGGAGATCATTCCTGGATGTTGTGTAGACCTGTTAAAGGAAGTTTGATTTCTAAAAAGCTACTCCAAAGAGTAGCTCCAAAGCTACTCTTAAAGAGTTTTATTTGCCAACATTTTCAGTACCATTTTGGTAACCTAGGTGGGACTTTCTTTTAGGATTTTGGATCTGAGGATGCTCCAATTGGCAACCAAGAACTTCTTGAGGGGAAACCTCCACCCCCTCGTGCTGCATCTTGGAAGCAAGAATTCCACCACTGGTAAGAATTAAAGCATCTTTTCTTTTTTTTTTTTTTTTTTTTTTTTATTTTGGTTTGGTTACCTGCTCATAAGTTGGTGGTAAAAGCTCTGGAGGGCTGGGCTTGAAAGGTACCCATTCTGGGTTTGTATTCAAGTCCCCAACTTGGTATTTTGGTATATTTGGTAATCTGAATTTTGGTATTTGGTATTTTGGTTTGGGCCTCATTTTGATTCATAATCATGATTTTGGTTTTGGTTTGTTTCTCATTTGTCTTTGTGTGGCTGTTTGCCACAATCTGTCATTCTCTGTGTGAATGGTAACTGTGATTGTCTGTATGAAGGTTTAAATTTGGAAAACTGACTTTGGAGCAGCTTGCTGACCTGTTTTGTGTAGACTGCCTTTGATATTGTTTGTTGATTTGTTCTGTTTAAGATCTTGACACTGCAAGCTATTTTGGTTTGCTTATGATCTGCCAGCAATCACCTGTTTTAATATGTGTGCAGGATTATTGCAAGGAGCCCTTTGTGTTGTTTAGAAATCATCTCTGTAGCGCATTTTAATGCATTGGAAACAACTAGCTGGGCCTCCAGGAGAAACAGCAACAAAGGAAATTTTAAACAAACACTATCATCAGTGGTGACCATAGTATAATCAGATGAAGGTGAATGATGGTCTGCTAATGGGTCACTGAATTATAATGCTTTGTTGGAATTAATGTTTTTTCTAAGAGAACAAAGATGGGACAAAACTGTATATTCAAATACGTTTTAAACTTTGTAGAATTACTCAGAGCAACAAAAAGAATGTGGTAATCTACTAGTCTCCTTGTTTCAGCCTTGGAAAAGATAAGGGAAAGGCTTTGAAACAATGTTGTTTTGCTTTAGTTTTGGGCAAAGTTGTTTGCAAGTTTATGAACAATTAAAAGACAGTGACCCTAAGGACAAAATTGGCTTATTAATGAGAGCAGAAACTTCCAGTCCGATAGAAGGGTGAATGAGAGGTAGATAGGGAGAAGTTCTACCAACTCCCTGTGGAAAATGCAGAACAAGTGATTTAGTATAAAGTCTCTATTTCCCATTTCTATCATTGATTTGAACAATTGGATGCTTGCTTTCTGAAACTCTAAAATGTGTCTTAGGGAGTTCTATTTGTCAGTATTTTCAGTATCAAAACAATGCTTTTGCACATGATCCACATCCTATAATTTAGTTTAAATGATGTTAGCTGCTGTGCTAATTTAAAAGCAATGCTTTGGTGAGACTGACCAAAATACTACAGTTCTAATATCAAATGTTAACGACCAAAATGAAGGGAACACGAGGGGGAAATACTGTAGGAAGCTTGGAGTTTGTGTGAGAGACGCCATAATCTTTGTTTCATGAACCACTAAGTCAAATATACAAAATAGACAGGGGTTTTTTTGTGAGACTGCAGTACAATGAGATACTCTTTTAAGGATATTGTGTAGCACTCTACCTTTAAATAATATTTTGTTATCCAAATATCTCAGCTAAAATATCTTTGTATCCAAAATAGAGACAGTTTCAATACCCCGTTGTAGTGACAGTAGTTAAGAAAGTCATATTAGCTTTATCTTGGGGGCAAAAGGATGTGCATGTGGTTTATGTTTGACAGCAGTTCACTTTGATCAAAAACTATATTCTGACCTGCTTTTGTAAAAGAGAATTATACAAGTGAAACTTGTATAAGTGAGATATAGACTCATTCCTATTAACATACTTTTGATATATCTTTTCAAAATGTTAACGAGCTATAGCTGACATATTCATTTAGAATAAGAATCCCCCAGTTCCTGCTTGAGATGATGTTATGTCCCCCTAAAGAAGTTTACACATCTGAAATATTCGTATCACTTCAACAATCAGACTGTGGAAATGCCTGGAGACTGGACTTCCATTTAGTCAAGGGCTTCCCAGTGGGATATAATTTTAGCAGAAAACGATGAGTTATTTCTCATCCCGATCTCTGTCCCACGCAGTATGCTTCCAAATACCTCAAATTAATTTTTAATTGCTTGTTTTCCAAGAAACCACAAAACTTGCATGATCCCCTTGGTGGAACTTTATTACTAAGCAGGAAAAGTATTTGGAGTTTTCTTTGCAATAGCATGCTTGCATGAGCTTGTCCTTGAAGCAGAAAAGATCCCATCATCAACCAAATAATCTTCACAGAAACATATCACAGTGGTCAGGTTTTCTATTTATTTGTTCACCTACCCGTCTATTAATTAATTAATTTATTTATTTACTGTGGTTTTCCACAGATGGAGAAAGCACTTTAAAATGATCCTGAGCTGCACATACCTTCTATTTGGCTCCTATTTCACAGGACAGATCAGTGTAGGAAAAAAACGCAACAGTGTTATTTTCCTCATAGAACAAAGAAAAGGAAGATGTAAAACAGATGAACACTTGTTTCACCTGACCCAGAGCAACAGAAGTGTCTTTCCCACTGATCTGGATTAGGAGAGCATTTTACTGCTTTAAACTAAAGGGAAATGGTCAGTTGTCCTGCAAGACCTATTCCAGGAGTGAGGTGTTAGCAATATATAACCCCTACAGAGGAGCTGTAGGAGGGGACAAGACTGACTCTTGTAGCAGTAACAAAGTCACATTGATGTGTCTAAGGATGTTTGCATTAAATTATAACTTATTTTATTTTTTAAAAACAAATCATAGTTGAATAACTATTTTAATTATGCTACAATTGAACCAGAAAGTGAAAATAAAATTTACAAATGAAACTCTGCAATCTTAATCCTGAATCTTTTCCAGATGCATTCTTGATTTTAACTTGCTGCCACATACGGCTTTTCTGATGATTACTTTAATAATTGTTAAGAGTTATTTCTCATACCAAAGAAAAACAATATATATGCTTAGAACACCAAATCTCAGTTTACTGCTTTCATTTAAGATTTAACTCATTTTATACAGATCTGGAGATTTAGGAGGTTATCAAGAAGCAATGAAATTTCTTTTACGTTTACCTGTCAGCACCAAGCAAGGATCAGATTTAAAGTCGTGATATATCCTGATCTATTCTGGACTAGAGACATTCACAACCACTCTCCAGATGTTTCAAGACCGAAATAAATAGGCTGTAAATAGGTTTGATCTAGACCCTTATTTATATGAGCTAGTATATCTCACAGTCCCATTCATATCTGCAGTGAAGTGTCTTAGCCCTGATTCTTCAAGTCAGAAGGCTGCCGTCACACATTCCCTCCTCAACCCCTTTGTTATCCTGGTGTTCAGAAACCCGCTTCTAGTGTAAATTTATTCATGACCTGTGTATAGTTATTCCTTTTTGTATCAATATTTCCTGTTGTTTAAGTGTTTCTTCTCCCTCACAAGTGTTTGTGTCCCTGAAGAATTTAGAAAGAACAGTCATATCCATTCTCAGCTACTCTCTTGCTAAAGTACAAAACTCAGGATTTGACCTTCTAAAGTATTAGTGTGTCTAACTCCTATTTATGCCTCACATTCCCACTGGAACCAATTATTTCATTGGGCATCAGGTTCCTCACTAGGAGTTCAGTGTCTAAAGAACTTGGAGAGGCTGAACTGAAGCACCTTTGCTTTTCTTTAATTTTTTTCTTAAACATTGACAACATGGCACTAAAAATAACATCTCAGTGCCTTATGAAAAGTTATTAATATTCTTTCAAATCGTTAGGTTAACATTCCTTTATTTTGGGTTAACTTTGCCTTTTTACAGTATGAATTGTACTTGAGGTGCTTTCTGTGTCCAACTTGTGTAAACAAGTACAGTCATTACAAATAAATGATTTAATAGTAAAATTATTGTTACTTGTCTTAATCTGCAGGCCTGTAACTATAAAATTTCATCCTAGATCAGCTGTGCTATGTGAGGATACTCGGTTCCTCCTACACAGTATTTGATCCACTTCTGATTATCCACACTGTAGCTTAACATTTCAACAGTTTGATGTCATTAACAAAATGACTGTACTTCTCAACTCCGATCTTTGGGTAATTCAACTAGTACAACCTCTTTAGTCTCCTGATGTGTATCTCCACACAATTCATCAGTATTTGATCCATGGTGGGCAGTTGTGGTTTTGAGCAAGATTTGGAGAATAAGAAATTACAGAGTGGCATATCTGAAATTATTTGACCATGCTCTGATCATTGCTTTGCAATTCTTGTGCTGTTGCTCTGCTTTCCCAGCCCAATTAATGGTTCCTCATAAGTACTATATCAATTATTTGCTGAAGTATCTGTAGATTAGACTAATCACTAAGTTTATTTGAAATATCAATTAAAAAAAATTAATGCAAGCTTAGTCTGACATGATCCACCTTTACTATATTTTCATTTTATTTTTACTTCAATGAGTTTAAATGTTCTTTTTATTTGATCTGCTGCTAAGGTATAAGTGATCTCCTGGATGGTTGATTTATCTGCATTGTCTCTCCCAGCAGAGTGACTCCAAATTTAGAGAGATTTCTATATATGAAAATGTCACCCTGAAGCAATGGCTCTCCTGGCTGTTGCACGCCTGCAGACCATCTCAAACATGCACAACTGCTGGCATCTAAAGCTAGCCAGACTCTTCTCTGTTTTAGCACAGAAACAAAATGTTTAAGATTCATCTGCATTAAAAATCAAAAACATTTAAGTGTCACTGTTATCTTCAAAAGAAAGTTAGAAAATTTATCACTCCATTAAAATACAAATGTAAACACTTTTAAACACTGACCAAGTTGTTACACTGATGAAACTTAATTACCTGCTGTCCATGAAATGTACCACACTGCAGAAAAAACCTCAGTTACTGAGGCACAGTCAACACCCTTAGTGCATTAAACAAATGTATAAATTGGAAGGACTTTCACTCTGTCTTTGTTTATATGATCACACCAGAAAGGAAAATTTTTGTGCACTGGTCCAAAGAGTGTTTAAAAGAGTAGCTTGAATTCCTACTAGAATACACATTGCAGAAGATTTTGCTTTTGTGGTTATAATATAAATCTCTGCTGTTTCCCTCCTTACATCTGCGATGAAAAGTCTCTTGTGCTTACAGTATCTCCCCTCCACATCCCTAGTTACGCCCAAGTCACAGTGAAAATATGTTTCCTGATATTCAGGTGGAACCTCTTGTGTTCCAGGTGGTTTCATTGCTTCTTGAAGGATTATGAAGAATTAATTGATCTAGGGGGGCTGGAGTTTTTTTGCAGGTTTTCTTTGTTTGTTTTCCTGCTATTAAGGAATAAAAACCATTATGAAATTGGTTTGCGCTTCAGGAAAGTAAATGGGGTTGCTCTTGAAGTGCAGTCATGAAATGCTGGATTTCTTAAGTATGTGATCACATATATAACTTTGTACTTGTTTACAGGGCTTGTCCTGGAGGTACCTTCTTATAACAACATGGGGTAATCTATGAATATTTCAAGGCATGGTTATAAGAACCAGTGAACAAATAACTCCCCTTGTTCAGTCTGTTACTTTTGTCTACTGAACACTGGTAGCAACACTGATGAAAATTCAACAGAGAATATCCACAACAATTTTGCAAATGGAAACAGTGCCTGTCTTTGTCAACTGTTTTTCATTGTTTTTACTGTTATATCTAATGAGTTACTAATTTTAAATTTTGTTAATTCAACCCCTAGAACTTGGCCTTATCTTTAAGCTAGGATCTATTGAATAGATTTATGGTGTTTATGTAATCAAGTCAAAACAGAATAGAAATTTATTTTCAAGTCCATTTTTGATTGTTGTAACTCCATAAGAAAAAAATATACTTGCTGTCTTCAAGTTCAAATCAAAAGAAAATGCGGATGCTACTTTTTTTTTGCATTGATTCCATAATTAATAAAATAAAGTTTTGGTTTTTTCAATAGTGTTTTAAACTGACTACTAATTGATATTGTGTATAATACAGTATCTTGCAATCACTAAGCCCTACAGGAATTTTAGCACGAGTAATCCAGCAAATCTGCAGTTTCATCTCTCCTCTCTTACCATCTGATGACTGCTGGAGACTGGTATCTCTTTAACAAAATATTTAACTGCTGTTATAAGGAAGGCAGAACAGATTAAACTGAAGAAATTTGCAAAGCTTTTTCTTGGGTAACCATCAAATTTGAATACACACATTCAGATTGATAACAAGAGTATATTGGGAGCAAACGACACAACTACCTTTTACTATAATTTGCTCATTTACACTTTAATGAATAAATTATTGTGCTGTATCTGTTCTGTTTTGCTGTCATGATAAAACTTGCATTTATATAACCTGTAATCAGTTTCACTATGGGCACAAGGGAAAACTGATCTTGAGATGGCAATCACAATGGTTTCTTTCACTTACTGCTTGGTTTGGGGAATTTACAAATAGTTTGTCTCAACATGCAAAAGGGAAAGTGCTGTTATAGGTATGTCTACACAGCAATTATTACTGTGTTGAGAGCTAGAATGGATGGAATGAGTAGGCTGTCTCATTAGTATTTTCACTTCTCCGAGCTGTAGCATGCACAGATTTTGCTTCTGTGATTTACTTTACTGCTAATGTAACATTTGGATCAAAATGAAGGGGAAAAAAGAGACTTTTTATATCTACACAAGACATAAAAGTGGATCTCAACATGAAATCAGTTAATCCTAGCAAACCTGAGGTACTTTTCTAAATGGTCTACATTTTTATTATATCTGTATCACTCTCTTAGCTGAGATTTTTTCAATATCTATAAAGATATTAAACATCATTGGTTGCCATCTTTGAGATTCTTTCAAGTCCTATTTTTCAGATTTTCAGTGAAAGTAGAAAAATTATATTAAATCTTACTTTATCAATTGACTGTTATTCAAAGCAACTGTCAGGAAAACTTAGTCAATGCCTAAATAAAACTTCTGAAGGATGTTTACCAAATCGGGACTGCTAGTCGCCTTAAAAATCTCCTTCATTCTATTTTTTGTAAAGCCTCAAACAACTCTACTTTCTTATTTGTATCTATCATATGAACAGACTTCCCTAACACCCTGTTGACTGTGAGAAGTGGCATATTTCCATATGTAGTAGTTCTGAACATACACACAAAGCGTTCAATAATATCCCAGCAAAACATTTATGTTAAATTCTGGCTGTATTTCTGAGCACATGCTGGAAATCTAAGATACAGTAACTAATAAAAATTGCCACAGAATTTTTCTGCTGTTGTTCTGTCTGGAACATGAGTGCCCCATTCTGGAGTGTTTCCCCCCAACCCCCTGTTGTTTAATTCAGGAATTTTTTACTTAGTTTGAAATACAAATTATCAAACACAGAGTCAATGGGGCATTCACCGGGACAAAGAGAACCAGTAAAGCTTTACAATTCAGGTAGTGGTAGTTCTACATCATACAATAAACATTCTTTACTTAAACTATGTTTTCACAGCTAGTATCATTTCAGTGATCCAAATAACATCCGCTGCTGCCACCGTTGCTTTTTTGAGAGGAAAAGGGTGTACTAAAGGTTTTCAATT
The DNA here is from genome assembly GCA_033558105.1 of Coccyzus lansbergi. Lineage (NCBI taxonomy): Eukaryota > Metazoa > Chordata > Aves > Cuculiformes > Coccyzidae > Coccyzus > Coccyzus lansbergi. The sequence continues at coordinate 930,615 of JAUMJK010000056.1, read as the reverse complement.
GTCTGCACTGGTTTAGCTGAGTAGATATATCAAGTAGAGCTTTCACATTTATAATGAAAATGATTAAAGGATGCATTTGTAAAAATGCATACTTGAAATATGAAAATAAGATTAGAAACTATGCTATAAGCGTTGAGCAATATTCTGTAAGAGGGTTGTAAATTTTACTAAGATTTGAAGGGTAGAAGTCTTTCAAGTTTGTTTTAATGTGTTACATTGATTAGCAACTGGCAAACATGTTCACATTTGTTTCCAGACAGGACATATGTTGTCCAGTAGTGAGTAATCTTTGCTTTTGTGGCTCAGTTCTTTCAATGAATAGCATTTGAGGGCCAGGAAAAGAACTGTGGTGCCAGGCAGAATTAAATTGGTTTGCATATGTGCCAACTTTGCTGATCCTGGAAATTCAAATCAGCAAACAAGCAAGGATGTCTTCACTTGAAATTTGAAACTGAAAGGTGATATGAGTCATATCTAAGGACACAGTGTCAGTGTCCGAGGCACAAAACTGTTCTCTATTTTGTTGACATTACTTCATCAGCCATATCTCAAGTATGTTAAAGAACACTCGAAAGCATAGAAAATGACTGGCCATTTGAATTAATAATTTACCCTAGTGAGGTATTTATGCCATAAGGAAAAAAATCTGGTTGTAGCCACAGCCTTTCCTCAGCGGAACAAGGATTTCTTCCCTGCTTGGAACATTTCTGTGAGGTTTTCTCCCCATCTCAGTTTTTCAGCATCATCACAGCCCTGTGTCTTGAAAGATGAATATGGAAGCAAAGGGACATCAGAGGTGTAAAAGCATCAATGCAAAGAGTAATAAGTAGTCAGGACAATGATGATCAGAAAGCAACACAAGAGGCGTGTAGAGAACCAGTGAATTTTGGTTATTTTCTTATTGCTTCAACAGCATGATCAAAAGATATTGGAGATTGCAAAGCATAGCTTGCATTTATGACACTTTTTCTGGCAATGGTTCCAAGTGTCTCCAGAATATTACCTTTACAAGAATTTATAGAGTACTGAGAAAACACTGTTTGGTTGCAAGAGCCATCCTTCCTTCAGCTCCCAAGCCTGGCAGAAGATTTAATGGGTTAACACAATTTGTGAGGTGTCCTTAGCAGATCAGGAATGCACTGAAACACTGCAGAATTTTCCTAATTATAGTTGCTTTCAACTTTCTAGGCAGGTGAATCCTTCAAATATTTTAAACCATCAGCTATTATACTTGTTGCTCTTATTTTCACCATTACTTTCAGATCTTGAATTTCCACTTAAATCTTGAAATTTCACTTAAAACAAGAAAGTAACATTGGTTAAGCTACAGAGTCATTGCTTAATAACATAGAGCAATCTTAAATTATTTACTCCCAAAATTAGGAAAAAAAGTAATCCTATACTCTTTGCAGATTGGTACTACAGCCCACACCCTTAGACACATCCTATCTCAGGCAAATTCTTGCCTCTGTTGATCTTTGCCTAATTATTCCTCTTTTCCTATCAAAGAATTGCTGTTTGTTTTTTACCATAATATTTCATTACATCACAATTGTTTGAAACATATACATATATATATATATATAGTACCCTATCTGTCTGCCAGGGGAGATTTAGGCTGGACATTAGGAAAAAAAGATTTCACAAAAAGGGTCATTAGGCACTGGAACAGGTTGCCCAGGAAGGTGGTGGATTCACCTTCCCTGGAGGTGTTTAAGGCCCCTGCGGACAAGGTGTTGAGGGGCACGGCTTAGTGTTTGATAGGAATGGTTGGACTCAATGATCTGGTGGGTCTCTTCCAACCTGGTTATTCTATGAGTCTATGAAATACAGCAGTTAATTCATAAACTAATTTCTAGTCTGAAAAATTAGAGAGCAATCAAACGTAGAATATTCATACACAATGTGCATGAAACAAAATTAATGTATGTATTTGTCTGTGTATAGATGGATATGTGTGTGAGTGATTTTACACATATATACAAGCACAATCCTTCAAAATCTGGAAGGATTATGAATCATTATGAATATTGGCAGTCAGGGATACTCAAATTATTATTATTAAAATTTCCAATTATTTTTTATTTTCTACTGAAATGGTGAATGCCAAAGGCAAATAAGGTTTCCTCTTTTTCAAAGCAAAGCACTAGAATCGTGGTAATAGCTGTCCACACCACTACCTTATTTGTATTCCAGTTCATCTGTCTCTCAATTAAAATGAAGACATATAAATGACATTTTTAATTCAAATGAAAGACTCTTGACCATTCATTTTATAATGTTCTTTCACTTTAAAGAGTGATTTGGTTTACCATGCAGTCCTTCCCTCCCTCTCAATTTTCTGTCCTGTCTTTGTTCTCCTTGTAGTCTATTTTAGACACAAAAAAGTTTTAATAATATAGACAGACAATCTTCATGAACAACTACAGTGTATAACAGAAGCCAAGCCAGAATGGCCTGAATTTCTCTTTCATGCTTAATTTCTGAAAAGGACATAAAGATAAATAAATAGAGACTATTCACTGAAGATCTTCCTCCATACAGCATGAACACAGGTTGACTGCAGGGTGGTATTTTTTTTCGACAGTTGGAGTAACAGAAGATTTTGATTGCCCACATTTACCTGCTACCTAACAATTTTCATCCTCCATTCCTGAGGGGACTTAGAACTGGTCACCTCCTAAGGTACTTCCATCTTTCAGGCAACTGTCCCAGAAAGTCTGACAAAACTACCCATGCCCCTCTTCCTCAGAAGGATCTCTACTGAGGGTCCTCTCTCTACCAGGGTCAATTCTATGATAAAAGCTAAATTCAGCTTATGAAGCACATACATTCATGGGCAGAACTAGATTCTGTAAGACTGATACATTTTTTAGGAAACTTCTGCTTTTAAGGATGTTATCTCTTCCTTTCAGCTCCATGTCACTGCTTTTATTTTACTGACTTCTATTAAGGAAGGAATAATCACTTTGTACATTTATCATTCACTAAATAAAACCTTGTTTCTTTATGCTCTCCAAAGATACCATTTAACACAAAAGATAATATTCCCTGTAGCATTTATTTCCAAACAAATTTTTAACTTCTCCTGCAAGAGATTATAACAAATTTACTATAAGCATAGATTTGAACTAAAATATATTAAGACAGCAAGAAATTAAAAATTAATTTATGAACATAAAGCTTTTGGGTATACATAACACCACATAATTGCAACTGTTCTGCATTGCAGATCAGCAGGCAGACAAAAGTGTGCATTCGATCATGATACCATGTCCTTCTCAAGGCGGTAGGAAATCTTAACATCTCTAAAACTTATTAATGGTGATACCACTTGAAACATTTACATTTCCTTTACCACTTTTGGAGTATGTGGATCTCATTGCAGTCATTGTAAAATAGAGCAAAATCTAAACCGCTTGCCTGGTTTAGAAGTGTTTAAATGTCTTCTCTTATTTCCTTCCTTTATTTTCCTGCATTATTTTAACCTTTAAATAATATCAGAAGACAAATTAATAACTTTGTGTTTGCCTTGTGGATTTCAAAAATTTCATTCATACAGGCACTTTTATGCAATATAAATACATTAGTATTAGAAAAACCTCTTAGGTGATATTTTTTGATAAGAACAGATGGATTGTGATGCATCTCACAGTTAAGAGACTTCTGGATGTGGAAAATCATTAGAACACAAGCTCATTTGCAGTCTGATCTAAGCTTGTTCAAACTGGTTCATCTGTTGGCAGATAAAAGTAGAAAAATCATGTAAAAAAACATTTCAGGTTGAACACTAAAATCTTATATTATTCTTTTTCTGAGACACAAAAAATTGAAAATACTTTATTTTCATTGAACATCGCATTCTAGTCAAGCTGAAAATAAACATTTGGATATTTGTAACAGAAGAAATACTCATGCAAAAAGTTAACGTTCTTTCAATTTAATGAAACACAGAGGTTATGGGATATGCAAACCCCAGCTTTAGTTTCCTCTGCCTGACTTTTATTTGCCTTTTAATTTTTATTTTTATGAAAATATTTTAAACATTGTGCTTCAAAATATTATTAGAGGGGAGTGCTTTCAGTTTTGGCTGTCTTTCAAAACCAACCTGTGATAACTGCATAAATACTAAGAGAGTTTTATAGAAAGGAAAGCTAGGAATGTCAAATGAGAACTGTAGTAATTTGTTCAAAAGTCTAGGCCAAATTAGACAGTCAACAGTTTAAAATACATTTTTCTTACATTACCAAAATGTTTCCTAATTTGTTGATTAAGGCCTACTTTTAAGATTTTTTTTTAAGTTTTAGACTAGGAATGAGGAGTGTAAGAGTTCTTCAGTCTTTATATTTAAAGTGTTTCACAATATTGATTAATGAAAGAGTAGACGTGAAAAACATCTTACTCTTGTGACTATTCTTTTTTCACAGGTAAGACATTTTGGTAAATTTAATGATAATTTGAGCATACGTTTGGCACAACTAAAACTACCTGTAGAGTAAATACATTAATTGCTGATAAAGAGATCCTACCTCAGATTTTTATAAAGTAGATCTTCAGATACAGTGTTACTTTATGTCAAGTTTGTGACAAACAGTGTATAAAGGAAAAATGAGTATGTAGCTGGAATATCACAGAATCACAGAATCACTAGGTTGGAAAAGACCCACTGGATCATCAAGTCCAACCATTCCTGTCAAACACTAAACCATGTCCCTCAGCAACTCATCCACCTGTCTTTTAAATACCTCCAGGGAAGTTGACTTAACCATATCCCTGGGCATTCTGTGCCAGTGTCCAATGACCCTTTCCATGAAAAATTTTTTCTCATGTCCAGCCTGAACCTCCCCTGGCAGAGTTTGAGGCCATTCCCTCTTGTCCTGTCCCCTGTCACTAGGGAGAAGAGGCCAGCTCCCTTGTCTCTACAACCTCCCCTCAGGTAGTTGTAGAGAGCAATAAGGTTTCTGCTCAGCCTCCTCTTCTCCAGGCTAAACAACCCCAGCTCCCTCAGCCATTCCTTATGAGACTTGTAGAGAAGCCATTCCTCATAAGACTTCCAGAGAAGCAAGTTTGACCTTTACAATTTAATGTCTATAGAATCAAGGTAATGTACATATTCTCTGTTTAAGAACAAAAACACTGCTATAGGACTCTCATAAATGTGAGAGATTACATGGAAAAGTCCCAGAAAAGTAGAATGAATAATAACTAGAATGAATAATAGATTAAAAACATGCTTTTTCAGACCTGTTTAATCTAATTTGCCAAAGAGTAATAAGCAAAATGTAAAAAGTTACGGGGATAAAGAAGGAGCACTTGAATATGTACTGGTCAACCTAAATGTATATGAAATCAAGTATGTGACCACAGGTTTTATGATTTCCATATAAACAATGGCAACTCTTCAGCAACTGTGAATTCTTCATCTACATAAGCAAGTTTCACACTTTACCTTTTCAAGCGCCCTCGAAGTGTCTATGCTTAGATAGCTCATTGTGCATTAAACATCAGAGATATTCTTACCTTAGTGACAGGAACAGTTGCACTAATCCTAATTAACAGTTTCTCTACAGAGGCAGAAGAAAAAAAGAAAAGAAAAAAAGAAAAGAAAAAAAGAAAAGAAAAAAAGAAAAGAAAAAAAGTGGAACAGCATAGCTAAACCCAAATCTTTCCATTTCATTCATTTCAATCAGATTATCTGATGAAGTTAACTATACAAATTCCTTCCAATTCCTTTTTTTTCATAGAATCATAGAATAGTTTGAGCTGGCATGTATCTTAAAGATCATCTAATTCCAATCCATCTGCCATCAGCAGGGATACCTCCCACTCGATTGGGCTGCCCATAGATAACTTTACATTAAGTGTGCAAATGTTTCTAATAACATCTCACCATTGGAAAGTGTCCAGTCTCCATCTGATGCTCAACAAAATATATGTGAGAAGAAAGCTCTCTGTGTCCCCAGTCACTCTGGAGTTTACGAGAGCTCACAAGGGAAGCAGATTGAAATCTTCTTATTCATTGACAGGGAGCTTGTGGATCTCTCTGTAGAGAGTAAAGATGACATTTGCATTACTCTGCCCTGAAGATCAGATGAGGAAAAATTTGTTCACATATATAAAGCTATGATCAGATTGGTGACAAGTGGTATTCCTCAGGGTTCCATATAGGGACTAGTACTATTTATACCTTTATCAATGACACAGACAGTGGAACTCGGTGTAACCTCAGCAAGTTTGTAGACATCAAGCTGAGTGGTGCAGTTGACACACCTGAGGGTTGGGGTGCCATCCAGGGGAACTTTGAGAAGCTCAAGAAGTGAACCCATATAAACCTCATGAAGTTTAACATGATGGAGTGCAAGGTCCTGCACCTGAGTTGGGATAATCTTCAGTATCAAGAAAGGCTGGTGGATGAAGGGATTCAGGGCATACCTGCAGAGAAGGATCTGGGGATGCTGGTGGATGCAAAGCTGGATGTGGGATGGCAATGTGCACTTGCAGCCCAAAAAGCCAACCATATCCTGGGCTGCATCAAAAGAAGCATGGCCAGCAGATAGATGGAGATGTTTCTGCCCCTCTGTTCTGCACTGGTGAGACACCACATGGAGCACTGCATCCAGCTCTGGGAAGCCAAATGAAAGAAAGACATGGACCTATTGGAGAGAGTTCAGAGGAGGACCACAAATATGATCAGAGGGTCATAACATCTCGCCTGTGAAGAAAGACCAAGATTGTTTGGGTTGTTAAGCCAAGGTAAGAGAAGGCTCCAGGGACACCTTACTGTGACCTTCCGACATCTCAAGGTGGGTTATAATAAAGATGGGGTTGAACATTTTAGCAAAACCTGTTGCAACAGGACAAGGGACAATGCTTTTGAACTAAAAGGGTAGATTTAAGCTAGATACAAGGAAGGAATTTTTTTTTTTCACTGAGGATGGTGAAATATGGGAACATGTTTCTCAGGTGTTAGATGCTCCATCCCTGGAAACATTCAGGGTTAGGTTGGATGGGGCTCTGAGCAACCTGATCTCTTTGAAGTTGTCCCTGATTATTGCAGAGGAGTAAGATGACCTTTAAATGCCTCTCCAACCCAATATATTCTACGGTTCTGTAATTCTACATGAAAACAATAGGTCAGAAGAAACAAAGATCTGGAAGTAAGTTTGGAAACCAAGGTGAAACTGGTGTAAAAGGACAGACAGCTATTAGAATATTTTTGCACCACCTGATCTTCCTCGGTTTTGGGTTGGTTTAGACTGAGGTCTTTTAATGAATACTAGATGAGTTAGACAATGTTGTGGTCATAATTTACATGCTAACAGTTTTATGTTTAGAAGGTACAAGTTAGTTTCCAGTGCTCGAACAGTAATTATAGTGGACAAGGACTGACAAGTTGATTTACATTTTTGGCAAGCTGATGTTTGAAAAAGAAACCGGCTATCAATGTATATAGTGAATATTCCCAACAGATAGTTATGACACTTTGGAGCTGGGTACAAAAGCTTCAGTGTCCTGAAGTCCTTTTACTGTTTTATAACTCAGTCCTAGAAATTCATCCTGCCGTAAATTTATGAAAATTTACAAACCTATAAAAGTCAGCAAGGCCACATATGATTGAAAGTACTGCCTCACTGGGATCAAGCTAGTATATGGTAGTCCAATGCACTCTGTGTTATATGCTCTAGTCTTTTTTTTAATCTGTGCATGAATGAAGAGGTATATACACAATTTGTTTGAAAGCAATGACAAAAGGACAACTTACTGAATGCCAAAAAGTAATCCTGCTGAGTGATAACCACAAAATAACCTGATAACCTCCTTGGAAATGATAGTATCTATTATTTTGAAGGAAATGGAATAGAAACAAATAACACTTTCAAATATCCTAACATGAAAATCTGCAATGCAGTACTAAATCCTCACAATCATTTCCTCAAAATTAGCTGAAGTCTCTAAGTAAAATGCAAGAAAAAAAAGCAGAAAAGGCTCCAAATGAATTTTGTGCATCATATTATAGTTCTCTTCCATAGCACTAGATTGTGTAGTCACAGGATGTTAATTTTTGCTGTTCTTTTCATTCTGGTTTTTGCCTTTGTTTTATTATAATCTCTCTGCAGAGTCTATGAAGAGACTGTATTTGAGACAATTAACAGAAAATTCTGGAAAAGAAAAGGAGAATTATGGAGATACAAGAGAATGAGGGGAAATAACTTTTCAAACCTGAAAAAAAATAGAGATTTTTAAGAAATGCAATGATGAATGTCTGTTTTTCTTGGGGTTACTTATTTACTCATTCATGAAAAGCAAATCTAGGTATACCTATACAAGAGTCTGAACAACCTTATAGATTCCAGAAAGCGAAATTTCTACTATGCCATAGCGTTTACACAAAGAACACAGATCCTTTGATAACATAATTTCAGAAAACATTCCCAAAGAAGAGACATGGGCAAGAAAGGAATAAAGAAATGAAAATGTTCTGAGGAACTCCAGAAAGTATTAACCGTCAGTAAATATGAATGATTTATGACATCTTTTTAGTCCTCATTTCAGGTTCTATATAAAACTAATGAGCTCAAAATTAAGAGGAAAAAGGAGCTGAGGTGTTATTAACATTTCTTGATATCAGCCTTTCTATTCTGATCACCACATTGTCAGAGGATAAAATTGCTATGTGACCTATTTGTTGTGCTTCAGTCAGATGATACAAACAGCATGCTGAAGATGGATAATTCTTTTGAAATGTGCCTATCCATGTATTTATTCAGCTTGTTTTCAAGAGACACACAGAAGCTGAGGTAAAACATCCCATAAGTCTCAATTCCAAAATAACTGTGATCTACATTAATATCAATTGATTCAAGTCCTGTTGTCCAAACAGCACAAGTTCCTTCAGGTGCAATGAAGTACAGGGAAACACAGAGCTGTCGGCAAATCTGCTTTTGACAGGGAATTTGGTTTGTAGCTATGCAGTTTCAAACCTGGCCTCTGAGGTTTGTTTATGCCCCGTAAAATATGCAAGCAAGCTCTGCAGGGAAGACCATGACCCCTCTTCTTTTTCCTGTTGAACACTAACTACTGAATTAAAGATATATTTCCCTTTTGTCTGAATCTAGGTTATCACTGTTACTATTAATAGCATTTATTACTTAAAGTGGCACAAAGAGTAGTGAACATTCAGCACAAATATATACCCCATCCCAGCTAAAGGCAAAGGATACTGCTTTAAGAAAAGTGTATGTGATTTATCTCGCAGACAGGAAAACAGAAACTTCAGTTCTCCCAAATACTGCATTAACGCTGTAATTGAATTAGTAATTGTAATTTAATTAGCTCTGTAATTGGACAAACTCTAATAATAGTGCTCCATCTAAAAGCACAAGTGAAATAAATATGACTATTCCTAATGCACCTTGTACCATACTCGCCCATGTCAGTGTTTATTAAGGAAAATCTGAGCACACCAATTATGTTATATTCCTCTGTACACATATGAAATGAGAAGGCATGTTTAATTGGAGGAACCTAAAAAAGGTGCTGACCTGCTCAATAATTGCTGAACAGATATCTCTGTATAAAAATTGATGATTCCTAAGCATATAGTGAATTTAGTAGTAAAATCTTTAGCAACTGGAAGATTGGTATGTGTTTTTAAGATTATAATCTTAGAGTAAAGCAGATAAATTTGACATAATATCAATAGTACCAATTCAAACATCATTATAGCTTTGTATCTGTAGCAATGCAATGTAATTTCCATTAACAGGTGGTTTCTCTGGGATTCTCTATGGTGATAAAACCATTTACATTAAATGTCAGCCCTCCAGTGCGACACTGGTGCACTGCACCATTTGATCCAAGTACCCTTTCCAAAGAGAAGAACTGTATGTAAAGCTGCACAATTTCACAGGTATCTTGGTTTTTCTGAGAAGACAACTTTTCATTTTTTGAAGAAGAAGATATTTTTTCTAAAAAAATTCTGAAGTACTACTTTTTATGATAAAAAAAAAATCATGAATGAAACCGTATTATCAGACCAAAAAGTATAAGGAACAAGAATATCTAAGACAGGTCTTATTTTCCACAACCAGCCCTAGTAAAGATTAGATCTTTCCTCCTAAGCAATTGCAGTATGAAAGGAATCTCCATTTAAACTGACTTGTAGCAACTTGTGGAAATAACTCTTCACACTATTGGAGACAGTAGTATTGAAGTGGGAGAACAGACAGTTAACAAATTTATATGCATCTGCTATCTGGACCTTTAAGTTATTCTCAAGTGCCACTTCTGTGTTTTCAGAAAGGATTATTTATGTTTCCTCTCAAAGTAGAACCATTTAAGCTCTATTTCTACAAAAGACCCATCAATGATAATTTTTGTATGTGAGAAACAAAATGTCATATCCCCAGTATTTGCAAAGGATAACTAGATACATAAGTTATAGAACTGGAAGTAGTCCATATATTTCATTACTTTTTAAAGGAATACACGAACAACATCTTTTTATTCTAAAATATAACAATAGCTAGGAAAATGTGCCTGAATCCTTTGCAAAAAAAAGTTGAAATAAAAATGTTTTCTAGTGTTCAATGACAGAGGGATATTCTGGGACTATGAAACCTATTTGCTTCCCCTATCTTCCTGAGTGATAAGACTTCTAAGGACAGAGATATGCTCTCTTTCTACTTCATAGAATCATAGAATCACCAGGTTGGAAGAGACCCACCACATCATTGAGTCCAACCATTCCTATCAAACACTAAACCATGCCCTTCAGGACCTTGTCCACTCATGCCTTAAACACCTCCAGGGAATCAACCACCTCCCTGGGCAGCCTGTTCCAATGCCCACTTACAATTTCCGTGAATTTTTTTTCCTAATGTCCAGCCTAAGTCTCCCCTGGTGGAGCTTGAGGCCATTCCTTCTTGTCTTGTCCCTTGTCACTTGGGAGAAGAGGCCAGCTCCCTCCTCTCCACAATATCCTTTCAGGTAGTTACAGAGAGCAATAAGATCTCCTCTCAGCCTCCTCTTCTCCAGCTCTCTCAGCCGTTCCTCATAGGGTCTGTTCTCCAGCCCCTTCACCACCTTTGCTGCTTTTCTCTGGACTTACTCCAGGGCCTCAACATCCTTCTTGTGGTGAGGGGCACAGAAATGAATACAGTATTCAAGGAGCAGTCTCAAAAGTACCAAGTACAGGGGGACAATAACCTCCTTGGACCTGCTGGTCACATTGTTTCTGATACAAGCCAGGATGCCATTGGCCTTCTTGGCCACCTGGGCACACTGCTGGCTCATGGTCAGTCGGCTGTCGACCAACACCCCCAGATCCTTCTCCTCCAGGCAGCTTTCTAGACAGACTTCTCCTAGTCTGTAGCTCTGCATAGGGTTGTTGTGCCCCAAGTGCAGGACCCGGTATTTGGCTGTGTTAAACCTGATCCCATTGGTTTCAGTCCAGTAGTCCAGCCTGTTCAGATTCCTTTGTAGAGCCTCCTTACCCTCCAGCAGATCCACACTTCCAGCCAGCTTAGTGTCATCTGCAAACTTGCTAAGGGTGCACTCAATGCCCTCATCCAGGTCATTGATGAAGACATTGTACAGGGTTGGACCCAGCACTGAGCCCTGGGGAACCCCACTTGTAACTGGCCTCCAGCTGGAGTAAACTCCATTTACCACCACTCTCTGGGCCCAGCCATCCAACCAGTTTTCCACCCAGGAGAGCGTTTTCCTGTCCAGGCCAGAGGCTGACAGTTTCTGTAGCAGAATGCTGTGAGAAACTGTGTCAAAGCTTTTGCTGAAGACCAGGAAGACCACATCCACTTCATCAGAAATCATCACAGCTAGTACTGGTGCTTAAGTATATCAACAGGGTACCCTCTTATACTCCCTTGTAGGCAACAATAATCTCTGCTGATATAAATGAACTCTGCTTAGCTGGTCCTCAGAAAAGTTTTACTCAATTACATAGCAGAGTTTTACCTGCAGATTAAGGAAAGAGTGAGTTCAAGAAAAAAGAACTGTCTGCATAATTTACTTTTAATCGTTTTCTCTGTAAGTAGCATGAGAAATGCAAATAGTGGTGCAGGTAATGGAGGGACACCACCAAGAAATGGTATTTAAACAATTGGAGAATTAAAAGACTGGGTTGAGTAGGCAATATTTGCAAAAGACTTATGAGAACAGCATTAAAAAGAAAGAGAGAGAGAGAGAGAGAGAGAATGAAGTTAGTGTGAAAAAGTATCAGATTACCTAATCTTTGTTGATGTATTTACATATCACGTTTAGGTTCAGGAGTGGTATTACTGGTGGTTTCTCAATTGTTCTATATTTTGCAAATCAAATAACACATCAAGAGTAATGTTATCAAAAGAAGTTTATCTAGTATATCCAGCTACACTGGAATTAATAGCAGCTGAAGTGTTGTTCTGCTTGCTTCTCACTTCAATCACTGCAAAGAGATGTAAAGCTACATATTTCTGAAAGAAAGAAAAAGGGTCAACTATATCACTACTGTACTTTGTGCTGGCTTGTAGGCAATTTTGTAATTGCCCTTTTCGTTGTGCTTTGAAGTACTTCAAAGTTCCTTAAACCTTGGAACACTTTGACTGTAACACACCATCAAATCACTTGCCTTGAAGTGTAATCAGATAAGAGAGATAATGATATGTCATATCTACCCTTTCACATAAAAACTAATACTTAGATTTTGATATAATATACCCTATGGTGTCTTTTGTGCTAAGATGCTAACTGACTGGTACTGCAAATTATATATATATATAAGGAAGAAAAGAAAATCAGTCACTTAGGGAGGTAATAATTTTAGAAACATTAAATTGTATAAACATGTTTGTATATACTATATAGGTGTACATCTGTATATCTACCTATATACAAAGAAAATAAATAAAATAAACAAATAAGTTGTGGTAGGTAAATAAGTTTTAACATGGGAAAACAAAAGAAAATAAGGTTGAACTCTGGTTCTGATATTTTTAATTGTGGTATGTTTCTGGATTGCAGCTGTGCCATGCATGCCTCCTAGTAGGCTCAATTTCAAAATGACTTCAAAATGCCAACTGGCTAATTAATTCTCTGATTTACTAAAAGCAGCTACTAATTTATACTGAGAACAGAACAATCAATCAATTCAATAGCCTTTTTGGTAGAGGCACAATACTTATGCAGGTTTTACTGTACTTACCTAATAGTTTCCCTGTACAAGGAAAGATCTTTCATCTGGTTTTGAAGAGATCAAATAGTAAAAAAATTGTCAAAAAGTAATTTAGCTCAATATATACATACGTATTACTGTTATTCTGCTAATTTCATTTTTGTCTATAGAACTGAAGATTCTTCTTGTACTCAATAACTTCCAAACCACAAAAATACTTTTCCACTCCCCTTCTCTGAACTACTTCCCATTGTTTTCATAATTAAATATATGCAGAAAGGGAATAAATTATAATCTCCAGCCTGTCATTACGGCCTTCTGCTCAAATATCAGAATAATAATAGTTAGTGGCCATAAAGATTCAGCTATATAGTTATTGCTGACACGCCATTCACCTCGTGTACAAAATTGTGGTTAACTGCAATGGAAAACATTTTTTAATTAAATATACTCAGCTACACTTGAAGAAACACTCAGAGAGACAATACCAATACCTTGTAGTATGGATTCACTTGCACTATGCGTATCTTCAATCAAGCTGACTCTTACCTGAGGCTCAATTCTTTTGAGCAGTTCCAAAATTATTTTTGCTTTTGTCTGTTTTAAGAGAGCATGAAGTCCTGATGGACTTGAAGTATTACAAATGCACTTTGCATTTTATCGTGGTTTTCACAACAGAAATAGACTGGATGAAAAACTCTGAAATCTTTGAGAAATTGAATTTTTTCTATTAGCTTAAAAGAAAATGTCCTGGGCCTTACATCTCTCCTGTCAAGAGCTAGTATCCAGATAAGGAAGAAAAGATCTGAGAAATGATATTTTGAGAACCTATGCTGCAATGCACTGCCAACTTCCACTTGCATCCACTTCACAAACACAATACAAAACACAAAAGAGTACCTGTTCCCTGCTAGAGATGTCTGAAACACTCTTTTATTGTCAAAAAAGTGCCACAGAGACATTATGGTATAATAAAGAGTATACAAAAATGTGATACTCTAACAACAATAAAAGAGGTAAGTGGTAAATTCAGGTTTCATTTTTCTTTTCACAAGTACATGCACATGGCAGTTACCAGGGTACTGCATGGCTGGCAGGTTGAGAGAATGAAGGGAAGGTTTTGCACACATTTTAGATGTTTAGAGCAAAGCTAGGTACAGATCTATTGATCATTATTCAATATAACCAAATCTCTGAATTGCACATAATTTTTCTTTAATATTTCAACAGACTACTGTCAACTTAATCTGATTGTATTTTACTTCACCGGAGCTATTATCAAATGTTTTATTTTTTTCTCAAATATTTATTAAAATCTTTTACAAAATAGACGCTTGAGGTAATTAAGGTAGGATATTAAAATTCAAATAGACATGGTAGTGTATAGTTCTTACTGGACATAAATGGTAGAATGACATTCAGATACACAACAGAGAATATATCTATGTTTTGAAAAAAAAGTTTTGCTTTTTTATAGAAGTTCTGATATGTGTCTGATACTTTCTGGAGCTAGACTAATTTGTTAGAATATTTACAGAGGCTTAACACATAATAAATGTAAAGAGTCTTAACTGGGACACCCTACTGTGGAAAGGTATTTACCCCTCTGGTCATCATCTTGTTGTCCCATAACCCAGGGCAGGTGAGGAGAGCAGTTATCAGTGAAGACTTAGGCAAAAAAAGTTGTTAAGTACCTCAGCTTTCTCCTTGTTGATACTTTATCACTATTTCCAATCATCAGTTGAAGTATGTTCTCTTTAACCTTCTTTCGACTGACGTGCCTGTAGAAGCCCTTGTTAGTCTTTACTTCCCTTGCCAAAATTAATCTCCTATCTCAAGAAATTATTTTTACAATATGGAAATGAGGAAGTAGGCAGTTAGGTTTTCTAATAAAAGCAATGTTGAAGAGAGTAATGGTAAACAACAAGCATTTTGTCAGAAAGATGAATTCAGTGATCAGGCAGAGCTTTTACATTCCTATTTCTTGCAATTATATATCGAATCATAGAATCAGAAAATAGTTTGTAAGGAACCATGAAGGTCATCTAGTCCAACCCCCCTGCAGTGAGCAAGCACTTCTTCAACTAGATCAGATTGCTCTGAGCTCCATCCAATCTGATCTTGAATGTTTCCTTGGGTGAGGCATCCACCACCTTTCTGGACAACCTCTTCCAGTGCTTCACCACCCTCAATGACAAAAAATTTTTCCTAGTATTTAGTCTAAACTTTTCCTCTTTTAGTTTAAAGCCATTAACCCTTATCTTCTTGCTATAGGCATTGCTAAAAAGCTTTTCCCAATCTTTCTTACAAGCCCTCTTTAAGGGCTGCAATAAGGTCTCCTTGGAATCCTCTCTTTTTCAAGCTGAACAACTCCAGCTCTCTCATCATCTCTTCATAGAGGAGGTGTTCCAGGCCTTTGATCATTTCAGTTGCCCTCCTCAGGACCCACTACAACAGGCTCATGTCTTTCCTGTTATGAAGGTGCCAGAGCTGGATGCAGTATTCAAGGTGTGACCTCACCAGAGCAGAGCAGAGGGGCGGAATTCCACCCCTTGACATGATGGCAACACTTCTTTTCACACAGTCCAGGATATGGTTCATCTTCTGGGGTGTGAGTGTATGTTGTCAGCTCAAGTCCAGCTTCTCAACCACAAGGACCCAGGTCCTTCTCCACAGGGCTACTCTCAACCCTTTCAACCCCCAGCCTATATCAATACTGAGGGTTGACACTTCAATTTGTTGAACGTCAAGACCACTGCTTGAGCTTGTCAAGGTTCCTCTGGATGGCATCCTGTCCCTTAGGAGTGTCAACTCTACCACCCAACTTGATTTCATCTGCAAATTTGTTGAGAGTGAACTTGCTCCCATTGTCTCTGTCATTGATGAAGACGCTAAACAACACTTGTCCTAGAACAGACCCCTGAGGGACACCACTTCTGTTCTCCATCTGGACATTGAGCTATTGACCACTAACCTCTGGGTGCGATATCGAACCAATTTCTTATCCACTGAATAGTCCATCTATCAAATCCATACCTCTCCAATGCAGACAGAAAGGTGTTGTGGAGGACTGTGTCAATATCTTCCTATAATGCAGGTTACCACTCTCTTACACTGCAAAGCTCCAAATAATGGCTTTACAATTTTAGTGGTGATCATAGGATACTAATGACAGTTTGCATTGCAGGTTATTGCCTTCTGCTCATTTGTTGTGTAACTGAAAACAAGAATGAGACAAACGCTAGGAATGCGTCAGCAAATTTGAACAATGTATTAAATGTCTTGTTTCAGTAATAATGTATGAAAACTTAGCTATATCAATACTTAAAGTGAATAACAAAAGAAACTACCAAAATCTAAGTAAATAACTATGTCTTCAGTGGCAGAATCTAATTCCTAACAGGGAAGAAATAGGATGTCATGTTTTAATGCTGTTCTGAGTGTAAGCTAAACTCAGAAGCAGCTATATATGTCAAAACTTGAATTATTTATTTGTGCTTTTCTGTTCAAGGTGCCCTTTGTGTTAAGTGCAAAAATGAACATATGTGAGACACCGACTTCTCCCTACTATCAAACAGCTTCAGAAAAGAAAATGTATCTGGATCTAGAGAGCAAAGAGGAATCGCTATACACGTTCAAAGATGTCTGAGAGAGTGTTCAGAGAAAGCTGACATCTTCAATAATGCCTAAAGGATTTAGCGGAATAAATAAAAGGAAATAGCTAGGTCAGTTCTGAAGACATATTTAAAGAGATTTTCTGAAATGAAATAAAAATACAAGCTGAAATCTGAGACCATTCCCACAAACCAAAGCACTTTTCCCCCCTCAGATGCTTGCAGTCAAAATTTTGCAGTACTATATATTTCAAATATAGACTTGTAAGAAAACCACTGGTCAGTGAGTCTAAGCAAAAATCTAGTTAGCCTTTTAAATTTTAGTTTCCCAGACTGAGAGAAGTGTAAATGAAATGAAGAACACATGCGAAATATACTGACAAATAAGATGCTATTGTCCATTAAAAACAGGGTGGGGTATTTTTTATGCTACATAATTACTTAAGCCAACAATAAAACCCAATAATGTCATTATTTTTTCTAACTGTTCTGGTGAAGGATCACTACTTAAGTGGCAAAAGACGTATTGTACGGCTTATGCTATAAGAGGAAAAAGTTTGTTATTGATTTTTGTTCCACATATCCATTTGATATCTGACTGCAGTTTCTGAGGATTAGTACCAGTCCCCTAGGTTCTCTCTGCCCCTTCTCTGCTTCCAGACACTATTTGAAGATCCCTTAAGAAGTGTTATGTTGCTCCTGCCTCTTTTAAACTGTATCAGACTTCCATTGCTTAGGCTAGAATATTTTCTGTAAGCTGTAACTGAACAGAAATTTTTATTTTATGTCTAGTGACATTCTACATTCAGTTCTCAGAATGGCATTGTGGATCACTAAGTTCATCTAGGATCAACCTGCTTCAGAACAAGGAGCTGCTTCAGAACAAGGATGATAAAGTGGTCTCTTATGCCTCTTGTCTTGCCTTGAAATATATCTAAGTTAGCTGAAGTAATTAAAA
This sequence comes from Coccyzus lansbergi, assembly GCA_033558105.1. Lineage (NCBI taxonomy): Eukaryota > Metazoa > Chordata > Aves > Cuculiformes > Coccyzidae > Coccyzus > Coccyzus lansbergi. The sequence goes on along the minus strand of JAUMJK010000056.1, from coordinate 912,872 downwards.
CAAAAATCTTAGTTTACATAAGATTAGATTAATTAAAGTCTCCCCAAGAATCATTCTCCAATAAACATTCTTACAGCAAACCAACCTGCATCTGCACTACCTCTCTCTTTGAAAACTATTTCATCCCCAGCATGTGAGAACTTACGGGACTTGCCATAGAATTACTCGTTCCAGCTTGTCTGTAACCATTTGGGAACTCATCTCCCTGATATGAGAACTAAGGTCCTCCTCTCATGCTCTCACTGCCAGGCTTCTGGATTCTTTGGCAATGAAGAGGAAGGAAATATAAAGAGATAAAGGAAAAGTCATACATGCAAAAAGAAAGGCTAGTAGACCCGCTCTGGAAACATGTTCTGGAAACATGTTCTAGAAACATAGCATTGTGCAGCCCTATTAGTTGCTTGCCTTGAAAAATGTATTGTGCATAGGGAAATTATTTCGGGGGAAAAAAAGAAAAATTATTCTGTGTGTAGCTGATTTCATGTCTGACATAGATGAATATCATGGCTGTATCTCTTTCATGACAGTTTTGCTGTGATGATAAGCGAGTCACCTAAACCAAAGATTTTTAGAAATGCTTAATAACAGCTTTTCTTATTTCCCGGATTATCAATATTGGTTTCAGCAATGAGCATTAGCAACTGAATTGTGAACTGGTTATATAATTTTCACTTACTCCAAAAAGGGAAAGAAGAAGCACCATGAATGGTGAATTTTATTCCGTCTCATATATTTGATGTTTAAAGGGTAGGTGTGAAAGTTCCATATTTCATTCATCAATAATGGAAACAATTAGCAACCCTGGATTGCAATTTGCCACAGTCTAAGAAACGTGCTACCCTTCTCCATTGACAACAGAGGGCAGTGAGATGACAAGCTTAGGCTAAATATGCAAGTGTTCTATAGATAATATAAAACTGATTAATTGAACAGTGATTCATAATTTTGGAAAACTACTAGAATAAAATCATTACTCTAAAAATGTTGTTTCTAATACTGATGTCTGATTTTCTCTATGAAAATTATTTACTCTTATGAAGACTCTGAAAAGAGAAGTACATTAGTTTTTAAATATAAGTATGGTACAGGACTAAAATTACCACCACCTCCTCAAAAAAAAAATCCCAATGGAAATTCTATATTTGCCCATGAATTGTGGGAATAAACAAGAACATTGCAGTCACAGAAAATGTGACTGCTAGTGGTCTGTGGGCAAAAATGAGTATCTAACCATAACTAGGGAGTTTCTTGTAATGTTTAAGTACAGACAAATATGGTTTCCTGAATATTTGAAAAAACAAAAAAGTTAAAAATGCTACCAGAATTTTGTGTACTCTTCAGTTTAGAATAAATGGCTAAACCAGAGGAATATATCTAAAATATAATTGCCTGAATGATAAAAAAGCATGAAAAAGTTGAAAGGCATGGTCCTGTTACCTCCCATGCAATATAGTTGACCTTTGTCTTTGAAGGTCCCATGACTCCACAATCCACATGCAAAATACAGCGTGAATTTTTGATGAAATAGAAAAGCTACTACCCAGCCAGTGGCAGAACAAAGAAAACATTTTTCCAATACAGGCAACTGAGCAGACATACTATGCACTCTCTGCAAATAAACATTTAAAATTATCTTTTACAAGACACAAATACTGTTCCCAATTAAGAACTACCATAAATGTTGCAGTAAGTTAAGATTTGGAATTTGCTTAGATATTCAATTACAAGAAAATCTGATGGGAGTCATGTATATACCAATATGGGTGAGATAATAAGTGTTTTTCCCTTTCCTTATCCTGCTGAGATTGATGTCAGCTATTTTATTTGAACTCTTCTCTGACATATGCCTTTTGCTGGTTACCAGGCAACTAGCATCATCAAGAAAGCTAAACATGTGCACCAAGTATTATTCACATCAATGCTTTATTTCAGAGTACCTCAAAACATCTTTACCAATTCACAAGTTTGGCTTACCAGCCTGCAGTCCCTGTGGAATATCTTCACATTTCTGTGCTCAGTATAAAATGCGGATGCAGTCTCTTTGAGAAAATAATACCCCACGAAAATGTTATTGAAGGAAAATGCTAGCACAGGTCTAGAATTCTGAGGTCTGGATTTTTTCTTTTTCTTAATAATCATCAACAAACAAGCCCTTAAATATTCATTAGTCATTTAGACGTCTTCTGTATATCTTTAATGTGTAGTACAACTGAATAATATATATAGATTTACATTTTATCTCACAGGTATAAGGAATTTTATGATGATACTGTAGAGAAGAAAAGTCTGGAGAGTAGCATCAATACTGGGCTACTAACAAACAGAAAGATAGAGACACTTCGAAGTAATGACCCGAATATACCATGGAAAGCACAGATGATTTTTCAGGTGAAAGTATGTAAGCATAAATTAATGTATGGTTTAATAGGTCTTTAATATTCTTCTCTGTAAATACAGTGGCATATACTGAATCCAAGATTTTGCAGGTTAGGTTTGGAAAGGACTATGTGTGGGTCAAATACCTCCTAGTGAAACCTAGTAATTTTATTTAAACTTTATTTCTGATATGAAATGGATAACATTAAGGCAATTAACAAAAATATTTACCGGATTCCAGCTTCAAAAAGATAATGTAGTAAAAAATCTGAAGCACATACAGATAAGCAAAGAAACAAATGAAAAGAGACACATAAAAATGAGAGTAATAGGCATGGCAACATGCTGATATAAATTTTTTTTATAATCTAATTCCTTGGGCATTGGAATAGGCTGCCCAGGGAGGTGGTTGATTCACCTTCCCTGGAGGTGTTTAAGGCACGGGTGGATGAGGTACTGAGGGACATGGTTTAGTGTTTGATAGGAATGGTTGGACTCGATGATCCAATGGGTCTCTTCCAGCCTGGTTGTTCTATGATTCTATGATTCTAATGGTTTAAAAAAATGAGAAACGGACCTTTTGACAAACCATAGTCCTTTGAAATGGAACTGCTGACAAATATGTTAACACTTAATTTTCATATATATGCAGTCCTTTCTAATCTGAAGTTACAAGGGTAGAATACAACTTCATTCTCATTGTATAAGTATAGTCTGTTAAATAGTTTATTAGGAGAAAAAATAATTCCATGGCATATTTACACAAAGAACTAATACCTTTCCTAACTGGAGATGCTATTTCTACTATAACATTTAAGTCTCAGTTGTATTTTCTTTAAAAGAAAAAAAATGCAAAAAGTCCATAATAAATATTTCTCTCTCCTTTGTATGGCATACGACAGCACATGTTCAGGAAAATGACTTGTTTCTGGTTTCCTAACTAAGTAAAGTAAAATGGAAATTGAAACTGCTTTCTCCCAGCTTATTTCTCTAATGCCGTCAGAAAAAGTTAACCAGTTAACTATACAGCCTAATACTAGCTCAGTTCATTTCATACTGGAATAACAGATGAAAGGGTTTGGAGGTTTATTTACCAGTTGTACTCTACACACGTGAAGATTTCATATAATTCTCATTATACCAAATGTTGATTTCATATGGTTTAGCCTGAATCTTTTGATGAAGATGGCGTTACTTACATCAGACAAACATTTCACTAGCAATAACTAGTTTTATAAGACTTTGAAATGAAATGTCATTCAGAGTATGAATATGTCCTGACAGAATCTGGGTCCAAATATTATGGGTTTTGTACACACTCACACACACAAACATATATAAACATATCTGTACATATGAAAACTTAGATATGCATGGTAACATATATTGTCCTTTGAATATAATATTTCTGTGTGAGAATGCCATTAACAAAATAACGAGCAGCATCTGAGACAGTGTCCTTCAATTCTGGCCTTGTCTGTTAACTTGCTGTGAAAGCAAGCTCACCATTTCTTCCAGAGAAGTTTAGAGATCACAGGAATGCAAGTTAAGCACCAGAAGATGTGAGTATAGATAAGTGCTTTGGTTCAACCCTGTATGACCCTAAAAATCTTATTTTATATGTAAACATTTCATTAAAATACTGTACCAGTTGAGAATAGTACTTTTCTGCAGTGGTTGCTGGAGCTAATTTGTATAAAGATAAATCTGGACACAGACTTGACATTGAAGGCATTAGATGGGTCTTCTCAACCTCAGTTTTAATTTTGTTTATTTTTGTTTTATGCTAAAAGGACAATTTAATTCAGGGGATAAAAAATGTGCAGTTACCACACAGTTTGAAAAGCTCACAGTGAGGAAACTTCTAAAAGATCATAACCAGGTTAGTAGATCTTCTCAGTTACATTATCATTAAAAATAACTCATTATCGAACAATTTGTGCCTGTAGTAACTGTGGAGACAGTTCAACCTGTTAGTTTGTGCTCTATAGAGTTACACAGTGTTCAGCAGATGTACCATCTTGTAAAGTCTAACTTTACTTCTTTCTTTGCCTTAAACATTTTGTCTGAAGGCTACCTACCTGCTCCTTTGTTTTGCGGCACTGGCAATGAACAGCGGAGGTGATGCAGCAGCAGGCACTCCCCAAAGACTGATCTTGGGATACCACTTGAGGGCTTCATTTGTGGTGCTGGGAAGGTGCAGGAGTAAGCACCAGTCCCTACCCTCCGAAGGAAGTGGTGTTTCTTTCTTTTCCCCTTCTCTCTCTCTTTCTCTCCCCACTCGTTCTGACTCTCTCATTTACTTTTACTGTTTCTCGACTGGTGTCAGTGTTTGCCGGACTGAATCCAAGTGACCCTGGCTGGGTTCAGGGATCAGATTGTGATCTGAACAGATTGAAATCTGTTTTCTGCAACTTTGAGAAGTTGTAACCCCATATCTCAGCTGTGCACTGATTATTTTAATGTGTTTATTTTGGTCGAAGGCAGAACAAATTTTGCTTTTGATTTTCGCCCTGGGAGTGACCTTGTCAGCCTCCAGATCAATGCACAGATAAACAAATCACCTTCTTTCAACGGTGCAGGTCAGAAGAAGTCTTGATAGAAGTGTGTAGCTTGTGGATCCAGTGAACAAAATTTTATATTTATAAACATTATCACTTGATTTTTTAAAATAATTATACCAGAAAAAAGCCTAAATGTTTAACATTCCTGAAATATATAAAGATGACCTCAAAGTTTCTGCACGAAAATATCCCAGACGGAAATGTTAAGGAGCACTAGGAAACAAACTGAGACAACAAATCAGTTCTAACAAACAGGAAATTATATTAAAAAATATATATTCTCTTACCCTAAGTAAAAAAATATCTAACCCCCCCCTAAAAGTAACTACTTAAAAGCCACTTTAAAATACAAAGTAGGTATCCACTTTCTTGTATAACTTCTAAGGCCTTTTTGATCAATTTTGTTTAAATCTTCGATAACCACGCAAAATCACCTTGCAGAAATATGTACTATTTTCATTTCAGCCTCTCTGACCAAAAGAGTCAAAATAGCCGTTGCATTTGCTCCACAGTTGTTCACTGCAGGAAGATTACATGTTGTTACCTCCCATTACCTGATGTAATGGAAGGTATCCCTGCCTATGGCAGGGAGGTTGGAATCATAGAATTATAGAATCATTCAGGTTGGAAAAGACCGTTAAGATCATCAAGTCCAACACTTAAACCTAACACTGCCAACTCCACCACTAAACCATGTCCGTAAGCACCATATCTACATGTCATTTAAATACTTCCAGGGGAAAGCATGCAGCATATTGCATGGAAAGACAAGAATCTGACAAAACCACCTGGCCTCTCCATGAAATGAGAGGGTTGTTAGGACTAAAGAGGATGTGACAAAAACAAAAAAAAAAAGAAAAAAAGGGCTGGGGGAGGAAACACCCAGAGACACAGAAGTATGTGAGAACTCTCGAATTAGATGATATTCAAGGTCCCTTCCAACTCAAACCATTCTATGATTCCATGATTCCAAAACTATACGAAATGACTTGTTTATGACTTGAATAACTCCTAAAAGTTGTTATAAATTAAAGAGATGAGGAAGAAAAAGAGAAAATCCATTCTATACAAAGTCATAGAATCACAGAATCATAGAATGGTTTGGGTTGGAAGTGCAATATCATTAATGTTGTTGTCTGTATGATGTGCAACTCTAGTACAGCATTGTCATTAGCATTGCTTCTGTTTTCAAATCATAAGGAGGTAAAGTAATAATATTTGGAAGTAAAAAGTACATTTTTCTACCCTTTCTCTCCAAAGTTATATGTAGAAGTAAAATTAGCCATATTGTGTCTTACAGAGTTCAGTAAAGTATTCTAAATTTTCTGAAGTTAACACAAATTACCATATTCTTATTAAAAAGGATATTGTCTTTCATGATTGTTAAAGAATTATTCAATAATCTCAAAAAACCCCCCTAACAGCAAAAGGGGCTGTAATGCATAGATGTTTTCTCTGAGTCCACAAAATTCTTAGTAGTTTCAAATAGAAGGAATTCTGAAATATAGATCTGTTCCTTGCTGCCCTGCTTAATTCTCTGACTTAGCCAATCAAAATTGGGATCAAGAGTTCTTATAAACATAAACATAAAACAAAAGCTTATAAAACTAACAACTTGCAACATCTGAAGTCCTTCAAAAATCTGTGTATACAACAGTTTTTCCTCAATTTAGCTATTCTCATATAAGTAGAGGTCACTCAACTAGGTCTCCTGCTTTACCTCATACATTTCCTGTGATGTTTTTGAAGGTGAGTCTAATAATAGAATAGGTTATTTCTGTTGTTATATTCTATTTCAAGTGCTATCAACACTTTTATCAGTCAAAAGGAAGTACGCAAGTATCACTGGTATGAATAATGCAGAAATGTTCAGATATTGGCAATGTTTACACCGGAAATTGTCAAAGCTGGTTTTGAGACTACCTAAAACTTCACCTTTTGTAGCTTTTTACCCTTCTTAATCTTATTCCTTCATATTACTAAACATAGCCACTTAAGTTAATTTTTGTGAGTCTTGCACTTCCTCTCATAACTGCTATAGCCCCATTTGACATTCAGACTGTTAATTTAAAAATTATACCCTTAAAGAAAGAGAAATGCTTACAGGAGAGGCATGTTTGATTCCAGAAGGTGTGGAGTGCCCCATTTCCTCTGTTTTAACACATGGTTCAGAATAAGAGGTGTAAAGGAGTATCGGGTAACTGATGTAGGCAGTATTTTGCAATGTAAACCACATTGCTACCTTTTTAATGAAGGAGTGGAAATGATGGCCCAGCTGTTAGCACAGTTAGTATGGCAACAGTTGTCAAGCCATGCTTGCAAATTATGAATACAGATTGCATGTATGAGATGCATAAGTTGTTCTGGCATCATAACAATGTTTTGTAAATGAGAGCTAATGAAAACAGACAGAAATACATTAATGGAGTTAAGATGTTTAAAAAGAAAATTAGTAGTTTTACCACCACTACATTTATTCCTGCCTTCTTGAAATTCCTTAAGAACAAATACTGAGAAGACTCACAATATCTATAGTGAATTCAGAAATCAAAAAAATTTTGTTTTGTTTTTTAAAGCCCCACTGAGTGCCCTTCTCTATTCTGACAAAAAAAGAGCTTGTGCTGAGTATTTATTCCATAGCAAAATTCAGACTAGCTTTGTGATGAGATCTTGGTGGACTTGGAGGCTGTGATGTCTTGTGAGTGATGAGCATGCGCTGATGACTGTACTTCATAGAATCATAGAATCATAGAACAACCAGGTTGGAAGAGACCCATCGGATCATTGAGTCCAACCATTCCTATCAAACACTAAACCGTGTTCCTCAGGACCTCATCTACCTGTGCCTTAAACACCTCCAGGGAAGGTGAATCAACCACCTCCCTGGGCAGCCTATTCCAATGCCCAATGACCCTCTGTGTGAAAAACTTCCTCCTAATCTCTCTCTTCAGCATCTATCAGTCCCCAGCAGCAGGTTAAATGAACCCTGGTGATAAGCCACCTTCACAGAGCAGAGAAGGTTCACAGCCTTTTGCAGACCACCACTACAGATATTATCAGTCATTACCAGGAGTGTTTAAGAAATGAAGAGGTCCAGCACATCTGTACATTCTCATTTGTTTCGTTTAGGGCATCCAGTCCATGCTAGTCCTGCTACGAGGAGCACAGGAGAAAATACATGGATTTAGGGATTGTTCAGAAGAGACACAACAGTTTTTTTCTCAGCTAATTGTTTTCAGACTACATAGGAAAGGAGGAATCCTCCTCTTGTTTCACTAAAAAAAATACATGATTTATAAGGTATTCCAGTAAAAAATACATGATTTATAATGTATTTCAAAAGTAACTTTAAATGATCTGGTCTAACACATGTTATTGATTTTTAATGCTAGTAATATTGGGAATTTCCTATAAAAAATAAAAATCCATTTATTAACCATTAAAAAAAGGCTTTGAATGTTTTAATAAGAAAATGTGCAGTAACTTAGAATAAGGGTAATTTGACTGACCTTAAATTACCCTTTGAATGTGCACAAATATTTTATGTATGTCTTGAGTTTGGGTGGAACAGAGTTAATTTTCTCCTTAGCAGCTATTATAGTGTTGGTTTTTTTTGATTTAAAATGAAAATAATATTGATAACACACTGATGTTTTAGTTGTTGCTGAGCAGTGCTTACGCAAAGTCGAGTAACTTTCAGTGTCTCATACCATCCTGACAGTGAGGAGGCTGGGGATGCATAGGAAGATGGAAGGAGACAGAGCCAGGACAGCTAACCTAAACTGGCCAAAGGAATATTCCATAACATATGACATTTTGCTGAAAAAAAGCCCTGTGGAGGATAAGGCTAGGGGGTGGAAACAGCTGCTTGGGGACTGGCTGGGCATTGCTCAGCGGGTGATGAAAAATTGCATTGTGCCTCGCTTGTTTTGTATATTCTTTTATCACTATAATTACGATTATTTTTCCTTCCTTGTCTGTCCTATTAAACTGTCTTTGTATCAATCCACAAATTTTACCTTTTTTCTGAATCTCTGCCCAATTTCTACTGCAGGCAGAATGTGCTGGGCTAAATCACAAAATATGCTATTTTATTTTACTAGTAACAAGCAGAAAGAGCTGGTTTAGAATGAAATGCGATAGAAGCATAGCAGGACTTTTGTTTCCTTTATTTACTAAATTATAAGTAACATTTCTGCATTCTGAATTAGGCTTTCCTAGTATATATATCCTAGTTTTAAGTCTTAATAAATGACAGCACTAAGCATTGCACCATCACATTGCTAAAAGTTGCATATGAAGATATGTATATGCTCCACAAAATCTACAGCTTCAGGTCCACATAGGATGTATGTTTAATGTCTTATAAGATGAGAAGGAAGGCTGAAAGTCCACCATTCAAACCAATTTTCAGATTATTTGTAGCAAAATAATCTGTACTTTTTTTTAAAATTAAGTATTTCCAGTGCATAACTCCAACTGTTAAATAAAAGGATTTATTGTCATAATTTTTAAGTTAAGTTTTATTAAAAGTAATAGCTTTTATTCAGGAAAAAAAAATCCTTCATCATCCAAACAGAGCTAATAGTCTGATTAATCGACTAATTGCTTCAACAATATTTAGTATTAGGATTAGTAATGTAACATGGAAAAAGACTCAAGAAAAACATGTGAAACATGCCATACCAGGCCTATGCTTGCACAAATTATTTTTACACCTGTAAACTAGATTTAATATCGTGAGTATCTGCAGATTAAGAGATTTCCTTTAATAATAATCCTCTGCATGACCTAATCAAGTGGTGATATTACTGCATTACTAATACATCATTTTATGCCCCTAAAAAGTACTATCAGAATTCATAAAGTTCCTATGACTTTCAAATGAGGGACAAAAGATTTCTAATAAGTAAAATACATGCAATCATGAAAAAAATATTCTCTATTCTGACTTTGGAAATATTATCTCAGATTAGTAAGGTGGGCTAGCAGTTGTTGAGCAGATTGCAGAAACATATCAGAAATACAAAGCGAAAAGAATGTAAGGGGGGGAAAAAGACATGCTAGGTAGAGTGCATGAACTATATTTTATGCTTGTAGCTTATTTGTAAAGTTGCTGCATGCCTCGCAGGAAGCTATTATCCACCTTCATTAAATTAAGAATTCTTCCAAATCCCAATACTTGTTACCTTGAACTGTTCTTTGTCAAAAATACAATCATTTAGTTGGTGGAGTTATTATATGTTTGCAAAAAAATCTCCAGAACATTTCTGACTTCATTACATGTTTTACAAGACTTGAATATATTTTACAATATATTTTCTAGGTATTTTTTCTTTGAATCAAACATTTATTAAAATAATTCCAAGCTAGCTAGCTTTATTGAAGTGTTGTATATGCAGAAATAATATTGAGTTTTGTTTAAAAGTGAAACAATTTTTTTCACTGCTAACTGTTGTAAAAGTAAGCCTTTAATTGCTTCAGGCTAGTTTTAATATGAGGCCTCACAGTCTTTTAGAATTTCATAATCGATTTGAGAAAACAAAGGTGCCTATGCCTATTTTCTCTCTCTTGAGGGATGAAGTGTTTTCAATAAACAGAAATTAGCTAAATCTAAATGTAAATTATGTTACAAAGCTGGAAATAATATGCTTTCTTCCAACAACAGAACATACTGTACAATTATTTAGGAACAGTCATGGCCCAACTTGCCAAATTTTGTTTCAAATTAATTATTGTAAAAGAATTTTAAAAGCTCCAATTCTGTCAACTCTGAATGCTCAAAATACTTATTATAGAAATACAGTAATTAACCTTCCAAGCCCAAGCCCATGGATTTTAATTTAAAGAAAACAAATGATAAATATCTTCAAAAAAAATTGCTAGCGTGTAATTTTACAGTTTAGTCATTGGCATGGCGATTCAATGGCAGGGACAGAAATTGCATTTAGCTATCCTGGTCCAGCTTAGCCCACAACAATCAACCACCAGATCACTGAGAGTTCTCCTTTGAGAACACATGTGTTTTTACAATGCCAAAGTAAATTAAAGGAGAAATTTTGTCTTCACTAGAGTTTTTTTTATTCCAGTTGACTAACAATTAATTCCCTGTGGTTAGTTTACACATTAAGTTTGTTTTAACACTTGTTAGTTGTGTCAGGAGGCAAACATGCTGTCCAGAACTTCTCACATGTAGATTAGAGTGTTCAAAGTCATACTAATGGACCATTACATAATCTGATTTAAACTCAACTATTTTCTTTGAGTTTTATGATAACTGAAGACTAGACTGCATCAGAGAGAAACTGCTGATGTATCCCTCTATATTGGCAACCCATTATTCTAAATGGGAAAATGGCCTTTGAACGAGATGAACTATCACGCAAAACACATTTGGTTAGAACTTTAATGTATTTTAGTAATTAAAAAATGGGAGTTATCTGTGAAAATATACTGGGAAATCAAAATCTTTTTCTAGGCCCCCTTTTGATGGATTTCACAGTTTCACAACATACAATGTATTCCTTTAATTCTCCTGAACTAACAAGTGACTTGGCTGACATATGCCGAAAATCTTGTGAATAATGTCAAGCAACAGTCACCTTCATAAGGTTCCTTTCTATGGTCAACATTTATCTTCATCACAATATTGATGAATGGTACTGTTTACTGCACTTTATGTGTAATGACTGAGTCATTTACTTGTCTGTTGTAGTCTTCAACGTTGGCCCTCCTCAGTGGTGCCAGGTTCAATGGTAGGGAGAGGTGCAGGAGTAAGCAGCACACCCTCCCCTTCTCTGCTTCACCTGACAGTGGGCTTACTGTTCTTGTCAGGCTACTACAGAGTGGGGAGAACATGCAACAGCAGGCACTACCTCCCCACCCCACCTGCCCCTGACTGCTCAGGAGCCCCTAGACCTTCCCGAAGGAGCTTCTGTGCTGACAGCAAGACCACCCCTCACATGCTAATGAAGCATGGACTTGGCCAATACACAAAACTTGCAAGAAGGCACAGTGTGCATGCCCACCACCCCAGTACAAACAGTCTGGAGAAGTCACCACGTGTTCCTGAAGAATTGCTTCTGAGGAATCATAGAATCATAAAATGGTTTGAGTTGGAAGGGACCTTAAGGATCATCTAATTCCAAGCCCCCTGCCATAGGCACAGACACCTCCCACTAGATCAGGCTACCCAAGGCCCCATCCAACCTGGCCTTGAACACCTCCAGTGATGGGGCATCTACAGCTTCCCTGGGCAACCTGTGTCAGTGCCTCACCACTCTCACAGTGAAGAAATTCCTCATTATAGTTACTCTATATCTGCCCCTCTCCAATTTATAGCCATTGCTCCTAGTTCTGTCACCACACAACTTTATAAAAAGTCCCCCTCCAGCTTTCTTGCTAGGCCCCCTTCAGGTACTGGAAGGTAGCTGTAAGGTCTCCTCAGGACCTTCTCTTCTCCAGGCTGAACAACCCCAACTCTCTCAACCTGTCCTCATATGTGAGGTTCTTCAGCCCACTGATCATCTCTGTAGCCCTCCTCTGGACACATTCCAAAAGTTCCATATCCTTCTTATGCTGAGGATTCCAGAACTGGACACAATACTCCAGGTGGGGTCTCACAAGAGAGGAATAGAGTGGGAGAATCACCTTGCTAACCTGCTGACCACAACTACCAGACCATGTGTCTCTGAAGGAATTTGCATGTCTCATTAGAGTGGTGATCCCCTCTTTTTATTTTCCCCACATCCTACTTACATTTTTTCTCTCTCTTACTTATCTTACCTTACCTACTTTTCTCTTTCCTGGCACTGTGGTGTGTGCTGGATCAAATCAGTGTTGTGTTTTGCAACCTTGGTCCTGTTCAAGTTTAAGATGTGAGCTGACCAGATTGAGACCTTTTTTGGCAACTTTGGGATGTTGCTGCTCAGAGTGCCCTGAGTATCTGGTTTGTTATTTTGCCTGTCCAAAATAAACACTGCATTTGATTTCACCTAGAGAGATTTGTTGGTCTCTGAGTGCCATGCTGATATCAAACAACCCTCCCTCTTCAACTGTGAAGGTCAAAGAAAGGCCTGAACACTAACACTATTTCAGGAGTGTGTCCTGGCAGTATGAATTACAAGTTCTCTCATTCTTGATGTAAAGCTGGCAGTTCAGGTCTTTCCTGTTGCTTTGGGGAGTGAAATAGAAGCAGAAAAAGAAAACAGAAATAATTTATAACATCTTTGCACATGTAATGTGTGAATTTGTAATCTGCACTAGCATCCAAGTGAGAATGAATTGATATAGCATTACTATCAACTTTAATTGCTCTAACAGAAAAAAAGAAATCATCATTCTGTCTAGTAAACCATTGTCTCTGAAGCAGTCAGAGACTGCTGTATGTAGTTTATGAAACTACTTGTATTCGTGGGGGAAAATAAAAGTATCACTACTTGGTCTGTCTTTCTGCTAAAAAATACAAACACCATTTCTGAAACAATTCCTTAATAATGTTTATCAATGAAGTCTAAGGTTAGAGATGCTTGAATAATTTCCATAAATGAGTGCAATAAGAAATCCAGAGCTGAGGGAAGGAAGTACTGCAAGGAATGAAAAGATATGCCCATTTTCTATAATTGCATTGTTTGACTTTAATAGGAAGACTTACAGCGAAAATGCCATGAGAACACAAAAATTTTCTTTTGCAAGAAGCAGAACATTGTAGGTGAATCTAATGTGCCAGAAGCCTCAAGAGGAACATCCACGGCCCTAGATGTCTCCAGTAAGTGAAACAATAAACTTTAACATGGATCAGGTTTTTGAGTTTACAGAACTTCCTCTTTGGTGCAGACAAGATGTGTCTACAGAATCATCACCTGTTCTATAACTACATGTCTGTTCCATAATCCCACCAATTTCAAGATACATTGGGTCAACACTGAAACTTACACTTTTCTGTTTAATTTCTCTCATTCTGTAATCATCTTGAGAATCTCTGAATCTAGTGTCCTATATTTAGCATTCATAAAATTCTCAGCCTCCAGGAGACATTGAACTCAGCTTTTCCAGACTAGCCTAATGAAATCAATAGTTTCAAGGTCAGGATTCCATGCAATCTTAATGCTGCTTTAAGAAAGGTTAAGTACTAGAAGTGAGATTTGCAGAATCCAACAAGTTGCAAGTGAACTCAGCAATGAGAACTGGAAATGTATATAACTAACACTCTCTCTGTCAGGGAGAATTTAATAATGGTGTGGAAGAAAACGTCAGCCTCAATTCAAGATTCCCAACTATGGACTATATCCTTTTTGTTCAGGCATGCAAATTTATAATCTTACATCAAAATGGGGAGGAAAGGATGTCTTAACCGCTTTGTAAGACATAATTCAGCCCTTGGAGAACTTATATGGAAGAAATCTGTTTCAAAAGTGTCCTTCTCTTATACTTGCAGAAAGTAGTTAAATTTAAGTATTTCAATCCATATCACTGACTTGGTACGTTCAAGGTTTTGGGAGTTGTGAATCTCTCACAGTCTTAGTTATATCACGGTTTATTTGAACATCATTCAGAACAGGGACTTGGACCAACACCTCCTTTATGCAAGGTATTTAATGATTCCTTAGCTCAATATTTAATACTTTTTTTCCAAAAAGAAAACAGATTAAAGCACGTGTCCTGTAGACAAGCTCTGGCAATATCCTGTGGGTAACCGAGAGGACTTCTTGGCAATGGGAGAGAATGTTGAATTAATAGCATTAAGCTGTGACTGTTCACATACTTATCAATAAAACGTTAAATACCTTAAGGAATTTTACTATTTCTAGAGTATTGAGAAGTACTCTTGGACTTTAATTTCTAAAGCAGAGTATGGATACCAAATTCCATTTGTGGATCTTGCCATTTGCCATTGGTTTTGTCCTCCAGTGGTTGAACTCACAACAAAGTATCAATTATATTATGAAATCATTAAAAACTCTTATCTTTAAAAGTTTAGAAAGAAAATAAACACTAATAGATTGGGTTCTTCTTGTCCTTTATAGGTATGATCATGTTACAGATATTCTTTTAGAAGAAAAAAGATACAGAAACTTTACAAGGAAAGCGCTTTCTCAAAACAGATGTGAATGTAGTAGTGATCTGCTAGATAGACATTTATACACTTTGATTTTGTAACGTACAGTGCAGTTTGCATTCAAAGTTTATATAAATCATGGCCTCAGTAAAATGACTATATGTTATAAATTAAATCCTCTGATACTTCCCTCCAGAAAACCTTGTTTTTCCTTAGGTTTCAAGCCAGAGAATCAGACATCTTGGTTCTAGATAAAGATGTCAAACCATTGTTCTCCAAGTCAGTAACTGCCTCTCAGAAAGACGTTAATCTAGCTGAGGGATCTGGACACTGGGATTAACTGCCTTTCAAGTATTAGCTGCATCCCCTCTTGTTATAGATATAACTATCACTCTTCAAGACAGAGGACACCTATGCTTTCGGTTAAAACCAGGATGCGGATTTACCGTGCAGTTAAAGCCATGGTCCTCTTGCAATTCTTATGCAGTATTCTTACCTGAAACCTAATTACAGATTTTTCTCAGGTATAGTGACAGAAAGACTCAGTCATGACTTACCTCATGAAATTCATGGCATTCTTTTATTTTTGAAAAAAAATATTGAGTAGAAAAAAAACTTACTTGGCTTGCAGTTTGAACAACATGGCAGTTTTTTTCTGTCCAAAATTGAAGATACAATGTCATGTTTTTATGGAGAGATATTTTATTTTCATAAACTTCAGTAAACACTAACTGCATAAATCCCTCATAAGCAAATATAAAATAAGCTTATCTTCCAGCTTATAGGAGAGAAGCTTAATATCCACTTCTTTCAGATAAGTATTTTTGGAGCTGCACTGAGTAAACATTTCAAAAGCAATTAAAAAAAAGTAATCCTTGATTTTTGATAAAGAAGAATTTCAACCTCTGGTGACCTGTGAGCATATTAAAATACTAATACATGTTCGAGATGGAGTTTTAATGGAAGAGACTGATGTATAACTACATACAACATATCTGAAAAACAAGTAAAAGATTATTACGCAGCGAGGCTGGGCATTTACTTTACACTTTCTTTAAAGAGTTCTTCATTTGCATGAAACTTGTCATTTTTGTCAGCTGCAGTGGAAGCAGCTTAGCTTTCTTTTGCAAGTAAAAATCAGCCCTGAAAATGGTCAAGATATATATGGAAATTAAGAAATCCACATGAAAACAATGTCTGGATTCACATAATCCAGTGAATCCAGAGGTAAGAAGTCCTAATTTCTAAGTAAGACATGATTATAGCCAAGAAAACAGTGACATTGGGACTAAAGATTTAATTAACAAACTCTATCTGAAAAGGTTAAACATCATTGTAGCTTTAAGGAAGAAGGAATATAAGTGTTGTGACACAGTCCTTAATTGTATCACAAGTGGCAAAAATAAGTAAAAAAGAAATAAGCAAATGCATTTTTTTTTCACATGTATGCATCATATTTGAGGTGACTGATAGAGTGGAAAATTATTCTATAAGATCTAAGATGAACTAATACAGAGACACTGTTATTCAGTGGAGAAAGAGAAGATGATGCAGAAACTTATGCTGTGCTTGGTTGAGCTTGAATAATTTGAATGCTCCTATATAAATAGAATAAAGCTATCCTCAGCATTTTAGAGCACACATAGCATTATTTGGTTAAGAAAAATATATAAAGCTGACTGATAAAACTTTGTTTAACTGGGAACAAGAACATTTTTCACTATTATTCCCTTGTTTATCTTCTGATTCCAATATTTTAACTCCTGTTTTCTTTTTCTCTTTGCTCCCTAAATGAGTCTCGCTCTTCATAGGTAGCAAACATCAACATTCCAGGTATGAGTTTTCATCAGAAATGTCTGCAGCTGACAAAGAAGTAAAATTTCTTTGCTCAAAAAGCCAAAATGTGGCTCTACCATGAAAGCTCAATATCAAATTCTTCAAAATAATGAATATGAATAAATTCCTAAATTATTTGTTATTAAAAATTTACTTACTTCTAAACTTATTAAAATCTTACTAGAAGGTGTAAATCTGTCGTATTTTATGATGTGAGCTGCTAAGCACCTTGCTCATGCTAAACTGTGCTGTACTATCTGAGTCCTCATCACAAAATCCCTTCTAAAGTGGCACAAGAATAATGAAACTTTTTTTGTACAAAAGAATAAAACCAATAGAACAGAAAAAACAGATCCATAATCATTTACACATTTCCTTTGATTACCTCAAGAAGTTTGATGATCTCCAGAGAACACTTCTTACAAGATATGAATGTGTATCTGCAATTAAAACTTTGCAATATGCAGAGGCTGGCAATATAAACCTTAGATACAAGACACAGCTCTCATACAGAATTTAATTCCTTGTAACCCATTAAAATCTGAGGTAGTTGGTAAACCAATGATGAGTTGTAAGATCAAGACTGATTACAAAAATATAATTACAAAACTGAAACAGAAACAAGAATGCCCCTGAGCTCTGAGTAAACAGACCAAGGACATAGCATATCACATAATTTGTGGAAAGGTGCTATAATACTTCCTTGGTGTTATTTCACATCTCTAATGCATAGAGACAAAAATGAGGAAAAACTAGCTTGACTTCTAGCTTTGCTAAACTCTCAAGAACTATTTTGGGCATACAGATTGCAAAAGACGGTATATGAATTCTTTTAACAAGAGATAGTGTATGAATTAAAAATTAACAATGTATTGCTGTGTTCTTAAAACTAACTCAAGGTAGCAGCACTATAGCTGTCTTGGAGTCTAATGTTTCCTGGTTACTCATCTGTTTCAAACAATGTTTAGAAAAGAGTCATAGTATTTTCATTACATTTCTTGACAGTTTTAAAATGTTGTCCTGTCAAAATAGTATTTCTCAAGACAGAAAGAGAGAAGAGGCTCTCCCACCAGCAAGAAAGATATATTACAAATATGCATGCATGGACAAAAAGGGTAGAGAAGAGAATGGGAAAAGAAAAGACTTAATTTTTCCCTGTTTTACATTTTTTTAGAAGTAAAGTAGTGGTTATTATTACCCAAAACTAGAGAACAGACAAAAAAGTTTGAGAAACTCCATTTTAAACCATTTTCCAAGAATCTATGAAAGTCAGAAGTTTTTCAGGTCCTCCCTTTGGCCTCAAGAGTGAACACTGGCAAGCAAAACAAACTTTGGTTTCTGCTGTTTAGCATTTTGATTTCTTGAGATGGCAAAAACCTGCTTTTTTCAGGCAAGCTATTAAGTATCATTATCTTATTTTAATGAAATTCTGATTCCAATGTGTCTTCATTTTTTTCTCATCAGTTATCACAAATGTTGTCAAACACTGATGATTGAGCTCAAGTTTTAAATGAACACATATCCTTTATATGCCTGTGCTGACTGTGGGAACTGTCATATAGCTATTGAAAAGTACTAGACTGAGCGACTAATCTTAGGCAAGTTATCTCTTTACCACTAGACAACGGTAGATTCCTAGTTTACACACTAGGTTAAGTGTCTGAGATTAGATGGAATAAGCCTGGGCCTTAACACAAACATCTTTTCTTTGTGTGAATAAAGACTATATTCAGAAAAACAAGGAGCAGAAAGTTTCACTGATTACACTAAATAACACTATCAGCACTCAGGGATTTGGAAAACAAACCTTGGTATTCCTATTACTGATAAACTATGAGGACTTGAATACCTTCAAATAAAATACCAGGTAATGTTACTTTTATTACTGGTCTACAGATCTGCAGTCACAGTTCACATCTCAACAAATACATTTATCCTTTAGCTGAGAAACCTCCCACAGTTGAAAGTAACACCAGTTAAAACTTGAAGAGAAAAATGTTTGAGCACTGCTATGTTCTGTATTTGTAGCTCCTGTAAATGAAAGGAGACAAAGAAGAACATTATTTACTTATTCACTGAACAGGTTTATTGTGGTCTCCAGTATCAACACTAGCAATAGGAAAATTAAGGAAGAGCACTCTTCACACTTGCTGGACAGAGAACAGTTTTCACTGAGTTCCTGATCTCCCAAAAGCACCAGGTTAAACTATAGCACCGCTAATAAGACCAAATCAGAGTGCCACCTATACAGTTGAGTCCTGCCATGACCAGCCATTGTTTTGAAATTAGCATCCATGATCAAGAACTTTGGTTGTGACAGGTAAATGGGAATAAAAGAGAAAATATCTTTTTTTCCTTCTCTTTAGAAATAACAATTTAGTATGGGGATGGGTAAAATTTGTGCTGTATTATCTTCCAAGACAGATGAAACACCATAGCTTTGTCAGTCCAATACGTTTTAATGACATGTAATGGTCATATAGCTGGTCTCTTCTCAGTATAGATTATGTTACTGTGGAAAAATCAACTTGAAATATATTATTTTATTATTACATTATAACAGAGCTAATAGGTTATGTTATTGTGGAATGACAAATTCAGGACATATAATAACATAAAGGTGGTTACACTCTTGCATATCTGTTGCACCCCTTCCTCTCTGTGCACACTAGTAATAGGAATGGAGAAAATTCTGCATATACTCCACATGGTTGACATTCAGTTTGATTGTTCAAGGTAAATATAAGCAAAGAAACAGAACAACCTACTCTTGAATTATGGATGAATGTTTGTGATGAAGACAACTATGGTATAAAGTATCTAGCAAAAATCAGTAGTTTAGAAGCAGTTTAAGACATGTACTTTAGATGGATCGTAATTATAATTTTAGGGAATAAAAAAAAAAAAAAATAGGCAAGTAGTTTCCAAGGTGAAGGCCAGAGAATACTAATAGTTTATCAGTTTTCAAGAGTCATGAGAATAACAAAACCTAAACCAACAACCTCACTTCAAATCCTCAGGATTCTTGGAAGTTTTACTGTAATATCTGGCCCTCTCTTTATGTGAATTATTCGCGTTTGAAAATTTAAAGTCACATTAGCAACTCCATGACAGAAAAAAAAACCAAAACACAAAAAAACCCCATTACATTAGTTGGAGGTTTTTCAATAGTCCTGCAGCATTGGTTAGATAGGTTACAAAGTTGAAGAGAAACTTATTCAGTTCAAAACATCATAGACTTGCTCTTACCGAGAAGAGAGTAGAGTGCAGGTGAACAGCATAGTAATTTCTTCCTGCTAGACAAAGTAGAGGGGCTTCTCTTCATTCAAGAGTTTTATTTTTTTAATTAACTTAATCTTATGTATTAAACTTATATGTACCCCTGTTCCTATCCTCTTTGCTGAAATTAAGACTGCCCCCTGTTACTCTGATTTAGCTACTTCTAGTGTGCCATTTTAGTTGACTTGTGTGATTGAACATTTTTTAATGTGCATTTCCACTGTTGCAACCTTAGTCACCCAAGGATTATTTAGTATCTACATTACTTCAAAACATGTTCTGATAAATCCCAGAGAATTTCTGAGGAAGGTGTCAGCCTCCTTCAGACACAAAAAGGAGCACCAAGGCATGACAGCAGATGGTGAATCCAATAACTGAACCAGGTATGACTGCGCACAGCCAGCTGTCCCAGGGGTACCTCCAGTCTTGTTTAATCTTGGAATGCATCCCATAATGAATCTCAGGTCCCTAGGGAGTAATCCGCATCAGTCTGAAAGGTGATCCAGAAGAGCATCTCCCACGGGTGTCCGTGAAACCTACAGGACTGGACCCATAGACTGGAAGGAACCAAACATGGATAAAGAGAGGAATCAAGGTGGAGCAAATATGGGAAAGGAAGAGATAAAGTTTAAAATGCGTTGTTCACATGTAAACGGTGGCTGGTCAAGGCCATGTCTTGTACCTGATCTGCACAGTTTGTCCTGTCTTCTCATTAAACTACATTTCCAATTTCTTTCCTGTGTGAGCGCACTCTGTTTGGTGTGCACGTGTGTATGGGGGTCTGCATGCCAGTAATAGAGTCAGGTCTGGAGATTAGTCTGTCTGTCTATGGTGCAAGCAACTAGAGAGGCCAGTGAGCTTGTATTTTGATTTGGTGTGTACCAGTGTGTGATTGCTGGTGAAAATCAAGCTGGACTAGCTGGGAAGTAGCATAAGAGATTTGGGATCAAAGAATTTGAGCCACCATAAGTTTGGGCCAGACACTACAGGCACCAGGGACTGAGCAAGGTGGCCACTGGAGAGGCCAGGAGTTCGGATTAGCTCTTAGGGAGACTGCAGAGACTGAGGGTCAGCTACAGTTAAGGCCATAGGCCTGGTCCAGCTACTGGATATACCTACTGAGGACTAAGTTTTTTGACTGGGGAAAGACCTTACAGTGTTTTGGAGTTAGCAGCAGAAACAGGAAGGGAGTGGATTCTTCTGTCCTCCATTAATAAAATACTTCTTTGTCATCTTATGGCTATATCACAATGAATGAAGATTATCTGTTTCACTCTACCACAAAGAGGGTGGCGAGATCATATTAAAGCATGGTGTGCAATAAAGACAGAATTCCTCTTAATCTCCATGGTGGTTGTTTTCTGACATGAGAACAACAATTTTATTTTCTGAGTTGAAAAGCTATTATTACTTAACAGTTCTATTATAAAAGCACCAACAGGCCCTGATTTAGGTTTGGAGACTGTGACAGGCATTGCCTTCAGAGAGAGACAAATTTAGTTCTGGCCTTGATAGACTCTGATCAACTGACAGCCTGGGAGATGAAGAAAGCTGGTCCAATAATTGCTTTACTTAACACCTTTGCAAACAGCCCATATTTGCCTTTAAGCACACAGGAGCAAAAAAATGTCTCTAGGTATAATGAAACTCGAAGTGTTCACATAATGTGAATATTTATGCGTTTATAATTATAAGTAATGTGTTTGTTTCTGTGTTGGTTGCATTATAAAGGAATGTGAAAAATGAGGACCTGATTATGTTTCATTAAATACTAGCCTATTTTCACTTAAGGATTCTAACATTTATTTTTTATAATATAGCTTAAAATTTGCAAATGTAACAAATATATTTCTTTCTGAAGTCAGTCAACACATTTGATGATGAAATATCTGCCAATATGTTTTCCAAATTTGCACACTAATGTGCTATCACTTACTGTAAAAATGACACTTAAAATTAAATACTGTAGTCATTTTGCCATTGATACTTAGAGATGTCAGAAAAAAGAACAAAAAAACATGAGAGAAAAAAAGACAAAAGAGTGTGAGAGAAAAATTGCTTTATGGTCAATATTGTGAACCAGCAGCATGACACACAGATGGGTGGGAAGCCTGTGCAGATTCTGAGAAGTACTCTGAAGACCACAGGGTGGAGAAAGTGACATATGACTTTGCTTATGCAGGTGAACAGGCAGAGCTTGAGGCATGTGAAAACATCTTCTGAGATAGCTAAGAAATCCCATTAACAATCTCTCAGCTGCAGGGCTGCGAAAAGATGAGGTACAATAAACACTGATAGGAAACATCAGGAAAATGAATTCAGAGGAAAAAAAATAGTCTAGAGTGGGAAGTCAGATGACCCATTTAGTTGACAGTGCTTTAGCCTGCTCTTTTAAATAAATGGAAAAGAAGCAATAATTCATCATTGTTCTACCTCCTTGTCTGTCTTACGAACCCTGAATGTATTAGAGCTCTCTGACTTACTCTTGCATGTTTACATTAGGACATGAAGTCTGATTATTCATGCCTGAAATGATTAATTTTTGTTTTAACTCATGGAATATCCTTTGATTTATCAATGCTGTGATGAAAAAAAAATTAGCACTACATAAAGTAAATGGTTTAAGCTTGATCATGGTATAATTAACCCCCAAATATATCCAGGTATAAGTGTGTCATAGAGAGCTATGTGGCAATGATGACATCCACACCAGTTGTCTAAACTATATAATAATTCTCTATTTTTGTTCCTTTTTGGAAAAAGCCTGTTCATGCAAATCAAATTATTCTATAAAACTCATCAGTTTTAAGAAAAAAAAAATCATTGGAATATGTTTCTTTGCTCCACAGTAAACATCTCATATGCATCCTTTTTTACATTAAGCTAATAAGGCAAACAAAAGACCCAAGCATATAACCTTCCACTAAGTACCTTGGAAGAGGGGTGTAAAAAGGATATCCTATGTGCCAGTTAAGTTCTACATGTTTGTCTTTCACACTTTAGAAGTTTTCTTTATCACCATGATGCAGAACTGGAATGTTCATGGATGCAGAATGAAAGTTCATGGGTGGGAAAATGAGTATTCATTCACTTCCAAATCAACTGCATATTGAGATTTGCTACAAGGGACAGGTAGCTTGCAACAGCATTTTTTCAGTCTTGAAACCATGTCCATCAACACCACAGCAACCATTCATCCTTACCATGGAAATACCTTGCGGAAATTATATGGAAAATAAAGAAGCAAGAATGGATATATTCAGACATGATTCAGACATGATCCACATTTAGACTTTAAGCTGAGGAAAATAATAATCTGCTCTGATACAGAAGAGCAAGAACATTTAGTGTAACTGATCGGGAAATGAAGTTTTCTAAATATTTTCTTTGATCTTAGTGAGATGTTGCATGAAGAGTGTATCTTTAAAAATAATATAGCTACCTCAGGAATAAAAAGATGGACACATTCTGTAACTGTTGATATGAAATAGATACCACTGAACCACACAGACACAAACCTAATCTCCCTCCTTCTCTCCTTGCTTGCCTGCTTACTTCCTTCCTTACTATCTTTTTGATTCCTAATGCTATTAAATAAGACATATGTTGTTTGAATTATATACTTTGATCCCTACTACATTTTTCGTTGAATTTCAACAGGAACAGCTTGCTTTCATCTTTATTTTCCCATGGGACATGGAATATCTTCTTAGCTTCCTTTTACTGAAATAACAAGAACTGATTGATGAAAATGAGGTGAACAATGTAATGCTAATATTTTCCTGATTATAAATGGTCTTGCCAGTGATCAAACATAATAAAATAAGAGCTTAAGCTAGGAGAAAGCTGTTTACTAGTTATCTTCAAGTGTTAGGAATGTATCTCTTACTAAGAAACACAAACATTCATTTACATCACACAGATAAAATTCTTAATAAGTAGAATTTGGTAATTCAGTTCTAAGATTCCTAAGATTTTTTGGGAGTAAGTTGGTGGGGAGAAGTGTGGGTGTTGTCCGTATACATCTTCATATCTATTTGATGGGGCTTTTTTTAAGACCTAAACATATTTACATGACTTAAATATAAATCCTGTTGTTCAATGAGATTTAGTAAAGAGAGATAACTTGCTTTTGATTCCAATGAAGAAAACATTAGTGAAAAACTAGTACTATGCAAAAACAGTGGCTCACTAGGTCATTTTTATTTATAAGGAGAGGATGAAAATCAAATCAGAACCTGAATGATTTTATTAATATTTATTCTTTACCCCCAAAAAAATTTGAAATTTATTTGCTTCTAAGTTTCCAGACCTTTTCCCTTTTCCCCTTTCATTTTACCACTATATGAATGTGAATAGCATAGGATTTTATGTTTATTTTAATCTTGATTTTTAGCTGAATTATTTCAGATATTTCAGCTATTTAGTTTACTGTAGAGTTTCACCAACATTAGCTTGCTACATGGATGCAAGATGTCCACCTGTTCTTAAAATGGCTTTTCTGCCAGAGAAAACACATTACTGAATGGCATCTTTGGTACCATATCTGAACAATGATAGAAATAGAAAAGGATACATTCCTGTCTTGGTTGCCTGGTGTACACTTCAAAACACATTGGTATTATTAGATAAATGGAATTATTTCATATATAACATGGCGTAGCTGAAACTTGATTTTCTTCAAACCAACAACTGACATGTAAAACATAATTTACAGGTTAATATTTAATTAAAAATTGATTGAATCTGTGACCAGAAAAGAATGTTTTTACTTTAAACCTTTTCTCAGTACAAGATCTTAGACAATTTGTTTGTTCCGTACAGTGACAGGGAAAAACTAAAGGTGATATATACAATGGTATGATTCAAATGAAAGAATGTAACACAAATACTTGTTTTGAATAACACCTACAGAATATAGAAGCCGCTGGCATATTCATACAGTTCATTGCTGCAATTATTTAAGTGCCAGAATTTTAAAGATATTATCCTGATTATTTTTCACTTGAAACATACAATAAAATATGCACCAGACAACTCTATAGAAATATTTCCCCATATCTTTGACACTTATGTGAATAAGACAGACTTTGTATAGGGGAAGTTTCATAATCTCAGTGCTGAAAAAAGAAAACTTATTTTCATGTGTTATGTCCTTTTTTTGACTAAAAAACATGTGTAACTGTTCAGTGTTTAATAGAAGACTAGATGGGATAGCTAAGAGAATCTGGGGGGCTTGAAAGTACATTTTAATGGAGGTTATGAAACAGTCCCATTGTGGAACATTAAGCAGGCATCAGTCTGTAAATTGTCAGGGGGTTTGTGACATTTCTTCAAGATCCACAACAAGAGCTTAACGGCTGCCTTTCAAGGAGGGATAGCCAGAACACAAGGAAGCACTACCATAGAAAAGGAAATGCTTTGATTTGTTTTCTAGTTGGAAAATTCCTGAGCTATGTATCTGTTGTAAAAAGTACTTTCTTTCTTGAACTTATTCACACTTGTTTGCTTCTGTTACCAGACATCCCTGAAGACATGACTTGTAAACACAGAAAGCCTACAACTTTGGATCACTAGAGAAGTTTGTAATTAAGCAGCAATGAAGCCAAAAGATGAATTTATGAGAAAGTAGGAGGATTAAAACTAATCCTTAAGTTTAAAGCAGTTGTGAAAAATTCCTGAAAAATACAAGACAACCAGCTGAGATCAGAGATGCTAGTGCAGTAAGAAAGAAGTAGACCTGAATTTCTCTTTTTGTACGTTTGACTTGTTCAGACATTTTACTAATTCTGTTTGGGACAGTGTTCATGTGCTCCAAAAGTTCTGAATCAGTTATAAAATGTTTGATTATGCTGCATTCAGTGAAGCTCCTTCAACAGTGTTGGCTGTTTACTTAGCGAGGGATGTCAGATATTTAAAGGGTCTGGGGAGTGACTGTTCACAAAGGCTTGTAGTGATAGAACTAAGGGTAACACCTATAAATTGGAGAAGGGCAGATTTAGACTAGGCATAAGGAAGAACTTACAATGAAAGTGGTGAGGCACTGGAACAGGTTGCCCAGGGAAGCTGTGGATGCCTCATCCCTGGAGGTGTTCAAGGCCAGGTTGGATGCGTCCTTGGGCAACTGGATCTAGTGGGAGGTGTCCCTGCCCATGGCAGGAGAGGTTGCAACTAGATGATCTTCAAGGCCCTTTCCGGTCCTAACTATTCTATGATTCTATAGTTCTATCCTAGGCCATAGAAGTGTTATTGTTTGAAAGAAAAGAGTACTAATCCTTTGCATAAATTTAATATAAGTAAATTTATGAGTTACTTTTGAATGGATAATTAATAAGACAGTCAGCAAACCAGCTAAGGATTCTTAGGTAAAAAAGCTAGATAAATTATATACTTATGAGGAGACAGAATATACCCAAAACAATGGTAACCTGAACTCCTGATTTCAGAAAGTGTTAGACTCAGAAAAAAAGTTCTAGAAGATAAAGCTGTTCTTGTGATTTGCATTAGTTGATTTCCTTTCAGTTTATCTATATTTTTAAAATATGTAACCCATAGTTCTGAAAAAAAACCATTGCAGGCTACTTGTGAACATAACTGTAAAATGATACTGGTTTGCTTCGATGCCATTTTAATGAGGCAAAACTTGCTGAGCCTCTGGTGGCATATTCCAAGTCAGGAACTATAGTACCACAAGTAGAACAAGTGAGCGTTTCATTTTAAAACTGTGGGCACCCCATCCTTTAATATAACCTCCTCTTTGAAGTAAATACTTTGAGAAACAGATTATGCCAAACCTGCAGAGATAAACAACCTATGAGTTTTATCCAGGCAGACTGTAAACATCTTCAGTTTTAATTCATGTCAGTGGGAACTACCAGAGCTTGCTGATTTTGAGGATCAAGTTTTGAATGGAACCATCATCAAAGGAGCCACCTTTCTTTGTAGAGAGGAGATCATAGAAATAATGTGTCTATGTCTAGCTCAATCTATGCTGAAGATTCCAAATAATCTCCTAGAAGAATTATTAGTTTCAAATTACAACCACTTCTGAATATATAAATCAAGCTCAGGTTGTCCATGGTCTTCTTAGATATTATACAACAAAATAAGAAAAATCTTTATCTGTCATTGTTCCTTACAGCTACACAACTATAAGATCTCAAAGAGAATCTGTCACTAGCACTAGCTTTAGCAGACTCAGTGAAACCACAGGAGAAAAAGAAAATTTAAGTCTAGACAGATAAGGGTAGGCTGACTACACTGAACAATTTTATAGTAGTGGTAAAGTGAAGAATACAAAGGATGTGCAAAAAAAAAAAAAAACAAACACACCAAGAAGTTAATTTATAAGCAGAGAATTCTTGAAGCAATGGACTTTCTACAAAATGAGACTAGAGTTGTAACTGCTTTGAAGAAATTAAAGAAAACATTTTCATAATAGTTGTATGTAATACCTTAAAAAGACATTTCACTATTTGTTGTGCATATTATATACGAAATAACCATACATATACATGTTTTTATCAACATCATGTGCTTGTGGGAGTTTTCTTATGAGGATGGAATGAGTATTAAAGGACATTTTGGTCAATTGGCTATAAATCTATGTAACAAGTAACTGAAAGGACAGAATGTCTATGGAAAAAAATGAAAGCCTGCATGGGGAAAAGCTGTATGGCATAGAGTCCCTCTCTTCTACCACAGACATCTGCTCTTTAAAATGCATATTTTGTTCCTCAAAACATATGTTTGTTTACATAGCTAATACTGAGTTAATTGAAATTTCAGACCAGGAGATTCTGATATTTCTTGGACTTTTCTAAACCTGCTTACAACTGTATTTCTTCATCTGAGCAGGCACATTGACATGCATATCCCTAATCATGAAGGAATACAGTACTGTCCTTAAAACTGTTGTCAAGACAACTAATTTGTTCTTCATTGATGAATATCAGAACACAAAATGGTTATGAATTCCAAGGCAGTAACTCTGAATCTGTTTGCCAGACAGTGGGAAAACAATGTTAAATGAAGAGTCAAGCAGGATCACAGATCTTTTTTTTCAGTATGCAAGACATTTTTTGCTAATGATTGGATCAACAAAAATATCCAAATATTTATTGTTTAATGACTTGCATTTTAGAGATAAATACACTGAGCTGTTTCAAAGTGATTTCTCCGTCTCTTAAACTGCATACAATCCTCTGTTAAGTATGTTGATTTCCATTTTTATTTGCATGAAAGAAAAACAATTATTTGACATAATTACGGGCATACTGTCGACAATTTGTCATTTGATTTATCCACAGTTAATATTTTCAAGGGCAACTATTGTGGTATTTTTAGCTTCCTTGTATAACAGTAAATTGTTATTTCTTTTCTTTTTTTTTCCCCTTTCCTTTTCTGGTCTTTTTTTTCTTCATATCATTAATGTTTTGGAGTTCTATGCAAGAAGTTTGTCTGTGTGTCTGTGTGTTCATGTAACACACTAACGAAAAAAAGGAAGCAACTGACTGTAAAACAAGATATATTCAAATTTAATTTAGCAGTGGAAATTGTAATTGGTTTGAACAGTTGAAACACTTCCAAGCTTTTACTCATAAAAGCTCAAATGAAAATGGAAGACCTGCAATTCAAGCTATGGAATTGTCTGCTATGGCATAGCTTCTATGACTGCAAAAAAATAAGCATCTGCTCTGGTTCCCTGAATTCATTTTAAATATGAGAAATAAAATGTTTCAACTACCTAAATGGTATATAGTATATTTCCAGTGTGTTTTTATGTAATTTTTATCAAAACTTTAACTTTAGGCAACATTATCACTGATATAAAAATCACAGATTTTGTCTGAATTGGTTACGAAGCTCTTCAGGAACTAATACAATCATTACTTCAAAGAAAAGTTTTGCTAACTGTGGGTTTCTGCTACAACGCTATTTTCAGTATAGGTAATGAAAAAATCTCAAGGATAGCTCTGCTGTAGGTAATATTTTATCACTGATAACTGTTGAAGCATTGCAAGTTTCCATGAAAATATAAATTCTGATCCTGAAAGGTGATATACACCCTCAAGTGTTATTACATTAAATGGGAGTCAAAAGCTTGAGATACCTCATAGAAGATGCTTGGAATATCCACTCAAGCTAGAAATTAAAATTTAAAATTCATTCAAAACTTAATATGGGAGTACAACAACAGAAGTAATTTTCTCTAACTACAAGCTTTGCAAGCAAAACAGTCAGGGTTTTACTAAATCATAGAATCATATAATAGTTAGGATTGGAAAGGACCTGAAAGATCATCTAGTTGCCATCCGCCCTGCAATGGGCAGGGACACCTCCCACTAGATCCAGTTGCCCAAGGACCCATCCAACCTGGCCTTGAACACCTCCAGGGATGAGGCATCCACAGCTTCCCTGGGCAACCAAGTTCAGCTCCAGCTGCACCTTGGCCTTCCTGACCTCATCCTTACACAAACGGGCAACCTCCCTATATACTTCCCAGGTTACCTCTCCCTGCTTGGACTGCCTGTGCAGTTGCCTCTTTAAATTAGCCAGGAGGTCTTGACTCAGCCATGCTGGTCTCTTCCCTTTCCTGACTGATTTCCTATATCTGGGGACCGAGTGCTCTTGTGCCTCATGGAAAGCATCCTTAAATATTTCCCAGCTTTGTTACACTCCCTTGTCTCCATGGGCAATGTCCCAGGGGGCCCCTCTGACTAACTCCTTGAACAGCTGGGAGTCTGCTTTCCTGAAATTTACAGTCCTGATTATGCTCTATGCTGACTATTGCCTGTCCTATATCTCTCCAGACCTTGAACTTCACTCTGATCACTTCAGCCCAGGCTGCCTTCAATCCTCACGTCACTGATGAGTTCACTTGTGTTAGTGACCATCAGATCCAATACTGCATCTCCTCAGGTGGGGGTCTCTATGACCTGGATTAAGAAATTACCTTCAATGCATTCTAGGAGTCTTCTGGACTGCCTACAGCTTCCTGTGCTATTTTTCCAGCATATTTTTGGGCGGTTGAAGTCCCCCTGTAGGATGAGAACTTGTGAGTGTGAAGCCTCCTGTAGCTGGAGGAAGAAGGGTTCATCAATTGGTTCTCCTTGATCGGGTGACCTGCAGTATACAACCACAAAGTTCCCATTGATTCTTTGGTCTTTTATTCTGGCACACATGCTTTCAACCTGTTTCTGGCTACACTTCAACGGCAGCTTTATGGATTTCCTGACATAGAGGACAACATTTCCATACCTTCTTCTCAGTCTGTCTTTTCTGCTCAGCCTGCAGGCACCGACAGCCACACTCCAGTCATGGGATTCATCCCACCATGTTTTCGTGATGGCAACTGGATTATAGGTTCCTAGTAGCACAGTAGCTTCCAGCTTCTCCTGCTTGTTAACCAGGCTTCGTGCTTTTATACAGAGGCACTCTAGCTGGGCTGCCAGTCACATCACCTTCCGAGTGGACCCTTTATTACCTATAAGGTGTTTTAGAGAAGTTTCCTCCCTGACACCTACTACCTCATGAGCCTCCCACTCATCTCCATGGGACTTCAGCCAATGGTACTGACGGAGGACATGATGATTTTCAAGCACTAGACATTTCCTATAAGCACAACAAAAAAAGCCACACATTTAAAATTCTGAAAGAATCTACGAAAGCAGGTTAAGCATGACCTGATTTTTCCTTCTCATTGAATAGGATATTATTTTGTATTTTTAAGTCCTGCAGTATAAAATATTAGATATGGTTATTGCCGTATTAAAGATTACATATGTATGTCATTAAAAGAAACTATTTTTACACCACTGTGTGGGGCAAGAAAAGTGGACAAAATTAAAGCCCTTCATTCCTTCTAAAAATCTCCTTCTCTAACTTTCCACTTAACGTGAACTAAAAGAATTATTTGTCTGAAAGGTCAATTTATTTTCTCATTCTTTTCAAGTGCAAATTTGGACTGCACCCATACAAAATTTAACAAAATTAAATCATTAAGCTGTGAGTCTCTATGTATGTAAGCAAGTAGCTTCATTTAAACCACTCCTGAATTTGTAGGCTGAGTTTGAGTCATTTGCTCTTATTAGTATTTCCTGCATAAAGTAGAAAACATCACTTAATTAGAAATGATTTTTTTTAGGATTTAAGTGCCACTCTTCTGCTATTCAGTGGAGATTTTCCAGCTTTTTCTCATTCACTGCTTCTCATGTAACTGTCCGTTTCCTCAGACCCAGACCATCCATAGCACATTTTTTCTAAGTGTACTTGGGCATGACAGAGCAGACTGGGGAGGCATAGTTCTCACTTCTTGTATCTTATTCCTCCAAAGACAGTCATTGTCTATGTACAACATCCGACTTATGAGTCTGAGAAGTTGGAAGAGATTCTGAAAAGTCTGGGTTGTAAGTTTTCAGCTAAATTGGAGTGATTTGCCT
Source organism: Coccyzus lansbergi (assembly GCA_033558105.1). NCBI lineage: Eukaryota > Metazoa > Chordata > Aves > Cuculiformes > Coccyzidae > Coccyzus > Coccyzus lansbergi. Next base: position 881,319 of record JAUMJK010000056.1, on the reverse strand, counting down.
TCTTCTGATGTACCTCGCCTTTTCACTCAGGAAATTGCTAAATTATCATTTCTGTCACACAAAGTAATACTTCTGAGGAGGAAATTCTTAGACTTCTAATGAACCAGATGGCTCCAAATGATACAGTTCCTAGAAAAGGATGTCTAAGAAGTCTCACAAAATTTTCTTAGCCAAGCTATTCTTTTGCCTTGACTTGAAAATGCAAAATACATCTGCTTGGATACTTTTTACCATTTTATGGGAAGAATAGTGTTTTTAAAAATAATTCCCACTCCATATTGTGATGAAACTGAGACCATTTAACACTAAAAACATGTCCAGTACCAATTGTTAGAGTATTCAAATGGGGTAGAAGAACACAGTTTCTGCCTTTCTTTTTACATGTAAAGATGACACCAAGAATTTGAGCCCACAGCCTTCTGAATGTTTAGTTTGTTTGCTGTCCTGGATGTTTTAGAGCTGTGAGTGAGTAGGGGAGAATTTTTCTTTCTTACGACCAGAAATATCATTCAGGAGAATGAAAAGAGAGTTAAATTTCCTTAAAAAGTTCTGCTTTCAGCAAAAGTATATTTTCTAATCCAAAAAGAAGTTGTAAATTTAAAAAAAAAAATGAAACCTCATCTAGCAAAAAAAGTTTGTTGGTTCTGCTTTTTCCCCCTAATTCAGGATTGAAAATTATGCCTTTATCTTTGGGGAAAATAAACAAAACCAAATATCTCTAAGGTGTTTTTCACTCTACTCTTGTCTTACCTGCCAATTTAAAACAGAACTTCTGCATTCAAAAGAAAGCTTGCAGATGAGACAACTGATGAAAGCTTATGCTGTGTGTGTCCCACTGAAGAATAAACTCTAGGCATCTCTTCAAACACTAACAATTAGTGCAGGGTCTTTTACTCAAAAAAAAAAAAAAATCCTTCTCAGCATGCTCTCTTCTGTGAATAGTTTTCTGATGTTCACTAACTCCTATATAACACAGTAATAGGCATTTTACACGGTTTCAAAATTTTGTGACTTTGAATTCTTTTCCATCCTTGTCTTCTACACCCTGTTCATTTAATCCTGCTGTGAACTCACTGATATATGAGATAGTAGCTGTTCCATGAAGGTCACAGAAAGAAGGTACACTAGAATAGATGGCATATTGTTGAGTGCTGGATGCAATTTTAATACACTTATTATGGTAATAAATGTTATAACTTAAGTAACAGAAAGAAATCACAGCTAACAAAGGATAAGATTTTTAAGGTGAGACAAAATTAGGGAGATGTGGAGACTCTTAAAGGAAGAAGTCACCATTCCTGACATTCTCATGGCATAAAAAATTAGACGTTCAGGGACAAGCTCAGGAGAAAGAGTTTAATTTCAAAGTATCCCATGGAGTGCTTGATTTCTGTAATCAAGCGACAGAGATATATTTCTCTAGGTAAACCACTTCATATGGGATGTAAGCCCAGAAATACCTCATTGTTGTTGTTGTAGCCAGTTATGTATTCTGGGGCTTTTTTCCCTTGTTATATCGTTTCTATTTTCTTACTTGTTTGCGTATCTGAGGCATTTAATGATTCTGTTTGCAACTCTCTAGATTCTACCATGAAGGAAAGGATTATACAATCTGCCCAGCTTGAAAGTAACAGTCTAAAAAGACTAAAGAACTAAAACCTCCTTTATAACAAGTGGCTTTTTTAAGCTTTGAAGTGCATAGGAAACATATAATGACAACAGATGAGTACTGCATATTGCAGCCTAAAATGACAGTGGCATTTATTCACCCAGGTGGAAGGAGCAAACAAGACTGACATTCATCTACTGGGAGTCATGACCATTTTAATATTTTGCGATACCATCATCCTAAATCAGTTCGGGCAACTTTATTGTGGAAGAACTTCCATTTCCAGCAACTGATTACTTCAACAAGAATTTATACAGAAAATCTGACACATCTATCTCTATCTGAAGTCCTTCAAAGGACTTTGTTTGAAGCATCTCAAAAGGCTCTCTTACAAGAATAAAACTTATTATTTATTTACATCAACTGGAATTCCTCCTTAGAAGTCCATTTCTTCTGTTTCTCTAGATTTAATCTTCCAATCAATATTTAGGTTACCAAGTATGACCTTGCTAAAGTAGGAATCTGCAAAACTTTCTTGAGGCAAGCTAAATCTTTGAGTAATCTTTTAGCTAAACAGGCAGCAGCAAAGTCAGCAGACAGGAGAAAGAAGGTGGTAACCCTGGACTGATCAGGTCAGCTAAGAGGATGCTAATAGATACTATGACTGTTTTGAGGTGAGGAATAGAAGCTCTATACAATCAAATAAAATGCTTTTGAGTACTTACATGTTCCATACAGAACATGCACCAGGGTCTTTCCACTTAAATGAGTTACTTGGTGATAACCTACAACGAGTCAAATGTCTGTACCTCATAACATGTCTCCCTCCTCTGCTAACAGGCAAAATAATCCCTTTTGTGAACCTGTCATCAGTTATTTGTACATATATAATACACATCTATGCTACAGTGTAAAACAGCAGACAATGTTACTTCTATAAAAACAAATCCTCTATCTTTTGAATAATCAAGTTATGCGATTGGTATGTAAACCTCATCCCCAATTGCTGACACTACTGAAAGCTACAAGAAGCTTGTAGCATTGTAAGTTAACTTTTACTTTGTGGGTTTATTGCACTACAAACTAGAATAAGAAATTTAAATATAATGTTTATAAGCAGTTTTCCAGAAGAAGCTTTCTTCCTCTTTCTTTTCTTCCTTTGCTTTTCTTCTTTCCCATCTTTCACAGCAGGTAATACTGATATGTTTTCAGTAGACTATTTTCTCTGAAGTCTTACTTCTCTCCTATAAACAGGGTTACAGAAGATATGCAGCTTAAGGCAGCCATATTATTCCTGAAAATATTAAAATCTGTATTTTTCAAATTCTACTTGAATAAATATTTGTAGCTGTATATCTGATGATAAATAACTTCCTCATAGAAGCAATGTTTTTTAAGACTCTACATTGGATTTGTGACGGAAAGTATACCTGCAATCTTTTTTTGGCATTACCAAGTAGTTTTATAGATTAACTAAATTTTATTTCCTACACATAAATTAGAAATTTGCACCAGAAAAACTGACCTAGTGTAGAAACAGATACCAGACTGGCAAAAAGAAATTTAAAAAAAACTAGTTTGATTTGCAATGTTGACAAAGTATATTGGTAAATTCATGTCACCTGGTGAGACACATGGCAATGAACTGTGAAGCATAGTGTCAAGTAATTTAAAAATATCTGAAAGTGTGGTAAAACACCATCTGCACACGTTGTCATTGCTATATTAGCTGCAGTCAGTCCAGCAACAAAAATTAGCATACCTGCTTATCTTGCAGCAAATTTCTTCTGATGTTCTGTTGCCACAAAAAAAAAAAAAAAAGCCAGTCACATTAATGACATTGTTCGAGACTTTAGCTAAATTAATACAAAGTAATATTTACAAGAATGACTTTAATTAACCTGAGCATGAGTACTTACTAACTTGAATGGAGAACAATGATCCTGCAAAATATCTTAAAAAATAGATTTTGAGTAAATGTACGAACCTTAGGGGTCTGTTTGAATAACTAAGGTTTCAACAGCTCAGGTTTGCACATATTGTACTGAAGAATTTGGTTCCACTCTACCAGTCATTGAGTCAGTTTCTAGGAATATCTCAGAAAGTTAAATTGGATTGAACGACACTTTCTGTGACAATAAGAAACAATATACTTCAGAGACTGTTGCAGATAATGATAAATGTTTTCAAGTTTATCAATCTAATACATGTAGCTTTGAGGAAATTATGTTTTTTAATTTGTCATCTATAATATATTAATAAATGTTATACATTAATGTTAGAACCACAAGTCAGGATGCATATTTGCCATTTATGTCTGCTTTGGGTGACTGCATTTCAATCAGTCCTTGTCAAGGAAAAAAAAAGAATGAAAAAACCCCAGTTTTGTAAACATACTGAGAATTTATAGCCTTCACTGTTAATTCTCCTTCTAAATACACCTTAAATAAGCTGCTGCTTTGTCTTATGCCAGGTTTGATTTATGGCATTCAAAGTAAATATAGGAACAAAAGACATGAATACTTGTTATCTCCTAGTAAATTATAGGCTTTCACAAGCTTGTATTTTATAGCCTGATGCTAAGGAATATAAATATAAAGCACGCTATAAAAGCTTTGTCAGTATTCACCCAAAGGACTTACTAAGACTGCTCCTAACAACTGTCAGATCTTTAACTAAAGGTCAAGTAAAATAATACTGCAAGCCATGGGGAGACCTTCAAGTTGTCATGTAGCAGGACATTACCTTTTGGAGATTTCTCTGCTTTCACTCATAAAATAGCATGAATGTCAATATATATATGTTTATATTACTGAGTGAAATGACATCAAGACAGATCTGGGAAATACCAGAGAGTAGGACAAGGAGAAGAATCTCAGGGAAAGTCTTTAATATCCTAAATGTAAATTTATTTATTTTTTTGTTGGTTGCTCTCAGTGAGTGTCAGGAAGCTGTGAAAAATATTTTCAGGAGATATGAGTTGAAGGTTTTGATAGTTTTTGCCAAGCTTATTTGAGTCTTGATTCTTAATGAAAACCAAGAAGAGGACCCACCAGACTAAAAGGCAAAAACAAGCAGTCAGATGGGAAAAGAAGAGACAGCAGTTCACAGTGGTAAGAACCTCTCTGTACTCAGAGGAAAGCTGTTTGCAATTCTTCTAGTATTTTTCCCCCCAGAAATGCTTGGTTGAGTAGAAGCACGTATGTGAGGCTTTTGACAAGCATGGAATTTCCAGCAAGAAACAAAGAAAAATCACTCCTGGACAGCAAATAAATCAGACACCCAGAAACTCTGTGGCTACTAGGAGGTCAAAATACAAATTCATAACAATGCACACTTACAAACTGAACCTCATTCTCTTCTGCTTCAATAAAATGTCCTGTTGGTTAAAACTCTTTAATTGAGTAAGAAAACTGCTCAAAGGAGAAGTCAGCTCAGGGTTGCAACCCAGCTTAGGTTGGAATATCTTGAAGCACTGAGACTCCACAACATCTCTGGATAATCAATTTTCAACTACCCTCGCAATTAAATAAGTGGGGGTTTTTGTCTATGCAAAATTTCTTGTATGTCAAATTATGCCTTTTGCTTCTTGGTTCTATACTCACTCCATCAGAGATTTATATAAATGATGAGATCACCGTGCCTTCTCTTTTCCAAGCTGAATAATCACATCTTTATTAGACCCTTCATGTATGACAGATAATCTAGTCTCTTCATCAACTTTGCAGCCCCATAAGTCCTTTTTTTCCTGTACCAGAGCCTATGACTGCACCCAGAACATCAGATTTGTTTTACCAGTGAAAGGATCACCTCACTTGACCTGCTAGCAGTATTCTGCCTAAAGTAGAAATTCTTGATAAAGAATCAAAAGGTCTAAGCGAAAGCATTTTTCTCGATGGGTAAATTTCCCCATCAACACACTGAAAGTGAAGTAGGTTGGATGATGAGGGAAAAGGAAGAAGTGGAAAGCTGCCAAATGAATTATCTTTTGAGTATCTGGATTCAGTCAGGGGGTTTGCAGCTTTAAATACTACACTGTTTGCAGGTATTAAAAATCACACATGAATTAATATTACTGGGACACCAGCAATACATGTATCTGATTTACCAAGTTTTTGATATACTCTTTCTGCTACAGAGAAGACAGTAGCAGGATTTGCTATTGTTACTGCAGGCTAAAAAAAAAGCCTTCAGAAAATGCTTGGTTTATGGGCATCAAAAATTTTGGGGTTTTGCCCACTATTCATGAATTATCTTTAAGAATACTTGTATGTGAAAGGAAAAACCTCTCACTTGTACATGAAAGGTTTGGAGGTATGTACATTATAAGATTATTCATCTCTGATGATGATGTAGTACCTCAATTCCCTGTCCTTACTCTTTCAAGATCTATTGTTGAATAGAAACTCTCATTTGTCACAGGTTTGAGGTGACCATGAGATGTACTTGAATTATGACATTGAGGAAGCTTCCTAAATATCACCTACTTGAATTTGGAGAAGACTAAGCTAGCTGGAATACATTCAGATTTTTCCTGAAATGACTAATCAGTTGTATTCATAAGAACCCTCAGTTCCCTTACACAGCTGACCAACTGTGGGACTAGTGCAAAATGTATTCCATGATTACACACTTAGAATCATAGAATCATAGAACAACCAGGTTGGAAGGGACCCATCGGATCTTCTAGTCCAACCATTCCTATCAAACACTAAACCAAGTTCCTCAAGACCTCATCTACCCGTGTCTTAAACACCTCCAGGGAAGGTGAATCAACCACCTCCCTGGGCAGCCTATTCCAATGCCCAATGACCCTTTCTGTGAAAAACTTCCTCCTAATCTCCAGCCTAAATCTCCCCTGGCAGAGCTTAAGGTCATCCCCTCTTGTCCTGTCCCCTGTCACTTGGGAGAAGAGGCCAGCTCCCTCCTCTCTACAACCTCCCTTCAGGTAGTTGTAGAGAGTAATGAGGTCTCCTCTCAATTGGAGTCCAGTCTTCATGGTCATCACTGGAGCGATGACCACAGTTATTTTCTCTACTTTTCTGAACTTATACAGGAACATGTTTGTAGATTACCATAAGCTGTTATGTCTAAGGAGGAAAGTGGTTTACAATGAACATGATCTGGGCTGAGTAAGCAGGAAGTTATATGTTGACTATAACCATGAACACAACCTGTGATGTTACTAGACAGTCTAAATATGGATAGTTTCTTACACAGTATAATCAGTTGCATGCAGATCTTTCTTATTGTAAGCATAAAGAGAATTCTCCTTGCACTCCTAAATTGACCATTTGTACTCAATTGCAGTGTGAGCAGCAACAGTTAGACTGCACAAAACAGCTACTTTTGTTGGCTTCATTATCTATGTTTGGTTAGCTCATATGGAACTTGCAGTATGTGCAACACTTAGTTAAGCAGGTAGGGGACCAGTCTCCTCCAGGGTGGCTCCTGGAACTCTTGAGCCAGTGCTGGACAACCCCAAACATAGTTGTGAAGTTATTCCTCTATTTTGTAACAGAATTCAAGAGGTATTAAAGGAACTTAGAAAGCCTTTGTGATGGGTATCATTTGACACACAATATAAACAATCTCTTCTTTTCTTTCAGAACACTGGAAAAAGCAATATATTCCATCTTAATGAAGAAAAATCGAGGTTCAGAATTGCTGAAAGCAGTTAGTATCTTTATGAGATCTGGAAACTGAACTCGGATATTTTAAATCCAGAACAGTTTAAAAATCAAGTCCCGTTATGGTTTTCCTGGACTATAAAAGTGAGTGAACTTTTGCAGTCAGCTAACGAGTTCCCTTGCAGTTTTAAATTTAACTGTTATAGAAGCCCTTTACTCTAATTATTTTTTTAGTTACTTGGAAACTAACTTTAAAGCACTATCCTTTTTTATAGCAGTCTTCAGTCCAGTGTTCTAATTTTAGGTTCTTCATCAGCTCTTAGCACAGTACAGAATTTCTGTATGAAATTATGTTGCCTAGTTTATTTGATCCTGTATCCAAAAAAGGAAAAAAAAATTGCTAATGCTATTTCTTTTCTAAATTTAGCTCTAAACTTGTACTAACATTATAACAGTTTAACACAAAAATTATGAGAAATTGAGATAATTACATTCATAAATGTACTTTGAACCTCGAAGCATCAGTTGCTACTTTTTATTTTATGTATATGTTTAATAGGTTATTACACCTTTTTGACATTGCTCTGTTATTTTTCCTTTCTTTTTTTTAACTATAAAATTTTAAAAGCAAGTTGTCATTACTTCACAGAACATGTAGGAAAACTTATCACATTGGGTTTGTGCTTAAGAAAGGACTTGATTGTGCATGAGGAAAGGAGTCTGTGCACACTCACTGGGGTTTTTTTTAACTTAATGCTCTGTTAACAGCCTTTTTGAAGCTGGCTTCTACTTGAAGTGTACAAAGCTGAACATGCACATAAACCTTACTAAGATCAGACACTAAAGAGATAAGCTATGTCTTATTTTCCAAGATTTAAAAAACAGTAGTTCATAAGCTGAGTTTTCCCCACACAGGTAAATTATGGCAACTGGATATCTGGCACTATTGCTGCTTCTTTTCCTGACGCTATTGCTTTTGTCATCATCTCTGTCTCCCTCACTGTTACTCTGATTGTTAGCATTTACGTTGGTGACAGGAGCACTGATAGCAGGCACAGCAGCAGGCAGCTTCAATCTGTAAGATATATCTTCATTTCAGACATCCTTTGGAAGGAGCTTTCCTTCCATGTAATAGAATATGAGGAGTAACAGAAGATGTGCAAGGCGGATAAAGGATGATTCACATATACTGCACATAAATTCCTTAAAAGCAGAGAACCAAAGTGTAGCAGGAAATGTAGCTTATGCCTAGCATTCATATTTTACACATTTTTAATAAGTTATCTTGTACTATATAAAAGCAGTCAAAACAGCCTTTGCTGTTCTCAAGGGTCTTCTTTTTCATGTGTTAGAGCAACTCATTCTCAAGGAGGAAAATACTAACGGGAAAGATTTAGTTATTTTGACTAAAACTATGAACTCCCCAAGGAAAAATAAAGGAAGAACCAATTGAGCTGCAAATGTGCAAAACTGATTTCTTCTCTTTTCCTGTTCATAAAGTGCAAAGAAAAAAAAGAGAGAGAGAAACCAAAAAAAAAGAAAAAAACAAATCAAATCCAAAACACCCCAAGCCACAGTCCGTCTCCTTTATCTTAAGGGAATGTTTACATTTATCTGACATTTTACTTTTCTCTAGACGTAAGAAAAGGCAATTATATTTGCTGAAAGGTCTTATTGTGAATAAGGTAAAAGATTCTAAGTTGGAGTCTCACACAGCAGTAATACTGTGGTTACATCTGAGTCAAATAGGTGACGTTTTGTGACTGAGTTCATTAGTTTTCTTTGTCATCTTTATGTGTTCATGGGTGGCTGACATTTATGGCCCCTTATTTCTTCATGCCCACTGTAACAAACTATTTGTCAGCTATAACTTGCTCGAAAGCAACCAACCAAAACTGCATACAGCAGGAAGGAAAAAAAATAGCAAGAGGTTGAGGGAGGTTCACAGAAAGCTATAAACTTTTAAGGCTAAAGGGATCTTTTAAAGACACCAGTAGACCCAGTGATTTTCACAAACTAATTCTAGCATGTCATTGCTTCCTTTTGCAGATTCCTATGGAAGGGAGTATTTCTCAGCACTCTGTCCAAGTGTTAAAGACGGTCACAAACTACTTGCACAAATCAGGGAATGCTTAGCTCCCTTTATACTTGGCATCAGTTCAGCTCATTTAGTCTGGGAATGAGAACTTATACTTCCAGCTAGTAGTTTCAGAAAGCTTTTCCTCCTTCACTTTAAAGCAGCAATGCTGCTGCCAGTAATCAAAGGTAGTTAGTTGCTACCTGGCTTGCATAAGTCCTTGTGCTGATAATTATAGCACTTTCTTTCTCATTTTCTTTCAGGAGTTTACAGCTCCCCTGTAGCCTGTGAAGAAAGGAGAGAATGATCAACAGAAAAAGGAGCAGGGAGGGAGTCACAGACGGTCAGGTGAACACAAAAGACACTCGTGATTTCTGAGGGTTTGAGAGAACACAAGTGAAACAAAGCCTGATATTTTCTAAATGCTGAAGACAGAAAAGTTAGCATTTTAACAGAACCTGCCACCTGCTGCAGCATCACTCATATAATTCAGAAGCACAATTTTCTAAGGTTTAACAGATGTAAATAAAATATAAAACCATTTTCTATAGGGTGATCCTTACATGAAAAAATTAAAAAAAATGGAAACAATCTCGATAAAAAGTAAGAATAATCTAGAGTGCCCTTGACTTTATTCTACTTCACTATTACACGTGTCAGGCCACATACACACTGCAAGCAAGCAAAGCTTGTAATAAAGGACAAATCATTGATTAAGTCAACATAGTATAGCTAGGGAAAATTTAGACAAGCTTTTGGGCACATATGTCTTTCTTTAGGTGTGAAATATAGGGAGCAGCTATAATTATGGACCAGAATTTGTCAGAGTTTAGCAAATAGTGTACTAACAAAATATTGTCTGAAAGAAAAGGTAATCAGTACCTCTATTAATTCAGTGATTTTACATTTGTTTACTGTTCCTTCTTATCTTAAATCATAATACCTACAACAGCACCATTACTGGGAAACAATATCTAGTACAGCTGTTTACATAAATAATATGCTATTACATTGCAGTTGAGGTTGCTGGTTCTGAAGGCATGGCCAAGGCTATCCTGGACCTCATGCAGTGTGTCAGCCCTTTGAGACCTTCATTATTCAGATTTTTTCAAGAGAGTTTTTTTGATTGCTCTTGCACTGTACTCACGAATGGTCTGAAAGACTGAGTAAGTCTATTCTCATGTGCATTTCTTCATTGCCATTAAAACCTTTTTTGTCTCTGAAACCTAAGGAAAACCATTGATTTTCATACAGATGTCCTTTGTAATGCTCAACTTTCTTGACTAACTGAAAGGAAACACCTCAGATGATAAAACATTTATTTTTGAATCATTATTTTGTGCATGTTGTGTGGTCAGAAAAGCTGGGGATTATGATATTTTGCTTCATATTTTTGCTGATATTATGAATTTTGTGCACAGATTAACATGATCTTACACATTATCTGATTAACTTTTGTAGCAGTTATAATGAGCTCATACTGTTACTTATCACAGTAATTGGTATACTGAATATCTGTCTTTCACTGTGTTCATTTTGTATTTTTAATAAAATTAAATCAATAACAAGAAATTACCTTCTAAAACTCTCGTTCCTGTTATTGTCTGGCCTGTTGCCCGAAACACTTGAGAGAAAGGATGCTCAGGCAAAGCGGGAAGTATGTGTTTTCTCATGACCCGACTACTGCCTTTACATTTGAGGTTATACTGAAGACATGGATGCGACTGATCATACTTCAGTGCCAACTGAAACACCATAATTTTCCCGACTTCATGACTATTTGAGAAAAAATAGTGTTTCAGTCCATAATTCAACTTTACAAGTGCAGATGTCTGGAGTAGCATGAAAAACTGCATCTCAGACCGTCTTATGTGTTGATACAGACTAAAGGGGAAACAAAGAGTTGTAAATGGAAATGTGCATCTCTGTTGGAGGTGCTTTCATTGCCCAGGGCAAGTCTTATGCCAGAATTAGGGGGGGGACCTTAGAAAAAAAAAAACCTGAAGTACTGTCTGAGAACTCTACCCTAGGCTTCAAATTTTACCTGTTATAATGGTCTTACAAGTCCACACCACTATGTGTGATCCACAGTTTTATGTGGATACACATAGCAACTTTTGAATCATTGTAAAAAAACTTTCGTTATAAATTTCTGAGATGGGTTGATTTTCTCTTGAAACAAGAAATTTTAATTCTTATTCCCAGGAATATTCTCTTTTTTATGAAGCAAAACAAAATTTTAATTTTGAACTTCTCTAATTTACAATAAGATATGCACAGTATTTCAGGGTTTTTTCCTCGAGTTTCTATTTCTATGAATTAAATGTATAAAGTAAAAAATATTTTAAGCTTCAGGGATTCATTAATTAGCTTAGAAAATTTTAAGCTTTGATAGAATAAATTCTTGGCATGAATAATTTCTTCCTTATGTCTAGTCTAAATCTCCCTCGAATTTATAGCCATTTCCCCTTGTCCTGTCAGTACAAGAGGCACTGCAATCTAGCAGGTCATCTCCTTACCTGGCAGGTGACAAAAAATGAGATGCTTGTCAGAAGCCCCCAGCATCCTTTTCCCACCCCCCTCTTGTTAATACTATCTTTTTGCATATCTATTGTTTCTAATTTTCCAGTACTGCTTCCATTTCTACGTATTCCATTTTCCCAAGATTACCTGTAGGAGTGTAAATTACAACTTACCAATGACTAATTAAAATTTACATGCAATTACTTTATATTTTTAAAGCAAATTATACATCATTATATTCAGTCATGCTACATTAGTGGATACAATAAATTCAAACCAAAGGCTTTTATCTCTCTTTCTCTACTAAATTACTTCCCTCTTATCATGCAGTTTGTCTACAATGAAGTTAGGAATTCATTCACGTTTTTCTTTCTAATTCAAAATTCCAAAATAGATATGCCAGAATTCTCACACAAACAAGGTATACTGGATTCAAATTGTCTCTAAGAGGTCTTCTTCTTTCAGTCTTAACAAAATCCTTTCTAGAGATCTTATCAAGCAACTGCTTATGCAAAGAGAATAACTGTAACATTCCTAAAAGCATTTCACTCAGTTCTTTTTAGCTTCATTAAATACTGAATTTTCAGCCTTCTGTGGGTCAAAAAAGTCAAATTGATTAAATCATTCTTGATGAATATTAGAAACACCTGATACCAAAAATCTAGGCCTTAACAAGAGCTAAGTTCAAGGACTAGAGAAGTAATCTAGAAAGCTGGGCAGGCCAAAATTTTTGGTATATTTTCAGCATCAAACTTTCTCTGCAAAAAGTTTCAGGAAAAACTTGCAATTTCTCCTTAAAAAAATTCCAAGGCATTTGGGGGAATGAAGTTATTACATTATAGTCAATTTCCAGATGGACCAAACTACACCAGCTGCTAAATCTGGTTTTGTTCAGAAGCCTAAGGTGTGGCTGCAACTTACTCAGTATTTTCTTCACAGTCACAGAATATTTATTATCTCTTGATTACAATGGTGACTAGCTCTTTTAAGAGATTTAAGCTGAATTATAAACATTCGGAAATATAAACACCCACAGATATTCTGGCTCGGAGTGGTTTTTAGAGCGAGTTACTGGTAATGGGTGATAAAATCAGACAATCTTCACAAATTCTTTCCTCTAATATTTGACTACCTATTTAAAAAAAAACCCTCAGTGTAGTTACAAATTTAATACTCACAATTACAGAAGAATATGATATTGGTTTCAGAGGTTCTACTGGGACTGCAGTGACAATAGGAATTAGGGGTCAACTTTGAGCTTTGCAATAGCTGCTCCTTTGTAATCAGTCCTTCGGAACTGTATCTGTGCCCATCTATAGTTACATGCATTCATCATTAATGGCAGGAGCAAAATAATGCTAAAATCAACATGAGATCTTCCTTTCATTCATGGTACATTGGGATAGTGCCCTGCTACGGTACCTAGATATTTGTCTTCCAAAGCGAACACAGTCCACTGTGATCAATTTACAGCTCCCCTGTAGCAACCAGAATTAAAAAATGAAGCAAATCTAGGAAAAAAACAATATCATTAAATAATAATAATTATAACCATACACATCTATTAAATATTATATAATTCGGTAGTGCTTCAATAGTAGTAAAATACAACAAGATTACACCTTCTAAAGTTATACAGCAAATTGATGTCTAATAATTAAAGTGAATAGCCAAGGTTTTACTAATACTCACTGTTTGGAATAGTGAAGGAAGGCCAAAATCAAAGCTACTCAAACCATAAGATCGTTCCAAGTTATAGGAAAGTCAAAATAGCAGTATGTTTTTTTCTCCTTTCCCACTGTGACTGTTTCATGTACTAACTGTTTCATGTACAAGAATATGGGGGCGGGAGGGGAGGAGAGAGTGAAAGAAAAGTGATTATGACCCCTGCAAAAATGATAAAGCAGGAGCTGGATGTGAAATGAAAATTACTGCTAGTGTGATAAATTCTAGACAACAAACCAAAATCTTAACAGTCCTGAGGAACAACATCTGCCTGAAAGTTCAAGAAAATTTATCTTTGAACAAAAAGAGCATTACCGCTTCTGTCGTCTTCCAAAACAAACACTGAGTACACACGCAAAGAAATGTTAACATGTTTGTCAATTGTTTTTTCTTTGTCTAGGGGGATTTTTATTTAAGTAAAATAGAAGATGGTAGTAGGCAGCATTTCAGACTGCAAAGAGAACTCTATATGACAAAACCAGAGGGCATGCTGCTAAGTCAGGCCTGAGATAATTATGGTAGTTTAGAAAAATATATTTGAATTGCTTCATTTGGGAATACTTAAAATCAGAATTAATTACGGATCTGCACTGAAGGAAGTATTGGAAAATTACTTATGAATGTGCTTTCAATTATGTGTCATATTTTTTATTAAATTAGGAAGCTTTCTTCGATTTGGGTCTAGACTGTTATTTTGTCCAACTAGTACTGTATCAAGAAGACTAGCTCAATGAACACAACCAGTTGCTGGAGTTTATAAAGAAAGCATAGACATTCTGTTGGATTAATAGGAGTTTTTACCGAAGACATATTTTAGTAAAATTACTGTGCTATTTTGGGTCTCTATGTTTACAAAGAGTTGGAAAAATAACTTTTTAGTATTTGAAAGAATATATTATTGAGACTGAAGATTCATTATTGTTCTTATAAACAAGTCCAACAGCTGTAGATTTGACCACTCAAAGCAATCTGAACATTTATTGCCTAATAATATCTCAAATGGAACTTCTTATGGAGAAGTATGCTACGAACTACAGAAATCATTTGATGATTTGTGAGAACATGCCTGAAATCTTTTTGAAGTGTATAAAGACATGAGGCTATTCTTAAGAAATTCTCAGTGTTCATTAAAATAAATGTTTCTATGCAAACCAGTATTGTTTTACACTGCAGTCTGCCTCTAAATGTACTTAAACTGCACTATTCAAATCAGAAGCTGATCAACATCTGGGTGCAAACCAACCTTTTACACACAAGCCATTTTGACAATATCAATGACAATAACTAATAATAAGTAATAGTCAAAGGAGCAGCTTTCAGGATTCATTATTTTAGTTTGGAAATCAGCTAAAATTGTACTTATGTACAAGTTTCAGACACTCTTAGAGTAAACTAACATACATTAGAAAGATATTGATACTGGTTATAAATTCCAAAGTTCCTTTCTAAAAGATGCCAATATACATGTAGTAATTTGACATAGAAAATGAGCTAAATTTTAAGGATCATTTAAGTTCCCATCATTTAGTGTACTCACTAAGTGCTGAGAATAGGAAGAATCTGCTCATATGTGGTAGCTATTTCACAATTATCCAGTATAACTTTTCCTCTTATTTAATATGAACATCTAACTACCATTGACAGTAGATATGGTTCATTCATTCCACCCAATGTAGTTATTACTAATAAAGTACATATCCAGAATTGTTGAAATAAGGACATGATATTTAGGAATGAAATAATAAACAGTTCTAAACATAACACATGCACTATGATTGCATTTAGTGATTCTTAGCCCTAGGATAACATAGTGCCAGTGTTTAACTCTGTGGTTTTTCATAACATCTGTATTTCATCACAAAATTCTGATCTCTCAATTCCTGAAAATAGACTTAGGTTTTTTACTAAGATTGCTCAAAGTATTAGGCAATCACAAATGAAAACATAAAAATCTCAGTAACATAAAGTACCCAAATATTTTAGTGATGTGCTTTCTTTTATCTGCATCACATCTGGAAATTGCAACAACCAGGCAACAATATGTCATTGAAAGAATACACCATGCAATCCAAAAATATTTTCATGTATCAGATCAAAAAAACTCATCAGCATCAGATAGAAGTCAGTTTGAGTCTGCTTCAGCCCAAGTTATTATAATGTATCTAAAATTATGGTGTAGCTAACATTATAGAAATTATCTCCCTAGTGGTTCACATTTATGTTTTAAATGTATTATATTTTAAAATAATCTGTTGCAAGAGTATTGAATGTTGTCTTATCAGATAAGCAAGTATACACTATAGCAATTGTCACTATTTGTTTCAAACTATTTGAAACAAGGCATCATGAATCCATAGAAATCTCTGCTCTACCTTGGGTGTAGTACTAGTTATTTATTCAGTAATGATTTCATCATTCGTTTGTGTAGATTTTCCTTTTTGCCTGTGTATCTGTAAACCACTATAACTGACAGACCCACACTTCTTCAGCAATTCTCCAGGTTAGACTGTATAATATTTTTGCCTTCCTACTGCAGAGAAAAATTTGAAAAAAAAATATTCTGCTCAAGTATATTTTTCCCTTGGAGGAAAATTTGCAAATATATTTAATGACTCTGTTTATCACATTTCTTAATGCACATGGAAAACAACATGATTTCTCTTGCAAGGCTCTTTCCCTTTTTTCTTTTTTTTCTGCAAGTGGGGAAAATATTCTCAACTGAGAAACAAAAACACTGCTAAAGTTGACAACACAAAACTAAATGAAAGAATAAGATCTGGCACACAGTAGTGGGGACTAATGTTCAAATACAGTCAAATTTTGTTCCTTTTGAGCCAGCCACTAATAAAGGAGCCAATAACCATTTAGGAAACATGGTTGCGTTAATATATGAAATTACTAGTTACAAATCAGTACATGTTAGAAAGCAGTTTATTCACCCAAATTCTAATTCTCTCATGATACAGTGCCTGACTACATTTGAAATGTACTTTCTTATTAATTGTGATTCTGAAAAGGACAAACTCAGTTAAAGGTAAAATATTAGACAAAATCAGTATTGGAAACTGCATATAAAAATCATATTTGATCTGATTTCTTCTTTAACTGAAAATAATATACTCTGCATGCTAAGTATAATCAATACATACTCAACTACATTCTGGCACTGGAGAAAAAAAAAACCTACTTTGAGCATCTGAACAGAAACTAAATAAATACAAGGGATCACCTTACAAGGACAGGCTTCTTACAAATTTTATCAGAACAGAATAATCCTAATCACATTAATCTAGGTCCTTAACTCACATACACTTTCACAAATTCTTGCTAGCAACAGAGAATGCCCCTGGTTTAAGAAGAAAAGTGGAGGAGAAACAGAATCATTCACCAATCATAGGGCATGAAAACACAAGGCATCTTAGTCTACAAATGACAGGGAAATAGCTGTTTTTTTAATAGCTGAAGCAGATAAAAAAGGAACATTCATCTGCAGTGGAGAAAAATAAAATCTAAAACCGGCACTAGATGAAATCAGATTGGACAACAAAAAAGTGTAAGTGGTCAGCTGCCAAAAACCTACAATAAAATAGAACAAACCCAGATTAATGATAAAGTCATCCGGAATCCAAAATATTAGATAAAGCTACAGTAAACATAACTGGTGATTACTATGGATAGAATATTGGGATGGGAATATTTAATTTGTTTGCAAATATGTTTACTGTATTTGCCCAGGATAATCCTTGAAGTTCTGCTGACATGAAATTAAATCTAAATAGTCAGTTGCCATAACAACATAATACATTAGTTCTCTAGTTTTATTTTTGATCCTTTGACTATAGGATTGTTTGCTAGGAACTTTGTGACTTAATGCTTCAATGTTTTTCAGCATTACTTAAATGAAGACTCCTCATATTTATTCGATTTCCAAGATACTATTTCTTTTCCTTAAAGAAGCAAGACAGCTGCAAAGAATCTGATACTTAAATAACAACACCAGAAAAAAATATTGCACTTCCATTGACAGAGCCATAGAAAACCTCAGAGAATAACACTAGATATATTTCATCCATTTATGTTTTTACTGGCATTATTTGATTACAGCATCACATTTCTGCTAAAGAAAAAATACTGAATTAACCTACTTACTTAAAATCCATACTTTTAAATACAGCTTTTAATTGCAATATTGCCCATATAATCTTGCAAATAACCATATTTTAAGGGAGTGGTATGTTCTGAAGGCTGTGTTTCAGTTCCTGCTTTTTGCAAGGTGAAATCAAATTGTTTTTAATAAACAGAAAGCAAAACCCTTTGAAAATCCCTTGATAATTTTTGCCAAGTGGAGGAGATATCCATTTTAATGTATCTGTCCCAAAGTGCAAAATCAAAGGAAGACAAATGTAAAAAGTATGAATTTCTGCCAATGCCTCCTGCCTAATGAAAGCTAAAGCGGGACTCCACAACAGCTGGGAATAAGAGTAAAGTCTGCTCCATCAAGGTGCCTAAATTCCTGTTAGTCTATCTGTAGCAATGGGAAACAAGACAGCATACAAAACCTAGTGTTTAAGTAAATTAATTGCTAATGTAATGTATTAAAGTAAATGTGTAGCGGTAACATGTTAAAGTAAATCAATTCGTATTAGTCCACAGACTATTCATCAATGTATTGGTATATGTTTAATTGTAAAACTGATCAGTTCAATCTTAACTTTCTACTGATGCATCAAATACCCGTCTGCCAAAGGATCAGCAAATAATGTATATCGTTTATGTAGTCATATGTTTACATTCAAAGAGTAAACTATACTCTGTCTCTTGTCTTGGTATACATTAATTCATGTTCTCTCACGTGTTCTTTGTTTTTCCTAAAGACACTTGCCTACACACAAATTTTTTCAAATACATTTTCTTATTGTCATCCATCATGATTACAAGGTAAAGTAAAATACATTCCCATAGATAGCCAAGAGAAGAAACAGGGACAGTATGGAAAACATTAATAACTGCCAAAACTCCCAGCTGGGCTAAATCAAAATAGGTAGCTAGACTTTTAAGAAAAATAACTGCATAGTATCAAAACACATTCAATGAACAGATTAGAGGGGAGGTAGAACTAGCACAATATTTATGGCAGAGAATCTACATTAGTTATTGTAGTTTGCTATCTTTTTCAGTTTTACATTTTGACCCTTCACATTTCATTGTTAACTACAAAGAATCATTCTTATCTCTTATTCTTAAGTTATAATGAAAATGGTAAAAATATCTGGTCCTTTATCAGCATAAATACTTCACCATCCCAATTTAACCTAAAAAAGCTTCATTTGATTTGAACATTCACTGAGCAACTAAAGAAAATTTTTAAGTGTTGAATCAGATATAAACTAATCCAGTCTTTCAAAGGCATTACCTAAGCCTACAGTGGGAAATTGTGTGTGATTGAGATGTCTGAGCTAACAACAATCTCAGTTAGCTTGTTCAGTGCTGTGACCCCTAGGCAAGGCTTCTTCAAATCTTGCAAGCAATAAAACCTCATTAGTACAACTAATGGGCTTAGTAATAATACAGTGTTGATAGTTCTGCAGATTGTTTATTATGTTCATTATGTGCCCTAACAGGTGTGAAGAAGATGAACATTAAGTGATAAAGAAATAAGGAGAATTTTTCATGTTTAATATCTTGATAGAAATTTCTCTGAAAGTAGTTTTTAAAAAGTGGCTAAAAATTTGCCAAATTTGTGTATGATTTTCCCAGGAAAAGTTTCCCATTAAAACACATGAGGGAGGGTTAGCAACACACTTTGACATTTTATGCAGCATGTAGAAGCGCTTTCAATTCATCTTCATACATTAAATAAATCATGAATCTATAAAATACAGTAGAAATCAGGTTTTTGTGTGAGGAGCTTGAAGAATTCTATAATTATGCTGTGCAAAATTCTACCAACATAAACCAGCAATTCACATTTTGAGAAAGTCTTTACATAACAAAACAAACGTACTTATCTGTAGTGAGGAACGGAGTTTGTGAATGAGATAGAATAAAAGGGGAGTCATGGGTGAACTGCTAGGGTGGACAGAAGATGGAAAAGCATAATGTACAGTGATATTAGTGACTAGAGAGGGGAGGGAAATGGCAACTGAGCTCAGCTCAGCTGGAGAGAGAGAAAAAACATTTTTGCTCTTACCTTCAATATTGTCATGAATCCCACAACATTTTGGGCTAGCAACTGAAGAATTAGTTTTTAATTGCTCTTATTTAAATTTAATATGTCTTTATTTAGCTGTCATGGTTTTTACAGCTCTAAAATTACACTGCCTTGAAAGGACAGGAAGTTGATCCAAACTGTGGGAGGATGAGTTGACAATATATGTTCTCATACTAATACCTCTGAGGAATACAAGTGTGTAAAATATCCTGTCATAGTCTGAATTGTACAAAGCTTTCTATTGCTTTCATCTAGTAGGAAGCTTGAGAACTAGAAGGTAACCCCTGCAGCAGAAAATTTCTGCATGCCAGAAAAAGTGGAAAAGGATACTTCACTGTTGGATGTTCTATAACAGTAGAGAATAAATATTTGCTGTCTTATGAGAAATGGGAATACAACATAGTGCAGAACAACAAAAGCTACAAATGGGCATATTTTAACCAATTACTACCTTCAAGTTTGCTGTTAAATAAGGAAAAACCAAAAAGGTAAAATTACTTTTGCTTGGATCTTTGGTTCAAAGTTGCCTATCTTGTGCAACTAAAATACCTAGAGCAGATATTTTAGTAGTCGTTTGATTAAAGAAAAGAGTTAGGACTGGAAATTAAATGTTATTCATAGAATCATAGAATAACCAGGTTGGAAGAGACCCACTGGATCATTGATTTCAACCAATTCCTATCAAACACTAAACCATGCCCCTCAGCACCTTGTCCACCTGCGCCTTAAACACCTCCAGGGAAGGTGAATCAACCACATCCCTGGGCAGCCTGTTCCATTGCCCAATGACCCTTTCTGTGACAATTTTTTTCCTAATGTCCAGCCTAAATCTCCCCTGGCGGAGCTTGAGGCCATTCCCTCTCGTCCTGTCCCCCGTCACTTGGGAGAAGAGGCCAGTTCCCTCCTCTCCACAACCTCCTTTCAGGTAGTTGTGGAGAGTAATGAGGTCTCCTGTCAGCCTCCTCTTCTCCAGGCTAAATAACCCCATCTCTCTCAGTTGTTCCCCAGCCCCTTCACCAGCTTCATTGCTCTTCTCTGGACTCACTCCAGAGCCTCAACATCATCCTTAACATCCATCATTGCTATGGGCTCTCCCCTCTAATATGTAAACTCTTGTAAACTCTTGACAATAGTGTGCTGAGAGGTATAAGTCACCAGGCTCATATTTTAACCTTCTCTGATGAAATATAGGCCTAAACTCTCCAAACGGAGAAAAATATTGAACACAGATTGCCTATTTCTTAGACAAATGTCTCAATAGTTTTATCAGAAGTTAATAGTTTCATCTCTCATCTCTATTTCACAATCAAATGATAATTTCTGTCTTCCCATTCTTGTGTTTTAAACATTACTATGGGCACAAACCCTCGGGAAAGGCTCCCAGGGAACACTTTCCTCCTAGGAATGTTAGCTGAGATAGCTGCAAGCATGAAGAGGACAGGAGTTCTGTGGCACCCTTTTCATTATTGTTTTCAGTTGACTAACTTAATGAATCTCTCTGCTTAGTATAAGAGTTCTTTAGATTAACCTTCTCAGACTGTGCCTGAGAGTGGTGTATTAGACTATGTATTATATTATTACTAGACTATGTATTAGTGTATGTATTAGACTTTGTATTATATGTGTCCAAAAATTTCATTGATACTAACATTTCAGATTTTCAAGGGTTTTTTTTTTTTTAAACCTGGAAGTTCTGCTTCAAAATATTCTTTGATTTGCTTTAATTCTGGAATGTGTGGATGAATTCTACCATTTTCACCTCAAAAACCAACTAGAAACACACATACACACACACAGACACGCACACACACATTTAAATCAGGTGTTCTGTTTTCTTGATTTGTGAAATTTATCTGAATTACCATGCTTCTCCAAGTTCAACATGCTTACTGATCTCTGATAGAATTGGGTATATCAAATTTAAGGTGTAACTTCAATTTTATTTTTTCAGGTGCAACTTTAATGTTATATATTAGTGAGGAAATCCAAACAGTGATTGCAAAGCTCAGACAGGATGTTTGAGACCTGGTATTCTTTCTAACATGATATAAGCTCATACTTTCTCCATTCACTGCTTCATTCACTTCTGTACAGTGTCTTATACAACCAGACTATAGACCATTCGAGGAATGTCATACATGGGAATGAAGGGGCGTGATTGTTGTCTTCTGTGCTGTGATAATAAAATAAATAATTTGAAATATGAAATTCACTAGACTAAGACAAAAGCAGAAATACGTTGAGAACTGTAGTATAATATTTATAACACTTTTCTGAAAGCTCTGGGTTCTAACCTAACCAGGTCTAACAGAAAATGCAAAAAAAAAAAGATCATGAAACAAAGACCAAAAGCAGTCCCCCATTACTTTGTTACATTATTGTTGGGCACCAAGGAAAACACAGGACTGAGAAGCAATTAATATATCATCTATGTTTTGTAACTCCGAGCTACATTTCTGCTGTCTGGCACTATCCATCATTTATTTATGTTCATTAAAAGTAAATAAAATTATTAGTCCTATCACCCTGATGATCATCATTAGTCACACTATCTGTCCCAAAGAACTTCCCTGACAAGAATTGATCTGTTACATACCCCTCTGCTCATGCAACACTGAAGCTACCATGTCACCTTCAGGAAAACTAAGCACTGTTCTCATATTCATGCTCAGGTAAATCCTTTGTTATAAAAATTGCAAGATATGAAATCCATTTTCCTCTGAAGAAGTTCCTGTATCCTCTTATACAGTTCACTTTTCATTACAGAAGGAATATTTAAAAAAAACAGGTGCTCATCGATCTGAACAGATTACCTCAGAAGATCTGAACAGTTTCCTTCATGGATTCCTTGTCCTTCAGGGCTTTTTTTGTGGCTATGATTTCCCAAAGATGCTCCATGTGAAAAGCAAAAATTTCTGGCAACAGGGAACTTGTTAATAGCACAGCCTTAACTTCTCCCGACTTAATTTGGCCACTGTAATGAAGGAAGGTTGTACTCAGGTTGGAGTAGTTCCTCCATCCTTAGTGAACTACGTGTTTTAATACGCCATTGCTACTGATCTGCCATATATATCCTCATTTGTATCCATTTTATTTTAGATCCCTGCTACTCTGCAATACAATTTACCAGTCATGCATCTGTGTTTGTTAGGAGGCACTTTTTAACTAGACCTGTAAAGATAACTCTACACTTTTCCATACTCTTGAAGTCTTAATTTTACAAAATTTAAACACACCAAGCTCAACATTTGAGGTATATTTTCCTAGCAGTTTTATATCAGCAGAAGAGCTTGTTTAACATTAGAAACATGACTTCAACATAAAATAATTGGGTGCATCAGTCCCTTAGCATAATTTATTTAACAAGTCATTATTCAATCTGTACTCTAAATGACAATCCATTCATTCTAAGTATTTTCCCCAATGATTTCAGTTAAAGATTGTTAACTATCTTTTCCCCAAAGCATTTACTTGGAGCACTCAAGGGCCATTGTATTGATATTTTGTAGCTGTGAAAGACAGAGGCAAGCAATTATCCAATTAAAAAAATGTAATGAGGCTCAGGCTGATTTAAAGCCACAACCTGATTGGCCAATAATATGGTCTACCTGCGGTAGGTTCCATACTTTAGAAAATTATGTGCTAGGTTTGCTGTTCAAACTACCTGCATTTTTTAAATGATTATTATTTGTACTAAGAACTTTCTAAAGTATACTCCCTCAGTCTATAGACTGTTGTGCTACGTTGAATTTTTAGCACTTATTCCTGTGTTACTTGCTCATCTAGTTCCAGTGTTCTGTGAGAGAGTCAGGATGTGTTTTATTATTTAAACCATTAGCAGTTTTCCAGTACTATTTAGTATGGGTTTATCTTAAAAATAACAAATCGCTTACCAGTTTGCAACAGTGCTATAAAGAAAACAAAACCACTTCCATTTCTTTCTCAGAAAATAAATAAATAAATATAGCTCTCCACTTTTAATAGCAATTAAGTTGAGCTTTGTTTAGATGAATATTTCTTGTTTGCAGCGAAGAGGTGATACTGACATTCAGTTATTTGTGAAGAGTTGAAAGCCACTTCACTTTTTGTTATAGAAAGTACACTAATGTGGACAATTCAGAGGGCACCCTTTTTTTTGAGGAATCCATAGTATATCAAGGTAGTCTGAAATTCAAGAAGAGTTCTTTTTTTCAATAAAAATTCTTACTTTGTAAAAGCAGTGAGCTTTAAGTATGTTTACTTACATTGTTGAAAAAACAGATGCAGCTATGAGTGAGACGATAGCAAGCGAAAAAGCACAACGTAGCTATAGGTCCCCCCCAAGCATACCTTTGAATATTTGATCACTTGGAGTTGAAGGCAAAGCACAGAGGGTTATTTTGGCTGTCAGCTTTAAATAACAACCAGCTTCCTATTCATTATCTGTTTAGCATATGCTTCACAAACAAGGAAGATAACACTCTGCTGTAAAATGTTAGGCTGTAGTGATGGGCGTAATGACCTTTATAGTATGTCACATCCTGCAGAAAGT
Organism: Coccyzus lansbergi; assembly: GCA_033558105.1. Classification (NCBI taxonomy): domain Eukaryota; kingdom Metazoa; phylum Chordata; class Aves; order Cuculiformes; family Coccyzidae; genus Coccyzus; species Coccyzus lansbergi. Next base: position 857,013 of record JAUMJK010000056.1, on the reverse strand, counting down.
TATGTGCAGTGATGTATTAGATTATATATTCCTCTCTCACTGTACCACTCTCAAGTGGAGTTTTGTTTTGGTTTTTGGTTTGTTTTTTTTTTTCTATTCCTTAGATTGCCTGGGAAATTGGATTCCAGTTTACAAGCGTCTTTTCATTGGTTTGTTTTTTTTTTTTAACTAGCAGCAATACATTGGAATTTATACTTTATGTGCTGCACATGAACATTTCTTGAAGTATCCTTTTACTCGTGTTTTGCTACTAATTTGGTGTTATACAGTATCTTCTTTAGAGGCTTTACTTTTCTAGGAAAGCTTTAGAAAGAAAACGAAGTAAAAGACAGCAACACCAAATCACTAGAAAATGTTATTTTGAAATATTCAAATACTTTCTGGAACACTTGACACAGGAAGATACAGACACTAGCCAAGTATTTTGTAGAATGCAAAGTTTGGGGCCTTTTTTTGGGAGGCGGGGGAGGAGTGTGGTGTTTTTTCCTACTCCCCATTGCAAGAAAAAAAAATCTATTCACAGCAATCATGTACATTTTAATATGATTTTTTTTTGAGGTAGACCAAAGCCTATATTCTTAATATGATCACATTTACTTCAGTAAGCTTTTGGATGCAGAAAGATTTCTTGTTACAGAAGATATGCTTAAATTACATGTTAATGCTTATCTCTTGACACTTCCAGAACTGTCCAAACTGAGGAAAGACTTTATGCAGCTTAAAATACCCACTGTAATGGACAAATCTTGAACAGGAGTAAACCAGCTGTTTAAATATTTCAGAGATTCAGTAAGAATAAAAAATTAAAGGGAGCACGGGTTTTTTTAAACTCTGATGGTATGAGAGAATTGTGGGGTTTGGTAGCTTATAGTATATCTTCTTAGATCTTTTGCTATCATCTCCTTTCCCCAGTTAGTACTTGAGCATAGCCCTGAGCAACCTGACTTCTTATTAGGCCTACTTGGGGCAGGGGGTGGACTAAGAGACCTCACAACCCCTCCTCTGTCCCTTAATGTATACTGCTACAGTAGAAAATAATATTCCTGGCAGTTTTTTTCTAGCACTTTTACTAGATGCTTTAAGAATTCTGAGCTGCTCATCTGTAATATCCTCAGTATAAGCAATGACTTCTTGAGAGTATAATATTAGCTGTGCTGACGGCATTTCCTTTTAACATACTGGTAAAGTCACTGCAGTTCTTGAAAACAGATTGAGTGAAACGGTTAGAAATCACTGGCCAGCACCAGACCCTCTAGTAGCACTACTCCCTCAACAGAGCCTCTGCGTACTTTGCTGTTGTCTTCTCCCCTCTTGGCAAGACCTTGCTTCTAGATTGGAATTTCTCCTTCTGCTCCTATGTCTCTCCTACCATGCTCAACTTACCTAGCTGCAGTTCTGTTTCTTTTTCCTCTTTCCAGGAACTAAATCTTTCTTAGTTTTAAATGCTAACACTTATTTTAGAATTGGTTTGTAAAGTTTTAGGGGGAAAAAATATCTTGGAACTCTTGAAATGTTGCAGGAAAAGTCATTCCCCATCCCTCTCTGCCTCATTATACATTAGTGCATAAAACATAATAAACAGGTACTTTTGAGTTAAATATGGAAAATTCAGCTTTGCAGTAACTCAGTGAACATGATTGAACTTGCACTCTTACTTCCCACATTTTTACCAGGCCAAGCGTGCTGTCTGAATAGCATATTGGTAACTATCATATTTCCACAAGAAATTATACCTCAGCTACAAGAAGTCTCTCCTATGATGTGTCACTGTGAAAAGCTTCTTCTCAGAGTTTCTAACCATCTTCTGACTTTTTCTCTATAATCCAGCATTTGATTTTCTCATGATAAACTGATACTACCTTAAAGTAAAGAAAAAACCACATTTGATAGGACTTCATACTTATTCTCTGTGAGATATCAGTTTCTAGTTTCTTCAGAGCTTGCTAGGATGCATTTCATAAAAACTTATAGTGCAAATTTATTCAACATTTCTTCCTCATTTCTGCTTCAAATATAATTTTTTTTCTTTAACTATTAGATTACATACTGCTAAATTAAGAAATAGCCTTAATCAGGACATTTCCCAAGGAATGGAATTAAACCTAATGATACTTATCAGCAAGAATTGCTGCTTAATTGGGGTAGTAATTCACTTAACTGGGATGCCTGTAGGTTATTTACTGTAATCAGAAAAGGACATCTGATCCTTATTTTCCTGAGAAGGTTATCAGAAGTGCTAGTTCTAGAAAGGTGCTGTAATTATATCAACGTGGTATTTAAAGTGTGATACCATCATTCAAATTGTTGCTCACTTGTTCACAGCTGCACTGTATCTAAATTCACCATATAGGCTATACAACAAGTATTCTCCTTTGAGACACAGGGGCTGAGGGGCCACATCCTGAGCAAATCAAAATTGCTCTCTGTGATCTATTTAGGAGACTATACTCTTTGGGGTGGCTATATCAAAAGACTGTTTGGGAAAGTGTTTCAATATGCTACTTTAATTCACTGTATTTTAGCTCACTTGGTCATATATGGCGAAACTTGAACTGCTGACAGAAGACATGGTATCATATTCATCTCCTTAATGAGACAATAGTTTTGAGATGTGTAGGGCAACAGAAAGCTACTTCAGACTCAAAACAGCATTTTGCTAATTATACTCCATCACACCATTATGCAGATGAAAGTATTCAGCCTCTCAGTGCTAGACATAATGGAACCAATCATGCAAAACAACACTGTCAAGATAGGTCGTTATAGCTAGGATGAAAACCAACAAAAAAACAACTGGTTTTTTTTTTCATTATTAGCTATCTTACAGCAAGTTGGGTGAACCAGAGCTTTAAAAGTTACAGCTAATGAACAATTCATTCTTGATGGTTCTTACCCTGAAATTCACTATTACACTTTTCACTTGTTTGACTGCCTTGCTTTCCTTGGAGGTCAGGAATTTACTCCATCTAAGCCTGTTACTCCAGGTACTTGGGAATGAAAGGATGAAGAATGACTGATTCCACTAATACAGGTCACATATCCAGACATTCAAAAATCAGTAAGAATGACAACAAATATGAAAGCATGCTTTCTACCATGTAGAGTTAATGCTTGTCATCCTAATTTCAAAGATCTTTGTAAGCAATTACTTTTGCTTTTCTTTCTCCTATGGACATTTCTGCTTCATTACACAGGACTGCACTGAGCCCAGAAACCACCTGCAGATCTCATTCAAAGTTTTAGTGAAAAAAGAAAGTAGTAAAAACTGGATATTTCCTAAAGCAGAATTAATGTATCTTTTTTTTTTTTTCCCCAGGTTCTGACGTAGGGAGGAAACTTTGTAAATTTGGTGATAGTTAGCCTGGATTCACAACAATCTTCATGAACATTAGAGTTTCACAGAGGAGGAGAAGATAAATATAGCTTATGAGTGGTCTCATAGCCATTTTTCAGCTGCTAAGATTATGTTTTCCACTCAACAATCTCATCATGACGGTAACTCACAGAGTCCATATGTCTTTGTTGAAGGACCTCATAAATACACAAAAAAGGCAGGAGAATGCATAAATGTGCAGGTAACCTTAAAGAAGCATTTATATACTGAATCATATAGATATTCTTTTTGATCACACTGCTACTGACATCATCTGACATGATATTCTCTTCTTGACTTATTTACTCAAAAGAAATGAAGTATTTCTGTTTAACAGTTCCATTTCATGAACGCATTTTGGCATAGATTTCAAAGGCAGTGGAATAAAGAACAACCTCAAGCTATTTTTGTATGCTTTTATAAATTGATCAAGCTTTTGAAATGACTGTGTATAGCAGGGGAGATATTGAGCTCCTTCTAGCAGCCTCTATGTGCTATGTGCAGCAACACTGTCCAGTTTCTACAAAATATTCCTGGGTATAAATCTTTTGACGGACATTTGCAAAAATGACCATTTTTTTAGTCATTATGTGTGTAAAGCTTTGGCAGTTGTTTTCCAGGAGTCTAAGGCAGCTGTCACTACTAGAGCTCATTTGAATTCCATGTTCCTGTAGCACAGCTCTGCTTGCACTCTTTACAAAGTAGCCATAATCAGGGAGCAAATGCTCCTTTATCTGACTGCCAGATGAATGTTTCCAGTCAAAAACATGAGCAGTATCTAAAATCTGCAGTAAATGATATAAATATACAAGTCTGTTCTTGAAAACCAGTATACTTGTCTCATCTTTCAACATTCTGTGGGATCCATCTGAACCACGTACATATGGTGGGACAGTGGTTGGATACTTCATGCTCTATATTATAATCAGTCATTCTTCTTTCCTAGTAGCAACATACTATTCACAGTAATCCTTTTGAGGATTGGTTTCTAATTGCTCCTCTTCTCTCAGATAAGTACGTGAACATGAAAGAAACTGTTCACTAAACTGTAGAGACCTAATGACCAAGAACACCATTGTTGTATTAGATATGTATCACAAATGCTTACAAAACAATTCTGAAGAGATTTTTCTTGTTAGCTTCAGAGTAAATACACAGAGTAAAATCCTATTCTATCCTAGAATATTTTTAATTGTTTTCACTTTGATCAAAGTTTTACTGCAAGACTACAGTGTCAGGCAAAAAAATATATGTAATTTGGGGAAAGGATGTGGTACCTTGCTATGTGCAAAGAAAATGGTTTTGGTCAGCTCATTTAAATTCATAACAAGTTAAAAACAGACCTAGCATGAATAACAGCTATGGTGCTGTCGCAGAATACAATGGACAGCACTTGGATCATATAACCATAGTGATAACCCCATAGAAAAATATGATTTCTCTTAGGCAGAGCTTGAAATTTAGTTCCATTAACAGTCAAAAGCAACAGAGAAGTAGTTTGCTGATGGAAGAGGTCTTCACCTTCCAGCCACCTCCTTTGTACTGCATTAGCTGTGGTATAAATTTGCAGTAAGGCAGATTACAGAACTGACCTCATCAAGAACAGCCAGATTGAAGGGAATGGAAGAAAACTGCCCTGCTTGATGACAGTTTACTGTCACATAGAAATTAAGTTCTTCTTGATAACGTCTGAAGTACTGCAGATGAACATACTTTTGACCAAATTCAATAATTATGATTACAACATTGTGCTGTGTGGACTAACTTGCGCCCATCTATCTGCAACTGATTCAGCATCAACATTAATGCCTTGTTCAGAGGAGAATTTGAGACAATACGACACAAATGTTTTTCCTTTTAATTTTTTTAAAGCTGATGGATATGGCATAATTAGAATATCTACTCTATGTAATTATTACACCAGAAATAATGATTAGTATTAAAAATTGTTATCAATGTGGATCTATCACATTCAGGGGTCCATTGTGCTAGTTTTCTTTCTATGCAAAATATTCAGCTAATTTCTAAATGAAAAAAGTCTCTGTGGAGTTGAAACAGACAAACAAACAAACATAGCAGATGGTTTCTTCATTACTAAAATCACAAGTAAAAATAATTCTGTTTTGTTTTTGCAGTGGTTGTTCTTATAACAAAACAGACAGTCAATATTACAGAAGTAGCTGTAGCACATTAGTTACAATTTTATGTTTTAGTCAGTTATTGCAATTAATTCAATATAGTTAAGCGTGTTAATAATTCCATTTCATAGCTATTTCCAAGGGTTTGGATATTTACATTTTTTAAATAGTGGAATATTGCCTGCTGTAAGGCAATATTTAAATATGCATTTGAGGACTGAAAATCAAGATGTTTAAAACAGGATGCTGAGTAGATAATTTTTTGGATTGGACCTAACTTCAGTTCTCCTGAATGCTCACACAAAAATGTCCGTATGCCTTTCTGCTTAATTCCAAGTGGAGGTGTACTTAAAGCAAGCACCTTGGCTCTGTCCTTTTGTGGTTAGGACACTGGCTGGCTGATGTTGTGAAAGACCTGAGGTGATGTACTTACTTAAGTGTACAAAAGCACCAAAGGGTTTTTAGTGGGTTCCACCTTAAGATAAGGAACAGAAGAAAGAAGTGAGAATACACATGGTCAACTGTTCAGTGCTGGATGAAGAGGCAAATATTATTTCTTGATACAGGCACTGATCCGTTTATTCCCTGAAGCAAGAGATTATGAAGATGAATGAAATTCTCTTCATTGTCATTTTTCAGCACAATATGCCACCTGCATTATCTGACATTCACAATTCAACAGCTTTTTACATTTTAGAAAGTATATCAGACCTTCACTGCTCTTTTCTTCAAAATTATGAGTTCAAATAGCTTTGTGGCTTTTTGTGTGAAAGAAAAACAAAATCTTTTCCTATAATGAGATTAGACAGATCGTAGACACTTAAAAAAAGAGGTATTTGTACAACATACTTCAAAATATTTTTCCAGCTATAAAGATTTTATTTACAGCTGGCTTTGCACTTAAGTGATCTTGAATTTACACATAAATAAAATCAGTAACTAAGGCAATTTTTTTCAGGCTATTAAATCTTTGCACATTTGAAGTACTAGGAGGCATAATCTTACTGTGACCTTGACACAGAACTGCATCAATAGCTATATTAAGTACTGAAAAAATAAAGACATAAAATTTAATTCCAAGCTAAGAATATATTTCATTTTCAGTACAGAACTACAGGATTTATCATTACAGCACAAGAAATATATTGCTGTGAAAAACAGTGTAAAAATGTGATACTTTGGGGCACTCAAAATGAATCATAAGCTTGTGCCAAATTTGCAAATAACTTTGGCTTCTTTCAACCAAGTAAATATTTCATTGGGAAATGAAGATAAAATTAATTAAATAGAAAAATATTTAGAAAATGCCAAAAGCCAAAGGATTGGATGCTATTTTAATCCAGCAACCTAACCCTATGCTGCTTGAATGACAAATTGTTTTGTATTTTTAAAAACTCTTCTCGCAGCTGGTGTAAAATGAAACTATATATATATTATAGTTTGGGGGGTTTTTTGCATGTAACATATCTACAAATAGGAGAGGGATTTTATTAAAGGAATGATGTCTAAAAGTCCCAGATTGTTCTTATTATTTAGCTTAATCAGAGATATTTTATTGTTTTCTTTTTAGCTTTGAACAAGCCAAAACAAAAAGGAAAACAATAACTGTGATTGTCATATAGAGATTTTGTCCATCATAAAGTATGAGTAACTGTTTGTTGTTTTTTATAACCACTTCTAACAACGGAGTCAAATTCCAAGAATGCTGATTGCACATAATTATATTCATGCAGCTCTGCAGGGAAAATCTTAAAGATCTGTCTCATAGATAAGTAAAGTTTATCTGTGGTAATTCCAGTGGCTCCCACTTTTCAGCAAGCTTTGTTCGCAAGTACTTATTGAAAGTCATGTTTTTCACATCTGGATAGCTCAGTGATACATGAGCCAATTTACAGCCCTGCTTTCTAAAGTAAACAAGCCCTCAATTTCAGTTTTCCTTAATTCACCAGAATGTAATTTACAACAGTTTAGGAGCTGTCACGGAAGCATCTGAGCTGTGCTAGTAGTAGATGCAGAGAGATAACAGGGGAGGGTTTGGAAAGCTGGGAAGCGATGCTTTGAAGGGCAACTCAAACTAGCTACTTTCTGCCACTCCCAGAGCAAATCAAAGCCTTCAGACAGTAATTCAGTGCACAACAAGAAGGCAAGCCTCAATTAAATCATTAGCTATGATGCAAACACAAGTACAGGAGCAATTCTAATTAATCCTAAATTATTAAATAATAATAAGTTAATTAGCATTGAGGCAAATTATTTTTCATTGACTCCCACACAAGCTTGTAAAGCCCAAGTACTTTTTCTATTTGAGCTATTATGATAACACTGTTTGAGCACTGTATATTTCTTTGCTTAAACCTAAAATTGTTCTGAAGAAACTACTACAAAAAACATTATTAATTAATGAAAATTGTTTTCTTTTCCATTAGCACAGCACTGTAAGCCGGTGGTCATTGATTTGCTTGTGAATCTGTGTGTAGTACTGAAGTACAGTGATGTTATATTAAGCTGGACAGTTCAGAATGGCTGAAACTCTTCCTAGGGAAACTGAGTTTAGCATTAAAGAAGAAAACCCATAATCACAAATTTTCCTTTGGCACAATTCCTAACTACCTGAAATAAGATACTATTTTTGTTAAAAAGGCAATGTACTAACTCACCTAATTTTTTAATCTAAAAAATAATTTTCCCCACCTAAAGACACTATTTCAGCAATGCTCCCATTTATATATTTGTGTTTGCACCTGTTTGTAATTTCTAACTGGAATACCTTTAATGATCATACTCCAAAGTAGCAACTCGACACTATTAAGAAAGAACAAGGTCAAAAAGGTTTTTTCTTTACCCCTCTAAAGCAGCATTTGGAAAGCTATCACTTATATCTTTTACTACAAAGTTCATCTGGCACATGCATTACCATCTGATTACGTCCTAAAATCCTGATAACTATAATTAGTATTTTAATATCTTTGCACCGCACAATTGAATTTTAATATCTTTGTGATTAAGAGGACAATGTAAGCAAAACATATCCTCACAATATTTAAATTAATTAATTACATGACTTAGCTGCTCTTATAAGACTGAAATTTTTGAGGCCTAGAATTCCAGTTGAATAAAATCTTAACTTGAATTGGTTTCCCACTAGTAATTCTCTTTGCAACTGCCACTTTTGAAATAATGTACTGGTGCAAACTCTTTTTGCTATACTAGTAAAAACAACCAACCACACACCAAGAAAACAAAATATGTGTTACTTATCCTTTCTCTCCCTTAAATAAATTTGTCTGGGTAATGGCACAAAGTGAAAAATAAAATCCATAGCTACTGCCCACCCTATTCCCTCAAAGCTTGGAAAACATTGTATCACTTCTTCTGCTTTCTGTTTTCCTTTTCAGAACACTTTTACGTTAATCATGTAAGTAAATGAACTTTAGGACATAAAAATTTTAAGATATTAAATAAAAATATTCCACGTTAAAAATATGTGAATTAGAATCATAACAACATAAAACACAGTATGGACATTTCATTTGTGAAAATTTTCCATAAGTAGAGCTGTGGAAAGAAACAAGACTGCTACTCAAGCTCTGGCTTCTTTTTGTGAGTTTGGGGTTTTTTTTATTGTTTGTGCTATATCAGGATTATCCTAGGGAAACAGAAACCTCTTATTAAATGTTTAAATTGCTAGCAATCTAAAGTACAGTTAAAATTAATTGATGCAAATATAATGATCCTTTTCTAAATTAAAGCTTATGTAGTTAACATATTTTACTCTCCTAATAGCAAAAAGTTTAAAATGTGCTCCTGTTACATGTTAATAGGGATAGCAGGTATTTTAAGCAAACGCTTTGTGTACTAAAATTGGCTTTGAGATAACTAGTACACATCTAGAAACCTAAACCAAAGTGATCTATGCCTAAGAGAGTAAAGTCCAGCAGTGCTCATGATACTGGGCTTTATCTTTGCATATTAACAATGGTCTCAGGTCAGGACACTACCAATACATATATTTTTGTTCTAAATACTGACATGAGAAACAGGTTTAATATTTATCATGTCATTTAATTTTGTAGCCAATTGGTATTATGTGTAAATACATACACATAAACAAAAATCCCAATTTTGCTGAAAAAAAAAATGTTGCAGTTAGGTGAAACTGTACACTCGAATCTGAGGGAATATTTTCGCCAAGTTCCTTTTCTGTTACTAAGGATTCTTCCCAGTATTTAAAACATGACTTATGGAAATGTATTTCCTCAATATTATTTGTGTTACTTTAAGATAATTTATCCTGGATTTTAATTTCTCAAAAAGACAATAGACTGTAGATTGATTCATGTACACTGAATTACTTTTCACTCATGACACTAGATTAAACTCCCTTCCCCCCCACAATACAAATTTCCGTGTCTCTTACAGGCAAATAGAGGCTCATTTTCCTTCAGAACAAATGTTTTCCTATAAAATTATGAATAAACAAAAAAAGTCAAAAGCATACTCAGTTTTCGCACTGCAACTAAACAGATTTGAGTTCAGTTTCAAAGCCTGCATTGGCTAGAAAGAGCTTTGGCAAGGAAAGCTTTAAATAACAAAATCAATGAAGGGTAAACCCTTCAAAATGTGACCAAATCTATTCAAAAGGCATCGGTTCCCAGGATATATCATTACTGTATTATTATTATTTCAGATTTATAAATGAACCAAGTCACTGGGGGCTTTTTGCTTTGTTTTGTTTTCTCACTGACAAGGACACAACGACAAGCCAACAGCTTTTTTTCCTGAGAGATGGAAATTCAGCCTCAAGCTGTACCTGTATGAGACTCCTGACAATATGGAAAACACACTGCTAGCCATGGATTCAAGTCAGTGGCCCAGGAATTAAACTCTTAGATCAGCCCCATGTAAACTATCTTAGGAAGGGATATTCGAGACCTTGGAGTTTCCACAGGCAAAAAAATTAAAGTACACAACAGAAGTGAAATATGCATGCAGTTTGTAAATTACTTCTGCATAGAATATTCCATAGAAATACAGTGCATTTCCACAAAATTGGCTTTAATATGAGAAAGAAGAATATAAATGCAAAGCACTTTTGGCTCTGATGAACGTCTCAGAAGAATCATGAGTGAAAAATGCAGATTATGCTTTAGATCATATATTACCTGGGATCAGAATATTGTCTTATTAAGCAACTATTAAATCAAGTATGATACTGTAAACATCATTACTGTTTTCTGCAAGAGTTAACCAAATGTTCAACTATAATATTAGTAACTTTATTAAAATATGTCTCATGCATAATTGCCATCCACATGAAATTAAAATTTCATCAATTGTGTTGTGCCTGGTTGCCTTCTCAGAAGCACTGAAAAATACTGCATTTCAGCACTCCTAGTCACTGTAAATTAGTAAAAAGTAATTAGACTCTTTAATAGTACTTTGGCTATAGTATCAACAAACCCAGTATCTCCTTAGTTTATGTTTTGCAGTACAATACACTCCCGCATAAACACACATCCACACAAAGTAAAACCTGGTTAAAACCTGAGAAACCACAGACATAGATTATAAAATTTTTGGGGTTTTTTTACTTCAGATTTTTTATTCAATTTTGTAGAATAAAGAAGCAGTCATGAAGAAAGAGCTCAACAGGTTTAGCCACCACCGGACCTTTATGTTTATGTACTACTTTAAGAAACTTTTCTACTGTAAAGTTTCTTATGATGTTTTCACACTTAAGATATCATTTGAAAATAAGTGAGTGATGGTAACCTATGTCTTAGTGAGCTTAGTAATGCAATTTTTTACCAAGGATAGTGCTTTTTACAGTAAGATTTTCTCCTTTAGAGAAGTGTGCACACATTTGCCTCATCTTCGAGGCAATCAGTGATTGAAATCATTGTTGGTTTAGCTGCCTGCACAGATATTACTGCCACTGTCAAATGAGCTGTTCCTTTGATTAGTAAGCATCTGAAGAATTGGGTCCCAATCACTAACAGAAAAAAAGAGACACTTCAAATATTCGTTTAGAAAAGTCTTGGGCTGCAAAAGTCAAATAAAGCACCAACTGAATAAGAAAAAAAAACCCCAAACTGAACATTATGCTTGACAGGTCATGTCCAAAAAAAACCTCTGCTAGAAAACCAAGTTACAATTCATTTTCTTATACAGTTCTATTATATTCTACTACTCAGGTACAAACCATTATTGAGCTACAAACATTATAGACTTTTTTGTATAACATTTATCAAAGCCAGAGTCTTTAATGATACTCTTCTTTATAAGTAAGTATTACACTAAAATTCAGAAACAAGGATGACTAGATTTGCCTTTAGGTAGTCCTGCCTGTAGACAGATCCAAAATTGCGAGACATATCAAGGTTTCCCTCTGTCAAAATATGCTTATTATATTAGTGTTATTTAATATTAAGATACCCTTAAATGTTGATATTAAATACTTAAAATTATTAAGATATAAATATTAAGATAAATATTAAGATTAAACAAAATATACTTGTGTACTTACTATATCAGCTTGTCACATACATGGTCTACTATATGTTAAGCTACATGATTGATACTATCAATCATAAAATTATATACAACATAAGATAATTTCCTAACATGGTAATTCTATCTAATAAAGATGTCATTCAAAATTATTTGAGACAGACGTGAAATTTCCCTAAAGAAACCTCCTACTAGTTTTAGATCAGGCACCCTGCGATTTCAGGTAGTACTGTTAAAATGCCCATAATAATAAGAATGAGAAATAAGAACTTCAGAAAGAATTTCCGAAACTAGTTTTCTGTCAAAGAAAATCTCTTCCTTCACCAATTGACAGGAAAGTTTCTCAACGAACTGGTTTCCATTTCTTCCCCTTTAGGAGTTTAACTCCACTTTCCCCAATTCTGATTTCACTTACCTACCATATATAGAAGTCTAATACTACGAGTAAGAGATTTCTGAGTTCAATTACCGTGTCCAGTTCTGGGCCCCTCACCACAAGAAGGATGTTGAGGTTCTGGAGCAAGTCCAGAGAAGAGCGACGAGCCTGGTGAAGGGGCTGGAGAACAGATCTATGAGGAGCGGCTGAGAGAGCTGGGGTTGTTTAGCCTGGAGAAGAGGAGGCTGAGAGGAGACCTCATTACTCTCTACAACTACCTGAAAGGAGGTTGTGGAGAGGAGGGAGTTGGCCTCTTCTCCCAAGTGACAGGGGACAGGATGAGAGGGAATGGCCTCAAGCTCCGCCAGGGGAGATTTAGGCTAGAGATTAGGAGGAGGTTTTTCACAGAAAGGGTCATTGGGCATTGGAATAGGTTGCCCAGGGAGGTGGTTGATTCACCTTCCTTGGAGATGTTTAAGGCACAGGTGGATGAGGTCTTGAGGGACTTGGTTTAGTGTTAGATAGGAATGGTTGGACTAGAAGATCTGATGGTTCCCTTCCAACCTGGTTGTTCTGTGATTCTGTGATTCTGTGATTCTGTGACATTGCAACAGCATCAAAACTGCAAAGTCATATCCTTACAAGTTATTTGATTCCAGACATTTTCATGACTGTCCCATTATTTTAAAATACTGTTAAAGATACACTCTAGATGTATCTTTATTTTTAGAAGAGCAAGAGGGAACTACACAGGCAGTGCAAGCAGGGACAGGTAACCTAGGAAGAGTATGGGGATGCTGCCCAGTTGTGTAGGGATGAGGTCAGGAAGGGCAAGATGCAGCTGGCAGTAAACTTGGCAAGGGAAATGAAGACTTACAAAAAGGGCTTCTACAGGTATATCAATCAGAAAAAGGAAGGCTAAAGAAAGTGTATAGCCCTGAAGAACAAAAAAGGTGACTTTGTATCAACAGACTAGGAGAAGGCTCAGGTACTTAACAACTTTTTTTGCCAAACAGTCTTCACTTCCCTTGCCAAGTTCAGCTCCAGCTGCACCTTGGCCTCCCTGACCTCATCCCTACACAACCAGGCAGCCTCCCTATACACTTCCCAGGTTACCTCTCCCTGCTTGCACTGCCTGTGCAGTTGACTCTTTATCTTTAATTTAGCCAGCAGATCTCAACTCGGCTATGCCAGTCTCTTCCCTTTCCTGCTTGATTTTCTACATATGGAGACTGAGTGCTCTTGCACTTTATGGAAAGCATCTTTAAATATTTTTCCAGATCTACTCTATCCCCTTGTTCCCAAGGACCATGTCCCAGGGGTTCCTAGTGAATAACTCCTTGAAGAGCTGGAAGTCTGCTTTCCTGAAATTTACAGTCCTGACTATGCTCCTTGCCTGTCCTATATCTCTCCAGACCTTGAACTCCATCAGTGCATGATCACTGCAGCCCAGGCTGCCTCAAATTCTCATGAGTTCACTTGTGTTAGTGACCATCAGGTCCAATACTGCATCTCCTCAGGTGGGGGTCTCTATCATCTGGATTAAGAAATTATCTTTAATGCATTCTAGGAGTCTTCTGGATTGCCTACAGCTTGATGTGCTACTTTTCCAGCATATTTTGGGGTGGTTGAAGTTCCTCAGTGGGATGAGAGTTTGCAACTGTGAAGCCTCCTGTAGCTAGAGGAAGAAGATTTTATCAGCTGGTTCTCCTTGAAGAGGTGGCCTGTAATATACACTAATCACAAGGTTCCCATTGGTTCTTCTGTCTTTCATTTTGTCCCACGAGTTTTCAATGTGGCTGCTTTTCAACGACAGCTCTTCACATTCTATGTCTTTCCTGACATAGAAGGCAATGCCTCCACCCCTCCTATCTGGTCTGTCCCTTCTGAACAGCCTGTAGCCGTTGATAGCCACCCTCCAGTCATGGGATTTGTCCCATCACATTTCCATGATGACAACTAGATCATATCTTTCTTGTTGCACCTCAGCTGGGCTGCCACTTGCATCACCTTCCCAGTGGCCCCTTAAGGATCCTTAAGGGATCCTCCCTGACACCTGACCCCCCACTGCTTGTTAGAGGCTAGACTGATGTTATCCCCCTGCCCCTCACATCTAGTTTAAAGCCCTATCTACAAGCCCTGCAAGCTCCTGGGCAAAGAGCCTCCGCCCCCTCTAAAAAAGGTGGCTCCCATCTGACATCTGTAGTCCCAGTGCCGTGTAGGCCATCCTTTTATCAAAAACCCCAAAGTTATTGTGGTGACACCAGCTATGGAACCACATATTAATTGACTCGATCTATCTGAGCTATGCTATGTCACTACCCGTAACTGGAAGAAGGGAAGAAAAGAATCACCTGGGCCCCAGACTCCCTCAGTAGCCATCCCAAGGCCCTAACATCTCTTCTAATCCCTGTTGGGTTTTGTACTGCTGCTTCATCCCCTCCCACATGGCTGTTCTCCAGAGAAGTGCGAAGTCAGTTGAGATTACTTCAGGATAGAGTTGGATACCTGTCTTGGTTTCCAATGTCCCAAGTAGTGGGACCTCATCAGTTACTGTATAAAAGAGCACCATCCTTTCCTCTGTTTTTTTGTGCATGGACTTTAAACATTCAGAAGGAGGTCAAGGGGTTCTAAGTCCCAGTTATTCTCTCCTGGAGGCCCATCTTGAGCATGTTGTATATCATATCGTAGCTTTCCAGACTGAACTAGTTGTGACAGGGTAACCAAGCACATTGCCTAATAAAGGCTTAATGCAGAAAACAGGATTAGCTGCAACTGCTTAAGCTGCTAGTCATCTTCTCCTGGCCATTCTGATTAGCCTGATGCATCAGGAATGATTAATTGAGCAAAGGAAATAGATAAGTTGTTGTAGTATTAGAATCAGTCTTTGCAGTTGATGAGAATTGGGGTTTCTTAATTCCAAACATGATAAAGACTTTAAAAGTTAATGTACATCTTGTGCTGAATAACAACAGGAAAATATTATAATGAATAGTTAATCATTACTTAATAAAATTTTCAGGATACAAGGGCTACTAAGCAATTAAGCAAATATTCTGTACTTAAGGGCATAACTAAAGGACCTTCCTGCTTCCTCCATACAACATCATTTAAAAAACTTTACTTTTTTTTCATAATAATTCCTACAAGAGAATACCTGTGAGGCAGAAGGTAGATTATGTAGCAACATTTCACTGTTTACTCAAAGCTGTCATGATTGAAAATAACGTCTTAAACAATTTACATAGTCATCAGTCACAAAAGCAATTGTTCATTAAGTCTAGCACATTAAGGGTCAATGTCATATAACTAGATTGCTGAAATAATAGAATGTGCTCTTTCTAACAGTTTGATACCTCTGACTGATCCATCACACCGTTTCATCTGTAGTTAATGAAGTCTGGCTGGCACGCCTTGGCTAGCGTAGAGTTTATATGATGGGGCATTATGCTCTCTAAGGACAATAAGTATGTACATAAATGTGATATTTCAGGAAAATAGTCAAGATTTATAAATCAAAATTTGTGAACTCAGGTAGTCTTCAGCAGAAGGAGTTCTTGTTGGGAAATACACACAAGCACTCTTGGGATTCAGGCCACTGGAGTCAGTTCTCAGTATCAGGGATTTTCAGTAGTATGTATAGAGGAACTAAAGACATTTCAGGTTTTTTTTTTCACTACAGATATTTTACTTGATTCAGACTCTCCCTTTCCTTCTTTCTCAATCCATCCTGCTATTTGAAACATTCCTGTCACTATGGTATCGTGAACTGCTCAAAATTACTGGAGACTTCCATAAGAATTCCAATAAAATAAGAAGCCAACTTCGATTCTGTAATATATCTCTGCAGTAGCCATACTAAACCACTTCAATAGGATGCTGTGGTATTGGTATTGTCTGCTCTAGTTTACCTTATAGATTCCTTTTTTATTCCATTGGTCTCTTTAGCCATACAATTTATTCAATTTCTCATGATGAGAATTATTAATAGAAGAAAGATAAACCTAGTTCTATGGAACTGTGAACACTAGCTAATGTAACGTGGTTATGCTATCTTTAAAAGAATGCTTAAACTGTATCATGTTATGAAACAATGCCCAACTTAGAAAATACAGAAAAAAAGAGCACTTTTGAAGATTTTTATAGTTGCTTTGTTCTGTTTGGCTGACATTTTGATGCCTATTTCCTTGGGCTTCCTCCTGGAAGGCAGATAGGCCATGATTATTCTAATTTTAGAGTGTGAAATGCAAAATGAAAAGACATACAAAGAAGTTTTTCACTTTCCGTCATCAGAAAACTTATAAACTGAATGAGTCATCAGATTTCTCTGCTATTTATCCTACCAGAACAGTATATTTGGACATCAGGAAAATCATAAGCCAGTCCCAGTATAAACTTTCATAGATCTAAGTGGTTGCACAGTTCTCCTCTCCTACTCATAGTCTACTACAAGACAAAAAAAAGAAAACACTCAAACACAAAACAACAAAAAAAACCCCCAACAAACCATGAGAAAACAAAAAAACCCCAACCACCTCCATCCAAAACACTGTGTAACAGCAGTATTATAAATCTGCCAGTGCATTCCTCTGTCTCTCACTTTCTCTCTTGGTAAATGCTCATGTCATCACTAGCATACACCATCTAATCTCTTCATGAAGACAGCTGCCAAGATCCAAATGGTTTTGACAGCAACAACTTTGTAAAATAAACCAATAGAAAGAAAAGAAAAAGAAGTTAAAGCTTTACAGTTATGGTCTTCAAGTTTAAATAAGTGTTAAGCTTACATGCACTAGTGCTCAGTCTCAAGAAGATAGTTCAGCAGCAGAAAGAAGTTACAAATTATAGACATAAACTGATTTCTGTGGAATCTTTCTTAGGACCTTCTAGAGTTCACATTAGCATGTAGCAGTCTACCACTATTTTTATGAACAGAAAGCTAATTTGAGAGCAAACCTACTTTCACTCCTTCATATCCCTCTACACAAGAATCTTTAACATGCAGAATAAATTTTATAGTAACACCGCATTTGAAAATTGCTGAGGAGTTCTACTTCGAAATTACAACTTATGAAACAAACACCTTGGTTACTGAAAACTAGCAAAAGCATATTGATTTAATGGAGATACCTTTCATTAGCCAGCTGCAGGTTTCTCTGTTAGGAGCCAAGAATACTTTCAACAGAATATTTTCTGAGGAATTTTTGTGTCTTCAGTACATGTTCTATTGGTGCTATGCAAGTGATCTGTAGAAAGGAACTTTACTGTATTCTTAAAACCTTAACTAAAAATTTTATTGGAGAGTAAACTGGGTTAATTCTTCATAAACTATTCCCTGAATCTCAGCTTTTTACCATCTCTGTCAGGTCATTAATTTCCCAGCAGCCCTCTTAGCCTCTTAGGTAGGTTGTTCTTGAGCTTGTAAATTCTGAAACTGTCCAGCTTCCAGAGGACTGCACTTTGGAAATCTTGTATTCTGTAAAACTAGTTAAACTAAGAATTAAGTATATCTGCTGCGACTCTTGGTGTATCCCCTTAAAGCCCACTGTGGAGGCTACCATATGTTCAAGGCTTGCAGAAAGCCATACACATGATTTATTAGACTCCAGCCTAAACCAGAACCTTAAGAAAATTGGGTTTTGTCTAGGACAGTTTTGTTCCATAATTACTGAAATAGAAGTAGAAAAAAAAGCAGGAATATTTGTATCACCTATTTGTGGGGACCTAATGTAGCATGTAAAACTTCCTCAGGCCCTTTTGCAAGCCATTAGGGGACAAAAAAATGAGATGACAGGAGTTGAGTACTACAAACTGCCCTTTGAATAATCCTCTGTCTCTGACATTGTTTTTTTACTGACAGCAGAGACTCTGTGGAAAACAGCAGAGCAACTAAAATAGGTGATGTGAATATAGCTAAAAAAAGATTCAATTTAGGGCATTTCTATTTTCGTAGAGCAATTTGAAATCCAAGTATCTCAATTCTATGTTTGAATGAAAACAAATTCTGAAACCTTGACATTCTTTGTAAACCTTTCAATTGTTTACCTAGGGTTAGTTATAAGCTTATGTATCAAAATCATCCTCATATTTTCTGATATCTGACATCACCGATGTATTTTATTGAAGGATTTTTAAATCAATTGCACATATGAACCTTAAAATCAATGAAGCGAAGGTAAATTGACAATGAAACAAGATTGCACAGGTTGCTTTAAATTCTTCATCACCTGAAGTCTATATACTAAAAAGCCAGTAATTTCTAAAGCCCTTTCCAACTACAAATACAATCAGAAATCTTCATATTTAAAGCAAGCACATGAACAGAAATGGAATTAACTGCATATTAGTAACAGCAAGTGTGTAGGAGAAAACAACTGTGTAGGAATGAAAACGCTCCTTCCTTCCTCAAGAGAATATCCCTGAGGACTAATTGAAGTCATTGTCATTGTTCCAACTAAAGAAGAAAAGTCTCAGTGTTAAGTACCTGTATAATAATTATGAGAAGGAAGAAAGAACGGACTTTGTTGTTCTTTCTTCTTGTTCCTCTGCTATTGTGTATCAACTTGAAATTACATAAATGTCTTCTATTCAATGATCTTTTTGTCAGGAAAGTCTGGGCTTTGCAACAGTGCCATGGGATTCCTGTTCACAGAATTTCACTCGTCTTTGTAGTCTGAAGTCCATGATCTCAGAAATACAATACAGAGAGTCCAAAATATAAACATAAAGAGCAGCAGCAACAGAATACTCAAAACACAAATGTCTCAGGAATCACTGCAAACAAAGGCAAGTGAACTAAATACTATTTCTAGTTGTTATATAACAATGAGTTCTCTTCTAATTATCTGTTCTGGTACAAGCAAAACTGGCATACGTTCAGATCACATTTGAATTGTTCCTCCAAATAAATTCCTTTTTTGAATTTCTCCCTCCTTTGTCCATTGTTTGCTCCTGAATTTCCTTCCAAGATACTTTCTAGATACTGCTAATGCTCTTCTAGATTAAATTGAGAGTGGTATTTATAAAATTCTTTTCCAGTCATGTCTTCTAGCTTCCTGGAGTAAAAATTGAAAGAATTTTAAGTTTATTTAACACTAGTTTTAATTCTGGTACACAGAATTTTGGAAATATGTTGTTAATCTAACCATAATTTACCAAATGGAATTTAAAAAGCAAGAGATCTCTTGATCAAATTCACTGTTAGGTTTTGGTAACTTCTGATAACATAAAACTGTGGAAATATTACTTTCATTGGAAAGCCACAAATAGCTTAATATAAAGAATAAACCTGAGGTAAACCCTTCTAATCCAAGTGAATTAGGTTGTTTTTTTTGATTATGAAAAAAGATAATACAATTTATGCCGGACAACATTGGGTAATAGACAACACAACTTGCTCTGTGTCCTTAATAATTCTTTTTGTTTTTAATAGAATAACAAAACTGTCTGATTAGGTTAGTAGAATCAATACCATATTCATAGATCTTTTAAAATTAGTGATAAAGTTGCTATGCAAACCATAATATAAAATTGTATGACTGTTTTTCTAACTCATACCTGTCTAGGTTTGCTTTTCAGATATCGAATTTAATTACACATAACATATAGTCAGAAGAGTAATTGATAGAGGACAGTCTCTCCTGTGGCAATACTACCAAAATGATTGTAATGGTCTTTAGATACATGAACATGGAAAATATTAACTAGGCATGTATCAGTTATTTTATTAATTTATACTTAGTGGTATTAGCATTTTTCAAGCAGTTTAAAGAGAGTAATGAAAAGCAATTGAAGATGGATCAGAATGGATCAGAAACAAGAATCTAGAATGATGAATGGACTGTAAAGCATGCCATTAATGTCCATTCAGCAACATTCACCCTGAAATCTATGTAAATCATCACATTGACATTAAATAGTTAATTAATAACACCTGATTTAGTTAGCAGAAGCAGACTCAAAGTTTGAAAGTGAAAGTTAGGTAAATTCATAGGGAGGACTGGAAAAGCACCCTTTTGAATCATAATAAAGTTCTGGTAACATTTTTAGCATTTTTATAAACTTTCTGTTAAAAGTGATCGATGAGACTTGAATTGTCATGAAGTCCTGTTGCTTCAGTTTGGCTTCCAAATGCACATTCACTAACTCTGACAGTAATGTACTGAGTGAAGTCTTATGAGCGCTGTCTGTATACATGACCATACCAGTCCTCTGGACTTCTAGTTTGTGACTCTGTAGAAAGACTGTAAAATCAGTTAGTTCCCTGAGAGATGTAACTTTACAACTCTGCTAATGAGAGATGTTTTAGCTTTATGTTCTGAATTGTATGCAAACACCCTTTGTTCGAAAATATGCCTGGTTTGGATTGCTCATTGTAATTTTACTTGTGCCTATTGCTTTTTTCCCTTGTCAGGAAGAGTGAATCTCATTTAACTTAATATGCTTGTTAGACTACTTGTACATGTAATCTTAACATGCTCAGGCACAATCTTGGTATCCTCTTGAACTCTCTTGCTCAAAACCAATAAAAAGAATTATAAAAATAATTTAAAAATTGATTGAATCCCATTACTCTGAATGATAACTGGTTTTTATATTTATTTATTTGGGACAATTTTTGATAGTATTTTAATAAAGGTCATTATAGCATCTTTTTATATGAATCTTAAATTTAACATCCAGGATTGACTGTAATTGAAAAGAGAGAATAATATAATGTATGCTTGCATACAGAGTTAACTGTTTGTCTTATATTCAGGGCAAAGAGACACATCCATATATTAAGTACTTTCAATAATGCATAAAAGTCAACTCACAGATTTAGGGTCCTGTCTCTGAAACACCTAAATGTAAAGAGGGATTTTTTTTGGAAAATAAAGCATTCCAGAACAAAGGTGTTTTTCATCAAGCATAGAGCTGCAGCCAAATGAAGACTGGGAACCTTGCATCTCATTTAATGCTGAATGAAAGCAGTTCCTGGGCAGAGTTTTTGGAGGGATGAAAGGAACTGTCAAATGAAATCAGAAACTGGTGTGCAAATTGAGAACTGTAGAATGCTATAATTAACGGGAAGAACTGGCAAGCTTGGGCTTGATGACATTAGTGATCAAAAGTAACCTCAGAAGTTTTGAGACTTTGTTCTTATTCTGAAATCTTAAAGATAAATTATTCGTAACTACTCTTTGTATCTGTCTCAGTTCTTGTTAGACTATTGCGTTAAATCATTTCCGTATTATTTGCAAATTGTTTTATTGCCACAAAAGGTAAAATTATATTTCACGTAAAAGACCTCAAATTTTTCTCTCGTGGTTTTTAGTCTCATAAATCACTACACATATACCTCTAATGTGATCAAAATTAGTAATCATAGTTCGTACAGTATTATTTTGGGAAGTCACTTTCTCTCTTTTGACGTCATTTGTCACCTATAAACAAGAAATTACATGAATATGATAATTTTTGGAAGGAAGGGATTCATGTACAATCATGAATGCTTGAGTCAGTGCCTCTTGTCCTTGTGGGAGACATCAATCTCCCTGATATCTGCTGGAAGTATAATACAGCAGAAAGGAAGCAGTCTAGGAGGTTCCTGGAGTGCGCGATAGACAACTTCCTTGCACAGCTGGTCAACGAACCTACGAGGGAAGGTGCCCTCCTGGACTTGCTGTTTGTCAACAGAGAGGGGCTTGTGGGGGATGTGATAGTAGGGGGTCGCCTAGGTCTTAGTGATCACGAGATGATAGGGTTTTCTGTCCTAGGTGAAGCGAAGAGGGTGCTAAGCAGGACGGTTGCACTAAATTTTCAGAGGGCAGACTTTGAACTGTTTAGAAGGCTGGTTGGCAAAGTCTCCTGGGAGACAGCACTTGAGGGCAAGGGAGCCCAAGAGGGCTGGGAGTTCCTCAAAAAGGAGATCCTGGCAGCTCAGGAGAAAGCCATCCCTGTGTTCTGGAAAAAAGACCGGCAGGGGAAAAAACCAGCTTGGTTAAGTAGGGAAATCTTGAGTCAAATTAGAAAAAAAAGGAAGATTTATAAGCTCTGGAAGGGGGGACAGGTCTCTTGGGGGGACTTCAGGAGGGAAGCGAGGCTATGTAGGGAAAAAATCAGAGGGGCTAAGGCCGAGCTAGAGGTCAGATTAGCTAAGTCAGCAAAAGACAATAAAAAATCTTTTTATAAGTATATTAACAGTAAAAGGAGGACAAGGGAGACCATACAGTCCCTTTTGGACTCAGAGGGAACAGCAGTGACAGGGGACGAGGAGAAGGCTGAGGTACTTAATGCCTTCTTTGCCTCAGTCTTTAATTGTAAAGAAAGCTGTTCCCTCTGTGTAGATACCCGGGAAACAGAGGAGCAATATGAGGCTCCCATAGTCCAAGAGGAGGTGGTCAGAGCCCTGCTTGGCCAACTGGACACCCACAAGTCCATGGGGCCAGATGGGATACATCCTAGGGTTTTGAGGGAGCTGGTGGATGTATTGGCCAAACCCCTTTCCATCATCTTCCAGCAGTCCTGAAAGACTGGGGAGGTACCTCTGGACTGGAGACCGGCTGATGTAGTTCCCATTTACAAGAAGGGTAGCAGGGAGGATCCGGGGAACTACAGGCCAGTCAGTCTGACCTCAGTGCCAGGGAAAGTCATGGAACAGGTGATCTTGAGTGCTATCATGAAGCACTTACAAGAGAACCAGGTGATCAGGCCCAGTCAACATGGGTTTACCAGAGGCAGGTCCTGCCAAACCAACCTGACCGCCTTCTATGACAAAGTCACTCGACTGCTGGATGAAGGAAAGGCTGTGGATGTGGTCTTTCTGGACTTCAGTAAAGCCTTTGACACAGTTTCTCACAGCATTCTGCTGCGGAAACTGTCAGCCTCTGGCCTGGACAGACACACACTCTCCTGGGTAGGAAACTGGCTGGATGGCCGGGCCCAGAGAGTGGTGGGAAATGGTGTTAAGTCCAGCTGGAGGCCAGTGACAAGTGGGGTTCCCCAGGGCTCAGTGCTAGGTCCAGTCCTGTTCAATGTCTTCATCAATGACCTGGATGAGGGCATTGAGGGTACCCTTAGCAAGTTTGCAGATGACACAAAGCTGTGTGCAAGTGTCGATCTGCTGGAGGGTAGGGAGGCTTTGCAAAGGGACCTAAACAAGCTGGACCGTTGGGCAATGTCCAACGGCATGAGGTTTAACACGGCCAAATGCCGGGTCCTGCACTTGAGGCACAACAACCCTATGCAGAGCTACAGACTGGGAGAAGCCTGGCTGGAAAACTGCCAGGAGGAGAGGGACCTGGGGGTGTTGGTCGACAGCCGACTGAACATAAGCCAGCAGTGTGCCCAGGTGGCCAAGAAGGCCAATGGCATCCTGGCTTGTATCAGAAACGGTGTGACCAGCAGGTCCAAGGAGGTTATTCTCCCTCTGTACTCAGCATTGGTGAGACTGCTCCTTGAATATTGTGTTCAGTTCTGGGCCCCTCAGCACAAGAAGGATGTTGAGGCTCTGGAGTGGGTCCAGAGAAGAGCAATGAGGCTGGTGAGGAGGCTGGAGAGCAGACCCTATGAGGAGCGGCTGAGAGAGCTGGGGTTGTTTAGCTTGGAGAAGAGGAGGCTGAGAGGAGACCTCATTGCTCTCTACAAGTACCTGAAAGGTGGTTGTGGAGAGGAGGGAGCTGGCCTCTTCTCCCAAGTGACAGGGGACAGGACAAGAGGGAATGGCCTCAAGCTCCGCCAGGGGAGATTTAGGCTAGAGATTAGGAGGAGGTTTTTCACGCAGAGGCTCATTGGGCATTGGAATAGGTTGCCCAGGGAGGTGGTTGAGTCACCTTCCCTGGAGGTGTTTAAGACATGGGTGGATGAGGTCTTGAGGGACTTGTTTTATTATTAGACAGGAATGGTTGGACTAGAAGATCCGATGGGTCCCTTCCAACCTGGTTGTTCTGTGATTCTGTGATTCTGTGATTCTGAGTGTTTGTGTTCTGGTTGAGCTAAAGCAGTATTGATTTTCTAACTTTTCAGCTTAGCCTCATCTAAGTAGCTTCATTATCCTTAAATTAAGTACATGTTTTCAGAGAGTGAGTGTCCCTAGAAGTGATAACACAGGTCACTGGTATGCAGAAAAGCCATTGCTTACATCTATCCCTATGAATATGAAGGTCATCCTCAAGTTAGTGGAATTACGTAAGTGAAGGGGGAGAAAGAGTCTCATTTGCAGGGAGGAGTAGACAGGACCGTTGCCACAAAACTAACCAACAGAGTATTCCATTCCATCATAAACATAATACTCAGTATAAAACTCAGGGATCACAAAGACCAAGACCTCTTCTTTGACGTCCAGCATCCAGCAAGAACTCCATCTGTCCTTTTGCCCCTGATCCTGGATCCATGTATTCCTGAATCCTATTACTGAGCTCAGCTCCCACCTTCTGCTGAATCCAACTGGGACCTTTCCTCATGCCTTCTCTGCAGCATTAGTAGTGACACAGTCATCATAGGGGATTCAATTTGTTTATATTTTATTATTTTCTTATTAATAACATTTTCCTTATTATTATTGTTTCATGAAAGCTATTTCAATGTTAGTTTTAGTTTCCAACCCACAAGTCTCTCTCTCTCTTTCCCTGTCAGGGAGTCAGGTGGAGTGGGAATTGTTTTCACAGCTGCTCATGTTTAGCTGCTGTTGAGGCAGGGTCACAGCTAAACCATGACAGTTGGGTTTAGAGAAAAGACAGAAAAAAAGTATAGCATTTGAATTAAAGATTTTCTCCTCTAACACTCCAAAGCTCTGTGGAAATCAAGCACCATCATCTACTTCAGAGTTTGCTGAGTAGCAGGGGACTGGACTAAGCCCAAGGCAGTCTTGGATGCCACCACCGGAGCCACCCTGCTGTCAAGCTTCAGAACTCCAGATCTCTAGAAAGCAGATAAGGGCTGGATTCCCTCCTGTACAACTTGCAGTGGGCTCCTTCAGCCTTTTATCTGTTTCCAGAAACTACCTCAGCAGTTTGTGCTCAGCCTCTTCACACCTTATACTGTGGGTAAGTAAGCCACATTCATGGTACAGAAAATCTTTTTTCTACATGCCTAGCAGAAAAAAACATCATATAAACAAGTACTCAGGCTCTACTAGTGCTTCCTCAGTTTGCAATATTTCAGTATTCAAAAGATATCTGCTTGATATAATCAAAGACGCCTTCTTCCAGAGGTGAGCCTTCATCAAAAAATATTTTTTCTTTTTCCTGACACAATTGTATTTATGAAAGAAAGAACTTCCTTGCCAGACAAGTTTCAGATTTCACTGTCTGCTTTTCCCTTTCCTCAACTAGAAGTACAGTAGACACTTAATCTGAGGTAAATATTTTTGAACCCTGAGAGATAAAAGCCAGCATGCAGATTTCACATAAACTGTCAGTTGCATCTGACTATGTCTATAACATTTGTTGAAATTAAATAAACAATACAAATACCTGATAAGTAATAGGATGTAAATAATTTATCAGTCTTGCCCCTGCAGAAATTAGGTGTTTCAGTGCTTACTGTGAAGTTAAACTAGTTAGTAACCTCTGCACAAGAACGTCAGAAGGAGCAAGAAGCAGCACACCCATGGCTGCTACAGAGGCACCTGGCAGGATGCCGAGTAGGAGGTGTAAAGCAATGCCACCCACAGGGTTCAATGACAAAAACAATTCCTCCCACTTTCTAGACTGTGCCTTAGGCTCTGCCAGCACAAGGTGAACCTTAGTTACAAACAAAATTTCAGCAAAATTAATGTAACTTCATGTAGACAGGTGACAAGCGTATGCTTCACCTTACATCCACAAATTAACAGCCTATTTAGCATCATTCCATAGTGCAACTCATTGCCTGCATCAGGAAACAGAGTCGTGAGAGCAGTTGTCTGATTTCAGTTTCCAAATATGGAAGTCCTAGCAGAACAAGTAATCTGATCTGATTTTGCTTGGATCTTGTGCACTTCTAAAACTACTGTTTATCACTTGAAGTACTAAAGAAGCACTCTGTATACAATGTTAGATACACGCATGATCTGCTATCCTGGTGAAAAAAAAAAAAAAAAGCATTTATATTGATTAAAAGTAACAGTAGCTAACATTCATTTTAACAATATTATGCATAAGAATTTATTCTTCCAAGTCTTTTGCTCTGCATATTTCTTTACTTGTAGTCCAGCTCCTAAAACCCAGCTTCTTTGTTGGTGGTTCTTTTTGTTTGTTTTGTTTTTCTGTCATCTCTGCTGCTAGTCACAAAACTTTGGAAATTTGGCATCCTAAAAAATACAAATAGAATAAGTAACACATCTGCAAAACAGATCTGTACATCTGACACTATATTAGTAGAGAAAAAAAAATCCCACATCGTAAGTTAAAAAGATATCGGAATATAAATTTCTAAAGGGTGAATATCAAGAGGATGCAACAAAACTCTTTTCAGCAGTGCCCAGTGACAGAACGAGGAGCAACAGGCACAGACTGGAGCAGGAGAAATTACACCTGAATGTAAGGAAATGCTTATTTACTTTGAGGGTGAGGGAGCACTGGAACAGGCTGCCCAGGGAAGCTTGTGAAGTCTTCTTCTCTGGACATACATAAAACCTCCCTGGACATGGTCCTGTGCAACCAGCTCTAGATGAACCTGCTTTAGAAGAGAGATTGGACTATATGATCTCCAGAGGGCCCTTCCAAGCCCAACTATTCTGCGATTCTGTGATATCTGATCCTGCAAGGCAAGTGAGTTTAACTCACTGAATTCGAGTAGTGTCTCCTTTTCTATGTTGAATACACAGAGATTTTATAGAATCAGCTCAAATGCAGTCATATATTTTGTAGGCATCTAATCATACCCAAGAATTCTCACAATATTCCAGTGGATGTCAGACTATTTGTCAGAACACATACATATGATTGGATGTACCAGACAGGGAATACAGAAAGATGAATATTTCTTAAATATCTAAAATAATTCTTCTGAAGTACGTCCCAGAGATTTTTGGGTTAGGTAGCATTAGCACTGAAATTTACCTCTAAGTTAATTTTTGTGTTTCCTCTTCATTTTAGGGCTAGTTCCTTGACAGTTTGTCCAGGTAAGAGATGAGGGTTATTAAAGAAGCAGCATTTTTTTGCAATATTTTACTACTTAAATAGACTAAAACTTCTTACATAGAAGCTGTGATGTTTGTATTTCCTGAACACAGATTTGAAGCAGATGATATTATGTAAGGATTGACTGCAGTTATCTTGCTGGATCAGCAATGGGCAAAAGAAGGTATGATTCTTAAAGAAGTTGAGCATTTTTGCTTGATTTATCTTCCCAGTCGTGCTGAGCTTACAATATTAACTTTAAACAGAGTTTTGCTTCATTGTTCTTCCTTCTTGCCCTTATTCCCCAATTTCCCTTGGCATCAATGATGTTTAAATCTGCAAAGGACAATCACTGGATGCAGATTATGCACAATACGTAGTACTCACTTACATGTGTGTACTTATTTCTAAAAAAAAAAAAAACCAAAACCCAAAAAACTCTGAAAATTAAAAGTTCATTTTTACTACCACTACTTCAAATTTCAGATATTTCTTAATATTTATATTCCTTGTCCTTATAGGAGAAGTACCATACAAGCTTAATAGTATTACAAATACAATCATTCTCAGAAGACAAACATTATAATCTTCCTGATGTACTTTACTCACTGCGGTATTCTCTTTTCTGCTATATTTATACTTTCAGGCAAGCTCCAGTTAACCTCAGCTTCTTAATTTGACAATTATATGGCCAGATTTTTGATTTTTTTTATGCTAAACTATAATTTTAATAGGAATACACGCACGATGTTGCAAAGAAGGGACTAGGCAAAACTGACACTTTTTAATTAAGTAAATGTAATATTTATCCTCAAAATTGTATCTTTCTCTTACAATAAAAGCAAGAAGTGTTATTTTTACTGTTGTTGGCTTTCTAATACTCTCAGTAACAATGCAGTACTTATAAAGAAATGAGACAAGAATTTTCCTTATCACACCCATTAGTAGAATTGTTAATTGATTTGATCCTTGTCTATATTATCATTCTCTGATGAAATTTCTCAGTATTACACAGATTATTCCAGCACTATTAGTGAGAAAACACCTGCAAATTAAGAATGATGGCTCTCTTTGTACTTAGTTTACAGCATCATGATTAAATGTCAGCCTCATTAGTATAGGAGCATTTTCACCATTCCAGTTATTGCTGCAGCAGTGAAGAATGATAGGGGAAGCAGATTACTGTAGATAACAACTTAATCTTACCTATACAATCCACAACAAAATCAGTTGTTCTCATATAAATGAAAGAATAAAGCTAGAATAATAATTATTGTTTATAGAATGTACAATATAATATTACTAGTTATATATTATACTACAATACAGAAAAATAACCAAGTTGAATTTTTCATTCACCGGCAGAGTGAATTCCAACTGGAAAAAAAAAACCACCAAACCTGTGTTGCTCCTGTTCCAAACACCACATATTAATCTAGAAGTCACTGAGATGTGAAGAATCACTGAGACATCATGAAATCCTGTCTTCACAGGAACAGCAAAGTCACTCCCTTATTGCCATGAGGAAGAGATGCTTGTAAAACATTTGCTAGTGAATGAGCAATTGCTGTGCAATGACTGAAGCTTATAAAACAAATGACAACCACCTATCATCTGTTTTCCATTGTAACCTGCAAGTACTTAGGTATAGGAACTGTCTTTTCTGTACATGAAACAGGTTCTCTCCCTGAACTGAGGCATAACTGAAACATCATTAAATTTGTAAGTAAAAAATTTAATTCGTGCACTTGAAATCAGATTCAACATATAAGTTCAAAAATGGTTTAACTGAATGTGACCGCTGAATTTGAAAGATGTGTTTGTTTCTGTTCCTTTTTTATTTAAAAATAAGTGTCAGTATTTTGACCTAGCTAAATGCTTCAGTGATTACGTCTATGATAGCATTAAAAGTTATTAGGTATACAGCTTTGAAAGTTTTCCTTTTAAACTGCATCTAAGTAAATGCATAATGGTTCTTCATCCACTTGATTTGTAGATTCAATAAGTTCATGAAATGCTCGTCAAATTAATTTTAAATTTGCCTCCAAGGTCATGCACTCTTATGTTTCCTTATTTTGAAGCTATTGTTTGTTTTCTAGCAGTTCCCTCAAAACAATTCTCAGGTTTTTCAGTTTTACAAAATTTATCAAATCTGGAATGAAAATAATCCTGAAAATTGGCTATTTTGTCTCAATTATTTAAAAGCTAAATCTATTTTATAACTATTAAAAGTCTTATTTTGAGAGATTAATCCTTCTTTTCCATGATCTCATCAGTATAGTGGCATTTCATTATTCCCTTCTAACTCACCAGCTGAATCATATTTGGAATCAAATTGGAAGTGCTTGAATCATATATCTAAAACATGAAAAAAGATCTAATTACTTATCTTTTTGTAGTACATTTTAAATTAATTAATTTACTTTGAACAGGAGAGGAGAATTCAGAATTTAGGAATACAGCAAAATTACAAGACATAGTGGCCCTAAAGAGCTATGGGACGTATTTGGTGGAAGACATGCAAATAACTCTAATTTACGATCTTAGTGTGTAAAGGAAACATTTATTCAAAGAGTGGTTAGGTCTTAAGGCTATAATGAAGGTAAGAAGCTGCTTTCATATTTGCTTATTTTCCATTTCAATGAAGGAAGAGATTTTCTTCTTTTCTCTCAATGAAATGGGCAAAAAGTTGTCATGGGAAGGATAAAAAGTTAGGACAGAGAAGGAGAACATATTTCTAAAGTGCTTTGTTTTGGCCTTTAGAAAAGGAATAATACAACTCAGTCAATGATATTTGTGGCACAGAACATAAAAAATGAAACAAAACATCTCACTGCATTTCATAAAGCTGAAAATTTAATTGGCTGCTTTTGAATGAAAGGTTCTTTTATGTGTCAGTATCATATACCTACATTTTAATAGGCATGCATTTCACTAGAAGTTTTTTCCTGACATCTCTCCTCCGAATTTTTAGGATGGTACGTAATTGGTATATAAAATCCTGTAAATGGAATTTTTAAATCTGATTTATTCTGCTTTTAACTGCTTTCTTCCTCACAGAGCAAATAAAGCATTTCCAACTGAAACAAGAATGTCTTTATTCAAGGCTACATTGTGAGTCTTAGGTTATGTACCAAATCTGTAACAAAGGGTGAAAACGCAGAGGCTCTGTTTCAATAAAGTGGTGGATCCCTGTTGCAGGAAATCAGATAGCATTAGTGTTTCATGACCACAATCCACCTCTGTATGAAGGTTAAAAGCATAATCTGACTGCATTTTAACAAAAAAAAAGCCCAGCCAAATATCACCTTCACTACCTGAAAAAAAAAACAAAAACAAAAAAAAAATCAAAACCCCCAAAATTTTCTCTAGTGTTTTTGATTAATACTATCCTCTGAATTAAAAAACAAACAAACAAATCAACAACAGAAAAACCCCATAGTGAAATGAAGAGACAAGTCAAAATTGTTATATTCAATCTCTCCAGACCTGTGCTGGAAAATAAACTAAGGGGTAAAAACAATAAATAAATTACAAAATATCACCCTGTTTATCTCCCAGAAGGAGAACATTGGCTTATACAGATTGTCTGTGATAGTGAAATTAAGCAGCAAACAATTAAATTACACATCCACAAAAGACAATACACATCTGAGCATATGATGGCATACATTTATGCGTTGAAAACCTACACGTACCCAAGTACTAAAGAATAGAGATCTATAAAAATAGATTACAAAATTCTAGATTTCTATGTTCCTCTTGCATAACACTTGAAAGTTATTACCAGTAGAGCTAAACTGCTGCAGAAACATTCAATACACCCTCAAAATAGTGATACAGGCCAAGAAAATGCATACACTGGTGCCCACAAATTGGCTGCATCTGACCTCATTGTTAATGGTTAGGGCAGCCCACTGCATCACGGTATGTCAGACTGCAATGTCTTGATCTGAGTGATGTGGATTCAATTAAACTAGAATTAGGTACGGCTTTTCATTGTGTTGTTCAATCATACATTAGCTCCTGGAAGACCACCGCTACAATTTGATGGATTAACTGACCCTGAATGGGTAATGCACATGCCTGGATTGTTACTTGAAAAAGAAATTGTTTATTTTCTTTTTATGCTGGGCTTTCCTCACCTGCAATCAACTACTAAACCTATTAAGCTGAATTAATCACGAGACCTGAAAGTGCTGTGTATTTTCCACAGTTCATGCAGCTAAATATAATCTGCTACATAATTTTGCCAGCTCATATACAGCATTTAGAATAGCATGGATTTCTCTTTTGCCTTGGCTCATACATAATACAGGGACAAGAAATCACTGTGTAGTTCAGTTGAAGTTTATGCCATGGAGGACACTGAAAATAGCTGCAGGACGCAGGACACTAGCTGCTGACAGACTCTTGGTCAAGAAAGCCCAAAACAGCAAAGAAGGACAGTGTATTTTTCCTGAACAGTAGCTTTTCGGGATCTATTTCACATGGTTAAAACACGCAAGCATTACAAGGCACTCCTTCTCATATTTTAAGATTACTACAGACAAACAGTGTTAACTTGGCATGCAGTGCCCACCACCTGCAACGGATCCCATCTGAGGCCTCAAGCAGGACTGAATGAGTTACATCTACTTAAGCATTTTTTGATGTCATCAGATATATAAACAGAATAATATAATGCCTACTACTAGCTGAATTTTAGCTAATAATATAATAAATGTGATTACATTCCTGAGGCATTTAATCTTATAATATTAACTTTTATCAGCCTGTCCATTCCATAGACGATGAAAGCATTCATCGAACACAATTTAAACAAACTGGAGTCTAAGTATGATATATAACTGGAACTCACAGCAACACTGAACATACAAAAACCAATTTGTTTTCTATGCATAGGAACAAAGGAAGTCTGTTTTCTTTCAGATCCATATCCAATAGTCTTTATGTCACTTCACCCTAATAGCTCCATGCTTTTTTCCATCCCACTAGACTTTGTAACATAAAATTGGTAGTTTCTTTATATATCCCTGCTCCAGTTTTCCCCACGTCCCCTAAAATAAATCCCAGGGTATGCATCTCCCTCTTTTAACCACGAACTAGCGCTAGATCAGTAGCAAGTGTATGTGATGGTTCCAGGAGCACTTGCTGACTAGTTTGAGTTCAGGGAGTTGCTGAGCTCATTTTGCAACGTTTCATCCATGGAGGCATTGAGTGGGAATGCTTCCCTCTCTCCGCCAACTCACATGGCACTTCTATAGCATATTACTGAAAAGGCATTTAATCTTTTGTTGGATTTTACTAGGATAGGCAGGAGGTTTGAAAATTAAGGGAGGAGGAAAGTCAGAGATAATGAAAGCAAATTTGCACAGGCCTCATTTCCTCATGAACCACATTAAAATTTGGTTCACCTAAACATGCATGGATCCTCACAAAATACTTTAAGAAATATAGGTATCTCAGAAATTTAGTACAGGATTATGAAAATGCCATAGCTTACAGTATTAAAGTACTTTACAAGCCTCTGCAGATGAAAATATATGCAAAATACCTTCTGAGACTATCGCAGGCTCATAGTGCATACTGAATAACTTACACTGTTTTTCAACTGACTATGATTGAAGAGGTGCAGTTGGAAGTATGTCCCCAAGTTCTGTGTTTGCATAAGATTTTTGTAATCAAAGATATCTTAGCCAGGCACAATTTTCTCTGTCCAGTATGAAGCTGCATTTGATACAAACTGTTCTAGACAGAATGCAATAAAAATTGCTGCTAATGGTCAGAAACTAGGGTTCCTAATAGTCAGAAATATTAACTTTTCTGTGTGAGATTGTTTCACATTAATCTTACAGTTTGATTCCCAGGTACTTTATATGGGCATATATTCAACAGTTTCTTGATGATCAAAGTACAAGATGAAATTTCTGGTTAAAAACAGACAGGAATTCATTCCAAACCATATCTGAATGCCCAGCAATCCTGTACTTATGAAACACGTTTAAGAAAAAGCAGAAATAAATTCCCCTGCCTTCCTAATTCAAGTTCTTTATTTTCACAGGTATAAACCCTGACTTGACATCTGTAACATATGTAAGAAGTAAGTACCAGATGCTGCCTCATCAGAAAGATGGGATTTTAGGTCCATTTTCACTCACTTTATCTTGGTGTAAACACCTGTGCAGGCTTCAGATTAGCACAGAGCCCATGGACTTTCAGCTTTGGTGGACAGGCCAGCTTTCTGTTCATGGAAAGGTAGTCTGTAAAGATACCTAACAAGACACTTGAAAATTTATTTCTTGGATTGCTGTGTAATGCCACTAGCTTTGTTAAGCAGCCATCACATCCCTGTGTGGGCTGAGATTTGTACACTAGACATGTTTACAATGTGCTTCAAAAGGAGAGCAGCAAGCAGCACAAACACAGAGAGCATCCTTGAAGCCAAAACCTGACTCCGTGTCAGGCAGGTGGCTTCCTATCCACTGAGCTGTCCTATCTGTTACAGTATGGAAACATTCAATAAGTGTTGATAACTTGGACTTGTTCTACTAGTTCATTAGTTCACATTCAGTAATAGAGAATCTATTGCCCATGGCAAAGAAAAATAAATGTTACATTATAGAGGATCTATAGCTGTGTAACCTGCTTAATTTTATGAACTCTTACTACCCTGAAGCAAGTGACATGGACTCTGCATGCTGCACAGCATTATATGAAGTAAGATCCCCCTCCTCCTCCTGCTGCCCAGGGACCTGCACAGACTCCTTATAATTTCTTTGAGTCTCTGCTTTCCATTAATTTCGCACCTTCTGTACTCTATTGATAACAAACATTCTATATAATAAACCAAGACTGTGTTGAGGAAAGACATTGCAGGTGAAAACATTACTGCATTGTTTTCAAGAAGTGGAAAGGTAACTTGGGTCACCATTTACTGTTGAATCTTTAAGTCTAATGTTTCTTACCATCAGTAAGCTTTCCCTTATTTCTGCACCCTCCTGTCTCATTATTTGTTGAGCTAATACTGACCTTTTTATGGCCTATCTCCTCTTCAGAATTTAAATTCATGTATTCATTATGCCTTTTCTGCTAGAGTAACACCAACATTACTTACCAAAGGACACAAATTTTTTAGCTAAGCATTTCTGTGAAGTCATTATTTTACACTGATACTGACAAAACTCGACTTTAATTTTGAAAGGGTAACAGCTGGAAGAAGCTGAATCTAAAACAGAGACATCAGTCATGTTCAAATCAACTGGATAAATGTAAACAGAATGATGGAGGGGGGAATACTATGAATTTTACAAACACCTTTTTTTTTCATCTTCTCTCCATTGTGTTCTTTTCCTATTTAATTTGTATTCTTTTGCTTGAAAATCAAGATAATTCTTCTGTATTCTTGAAAGCAAATGATTTCTCCTGTCTTTCCTAACTGGTTTATACTAATACACAGGGAAGAATTCACTGACAAATAGGAAGAGTTTTAAGAGTAACGCAACTTGTATAATTTTGAAATACAAGAAGAAATCAGTCACTGACTTTAATAGGAAACCCCAGGAAACACTAGGTGATCTGTATTACAGACTGCTTGGCTCACTTTTTTTTTTTTTTTCCAGTGACCTTTATGGTTTGGGGTTTCTTTTTGTTTTTATTTTTTTTTGGGGGGAGGTGGGTTTGTCATGTGGACATATAAGCAAAGCCACATCCTTTTAGAAAATGAGAAAAATCTAACCTAATGTCAGCCTAGTGAAGAATTGATCAACCACCCAGTACTCTTCTTGGAACACATCCACACTGACAGCCTGGGAATTTTTTTTTTTTGGTTGCTGTAGCTCTGTTTCTGTGTGTATATGCATTTTAACTATTAAAGATCCATAAATATAAGGTACCACTTATATTACTATGTAACACAGTCAGTGGACAGAACTGACTGACTGTAGTCTAGTAAATTCCCACAAAAATATACTGCTACTGTCTGAGACAACATTCAACTCTCTCTTGATCCAAGTAAGGAACAGTAATGTATATTGAGATAGCTGTGGCTCAGCTGCAGGTATGGTATCCAAAAAGCAATAATCGCTTCAAAGAAAAATATATGTAACAGAAATATCTAAATGACAGAAGTAGAGATGTTGTTCTTAAGGACTTTGGTTGCTTAAAACTGGCAGCAACCACCATAATTTTTGAGATGCTCTACAGAATCTTACATATATTCCGTTTTAATTAACTCTACAAACATTTTTTCCACAGATTCTGAGACATCTCTCTCTTTCATGTGAGCTTTTTCAGGAGGGTACATAAAATAGCATGCCAAAGCAAAGCTCTCCAGGAGCTTTAATGGAAACTGCAAAACAATATAAACAATAAAAATGCTACTGTGGAGTACTAAGAATAGTTATCTGTATTTCATCTTCATGATATATTATTACACAATCTCAGCTGTAACATTTTATTAAACCAACCCCAGGGTATTCCAGATCTCTTATAAGTGGGAAGTATGTTTTCTGAAGTGAAGGCAATCCATTTCCTAATGATTGATTAATCATGAAAATGGTCCACAGAGAATGAAATATCAGATTCATACCAAACTTGCATTTTTAAAAACAGAGATTAAGAAGTGCTATCCGAAGAGGCTGGGAAAGCACTTTTGACTGGAAATTATACATAAAATTTGTATGAGTCCATAGTTTTATCTGTAATTTTCTTATAAGAAATCCATACATTTTCTTGAAAGAAAGAACTGCTACTGCATGGACTACCCTTTAGGGAACATCAGTTATGAAAATATTTAAATGCTGCCCCCATTACTTAATGACTGGAATTATAACCTGTTTGGAACTATAACCTATTTCATCACCAGAATGATAGTTTATTTTCTCTTTCCCATGATTCAGTAAACTTTCTCACTAACCTAACTCACTCATCAACTTGAAGCAGTGGTGCTTGTTTTTTAAGGGGTTAGGTGCTGACCCATGGGAAAACCGACCACACACTTAAAATCAAATCAGAATCAAAGTACTTTATTGATTTACTTAGATGTCTGTGAGCATTTTAGCAAAAATACAGTTTTTCAAGAGTTAAAACTCAGCTTTGAAAATCTTCTCCTGGCAAAGATTTGACATTCAAGACTCAGCTTGGGAATGCATTTGTTTAGTGTCAGTTATCTTACATACCCTTATAGTCCCATACCAGCTTTGACCATCCTGTTTAAATTTTAATGAACAGGGAAAGACTCAAATATCTTCAAACATTAATTTCCACTCTCTCAATTGTTTTGATCACAGAAAGGGTCATTGGGCACTGGAACAGGTTGCCCAGGTTGATGTTTAAGGCACGGGTGGACGAGGTGCTGAGGGGCATGGTTTAGTGTTTGATAGTTATGGTTGGACTAGATGATCTGGTGGGTCTCTTCCAACCTGGTTGTTCTATGATTTGTGAGGAATGTAAAAAGAATGGTGGGAACTAATCATGCAGTGTTACTGTAGTGGCCTCTAGTAGTTTGGGAAATAACTAAGCAGACCAAAATGTCATTCAGACTACTTAACTTTTAACTTAGACCTCAGCATTTTACTTTTGAATTACTGTTCTTATCTTCTGTTAGTGTTGTGCTATCTAACCCAGATCATGAAGGATACAGAACTAGAAACACTTGCAGATTTTGCTCAACCTGAATCAAGGGTCAGGCATCCAAGTATGAGATAAGTGTCCATTTCAGTCAACAGACATACACTTCCACAAGAAAAATCTCTTTCAAAGACACATATTCAATTAGGACGCTTATTTTTCTGATCTTTTAAAGGATCTGCTCATAGCTTTATTGCTATATATATGTGTGAGTGGCAGACAGAGAAAGAAGTGGGGGAGGATAAGATGGACTGCTTTGGAACCATTCCCATTGGACTATACTGTAAAACAGAAAGAAAATGGATCAAAACTACTTTCATTCTTAATTGAGTTAAATAATTCTTTCTTATGTGAACAGTCTACAGGACTTCCATGGAGCAGCCATCATTAGTTTCATTGGGAGTACTTGTGAAGCACTAAATGTGAAGAAGCTGGAGAAAATGTGAGCAAGGTA
This sequence comes from Coccyzus lansbergi, assembly GCA_033558105.1. NCBI lineage: Eukaryota > Metazoa > Chordata > Aves > Cuculiformes > Coccyzidae > Coccyzus > Coccyzus lansbergi. Next base: position 819,449 of record JAUMJK010000056.1, on the reverse strand, counting down.
ATTGCATAATCTAGATCTGGGTACTGGGGTACTGGTCTACAGTGAAAATTTAGCATATCCAGCTTAGGTTTAAAAAAATTAAAGTGTGGATAATAGAGCAGAGGTAACTTTGATAACTGGAGTCACAAGACCATATCTGACCATCTTCTGAACAGCTGCTACAAATAAATACTTGAATTGAAACTTGTATTGAAGGTAGCTGAAGTATGTCTACTTGCCTCATGTTGGTAACCCTGATTCCTCTTAATTAATTGAATAGGAGCTGGGAATAATGACATTTATAAAGCTATAAATGAATGTGGTAAGTTTTATTGCAATGACAAACTCTTTCTGGGCATTGAAACTTTCACTCCTAATTTATAGTGATAAGAGCAAAGTTCAGATAAGCTACCATAACCTATAGATAAACTATAGATAACAAAAATGGGTATGTCACAGCCATTCTTGGCTGTGGTTTTCTTGTGTGCCAGTGCTAACCTTTGCATCTGTGATATTCATAGCAACATTCTTCCCTCCTATATCTTCATTGCAATTCATATAGGGCATTTTCTGCATTGAGGAACAGTTTCATCATGCAGTCTTTGAAGTAACATTAAGTTTCACCAATAGGACATTTCAAGGTTTTATTTTTCACAGCTAGAAATGAGAAGAAAACTCATGTCTGTTGAGTATCAAATTACCTTGACTATGATGTTCCTAAAATATAGCTAAAATAGATGTTTTTATGTTCTTCTTGTGAGAAACTATAGTAAGTGGATTTATAGATTTGTGAGAGACATCTGTGTGACTGAGAAAAAAATATACAGGAATGTATTAGCCTTGATGTAGGGATATAGGAAAGGGAAGAGTGAAGAATCTTTCACTGTAATTATACGCAAGTAAATGCACAAATATGTACACAAAATGAGTATATTTATTGTTCCTCAAGTAAGAAATAAATTAAGAAAGTTTAGTATCAAACTGGAATAAAATTTGATTGTATATGTTTCAATAGTTCAGAAAATGGAATTGATCACTAAAAAAATTTTGGAAAGATAGCAATTGTAAATAGGTATTGATGTCAGTACATAGCTAGAACACATCTGTATCTGTATCCACCTTTGGACCAGCTTGAATGAAAGCCGAAATCCCAGCTTCAGACAGATAAGTATAATAATTTTGCCTTTAGCTCTGCAGGTGTTGAGGAAGCTGGACAAAGCTTTTTTTCTTGGTATCATGAGAAAATAATAAGTGGAAGAGGAAAATTCAATAAGAGAGCAGACTAGTAATTGCAATGAAAGTCAGGTTGTTGCTGGAAAAGACACAAGATAGCAGTCTCTGCAGAAGACAGCTAATGTAAGCCAGCATAAGAGATATCAGGGAAATAGTGTGATAGGCATTTTTTCCTCTTTTTCTGGAGTAAAGAGCTGCACCAGGAGTCCTAAATCCTAGATAATCTTGTTCATCACAGGAGGTAAGTGTAGAAATTTCAGTGTTATCTGTCTTCATATTCTTAGCATAATCACATGCTTTCAAGTTTCAGACATTGATGAACTGAAGTACTAGAATATCATAAAGATATTTTCCGTGTTGATTGCTATTACAACTTTTCACATCTCTTAAAATAGAAAAAGAATAAAAACCTGTTTTCAGGAGAGAACAGGTCCTTAAAATTTTCATGTTATGTCATATACAAAAAGTCTTTCAAACTATGCTTGAACAAAACTGGCTCAATACTTTTGAGTTTAGACAAATAGGAAAAAACATACTTCTACTACAGAAAAAGGTTGTGAATTATTTTTTTTGGATATTCAGAAGTAGTTCAACCTATAAACTTGATACAAACATATTCTTATATGAAGAAATCAGCTCAAGTCACATGTGGGTTTTTTCTTCATTTATAAAATAAAAAATTATTTGTGTGCACAAACTGTGCAAAAAACTCTAGTAAAACTTATCCACTGTGCAGAACTACAGTATACAACATAGCCTTAGAGAGGGAGGAAGAAAGAATCAATTATGTGAGGATGTGTAGGCAAAAACACTGTCGTTCCTCTCTTATCCCTTTCTTTCAACTCCCAAACAGAGGTAGAGAAATTAATCTTATTCTTTTATGAATCAGGTTAGAATTACTATCTCTAAGAACTGGTGAAAAAAGGTGAAGTGATGCAAAGCCTATTCCATTTACACAGACTCAAAGGTATGACTGCCTTGCAAAAGAAAGAGAACATCTCCAGTGAAGGAATGGTAGGATGTGCACCCTCTGTATTGAGACAGATTTTTGCATCCCCATTGTGCAAAATGCTTTGCTGGGCTCCTGCTAGGGTGGCATCTATGCCACAGTCCTCATGCCAGATTTAGAAAACAAAACACCATCTGTCCTGGAGCTTACATATAATACCAGTTTGCCAGGATAAGAGATACCCATTCAGTAATTTGTTTCCAACTATAGGTTTAAATAACTTGTCTAAATATATTTATTTTTGCAATTTTCAGTAGAGGATAAAGGCACTCAAAATATCAAGCTTGTAATTCTAATTAATTGTGTATGTGCCTACAGAAGGCCTTCATGCCAATATGCTATTACAGCTGGGTTTTTAATGCTTGTTTTACTTCTGAAGTGTTGCTCTGAATTTCTTGTTGTTCCAAGAGTTTTCAGAGAAAACACCTACTATGAGCTCCTTACTTTCAGATTTATTGTCCTAATTGAATAAATGGAGGATCTTTTGATGTCCTAAAAGTGGCTATCACAAGTCATCATCTTTCTTGCAATGAGAATAGGAAGATAAATGAAATGTATTGCTTTTAAGATTTAGTAGAACACAGATCAACCAAAAAATCATACTTGAGACACAAAACTGCTGTAAAAACATTAGCTATTGTAGACAGTGGAATTTTTTATAAGGAAACCCATAAAAGTCTGTAGTATTCATTTTACAAAACAGTTCCAAGATTTACATAGTTAAATTAGTATTATAGTCTTCTAAAGGACTTCTTAATTTAACATTGTTATTAACAAGAAAATTAAATTGATTACACACAGACTGTATATTTTCTTTCAATAAACAAAATGAAAAATAGGATTTATGCCCCCTCTGTCAAAAGCTTTCTCAAGGGACTGCAATTAATAATTCATCTGGGGAAGATAAAATAAAGATCTGCACAACCATATAAGGAGCCTTCCATCTGTGACTTCAAAGAGAAAATGCTGTCTTCTTGTGTTGCTTCTATTATTCCGTGTTCTGCAGAGGCTACTGCAGTTCTAGTGCTGCATAGTCATATTTCTGTCTTCTAACAATGCTCTTGAACCACTTCTCAGCATCCTGGCAAGGCTGTCCCTTTTCTTGAGGAGTTTCTTCATAACTCCCAAAATGTTCTTTTCATTAAGAATGCTTTCAGGGAGGAAAGGCACAGCTCTGATCAAATCAAAGGCTCTGGAGCAATCAGGCAGCCCAGGAATCCCTAGTGACTGTAGAAATGAAGTAAAGCACTTCCCCTGTGCTTGCAGAGGTGAAGCCACAAACTGCTTGTCATGGACTATATAAATAGGCATTACAGAAACTGCTCTTAAGTTATATATTCCTTAATTTATTTTTTAAATAAAAATTACACATGCAGAAGCAAACTACGTTGTACGATACACAAATAACTACACACGTGTGATCAAAACCACAATAGATATTCCCAAGGCAGACAGGCACCAGCAGATGACTCTACATATCTCAAGAAAATAGACAAATACACACAGAAATAAAAAACTATCAGAAGAATATAAAGCATCATATCTCCAGACAAATATTTTCCTGTGAGTACAGGAAAAGCTGGAGGAGAAAAGATTCTGCCCCATAGAATCTAGAACTGCAATCACAAAAATAAATGACTGAATTTGGTTCAAACAAGGTGAGCTTGGGATTACTCCCCTGTAAAGCTGTACTCGGAAACACAGAAACTCAGAAAACCAAGGTGAGAAATATTTTTACCATTCTTAACGTATCTTTCTTCAACTGACCATCATAATGGTCTTTGATGACATTTCAGAAGAGATGCAGTGCTAAGTCACCACTGCTATCTTCGCTGGATAAAAAGAACAGCTCCCTCCTTATGAAGATAATCTTTTAGAATTACATGGATATGTTGAAGTAGATAGGCTAGATAGATTAAAGCAACATATCTAACAGGAGCAGGGGAAGGGTTATAATTGTATCCTTTCCATATACCAGTTATGCTAAAGAAGGAATTTTGCACATTATGGATCATAAAGCCATTTTACAAATGACTGTTAACAACAATCAGGATTTCTTTGTACCTTTCTTAGCCATCACTGTTCTTTGCTGTAGTAGAAGTAAAAGTGAAGTTGATATTTCAGTTGCTGCTGAGGGAAAATGTAATATATTCTGACAGCAACTGCTGTTGCTCCACTAATTCTTTTGTAAACAGGTAGTCATGATCATTACGACACTAAGAATTATACCAGAGAACATGTTTTGAAAAATGATACAGAATCACAGAAGAGGCCATTCAACTAATTTTAGAGCATTATGAAATATATAATTAAGGAGCTTCTCCATATGATAAAAGCTCATCATTCTGGCATTCAGTGGCTGGAATCATTGCTAGAATGTTAGTTAAACAGTATTTTAGAACAGAATGTCAGAGTAATAAGTACTTCCTTCTTCCTGATTCTCCTTTTTTAATATGAAAGAGGAACATTCAAAGCACAAATAATAGAATATAATACAAGTGATTCCCTAGTTTTTAGAGGTCAATTTCCTTTACACTCCATTAGAAAGGATTAATAGAAATAGCAATATGGCATTAAATTAGGCCATTTGTCCAAACAAGGCCATTCCACTGTTTATTAGATTGCCTAACTACTTTGCACAAATTTCCCAACAGATGTTAAAAGCCAATATTAAAAAATGGAAGCAAAAAAATGAAAAGGAAATAATACTGCAAAATTTTCTGCTGGCTTTAGATTCTGTCATTAACTGTGTTTAGTTACTACAAATGGAAGACACTTACAACCACTACTTGATTAATGATATTTTGCTTGCTCGGTACCTAACTGTTTCCAGGCTTTTACAGGAATGTTCATGTTTCCTCCTGCTTCTGTAGTCCTGTTCTGTGAAGAAATTACATTTTGCAAAATGCTCAGCTTTGCAGCCTGGCCTTGTAAAGTATTTGGCCATGTAGTTAATCACCAAGACTTGTGGTATTGATTAAGGCTGATTCTAGATCAAGAGTAGTCTTAAAGACAGCCTTCAGGGAAAAATTACAGGTTGTTCATACCAATTATAGCAAGGGCTGCATGCAAGGTTTGCTCCTTGAGTAAGAAATAAACTTTGTGTGAAAGAAGTAATGAAATGTATGCTTATTGCTTGGACTGGTCATGGTGTTACACGGCCTGGTTCTAGAAGTGTGCTGTCTATCTATTGATGATGTCACATAAACAAAGCTTGGCAGGAGGATGAGATAATTACTACTTTTCATGGCAGAGCTAGGATACTGCCTGCCACAGGGCACATTTTGTATGAAAGAAACCCTGTTTCAGTCTTCAGTAAAAGCTAAATGGCTGCCCTGATATGTCTCAGAAATGCTTTAGGCTCTCTACCACATCTCTGTCAAACTGAAAAAAGCACAGTACTGACATAGTTGAGGTGACTCCATAACTTCTTTTCCCGCATCTCTTGTCTCAGATTGTCCACAAGACCCGACAAAAAAAACCCATAAGAGACTGAATATTTGTCCTCTTAGAAATCCTGCCTTTAAAGATCCAACCCAATCCCAGTCCAAAACCAAACACAGAAATGGAGAGATCACTAGATTGCTCTCTATAGCTGAAGGTATTCAGGAGAACTGAGGAGGAAATTGATTTTCAGGCCAGCTACTCACTCATAATTAGGAGACTGACAGTAGCTTTTTAAGTCTGAAACACAGGTCTGTGTAATTTATGTCTCTGAATTTGTAACAGCATGGTTTAAACATGCTATTTATTTATGCTTCATCAAAATAAAATCATTAAGCTGTCATGAAACTTTACACAAAGCAATACTTCACTTGCTAAACCACAACTCTTCATCTTTGAATATTCGAACGAAATGGATTGTGGATATATCACCGTGTTTTAATCCTCCTCACATATTTGAAATCCATTTCCAAAAGTCTTAAGTTCTTCTCATACATTTCTCTTTGAAACTAAAATTTGGACAACAGGTGGAAATGACTCAGAGCAGGATTCTGTATCAAATTTACATTATCTTTGTCCTATCCATGGTAGAAATACACAAAAATAAGCAATCTGAAATTTATTGTCTAATAATTATTTCATTTCCTGTGAGAAGTATTCTTCATTCTACACATTGCACTTAAGGAAAACAGGGATATTAGCATCTGAATTTGTCAGGAGCGGAAAAAAAATCTTGCAAGAAAAAATTGGTTTAAGTCCAGCTATAACAACAGACCAGGCAGAGAGAGACAGCAGCAGACACAGTAAATGCTGCAGCCAGGCATTAGGTTGAGGTAGGAAAATATACTCTGTGGAGCAAGAGAACCCCTAAACAGGGAGTGAGGGACAGGAAAATCCTGACTCTCAGTCCCCAGTGGTGGCTGATATGGGGAGCGGTCCCAGAAGCAGGTGCAGGAGATTTAAATGGCCCTCAAGGATTACAGCGAACAGGAGGACGCAAACAGGGGTGCACCTTGCCAGAAGGGTGGGTTCGACCGTTTGTGAGAGTAGTTCGTGAAGGAGGGTACAGTCTCTGTGGTCATGAGACATGTTCAGTTAATGAGGGGGAGCCCAGCCATGGTGTCCATCTGGCAGGATGCTGCATCCTCTGCATCGGCCAGCAGGGATGTGTCAGCCCAGACTGAGCTCCCAGTAAAACATGCAGCCATCCAGGTGTCAGGCTGCAGGGAGCATCACCAGCTTGCAGTGGAAACAGAGAGCAGCACGGACAACAGCTGTGTAAGGTGTGAGCAGGTGGATGATCTCCTCAGCCTGGTGGCAAAGCTGCGAGAAGAAGCAGAGAGGCTAAGGAGCCTCAGGGAGTATGAGTAAGAGATAGACTTGTGGAAACACACACTGAGCTCCAGGACACAGGAACAGAGAAAGCCACTAGAAAAAGCCCTGATCAAAAGGATTTTGTATTCTACCCCCATCCAAATGTAGGCAGGGACTGAAAGCAAAGTAGTGAGTGGAAGCAAGTCCACCAAAGGGGACACCACAATAACTTTGGGGGTTTTGACAACAGAATGGCCTGCACAGCACGAGCTTTATACGTATCAGATGTAAGCCACCTTTCTCAAAGGGGAAAGAGGGTCTTTGCTCAGGAGCTTACAAAGCTCATTGACAGGGTTTTAAACTAGATGTGATGGGGGAGGGGGATAATATCAGACTTATCTATGACAAGCTACGGGAGAACATACAATGGCTGGAGGGATGGGGTGCTGGGATAGGTCCGCCACCTGCTGCCCCAGGGCATTCTGGGGATGCTGCAGCACAGTTGAAGTCCTGTAGAGATGGGTGGGAGGCTCCTGAGGTAGTAGGTGTCAAGGAAGAAACTACCGCAGAACAGTAAATAGGAAATAAATGCTCTTCCACTAAGAAGGCGATGCGGCCAACAGCCCAGCTGAAGTGCCTCTATACAAACACAAGAAGCTTGGGCAATAACCAGGAGGAGCTGAAAGCTACCATGCTACTAGAAAGCTATGATCTGGTTGCCATCATGGAAACTTGGTGGTATAAATCCCATGATTGGGATGTGGCTATTGATAGCTACGGGATGTTCAGAAGGGACAGATTGGGAAGGAGGGGTGGAGGCATTGTTCTCAATGTTAGAAAACTGATAGACTGTGAAGAGGTTTGAAAGCTTTTGGGTCAGAATAAAAGACCAAGAAACCAATGGTAACCTTGTGGTTCGTGTATACTACAGGCCACTTGATCAAGGAGAGCTATTTGATGAAGTCTTCTTCCTCCAGCTATGGGAGGCTTCATGTTCAGGAGCTCTCATCATACTTGGGAACTTCAACCACTCTGACATATGATGGAAAATTATCATGGCAAGCTGTAAGCAATCCAGGAGACTCCTAGAGTGCATTGAAGATAATTTCTTAGTCCAGGTGATAGAGACATTCACCCGAGGAGATGCAATACTAGATCTGATTGTCACCAATACAAGAAACCTCATCAGTGATATTAGGATCGGAGGCAACTTGGGCTGCAGTGATCATGCACTGGTGGAGTTCTAGGTCCAGAAGAGTATGGGACAGGAGAGGAGTAGAGTCAGGACCTTAAATTTCAGGAAAACAGACTTCCAGCTCTTCAAGGAGCTACTCAGTAGGACCCCCTGGGACATGGACCTTGGCAACAAGGGAGCAGAACTGAGATGGCCAGTATTCAAGGATGCTTTCCATAAAGCGCAAGAGCACTCAATCCCCGTGTGTAGAAAACCAGGCAAGAAAGGGAAGAGACCAACCCTGCTGAGTTGAGACCTGCTGGTTAAAATAAAGATGAAGAGGGAACTACACAGGCAGTGCAAGCAGGGACAGGTAACCTGGGACATGTATAGGGAGGCTGCCCAGTTGTGTAGGGATGAGGTCAGGAAGGCCAAGGTGCAGCTGGAACTAAACTTGGCAGGGGAAGTGAAGACCAACAGGAAGGGTTTCTTACAAGTATGTCAATCAGAAAAGGAAGGTTCAAGAACATGTGTCCTCACTGATGACTGGAAATGGTGACCTTGTATCAACAGACGAGGAGAAGGCTGATGCACTTAACATTTTTGCCTCAGTCTTCACTGACAAGTGCTCTCCTCACCCCTCCAGGGTCATGGGTCAACAAGATGGGTATCAGGGGGGTATAACCTCTCCCATTTGAGGGGTGGATCAAATTCATGACTACCTGAGGATCCTGAACATACATAAGTCTATGGGACCTGATGAGATGCGTCCCAGAGTCCTAAGGTAATTTCCTGATGTGGTTGCCAAGTGACTCTCCATGATATTTGAAAAATCATGGCAGTCAGAAGTCCCTGCTGACTGGAAGTAGGGTAACATTGTGCTCATTTTTAGAAAGGGCAGAAAAGATGGCCCTGGTAACTACTGACCTGTCACCCTCACCTCTGTGCCTGGGGAAGTCATGGAACAGGTCTTCCTACTCCTAGAGACTTTACTAAAGCATATGGAGGATGGGGAGGTGATTAGTAGCAGCCAGCATGGCTTCACCAGGGATAAGTCTTGCCTCACCAGCCTAGTGACTTTCTGTGATGCAACAACATCAGTGGACATGGAAAAAGCAACTAATGTAATCTATCTGGATTTCTGTAAAGTCTTTGACACAGTCCTTCAAAACACTTTTCTTTCTAAATTGGAGAGATATGGATATAATGGGTGGACTGTTTGGTGGATAAGAAATTTGTTGGATGGTCTTATTCAGAGAGTGGTGGTCAGTGGCTCAAAGTCCAGGTGGAGATTTGTGACAAGTGGTATCCCTCGGGGATCCGTACTGGGACTACTGCTGTTTAATATCTTCATCAATGATACAGACAGCAAGATCGAGTGCACCCTCAGCAAGTTTGCAGATGACACTAAGTTAAGTGGTGCATTTGCCACACCAGAAGGACGGGATGTCATCCAGAGGGACCTGGGCAAGCTGTAGAAGAGGGTCTGTGTGAAACACATGAGATTCAACAAAGCCAAATGCAAGGTCCTCCACCTGGGTCAGGGCAATCTGCAGTTTCAATACAGGATAGCGGATGATGTGACTGAGACCAGCCCTGCAGAGAAGGACTTGGAGTTCTGATTGATGAGAAGCTTGACAAGAGCCAGCAATGTGTACTTGCAGCCCAGAAGGCCAACTGTATCCTGGGTTGCATCAAAAGAAGCGTGGCCAGCAGGTTGAGGGAAGTGATTCTGCCCATCTGTTCTCCTCTTGTGAAACCCCACCTGGAGTTCTTGAATCCTCAGCATAAGAAGGATATGAAACTGTTGTAACATGTCCAGAGTAGGGCTACAATGACTGGAGGGCTGAAGAACTTCCCATACAGGGACAGGTTGAGAGAGTTTGGATTGTTCAGTCTGGAGAAGAGAAAGCTTTGAGGAGATCTTATAGAGACTTTCCAGTACCTGAAGGGGCATAACAAAAAAGCTGGGGGGGAGGGAAGGTGGGGAACGGGACATTTACAAAGGCATGTAGTGCTTAGATTAGGGCCAATGGCTATAAATTGGAGAGGGGCAGATTTAGGCTAGATATTATGGAGGAAATTTTTCATAATGAATGTGGTGAGGATTTGTAACAGGTTGCCCTAGGAAGTTGTGCATGCCCCCTTCCTGGAAGTGTTCAAGGCCAAGTCGGATGGGGCCTTGAGCAACCTGGTCTAGTAGGAGGTGTCCCTGCCCATGGCAGAGGGTTCTGGAATTAGCTGATCTTTAAGGTCTATTCAAACTCAAACCATTCTATGAGCTATATTCCCATACTGAGAAAGCTGATTCTAATATCCCATCTCAGCCTTTTTACAATCATAGTTATTATCTCTCAATTTGAATGCCAAGCAGGTAGAAGAGGGATAATGAATTAGCTAAAGCATGGAGATCATCAGCCAGTGAGGATATTCACACTTGCACAATGGTCTTCCCCTGGGCTTGGTGCACAAGTCAAATTGCATATGACCCACATTAATAACTTTACATTAATTTCACTGAACATGATTACATGAAGCAATGATGCAGTCACTCACACACAATGCAAGTAATTGTCATTAAAAAGAAACACATTTCATTGTGCTACTCAATTGTCTGTCCTCTGTCCTTGTAATAACCATGGCACAGTGTTGCCAACTGTCTTATCTGATAATAGTCTAATACTGGTACCTTTAAAACAGTCTCTAGAAACTACAATAGAACTGATACAAGAAAAGCATCCCTACACAGTATCTGTGTGACCAATATAGGTGCAATTCCTTACAGTCATATTTGCATGTGGATTTATGACTCTAGTAAGTTCCTTGGTTTACCAAGTTTGCATTCTAATACGCATACATTACTTCTGTGAATATCCTTCTTTGCCTATATATCCTACAGTCCTCCAAGTTTCTCATTTTAACAGCAACATGAAACTTTTATGAGAATTCAAGTTAACTGTTAAGCAGTTTTCACTAATGACTTAAGATACACATTTATAACTTAAGCCTATTTTGAGGACCAAATTTCACTACATGGCAATATTCAGGTCAAGAGGAACACAGATATTACAAGTATATTTCCTATCCCTTTCAAGGGGTAATGCAGAGATTTAAAGGACATGCTTAAGTAGTTTGATGAAAAGGGATCATCTGGAGAATCAGAGTTAAGACAGGAGGAAACATTAAGGTAGCTTTAATAGGTATCTGAAATTACTTTTAATCATAATCAAAATCTGTAAACATCTACATATTATAGTTCAAAGGCTTATGCATTCTTTTAATAGACAAGTCCATAAGGTCTGAAGTATTTTAGATTCAAGATGAAACTGTTAATGATTCATATGCATTTAATACTGCATCTCACTACAAGTAAAGCCCATAATTACTGTTGTTATTTTGTCTATTTGGGGCAAGTATTTCTTAGTCTAGCTGCCAGCTGTCTTTGCTAAGGCTCCTTCTGAACAACAGAACTTCTCCAAAGGATAGAAGAATTGAAATCTTACAGTTGCAATACAATTGATGTATTGAAATAAATCTACACAAACTATATTCAGTTTAAATCACTTAAGCACCCATGTCATAGCTATTTCACTGTGTTAAACCATGCACTTTCTACTTATTAAACCACTAAATAAGATACAAGTCAGTTTGACTTTACAGTTGCCCTTATGTAAGTTCAGTTATAATTCCTTGAAGTTTTCTGATTAAAATTCATTTATATTGGATTTTTAGGCAATGGCAAGTACTTGGAAAATTTGAAATTAATTCATATTATGTGAGTCAAGATTTTGAAAAATGGGAGTATTTTTATATTTTGAAAAGTGTCCTACTTTTTGTTTTGAAGAACCACATTTCAAAATATTCTCTATTCTAGGAATTCCATGTTTATCTTATTTTAGATCCCTTATTCTCATTTACAAATTAGTTTTGTTTGTTAAATTTCAGAAAACTCTACAAACATAATGCATTTGGAACAAAGCAGTAAGACGAGTTTTTGATTTTCTGTAAAAATAAACTGTGAAACTAGATTACTTTTAAGGTTACTTCTCCAGTTACTTAGACAAAATCAACTGCTTCAGCAATCTGCTAGGCAACATGAAATTTTGGAAATTAACTGAACTAGTAATAGGCAATAGAATTAATAACTTTGCAGCAATTAAAATACACCATGCTCACTAAGTTTCAGAGTTATGGCAATCTTTCATTAAACCTCTATTCTTTTCTCTAACTTTTCTGAGGCATAAAGAATGCTATCAGAAGAGAACGGACAAACATCAGGCAGAATCCCAAATAAGAAGATAAGTAATTTCTGTGCTAATGGAAGGTTTCTTTCCCTAAGTGTGGCTCACATCCTTAAAGTTTAACAGGCTGAGTCCTTTTGCTTTCTAAGAGCTACTTTCTTCACTGGTAAATTTGTTCTATTCTTTTTTTAGTGTTAGACTTAGTTATCTACAGTCACTTTATTCTCAATTACAGGAGCTTCATGTTCAGGACATTACTCAACTGTTCACATTTTCATCAGTGTCTCCCTCCTTTCACAATCTAAATGAGAGTTGTCCAAGTGTAGAGAAAAATATATAACCTCAGATTCTGAACTGGTACATAATTCCAAACTTTCATCCACTTCAATGAATATAAACTGATCCAGTACTGAATGCACCAGTACAAGAAGCTTTGGAGCACTAACATTATCATTTGACATTTCACATATGTTTTAACTTTGATAAAGTAAACATAAAACTCTATAGATATATAATTTATTTTAGCATAAATTTTAATATTACCGTAAATATATATATATATATATATATGAGATATAAGCAGAATTTGGTTTCCCAAACAGCACCTGGTGACATAAAAGACCTTTTAGGGTGAAGCAATGCATTTCCTTCATGAAGATTAAAATATGTTTCACAATGACCCTATAAAAAATAGTTACTGAACAATTGCTGCTACAGATCCTTTGTATAAGTCCTGTTTGCTCTCTTCTTCCAGTTGCTGCTGTTAAGGGTACTCCCAGATTCCCAGAGAGGCAAAATATATTTGATCTTAGGACCTCTTTCTTCCCAAAGCTGTTGTCAAATTAATGACACTTGGCAAAGGAACTTACAGGGGTATTAACGGAAATATTGGCCAGCCTTTCACAAGATAAAATACAGCAGAGGAGACATTTTAATTAAACTTTTTCTGCTGGAAGATGTCCTCAGGCAGCAAAAGCTGGACTCCCCCTTGAATCTCCGGTCCTGATGATAAACTGCAGAATCCTGTGTGTATGAAAGGCTACAGACTCCCATGTGTGCAACCTGTGAACAAATAACACTTAGGCTGTTTTTCCAGTCACTGTCACTCCACTGCAGCTTTTTTTTCCCCCAAAATTTTCTTCTCAGTTTAAAGCAATACTCTTAAAATTTGCCCAGAAGACATAACGCCAGTAAAGATTAGATCTTCTATTTGAATTTGCTGATGTAGTAGGATGAGTGAGGATGAAGGGAAAACTATACCTTTGCCACAATCTAAAGAGCAAAATTTTCTCCTCAGGGACAGTATTGGCCTGAGAGAAAAGATATATTTCCCCTTAACCCTCCCCTCATCAAATCCTTCTGATATACTGCTAGGTGATGCAGATTGACTTGTACCCTTCAACACAGCCAATGAATATCGGACCTTCTTCTGTAAAAATGTACAGATTTCATCTCTGAACAAACAAGTGACATAGATTCTACTGCAACCCATACTATAACATAAAGGAGGAGTAAAAATGCACTTAAATATTAATAGTGCAGTAATTGCTGTCATATGACAATAACAGGAAGATCTGCTAACAGAGAATATTATTGTTATTTTCATGTATCTTATTTCTCATACATTTTGACAGCTAAACCCAGGAAATTCTAGTGCAATATACAGTCAGCTATATGTATGGCAGTTGAAAATATGAAAGACCGTTTAAATTATCTACTAAATATGAACTGTTGACCATATATCGTATCAGGCTTTCCTTCTGAGGCCTATAGAAAACTAAAGTCTGTAAATCCTCATACACATATTCATTGCATGGATGAAATATCAAAAGTCATTTCAGTGAGAATTGCCCTGCTAAAAATGTTTCAGGATCGAAACCCAGTTCTTTGAGCATTCCTTCTGTTTTCATTGAGATTATTTGAAAAGTAAGATACTACTCAGGCATTCACGTCATGTGGACAACTTAAAACTCAAGAGATAGTGGGAACATATAAGCTCTAGTTTAGCATACATAAAACTAGTAAACTTACTGTATTTGGCATTAAACTTGAAAAAATATTTCATATAATATCTTTGGATTCTGGGCACAGTAACCCTTTACCAAATCAAAATTAAATCTGGGTTTGGGACACTTCTGAGAATGAGCAGAAGCATTTGCAAAAAGTGACTGCACTGAAGTGTGAAAAATCAATTAAAACTTCCAACCACCTCTGGATATAAATGTTTTCCACAAAATAAAATGTTGGTAAAAACTCAAGTTATAATTACATACCTAAAAAAGAATCACTTTTAAAAAAATACTAGGAGATTAATTTAAATTGAATAGACACAAAAGATTTTAATTACAGTTTTAAATGAGATCAATGGGGAATTTAATATCATACCCACAATTATTATTTTTAACACACATTTTCTGCTTTATATTTATACATATCCTTCCCTACATAGCCAATCTATTTGGAACTGGCCAGGCAACCATATATAAATGAACACTCCATCTGATCCATGGAGCCAAAGGTCTGTGATTGCTGCTGTGTAACTGAAGTCCCTGTAAATCTGAACATCACCATAGCTTCTGTATTGCTCTGTAGCTTTGAACATAAAGCCTCAATATGTCTTCACCAGTTCTGCTCTTCAACCCTTCCTGTGCTTTTATGATGACATCCTCTTTACAGCAGTTTCTCAAGATTGTCCCTTCATTGCTTAATCTCATTCTCATGTATTTGGAGGGTAAGGAGTTTGAGTGAATCCCTCAGTAATTCCTCAGTTTAGTAAAACATCATATTGAAAAAGACAGTGGTCTGAGGCATCTAGTAATAGGGGACAAGTGGCTGTTCAACTGTTCCAATAAGTGAACTGGGAGGACTTCACTAAGAATATCAGATGAAGAGACGTCTGTTGAAACTCCTACTGTTAACAGCTCAGTAGTTGCCAATTTGTAATTCCGAAAACTCTTGGAGACCTTTTACTTTATTCTAACCAGGGAAACCTTACTGAAACAAACAAAGATTAACTTTCCTTTACTACAGTAATGTCTACATTTCTCAGAATAATATTTTTGTACTGACAGACCTACCACTCAGTCCTCAAAGCAGATTAGGACAGAAAAAATAACATCTCACTGGATCAAATCAGCAGGTTCAGAGAGTTTAGTGTCTTCACACTTACTATATGTATAGAATGTAGTCACCGGAACATTTACTGCACTTGTGGAAGTACTGAAACTAGATTTAATCCATCTAGTTTAAGAAACAAGTGTTGTGAGAATGTGCCAAGATGAATTCATACAAACGGGTCATATGCTGGGAAAACAAGTTTACAATGAATACTACACTACTGAAGATTTTTTTTCTTCTGTTTTTGGAAGTTTGCTTTGGTTTGATCTGGTTTTAAGCCACGTGGATTTTTAAAAGTGTGAGTACACTTATTGATGCTGTAATTACACTCCCAGTTATGGCAGGAATCTTAGGCAACAGTGGTGTGCAAAAAATATTTAAAGGGAAGTACAAGAAACTCATCAGCACAGCAGTACCTGAATCAGAATCACACTAGATATTTCTTTAAAACTTAGATGGTTACAATTATCTTAAGACAGTTTAATACATTTTCAAGTATTGTTTTTCCTATCTTTAGTATAACCAATATGGACAACACAATATAGTTAATTAACAGAGTTAACCCTAGAAAACTGGACACAATATCCATTAAGAAAATTACTTGAATTATACAAGGTATTTTTAAACACACACCCCACTCATTACTAAAATGAAGAAAATAAACAACACGTTTAGGAACATGCAGATGTGTGGATTAGTAGGGATATCTGATGTTTAGTTCTATAAATTATTGATCTACTCTAATTGGTTTAGTTTTTAGTAACCCAAACACATAATGGTTTAACCTGACATTTGTACAAATAAAATTTATTTTCTACAAGCAGAAAGACTATGTGATTTTGAGGATTACTTCAAGAAAGCAACAGAAAGGAGAAAGCAGGCTGATGAATAATAGCAGGTAGCTGAAGCTATCCTGTCACTGTTCGAAAGCTCACACCAGTTTAGCTCTGGCATTTCTATACAGGTGATTCTTATACTTTATATTGATTGACCTTTTCTTGAAATCCATGTCCCAATGAATCAGCTACTACTATATACAAGGAGTAAATGCCAGCCTATGCTGTAACCAACTGCCCCAGCTCATCTCTTGTCAGCCTGTGCCTGTTAACTTTGCTGCCACAGACAGAAGCATTTTCACCAAGGAAGTGAAACAAAGAGTTGAAGAGAAAGTCAAAAGCTGCACAACTTGTGCTGGGGTTTCATTCATCATTCCTGCCCAGCATATCTTCCCACTTCTTCCTTCCATAACCCTAACATGACTCAGCTTGAAAAAAAGTTCATTTAATTTGTACAACAGACCTCAAACACAAAAGCTGAGAGCCAGAATATAAACAGGTGAATATAAATATGCAAGAAATAGCAATGGGTGTTGATATTCTCCTATGCCATATGCAGCACAGGCAGGTGTAGTTATAAGAAGGGATTTTCATAGGTCATTTTTTTCACCAACAGTCACTTTTCATGAGCAGAAGCAGTCAAAGCAGTGGGTTATATGGAGCAGGTTTACATGAGACAAAGCCTGGCACTAACAGCGTCTGACAGGCCTTAACAGAGTCCTGTGGGGAAACAGTTTAGAAATCTCTTACCTTTGAAGCTGAGGAAAATGGGGAAAAAAACCAAAACACCCTAACAGCACTCTTACTATATGTATAATACTTAGAAATGTTTATTGACTTTACACATCTTATGTTTTCACTTTCTGTAGGATTTAATTTTCTTGTATAGGTAACAGTAGACCCAGTAAGTCTACTTGGTGAGGCTGCTATGCAAGTCTACGAAATGTAATGCTTTGTGGTGCTGACATTGTAACTTCCCTATCTTAAACAAGTACATGCCAGTGCTTCTTATTTTTGGATTAGTAATCACATCCTACACATTACAAACCATCAGATCTCAACTGCTAGCAAGCAGTTCCACGTTGCCAACAATCCTTGATACTAGATCATTTGATAGTTGCTTGGTTGTTGCTAAGGCAGAGTCTCACTAGGTCTCATTCATACAGAATATGATTTATCCACTGCTACAGTTTCCAAGCTATCTGTCTTCCAAAATAAGATTCACAATGGACTTGATGACAAGTAAAAAACCTACATCCTTGTTCAGAATTTTTCAAGAAATCCCCCTTATTTCAATGTTCACAAATAAATGGGACTTGATTGTGAAAAGCTTCAGACAGAAATCTGAATCTGAACTTTACATGCTCTCTGTTTTTCTGCTTTTCAATCTATTTAAGCAAACTATGCCTCTATTTCAAAAGGTGTCTCTAATCAGATTATATGAAACCATATATTATTTAGTAGGATCCATATTTCCCCATTACAAGTTGTAGTTCCTAACAGACACAGATTTAACTAAAGAAAATCTAAACTACTATTTAACTCACTGCAAAAAGAAACACAGCGTTGAAGTCCTTATTTCATTCATGCACTGCTGAGCATAAAAATCAAAGTGAGATCAGGAACACGGGAAAGCCACTTTGTGTGCCATAGCTCATCTGTTTCTAATACACCATTTAATCTCATGATCACTTTCACACTGTCTGTTCTATTTTAGCAAAGCAGTAGCAAGTTTCTACTTTCATAACAACAAATTCTACTATTAAAAACAAATTAATAAAGTTAGATATGAAATTTGTCTTCTCCATTACTCAGTTGCAAAAAGAAGACAAACACACAGGTATAACCTTAACACACTGACAAACTTTGCAAGTGTTCCTTTACAGGTGACATATATAGAATCATAGAATCACCAGGTTGGAATTGACCCACCAGATCATTGAGTTGAACCATTCCTATCAAACACTAAACATTGTCCCTCAGGACCTCGTCTACCCATGCCTTAAACACCTCCAGGGAAGGTGAATCAACCACCTCCCTGGGCAACCTATTCCAATGCCCAATGACCCTTTGTGTGAAAAACTTCCTCCTGATGTCCAGCCTAAATCTCCCCTGGCGGAGCTTGAGGCCATTCCCTCTTGTCCTGCCCCCTGTCACTTAGAGAGCACTTTGTTAACCTCAAGTTTGATTATGTTGATGACAGGATTGAGTGCCTGTGGGTTGAAGTCAGAGGAGGCCACAAGAAGGCAGATATTGTGATGGCATTCTGCTATAGACCACCCAGCCAAGAAGATGCAGCTGATGAGCTCTTCTATAAACAACTAGGAGTCATCTCAAGATTGCTACCTCTTGCCCTTGTGGGAGACTTCAGTCTTCCGGATGTCTACTGGAAGTACAATTCAGCAGAAAAGAAGCAGTCTAGGAGATTCCTGGAGTGTGTGGAAGACAACTTCCTCACACAAGTGGTGAGTGAACCAACAAGGGAAGGTGCCCCCTGGACCTGCTGTTTGTGAACAGAGAAGGCCTTGTGGGGGATGTGACAATTGGAGGGCGCCTGGGACAAAGCGTACCTTATTTTAAAGTAAAATATGAGATATTCTTCACAATTTTTCAAGAGTCAGAAACTTCTACGTAGTAAAACTATAACAAATAAGTTAATCAGAGGGTATTGGTATCAAATTAAGATACACATTTGTGCTTTTTTTAAAACAAGTTAGCAAGTTGCTGTGATATTTCAGTGTACAGTTTATGCTCTTGAATTTTATATAAGGCTGCTTGTTTCCCCCACATGACATTTTAATATCGAGTACTTAAACTTGCCAAATTATCAGAAAATGAAGGGTTAGACTACTAAGGACAGCATTTTATCTCTGTTATGAAATTTGGTCAAGATACAAGGAAATTTGTCAGACAAGCGTATTTTAAGTAAAGCTAGTGCGATTTATATGTTTGGGGGTCTGCAAAGAAAAGCTGTTATTCTTTAGAAGCAGAAATTATACAACAAGGGATGCTCCAGGGTATAATTCAGTTGTATAAAATCTGCCCTGTGGGACAATTCTCTACAATTTTCTCCATGTTTAAGCACTATAGGTGAAGAAGATATTACGCATACAAGCCAACGCAAAAGTATTGTAGGCTGCAGCTGATCCCTGCTTGACCTATCCAGGGTGGGGCTACCCAGGAAAAAAAAAAGAAAAGAAAAAAAAGAAAAAGAAATGTGAGTTCAGTAAGAAATAAAGGTCCATTGGCCCATTTATGACATTACTATGCTTACAACTGCTGTGCCATCCCACTCATCCACTAATGCGCTGACATGTTCTTGATCCCCCTTCACTATGCCACCTTTCGCAATACAACAGAACCAAAAGTCAGTACCACTAATGAGTACAATTAGAATGAAGTTACCTACTCATCGAAACAGTACATAGAAAACACTAAACTTAGGTTTTGATGCGAGTCTGTCTTTTATACGAATATGTATCAGAATATGAAAGCATGTACCTGCATCAATAGCACATGAAGCATTGATAAAATTTATTGTATGGAGAGCACATACGAAAACCTACCACTGCAACTGGAAGAAGCCTTCTTTTTCCCCTGGGTCTTTTTGTTTGCTTGTTTATGATTGAATTGAAGCTAGAATGCAGCATGGTACAGCATAACAGAACAGAAAGCCTACAGACACAGTTAAGAAAAGGAAACAGGAGTTACTGTGAAAAGGAAGTTATGAATAATAAAACAAATACCAAGTAATACCAGAGGAATGAATGCAAGCAGTGAAAGGTGTGTCACATTATAAAATCTTAAAAGTACAACAAGAGGTATTGAGTAAGAACAAGGAGATTTGTGTATAGTGTATAAATTAGTGTATAAATAGGCATAAGAAATATAACTGCTTTAAACATTAGCATTTCCTTTCTTTTTCCCAGTTCTCTGAATGGTTTCCTCCTCTCTACTTCTTTATTTATGATACACCAAAAGAAGTCTTTATTCAGGTTTGGTGGAAATATTGCCCCAAAACCACATGGGTTTTGACTCAAACAATTAGGCTTATTGCATGTTAACTGTGATCCAAAAGCCTTGCTTCCAGCAGAAGCCCATGACATCATCCCAACCATAAGTGTGTATGTGTCTTGACCTTTCAATTTCTTTTAGAGTAATTTAACAAGATATCCATACCCACTGGGTATGACTATTAAAACAAAGGGAAGAAAAGCAGTGCAGCACGCTGGCATTTTCACAAAAAATCCCAGCTAAGGGAAAGTACTTGTCAATGTTTTTTTTTGTCTTTCCCCTTGCATGTTCTGCTGAACTTAATCTTTTGTTTGCAGTTAGACAAAAGCCAAGACAAATTACATGTTTGTCTATGCCTATTCAAAGAAAAGGAACAAAGGTTTCAGAATCAGCTATAGAAAATGGAGTTATTTTTTCACTCTTTACAAATATTTAAATTGTAAGTATTTCAGCTGAAGAAACAGCAGGCTTAGGTAAAACTGTTGTTTCCCAAGAAACCTGAAAAGACCTTTCTAAAAAACAAAAAAGAATTTTCTTTTCATTTGTCATATGAATACCTCCAAGTGTACTTAAAAGGAAGAAATTTTTGGTTTGCTTTTACAAGACATGATCAGTTCCAAGTACTGCAATTTTGGGTTTTGTTGGCATTCTTTTTCTGATGAGAAAACACAAAAAGTAGATAAATCCTCAAAAAAAATTTCCTTTGTTTGGAAAGCATTTGTTTAATAACAGTTCTAAGATACTTCTGGTCCTGAGAAATGTCATAGTCTCCAATTCTATACAATTCTATATTCATGCTATAATTTTACAAGAGAATTTTTACTGTTAGTTGAGCTGCATGTTGATGTATTTATCTCTGACTTTTTATTGTACAGCCATGTTGCTTCTTGCAGCATGTCTCATGTGTTCTGTAGTGCACTAACTCCAAAAGTCATGCGCTTTATTGTACAACATGGAGCAGGGGAAGGGAATAAAGGTCTTCCAGGGAAAGTTAGTAATTCAAAAAATAGCTAAATGCATCTTATACTGCATGATTGTCACTATATTGAAAAACTTAGGAGATTCTGGCAGTAGGGTGGGAGGTAGTGTACTGTATCATGATATGAACTCTGCTACCTGTCCACACTTAAGTTTTGAAATGGAGTTGTGATGTAGCATTGTCTTCGGCATCTACATCACATCCATAGTTGTTGTACACCCTTGTGGTTAACTTCTTCTGACTGCATGTGATGTTAAAGATAATGAAAAATATTGCTCTTTGTTGAGTTAAATAAAGGTCCTCGTTTCTTTGCAATGCAAAATCAGGCAGCTGCAGGCCAGTATTATAATTTACCCATACATCTTTGCATGGAATACCTGAGCAGGAATGCAGCTATAGTAGTAAGTTGGAAGGAATGGCAACTATCTTCCTTTGAGTACTGGAGACACCCAATTACGATACATAGATACGGATATTCAGAAGAAAACCTAAAGTGCTACTATTATAGGATACATGTAATTAACAGGGCTTTGTTTTAATAATACAGGTAGATAGAGCCTGGGAATGGGATGAAAAAAATCATTTTATTTTAAAAGATGATTCCTATGCTATAATTATCTCATTTGGCAGAAACTAGACAAATCAAACGATCATTTTTCTGATTGCATAATTATTTAATAATTCACGTTTCTAAGTACCCCAATACAGTGCCACAGCATAAGAACAATGTGAGTTCTCTAAAGAGTGGGTGTTCAGTTTTGTGTAGACAAAGAGATAATGTCGATCTATTTAATGCAACCTAGTGCAAGAAAATGAGAGTTGGAGTTTCTTCTGGAAAAATGTTTCAAGATAAGATAATGAGATCTTAGTCTCTTAGAGAATGTCATGAATATCTGAAAGTACATACGTAATTGCATATGTATCTGAGATGAGTCGTCATCCCTGTGTTTCTGTAGATATTTCTACAGTATATGGATATGTGTGCATAGAGACCAGACTGTTTAGCATTAGAATTTCTTAGATTTTTCAGCCTCTATTCGACTACTTGATCCCCAGAGTTATACTACGCAGCTTACGATATGTAATATAAAGATGCACAATAAAATTCCTTGATTTAATTTCTGACCTGGGACTAGGGTTTCTTCACAAGTGTGCAATAGAAAAGTGTTCTTTGGTGACTGACCAGAACAGCAGAACAACAAACAGGTCTTCAGCCTTTGTTCTAATGAGTTTGCATGTTTACCATTGAATGAAAACCATCTTTGCACATAGTCTGAAATTACCAAGGCACTTTTTAAAACTAATTCGCGACTGAAATGGATTCTCTAAATCTTAGTTTTATAACATAAGCTGAATTTCTCACAGGAATATTTTATGCTCTTGAGTATGTTTTATTAGCTGCTCATCCACTGCATTTTTTAGGGGAACACCTAAATTATTAGAAGAGACTTATTCATCCTAAAGAATACTTGGTTTTCTGTGATGTATAAGCTCCAAAAGTCCACGATTACTTGCTGTGCATTCTTCACAAAGGTTGATATGCGGTTAAGCTGCCATAAAAATCCCTGCTCTGTAGTGTTAGGCAGAAAAGATGTTCAGGCTTAGAGGGACTGATTTACCTTGTCCTAGGAGGTGCCTTTAGCCCTGACCTCTTCTTCTGCCCTCAGCTAGAATAAAGGACCTATACTTCCTATAATTCTCTTGGTCAGTTATAGCTGACTTACCTATACATAATAAGCTGTACTGTCATTTTCTTTTCTGAGTTCTTCCTTACACTGGAAGGTTAGTGCTCTTACCTGGTGGAGAAAAAAAAAAAAGTGTTTTGCTGATAACAATCAGCTTGCTGAAGGAAAGAACAACACTGAGCTCAATGCACTAAGCAATGGGCTGGTCCTTTGCTCTGTACTTGCCTTTCCTCGTGTATGGTCATGATAAACCATACCGTCCTTGGCATGAAATCACATACTAACTCATTATCCATAAACATTGTTCATGTGTTGAAAAGTAATCCTTTTAGAATGAAGGAGAGTAAAAAATATAAGGTTTCTCCATACCTGTAATACTATTCTACTAGAGGAATTTCTGCAATGCTGATCATTTTCAACCACCTTTAGTTCAAACTGGAGTTCTGGGAACACTTTGAAGGTTATTACATACTGGATTGGTTTTCACAGACAGCATAATAAAAGAGGTTGTTGAAGGTACAGAGGAGGTAAGAATCAGTTTTGGGAATGCTAATAGTATCACAAATAAATTTACCTTCAAGCAATTGTTCCATTAATTATTTCTCCCATTTATTAGATTATAATGAGTGTATTTTAAATGCAATTTTGACAAAATCAATAACAACTTCTATTAAGTTTCATTTAGAATACCTGTATTAAAATCTCTTTTTATAAATTTCTACATCCTAGCTCATCAAATTTAACCTCTGAAGGCTGGGGGGAAAAAAAAAAGATTTGTCAGTTGATTTCTTTTAGTTATAAAGCATAGCATATTTAATTTTCCTCAGTACAGATGTCTGTAGGTACTGGATTACATTTTCTCAAGCATCTTCCAGAAACTGTAGAACAAATACATTGTTTTATTATGTGTTAAAACTAGGGAAGTCAGCAGCTTCAGTACTTGTCAGGAAACAGTCCCACCTGATGTTTGCTCACTATTATTTAATAAACCTCTCTAAGGGCAAGAGTGGACCTGCTGTTCTAAAATTTGTATTCTTTTCTGGTTTTTTTTTTAATGAGATCCTGATGCACAACTGGCTGGAGCTCCCCATGGAGAGTTATGTACACAAATGAGAAGGGCAAAACACAGCATGAATATTAATGTCTTGGCCATGCGTCTTTGAGCTGGCAGAGCTCTTTTACCTGGGCAGCTGCCAGATGTGATCATTTGGAATATGAAACTACTTCAGGAGAAAGGTATGAAATTAATCAAGAATCCACTGGAAAGCAAAAAGCTCATTTGTTTTTCACAAAACCATGCATTTATTTTTGGCTACAGTCTACCAGGGTATCTTCTAGAAACTGAGCAGAAAAGTAGTTACTGACCAAAAATGATGCAAGCCAAAATTACAGAACTAATAATAGATGAAGTTGTGCAGAAACAGAAGTAGTGCCTTTATTTCCTCTCTCTGAGATACTGAACATATATTAGCAATGTATTTAATGGACACTTGAGTATTACTATGTTGCTGCTTTTTTCCTTCTTTTCTTCCCTGTCTAGAATGTTTGTTGTGGGTGAAAACAAGGCTCTCTGCAGACTGGCAGTGGCTAATCCCAGCTGTTTCATGTATATTTCCTAAACCGAGCACCTCACATTATTAGTTGCTGTGCCACATGCAATGTCATTAGACAGGGAACAAACAACTTCAAAACCATTTACAGAGCCCAACATCTAATTAGTCAAACAAGTGGGTTGGGAAATCAGAAATACCAGAGCCAACTCTATCTTTCAATGCACTGTGAGAAAATCTTGTGCCAATTGCATCTATGTTTCAGGGCAGTACTGAAACGACTTCAGGTACAAATAATCATGATGAGATGAGACTAAAAAAATATCACATTTGTAATTCTTAGGGGAAAAAATATATTTTTAAATGCTATGGCTCACCACTAACTTCAGTGATGAGTGAAATATCACCTAGAAAGGGTAAGTGGAGGATGCCATGGCATTTGGGGAGCACAATCTAAGATTTTATTCTTAGCAAATTATTATGGGATGATTGTAAAATATTGAGCAGAAATCCAGTTCTGATTGAGGTGGGATTGGGGAAAGCGTGTAATTTTCACAGTGGAAGGGACACTTTCAGTTGTATGATTCTGTTCCTTATCCTGACGGTCTATAAAATTTGTTTCCATGCAAGCACATCTGCAAGTT
The DNA here is from genome assembly GCA_033558105.1 of Coccyzus lansbergi. Taxonomy (NCBI): domain Eukaryota; kingdom Metazoa; phylum Chordata; class Aves; order Cuculiformes; family Coccyzidae; genus Coccyzus; species Coccyzus lansbergi. The sequence goes on along the minus strand of JAUMJK010000056.1, from coordinate 794,230 downwards.
TGTGAGTTTATAAAGCACTGCCATCCACTACAGAAAGTGTGATAGTAGCAAATACAGAACCAGGCTCTATTAGATGCACAAGGAAGCAAAAAGAAGCAACAGGCTGTATGAAGGCAAGTTCTGACCAGAGAAAAGGGTTAAAAAGCCCAAAAATAGTTGCAAGTGTTCAGACACCAGGATGTATTATCCAGAAAGGTTCCTGGGGAGTTTCAAAATTGAACTATAAGTCTTAAGTAATCTGATCTGCTTTGAAGTTATGTCTTCTTTGAGCAGGTGACTGGGCTAGATGAAGACCAGAGGTCTCTGACAACTTGTATTACCTTGTAATTCTGTGATATCCTACCATGTTTCAGGGATGGAGCCCTTGAACTTTTAGCCAGGACTGTGTGTCAGGGCTGGATTTTATATTCTGGGTGAGATTGTTCTGACACAAGGAATGAGAGTTATTCTTTAAAGGTGAAGCAGTTCTCAATGTGTTTGTCCATTTGACATCATTTCCAAACCGATTATTTTCTCTCATCTCTCATTGTAACTAGATGTCTCAGCAACATTTCGGGCTGCTTTCTTCACCTCAGCACATTTTCTTAGACTATTTTTTAATTTCCTGAGTCAGAAGTAATGTATTCTGTTTCTCTTGCTCCTTTAGGGGACTGTAGGACTGTTTGAGCTTCTTATTTACATAGCCTCTTTGCTATATGCTTTCTCTTGACAGCTATGAATGTTATCTCTAACTCTTCTTTATATTTCAATAACCACTAAGTAAAGGGGAAGGGGGAGGGAGAGGAGAAATGAAGGTGAGAGAAAAGTCCCTAAATAATAAACTATATGCAATAGAAATTATTGACATATGACTGAATTACAAAGAATTAAAAGGGTTTTTTTGGTAATGAACAATAAATTGTTTTTATTACCAAATGTGCTGCAGTTCTGCTAGTGTGGAGACTTTTCTTGTAAGACTCCAGGGTAAAAAGGATCTGGCAGAGGAGAATTTGTCCTTTGCTTTGATCTCAAACTTAAACCAACCCTTGAACACTTGAGCAAAGCTACTCCTAGCAGTCTAGGTCTTGCTACTGCAGATAAAATAAGATAAAAACCCCCTTCCTTTCTATTCAGTTGTGTTCATTCTAGAATGAATATATACATAAAGAAAAACAAGTTACTCACTCCTAGAATGTACACAGACTCTCTCTGTTTCCTCCTCCACTGAGAAACGAGTCTATAAGTGTATACAAATATTACTGCTTAGAAGAAAGGCAAGATGCTACTCAGGAATTTTGTGAGAAATGCTAGGTTAGTGACAAGCAAAACATTGAAAAAGATAATAGCATTCTGACTTTTCACTAGAAGTTGTCATGTAGACTTGATTGACTGTTGATCTATTTTTAAAGGAAAAACATGTGAATGAAATAGGTGTTTTGCAAAATTGTTAGTGTATATTTCTCACATCCCTAATGGGAAGGTGTCTGGAAATAGAATACTCCTCTGGTAGCTACAGCTAGAATAGATTCAAGATAACTGAGCTAAGCTCTTGAAAAGTAGCCTGAAATGTGTCTTGCCTGAAAATCAACAAGTTTCATTTACATTTTATTACCAGCAATATGAAATTATAACATAACGACTTACTCTGTCAAAAGTCAGATGTGTCCACAGACTGGCAAACCTCTACTTGAGCAATAAGTAATAAATACCTTGTTTTACGTGATAAATATCAAGTCTTAGGATCAAATTAACTCTGCCTCTAAAATGAATTCCACTAATACTGAGCTTAGAAATGTTTTGTATAGAATTTTCTTCAGCAATTTCTTTTATGGAATTTATTGTGTACAGAAGTTTGTGGGGAAACATTTTCCCTCCTTCTTCATGGCATTTGCTATCACATATGTCTCTAAGTATTTGCATTAATTCCCATCTCAGTATATCACATTGCACTATTGCTCAATGGTCATGATGTTCTTTGTTTCTTTGGAAAATATTAATCTTTTTTTTCACTTTTTTTTCAGCTTTGGTCGTAACCTAACTGATACAAGGAAACCAAATTGTCTTTGCTGTCCAGAAGCTGTAACTATGTTAGTTGGAACTATAAAGCCACCTTACAATCCATGCATAAAATGTAAACCTGACAAAATTATCTTATTTCTGTTTTGCAGACAGAATTTCTGGTCTTGGTCATTGATGGTTTTTTGTCATTCATGCTATATAATCCAAGTGTTTACTTCATTATAGTCTGAATAATCACTTGTCATTCTTATCACCAAAAATAAAACCAAAAAACTAGACAACACCACTGACCTACTGTTCAAAGAAGATATTTCTGGGTCAAAATGAAAGAATACAACGTCTTACAACTTCCATATTTACATCTGTCCCCTATATCTGTTTTTTTTTTTTTTTTTTTTTTTTTTATGGTGGTTCCTCTCAGTACAGAACCTGTTGAAGAAAACACTTCTTAAATAACTCTTAATACTACATGAAAAAGAAAAAACATCATCACCCTGATCACTAGTGATAGGAGTTGTTATGTAATATTGTTAGGAAGCTATTTCCTGCTGCTAGACGTCTTGAAATAACATTTGCTTGTATAATTGTAATTTCATTTGTCTTATTCATCCTGGCCTAAATAAAAAGCATAGCTTAATTCATACAGAATATTTCATGGAGATAAATGCTTTAGAAAAAAAAATGAATTAGATTTTATAACTAACATTTGACATGTTATTACAAAATAACTTGTGGTAGAAGTTATATCTCAAACAACCAAATCTATACTATTATGGCTTCAAATACCAGTTTGTCCTCCTCAAAGGACTAGACTTCTACTCAATTATATTTCATCAATCAGTAAATTATTTACCTATTGCTTATGTGCATACAGGTATCTGCTTTAGCCGTCTGAAAATTTTGTATCTGCTTGAAATCAGTCATCCAAGTTATCTCTACAGTGAATGAAGAGATATAGTCTCTAGATGTCAAAACCCAAAACCTATAAGAAAGGTCTCAAGACAGCTGTGCTCTTATAATTATTTTTCTCCTCAGATATGGCTACATTAAACTATCTGTGCAAATTATCTATGCCTATTATTAGAGTATGACAAATCCTACCTGAAATGTGGTAGTGTTTTTTGTTAAATTATCTGCTTAAACTCTGTTCCTAAAAAAAACCCCAAAACCTGGGGAATAATGAAAGACGGAGGCACCCTCATAACCAAGGAATAACTGCAAAGACGGGACACAGAAGTGGTTAATCTCAAAAGGAGTCACAGAAAGGAACCTTCTCCACACAATGGCATCTATGAAGGGGCTTGTTGTCTCAGTAAACACGGTAGTTACTGGCAGTAGACGTTTGGGTGATTGGGTAAAGCTTATCGAAGGATGTTTTCAGGGGATTGCAAGATGTGAGAAACTTAACTAAATGTTGTTAAAGAGTCAAAGGTAGGGAAAGAGAGGGATCAAGGTGGATCCAAGAGAACAAGTGTGAGGGAAAATGTAACACCATGGGCTGGCCAAGAGCAACAAGAATAAGAGATCACAAGCTGGAAGGCGCTGAGTGCCCGGGTCCTGGCAGTTCAAGGAAGCTGTAGTCTAGGGCCCTGCTACGAAGTGGATAGATCATGTAAACATAGTTACACAAGAGAATTCTGCGTGTATATCTGTATACTCCATTAACAGACTTCAGTTCTGATAATCTGAAGCAAAGGAAGAGTCTGTGCTGCTCATACTGTGATAAGAGCTGTGTTGAGAAAGACTTTTTTTTTTGTCTTTTTGGCCTGTGCAGACCCACAGAATGACAATGGGGCAGGCTTGCTCTCAAACTTGCTTATGAGGGCAGGACAGCACTACTTAACAGGTCATCCCTCCCTGCTCTGTTTATATGGGCGACAGCTGGAAGTATAGACCTGCCAGACCTTCATCTGTACTCATATTTCTCTTCATTATTACATGTCTGTAATTTCCTTGTAAGATAACATTTACATTTTAAAGTGGTGGATCTCCTTCCAAATGGTGGATCTAAATGCTGTGTGACCTGTGCAATGATGTTCATTGTACATATTCAATTAATTTTTAAAAACAGTTAATAAACCACCAGTAGTAAAATACAGCAACCCATCATCAGGAAAAAAAATAAAGAATGAGTATTAAATTATCAGAAGCTTAACCTACATAAGCAAATTGAGAATGCGCTCATTTCAGGTGGAGACTTCTTACCTACTTTCTCTACTGGTTGTCAGGGAGTTGACACTGCAAAGAAAATTTAGTGAATGAGACCTCTCTTTAATTCTCCACTGGTTTTCACATCCCTCTTCTGCTTGCCATACAGCACTAGATTCACGTTTTTCATTTTGTTATCTTCACTATTATTAAATCAAAGGAGTAAAAGGGGAAAAAAAAGCTGCTACTCAGATGCAATTATATACAAATTAAGACTCAAAAAGCTCTTAGCCCTGCTGTTGACTACAAAGCTTCATCTTGATCTCAATACATTGCTCCCATTAAGTACCATCTTGAGTGACAACAGGAACTTGAAACTTGAATCACCCTTTAATCTCTGATTGCATCTGAATATATTTCATCTATCTCCCCGAATATTTATTTTAATCACTCAGTAGCATGATCTACCAGAGCACAGTGAAACAAGAGATGAGAGGACAGAAAATAAAAGAAAGGGCTCCTGAAGAAAAATCATGTTATTGCTTCTTATTTCTTAATTATTTTCATTCTGTACTTGTCCTAGACCTAGTAGTCCAAGTACTTGTCCTACGTTTCTTATCCAAGAACAAGGTGATTGTGATCCACTAAAATATAAATATATGAGACACTAGAAGTATTCTGGACTGTTGGGTTATAGCCAATATGAATATAACATAAAACCTATGGGTTTATAACTTTCAACCAATATTTTGCTATCGATCTAGATTTAGAACACTGTTCTAAAATCCATCTTTTAGAAGCTGAATTATTTGGAGCAAACAAGTAATCTGTTAATGATGGGAAACAGAAGAAAAGCACAGGGAAAGATATTACATTAAAGGACAATGAGAAGTAGGAAAAGATAAGAGCAAAACAGAAAAAAAAAGAAAGAAGGAAAGGGTGGATCTGAGAGAAAGGTAGTGGCAGAGAATATTATTTACATGGGACGGGTGAGAAAAATGCAAGAGAGACAAAACTGTGAAATAATAATGAATAAATAGGCTTGAAAAAAGTTAAGGGGAAGTACAAACAGTGAAGAAATGAAGGGAAAAGAATTAATGGAGGAAAAATGGATTTCTGAGTACTTTTTTCTGTGTATCTGTAACCAAGGAAAATTAGGGTAGATGAAATAGGACAAGAAGAAAACTAAAAATAAGAATATAAATCTGTAGGGATAGCATTAAGAAAAAAAAGCAAGGTGTAATGCAAAGGAGTAGAATGTGAAATTGCTTATGCTGCAAATCTCAGTATCTTAAGTATACCAATATTTTACAACATATTTTACTTTCTCTTCACTCCCATTTGTTATATTCTACATTCATTTTTAGAAATCTGGTCTTGAGCCATATACTGCAGATTGGTGGATATGACATTCTACTGCAATCTTAAATAAAATTCAAAAGAACATTGGTGCTAAATATTTCCTATAATAAAGAAGATGTTTTATTTTAGTTTCAAATGAATCGGTGACATTAGTTTATTATTACAATGATATATTATATTTTGTAATTCACATTGGTCTTTGTGATAGATTTGAAATATGTTGCAGAATAACTCAATATAGCATGAAAATCTTAAGTATTTTCAAGTTCTATCATGAAAATTAAATTCCACTGTTGTTTAAAATAGCTGGAAATTATAAATCCTTGAAATAAATATAATTTACTGTTCAGGTTTGAAGATTTTCACTGGTACAAACAGCTGATCAGACTTGTTCTTCCCCCTTTCCTCCCAGCAAATCACAACTTTAGGCCTGCACACAATTTCTGCAAAACTGTCCGAATTCTTTTGTTTAAATTTTTGTGAATAAACTCATTGTTAAAAGGATAAATAGAGTGCTCAATCAGATGCAATATGCGCTTTGTTGAAGCGCATTTCAGATGTTTCATGCCAAGTGTTAAATGCTCATGTTCATACTGATACGATGTTGGTGTGTGTACATAAATTTTTAAAAACTGTAGAACAACCCCTGTAAAAGTTACTGCACAGTGTCTTTCCTGGGACATTATGCTGGGAAGTACAGGTACAGAACATCTCCTACTTTCTAATGATCCTTGCTCTGTGGATATTCCTACTCATCATCCTAAAGCTCTCTTTTTACATTAGCTGTTTCTGTTTTGGTTTTATAAAAAAAAAAAAAAAAATCAGAACAACCATAGACATACCTCACATCTTTCCATCTATGTTTAAAAGACTTAAATTTCTGGAGGCTAAGAATGCTTATAGTTAATGTGTTCCACCAACTACAATGTTACCAGGAAAACCAACACCTATAAAATTAGGTTGTTTTCCTTTCAAAAATATTTTAGAGATCTCATCATGAAAAAGTGATAACATTTCATTCAAGTGATGCAAAAGCAAAATCTTGTGGGTTTAAATGTTACTAAAATTCACATTCAGTGAGATATAAAGGTCCGTTAAAATGACATATATGTAATCTTGCATTTTGCATAGGCAGAAGCTGCACCCAAGTACTATTTTCTATGCCTGAATTCCTTAAAGCCTAAAGACATTAAACTCAAGGTTTGAAGGGACAGCATCAACCACCAGATCCAGTCTCCTGCAACTTTGGGAACAATGCACAAGGGACTGTCCTCCAAACCATCTCCTTTACTATCTTCTCTACAATAAAGGCATGAGACGTCTCTAAAATATTGCACATTTAAGACTACTATACAAAAGACCACATACTTTGACATATCGAAAAAAGAGCAAGAGATAAGAAGGTTCCCAGTAATGCATTGAATTGCTCAAGCACAGAGAATTCATCACCCAGAATTAAATGCAATCACTTTCCTAATAACCTCCACCCATCTGCCCCAAGGAAAATTGTTTCCAATATCCTGACATGAAATATCTGGTAATTACATTGGCTTGTAAATATGGGAACAAATAACACTAACCAACAACTTGGAAGGCTGGAAAGCAGCTCCTTGTATGGAGAAGCTGAACAATAATAGTAATCTCTAATTCTGAGAACTAAGCATTTGTAGTTTGATTGCTAGAATATGCAGATTTCTTTTGGGGATTGGGATTTATTTCTTATGTTGTTCATATTAAATACATATTTAGATTCAAACAATTAATTATGATTTAAAGACCAATAAACTCAAGTCAAGGGTCAAGGGAGAAAAGGGAATCACAAATGCCATTGAAATCCTTCAAGGCTGAATTACTAACATGACACTTCAGTTACAACTGCTAGAATACACTCTTCAAAAATTCAAGCAGCGATATTTGCAGTCAGCTTCTCAGCTGACTCTTCATTTATCATTTGTTTGAATGAATTTCTGGAATATCATTTAAGTGTTGGCTTGTGAAATCATCCTTTTAAATTCAAAGACATATATCTAGATTATTATACTTTACTAACCATACAGTGATCAAAGGAAACATTAGAACAAAACAGTGATGGAATCTGATAACCAAATCAGAAGGAAGACTCCTTTCCCCAAGACATGGTTTTCTATGATCAAAGAAAATTTCCACTCTAAGAATCTGTCTGTCTTAATTATGCAGCCAGGGAATAAATCATGAACTAAAGGGGCAGATGTACCCAGTCTTTTGCTGAATAAATATGCATTCGCAAGGAGAGAGTGAAAGGCAATGAGAGAGGGAAATATTTCCAATACCTTCATTTAAGAAATCACAAAAATATATATAGCCCCTTTGAATGGTTATAATTGGTACTTCACTGAGTACATAAGAAACAAACAAGTCATCATGTTGTTATGGATGTGGCACAAATCACCTAAGGGATCATTCCACTTTAATGATCATGATCACCTTTGTCGTTCACAAAGGAACAACATCCAGTGCCATCTAAACATCTGCACAACTCCCTTTTTTCTCCATGGACTTTTTTTTTCCTAAATACACATAACTTTCAGAATGAACTGTGCCACCAGGATTTTTAAAGCAAAACCACAAGATTACACTTCCTTTAGCCAACATTTATGTCTTAAATACATAGTTTGAGTTAAATAATAACTCCGCTGATTGGAAAAGACAGACTTTTTTCCTGTCTCATAATTATAAAACTGTTAAACAGCGCACATGAATAATTAGATCTATTGGTAGTAATTTTGCATCCACAATCAGTTTTATGGTGCAATCATCGATCTGTTAGCAGAAATTGCTTCAGTCAGGCGTCAAGCTGAAATGTATTCTAAAAGCAAGAGCCTGCCAAACACTATATTAGCCATTACAGATTAGGTCTAGTCAGAAATAATGTGAAATTGTGTCAGGAAAATTCAGTTTTATACAATCCAAAGAGTATTTCCAGCAAAATTCTATCTTGCATTTTGGAGAACTGTCTAAACCTAGGAAATCAGTACTTCGGGCTTTCCTTCTTCCAGCATGTTCATTCAGTATGTCTACTGGCAGTACTCAAATCCTAGAATTCCTCATCTGCTAATCTCCTTCGGATCCATCTTGAGCTATTGGTACTCAAGTAGGGTGAGCTTATCCTCAAGCCACGAAAAACAGTCCTGGATCTGCAGTCCTCTAGATAGACCTCTAGACTAAACTAAATCTAAAATGTCCGGACATTTCTGAACTCTGTTCTAGTCAGTGCTACTCCTGATTTATTGTTAGAAGAGATTAAAGTTATTTCTATCAAAATACATTTAATAAAATAATTAAAAATCATAGGCAGGACAAACTACAATAATAAGTTTTATCACTGACTACTTGCAACCACGGGAGATAAACCTGAAGAATCTTGTCTTGAGTGATGAGAAGGGAAAATGTCTGGTTCATCTTTCAAAGACAGATGAGCACATCAGCAACATGCTTCTAGACACCTCTTGAGAGATTTGGTACTTTGCATACATAGGCAAAAGTAAAGCTACATCTGCAACTGCTTGCATCATAGTTTCATTTAGTTTGCTAGGAAACATCCAATACTTCCACTGACTAAACTTGTAGATTGTATCAGGTAAACCAGAGAACTGTGTGGCAGGATACTTTTTAATAAATGGTCATGGTGGTTCTCATTGTTAATGATCATGGAGTGTTCACCTAACACAAGTATTTGCAAATGCTGCTTTCTAAGGACACATGCATTACATAACATGGAAAGTCACCACTAGTTAAAAACATAAAATCAGCAGAATTAATGTAGCAGCAAGAAAAACTAAAGGTTCATTTATTTCAGGATAAAGTTGGTGCATAACTGCATAAAAATAGGGGAGCAGAAGTGACTGGAATGTCGTTATTAAAATTCATGCTTCTTTGATAAAACTAATGCAAACAAAAATCACTCTGCTCATGGATTTTATTCCTCATGTCTTTATATGTTTTGTGCAGGGATGACAGCACCAGCCTTCCCTCCACTTGTTTTAGGAACAGATGAAGTTATTCTGTGTCTGGTGACTGTTAACTTGTTTAAAGTAAAATCACAATGTGACAAAATACAGTAAAAAAGCAACAGAAAATTGCCAGGCATTTTCTCTTTAAAAAACTAGCTTTAAATGAGCTTCATAGCAGTCGGGTTTTGGGGTTTTTTTTTTTAAATGTCAGGTAAGAATCAAACTGTTTAAAGTAGCACTGGACCTTAACTACCCTGTCTGTCCTTATTTAAATGATAAAAGGCTTATGTTGACTTTATTGCCTATACTACAAGAAGAGAAATGGCACAGCAAACATTTACCCATAACTGAAAGTTACCCAGGCAGCTGAGTGCTTCTGTAAAGCCATATGGCAACAATGTGGACCAGACCAGAACAGTTTCAGGTAACTCTTTAAAATTATTTGGGAAAAATTAAACAAATATAGGGTAAAAAAAATAATGCCTTGTAAATATGCAAACTTGTTCTAACAAACTGTTACAGATACTGTTATCTCTGATACTAAGAAATCACTTTTATAGAGTAGGTATTAGTTGCAACAATTAGAATAGCTGCATTACTTTCAGAGGTAAGTCATCAAAAGAGATCCTACCAGGGACCACAGAGTAATAGTGTCACTGTAGTAGTGATATAAATCTAAATAACCAGCATTGCCGAAATCTCTTGTTACAACAGCAGCATTCATCTTTTGAGAACCAACTTTTAAGTTCAATCATTTCTGCAACATATTTGCTGGCTGACAAGGACAAACCTTAAATTCAAGATTTTCAAAGTTTTCAGTTCACCACGTATAGAGAAAGAGGCATATTATTCCGATCTTCTTGGAGAGCACTAGTGGAATGAACAAGTGGAAAAGAAAAGGCAGAGCTCTATACTGAAGAAATGCTATTACTCAAAGTCTAAAATCACCAAAACCCACAAATAATAAATCTTAATTATATTTCATTTTAGTAGTGATACTTCTGTATTACTTTAATGACATAAAAGATTCTATTTTTATTTTTTTCTCTTAATAGATAAAACTGAGAACTTTGTTTGATTTCCTATGTATCTGTAGTCATCTGGGGCTGGGAAAAAATTTCCTAATATTGATGTTACTTAGTTTTACTTAAACTTCTTTAGTTTGCCTAGGGTTTTCCCAGTTTTGCTCAACAGGCTTATACAAGTTAAACTTTGTTTTTCTAGGTACGCCTGTTCTGTGGCTCCTCAGGTATCACCTGTATTTCTGGACCTTGGCATTAAATAAACATTATTAAATGAAGTAGACTACACAGTTTATACTTAGAGTCCAGCTCTGCAATATTAAATGGAAAACAGCTCTGACTGAATGAACTAAACTAAAATAAGTCAACATTGTTCACACAGATTTCCAATACCAATATTTCAGTATCAACAGTATGGACATGTGGAACACACTAGAAAATTGGTAACCATTAACTTCCATTAATTCTTATCAGAAAAGTTACTAAAATAAAATTAAGTACGTAAACATCTAAGTTTTCTTAGTCTTGACCTAGTATATATTAATGTCTCAACTGTGTGAGATTTTTGCTTGATTTTTAATTCAATACCAATTTTCTCCTTCCTTCTCTTTAAAGCAAAAAAAGCTATTATTTGAAACATTAAGGTATTTTATTTTTCTAACTACCTTTAGCTGCTCTTGCGTAGGTAAGTCAACTAAGAGAAATATGTATTATTTGTCTAACCAAGGTTTGAAGTGAAGAAAATAATCCTACTAACATTTCATTCTTCGAAGAAAAATAACATAAAACATATCAGACCTTCCCCGAAAGTCAAATTGATCAAATGATATTTTATCCCAGTCCCTATTCACTTTCCCAATGCTTTCTGGACTGCCCTTCCACTGTGAGAAAGGAACCATCATTTATCACAGCCCTCTCCTTGCTTACAGAGCCCTATTAACCTCACTGTCAGGCTCTGCTGTCTCTTCTTGGGTAAGCATGAAGGACAGTTCTCCTGTCATCCAAAGATGAAAAAAAATAACATCTAATTTCTTAGTCTCCTTTCTCCTCGTTTTTTCTTACCAAAAATAGTCAAAGATCCACAACGGTTTTATGCCCATAGTTAATTCAATCATGTTCTTTGAAAAGTTGTCAGGTATTTGGAAACTGCCAACACAGATTTGTTTCTTATATCTTCAAAAAGTTGTTTGTGTTGCTAAAAATCTGAGATGAGTATTTGAAGGGAAAAAAAGAAAATCCGAAGCTTAGATTTACACTGCAGGGACTTAATCTTTCCAGAGAAACATAAAGATCCTGCCCAGCTCAATATATATCCAGATACATCTTATTCGCTTAAATCTTCTCACCGAAGGCACATTAACAAGCATCTTTATGGATTACAAAATAACTGAAGGATCAGAATTTCTTTTGGGCTCTTTGCTCCCGTAGTTTTTTCTCAGTATTTTCCAACAGTATTTTTTGTATCCATGTGCAAATCTGGTCTGCGCTTCCTGAAAATCTGAAGCTACTAGTGCAGCAGTGCACATGGCTGGCTCCTCATAATCCCTCACATTATGGATTCTCCCCGTTTCCCATGACCTGCGGCTGGCTCTGGTTCTCAGGAAGATGGACAGCCTGCAGAAAAATATGCCACAGGGCCTATTTTCTAAGCAAGATCCTAGCACAACCTTGACGCCCACAAGTACCTTAAAAAGAAGAAAACCAGAGATTATAAACATTCAGTCATAGAATCACCAGGTTGGAAGAGACCCATCGGATCATCGAGTCCAACCATTCCTATCTAACACTAAACCATGTCCCTCAGGACCTCATCTACCCATGCCTTAAACACCTCCAGGGAAGGTGAATCAACCACCTCACTGGGCAGCCTGTTCCAATGCCCAATGACCCTTTCCGTGAAAAACTTCCTCCTAATCTCTAGCCTAAATCTCCCCTGGTGGAGCTTGAGGCCATTCCCTCTTGTCCTGTCCCCAGTCACTTGGGAGAAGAGGCCAGTTCCCTCCTCTCTACAACCTCCTTTCAGGTACTTGTAGGGATCAATGAGGTCTCCTCTCAGCCTCCTCTTCTCCAGGATAAACAACCCCTTTCATCACATTGAACCCATTCACATGACCCTATATTGTGTGGTTCACTTAAATATGTGCTTACCTTCCTATTCAGTTTGTGATACATGCAGCCATGCAACAGAAATACAAGCAGATCAGAAGTTAAGTTCATTGAGGGATTTTTGATTAGGTGAAACAAAATTTGATTATCAGCAGAACAGACAAAAGTCCTTCCCACTGAAAACTCTTTCCTGGACCAATTTCTGCTTTCTACCCCCCACTGCTCTGTTGTTTCACTTAGTAACAAAATAAAGCTGGAATAGTTATGTAACACAAAATGGTCTCTACACCTTTTAATAACAGATGTATGCTTTTGCTCATAGTATCTGCGCAGTATTAATGAATCAGAAAGTGCCTGTGTAAACTTAGTTCAAATATTACCATTCTAAGTAAACATGAGTTAATGGGAATTGAACTAGAATATAAATACTGCTAAAATTTAACTGTAATAGTCATTTTCATGCAAATACAGTATAAGAAAAGGCATCTAACAGCTTCAAATTTGAGGAGCTGCAAAGGTGAGGGAATCACAGAGAAAGATAAGACGACAGTTTACAATAGAATCCCCTGTTCCTTAAGCAGAAAATTTGTATAACATGTGTGAGAAGGTTCTATTAATATCCTTGGACAAGACAGAAAGGACTGGAGCAGAGAAGTGCATGTCTTATTGTTGTTTCATACCTAACAAACTGTTTGCACCTTTCTCAAATATGTATTCCTTGTCAAGCTGTGGAGGTGTTGATAAAAGTGTTCACTATGTCCTTTTCCTATCCTCTTTCATAAAACATTGATGAAAACAGAAAAGGAACTGCATGGGAAAAAAAGTGTACACAAAACATCGACTTAAGCTGTGGCATTGTTACAACAAAAACCTCACTTTTCCATTAAGAAGTGTTGAAAGGGCTTTTTTAAAAAAATAAATCACTTGACAGAACTACTAGATCAACAGTCATTAAGCCATCATCGGTCGCCAGACTTTTTTAAAAAATATATGTGTTTTTAAGATGCAACACAAAAAAGGAAATTAAGAAAATCCATTTGGGACCACAAATGGCTCTCTCCTCAGGAGATGTATATTCTAGTAACTGGAATTTGGTAAAAACTTGGTACAACAATGTGACAACGATTTTAGTTAGAGATCATCTGGGCATATAAATAAAAAAATTCAGGCCATGAAGATGAAGACTTATCTAAGAAGGACTCAAATCCACACTTCCAACAGTAAAGCTGGAAACACGATACTATAATGAATTGAACGTGTTTCTTGTTGATTTATTGTCTCTTCCACAGATAGACCTTGCAATGTCTGCAAGAAAAAAACATGTTTCTGCTGGGTAGAGACACAACACACAAGAAATATACAATCTACACAGCAGAAATAGGATCCTCCTACACTTCTTTCTTTTTTCTTTATGGTTAAATGTCTTAGGAGGGTCTATTCTTATAAAGTCCACCAACAGAACCGTATAGAAGGTCTGATAACAGACCTCTCGGATGACAAACTACTCTTGAGACTACTTTATTTTTTTAGAAAAAAAGGCAAACTAGCACATATTCCTGTATGACTGAACTTCACAAATAGAAACATTAACATGAATAGAAAATACAACTTATTTAACATTTTGCTGTGTATTCATGGGATGCAACATTCTCTCCCAAAGAAATCTGGTTTCTTGTGCTACCTATTTTGTGATTTTCTGAGCTGCTTGACACTCTAAAAATAACTCAATGGCTTCCTTTCTCTATAGAACTGGGATCCCACTGAACTCTCATTTTATATTGTGACAAATTCTGGGAAAACTGTCTTGATTTTTACATGAAGTTTAAAAAGCAATCAAAAATTTCTTTTTAATACATAGTACAATTTCTAAGACTATAACAAGTTGCAGAAAGTAGGAGAGATTGCTTTGGAAAGGTCTTACAAGAATATTTTTTTCAGGCCTTTGGCTATTGATCTGTGAATCAGTGTGACCATCAGGTATTGACAAATGTGTCACCAGTGACAGCACTGAGCAAAGGGAACTAACACAAGCAGACATATCTCGAGCTCTTTGGAAAGTAGGTTTTGAAACTGAATTAGATGTGACTTCACAGACTGTAGACTCAGAGCTTGACTCCAGCAGTGGAGATCTTTTCCCTGTGAATGTCTGTTTCTCTTGAGTGGTGCACATTTGGCAGTATTGAAGTGGCATTCTGTTTGGATAATAATCTAATAAATCACATTTCTCAGGAGGATAAAAATTGTTCTGTATTTCTGCACTAGGCAACTGGCAGCACCAAGTGGCTCATAACGAGACCATGGAATTAATATTCTGTAACTGTGCAAGAAAATGATGCTGGGTAGGGTTGTATTCACCAGTAACACAAATATGCCAAGGTAAGGCAATACATGTTGCAATTTTGATATAGATTAAACATTTCAGCAAGCTGAAAATTATCAGCTTAACCAAAGGTTAGTTCAGGGTACTGATAGAACTGATTTGATTCTAGTCCAGTCTAATTTCAATGCTGGCAAGGAAACCTGAGGCAGTAAATGACAAACTGGTCACTGCCAAGATATTTTGGACCTCCTTTTTACAATATGAAATTGTTTGTTTCTGTGTTTCTTCCTGCCCTCATACAATGTTTATACTATTACCCATGTAAGCAAGTGCAGTCTGTGTCCAAAACATAGACATTTGGAGGAAAGTCTATGTTTTCACAACATTTTATGAAAGCAGTCTTACTGTGAATTATGAATGAATGATAACTACAGTGGTAGTCACCCAAAAGAATATCCCTGATTTCCATTCTCTCAGTGGTCAGTCAGTTGTCTCTGTCTTTTACCATTCCTCTTGGACTGATTGTTAATAATAGCTAAATTCATCACTCTGCCCTATATCACTTTGCCCTATATGACTCTGCCCTATATCACTCAAAGGATGTGTTGATAAGAAACTTAGCTTCTGTTATTTCACTATGCATCTTATGATGTGATAGTCTGACAAAGGGATTCATACCCAAGGTCAGTGATTCTGGCAAGGCACAAAGCTGCCACTTGTACAGGCAACCCAGCAGTTAGTAGTAGAGAATGCAATGTTGCTATGGTCAAAATCCATTTATAATATGTGAAGCAGCCTTTCAAATTGATCAGAGGCAGTCAGCTGTAAAGGAATTGCATCCCAAGGAGTCTCCTTGCACTTCCATTTTAATGTGAGGCATTATTACAGATCTCATGTCACATAAAATCTGACTTCTGTGAGAATGAATGAGGGTATTGAATACTTTTAACTTTCACTTGCATGACTGCAATTGTAAATCATATCCAGTATTGCCTGGAAGTCACAAACCTAAAGCAGAAAACAAAACAAAACAAAAAATTAAATTATTTTTGTTTTGTCTTGGTTCTATATCATGCATAAAGGAAAACCTGTAGGCAGGACAGATTCTCAAACCCTGCAAACAGCTCCCTATATGACAGCCTTTATGCTCATGAGTGGCCTGAATTCAACAAGCAAGGAAATCCAGTTAGACAACACCCAGTCATACATATTGGGAGGTTCATAGCATTAGATTACCTTCAGGTGCTTAGTGCAAGTACTGTATTTTCATTGCAATATCTATTTAGAAATTATAAACTATGAAGACCATGTAGAATTTAAATTTTTCACCCATGAGATAATGCTGCATTTCATCCTCTAGAATATTTTTATACATCAATAAAGGTGAAACTTCTAAGACACTAGTGAAGAGTTTATCAGCTCTGCAAGGATCTGACAGGCTTCTCAATAGTCCATGAAAGCCTCTACCAATGTTCTTGGAAACAGTGGATAGAAAGACTTTAAAATTTCTGCAACAAACATATAAACAGCTGTTGGTAAAAGAAGAGCTAGTTAAAAACTCACTACAGCAAAAATACTGATGCTGTATTTCAAGTATCAACAGAACATTCCCTGATGGCACAGCTAGATGACTTTACTAATTCCCATATCTCCTACTGAGTACAGTAAGACTGTTGTTCCATCTGTTGGCAGCGGATGAGAGGGAGATAGGGGTGAAGTCACTAATGCCAGTTCACTAAGAAGAAACAATAGCCATCTTACAGCAGCAACAGCAGCATAGCAACAATATGCCAATATCATAGAATCACAGAATCATAGATTCACCAGGTTGGAAGAGACCCGTCGGATCATCAAGTCCAACCATTCCTACCAAACACTAAGCCATGCCCCTCAGCACATCATCCACCCGTGCCTTAAACACCTCCAGGGAAGGTGAATCAACCACCTCCCTGGGCAGCCTCTGCCAGTGCCCAATCACCCTTTCTGTGAATTTTTTTTTTCCTTAATGTCCAGCCTAAATCTCCCCTGGCGGAGCTTGAGGTCATTCCCTCTTGTCCTGTCCCCTCTCACTTGGGAGAAGAGGCCAGCTCCCTCCTCTCTACAACCTCCTTTCAGGTAGTTGTAGAGAGCAATGAGGTCTCCTCTCAGCCTCCTCTTCTCCAGGCTAAACAACCCCAGCTCTCTCAGCCATTCCTCATAAGGCCTGTTCTCCAGCCCCTTCACCAGCTTCATTCTCTTCTCTGGACTCACTCTAGAGCCTCAACATCCTTCTTGTGCTGAGAGGCCCAGAACTGGACACAATATTCAAGGAGCAGTCTCACCAGTGCTGAGTACAGAGGGAGAATAACCTCCTTGGACCTCCTGGTCACACTATTTCTGATACAAGCCAGGATGCCATTAGCCTTCTTGGCCACCTGGGCACACTGCTGGTTCATGTTCAGTTTCCTGTCAACCAACACCCCCAGGTCCTTCTCCTCCAGGCAGCTTTCTAGACAGACTTCTCGTAGTCTGTAGCTCTGCATAGGGTTGTTGTGCCCCAAGTGCAGGATCCAGCATTTGGCCTTGTTAAACCTCATGCCACTGGTCTCTGCCCAGCAGTCCAGCCTCCTCAGATCCCTTTGCAGAGCCTCCCTACCCTCCAGCAGATCCACACTTCCACCCACCTTAATGTCATCTGCAAACTTGCTAAGGGAACACTCGATGCCTTCATCCAGGTCACTGATAAAGACACTGAACAGAGCTGGACCCAGCACTGAGCCCTGGGGAATTCCACTTGTAACTGGCCTCCAGCTGGATTTAACACCATTTACCAATATGCAAAAAGCAGAGTTAGACCCCCACATTTCAGAGGATTCTCAGGTGTTCTAAAGACATATGATGAACCTCATATCTGCAAGAGTCAGTCCTGCTGAGACAGTCATTGCTGGCATTGTTGAAATCATAAATGCTAAATTCACAAATGCTGGCAAGACCTAAGTCCCCACTACATCCAACTCTTTTGGATTCCAGGGAGAAAAAAGATACACAACCTCTAGAGGGGCCTTCATGTCTAAAGAAAGCATTTCATGGGGATAGCAAGAATGAGGACCTTATTAAAAATGTGTTAAAACTCTTGCTCTGGGATATGGGCAACAAACTACTAGTATGGCAGGAAGTTCTGGCAAGCAATGTTAGTTGACTAAATATCTGCTTGTTTTATTCATGATCTGCGGTCTGTGCTAGACATTGTCCAGCAATGTGCAGGAGCTCCTGTGGCAAACACAATTGCTCCTGCTATACTGTCTCCTTTGTAGTGCAAGAACCCATCTAGTGTCCCAGTCCTTGTGTATATTTCAGAGGAAGATGGCAAACAAGCTTCACCCCAGTCATCATTTGTTTCCTTCTACGCACTGCGAATGAAACCATCCTCTTCCATCCTTAAAGAATGCAGTAAGTTCCTGGAGAGAATAAAGGTAAGAAGATTCAGAAGATAGTGTTTTCCTGATTGAGAACAATAAGATTCTTTAAATAGCTGAAAAAAATTGGAAGTACAGTGCTAGGCTTTTATAGTAATGTTATGGCTGCAGTGAATAGTGAAACTCAGAAAACTACAGCAGCAATAAGAGGAGAGCAGACAGAAACAAAGACCCTATCCAAGAATAATAAACCAAAACGTGCATACATGAAGACATCAGATACATTAAGTAGAAGGCAGAATTATTCTATGATTCTATGAAAATAAATTCCAACAATACCAGAAGAAAAATACTCTAGTGAAACTATGGACAATATTCATAATTTATGAAGTACGATTCTCCACTCACATAGAAATACACAACTGAAATTTCCTCAGATCCTCTTTGTTGAGGAGAAACAGAATGATAGCTACTCTCCCTGTGAAGCTTTCAAATATCTGTGAAGGCTGCTGAGGCACAGCTTAGAAGATGTGCCATACCACGAACTACAGAGGAACCCCATGTGAGCCAAAGAAACTAAACAGAGCCTGATGCTTTCTTCTTCCATATCTGTCACTGGGATGAAGTCTAAAGTATTGTGAGTTATCATGGAATTTTATGGATATAACTTGAGCTTTCATATATTAGATAATTCCGAGGAAAAAAAAAATTGTCTTTCAATCTAATATAAAATCACTTCACACTAACCGATTCTCCTGTGTCCAGCAGCTCCAGGAATTATCTATACAGTTTCTTTCCATGCTCCTTCTATGACTGTCCTTCTCACTTGAAGTAATTGAACCCCACCAATGTTAGGACTTAAGAATGCAAGTATATGAGATTTTAAGGAGTGAAAGCAAACACCATGTCCTTAAATCCACCTGCTATCACACTGCATGCCACATTAACTTAATTAAACATCCTATATGGTGTTCCATATTATTTCACTAGTTTTTGCTTGGGCTCATTCAGACAATTCAGAGGAGGTAAACCAGTGAGTCGGTGGTGAAAGAAGTTGCAGATCATGATCCCTTATGCAGTATAAGTGATTAAATTACTTTAGTGAATGTGATTCCAGGGAGGAAGGCACACAGAATACATGTTAAAGTCACTATATTGATCTGCAGAAGTGTGACATAAAGAAACCAATTAAACAAAGCAACTTCCTGAAGGAGAAAAATCTACTCAGACACAGGAACAGGAATTCTTTTCCCAAACTTTAAAGATCACAGGACATTTATTTAAAGGTGCAGCAAACTGAGGATAGCTAAACCGATTCTTGATCAAATAACATAGTACAATTTGAACAATTTTCCTTTGGAAAAAAATAATTAAAATTATTTTAATTTGCATCAAAAATGTAACCGAATTTCTTATTTTCATCACAAATCCCATCAACTATAAATGCTGTAGAATTTACGGCCTGAATTTCACAATGAAGTTAGGACTTGAATAAAGCAAAAAATATTTAGCTTTTTAGGAAAAAAGGGCAGCATCCCTTGAAGAGTAATTGAACTCGGAGACTGTATGAATAGCTAGAGACATGCTCTGCTGTCAAATTAAAACGTCATTCCTTTTTAATCACAAACGAAAATACTTCAAGATCACTTGGATTAGCATCAGAAAAAAAAGAGTATGACAGGTCAACTTTTTGCTAATTTTGAAGAAAGGTGAAAAGAATACTGTGACTTGTTTTCACTGCAGCACATAGAATCATAGAATCATAGAACAACCAGGTTGGAAGGGACCCATCGGATCTTTTAATCCAACCATTCCTATCTAACACTAAACCAAGTCCCTCAAGACCTCATCCACCTGTGCCTTAAACACCTCCAGGGAAGGTGACTCAACCACCTCCCTGGGCAGCCTATTCCAATGCCCAATGACCCTTTCTGTGAAAAACCTCCTCCTAATCTCCAGTCTAAATCTCCCCTGGCGGAGCTTGAGGCCATTCCCTCTCGTCCTGTCCCCTGTCACTTGGGAGAAGAGGCCATCTCCCTCCTCTCTACAACCTCCTTTCAGGTAGTTGTAGAGAGTAATGAGGTCTCCTCTCAGCCTCCTCTTCTCCAGGCTAAACAACCCCAGCTCTCTCAGTCGCTCCTCATAGGTTCTGTTCTCCAGCCCCTTTACTAGCTTCGTCGCTCTTCTCTGGACTTGCTCCATACCAATGCCTATACCAGAACAGTGTGTTTGAGTAATATCTTGCTGATTGCTGTAGAATTTGAATATCCAAATCCTTACTTTAAGGAAGCTCAGAAACTCAATGGTTACCTACATACAAGCATGCATCACATGCACTGTAGCTCTTGTGAGATTTTGGGGCACTTAGAGTCAGTCTCAGCCAAGTTGGTGCCAAAATAACCCTCAATGTCGTACTTTCATACCTCTACTAATCAATCACATCTTCTGCTGGGACTGCCTGATGCAATTAAATTACAACAACTTTTTTTCCTTTTGTGCATTCTTTTATGTTTATGCTCAGTCCAGCTCACCACATGTCTGAACTTTCAACTATTTTTAAACAGAAAAGGTGGCAGAAATGTGTGGTGATGTATCGTTGTCCTGGGCTTGAGCAACCACACCTGTAATATACCACAACCTAAAGAGTGATGCTGGAGTGTTCATTTCTATTGACAGTAATAGAAATTTTCTTAGCAGTGTCCATTATGCCAAGATTCTACCCGTAATTTCTTAACTGAACACATTTACCTTTGACTCAAGGTTCTCTAAGCTCATGTACAGATCTGCATGTGTGAATGCCTTCAGTTATCTTGACTGCCTTGTGGTATCTTTGCATGACATATCGGATACATATATTTGATTTATTATGTGGGTAAGTCTTTCCTAAATCAAACAACAGCTAGAAGGAAGAAGCTGGCTCTAGTTTACAAGCATTTAAATATTATTTTTAAGTTGTGTCTAACTGAAAAAAAAGCCAGATTGATGTTTCCTGGAAAACAACAACAGCAACAGTCTTTCTGAAACAATGCGAATAAAATCTAGTGGTGTTATTAGAGTAATACATAATAACACACTACTGGATTATCTGAAGTACAGCCTCTCAAAACACAAGAACCTGTCACTATGAAATAATTGCAGTATTTTCCCAAATTACATCTTTTTTAGTACTTCAGAATGGTTAGAATATTTCCAAAATATTTTATAATTTCTGCTAAAAATGGAGAAATGTAATATTGCCACAAAAGGTAAAACAAAAGAAAACCTCACAGGTTGAAATGTGCTTTTTTCTGGTTTTCAACAGCATATTCACTTTGAAATTATACAGTGAAGAATAAACAATACATATCTCCCTTCCACTCTAGTCTGCTTTGTTCAAAGAAGTTTTGAAGGCAATGACAAAGAATGCATACTTGATCACCCATAAAAGATGTGTGATGCATAATACCTCAAAATTACCATTACTTTTTTTCCCACAACTGAGATTATAATATCCAAAGGTTCTAATTGCCTGCATTCACTTGTTAAAAATCAGCAGGAAAAAACCAGAAAAAAACCCTAATAATTCTACAGTAAACGTAGTAAAGTTTTCTTACCCACCTTTTAATTCAGGTAGAATTTCTATAAAATACAACAGTCAGGTTAAAAGCTACACCAATCAAGGTTACTGGTTACTTAGTCATTTTTATTGCATGTTTCACTAAAATTCCTATTCTGTTCTGATTCTTTTTTATTATTATTGTTTTGTAAAACAAATTCCATTTTATTCTACCTAATGAAAAGGGTCAAAGTTGAAGGTAGATTCTTCGAGATATGATAAGAGGCAAATAATACATTCCAGTTGTAAAAGACTACACATTGTGTACCTTCATTATTTGAATATCGATTGTTGCATAAGTGAGTATAAACCTATTTCAGTGAATAACAGACTTGCATATGCTTATGGTTTCCGTAAAAACAGGCATGAAAATGTTTTCTTTAGGTTTGCCTTTGGCCGTTGTACAGCTGTTACTTACAAAAGTAATTCATTACTATCCTGTTTCTCTTGGAAGATAACATTAAGTAAGACTGTTCTTTGAAAAACAATCCAAATCTATCTGTTTTCAAATATGTATTGAAAAAATTTGTGTATTTATATTTGGCAGAAAAGGAAGTCTACTTCACTAATTTTAAAACTATTGCCTTCTTTTAAGAAGGAAGATTCAAGGTTTTCAGATCCTTGAAAAAAGTAAAAAATACACACAATAATATTTTTATTCACTGGAACAATAAGTCCAGTTACATCACAGTGCTTATCTTTTTACTGCTGTAGTCATGAAAAGATTAAGCACTGACAAAGTACTGTTTTATCTCAATATAACTGTGCTTTCTCTTATTCTGAGGATACATGATATTAGGCCATCTTTGGTTTTGAGTTAAATCCCTGCTCTGGCAGCGTTTCCTGTTATCCATGACTTAATATAATACAAATCAATACAGATAAGGGTTCAAAAGTAACTACTTTTAGCTATTAATGCAAAATCTGTCAGAAGATGTGAAGTATATAGAATCATAGAATCACCAGGTTGGAAGAGAACCTCTGGATCATCGAGTCCAACCATTCCCACCAATCTCTAAACCATGCCCCTCAGCACCTCATCAACTCACACCTTAAACACCTCCAGGGAAGGAAAGTCAATCACCTCCCTGGGCAGCCCATTCCAGTGCCTAATGACCCTTTCTGTGAAGGGTCATATAAATGAGGGCAAATTTGTAGCTTAGAACTTTTCCCTACAGTAAATCTAGAAAACATTTGCACATTTCATTTCCAGTAAGCAAAGGTCAACTCCAAAAGCAACACTGCTGTAATGCTACAAAGAAATCTGCAGAATGAGAATTCAGTCTTTCTGGTGTTGAAATTATAGCGATCTTCCCACTGTTGAGGCCAGAGTTATAATAAATTTCTGCAGACCTCCTGAAATACCAGATTGGCTGCTACCGTCTAAACCACAACACTTTAACACATAGTTTTCCAAAGCAAAAAGATGATCAACAATGTAGAATACGTGAAATTACCATAAACCCTTCAGAAATTAATACCAGTCAAGAAAGGAGACAGAAAAATGTAGCAAAATTAAAAAATGTAGACAGGAATTTAAACTAGTGGTCTTTTGGTAGGAACCCAGTAGGTTTTGCAGCAGAGAAAGTTACCTTTGAAATGCATGAGTCTTGTGCAGTTATACCCTTACTCAGGTAAGACTTCACATGCTAAAAAGAGAGTTTCTTTCCATGTTTTTTCAGAAGTACTTAATACTAGCATTGTACGTGCTTAACACTGGCACTATAGAGAGTAGAATCCTCAGGGAAATGACTGTTAATCAGCTTTTGTAACACCACTGTTTTCTCATGTTTTTCACATTTTTCCTTGAAGGTACCATTTGATTATGAGGATATTTCAGATTTATTTCACAAGATAGGAGACCTGAGGGTTATTTTTCTAATTCAGCATAGAGACATACCGAAAAAGACATGTGACTGAACACAAAGAGCAGGTATTTAAGTCACAGGTGCTGAAATGTGACTTACATTACTGATATATGCAGGGGAGATTTTTCTACGCATAAGAAAGCATCATAAATTCATACAAACAAAACTCTCAATTTTTAGTATAGATATCCTGGATTTGGACTGAAAAACAAATATTCAAAAAAGTGTGACTCACCAATTGAAAAACTAAAAACAAAGATTAGATTCACAAATCTCAGTAACTGTGGGGGTGACATCGTAAAAAAATGTTTCCTGAAAATGATTCTCACATGATCAAAGATTTCATTCGAAATTTCCCAGGAGATTCAGCCACTGGAAAAATAATTTGTTTCCTTTTCACTGACTTGCAGTCTGAGGTCACTTTTCTTTTTATTTTTAAAGAAACTAATTCATCATATTCTTCTCTCATTTTGCCAAAAGGGAAAAGGATTTATGGCAAAGTCCTCGACTAAGCAGAAACAAGAGAGAAAAATGCCTGGGTATTTCTAACAGCAACCACAATAAAAGTTTTTCTGTTGGACTGTGTGAATAGTACCTGAATACTAAATTAGATTCTCACCTTGCATTCTTACAGTGAAAATTAAACATGCATATACATTCATACACATACATGCATACCTTCTTGATCAGATAAGCAAACATACACTTCCTATTGCCTTTAATTTCTCGTCCAAGGCATGGAAGGAGGGAAGTTTGATCAGCATGACGGAAATACATTCACAGACTTGTAAAAATCAACTGAGAAATCAGCTCTCATGGAGCTAGGAGAGTCAACCTAGCTAGTTTCCAGCTTCTACAGCTATTTGTTTCCAACAGTACAGATGCCAGCAGCCACCTCTAGGTGACAGATTTCCACCATGAGCACCACATTGTATCATATTCTAGACGATGGAGCATCTTAGCATTGAACAACAGGTAGTAAATCAACTTTATTAACAGTGCCCACAGAAATCACCAGTTCCTTTTCAATCCTTCCTCCTCCTTTTCAAAAGGATATTTCATGAACAGAGGTTGAGTAATGGTGTGGCCGCTGGCACAATTTATTAAATAAAGATCATATCTTGGAGGGTGAGCAGTTTGTATAATAACAGCTTCAGCTGAGCTATTTGGGAAGAAATGTTCCCAGCCAAAAAGGCTTCCATACTACTTAGTTACCATTTATTGTACATTAATCATCCAAACATACTACAGATTTAAACTGGTGGACTGAAGTGGGCTTATCATAGAAGTGCTGTTTCATCAGAACACTGTAGCACATACATCACCCTTAAGCATGTGGTTACCCTGATTGAATCAGAGACAGCTTAGGCACAGAGCTGAGAAAAGAATTACATTCCCAGCTCCAGAGAGTTTATGACTATAAAAAAATGTTCTCCTCCTACAACTCTGAGTGCTTTCAACACATGAAAACATAACCCAAAATGGTATTAGTATTCCTTTAAATACAGGATGATTACAGGAGAGTCATCTTATTTATTATGTGGGGGAAGGGAGGGGAAAGCAAAGGAAAATGATAGGCTAAAGGAAATGGAAAAGGAAAAGAGGAAAAGGGAAAAGAGGTGGGGGCAGGGGAAAGGGAGAAAAGGGGGGAAATTAAAAAAAAAAAAAAATGAAGAAGAAAAAAGATTCAGATTCATACCAGGGAAAAGAATGTGAAAAATGGAGAAGATAGCCACAAAACAGTCTCAGGAAAGCATGAATAGCAGAAAATTGTAGACATAAAAAGGCATTATGGAGAAGAAAAGGAAAAGCATAGTAATACCAAGAAACAGCATGAATCAAGACAGGATGAAGATAAAATAGAATAAATGTAAGGGTTACATAAAGATGATGAGACTAGGCAAGGGGAATTTGTAAGATACTGGGAAGCCCAGAGAAAGTGGACAGAGGAACTTACTACTGATTATGAAAATGTCATGAAAGACAGTCATATAGGAACCATCAATGATTATAAGAACTTCAATTGCCAGACTTGCTTTTTTGGAGTGATTTATGTAAGATATTTCTCTTTTTTCTTTTTTTTTTTTTTTTTTTTTTTTTTTTGGACCAGTTAGTATATCCATCATATTGCTGATTTAAAGATCATGTATCTCTATGAAATAAGTTTTCATTTGTTATAGTTCTCTCAGATGTTCATTCTTTTCCCTTTAATACATTCTTTTTCCTACAACACAGAAGTGCTACCCTGGGACATATACTCAGAGAACTCTTGCTCTTCTTAGACAAGTAAGGTCATTACAAAGCGGCTTTAGCCTCAAGCATTATGAATGGTACCCCTGGAAATATGTACCAACAAAGACACACGGCCAATTGCTTAATTATATCCAAATCCCTGAGCCTGGTTATATAGGCACATTCATATCTGATGGGATGCTACCTCCAGTCCAAAGGCCATCTTTTTATATACTCTTAAATTTTCTCTGTAATTGAAGAATTGAAGATTTGTAGTCCAGAATGCCTGTGTCGCAAAATGATTTTCATGACTGTATTGAGAATTAAAGCCCACTACAACAGTATTTTGTTAATGTTTACAAGATGACAGTGACACTCTTGGGTGGCAAACCTATTTAGCTACACAGTGCACACCTTTATTTCTTCTACCGGTTCTTTTATGAGAGGCATTTCTAATCTATTGGCTAGAATGCAGTATATAAAACTAAACTGTTGGACTGGATTACTCCTGCATGGGTTTCCTGACAGTGCAAATGACATACAGCTAATAATAATCAAACTAATTAGCACATGTGTCGCACTTTGTATCTTGGAATTGCCATACAAATGTCAACTAGCTGATTCTCACAACAGCCCTACGAGGAAAGGAAGTAATTATCCTGAGCCCCAGATGAGAGGTTAAAACAGAAAACGTAAACAACAGGTTGATTTTATGGTGCTTTATGTTGGGGATTTCTCTGTGATACCATTTTTCAAGAGCCAGGCCTGCAAGATTGTTTTTAGTCTGGCAGAGGAAAGGGGACAGCATGACAATGTGTGGGCTCCACTGCCACCCTCATGCTCCGCTGGCAGCTCCACCGGTGTACAGCCCAGAGAGGTCACACAGCTGGTGACGCAGGCAGACAGGAGACCTTGTTACCTCCTCGCTATTTTTTTTCCTTAATCCTCTTCTTCAATTCCATTATGTTCTATGCATTTTTTAGTTATAGGGAGGCCTTTATGCCTGCAGTGGCCTTACTGTGTTTCAGTTATGTTCCAAGTGACACTTGAAAACTGCTTTGGATGAGTCGCCAGTGAAGAGTGGTCCCTAACACTCAGACTGTGCCTCAGGGAGGAACAAGAGGCAAATCTTTCTTACTTAACCGCAAGGATAGCAGGAGAGAAATAAGTAAAATTACTTCTGACATCAACTTTTATAGATTTACCTTTCATACACATAAGGAATAGACCTGTTATATGAGAAGAGCCTATGAAGTGAGTTATGTGAGAAAAGGCCTTTCAGTGAAAGCAGCTTACTACATGACTGCAGAACTAAATTCTGCCTTCTTGCACGTATGTAAAATAAGCACAGTTGTTCACATAACACAATATTCATGTCCCAGATAAATTTTGTGAACACATCATAGAGGAACAAAATGTGCAATGCAAATTGAGCAGCCCAGGTACTCAGACTACAGGTTGTTGATTACAAAAATTAACCCCAAATGAAAATATATGTAGATTAAGGGTAGATCAGGATTGCTTAGCCTTTCTATAGACCTTTTGATTCACTAGCAATACTTTGTAATCCAACCTGTTATAGTTACTGCTCATGTAAAGGTTTCCACAACCGAAATTGGAAGACTGATCATTGTGCTGTTCACCACCTTCAAGAACTTACAATATCAAAAACGCAGAGCAAGAAGTAAACGACTACAATGACAACAGAATGTCGTTTCTAAAGTCACACAAAAAGTTAGAGGTAGGCTCTGTGTTATCTAAACCTGTGCTAACATGGCTTTGATACTACAAACAGACCTTCAGTGACTGTATTTTTCCTTTCTGTAAAGCACAGAAGGTCTAAGAGTTAAGTACTTCTTTTTCTGTCATTCCAATAAACTGGAAAATTGAGCATGCTACAATTTTCTGCTCTTAGAAAACAATGAGAGTAGATAAAGTAATCACAAGGGATAGAAGAGCAAGGCTTTTCTGAGCTTTGCTTTGTTTATGGATTTTTCTGAAGAAGCAGCCTCTCATGCAGTACTTTATCTCAGACTTCTAATACTACTTTTTGTTCAGCTTAACTTTTGAATGCTGTCTCATAGAGAGAAACACTCTATCTGACATGTAATATCTACACATAGACCTTTCTAGGAGGTCAAAAAAGTTCAGGAATCAAGCCAGATTTTACTCTAGATAAGAATGAAACAATAGGGTAATTCACCTAATTAAGTATTAGATATTTGTGAAAGCAAATTGATTTTATAGTGTAGGTAAATCAAGAGAGGCACTTAATAGAATTAATTATCTATCATCATTGCCAGGACTTCAATTGTCAACCACAATTACGTATAAATTCCTCTTATTAACACAGACTTAATCACCCAAATCCAACTTATAATGATGACAGGACCACCAGATGGTACAATCCAATAGAAGTGTCTCACAAGTAAACAAACAAACCAAAACAATCTCTCATAATATAAAAATAACTAGGGTGGGGGTAGGATCAAACAACCCCTCAGATTTTCATTCCCATTAAGTTTTTAGACTCTACTTTTATAAAGGATTTTGTGCTTTATACTCAGTTTCATTACTAATTAATAATTCTGATAACTGATGAAAACTTTGAGCAGGGAACCATCTGAAAGCCTGGAAAGTACATTATCCTGACCCTAAATCCCTCTTACCTTGAGGGATGGTACCACCCTGCTTGTGGAAGCAATACTGCTTTGGAATATATGAATTTTTCAGGCATCTAGATGTTTCCAGAACCACCTGCCAGATCTACTCCATAGCCACTTCAGAGTGGCTCATTGTCTCATTTTAATGAACTGAGATATAGTGCCAGAGTGAACAGACCAACTCCATTTCCTGAGTCTGTATTTGCAGCTCCATAAATGCATCATTTTTGCACAGCCTGTAAAGTAAGCCTAACTGTGCTTAGAAATGCACTACACTGGACTTTCTTGTTCCTATCTACTTTGACCTGGTAGGTAAAATACATGAAGTTGAGTTTTACACATAGATCAGTAATTTAGCAGCCTTCTGCACTGAATTTCTCCTCCAGTAAATCTACATATTAAAGAGAAACAAATTCTATATGTGTGTTTATATCCTCATTAAAAAAAAAATCTATTTCAAAACACTGATTAAGATGAAGTTGATATTTCATAATGAAATGAGCCTACACAACTGTTAGGGGAAAGACATTTAAAATTCATACACAGTCTTTAATAAAAAAGCCAAATTGACAGGAATAATCACATGCTGCCGTATCTAGCTTTCATAATGTTAAAATGGAATTTTTTGCAACTGAGAAGAAGTGATGATATTTATTTGAGTGTTTTAAACACAGAAAATACTTTAAAACTTCATAGCTACTAGTGCTTAGTAACATGGGTTCCCTTTAGTAATTTGCGTATTATCAATACGTATCTCAATTTAGTATATATCTCTAAATGGTGATTCTGACATAGACTTCCATATATATAAAAATTGGGATAATTAGCTAATTATTACACGGTTTCAATAGCTATTTTCACAGTCTAGCTTTTAGGCCCAGTTCCTGCTGCATTTCTACACTTCAAGCAATAGGTGGCAGCAGGAATGCCTAGAAGATAACTAAAATTTTAACACATTTTTTGATTGCAGACTATATTCCAGGTGATCAGTAGCCAAACTAACAGCTAGATATAATTGATAATTACATAGCAGTAATTGGAGTATAACAGAGGTATACAAGAGACAAAAAAGTAAACCAAACAAAAAAATAACTAATGTTATGAAACTGAAAACCAAATGGAATAAGAAATGGTTACTTGATCAGATATTGTCACAATAGATTTAGAAGAACTGAATTCTAACCACAACAGTACAATAACATACAAGTAGGAGAAAAGCAGAAATGCACAAATTAATGAGACACACATTTCTGCAATATAATTACTCTTCAGTTCAGAAAATAAGATCCCTGTACTGCGGGCTCAAGCTAGACATCAAAATTTAAAGCACTTTAAATGAGCTTTCCAGAAAAAACAGATTAATATATGAGCGTTTGACATATATACAAATGTGCCAAATCTAAAGGTAAATGTGTATCTGAAACAATGGCTTGGAAAATGTGGAATACACTCAAAAGCTGGCACACTGTACTTGTGGCCCCAGGAAGTGTACACAGACATCAGTAATAAGATAGCCTGACCAACACAGGCCTGCAATGGTTTGTGC
This sequence comes from Coccyzus lansbergi, assembly GCA_033558105.1. Classification (NCBI taxonomy): domain Eukaryota; kingdom Metazoa; phylum Chordata; class Aves; order Cuculiformes; family Coccyzidae; genus Coccyzus; species Coccyzus lansbergi. Next base: position 763,986 of record JAUMJK010000056.1, on the reverse strand, counting down.
TAAATACGTAAAGCACGAGGCAAGATGCAGCCACACCAAAGTAGATTGCAAAATGAAAAAAGATAATGGATATTTCTGACAAAAACTTAAGCAGTAGCCAAAGGAATTTACTGTTAGATCCTAATGGGGATGTTACCATCAAGAACTACACCACAGGTTAATAAACATATATCCATACACACACACACACACACACACACGTGCATGCACAACATATTTTTAATGTATTCTTCCCTGTTCTCCTCACTGTTCAGACAATTTTTTTATATGGAGACTCTCCCGGAAGATACTTTCCTCAGGAAGGTAGCCAAAACTATTGTTTCCAATATTTTACTTAAAAGATTAAAAATAACATGAATGCAGTATGATATATGAATCTAAAGAAAGAATTCATTAAAAATGCTTTACAAAACAGCAGATGACATATCAAAGATAGTTTACTAGAAAGCAAAGCCTTCCAAACAAGTGTAGAAATATTTTCCTAAAGACACACGGTTTTGTTTTGAAATAAGGTGGTGATGGAAGCTACAGACAAATATTTAGACACTTTTTTGAAACTCAAGTACTTGCACTTAAGCCATACATTTCTATTGATTTAAAGCTAAAATAAAAATGGTTTGCACCTAGATTTTGCTTAAATATTAAAATACATGACTATGCTCTTTGTGGAGGAAATATAGTGTCATCCATTAAGAGAAGAGAAAGCTTGTTTTGTAAATGTTAAGGAGCAACATAAGGAACAGGATAATGTGAAAAACACCTCTTTTAATGTGCTTCTTAAGACTCAAAAATTGTAGATCTATAAACTTAGCATGGTCTCAAAATGTTTTAGAAAACAAAAATTAAAAATCATTCCAAAGTGAAGTAATAAAAACAAGTGAAAAATTTGCAAACATCCAAACCTTCATGATTCTGATAAATCTAAATATCTAACTGAAAGACTGCCACTTATATTACGCAGGTTCAGTAAACAAAACTGTGAATGGTGGGGCCTTTAAAACCATCCTTTTAAACCAGCCTTTTAAAACCATGTTATTAAGAAGAAAATTACAGATGGGTATTACTATCATCTGTCACAGGCATCATATGAAGGTCTCCAGGATATCAAATCCTAAGAAATATTCATGCCAACATGTGAATATATTTTTTGCATTAAAGAAATCTGAAAAGAATTTCAGGAATAATAACTTTCTCAGTTTTTCTACTTTAAATGTGGAAAATGCTTTGCTTAACTGTTTTTGGGTTTTGGTTTTTTTTTTTTTTTTTTTTGCTTAAAACATTGGAAAAATCAATGTCACCAATATTAATTCTGGAATTGAGGAAATGTGGATCATAATTAAATAATTAATTTTTTAAAAATCAATGTGAAAAAGAGAGGGCATATCTATGATATGTTTTCACTAGTTTGCAGGAAGCATCTAATTTAACAAGAAATTTTCAAATGGTTGGAAAGTTTCAAGCCTTTGGGCTCCTAAATTGTGAAACTGGGATTTTCCTAATAATGAACAAAATGTACAAAAATGAACGTGCACCAACACTGGAAAACAAATAAAGAATGTGACCTCTAATTCAAAACGACAATGAAAATGAAAAACAAAAAAGTGTAGGTGATAAAATTGTGTTTGCTTTTATTAAAGAAACTAAAGACAAAACTCGTAATAGCACCACCGAAGAGTAAGTCATATAAAAACCAGCGAACTGTGCAAGGACAACTGGTATACAGATTCAGAAGTGACAAGCTGTCCGGGAAGGGGGTTGAGGTGTTTAAGGGTGTTTAAGGGTGGACGAGGTGCTGAAGGACATGGTTTAGCGATTTATGGGAATGGTTGGACTCGATGATCCAGTGGGTCTTTTCCAACCTGGTTATGCTATGATTCTAATGGTAACTTAAGAGAAGAAAACTGTGTAATGAAGTTTTAAACAACCCACATTTAGCATTCAAAGAAAGTAAACCACTAAACCCACTAAAGAGTTTGCAAACTCTGGCATGTTATGCCTGACTAGATTTGTTGAGAGTATATTAAATGAATGAAATTAAAATTAAAAAATAAAAGAAAGGAAGCTTCTCAATCTCCTTCTACAGACTTCTGAGGAAGAAGAACCCACAGCTCTGCTGCTCACTCAACCCTACGGCTGTATAAATAATTAATTTTTCAGTTCACTAGTCACTCACTACAGTAGCAGTAACAGAAAAAAAAAATGAAGGAAGTGAAAAAAAAATATTTCAAGTCAGATGGAAAACATTCTTTATGGGTATTTCTTTAGAAAAGAAAAACAATTCTTTTCAGAATCTTTAATCTGAATTTTCACATCTTGATAGACAGAAGACTTGCTTGAAAGAAAAATATATTTTGTACAAAAAGCCAGAACGAGATACTTCAATATTTCTCCTTTTCTTCCTATAGAGGAAAAGGTTGGTCCTAAATTATCTAATGAACAAAACTCTCTTTAGTTTCTCACAGAATAAAGTTGTGTTACTGAAGGATTTTATGTAAAATCACATCAGGCATACATACACACAGCACAAATATCCATCCAGTAGCCTATAGACAGTCTTAAAAATGTGCTTATCTTAAATATATACATTACCTAGCAAGCTACCTCAAACCACTTTCTGCTGGTGAGAGACTATCACTTCCATCTAACAAGGAAAACCCTTCTAGAAAAGACTACTGAAATCCCCTTGTTATCTAACTGAAACACCACGGCTACACCACACAGGAGAAATTTGCAGTTTAAAAAATATTAGAGCCTCATTTCGTAATACACATCCAAGTATGCAAGCCTTGGTCCTCCAAAGACCTAATGAGTATTTAGTGCTAATTATTCACATATTTTGAGATTCTTTTCATACTGCTTATGATGAACTGTCCTTAAGATGACTTGTTGTTTATACAAAATTCTTTCTCAATTAATTGCATTGGTGTACACTGGTATCTGGTTATTTGTGCAGTATTTGAACTTTTTTTTGGTAATATGTTAAAACCTCTAAGAACTGGAAAATTTTATCATACTGAGACCATTTGCAATTAGGTTTTAACTATTAACTATTGGTCTCAAGTTCCACCAGGGGAGATTTAGGCTAGACATTAGGAAAAAAAAATTCACAGAAAAGGTCATTGGGCACTGGAACAGGCTGCCCAGGGAGGTGGTTGAGTCGTCTTCCCTGGAAGTATTTAAGGCACAGGTGGACGAGGTGCTGAGGGTCATGGTTTAGTGTTTGACAGGAATGGTTGGACTCGATGATCTGGTGGGTCTCTTCCAACCTGGTTGTTCTATGATTCTATTCAGCAGTGGCAATGGGTCATGAATTGCTTTTGCAAGTATTTGGTTGTAATAAACTAGAATGGAATCAAGATCTATAAATGGAAACAAAAAAAGACATATCCAAACAAAATATAAGTGAAGTTTGGCGCACTGTATTTCTTCTGCACATACCTTCCAGATCAAGAGCCTTGTTTGGTTCAGCTTTAGAGATTTACATAGCTATACAATCTAAGGTAGACTGGAGGTTTCTAATACTGCTAGACATTGAGAAGGGAAATCCATATCAGTATGAATATTACCATTTGAGCTTAAATGGAGTTTCAGCTTTCTTCAGTTACACTATACAACAAAAGTCAGCACAGTTCCACTGCTCTCTTACTGAACATTAGAAATACTTTTTCCCATCCTAAAGAAACTTCAAGTAGAATTGGTTATTTGAGACTGAACTAATCTGAACTAGAAAATTTTCAACTTTTCCTAGTTTACATTTCCTTTGAGAAGGGATTGGCTTACTTTTTTTTTTTTTTCCTTCTGCTGTTTATTTTTGTTTTCAGTTTCAATAACCAGATATTAATGAATTTGTCTGGGTTGAACAGACAAAAAAAAAGTCTCTGATTACTTTCTGTATAGTAAAGCAATGTTATACCAGGCCTGATATGAGTGTGGAAGTAGCCGAAGCTCACATATATACAACTGTGTATAACAGCATGCCAGATCACTCATACCCCGTCTAAAGAAATCTCCCTACACAGCACTTTCTCATTTGTAGAAAGAAGATTGATCCAAACAACACAAGCGTGATTCAATTTCCCTTGTACTTACCTTATAACAAATACTACCACTAACGAACCACCCATTCAAACTGCAGTTTCCCAACAATACAACCACATACATTTAGGAAAAGAAAGACAAAAGAGACCTGATAATGAACTAGTTAATTGTTGAAAGTTCAGACAGAATAGCCTGAGCAGATCTCAGGAGATGGTAAGAAAAGGAAAAAGGTATGGTCATGCAAATGCAACATGATAAATCCAACATGCTACTGGTTGGCAAAAAATATTTGTAAAAATATAGTAAAAGCAAGCGATATTCAAATATACAAGATATATACATGTATATAAGAGAGGCATTTCACCTATCAGGGCAACATAGAAACAAAAATTACTCCATCCCAGATACCTCCCTTAACATATTATATCAATACACAAAGGAGCATATCAGCTTCAGACCCAAGAATACACAGCCATGCTGCTACACTCTCTGCCCTTCAGCAGGACTAATTTGTTTGGTCTGCTCGCTATGTGACATGGCTAGACAGTTTCCATTGCAAAACAAGGAAAACAACTTCCTATTCCAAAAGATTTATGTAATGGAATTATAGATTTCTTTCTCCCTAAAAGCAGTGGTTTTGTAACATAAATAATCTAAGCCTACAACATGACAATGACTCCTAGCTGGCATCTACATAAGGATTTCTTGTCAGTTAAAGGCAGAGCACTTTTTTGGTTGTGTCATTATAATAGCTTGAGAATTAGAAAGTTTCATCAGGTCCCCAGTGTAGAGTACAGATTCTGCTACAACATCAGATAAATAAAAGATCCATCCCTATCCTCAACCATTCCAACCCCTCTTGCTGAGAACTTTCTTTCTAGTGTTGCCTTTGCGGACTGTATCTTCATTAGCAACCAATGTAGTCAAATAGGAACGGATCCACGGTGCAGAATAGATGGTACAGAGGACCTGATCACCACACTTCACATGATTCAGGGGAAGTTTACTATCAAATTGCTCTGGTGTGGTCCTGTAAATGGAACATCCATTAGCAGTCGGAGTGCATCTTGCTGTTTAGTTTTACTTGAAAGGAGTTCACTGTGAAACCACAAAAACAACCACCAAGTATGGGGAGATTCCTTTAAAAGTGCATGTCTAACCTGAACCAAAATATTTATGTTGGCCAACCATGGAGAATCACCACAAGAACAGGTTGTGACCTATGTAGGATTGTACAAGCTAAAAGGATAAATTCAAATGCTAAGGGTTCTCTCAGGAAAACAGGGAATGAACAAGAACATTGTCTTGTTCAATTGAAGGATTACACTAGAAAAAGCATAGACAATATCAGTGATTTTGACACATAAGTGAATAACAAATTGGCCGATAGGCTGTAAAATAGAGCTCCAATTGCTGAACGCTATAAAAAAATTAAATCACTCGAATAATATACTCAAAACACTATGTAACTTACCACTAGCAGTTCTAGCAGAGGATAGATATACAGCTCTGTTTTATTACAGTATACTGTTCCTTTTGAGTCCAGCCCTAAGTTATTGAAAGATGTGGAGATAGCATTCTGGGGAAAATCAGGATATCCCTTAGCTCCCTTTTTCCTGTAATTGTCACTGCTTTTGTGGTTAAAGCCTGACAAATTAAAAATGATAGCTTTGATCATCTACCTAAGGTTTTTTGCTTGCCTGGTTATGTCAAGCAAGAGTATGCTATTTTTCTCATGATTCTAAATTAGGACTCCTTCATTTATGATCATAAATAAAATCAAGAAATCGTTAGAAAGATGCTTTTTATGTTCTAATTTTGTATTTTCTAGTTATACTTGGTGCATATTGACTATAATTATAGTTTACAGTTCATCAAAACAGCAGTGCTGCTGCACATAATAGAAGACAACATATTTTCAGTCATGGATAGCTGTTAAATTCACACTCACTTTACTTGGTGTTTACTGAACTTTATTTTCAAAGTTTGCTCTGTGCTTTAGTAGTTTTGTCCACCTTAGCTTAAACAAGGAATTAGCAATTTGGGGTTTGTCACTATCGCATGAAATACTTAGGTCTGCTTACTTATACTTACATTAAGACAAGTGATTCCTCCAATTTGATTGCATTTTATTGGAAAATACACATTTGATTATGTTAAAAAATGGCATAGGCTCCTATCCTTTCCACAGTTTTAAAAACAAGGCATTTCTTAAGAGTGGGAAAAGAAAAACAAAGTAGGACAACAGCACTGCTTCAGATCATTATTATCCAGACACTTAGTTGCTTAGAGCGAGTGGAGCTTCACTTGATTCAGCAAAGGTATATGCCCTTGCACTGCTTTAGGATGCAGTTGGGATTATGCAACATGCCTCATTTCCCGAAAACTCTATTTCGCATTTTGCTGTAGTGATTTTGAAAACTGGCTGGTAGAAATGTTTTGCGTTGCAATGTCTGTTTAATATCCGTTGATCTATTTTAACAAACTTTTTAAACTGTTTCCAGATCTCTCTATTTTTATTTTTTATAAGGTTATGCGAAAAGCAATTAAATAAAACCCCAATACAATAGTCTTACATAAACACATGTGTTTTGCTCAGAACCAGAACTCTGGAGAGATAATTAACTCAAATTGCAGTGGTTTTGTCCAAATGTTCTGCAGTTACTGACAATTTACCCACTTTTAGCTACCTTATAATTATAAATGGTCTATATGCCAGACCACTGTGTCATTCTTCTATTGGCTAGTAAGAAATAAAAGCTCAAGCTCTAGTCTGCCTTCCGTCTTTATACCATATTGTAGCATCTCCATGGTTGCTATTAGAAATGAGAGAAAAGGATAATTGTAACCAGTCAAGCCCCTTCAGCCTGAACGCTGGTAATTTGTAAATTCCATTGACAGCTACTAATAGCAACAAAGGTTTACCTGCATTCGCATGCCTTACTATAACAAATCCCTTACACACAACAGCCATTATATTCACATCTGGATAACTATTCATAATTACAGTAAACTTTTAAAATGTTTTTTTAAACGCTTTCATTTTTGTGATACAATAGTTCATAGTGTACTTCAGCTTCAGAACATGATAATATTTTCTTTCCCATGTACCTGACCATTGTTGTTATGACAACACTACCCTAGAACATGGTCTTAAGAGTCTGCTCCTAGAGGTTGGTGATCTGGTAAAATAAGCAGTGTTTTGGTTTTTTATTTTTTAGTAAAAAAACCTATTTGGTCAAGTTAAGGTTGTGTGGTACCTATCCGTCTCTAAGACAAAATCATTATTCATCTTGCTGGTGAGTTACGCTTCTTGTTTTAGAGTTATGTATTTGTTGTAGAAGATATTTCTTTTGGGTTGAATGCTACTTCCTGGTAGCAGACTAACTCTTCTGAGCAGAGAGTAAGGTTCATGTTACTTTTACATGTGTATTAGATCAGTACCTCAGTCTCAGATCTGTATGAATGGCCAGAAAAATGTTTTTAATTTTGAGGAAGTAATTGAGTTTCCAAGATGGCAACATGAGATTTATATAGCAATCATTGAATATTAAAAGAAAGAAAAGGCAAAACCATCTAATATGAACTTCAGTGTCCCTTCTTCTTTCCTATATTTTAGGTCTGAAGTTACTATGTAAAACCTCTACTGATGACAACTTCCCTTTTCTCAGTTTCTAAAGAGGCAAAGAAAATCATTCCAGAGAAAAGACTGTTCTATGAATATAGATTGATTTTAACAATGATGAACTGTAAGTGTTTCATGAGACTGTGTAAGCCACATATTCCAGCATGTAAGAGTCCTTTGCAGACCAATTTTCCTTGCACTTTTTGGGTTCTCCTTTTTTAATGAGCCTGGAGGTCCAATGGAATAACTTTTTCAAGACTGTTCACACTGAGAGGGTCATGGTAAGATCCCAGTTAGCCAGACAAACATGAAAATTGTTATGTAAGAAGTCTTAAAATGAAACTTTTTGAAAGTAATAGTACATTGAGCCTCCTTACCCTCCAGCAGATTGACACTTCCTCACAGCTTATGTCATCTGCAAACTTGCTATGGGTGCACTCAATGCCTACATCCAGGTCATTGATAACATTCAACAGGGCTGGACCCAGCACTGAGACTTCTATGATAAAGTGACCTGTCTACTGGATGAGGGAAAGGCTGTGGATGTGGTCTTCTTGGACTTCAGCAAAGCCTTTGAAACAGTTTCTCACAGCATTCTGCTACGGAAACTGTCAGCCTCTGGTCTGGACAGGCGCACACTCTCCTGGGTGGAAAACTGGTTGGATGGTCGGGCCCAGAGAGTGGTGGGAAATAGTGTTAAATCCAGCTGGAGACCAGTGACAAGTGGGGTCTCCCAGAACTCAGTGCTGGGTCCAGTCCTGTTCAATATCTTCATCAATGACCTGGATGAGGGCATTGAGTGCTCCCTTAGCAAGCTGCAGACAACACTAAGCGGGGTGGAAGTGTGGATCTGCTGGAGGATAGGGAGGCTCTGCAAAGGGATCTGAATGGGCTGCACCAGTGGGCAGAGACCAATGGCATGAGGTTTAACAAGGCCAAAAGCTGAGTCCTGCACTTGAGGCACAACAAACCTGTGCAATGCTACAGACTACGAACAGACTGGCTAGAAAGCTGCCAGGAGGAGAGGGACCTGGGGGTGTTGGTTGACAGCTGACTGAAAATGAGCCAGCGGTGTGCCCAGGTGGCCAAGAAGGCCAATGGGATCTTGGTTTGTATCAGAAACGCTGTGACCAGCAGGTCCAGCGAACTTATTCTGCCTCTGTACTCAGTACTGGTGAGACCGCTCCTTAAATATTGTGTTCAGTTCTGGGTCCCTCACCACAAGAAAGATGTTGAGGCTCTGGAGCAAGTCCAGAGAAGAGCCACGAAGCTGGTGAAGGGGTTGGAGAGCAGAACCTATGAGGAACAGGCCCTATGAGAGAGCTGGGGTTGTTTATCCTGGAGAAGAGGAGGCTGAGGGGAGACCTCATTGATCCCTACAACTACCTGAAAGGAGGTTGTAGAGAGAAGGAAGCTGGTCTGTTCTCCCATGTGACAGGGGACAGGACAGGAGGGAATGACCTCAAGCTCCGCCAGGGGAGATTTAGGCTAGAGATTAGGAGGAACTTTTTCACAGGAAGGGTCATTGGGCATTGGAACAGGCTGCCCAGAGAGGTGGTTGATTCACCTTCCCTGGAGGTGTTTAAGGCATGGGTAGATGAGGTCCTGACGGACATGGTTTAGTGTTTGATAGGAATGGTTGGACTCGATGATCCGGTGGGTCTTCTTCCAACCTAGTGATTCTGTGATTTGGTCAGTATAATTAGAATGCATACCAATGCAATACAGTTGTTTTGATAAACAACAACAACAAAAAAACCCAACCTACTTCCATTTTGAATCCATGCAGACCTACAACCTCAATAACTAGCCTGATATCTGTAAAGGTTCCTTTGATATAACAAAACTCCTGCTGACGTTAGTGGATTAATCGTCCCACTCTAAGCAACTTCATTTCCTTTAGATAGATTTTGGCTCCAGTTGCCTGGTTTAAAAAGTATTTTGTCCATTTTAAATTATACTATATGTACTTAATCACCTCTCAGTTGAATCGTTACCACTTAGGCAAAGATCCCATCAATACGAACAAAGGTTATTAGATCAAACTATAATTAGTGGCCATAAAAATGTATCCCAGCCATAAATTCATAGACTATGAGCACATAAACTTTAGGAAATATTTCAAGTTCAGTCCAAACCTATTTCAATACCAGAAATAAAAATGGGTTCAATGTAGTGAGGTATTTATTAATCCAAATGATGAACTCATTCTACATATATAAAACTTAATATTTGTCTTTTAAGTTAAGTCACTTTCTGGGCTTGCTATTAAGAAAATAAAAAACAACAACAGCAGAAAAAAAAACCCCACCCTCACCCTTTAGATAAGAAAAGTATCTACGGATTATACATATTTAAGAAATGCAGCTTCCTTAACAGAGATGATGAGAATTCGGGAGAAAAAAAACCCCCACATTGTGCTATTTACTTTTTCATAATAGCCAAAAAACCTGCAACTTGCAGGTAAAGAATGTGAGAAATTTAACATTGATAGTAGAATCTTCTGGTGCTAGTTGGATGTAAAGTCCTCAATTCCCACTTTCCTTCCCTGTGAAAGTTATAGTATTATAAATCTCCAGAAGAGCATTGGAAAGCTAGGGATCCTCCTCACACACTTCTGAACATACAAGAAGAAAGACAAATTTTAATGAGGAGAAAAATATTGACCCCAGTCAGTAAAGTTACTTTAATAGGATTAATATAGGGGTCCCATTAACTGCAATGATGTCATTCCCTCCCTGGATTTTGAAGGCAAACAGTATAGTAACCTGTTATTAAAACAAAACCACTGCCAAATATCAAAAATACGGTGGAAAGATAAAAAGCAGGGAAGGAGACACAGGCAATCTTCAAAAAAGGCAGTGTGAGGGATAACACGGAGAGAACAAGGTAGCCCAGTCTCTGGAATATGTTCAGTCACTAATGTCTTACACTTGATTAAGATGAAATGACTGACTTTGTGGCAGAAAAGATGGAAGAAGTGTTGTATGATCTTTTCTGTTAGGACTGAAGAGAGAAAACCCAGTATTGAACACAAATGAACAGCAGAAAGAGAAAAGAATGCTCCAGGTTGAGATCTCACAATTGCCGGGGGGAATGTAATTTCTTCCTTAAAATATGGGTGTGAAGATGTCTGACGATTTTTGTATATAGAAATATAGCTAAATATAATGAGGAAATACTACCTTCTTCCTTGGAGAAGGAGCTTAGGATAGTAAACATGGGTAAATTAGAGCTTCTTGTAGTAGATAGGATGGTGTAAGTCTCAAAAATATCATCAGTGGGTTTGACCTTGTTTTGGAGTATGACAATAAGATTTGAAACAGACATCTAAATTCTTCAAATTATGCATACATCTGTATGTTGTCTGAAAGCTCCACTTTTGTGGAGAATGCTTCTGCAATATGGTACAAACACTGGTCAACCTGTCATTTTGCAGATCTGTGCCCTTGGTCCCCATCCTCTTGTTTAACCTTAATTGTGCTTTTAGGTTTCTTTAATTCCTTCTCTTGGGAAAAGAAACAAAAAAGCCCTGTGGTAGCTCAGTCTTGCTGTAATGAAACCTTCTGAGAAAAGAACTGACCTTCTGCTGAACTCAAATAGCAAGCAGCTTATGCCTACAGCAGACAGCTCATGTCCTTTAGAGAAAGGAGACAGACAAACAAAGTTGCGCTGGCAATTGCAGTGGCTATTCTTCTATTTTTCATGAAATGAATCCATAATCCAGTTCAAAATCTAGACAGAGGAATCAGAAATACATAATATAGTAGTTAAGTCATAAAACAAAAAAAGGATGACAAGAAAACAAGTTTTTGATTCACCCAGTAATGCTTATATGGACTATGTCATCCTTTGTCCTTCCACATATTTTCCATGTCATACATCGGCAAAATCATCTCAAGAAAATACAATCAATTGACTTGGATACATCCTAACCTGCTCTAATTCCTCACACTGGAAAGAACTGACGTTTGTCTATTAGTGGATGAGAAGGCAGTACAGCCAATCTGTCTTCAGTATCATAAGCAAATAATCCTACCTTCCTAATATATTTCAGAAACATCTAAGTCTGAAATGCTACTTCCACACACGTACCCAGGAGTTATCAGATCTTTATAAAAAATACATGGCTATATTAAGTGTCAGGTTAGATCTGATTTCCTGGTACAAGAAGTATCTATGAGGTAGTTCTCCTAACAGCAGAGGTTTTTATCTATACAACATTTTTTCCTAAGATTTTAGAACATCAAATCAATGAAAATGGAGTTTCTTGTACATCACAAAGACAACAAATGACTGGGGCATCAGAAGACTTCTGTGGACCTGAAGAGGTCGTGCAGAATGAGCGAGTTTTAGATAGACCAAATAGAAAAGAACAGAATAGGTCTCTCCATACAAATTCTGTGCTTTAGATACATGTTATCTAATACAGAATGATTTAAAATATTTTTAACACTAATTCACAATAACAACAATAAAAGGTTCAGCCATAAGAAGGAGTAATTAGAAGAATTTCTGAAAACGTTAAAATCATTTCATTTCAGCATTGTTCAAGGTGAAATGTTTAATTTTATTATGGTAAAACTTTTCCTTTTAACATCAGCAAAACAAAACTCTTTTTTAAAAATTTTGACACAGATTTTTTTATCTTGCAAAAATATTTCAAGACCATAACATTCCATAGCAAGAAATTAAGTATCCTCTGCATTTATCCTAAGTAATTCTGTTGGCAGTGTAGCAGCTTCTTTATAACAAAGCTTTAGGAAAAAAAGTTCCAGTTAAAGACATAATCCATTTTTCTTGATTTTGTTTTACCTACTGAATAAAAGAATCATAGAATCATAGAATAGTTTGGGTTGGAAGGGACATTAAAGATCATCTTGTCTGAACTCCCTGCCACAAGAGGCACACGTCCCACTAGACTAGGCTGCATAAGGCCCCATCCAACCTGGCCTTGAACACTTCCAGGGATGAAGAATCCACAGGTTCCCGAGGCAACCTGTGCCAGTGCATCACCACTTTCAAGGTGAAGAAATTCTTCCTAATGTCTAGTCTAAATCTGCCCATATCCATTCCCCCTTGTCCTATCACCACAAGCCTTTATGACTAGTCCATCTCCTGCTTTCTTGTAGGCTCCTATCAGGTACTAGAAGGTTACTATAAGATCTTGGAGCCTTCTTTTCTCCAGGCTGAATAAGTCCAACTCTCCCAGTCTATCCTCCTGTGGGAGGTGCTCCAACCCTCTGATCATCTTTGTAACCCTCCTCTGGACTCGTTCCAACAGTTCCATATCCTCTTTATGTTGAGGATTCCAGAACTCCAGGTGGGGTCTCACAAGAGAGAAATAGAGGGGAAGAATCACCTCCCTCAACCTGCTGGCCATGCTTCTTTCATGCAGCTCTGCAGGGCAGCTCTCAGTCACATCATAGAATCATAGAATAATAGAATCATAGAACAACCAGGTTGGAAGGGACCCATCGGATCTCCTAGTCCAACCACTCCTATCAAACACTAAACCAAGTCCCTCAAGACCTCATCCACCTGTGCCTTAAACTCCTCCAGGGAAGGTGAATCAACCACCTCCCTGGGCAGCCTATTCCAATGCCCAATGACCCTCTGTGTGAAAAACTTCCTCCTCATCTCCAGCCTAAATCTCCCCTGGCGGAGCTTGAGGCCATTCCCTCCTGTCCTGTCCCCTGTCACTTGGGAGAAGAGGCCAGCTCCCTCCTCTCTACAACCTCCTTTTAGGTAGTTGCAGAGAGTAATGAGGTCTCCCCTCAACCACCTCCTCTCCAGGCCAAACAACCCCAGCTCTCTCAACCGCTCCTCATAGGGTCTATTCTCCAACCCCTTCACCAGTTTTGTCGCTCTTCTCTGGACTTGCTCCAGAGCCTCAACATCCTGTACTGAATTTGGGGATTGCCCCAACACAGGTGTAGCAGCTTGTACATGTCCCTCTGAATAACAGTCCATTCTTTCTGTGTGGCAACTATACCACTCAACTTGGTGTCATGTGCAGACTTGCTGAGGGTGCCCTCAATCTTGCTGTCAATATCATTGATGAAGATATTAAACAGCACTGGTCCCAGTATGGACCCCTGAGGGACATCACTTGTCACGGATCTCCATATGGAAATTGAGCTGTTGACCATTATTCTCTGAATACAACCATCCAACCAATTTCCTATCTACCAGATAAGAAAAAAAAAGGATTATCTGCTTAGCACTAAACCTGAAATTATTTAAAAATTCAGGTAGAAACACATATATATTTGTTAACAAAAACTCTTAATAATATTTTTAAACTTGGTAATACAGAGTGTTTTAAAAAAGTTTAAGGCATTCTTTAATAATGGAGACAGAATTTTTTTCATATTAAAAACTGGGTTGCATCTTTGTTGTATCTTAAGGAAACTGATACCTCATGTTTATTTATGATATGTCAAATCTCAGGTGTATTAAATTTCAGGAGCTGGCAGATTATTTGGATGCTGAAGACCAGGTAAAATTTAGTAAGTTAACATCAATAATGTATTATCTCAGCTGCGTGTTATAATGATATTGAATCAATGATTTAAGACTGGTATTGTGATGAATGTTGATGCTTCTGTTAAAAAATCTAACTTCAATAGTTCAGTTTATTTATTTTGGGAGACAGCTGCCTACAAAACTCTAGTTTTAAATCAAAGAGTTTTATTTAGTCATTTTGCATTCAGTCATGCCACCTCCTTGTATTCCAGAACCCTGTAATATGGAATATGAATAAATTTGTGCTTAACTTCTTAAAACTAATGGTAAGAACCTTCTCTTTTGCAATACAACATTGAAACCCTAGAGCACAAGGTCCAGTTGTGTCTGGCCTCAGCATCCATATTAGAAGACAGCTCATTAGCAGGAGGTGTTGGAGCATATTTGGTGAAACTAACCAACGATCATGACCTAGTATTGCAAAAATAACAATCAGGAGAGAAAATGGGAAAAGCTCAATTTTTTAAAAAGGTCATAAAAAATAAATCTAACAAGCACACACATTCAGATCCACATGAATGTTCTTTTTCCTACATATCCTAAAACTAAAACAAGAAAGTATGGGATCCTATAAGCTTAATACAACGGTGGATAAAAAAAATCATGCAATGCTACCTACGAGCTGATTTATTAAGATGCAACCTATTGTTCAAGCCCTTTCTTTGTCACAGTGATCTATGATGGATTCAGCGGCACAGATCCCATACTTTGCTCTTTATTCTATATAAATGGCCTCAAACCCAATGAGACAGGAAGGTTTTACATTTTCCAAATACAAAATTACAGACTGGGAACACAACTGAGGCCAAGTAGTATTTGAGCATATTGAGACACTGTTGAGTCAGAGGTTTGTTCTTCAATAGTAAAAGGAGAAAGAATCAAGAGAAGCAGTTTAATGGGTGGACCATGAACATTTGTCTGTTCTTCTGAACGCTTCTTTATTTGTCTAAATTTTGTTACTCTTTTTATCCACTATGACCAAGGAAGGAACAGGACTCAAGCCATAAGGAAAACCACACATTCCTTTTTAATTAATGAATCTTCTCATGATTAAAATGTGTTAAACACTCAATAAACAGGGATGTTATTTAGATAATTATTATAGATTTATGTAACAGAGGTTATTGAAAATGAACACTTAGCTGCTAAAATTAATTCCACAGCATTTATGCTTCTTGCATTAACAAAATATGTGTCTTGTATTTGGATTTCAGTATGCATTTACAGATGTGAAGTGAGGACATTCATGATTTATTTATATTCAATTAAGTACGTGCTATGAAAGAAGAGATGTCTTTCTCCCTATAAAAATGTTAGCAAACAAAGACAAACTTATAGGAATAAAAAAAAACTTTTGCAGTCACAATTTGCTCCACATCCAGTATGTATCATAGAACTGAAGCAATTTACCTACAAAACCAGAGGTATGAATGAAGCCGATCTGCCCACGGTTACCATTCCAGAGGGTTTCCCATAGGATGGAAGCCAATTTGAATTCAGTACATGTTTATCAACCTACATATATGTTCAAGCCTTACACAGAATCATAGAATCATAGAAACATAGAATCACCAGGTAGGAAGACACATCGAGTCCAACCATTCCCACCAGTCTCTAAACCATGCCCCTCAGTACCTCATCCACCCACACCTTAGACACCTCCAGGGAAGGCAAGTCAACCACCTCCCTGGGTAGCCTGTAAGGAAGTCTTAGGCTAGATGAGGGACAAACATGACAATGCATCCACTTTATTCTGATTCAAAGAAGCCCAGGTATCTTAAATATCACCAAAAGAAGGAAAATGGAAAGTTTGTGATGGATTGCCACTAAACTGTAGAACTATAGTAATACAGTAGGTGACAGAAGCAGCAATATAGATATATTAAGAATGAGACCGTGCTTTTCAGACTAACGGCAAAAAACTTTCTAAGCATAGAAGAGTGGTTGGCCAGAGATTTATCAAGTCATACAAAACCTATTAAAGCATCAAAATAGACTATGTGAGAAATTGAGAGTGGTGGGAACAAAGATAAAAAGAATGAAAACTTCATATTTGGGGTACTTTTCCAACTTACTGACAACCCTCTGCCTCAGAACAGCTTCAAAATACATTCCAAAGAAAAACACATTATCAGTTTCACTAATATTTAAATCTTCTAAGCCACAGCAGAAAACAGGGGTTTGTAATTTTAAGGAAATTGAGGAAATCACCTGTGCCAAATACTTTGCCAACTGGTTATTTTTCATATCAAATTGATGGAAACCTATTAAAAGTCTAGTAGAACCCTAGTGCTTTTATGTTCTCATTTAAAAAAAAAAAAAGTAGCAAAGACAGAAGTCTAGATTTCATGCACAGATCAATTTCTTAATAAATCATTTGATGTTTTAAATCACTTAATTTCCACCTCTACTGCTTGATTTTCAGGCACCCTAAACTCAAAACTGTACTTCACAGAGTACTGTTCTTGTTAAGGTGTGTATGTGTGTGTGTAAGGTCAGGCAGGTGGGTAGGTCTGAATGATTTTTCCCTTTTACTGTGTCCAGTGGACACAGTAGCTGATATGTGACAGCTCAGTTAGGAATATAAGCCACTAATGATTTTTTTAAAGCATTTTTATTCAAGGCAGAATGGCCCTCTACCTAATTTATTTTGAGATGAAAAGACTGTGAAATGTTAAAGCCTTGCAACGTTCCACAAAATATGTTTCACAATATTAAATATGTACTAATAAAAATATGCTTGCATGAATAGGACAAATTGAAGAGATAATGAGTTAAAATAAATTTGTAGAAGTATTTTACATATCAAAAAAGTAATAGGACCATGCAGTTGCTTCAGGTAATTTTGTTTGTTCTTTTACAATGTGATATGTTAAAGTAGCATTTTAAATCCTTCATGTAAGGGCATCCCAAAAATTACTTTTAAAGAACTTTTTTTTTCAATATCCTTATTATCCTGTCAAGGTAGTGTATTTAGGGAATGACCATTATCTAAAATTTTATTGCCGGTTTGCAAGGTTTTCTGAAGCGTGTAGTCCAAACAATGACTAAAGCACCCAAAGCTTTTGTGGGCAGCTATGCAGGTGTGCATTTATTTTTCATATAAAAACCTTAAAATTAATTCCTTAGTATTTTTCATTAAAAAAACCCCACAAATGAAAAGCATAGGCCCTTTTCCATGAAATATGCAGCAATATGTCTTCAAAGGGCTTCAATGATCCATGCAATTTAAATGTCAATATACCTTGTATTTTTTTTCATGATGGTAATCTGTGTTGACAAGCATTGCTTTTCCCCTGAGTCAACTACCACCACACATTATTCTTTTCTAAATCTCTCTATTTAACCCAGGCAGCTAAAGTCACTTTATAATTTCCTCAGATATAATATGCAGGGTTCTAGTTTGGGGAGGCATTTATGGTTTGTTTTTTTTTTATAAGCTGGAATCACTCTTAAATGACTACTCTCTTAAAAATAAATATTTGACAAGACTTTACCCTTCCACATTTCTTTCTCTTCCTTTCCAATACTGTAGCTTCAGTACAGGTTTGTCAAATACCTTTCTGCTCCTCAGCTTTTGGGACAAATTTGCAGGTTAAACAGCCAACAAAATAATACAGATCTCAAATAAAGTGTACTGTCCCTCAAATTCAAGCAGACCTGAAAGACTTTGAAGCATATGTACAGAAAAAATACCATCTTTAGATAGATGATGCTGTTATGGGCTCCACTTAAGTCAATACTACTTTGTGTGACTGTCACCTTGTGTCATAGCTTTCCCTACTAGGTGTCATGATACCAAATCCATTTAGTAATCGTGAGAGAGGAATCAAGGATGGAAATTGTCTTCTTGGACAACTTCTGAGGTTTTCAAATTGTCTGTGTTTCTTAGGGAAATCAATGCATTGTCTTCTTGGACAACTACTGAGGTTTTCAAATTGTCTGTGTTTCTTAGGGAAACCAATGCATTTTGACCAACTTAGTTAAAACAGAATTTTGTGGGGTACAATTTTCCATAAAAAAGAATACTGTGGGCAAAAAAAACTCTATCCTTGTCTGCATTTGAGATGACTTTGCATAAGCCATCAGTTCAAGTCCACAGATTGCCTGATTCATAGCAGATTTTTTTTTTCAGATCAACAGAACAAAACTTTCAACTACTCATCACTTCTGTAAGTCAGAATTTAACCACCTAATCAAAGCTAGAATTTACTTCCACTGTTCTTATATCTTCTCCAGGTTTCACAAAGCTACTGATTGGACACATGATGGAGAAGATGATTGGGAATGGTCTGGACAGATTTACCAAGGATAAATCTTGTCTAACCTACCTGATTTCCTTATGTACTTAAAATGACTACCTTTCTGGACAAAAAGAGAGCAGTGGATGCCATTTACCTGTACTTCAGCCAGTTTTTGACACTTCAGAGCCCTGGGAATCAGGGCTGGAAGAGACCTTTACAGGCCATTTAGTCCAATCTCCCTGAAGAAGCAGGCACATCTTAAACTACATAATGTTTCTCAGACCACCATCCAAAGCAGCCTTGAACGTTTACAGGGATGGGCATCTACAACCTTTCTGGGCAACCAGTTCCAGTGTTTCACCATCCTCATTGTAAAAAAAAAAAATTCTTCCTTATATACAACCTAAATCTACCCTCCCTTAGTTTAAAACCACTACTCTTTGTCCTGTCACAACAGGCCTTGCTAAAAAGACTGTCCTCAAACAGAGTGGGGAGTAGGTCAGGAGCCAGCAGCAAGCTCTGGTGGCAGAGACAGCCAGCAGCATCCAGGGCTACATCAACAGAAGCACCACCAGGAGCTCAGGGATGGGGTTGTTTGCTCTGCCCTGCACTCTTTAGACCACTTCTGGGTACCACAGCCAGTTGGTGCCCCTGTGCAAGAAAGGTGCCAATAAGCTGATGTGAGCTCACCTCCACGATGCTCACGGCTGGAACACTGCAGAGGCTGAGGTAATGACCCTCGTCCATCTTGGGGCAGACACAGCTTTGGGGACACCTCATGTTTATGGGGGGGGCAGAGAGAGGGGCAGCCA
Organism: Coccyzus lansbergi; assembly: GCA_033558105.1. Taxonomy (NCBI): domain Eukaryota; kingdom Metazoa; phylum Chordata; class Aves; order Cuculiformes; family Coccyzidae; genus Coccyzus; species Coccyzus lansbergi. Next base: position 744,739 of record JAUMJK010000056.1, on the reverse strand, counting down.
GGCATTTTACAGCAGCCCTGTGTGGCAGAGCAATAAGATACTTTTGGAAAGAACTAAAATGAGAAGTATTCGGGCTGGGTGCTGAAATCTCTCTCCCATGAGGACAGGTAGGCCAGGGGGCAGGCTCGGTCCTCAGGGATTTTCATCAACTCACAGGGCAAAGCCCTGAGCAACCTGGTCCAATCTCACAGTTGGCCCTGCTTGGAGCATGCTTGTATAAGGGGCCTCCTGAGGTCCCTTCTAGCCTCAATGATCCAACAAATCCATTATTTCTTAGTAAACTATAATTTCCTAGATTAAGTATTCTGATCAGCTGTAAAAAGCCTTCCATTTATTTCTTTTAAAGAAAGCTCATTTGATATCCCTGTTCCTACAAACTGACAGGGATTTTTTAAGGATCTAGACGACTACTAGTAACTTGTTGGCTATTTTTCTAATGAATTATGAACATTTCTTGCTTAAAATATCATTGGGACAGACTCAGAGGATACACTAACATATTAAATATTCAGTACATTGCAATTTGATCACTTAACATTATTTATGAGTCAAAATCATAAGCATAAGAAACTAAAATTAACAAGGTTAATTCCATGCTATACATAATTTTATGTAATCTGAGTAATTGATTTGATATTTACATGAATAAAAGAATAGAAAGATTTATGGTAAATATGAGGTTAGATATTAAATAATTACTAGGAACTGGGAGGCAGCTACTCACCTCCCAATTCAGTGTAACCACACAATATTGTTTGCATTGTTCAGAAATTTGTACTGTTCCTCTCGAAGACCATTTTTTTCTTTCTATAAAGCAGACACTGCCTCCTTTTCCATTTGCCTTCCATGCTCCCAGCATTGTGCAAGCCATGAGTGGAAAAAAACAAAGCATTCATGGTTGTCTCAGATTGTTACTTTCCCTTGGGTTCTTCATCTTGCTTCATTCTCATTCATTTTGACACTACAGAGATTAAGGCAGCCTGTCATCCGACCCAGTTGGTGGGACTTTGATGACCACAGAGGAAATACAACCTTCTTTATTTGCTGAAACACTTCCCCACAAGTTGATGAATAGTAGGACAGAGGTATGGCACTTTTCCCAAAAAAGTTTCATCATACAATCATATTCAGAGGCTTCTGCATGCGCACTTTCCTTAAGCAAGCCTGAGGGACAGTCAACATTTTCAACAAAAAGAGATAAAGCCTCTCAGGCCAGAATAACTCAAAGGAGATTCTCCAGTGTGAATCGAGACTATTTCCAAATTAGTTGAGAATCTTTTCACTGCCACTTTGTTTTTGGTACGTTTTGTCTGAGATGTCAGAAGGAAATAAGAGCAGAGACTTTTGGATGGGAAAATCATCAAAACAGTCCTACAGTTTCCACCAAACTTGTAGTCTGACAATGAGATTTTCTACATTTCTACATTTCTTATAGTGTGGAGAAGACTGAATTCTCAGTTTCTTTATTAACTTTGAAAATATTGGAGGACCCAGAAACCTCTCCCATATCTCAGGGTGAAACTATATAATCATGAACTTCACCTAAGCAGAGTCTAGATAACCTGCATCCAAACAGAAATATCTGATGCCTTGTCCTGTAAGGAAGATCAAATTTCTTTTTATCAAGTGCCAGGAGACAGAAGAAAAACTTGTTTTCTAATTCTCAGAATTTATCTCTAGGGAGAATCAATAAAAGCTTAAGCATTAATTGCTGGATGCAGGTTACTTCATTTCTGTTTTAAAAGGTCAAACTTTAGATGAAGTAGTCAGAAAAGAAGGTAAGCAGCAGGTTTCTCAAGACAAAAGTAGTTCTAAGCAAAACAGAGCTGAGCACTTGCACTGTGAACAGAAATGCTGTAGCTGCCCCAGGGAAAGAGTTTTACATGTAATCAGTCATTTCATGCCATGGAAAGTGGCATAGCATGTTGACCTTTCAGAGGTTTAAACTTCTTAATGGAGCCAAGAAAAAGTAAATAAATTTATATCTTGCAGCTGCTTGAAAAAGCTTGGCAACTTTCGACTAGTTTACATATTGCATAATTTTGCCAAGCTATTAAGCAGCAAGATAGCTTCTACATCATATGTTATTTCCCTCCACCACTTCAATGACAAATAAAGGAAAGTAAATCACCTTGCTTACCACATGCCTGAGGCAAAGCTTAATCTAAAATATTTCAAAGCTAATAAAACCAGAGTTAGCAGAGAAAGATGTGGAATTTAACCTCAGTGGGAAAACAAGGTCTAATTCCTTCACACATACGTGACTCTGATTAGCTTTCTACACTTAAACACGATTTGGAATGTAACAGAGCTCCTCACCTGCAGAGAATTAAATAAAAACATGCACACTTGCCAGCTCAAAGCTTGCAACAGTGTCTTTTTCTTAGTTCTCAAATTAAGATTTTGCCTAACACTGCTTCACAGAGATCACGAATAAAATATCGGAAAGCTGTAAAAAAAAATAAATTTAAAAAAAAAGAAAATCACCCCCCCAACCATCTACCTTCAACTACTATAGACAGCTGAGTTATAAAAAAACTGTTATAAAAACATCCTGTAAAAGATGTTTACAGGAAAATTAATTAGAGTTTTTCAGTCAGTAAACTGGTTTTCCATTCATTCATTCTATGTAAAAAGACATTTTCTGTAGTGACAATGTAATCAAATTAATTATTTCCCATAGATTTAATCTGAGCATTTAATTTTATACTTAGAAGTGTTGTCATATTTTCTTCTTGTTTAGCCTATATTTAAATTGTATGCATCTCCAAATTGCACTCTATTGAAAATGCTAAAAACCTTTTTTGACTGGAAATCTCACCTTTCATTATTTTTTTTTAAAATTTCCAAAAGATGTCTAAGAATCAAAATGAAGTTGTTTGATAGCTAATGTTCTTTTTAATTATTTTTAAAAAAGCAAACACTAAATCTATGTATAATCACATTAGCGGGGGGAGGTATTACAAAGGTAATAGCCAAATAGTAGGGAAAAGCATAATCAAGTTTGCTTAAGATTAAGCCATAAAGATTGTGAAAGTATTTAACAAAAGTTCAAACTTGGGGTTTTTTTAAAGTCACAGCAGAAATTCTTTGGAGTTCAGTCAGCAGTCTGGATGCTTAAAGGCTGTTATTTTTCTCATCAGTAAAGACAAATATTCAGATTATAAAAATATACACATCTTTTACTTGAAAATTTGGTTATAGGCATTTATTATACAAAAGCCATGCATGCAAAAGCACATGTTTGGAGGATTCAGTATTAGCCAAGTATGTATAACTGCGAGCAGAGAGAGAAGAAAAAAACTCATGAAGCAATTGAGGAGAGTTCTGTCCAAGTATAAGTAAATAATGTGTTTCATTATAATTTCTGACGCTAGAAACACTCTTCAGGTTCATACATGATTTGGTGTAGGATGTGACTATTTTATTTTTCAAGATATCCCTATGTTTATCCACGAGCTTTATACTATTTTTTGTGTCTTCATGTTTTTAATCAGGTCTCCATTCATAAACACAGTGATATTGTTGCTGAAGGAAGACACTCAGACAGTAAAATCTATACAAGCAAGAGTGTTAAAGCATCTATTTAATTCACCCAAGTTTATACTGAAATTTCCTCAAACTAAGAAGGAATTTCCATTTCTACAAGTTAATCGTGACAAAGTAAACACTCAATTAAAAAAGCTAATGCTCTTCTACAATGCAGTGAAAGATATTTTAAAATGCACTAAGTGATTAAGGTAAGATTCCATTTCACAAGTATGTGGATCGTATCAGGTTAAGGTTGTTATTTTTCCCACCTCCAAGTTATCATCACAAATAAGAAAACATACCTAATTTGACAGCTTGGCCTTTATTGCTCAAAACACCCAAAAGCCTCATTTAGCCCTGTAGAATATTTTTTTATGGAAAATAAGGGAAGAACAAAAGAAAGAATAGTGACAAGAAAAAGCAGTTTGAAACAACATAGGTTTTATCTTTAGCATTTCTTTCAAAACTGATGATTCCATAAAAGCCATTAATAGGTAACAAATGTCAATGTCTTCATACGGTCTTTCCCAAACACACACTATATTTGGGTAATTCCTCTTCACCTTTTAAATGCAGTTCCATTAACATAAAATGGATGACTTGTATTAAGAAAATCATGTATTCATACCTATAAATTCACTATTGTTTTCTACTCTGAAAGATGAATAATCACATCTATAGAACATGATGAAAAACATAAGTACAGAACAAACAGTGCAAATATTATTATATATTCCCTTTCTAGCATCCAATTTTCCTTAAGAATTTGTCCACCTAACAACTTTATTTTGTAGAATATTTTCCATTGATTCAACAATCTTGACACATGTAGAAGTCCTATAAAAATAGATGGGATGTTGAAAGCACAAGGATTTTATGCATATATATTCGGTCAGGTGAATCCATTTTGCCTAATAAACAAACCCCCACAACTTCCTTCAATGTAACACTCACAGCAGTGTTTCCTTGCAATACTCTTTTTCTTTCTAGTTTAGTGCACTACCTCCTGTGATAACATTCCCAGCAGTAGAGCTATTGTAGTGCAAACAAAAATGAACCCACACTGAAATATGAAATATGCACAAGGCAATTCACTAAGATTTGCTGAACTGACCTGCTACTCTGAAAGAGGCTGAGGAACTCTACATTTTCATCATCCTATTGTGCATTCCTTTGTGTAAAGTTTTGGATCTTTTTTTTTCCTTTCCATGGAAAACATAAAACAGATCTGCAGCACCAATTCCCAGCTTTTCTGTAGGTTCACTGGCTTCAAAGTAATTCAGTGTCACTCTACATAAAAATGCTGTAAGAATTTTTAGATAGCTAGGAGAATGTTCCCATACTTGGAGGTTTCATTTATTAGAAGCATGAATTTTATCAGTTTCTGCATACTGAGACAAACAAATGTCATTGGTGGTAAGAGTCCACAGAAAAAAAACCCGGCAGTGTACAAATAAACATTTTTCTTTTTTTTCTTCTTGTTTTGACTAAGGAATAAATCAACAGATTGGTTAATCAGATATATTTTGCATTATTTTTCAAGGAAAAATTATCCATGGGAGGAGAATAAGGCTTTTGTTGTTTTCCCTAAACTTACTGGTTTTAATCAGAGCTCAGCACAGCAAATCTCTGTCTTAATTTCCATTCAAGACAATGACAACTCATATGGATGGTGAATAACTCCTTGCCTACAGAATGCAGTTAATTTTACAAAGAAAATAAGTCCTTAGCCTTTGTCAACAGGATATATCAGTAAGTTTACTGATAATTGAAATGTGATGTCTTTACAGATGACTTAAGACTCATGAGCATAATAGTCTACACAAGAAGCAAAATGGAGGTAGAAACTAAGGACCAAATCCCGCAAATTTTGAAAGGCAAAACCAGGACAAAAAACCTAAAACCCTACCTTAGAACCTGTCTCTATAGTGATGGTCATTTTATGTATCACAGAATCATAGAATCACCAGGTTGGAAAAGACCCACTGGATCATCGAGTCTAACCATTCTAATACATAGTAAGTATATAATCAAAGAATCATGGAAAGGTTTGTGTGTGAAGGGATCTTTAAAGGCAACTAAGGCAACCTCCCTGTTGTGCACACAGACATCTCTCACTAAATCAAGTTGCTCAAAGTCCCATGCAACCTGACCTTGAACACTTCAAGGGATAGGGAATCCACAATTTCTCTTGGCAACCTATTCCAATGCCTCAATGTCTCATCATAAACACTATCCTTCTTATATCCAATCTAAATCGTTCCCCTTTCACTTTAAAACTATTACCTTTTGTTCTGTCACTACAGGTAAAAATTCTCTTTCCATCTTGCTTGTAAGCACCCTTTAAGTAATGGAAGGCCCAGATAGGGTCTCCCTGGAACTTTCTTTTCTTCAGGCTGAGCAACTGCAGCTCACTCAGCCTTTCATCATAGAAGAGGTGCTGCAGTCTTCAGACCATATCACAGTTCTCTCTGGACCTCTGGTACTTTTCTGGACTGTCTGTCTTGTTGTGGGCATCCCATCACCTCCCTCAGTCTGCTGGTCACACATCTTACGCAGTCCAGGATACAACTGACTTTCTGGGCCATAAGTGCACATTGCTAGCTCAGGCACAATTTTTCATCCACCAATACCCCCAGCTCCTTCTCTGCTGATATGCAGTCAATCCATTTATTCCTGCAGTCGGTACTGATACTATGGATTGACCAACCCAGTTGCAGGACCGTACATTTAGCCTTGTTAAACTTCATGATGTTCACATGGGCCCACACCTCAAGCCTGCCAAGGTCTGGCTGGTTGTATCCCTTCCCTCAAGCGTATCCACTGCTATTGCTTGGAAGTGGGTATCCAGATTATACCCTACCCATCGAATAGTCCATCCATCAAACTCGCATCTCCCCAGTTTAGAGACAAGGATGTTGTGTGAGACCATGTTAAAGGCCTTATGTAAATCAAGCTGTGCTTGAACCTGCAGTTAAGAATAAGTTTACCACCTCTAAAATGAAAAAAACCCAAACCTATCCTCAAAACTCAAGAAGCAAGATCACTTTCCTCATACAGTATGTCAATGCTTTCATTCCATTAAGCAATGCAGTAATAAGTTACAGATCACAAATAAAACATGAAACAAACACTTATTCTGAATGAAGTCTCTCTGCCTTTAGTTGAGAATGCACTCAGTCAGCTGTAATTCCCAAATGCACCAGGAACCGACAAAATTATGCTTACTAGACCAAACATCTGGAAAAAAAGGAAGTCCTGGCTCTAAACTGTGCTGATAAGACCAACATAAAGAAATGCAGACACTTTTCTAGGACATTGCAGTTGGCTTAGTCTCCTTTAAAATTAATTCCCATCAAATTTGCTACCCTTCAGAGACTGCAATCAGGTCCTACATGCAGGAGAGAGAGAAGAAAAGCAGATGGTTAAAAATTTCACCCAAATTTTTAGCTGTCAATCTGACATAAGGTCAATCCAAAATTTTGGTGCTTTTTTTTCTTTAATTCTAAACATCATTTGACTAAACACAGATATAATTTAATGTTTTAGAAACAAATAGAAAAGACCATTGACCTTAGACTTTACTGATAACTCATTTTCCTAAAACACCTAAGCCCATCTGCTGCTATTATTTTTTCTCTAAGTTTTTCAAAATTTCACATCTTTGGTTCTTTTGCTACACGCTCCTCTCCTTTTTTTGGTCTCTGTTTTATTTCTTCCACAGGACAAGTGCTATGTACTTCACTATCCTGTCTACTGTCTTTTTGCATTTGTCATCAGTGGGAAAACAAACTACTATTGTACATCGATGGCCCCTTCATACCTGCAGCCTTAGCAGCACAGGAGGAACACTCTACCTCTTTGCAAAACTGTGACCCTCTCAGAGCAACCTATGATCTTAGGAATACCTTTATTGATTTATGAATTTTGAAGTACAGTTGCTATCTGCTGAGTTGCAATAATTTTAAGTGTAACTCTTGACAAATAGGTATTATCTCTAAAGTAAGTTCCATTAAGAGGATATTCCCCCCCTTCTACCCATTTTAAGTATTCTAATAGCATTCTTGTATTTTATCCTGAAAATTTCAACAGCAAGTGCTTCCTCTTCCCCAAATGAAAAAACAAACTTCAAACTATGAGACTTTAAATCTCTCTCCATTTTGTTTTGGTTTGATTTGGGTTTTTTCTCCTTTTTTTTTTTTGGTAGCATAGTGGTTTGTGTGCAAAGAAAGTATTTTCCCAGAATTATATCACCTTGAAATAAGTCAGCAGTCCACTTACCATTAACCTTCAGAAAGCTTAGCCAAAACTAACAGATAATGAATAAATTTAGTAGAAAAAGCAGTCGTTCACAGCAATTTTTCTTATTAGAGACATAGCATTCCGTTAAGCATCTTGTGTAATTTACATTTATGTAATGACAAAATGAAAATTTGACAGCTTAGTGTAATTGACATTGTCGATGTTTGAAGTTTTTCTCACCACTGGTGTTTTACATTAGTATATGAGATAAGATTGCAAACTAGGGGTATTTGTTACTTTTGAAAGTAGTACAGCTTTGTTGTTTACCTTTTCTTTTTATTGTCATGAAAAGTACATTTCCTAGGTTTTCTAACACTCTTATAAACAGAACAAACAAAAAACATGCACTTCACTGCACAAAAATATCTGTTGTCTCTATGCAACTATCCTGTCACACAACACAAATAAGAGAGACTAAATCAAATACAACGATTTTGGTTGATTCTAGTAAGCAGCTTGGAAATGAGATTCTGCCATGTAACACTTTTTTTTTGTAAAGCCTTATCACTAGGATAGAAGTTTGAACACAATAGTTCAACTAAGATGCTGAAACATCCTCCTGAATCTTCCCTCCTGCTTACCTGTTACTTCCAGCATGCCAACAAGGCAAAATTTCTCACTTTTTTCTTTCGCAATATTGCTCTCTTTTCGCATATATGTATATTTATATACATATTGCCTATACAAATAATTACCTCCATGATATCCATACTTTCCCAGTAAACTCATTATGGTTTAGCCTGTGATTGTTAATTTTCATGTATTGTTTGATATTTATCATGGCTAAAACACAGACTATTTCCTATCAGGACAGCTAATGACAGGAGGAAAGAGAAACATGAAAAAAGAGCAGCTAAGTGAAAACTTTCAGTTACTGAAAGAATAGGAAATGATATTTTATTCAATCGTCGTTTTCTTCAATAGATAAAAAAAAACTCATAGAAGTCATAATTAAAAGAAAACTTTTATTTTGCTTTTTGAAATAATGTTACAAAAGAAGTATCAGAATAAAATGTGCAAAATTACACAGCTCATCATCATGAGTTCCTTGCTACTTCTTTTTTTATAAAGGAGTTGACTATGAACTATAAGTGCAGCAGTTCTCATAGAATTGGCCAGCAGAGAAGATAACTTCCCTTTCATGCAATGTTTCATGCAAGATGTTCTGATATGAAAATTGCTTTTTTCCAAACTAGCTAAACCCACTGATCCCCCAAAATTCATAGGCAAAACTATTAAGGGAATTTGAAAGATAATTCATTGGGTTTGACTGTTTCTTCACTGACCTGACGTTTCATCCAGGAGCTTTCTTCTCAACGATATTCTTTCAGTATTTCCTTGCAGAGACATTTTTTTATAAGAAGATGTGAGTAAAACATAGAAGAAAGTCACATTCTTGCTCCAGACTCCAGAACTGGCTTTTCCTCTGCTCTGCAAGTTGAACTTAGATGTCTTTTTCTCATCAGTTCAGGTCCATTATTGCGGAACGGGCATGTTCTCCTTTGTGTATGTCCTCTAAGCATCTATGTATAATACCTGCTTGTCTCAAACAATTGGAAGTTACACCTGTGCTTGAGATAAAACTGGGTGGATGCTGAAGAGGGACAAACACTTCAGATCAGAGGTTTCTGCTTCAGGGCTGCCTCTGCTTTACTGAACTTTACAAAGAACAGCTGCCTCTTCATGCCTTTTCTTTCAAACTGCTCAAGGAGCCTTAATGTCCAGTGACTCTCTAGTGACAGCATGCGACTGTGGCTTACAGGAGAAAGTCTGCTGACAGATACACAATCGGCAGATGAAGAGTCCTGTAAATTAAAACAAATAACAATTTTTTTAGACAATTAAATGCTATAGCTTCACTTTTTGTTTTATTTATTTAGTATTTACAAAGTTTCATAAAAGATGCCGCTTGCTGGATATAGACTGAACTTACTTCTGAAGCCAGGAGAAGTCTTCACCAGTAAGGAGCAGGATCATGCGCTCTGCCTGGCTACTTCAGAGAACATGGGATGGGAAAGAGCATCTCCATGGTAGATGCTGAAGACTGCTTTAAACATAAAGCTGATGACTAATAACTACCCTTTTAAGAACTGTCAAGGAGCACTCGAGATTTGCAGTAAATGTGGGTTTGCTAACAATACCCTGTTCTTCCAGAAGACAGAAAACCAAAATAGATTGACTTGTAGCCTACCTCTTGGGTTAGGCTTTTATTATATACCATGAAATGATATATTTTTATTAATATTTACCATTTGTAATGTATTTAGCAGATAGTTTCCGAAACTATTTCTTCTTGATGCTTTCTTGCGTATAATACAATGTTCTTCTCTCCCTCTGTGTCTTGTAGGAAGAGAGAACAACAGGTTTTGGTCTAATACCTGAATAATTCCAGTAGAATTTTTAAGATAGCATTCCTGCAAGGAACATCATTCATTAAAAATAGGTGTTACCACCAGTACCAACAGCAAAATCATACTGCTGATTGGACTGTTTGCTTCCTTTGCTCCAGGCCAGCTCAGGTTCAGTTTTCAGGACATAATGATAATTTTCTTGTTCAAAAGACTCTCAGGATGTCTAGAAAAAAAATATGCTTATATATACATATATATATATATATGTATATGTATATAAACAGATTATTACACGTTCTCCTCAATGTTTCCTTAGATAGCAAAGATTCCTAAATATATTTATACTCCCCAATACCTCTTGTACTAGGGCAGTTAGTTTATACCAATCAAAATTATTATCACTGAAGGCCCCCCCTCAAGTTCTTCAAATCAACAGAGGTTAGCTAGGTCAAATTCAGGCTGCCTGATGTAGACTTTAAGGGATTCTCAAGACCTATGAGAACTGTAAAGTTCAAGGCAGCGATGACTTACTGCTTAAGACTCAGCACACAGATTCTGGTTTGGTAACGCAGATAAAAGAAGACAAGGTCTAATATACAACCATATTGCATATGGGCAATATGTGATATGTTCATATATGTCTTGGATCAGTATAATATATATGCTCTTCTGCAAACCCCTTATACCATTACTTCATGTTCTAAATTGACCTGTTCAGTTCAGTAAAAACACAATCCTTGACCCTGGGTTGCATATGTTGGATTCTTACTTTCTACTTAGCAGAGAGATGTTGAAGTAAGGCTTTTGCTAGAACAGCAGGGATTTCATGCACAGATCTTGTAAAAAAAATGACAACAGTTTGTTCTGATCTGCTTCTCTCTCTGTTTCACGTTTTGATATAATTTCGATGGCATACGTTCATGATAAGGCAGTATAATCTCAGTATTCTATGAGCAACTTCAGAAAGGGCAATGAATTCTAGTAACATGACTTGAAATCAGTCTCACGAGAAATAAAGCAAGCAGTCTCTTATGGTCATATAAACAATACACTAGCTAAAAATGAGGATGAAAAGAAGGTTAGAATATAAAAGTAGATGAAGATGAGACAAGCTGTGAAACAGTTCTAAAAACACTAAAACTGAAGTCTTTCTTTTAAGATTCTGACACTCAGTGTTTAATTTTCCTGTATGACAATTCACATGTCCTTTAGCCAAAATGAGTATGAAAATGCACTTCTAAATTGAGACACATGTCAGTACTTAAGGGCAGAACATCACAGGCTCAATATTTTTTTAATTTATCTCTGTGAATTTTTCACATTAAAAACCATCTTGCTTCTTTTAAATCCTACTGTACAAAGCAATTGTAAAATGTTCATTTCACCAAGGTATTTCTAGTATGTTATGCACTTTGTTGAAACTGTAATATCTGTATGTAAATAAAATATTCTCCTTCAGGTTAACCTACATGTTGAAAAGTCAGTATTTCAGCCTAGGCTGAAATGATGAGCTCTGGGCCATCCAAGTTGAAGAAGGCTGTCCAGCAACCAGAGTAGGGTTAGCAAGAAAACCTATGAGGAGAAACTGAGATTTTATTTATTCTGACAAGGAGTTCAGGAAATAGTCACAGCAGTCACTACTTGAACAATGGTTAATATAAACGAGGGACGTGTTCTAAGTAATAGCACATGATATAAGAGTGCACAGCAGTCAAACGCATTTTCAAACCGCATTTAAGGAAGAACTTTTTCACTAGGAGGGTAGTGTAGGATTGGAACAAGCCAGTAAGAGATGTTGTGAGATCTCCATCTTTCCAGGATTCCAGCAGGAAGGAGCTGGTGCAGTGTTTGAAAATGTTGTTTTGACAGGGCAGTAAAGTTACAGAACTCCTAGAATTGTTCCCTAACCAACATTTGTGTGGTTATGTGAGGAAAGATCATTCCATATGTTAATTATTAGACCTCAATTATATATGCCTAAAGGAAAACAAACAAACAAACAAAAAACCCAACCAAAAAAAAGAAATAAATGTCTTTTTTTTAATGTCTAAATTCAGAGAACAGCAAAAACTATAAAGGCCAAGAAAAGATGTGAAAATTCTCACGAATTCATAAGTGTGAGACAATAAGAACAGGGACTTCTTTTCCTAACTCCATATCATTTATTGAAGTATGGCCCCTTAAAATCTGTATCAACTATTCTTTTTTATACTAGCCAGCCAAAGAAACTGCAGTTGCTGAGTGTAGACAGTTGATGGCAGACTGCATTCAAAAGGGAAAAATAATCCTATATATTTGACGAATATATTTCTATGAATAATCTCATTTAATTATGATAAACATAATTCTGTCAGTCTTTAGCAGAGTTTTGTTATCTATTTCCTAAGAAAGTAACCATATTACTGACATTTTCTCTGGGTGTATGGCTAAGTAATTTTGAACCATTATGACAAGAATCCTGCATCCCTTGCTAGATAAACTTTCTCAAAAAAACCCCCCAGTAGTTTGAAGAAGTTTTATTATTTATATAATATAGAGAATGCTTCCTCTGATTTCATACTGCAACAATTTTGCCTCTGTTCTCTTTGTCTTCACTGAAAGGGTCATTAGGCAAGGGAACAGTCTGCCCAGGGAGGTGGTTGACTCGCCTTCCCTGGAGGTGTTTAAGGTGCAGGTGGATGAGGTACTGAGGGGTATGGTTTAGAGATTGGTGGGAATGGTTGGACTCGATGATCCGGTGGGTGTCTTCCAACCTGGTGATTCTATGATTTTAAACAGGGCCTTAGCTATGTGGTATAAATAATTAATTGAAATAAGTAACTTTCTTTTAATCATAATCTGATTGCTAGAGTCTGAAAATTCTGTCCTTTTACTTTCAAGAAGAAAGCCAGGGACTTAATCCTTAGCTTTAGTTTTTGGCAGATAAAAAAGGAAATTCTGCATTTCTGCAAAACTGGTAAGAAAAATAATTAAGAAATAATGTAATTTTGGCACAACGTGCATACTATTCCAGTCTATGCATATTTAATCCACATGTCTTTCTGTTGCTTTGTATTTCTGTAATATTTCACTGCATTCAGTTTTCAGCTAAAGGGCTATAAGGGAGCTAACTTAAACCATTGATTCATCCTGCTACAGGGCATAAACTTGATTTGAGCTACAAATTCTCAATTTGAAATGTTGATGAATATAAAATGTTTTCTATTCTTTATTAATCAAGAGGTTTTGTAATTTTGCCCATTGCAGCAATTAAACATATTTTAATTTAGAAATAGATTTTGAATTCATAAGTGTAGTGGTTTGTTTCTATAACCCTGCCTCTGTAATATAATGAGTACGAAGGAGCTTACAAATGTAGCTGCAACAGTTATCAGGAAGAAGGTATTATTCTGCGATTCAAGCAAAGAAGGAAGGGGTTCTTTGAAAAGGATGAGAAAAAAGGTTATTTTCTCAGACACATTGGAAAGAAACTTGCTGAAACAAAACTTGAAAAACAACCACATCTTATCAACCAGCTGAGGAATCACTGATTAACAAAATGGTTGAGGTTTGAAGGGAGCTCTGGAGGTCATCTGGCCCAACCCCTCCACTGCTCAAGCAGTGACACCTAGAGACAGTTGCTCACGAACATGAACAGGTAGCTTTTGGATATTTCCAAGAATGGAGACTCTACAGCCTCCTTGGGCAACCAATGTCATTGCTTAGGCACTCTTACAGTGAAAAAGTGTCTTCTGATTTTCAGAGGAACCTCCTGTGCTTTAGTTTGTGGTTATTGCCTTTGGTCCTGTCACAGGATGCCACTGTAAAATGCCTGGCTCCATCCCTTTGGGTATTTATATACATTAATAAGATCTGCCTGAGCTTTGTTTTCACCAGAATGAACAGCCCCTACTCTCTTAACTGTTCATTTTAAGAGAGCAACTCGAGTCCTTTAACCACGTCAGTTGTCCTTCACTGGACTTTTTCTGTTATGTTCATGGTTTTCTTGTACTGGGAGCCCAGAACTGGAGACAACACCATGAGTGTGGCCTCACTAGTGCTGAGAAGAGGGGAAAGATTAGCTCCTTGACCTGCCATAAACACTTTGTCTAATGCAGCCCAGGATACCATTAACCTTTGTTGCAGCAAGGGCATTGTGCTGGCTGATGTTCAACTTGTCCACCAGATCCCCCATGTCCTTTACCACAGAGCTGAAAACTTTGAGTCAAATGAAAATAAAAAGTTCACTTACTGTTTCACAGTGATTTTTTAAAGCAGATTGCGAAGGACTAGAACAGATAGTTTAAAATCAGAAATTCCTGAATATTTATTCTCCATTTTATCATTGCAATGCACAAGATTGCTACCCAGCCTTTCATGTTTTTCCATGCAAATAAGCCAGGATTTTATAGGACTATGGGTGACACTATGTAAGTTTGTGCACTTGGTAGATTTCGCAGTATTACTATTATTTAAAGTTTTAACTTAATTTTTCAGCTGAAGTTGCTCTCTCCCCTAAAATATCAGCCAATATTCATCTATTTTTTTCCTTCAGTTAAAGGGGAGATCTTCATTAATTTTCTGTCTCATCATTGCCTTTCAAAAATTCTTTCTTTCAGCAACTTCAGCATAACAAAGGAGTCTATTGAAACTTCATGCTTCCTGTGTGATACCAAATATAGAGACCCTAAAAATGGAGCATATGCTTTATTTCCTACAGTTCCTACCAAGGAGAAGAAGAAGAAACACCCTTAGTAATGTGAAGAACCAAAATGTGAGAAAAGAGGTGGATTTGAATAATCATCCCAATCTGTCACTGTTACTTGTTCTTTTCCTCTTAAGAAGCTTAAAAGGTTTTGCTTCATTTTTGGTTCTTCCGTTGTGCATCTCGCTCTTTGCATTTATTTTTTATTTTTTTAGGTTTGCTCATTTTTTATTTTCTTTAGCAGGTTAGAAACTCATCTCTCAACCACTCCATCCTGCAGATCTCCCCCAATGTACTTCCTTTCAGCTCCCCAGAGCCCACAATATGCTTTATCCCACAAGAAAACAAGAACAAAATGTCACTGGTCTGTGTTTTTACAGCCAATTTGCTATAATCACTTTCCTTTGTATTATATAACAGAAAGTACAGTACATCATCTTCAAGAACAGGGAGGCTTCATCTCAACTATTTTTAACAGATTTCTGCTTGTGTTCTCTTTCTTCTTTCCTGCAACTCCCCTGCTATCCTTCTCACACTCCACAGTGCCTGGTTTGACAATAAACGGTAAATTTTTGACCCTTGTGGTCAGAATCAGTTGAGGTAATGAGTTCTTGAGTCTGGATAGGTAGGATTTTTTATATTTGTTAAAGATTAAAAAAAAATCCATGTAACCTTGCACACAGTTTGTAATATATAAAATACTGAAGGTACTTTAAGTTTACCTACTTTATTTTTCAATGAATTACATTATGGAGTTTAATTTTATTTTTTTTAGCTGTCTTGATAATGCCACACTCGACATTTATAAAGGTGACTAATATTGAGTAAATGAATATATACATATATATGTGTGTGTGTGTGTATATATGTGTATGTATGTATGTACGTATCTCATAGAATTGTAGAATTGCTTGATTCAAAAAGACGTTTGATATCATCAGGTCCAACTGTACTTGTCCACTACTAAATCGCATCCTCTAAGCACTTAATGTACCTCTCTTTCAAATACCTCCAGGGATAGGGACTCAACCATCTCCCTGGGCAGCCTCTGCCAGTGACTGACAACCCTTTTGGTGAAGAATTTTTTCCTGATGTCTAATCTGAACTGTACCTGAAACAACTTGAGGCCACTTCCTATTGTCCTCTCAGCTATCACTTGGGATCCACAAACACATTAAGGGTACATTCACAGAATCACAGAACAATCACAGAACAACCAGGATTTCCTTCTTTAAGAGCATCCAGCCCTTTTAGAGCAGACCTTTAGGACTGCCTTCTGAACAGCCCAAAGTCTGCCTTCTGCAAAGTCTGTCCTCTGGAAGTCTAAAGTGGTAGTTCTGCTGACCCCGCTCCTTGCTTCTCCTAGAACTGAGAATTCTATTATCTTGCTATCACTGTGCCCCAGGCATGCTTCAATCGTAATGTCTCCCATTAGTCTTCTCTGTTCACAAACAACAGGTCCAGCAGAGCACATTTCCTATTCGACTCACTCACCAATTGTGTCAGGAAGTTGTCTTCTCCACTCTTCAGGAAGCTCCTAGGCTGATTCCTTTCTGCTGTATTCTACTTCCAGCAGACATCTGGTAAGCTGAAGTCTCCCACAAGGACGAGGGCTAGAGGTCATGAGACTTCTCCAAGTTTCTCGCAGAATATCTCATCAACCTCTTCCTTACATACCTATATAGATCTATACACTGCCCTGACATTTGAGTAACACTGATAAATGGAAATGAGAATACATAGTCCTTGACTGGAAAAAAGTTTCATAACTTAGAAAAGTATACTTAAAAGCTTCTTGAGAGGGGGCTTCCAATATGGCCTGCTTTCTTGGAGAAACTGTTATCTTCTACATTTGAGGAATGTTTATCTCTTTCTCTTACACTTTCATTTTAAAGGGATTACTGAGTACATTTCTCCCTGCTCTCATCTTTGTTTCTTATATAGTTTTAGTGATTTAATGTCACACAACACGAAGCTTAATTATATTCCAATTTTAGGCTTCAGTTGCTACTTTCTTTCCAATGTCTTCATCAACATCAGCTTATGTTTTTAACTGGTAAGACCACAGGAAAGATAGTGGGGTCCGAGAAAACCTCCCATTGAAGTTATCATAGGAAAAAAAATTGAGTTTTTCTTGATGAGATTTTATTAATTTATTAATTTTTATTAATTTATTAATTTTATTGCTGGCTGTAAATGCTGAATAATGCTTGAATTACAGCTAGAAGATGCAGTTCAGAAGCTAGTGACTGTCTTTATAAAGCTGAAAGACCTAAATAACAGGCACTGATCATCTCAAACCTGATGATATTTGAAAAACTGAAGTACTTCCTTTCTACTCTGATATTTTTACTGCTTCTATTTCTGATTATTCCAGACCTCCTCACATCTACAACGCCAACTAACAATGGGCAAAACTGAGATGGAGTAGCCTAAAAATTTATTTTCTTTGTCAGAGTTGCTAGATGACCTACTGAGCTCATTCATAAGAAGTCTGAACAACATGCAAGTGCCCACTGAAGACGGACTACTGTTTTGATTAGTAACAGTAAGTTTATCAGATACACATTACTGAAAGTACCCTTAATGCCTTAAAGACCACAAATGAAAAGCATGCAGAATTTTATATTCTGTGTCAACTAATGTTGACTATTTTTAAAGTTGCAGAAAATAAACTAAGACAATAATTTAAAATGATGGTTGTGACACAGGATTAAGAAAATAAAATAAAAAAAAACCAAAAACAAATACATTGTGTTCTTGTACCTGACAGCCACATGTTACTTCAGCCACAGGTACCATGAAGCATGGCTCTAGCACATTCAGATCAATATATCACACTTCCACTGGTAGTGTGGACTTGGGTAATGGGAGGAAAGATAGTTGAAACAGATTTGGTTTATAAGGTTGGTACACCTTATTGGTAAGGTGCTGAAAAGCTGAATTGCTGTAAGAAGAAAATTATAGTTGGGTTACCATAAGATGTTAGTAATGGATGGAAAATTGATATGGTGGTCATTTAGAGCGGTATACATTTCACTGAAATTGAGTTACCAGTAAAGAAGGCACATACACTGGAAAGTAACTGACTACCTTTTCTAAGTGTCTGCTCCTCTAAAATGACCTTTTCAGGAGAATCTAGCCCACTTAAACGGTAATCTTCTATAAATGAGACAACATATGTGTCATTTTAGCTTAGTATTCACTAGGTTTCTTAGCTTTCTAGAGAACACATTATGTATGCACCAACAGTAGCTTTTCTGTGTCAAGCACTTTTGGGTATTAGTCTGTTCTCGAAGTTTCTATTTGGAAAAATCACGTTAACTTGCACTTGTGATTGTTTATATGCAGCTCCAGTAAAGACATATTTTCCCCTTCTTGAGGCAAATAATATACTTTCAAAATGTACTAATTACTGTAAGAGTGTCATTGAAAGTATGTCAGTCTATATTTACATTCAAATATCATGTTTATAGTTTGACTTTTTTTTATTTTATATTCTTAGAGCTAGAACTAATAAGAAATGAAACAGATTATTGAATTGCAATATAAACTTCTGCACACCTCATATGCTATTCTTTCAGCTGCTGCCAAGACAAGGCTAAATCTCTTTAAAGCATGTAGCTTTAATATATAGTCAACTAGAAGAGGTTTACTGCAAATGTTAAGCAAAGTGACTATTAAATTTACTAGTTACTGAACTTCTCGTACTTTTCACCTATACGCCTCACTTGTGCATTGCTGTGGTCTAGAAATTTATGGGCAAGAGCTGTTGTAGTTCCAGAAAAGGACTGGTTTAATGCTGGTGTATATATATGCTCCATTGAACTGAGCCCTGCATTTATAGATCAAATGGAGCATGTAGGAAAAACAAAGGGTTTGTGTTATTGCTCTTGGCGCATGATAGATGCAATATGGCAACACTAGGCATCGGAATGGATTTAATAGAATAGATGTAGAAACAGAAAAATCTGCATAATATTTCAATATGACTGTTCTTAAATTATACGCTCTGGAGCAAGTCCAGAGAAACGCGACGAGGCTGGTGAAGGGGCTGGTGAAGAACCTATGAGGAGAGACTGAGAGAGCTGGAGTTGTTTAGCCTGGAGAAGAGGAGGCTGAGAGGAGACCTCATTGCTCTCTACAACTACCTGAAGGGAGGTTGTAGAGAGGAGGGAGCTGACCTCTTCTCCCAAGTGACAAGGGACAGGACAAGAGGGAATGGCCTCTAGCTCCGCCAGGGGAGATTTAGGCTGGAGATTAGTAGGAAGTTTTTCACAGAAAGGGTCATTGGGCATTGGAATAGGCTGCCCAGGGAGGTGGTTAAGTCACCTTCCCTGGAGGTGTTTGAGGCACGGGTGGATGAGGTCTTTTGGGACTTGGTTTAGTGTTTGATAGGAATGGTTGGACTAGAAGATCCGATGGGTCCCTTCCAACCTGGTTGTTCTATGATTCTATGATTCTATATATCTTAAATGCCATTTTTACAATTATCTCAGAACAATAGTATGTAACTTGTATGTTTCTAGGGTTAACTAGTACCTTTGTTTATGCAAGTTTGTTTCTGGGCTGCATTGTCATTGTCATAACTTAAATCTGCACTCCCATAAACAGATGAATTTAATCTGTTTATGTCACAGCACTCGCTTCAACGGAACACTCTCCAGTCATGTACTCGTCATATATAAAGGATATTCAGCCCATGACAAGTATACAGACTCTAACTATAAAGAACAGATTGATCCTTTCTTTATTTAGGTGTTTATTTATTTATTTGCCCCAGAACCTGTTGAAAAAATCCTGAAATGGGAAATTATACTGAATTCCTACAGGTGGCCTCCTGGTCCAAGAATATTATGAACAAACCTGGCCTAAGTGGCCTTCCATAAAATTACTACAGCCCAAGGTGAGAGTTTGGAGAAATACTCGATATCCTTTTTGAATTGTGGTCATAACAACTAAGCTTAGAGAATCATCCTTCCATGCTAAAAATATAGACTGTGTAATGAATGGCTGTGGAATGTGCCTCACCTCATTAGGAGGGTAACAGTTCAACAAGAAGTTGCCCATACATTGAAAGTTAATTTCAATTCAGATACAAGTCAAATTTCAGCAAAAGTTGCCCGTGAGAAAAGCAGTCACAAGATGTGAGACACCAGTCTAGCTTCAACACCAACATTGCATAAAGGCATACAGTGTGCTAACGAATGCTGTCCCATGTCTATTTTATGCATAACAGAGTGTGAGGATCTCACTATAGGCACAGACATTCATAACTCTACTCCTAGCCTTGCTAGATCTCTAGAAAACGAAGATGATTGCTTCTACTGCTGCCAAAATGCTGAAGTGTGTCTGTGTGTGTGTTACAGGTTATTCTTAACCAGCAAGACCATGGTTCTCACCTCCCCATTACCCACAGTAATTTGCAAGACTGTTTCTCCCACTTAACTGCACCTTTCAGCTGATCGTCTTTCCCTCTCACAGGAATATCTGTGATATTCTCACAGGAATATCACAGGCAGAAATAGACTCTTGTACATTATAATAGCACGTTTAAAAGCTGTTTATGCAGTGCATGTATAAATGGAGCAAAGATTACCATACTCATATAGAAGTGTTATTTTTATTCCATTTATGTACATGCTGGGTTAGAATTTATAGGCAATGTGTAAAGCAAATGAAACCAATTCAGCATGCTGCTCCCATTTTGCTCATGCACAACTCCAAATTAGTTCAAAGGGACTTTCTGAACTAGCAAGATTGTCCAATTCTTCACTTCTGCATTCACTTCATTCATACAAGGTTGCACAGGAAATTTTTCTGTAACATCAGAATTCATTGTGAACAAAGCAAAATACTGCCAAATTTACAAAGCTACCATTGATGTAATGATCTTAAATCATTTGACAATCTTATTAGTAGTGCTGTAAGGAAATAAATTTACTGTCCATGCTTTACTAACACACTTGGGATTTTGGGTTCTTTTTCCTATTGGCTTTTAAGTTTGGTTGGTTTGGTCCTTTTTTGTCATCACAACTGGTGTGATGATTAGGGTGCACAGGGAATGGATACATGAATGCTAAAATTTTCTAGAGGAGGGAGTGGAAAGGGGAATAAAATATACTAATGGATCATACCTAGTTGTAAGGAATTTTGAAAAGCATAATTTTCTGTTCAAGGGAAGATTTGTAAGAGGAAAAGACTGGAAATAAATGACTGAAATGATGGCAGCAATCAGGAAAGAAAAAAAGTATGTTCCAAAAGAGATTCCTATCAAGAAAAAAGCACTGGAAGACAAGGACTTTAAGCCATTATATGAAGAAAAGTTAAGCCTTGGGAGAATTTTGACCATTGACTCGTATACAAAATACTTCCTCTGTCCTCCATATGAAATGACAGCCTACAATGATGGTGATGAGTTTATGTTCACATTATGAATGCTATTCAGTGAAATGAGAGGAAGTGCTACAGTTCTCCTACATTAAATTGACTTGACCAAGTCCACTATGATTCTACTTCCTTACCATTACAAATCAGTATCTACATACAGTGAATACATGAACTATTCATACAGTTGGGGTTTTTTTTGACTTCTGACTTTTGAGTAGCTTTTTTTTTTTTTTTTTAACCTCTGGACTGCTGCCCTAGGGTCACTGTTTCCAGTCAGCCCTATTCAGACTATAACAAAGTAGCAGCTCTTATGGAGACAGCATGATCTACAGCCTCGTCTTAAGGAGTGGAACTGAGATGAAAACATGACAGTTGGTAATTTTAACTTCAACAGAAATCTTTTTTACCACTGAATGAATATCAAAACAATAAAGAACTTAATGTCATTGAGATTTTACTTTTACACTCGTTTATGTAAACTATAACCATTAATTCTGCCTTTTTGATTGCTGATCCTGAACAGGAAGTTAAAATGAGTGTGGAATATGCAAGGTGATCATGGAAACAATGTCAGTATTACTTTTTCAATACCCAAAGAAACAGTTAAAAAAAACCACAACTTCTCCAGGTATGGATACACCATGGCCTATCCTAAAACCAGGAGACACTTAGTCTCTACGAAGTCTACAAATATGTTCTCAAGAAGAGTATGCAAATCCTAGGTTGATGTGTAACATTACAAAACCACAATATAAAAAACTTCTCAGCAAGTGCAGCAAAAGAAAGTTCAGTGCAGAGTAAAAATTTAATTGTTAATTGCTCCTTATAATATAACTGAATTGATTTCACACTCCATCTTTATGTTTATGAATTTGCTTTTCTGTCAATATCCCTCAAACTGACTTCATCAAGAAACCCACTCTGGAGACATTTGTAGAACATTTTGTGAAAAAAGTAGTGAAGTCCACTCCTCATACAGAGGAGAGAAGAAAGTGAAATTTCTCTGAAAGTTAATATTATGCAGAAAAACTTTTTGTATATCAAAAGAGTGTTCTCAAACTACAGATCTGATCATTAAAAAAAACCCTCCGTGATGTTACTAGCTTTCCTCCACTCTTTTAAATGCATTATCAGCTAAAAGCTTTAGCACAGAACGATGAGGCGTGGTTCATGATCTGAAAAATCTTGAAAAGCAGACCCATGCAAACCTCATCAAGTGCAACATGGCCAAGTGCAAGGTTATGCTCTTGGGTCAGGGCATCTTCAGTATCAATACAGGCCTGGGTATACTGTTGAATGAAAAGCTAGGTATAAGCCAACAGCGTGCACTCGCAGTACAAACAGCCAGCTGTTCCTGGGCTGCATCACAAGAAATGTGGCCAGCAGGTCAAGGAATGTGATTCTGCTCCACTACTCCAATCTTGTCAGAACCCACTTGGAATACTGCAGCCAGTTCTGGAGCCCTCAGGACATGGAGGCAACAAAAATGACCAGAGGGATGGGACACCTATTCTATGAAGACAGGATGACAACATTGGAGTTGTTCAGCCTGAAGAAGAGAAGGCTCCAGGGAAACCTTATTGCAGACTTCCAGTACTTAAAAGGGGCTTATAAAGATAGGGACAAACATTTTAGTACAACTGGTTGAAGCAGGAGAGGGGGTAATGTTTTTAAACTAAAAGGGGGTAGATTTAGACTAGATATATGAAGGCGTATTTTACAATGAGTGTGGAGAAACACCGGAACATGTTGCCCAGAGAGGTGGCAGATGCTCGATCTCTGGAAAAATTAAAGATCGAGTAGGGTAGGGTTCTGAGCAACCTGATCTAATTAGATATCCCTACTTGTTGCTGGGGTAGGACTAGATGGCCTTAAAAGGTCCCTTTCAATTCAAACCATTCTATGAGTCTATGTCCTGGTAAACAGGATATTAGACATGCTCTCAGATAATTGCTGTAAAATTATTGATGCTGCAGCAGCATGCCATCTGAAAAAGGAAAGAATAAAAGAAAATCACAGTCTGACCATATGAATGGACTAATTCAATTCGTGCTGTATTGTTGCTACTGCAAAATCATTATCACCTATAGAGTGCAGAAAGACTTTGAACTGATGTTCTGATTGATATAGAACAAACGTAAAACTGGACTAAACAAACTTAAACCAAACTATCTCTTCTAAAGTGTTTATAAAAGTAAAAAGACAGAATGACCAAAAAAAAAATCCAATTTCTTATTAGAGAAATCTTTTTTATTTAATTTACTGGTCATTTTGGAAAATGAAGTATCTCCTCTTCCCAGATGTTGCTCTGTATTATTATACATAACAGCTTTATCCTCTTGTGTATTCTAAAGAAAGATGCTATTGATTACAAGATCAATCAAATACCAATTCAACATCAAAACTGGAGAACAATTCAATATCTTATACCAGTAGAACTCAAGTCTCCTGAATTCATCATATTCCCCCAAGAATCAACCGCTTTCTTGGTGTTTTGGACTGTTCCTTTTTTCATTTACATTTGCTTAATATCAAGATCTTCAGAGCATTTTTTTTTTTTGAGATTCTTGAAACAGAGCCCTGATCTCACAGATCCAGTTTCTGGATAGGGCATATTCCTGTATATATTAATTATGTATGCAACTATATCAATATTGACTTATTCTACTTAGAATAGTTTGAAAGTTCTATAAAATTTACACTGTGGTATTATCTTTAATATTTATTACTCACCCCTAAACAAGCCCTGTAGTTGTGTATTAGAGTGAACATAGTAACTAAGCATGCACTGCTAAACAATTATATTATAACTGTGCTTGGAATGGCTTGAGATAGAGCTGTTCAGACTCACTGGAATGGCTTAGCCAATTAAATACACAAAAATTACAGTTCCTGTTATTGCCTTATTTGCTGTATATATAGTATCAGAGACTGTACTCAATGTACTTTCTCTTCTATTTTTTAATCCCCGAAACAAAGAAAGGAGACAGAAAAAGAAAGCTGAAGTGGATTGAGAGGAAAGCAAAATTCTTGGGGTTTGAGGGTGACAGGAAGTAAGGCAATATATTCAAAATTAATAAAACAACACAAAAGCAACCTGGAATATTAAGATTTTAAGGTCTGACCTACCAATGTCCCTTGACACTTAGCTGACTTCACTGCAGTGCCCGGAATCTGTGACACCTATTGCATCTGGATCTCCCAAGTTCTCCAGCCGTCCTGCCTTATTTAGCAAGACCACTCTTGTGTGCAAGGTCTTGTATAACCAGATTCAGGCAGAAAAAAGTGATGCAGAAGAAAATTGTCATGGAAGAGCACATCCTAGCTGGGTCAACCTCGACTCAAGTCATATTTTCACTTCCTTCAGTGTAAGAGTTAAAAAACCTAAAAATTTATTTCTCTCTTATCTGTACCTGACACTGTTTCTCCATCCTTCCATTCAACACTTGCATTCAGAAAAAGACACAGGTCTAAGCCTGTCTTATGACACTACATATAGCTGTCTATAAAAGAATAAATTACTTTTCTGTTTTTCAGTCTAATTTTTATTCACTTTCTAAAATTCAGAAATTAAAATGATTATTTGCATGAAAACAGACGGACATAAAGGTGTGTTATATAGGAGCTGTCAGGCTTGCTCAGCATCTCCTCAGCAAGCTATGTGTTACTGTAAGGCTTGTAACAAATTGCAGTAGAACCACAAGACATTCAGTCATCATTGTCAAATGTTTTATTTTGAAAAAAGCAGTGCTACATATGTCAGTTTTCATTCAGCAAAACCATACTTGTTTAAACATCATAATATTCCATAAATATAGATATTTAATTATTATACAGAATCTTAAAAAAGAAAAAAGTATTTTTAGGTAAAGACTTTGTTATGAGAGATATAACAGAGCTAGCAATATGTTTATAGCTTTGGGGCTTTTTCTTTCAAGAGAAAAAAAAAAGCCACAATCCTTAAATCACTATTACAGGCTTGGGACTCTATAATCTGGGGAGTCCATGGAAATTCCATTTCCCTAAACTGAAAAAACATGGAGGAAAAAAGAAAAACAACAAACACGTGAAATCCCAGTACCTTGGTCTTTCACTTCAATTATAGAATGTTTCACTCAGTTTATCCTTTGTTTTGGATGCAAGACTATTTCACAGAATTTTCACGGCATTTATGAAAGAAGACATTTATAAAACTTATATTTACAAGGCTCATGTATGTGCATTTCACAAAATAATAAATTGCTTGCTTGCAATTCAATTTTGACTTCTTTAAGAATCCTGTATGGGGTTTTTTTTGCCTAAAATGAGTTCAAACATTATCACCACGCATGCTTTCTCTGCCTAGCTGAATCTGAAGAGTTGAATCCCCATTTAAATTTATAAAGTTTATGTGCCTAATGGTTTCATGATATTGTGTTCTCTTTGAAGAAAATAAAGTTGTCTAGGCAGCATTTTGGTGCACCACAAGACCAAAATCAGCAAGAAACACAACTGCAGCGCAGCAGGCACAGAGAAATTATATTTCATTTCATTTATGGTGTCAGACGGGGCTAGAAAATGGAAAATTTATTCTTCCTTTAAGAAAAAAAAAATTATAGCCAAAGGTTTCAGTTTTGCGTATAAAACACTTTGTGTTATAGCAACAGTAGTCTAACCAAGCATTCCTGACCAGCTGTAGTCAGTGCATCAAAATTTTTAGGGCTTGCATCAAGAAGTTGTTTATGTTTCTTCATTAACTTCTAATGCAACTTAAAGTATAAAAGCTCTGAAAAAAACATGTCCAAACCTATATTAGATATACAGGAGTACATAAAAAGTTACGTTAAAACTAGCAAAGTTGAATGATACTCAACATTGATGCAATACATACCTTGTACGCAGCTGTAAAATGAGTTTAAAAATTCATTGTTATGATTGGCAGGAGAGATTACCTTGACTGCACAAATCAAACCTTTTGCCATTTAATGCCCATAAAACAGAGCTCCTTATTCTATTCTGAAACTCCACTTTTTATTCATTTATCTTTACCCTGCTTTCCTGAATACCTTTAGCCAAAGCAATTTCTACTGCCTGTTTAACAGTGGCACCAAACACATTGCAAACATGGACAGGAAAAAGGCCTTAAGTTCTAGGCACATAGATCACTTTCTTACAAACACACACATGGAAACACACACAGAGATCACTGGTGAACCAGACACCACAACTACTTCTAGAGATGTATGTATATGCATATAACTTCATACTCCTAGATATTTAGTCTATCCTTATCAGATCATTTTAGCTGCTTTGTTCTATAGACACAGCAAGTTAAATACCCAATCAGGATAGAAAATATGCATTACACAGACATATGTTACTTCATACATATATGCATACTCTTACCTGCATAAAAGCAGATACCTGTATATATATATATAAGCACAAACACAGCTATTCATACAGAAACATCTGTGGGTATACGATGATTCACATTGCTACACTTAAGTATCTACCCTAGGTTTAGTGACCCAGTACAAATACTTTCATCATGATGACATATCAAAGATCACCCAGTGAGTGTAAGCTGAACAGTTCACTTCTGGAAGTTCAGACCAATCAGGTCCACTCATAGGAATCCAGGAGGGTAGCAGAGAGATGATCAGTCTGCAGCTGAAGGAAGGCCTGTCAGTAGTTCCCTCCTGCTAAGTCTACCCCATTGGATGTTGAAATTAAAAATAATTGTATTGAACAACAAATATTACAACCAGTAGACTAATGAAACAGGCAAAGGATATGCAAAGGCCAATTAAGCAGAATTCTAGAAAAAGCAGTCACTACAGAACTTAAAAAAAAAAAGGCGACATGATTAAAGCAAGCAGCATTTTATATATCTCCATTGTAGATGTCACGTGAAACCCTGAATCAAATCTAATTTGAACAAAACTTTAGCACCTAATAATCCATTTATGAAAGTTAATCTTGTGTGTATACTTCCTATAAAGTTAGAACCAAAACACTGTCCAAAACTGAACTGTATTAAGGCTTCACAGTTTTTCTTTCTACTTTAGTATAATGAATTAGAAATCCCTTGAAAGCTTGTTTCTAAACAAAAGCAAGTGGGAAAAGAACATACTGATTAGATGTGATTTAGTAACACTGTTTGTTATTAAAGATATAGATGAAATGTGAAGACAATGAGAGAAAGCAACAGTCATTTCAGAAAAAATACTTCTTTTCCTTTTTATTTTTTCTTTTTTTCATAGAGATTAATGATTCAGGCTTCTTTCTTTCTTGCCTAGCATTTCGGTTTATGGCTTAAATGAGCACCTCATTGGCTGGAACAATGCCAGTGCTTATAGAAGAGGGATTAAGGAACTATTCTCCCCTGAGAGAAGCATCATTGTCAAAAAACACCTGTTTTATTTTCCTAACTCTTCTCCAGATGACTCTGCAATCCTGAATTATTTACATCTTGACAAAGACTGTGATATAATTCCAGAAATTTTACAAGAGACTATCTCCAAAATTTTCCGCCTCAGTCAACGAGACATATGATATTCCCTGAGCATAACAACTTTCCTGCCAAAAAATAAAATATGTTTCTATTTACTGCCAACCCACCTGACTCTACCTAAGTAAATTTCTTGCCAAGCCCATCAACCTTTCCACCCTAAATCTGAAATCCATTCATTCTTGCTCAGGTTAATATGCATTCTCTTACCTGTCAAATAGTGCAACATCATTTAATGGACCTAAAATACAATTAACTGTTACCTCTCAAAAGTGGGACAGTGGGACTTAATTATACGAATGTTGATCTTGTCATGTATTGTATGGACCTCAGATTCAGAGAATAAGATCTCATCTGAATGGATTTTCTTTGACTTCCAGGTATCTGTGCAGAGGAAAGGCACTGGTGTAAAAGATCCACTGCATTGCAAGTAGAAATGGTTCCCCAAAGAAAGCAGCTAAACACAGCCAGTAGCAACCAAAGAGCCACTTTGAACTACAGTCTCTACTAAATCAAAGACCAGGTCTCCTCAAAACACATTAGGGAAATTGCAAGATAAGTATCACCTTTACACTTGTTTAGTATATTCTAAGAACCTAGAATGAAGGGAGCTTTCGTCTAATTATGATTAGTGAAGCTAAAGCAAGCAGTAAGTTTTTCCCTCCAGCTTCTTCCCCTTTACTAGGAGTATAATCTCTAAAAAGGCAGGAAAGATTTAAAACCCCTTTTGCTTTTCCTTTTCATGTCTGTTTAACTCAGAATTATGGAAACGCTCAGGAGAGTGATATGTACGAAGCCAGAAGAGCTAAACTCAAGTGGCGGAAAAATAAACTTAGGAGAGTAAGATCCTAGTATTGTCAGCTCTTGCTATTTAAAAACCTGTTTACAGACAGAGAAAAAGTTGCAGAATCAACTGGGTTACTTAGTATAGCTTGCAACCTTACCTCCTTGTTTTAAGTGATGACACAGGAGGCAATGCCTACGCTAGGAGGACAGAAAGGGAACAAAAGCAAAATCAGAGTACAAGCGCAAAAAGGGCAGAAAGAACTTTGAAAGGCAAAAGGCACAGGGAACAGAATTTTATAAAGGCAGAAATGAAAATGACCAAACCTAGATACAGCCCATCCTATCTAAATATAAGCATGTAGTTAAGCAGCCGTAGTTGCAGCCATAGTTAAATAGCATACTCCCTATACAGCTTAAGAATGATACTACAAATCCCCTCCTGAAGACAGTCACCTCTCTTCACCGACTGCACCAACAACTTGAGGGCACCTGTGCTGCCTGAAGAGTATGACATAAATAACTTCTCTGCATAAATAAGTCTCTGTGGTCAGACAGTCTCTCCTATTCAAATAATGTGACAAGAAACAAAATCAAACCCAAAAAGCAAAGCTGAGATTTTATTTCAGGAAGTTCTGAAATCATTTGAATTTATCACTGACTTTATATCTTAGCTCTCCAGTTGGCAGGCACACAAAATACATAACAGTTTAAAATTTCCTCTTAATAAGGTGAAGACTTTCTGCCTTATATTCAAGTCACTGAAGCAACTGTTATTTTTTTTTCACCAAATTCAGGCCTGTTTTTTTTTTTTTTTTTTCTAGCAGGTAACATTGAAGTACAATTAGTACAATTTTGTGATGGTAAAAGTTTTAGATAATTTTCCAACTATGGTACTCCAGACAGATACTGCATAATAGTTTATGAACTGAAATTTACCTGGATATATGCATACATACACAATCCATATACACTTTACAAAACAAATTATTTGCAATACTCCTACTTATGTTGCAGGTAATTATAACTAAATTTTTTTCATGTCCTCTGTGGATAAGAACACTTTGGCTGATGTTCCAAACACTGCATTAATCTCTTTCTCAAATAATGACAGATGAAAAGAAATTACCTATTTTTACAATATGATTATTATATTTTTGCCAGAATTCATTTTTATTCCTTTCTAAGCTACTGTGATATCATGTGTTTTCCTCACTTCTTAAATCTTAATGTTCCAGTCTTTCATTTCTTGTATAAAACAGCTAGAAGTGGCTTAAAAGGCAAGCATCAAAGATACAGTACGTGCTACATAATCAGATGGTAAAATGTTAGCAAAATATAGAGTCTGTGCTACTAGTTGCATTTTACCTTTTTTGTAATTACATTTCTTCCTTTGCAGAGGCACCTGAACAAAACCTTTAAATGAAAACAGTGGGAGTCCTTGAGAAATCTTGTTGCTTGGGAAAAAAGCTGCATTTTTTTCATAAGAATGTTCTTCATGATATCTGAAGGAAAAATAATACGCAAACAGATAATTTTCAAGGAAAGGTGATTTTCAGCTCTTGTTGATATACTTTTTATCCTAATTCAAATTAATATCTTTGAACCTGTCTTTCAGTGTTGGCCAAAATCAAATATGACTCACTCAAATAATACGTGAATATCCAGATATTCACATTTTAAAAACACAGCATAGGTAAACATGTAATAAGCTATTCTTCTACATTAACTGTGCTTGCATAACAAAGCAGAAGAGGATTGAAGCAGAAACTTGATCATACTTTTAAAATATATAACATAGTAACTTTCAAATTCTATATATTACATTTTAAATCTTTTTTTGTGCATGTTCACACACTTTTCTCTACACTAGAACACATGTAAGCCATTTTTAATGTAATACTATACAAAAAAGCTATACATTAAATCATATTACAGATGTGAAAAATATCTTCAGTTTATTAAAGTTAAAGGTCATGCTCCATAGATCCAGGAAAAGGCAACAATAAATATGTTCTTCTGTACATGTGTATTGTGACTGTATATAATTTTTCTCTCCAATAGACCCTACTATATTCAATGCATACTTTGCTTATTAAATGGCTATCCAGTTATCTCTTTTTCTTAAACTGCTTACTATAGGGCCTTATTTATTGCATATTATTCAGACCTACTTTGAAGGAACAATGAGTTCACCCTTGCAGGATTTTACAGTCATTATCCATGCAGCAAGGGAGTTTTGAAAAAACTTTTTTTTTTCCCTCTGTACCTGTTCAATCATGTTAGGATCTAGTCAACTTCCATCTAGGCAAAAACAAGGTATCAAAGTAAAAGACTTGTTCCAGCATAAGTTAAAAAACTCAGGATGCCTAGTATCTTATTTTAGTAAGTACTTCAACCTTAAGAGATGAGTTCAACACTGCTTTGTCTGAGCAGAGCATACCTGACATCACAGGACAAACTAAGCACTCTTATTTTAGATAATTAGGCCAGTCTCCTGGGAGATACAGGCCTGCTGGAGTCCAGAAATTGCTGCTGAGCATATGCATACCTGGATTTTTGACACTTGACCAAATCAGGATGGAATTTTACAGAGGTGGCAGAAGATTCCTTTGCACAGATCTCTCTCAAAACCCTATAATTATTGCCTATTATCCTGGTCCAAATCTGTGAGGTTTTAAAAAGATTTACAGAATCACAGAATCACAGAACAACCAGTTTGGAAGGGACCCATCGGGTCTTCTAGTCCAACCATTCCTATCTGACACTAAACCAAATCCCTCAATACCTCATCCACCCGTGTCTTAAACACCTCCAGGGAAGGTGACTTAACCACCTCCCTGGGCAGCCTATTCCAATGCCCAATGACCCTCTGCGTGAAAAACCTCCTCCTAATCTCCAGCCTAAATCTACCCTGGCAGAGCTTGAGGCCATTCCCTCTCGTCCTGTCCCCTGTCACTTGGGAGAAGAGGCCAGCTCCCTCCTCTCCACAACCACCTTTCAGGTACTTGTAGAGATCCAAGACTTTCTCTTGAAATTAAATGAACTGAACCAATATAAATTCAGCCAGTCCACATAAAATACTATCCTTTAATGTTTTAGATTGCACAGTCAACAACTGACATGTGGCTCAGAAAATCACCTGCTGCCAACCCTACAGTAGCTTTCCATTTTCTAACGTAACGCTATACTACTACAAGAATAGTGAAACTATTTATATGCAAACTATATTTACCTACGCCATTCCTATTCATCTCCTTGTCTGTTTTCTTAAAAGTACAACTGCCTCTTTTATATACTCAAGAGTACATGCTGATTTGGTCAATTTTGTAGGTAAGCACAATAAGTTGCATTGAGTTATTTTCTCTTGGCCTGTATGTTGCGCTCACTGTAACTGGCATCCAAACTATTAAATACTTAATTGTAGAAGAATCTCTTGGCAGTAATTAATTATTAATTAAGCAGACTGGGATAAGGAAAAAAAAAGAAAAGGCAAAAAGTGATATTGAAAGCACTGATACTCTGAAGTCTTATTAAAAGCTGTAATGAGCATGTAGACACTGACCTTATGCATACAGAGCCATGTAGTTTACTTACTTATATATCTTCATTTTCGATTAAAATGAAGGATCTGAAACTAAATATAAACACAAAAATATGTAGGTTCCCAGCTTTATAAACCAGCTTGGGAAACTAACTGGATTTACCTCAAAACTATTCAGGATAACAAACACTGAACTTCTGAAACTACTTAATCGCTTCAAGCATAATGAAAAATAAAGTAAGAAACTAGGACATACACTTCTTTTCCTTGTATAATGAGTGAAATGAAGGAATAGCACTGCTTCATGGGAAGCTTTTGGTAGGTAGCGTTACTATTTAGGTTCTGTTTGGCTACATCTAGTATGTATTATCTATTATTATTTATAACCTTGAAAACTCTATACTACCCTTCATACAGAATGGTAGATGGGGCTGTGAAAGACTCCTGTTTGTGGTATCTTTTAGGTTAGCTTTTGGAGGAACATATCTTGCTGAAAGAATATCACACAACTGATGGGCAGACTCGATGTTGTCAGAGGTCTTTTACAGCCTTAATGAGCCTATGATATAAATAAATGTACACCTATTTCTGGTAAATAATTTTCTTCTGCAGTGCACCAATCCCATACACACTGATTTTGAATTAAGTAGTTCAAAAGCCAGATTATGTGCCAACAAATAGAAACTTAAATTCTGTGAAATTAAACACAGCCCCACGCTGATCACATGGAACAAGGGCTCACTTTAAAACAACAAAGCCAAGACAAAAAGTATGTGATTTGATGAAACTATTTAGTCATCAACATGTACATAAGTCAGCATCATGAAGAATTCTGTGGTAAAAATCAATAGCAGTAGAAATGTGAGGAAAAGAAATCATTTCAAGAGAAGTTCTACCAACAAATACACACTTGGAGTGCTAGGAAACTGTAACAGGCTAAGACTCCAATTCCTTCACTTTACTTAGGCTTTTATATCACAGGTCTGGATCAACAGTTTTGCAGTAACCTTCAACCCAATGAATAGCTGAATATAATTTCTACAAGCCAACTAAGAAATTGTTCCTTGGGTTCTTCCTCTCTTAACAGTAAACATTTACAGATAACATCATGAATGTTATTTTAGTTAATGGTAGGGGACCAATATTTGATGGGTTCAGCTAATTACAGCTACTCAGAACCCTCATATAAGAAAACATATAGAGGGGTTACACAGCGCAAACAACACCCTGTAAAATATGATATGTTTTTTTAATTTAATTCTGCATGGCTACTTCACCAGCACATGACTTCATTTGACAACTCAGTACATAGAACAAGCACACGGATTTTGCTTCAATCAAGTGCTGCCTTCATGCAGAGGCAAAGACATGTCACCTTCCCATGATGTCTCATGGCAAACCGCACACACTTCAAACAATGTATATCAACAAATAGATGGTTTAGTTTCACAGTGTACATTACAGGAAAAATCTTCCCTGACAGCCTATTTGTCAGTGTGTCGGATGCAGCACTGTAACATCAGACCATCTGGAGATTCCAGTGAAAAAAAACACTCAGGGTGAAATTCCTTCTTTGGCTACTGCTCACTGAAAGGAGACAGAATAATGGGCCTTCTCAGTGGTTTGTCATAACATCAGAAACCAGGGACTGACTGTGATGCTTTTATTTGTATTGGTTGGAAAAATAAGATAGGATATGCTGTAGTGATAAAAGCAGGGGATCAGAAATTAAGATTGAGTCATGACAAAACACTGCTAAGATTTACTCCCCCATTTTCACAAGAGGAGGAATGTGTATTCCATATATTATACATGCATTTTCAGTCTTCAAATGTCATAGTACAAAACTCAGCAGACTACTCAGATTAAAACAGCAGTTTTCATCAGATTCTTGATGAAGCCATGCACACCACTGAATTGTTTTGACATATTTGCATCTAATGATCCACGGTCACTAATGAGTTATGAACTCCCAATGCTCAGAAGATAAAACTCCCTAACGTTTATTGCTTTAATTGGCCAGGTGGAATTTCAACAGCAATGTCCTCTTACAAAAAATAATTGTTATAATTAGACAATGTGAACTATGTCGCATATTTCCTTAGAACACTTTGCCCAATGGACATCAAGACAATGAAAAGAATCTTCACAAATTTTACAGTGATTTCTGCTTGCTGCAAAATAACATTTAATACTACTGTTGAAGGAAGAACTTATTGGGACTCCAGATAGTTATATAAATTATATCTAAGTAAATACTCCAAATGAAATACCAGAAAGAATGAAAAATATTCAGATATAGTTGGATTACAGTTAATAATGTCCCCAGGAAAAAAAAATAAATCAGGATTGGACAATATATTTGAGAATTAATTAAGCAACAATCCTTCCATAGTCATGCTTTACTTAGTTTAGTAACAAAACACTGATCCATTTGCTCACATTTGCTGTTAGATATATTATAACTGAGGAATACCAAATGCTGTGCTTTAGTCTGATTTGCTGTTGATTAACAGCAGAAGAAGCCAAACTTAGAGCTTTTAAAGAACAGATGGTGCTTCTTCCCTCTTCTTACTGGTCAAAAATTCAGAGAAAATAAGAATGAAGATGGATGTAGACAGAGAAGAGAAGCAACTGAAAGAGAAAAAAAGTTTGGCAGATCCCATAAGCAGCTATAGAAACAAATTATACCCATTTTCCACTGTGGGTGTGCAAGTTTGAGGATTCACAGATGGTTTGGAATTCAGCTCCTCGTCAGAGCTGAATCTGTTTCCAAGGCAGTATGAAATAGGGGTGCCAAATGACTGAAAAATCATTTTTTTCCCCACTTTTACTACTCGATGTTTTCCAATCTTTCCCTCTTTTTTCTCTAAATTAACAAAACTTGAAGTTAGAATGGAAGTTTTTTGAGGTATCATGAGAAAGTGGGTGGTGCCGGTATTTGCCCAGATCATACAACTAAAAGTTGCTTTCACTGTGGGTTTCCTAAAGCCTAAGGGGACTTGAGGACTTCTCATATCCTCCCACCTACTCCTTATAAATAAAATCATGACTCGCTTTTAAAAATTTGGTATCGAGTGAGTCATTCCTTTGCAAGATCAGCTTGAGACACCTTAAAATGGTGGTCTTTTTTCCTCTATCAATAGGATAGGAACATTTCAAAATTCTAGGAAATACAATCACATGTAAAGGAAGGTGCCCTGCTGTCTAAGAATCAATCATAAAGATAGAGAAAATAATTTCAATTGAGCTGAATAAGTGTTTAGTCAGTAATTATGTGTTAGAGTCAGTAATTAGGTGCTAGAATACAGTGCCAAAATCAGACTTGGTGTGTTGAGATCATATTATCAATCTTTATTCCAAAGCACAAAAAAGCTCGTTTAGATCCTGGTGTTTCCAGTCATATACTGACCAAATCCACCAACCTATCAATGTATGTTTTATATCTGAAGATACTCTGTTTGCCATAGAGTTACACTAACCTCTGTCTGCATTAATCTTGCATTATTAAACTTGCATTAATCCGTCCTCTAAGTTGGAATAAAAAAAATCAAGCAGTTCATCCTCTTAGCACATCTTCCTATTGCTTAATGTTATGAAATAAGTAAGAAACGTGCCTGACTCACCAGTGCACCAAAATCCCCTTCTGCACTTAATTACTGCATGATTTTCCTTCTCTCTGCTGACACTGTTGAAATTTCATCAACATGGATCAGCCGGTTGGTCTAACAGTGAAAACCAATTGCAACAGCCTTACTGAGCCCTTATTTGCTTCTATCACTGACTTCAGGGGGTTCTCAAGGACAGGAAAGGTAAAGATGCACATGTGCCCTGCTTATGACAGACAAATCACCCATACCCCTTTAGACGGAGATATTTAGTCTTTTAAAAAACAAAAACAAAAACAAATACAGTTTAAGTCTGTTTCTCACCACAACGTGTAGGCAAATACAGTTCAATTTATTCTGTTTAGAAAACTGATGGCAATTTCGTAACAAGACAAAGGCAAAGATCCTATGAAGAATGTCTTGAAAGACTTAAAATGCTTCCAAAGTTAAGACAGCTGCGAGGAAGATTTCGTTGTGGTTTGTAATGTTTCCAGTGGAACTCTCCTGGGGTAAATAAAAAAAATCTCCTATTCTATAGGTCTGGTCTAGTCATACTAGCAGCATGTATATGTCCTGACATTCCAGACACTGAAAAAAAAGGACAGTTAATTGGAATCTTAATAATATCCGTAGGTTAAACTACCAATAAATAAATAATATCTAATAATTTAACTGATAGACTCCTAAAAACATGACAGCTATAGAACAGCATGAAATTTAAGTTTAGAATCCAAAACAGGAGAGAGATTCTGCCATGTTGGTGTTTGAATTAAAGAAAATTGCAATTTTCACAAACCTTTACTTCAATAAAACCACCCTGGACATGAAACCAGACAGAAACCTTTATTCTCCTTCATGGTTCTTAACAAACTGCTGAGAAATAAATTTAGCAGATGGGAGAGTTAAGCTGAATGTTTCATTTTCTGAAATAAAACTACTCCATTTACAATTATTCCCTCCCTGTACATGTTATCATGTAATTCAGAAATCCTAATAATTACATACAGCAATGAAGTAGTTATTTATCTACTCTATCTGTCAGAAAAATGCTGGGTTTGAACCTTTATTCCTTTCCATTTACAAATACTCTCTCATAAAGTTCTTCATTTCTCACATATTTCCAAACTGACCTACATAGAACCCCAGGATTCTGGCAAACATTTTTGTTGTTTATGCTTTAAAGACAGTGTTCTCCACAAAACACTACAGAAAATGCAGACAATAATACTAAAATCTTAAAACTGCAGTGTACTTTCTACTATTCATTGCAAATATCTCAGCCTCCCATGCCTGTGAATACCTAGAAGGTAAAACACCTCAGTCATAAATAAAAGCAGTGAGCATAGACTGCCTTAGACAAGATGTGACACATATCTTAGATATTAATTCAATCATCACATAAATGTTCTGTGAAAACTGAATTACCTTCCATCTCACAGTTGGAGATAACATCCTGTCATGTCTAATCACTGGGAAAAAAAACCATAGATGCCACAGGCCAGTCCACATTTAGTTAATTATACTCAACTATACAATAAGAATTGCCAAATAGTGATTTTTTTTTTACCACACCAATTACTTCCTGCATTTTAAGAGCAATCCTTGAACTTCATCAATCTTCAGAAGGTTGAGCATGTTATCTAGTTGGTCAGGCAATAGTCCATATTTTTTAATGTATTTGGCATTATTTTTTCCCCCATTCTGTGAAACTACATCTCAAATGACATCTGTAGAGAAGCTGTTTAAAACCTAAAAACTTGAAAATCCCCAGAAGGTGCATGAAACAGAAAAGCTATAAAAGTAATAGCTCAAATTATTGCTGCTACTGCTTCTTATTTGCTTATGTTCATTGCAATATAAAATGCTAGAACAACAAACAGCAATGTTCCTACTTGCAGTAAAGTTATCATCAGAAGTATAATAGAGAGACTATAGGTGGGACTTACCTCAGAGGATAAACACCTACAATAGGTAAATATATGAGAGTTTGCAAGCTAACCAATTGCAGTTAATGAAATGTAGAAAACAATTTAATAAATAACCACTGGGCGTCTTCTTCACCTAGCTAGGATGAATTGCTTTCTAGACTACAATGACCACAAAAGGAAATTAAATTCCCTACAAATAGCATATTACAGAATCGCAGAATCACTAGGTTTGAAAAGACCCACAGGATCATTGAGTCCGATCATTCCTATCAATCACTAAACTATGCCCCTCAACACCTCATCCAACTATCTTTTAAATATCTCCAAGGAAGGTGAATCAACCACCTCCCTGGGCAACCTGTTCCAGTGCCCAATGACCCTATCCATGATTTTATTTTTTTTCTTATATCCAGACTGAACCTCCCCTGGTGGAGCTTGAGGCCATTCCAGCTTGTCCTGTCCCCTGTCACTTGGTAGAAGATGCCAGCTCCCTCCTCTCCACAACCTCCCTTTAGGTAGTTATAGAGGGCAATGAGGTCTCCTCTCAGCCTCCTCTTCTCCAGGTTAAACAACCCCCGCTCTCTCAGCCTTTCCTCATAGGGCCTGTTCTCCAGCCCCTTCACCAGCTTTGTTGCTCTTCTCTGGACTCACTCGAGAGCCTCAACATCCTTCTTGTGGTGAGGGGCCCAAAACTGAACACAATATTCAAGGAGTGGTCTGACCAGCACCAAGTACAGAGAATCATGGAATCATAGAATCACTAGGTTGGAAGAGACCCACCAGATCCAGTCCAAATAGCATATTACAGAATCACAGAATCACTAGGTTCAAAAAGACCCACAGGATCATTGAGTCCGACCATTCCTATCAGTCACTAAACTATGCCCCTCAGCACCTCGTCCAACCATCCCTTAAAAGTCTCCAGGGAAGCTGACTTAACCACCTCCCTGGGCAGCCTGTTCCTGTGCCCAATGACCTTTTCCATGAAATTTTTTTTCCTAATGTTTAGCCTGAACCTCTCCTGGCAAAGTTAGAGGCCATTCCCCCTTATCTGGAGAATAACCTCCCTGGATCTGCTGGTCACACCGTTTCTGATACAAGCCAGGATGCCATTGGCCTTCATGGCCACCTGGGCACACTGCTGGCTCATGGTCAGTCGGCTGTCAACCAACGCCTCCAGGTCCCTCTCCTCCTGGTAGCTTACTAGACAGACTTCTCCTAGTCTGTAGCTCTGCATAGGGTTGTTGTGCCCCAAGTGCAGGACCCGGCATTTGGCCTTGTTAAACCTCATGCCATTAGACTCAGCCCAGTGGTCCAGCCTGTTCAGATCCCTTTGCAGAGCCTCCCTACCCTCCAGCAGATCCACACTTCCACCCAGTTTAGTGTCATCTGCAAACTTGCTAAGGGTGCACTCAATTCCTTCATCCAGGTCATTGATGAAGACATTGAACAGGGCTGGACCTAGCACTGAGCCCTGGGGAACCCCACCTGTAACTGGCCTCCAGCTGGATTTAACACCATTTACCACCACTCTCTGGGCCCGGCCATCCAGCCAGTTTTCCACCCAGGAGAGTGTGCGCCTGTCCAGGCCAGAGGCTGACAGTTTTCGTAGCAGAATGTTGTGAGAAACTGTGTCAAAGGCTTTCCTGAAGTCCAGGAAGACCACATCCACAGTCTTTCCCTCATCCAGTAGGTGGGCCACTTTGTCATAAAAGGCCTTCCAGTACCTGGCGGGGGCCTACAAGAAAGGTGGGGAGTGATTGTTTACAAAGGTTTGTGGTAATATGACGAGGGGGAATGGGTATAAACAGAAAAAGGGCAGATTTAGACGAGATATTAGGAAGAATTTCTTCACCATGCGAGTGGTGAGGCACTGGAACAGCTTGCCCAAGGAAGTTGTGGATAAGCAAATTCAGGCCCTGAAATTCTGTGAAAAAATGTAATCTCAATTTAGGTTAGATTTAAAATCAGTGGGAAAATTTCAGGTGCACCCTAAACTATTGCCATTGTCTTTTTATCTCTCAGGGCTTTTGTGCTGCAGGCATATACGGTTCACAGAA
This sequence comes from Coccyzus lansbergi, assembly GCA_033558105.1. NCBI lineage: Eukaryota > Metazoa > Chordata > Aves > Cuculiformes > Coccyzidae > Coccyzus > Coccyzus lansbergi. The sequence goes on along the minus strand of JAUMJK010000056.1, from coordinate 705,065 downwards.
TCACAGAATCACTACGTTCATAAAGACCCACAGGATCATCGAGTCCAACCATTCCTATCAATCACTAAATCATGCCCCTCAGCACCTCATCCACCTGTCTTTTGTAATCTGTTTCCAAAACCAAAAGCCTTTTTAGAGAGAAAACTATTCATATTGCAAAGCCTAGCTGACTAACATTTAAAGAGCTTAAACAAAAAATTAATTAAGAAGGTCATTCTACCCTTAGATATGGCTCTAGTTTGAGGTCAGCGAAGAGGAGCAAGGAAATGATGATCTTAACATTCCACAACCACAGAAATTCAATCCATGGTCACGTACGTATACTGTTTTTCACTATATTGCTGTGCCCACTCCCTTACTTCACTCTTTGATAAACTGGGCTATATTTCACCTGCATGCTGTGGCACTCTGACGAATTTAAAAAGAATGCAGCCAGATGTGCCAGGATTGCACTGTCAAACTGACATCAGTTTGAATTTCTCCTCTCTTCTAGTATCTCCTTCAGGAAACTGTCATCTGCATATGCATGTATCCAAGGCTCAACGTTTGTTTGTCTCTGATGCCAGCTGAAACCTGAGATGTAACTATATGGGGCTGTGGCAACCTTCCAGTCTTTCAGCAAAGCTGCTGGTGTAGTTCATGCTATTTAAGTCACCTGCCTATTCTCAGGCTTGCTCAGTTGCACTGTCCATTATAACTGATGCTTTTTATATTTTGCCTCAGGTTGCATTAACACAATTTTAAAAGGCATTTTATGGTGACAAAATTGTACCTAAACACATTTCAAAGAATTACTACTCAGGGAAAAAACAAAAACAAACCCAAACACAGAACTGCATTTATATTAACAATTCAGTGAGAGGAAAACTATGATAAGATAGAACTTTTGAAGGAGTGGAAATAACATAGAATACTGCACACTAATCAATGGCACTAATGAGGCATGCAAAATCACAATTACACAACTGTGCCTGTGGGTACAGTCTCAGTTTATGACTTATAACATTGAACAGGTAGCAATGCAGATGTGTTTGTAAACCTCTAAAAGTCACATTCAGGGGTATTTAGCTGAATCCTAGGAGAAAAATTTTACTAAAATACCATGATGGTCATTATTTATTCCCAGTGTGGTTTTGCATTTAAAAAGCTAATAAAAACATTTTACTATTAAACAATATTTTAAAAAGGTGAGATGCACAATTGTTTGCATAATAATTATAGCTAAATTAGATATTTAACTCTGATTACAGATTAGTTTTGTTATTTCTGACAATCCAGTAGGACCCAGAATGCTTCAGATAATGTCAGGTCCTTATTACGCCATAAAACACAAGCATGTAATGAAGACAAACATTGAGCATTAATGGATTTGACAGAAAATCACCATGTATCTTAAATCTGCAGATTAAATATCAACCGAACTGTCATTGACAGTTCTGGGGAATATGTGGTATACCTTAAGATAATCAAACTTTGGTAAATGCATCAAGAACTCACAAATGCACTGTCCTTCTGGGATGTTCTACCTTTTTTTCTCTCTACTCCCCATGAAAAAATACACTAGATTAATAACTGAACAGATTTATAAGTAATAGATTACATGATTTATGGATTGTTTTATTTTAATATTTACAAAAAAAAAATCCTTATTCTCTATGGATTCTTTATAGTTTATTCTGTTAATGAACTTAACAACCTGGGTACAAGTTTGTCTGGCTAAAAGTTAACAGCTGTGATAGTTGTCATTTGTTCCACAAACTTGCTTGAGGAAAAGGGTGGAAGCAGTGGGGAGAAGAGGAAAAAGAAAATTGAAATAAGGTCACAAGTACCAGAATATTTAATAATTTATAAGTACTGTATACAATTGTCTTCTGCCCTTCCTCTCTACAACTACCTGAAGGGAGGTTGTGGGAGAGGAGGGAGTTGGCCTCTTCTCCCTAGTGACAGGGGACAGGACAAGAGGGAATGGCCTCAAGCTCCACCAGGAGAGGTTCAGGCTCGACATAAGGAAAAAATTCTTCACTGAAAGGGTCATTAGGTAATGGAATGGTCTGCCCAGGGAGGTGGTTGACTCAGCTTCTCTTAAGGTGTTTAAGGTGCGGGTGGATGAGGTACTGAGGGACATGGTTTAGAGACTGGTGGGAATGGTTGGACTCAATGATCCGATGGGTCTCCTCCAACCTGGTGATTCTATGATTCTATGACTCAAACTTCTCAGGGATTTGAGCCAAGAATGTTATTTACCCTGCTAAAATAAGGCCATCTTCAGTAGGTATATAGAACAGCTTTACAGTCAACTCTAAGGCAAAAAAATGTCACGTGTCTTTTCACCAATGTAGTTCTCCAGCAAAAATTTTCTCTGGGTAATAAGATTTATATGCAGTAAGGCTGGATGGCAAAAGAAGACAGACTACATTGAGAACAGCTGAGGCACAAAAGAAACTCAGCAGAAAGCTGAAATACAAAGACAGCATTTATGTGAGGCTTCCAGCAGCTAAGCCATCTATATACCCCTCTGGATTATTACTAGCTAAAAGTGCCAACTAGATTTTAATCGTCCCTCTCCATCATTATTTTCACATGTTCAGCAAGTACTCATCTTTCACTATTTGACATTGCAATCTGCTATTCTGTACTTTCACAAACCCTTTACAACCTTTGCTGACATTCATACTTAAAGTGAAATGCAAAGGATAGGAAAAGTCAGGCAATTAATTTTGAAAGTGAAATATTCTTAACAGTAACCCCATATAAGCCTGGGCTCTTCCAAACCAAATATTCTGTCTTGGTGACAAAGAATAAAAAAAGAAAAGAATTCAGCATTTGTGGGGCCTTCCATTTTGAGCTTTATGAATATTAATATTTCTGCAGGGAATCATTTGCTCCCAACAACTACAAATAACAGAACAGAAATTCGCAGTTCCTTGGACACAGGTCAGTATTATCACCCATATTCTGCAAATGAAGACACTGAGGTACGCAGAAGACTAAGAAAAATGTTTACCCTGAAATATGTTCTCTCTTAAAATCCATGCTAGACATATGGTTTGCATGGCAGGGATGTCAAATACCAACTAATCTCATTGATTTCATACTAACCAACAGGGTCAAACAGCTATGCATGTTTCTGCTGTCAGTGTCAACAGAAAGGGAGAAGCTCATGAGGGTTTAAGTATGGCCCTCAGGAGACATCAGTTGTTCATTCTGTGTGTCATGAACCTGACAACTAGATGAGCTGTTAAAACAGCAAAAGTCATCTCTCCAGTTGGCTTGGTCCAGTGTTCAGAGCTAGGAAAGTAAAGACTTAGGAGACATTTTCAGAACCATCACCTCTGTCCATTCCCCATAAATCTCTAAACCTTGCCTCATTTATTTCTAGGACCTTGCGAGTTCCTTTCTTTTTTGCTAAAACCCTCTTTTTCTTGCTTCAGTAATTCATACATATCACTCATCAAAGACATCCAAAATATCTTTCTCTTCTTTATTTTTATTGCAACCATGTTTTTCATCTGTCTACATACTTCTTTTGGCTTCTGATCTCTCTCTGTATCAAGTACCAGATGTTCATCATGGCCTCAACACTGGCAGGAAACCTGGCAAAGACTCAGCAGGGCTGACAGATAAGTAAGGTGTAAAAAGTGCACTTACTGATAATAAGGTCAGAGGGAAAAACTAAATTACTTCTTTGCATCAGTGTTGACTGCAAAACAGCTCAGGAAGCTTCCAAAACTGGAATGTTAATTTAAATGCAAAGGCATCAGAAGAACTTGCTCGATTGAAATATTAACATCTATAGAAGAGATTTGATGTAGAAAAAAAAATCCTCCACAAACTGAATACATCACTTAGGTTTTCTCGGAAAGTACTAAGCTATCATTCAAAGCCGCCTCGGTATCAGAGGACAACAGGTAGCAGCAGTAGTAGTAGTAGCAGCAGCAGCAGTAGTAATGATAGCAACAACCTCAATTTTTTAAGTACTCTAGTATACCTGATTTCTAGTCAACATATTGATAGTATTAACACAGAACAAAATTAGTAGACCCACAGCAGCTATGCAATATTCAACAGTATTCTTTTGATCACACTTCACAAAATTATTATCAGGCATGTTGGTAAACTCAGTGAATACAAGAGATGAGTGAAATGGATGAAACAGAGAAATGAATTTCAAAAAAAAAGCTTTGGAAGTACCTTTGAACTAAAGCTAGAAGAAGCTTCGCATACCAAGAATAAATGATTGTTATTCACAATTTCAAAAATATTCACAGTAATAAAACCAAATTTGACAGTAAAACTTTAATGAAGGAAGCCTTGTTGTTAAAAGGTTGAATTTTACCTTTCATTTCAATGTCCAATAAAAAAAAATGTGAAGTAACATATATGGAGAAAAACAATTCCCATCATACATACATGACTCATTAAATTATCTATTGCCGTATAAGAAAGATATTGTGAATATTGTTGATCATCCTCTGAAGATGTAGTGGCTCTCATTAGTGATTAGAACAGCAAACAGACTCTTAGGAACTCTTAAGAAAGAAATGCCGAAAGAAAATAACTGCCTCTCTTTTGTAGTTTCAAAAAGAATAAAGAAAATTTTCAAAAGGTTGACTAGAATGATCAGAATAAAGGAAAGACACCTATGAAAATTGAGAAACAGACCACTACAATGACTTTGCCTTGAAATCAGAAAATGCAAATTCTGTAAAGCAAAAAAGTCTTAGAATCATAGAATGATTTGAGTTGGAGGGCACCTTAAAGATCACCTAGCTCCAAGTCCCTGGCATGGGCAGGGACACTTATCACTGCATCAGGTGGCTCACAGTTCTATCCAATGCGGTCTTGAACATCTCCAGGGAGGGATGGGGTATCCCATGATTTCTTTGGTCAATCCGTTCCAGTGCCTTACCACCCTCACAAAAAAGAATTTCTTCCTAATTCTCCCCTCTTCACCTTAGAACTATTATCCCTCATCCTATCACTACACTCCCTGATAAGGAATTCCTCCCAGCTTTCCTATAGGCCCCCTTTAAGTACTGGAAGACTGCTATAAGATCTCCCCAGGAAGATATGGAATAGAGGAATAGGGAAGGGGGGGTTGTCTTTTTCATAACAGAAGGTCCAGTGGACAGCCAAAAATCTGCAAAACATAAGACATAAAAAAAACCCTTTAGGGATTGTTTTTTCTTTTGATAAGTAATCAAATTACGAAACCCATTACTGCAGGGTATGAGAGTAGTTCAAGTGTAAAAAGTATGAAGAACTGTTAATTCAAGCAAAAATGGAATTATTTGCAGAATTTCAGAACTTCAGGAGGATTTGCTTCACGGAAAATTCAGGAGACATTTAGCCCTGTATTGTTGATTCAATTCAGTCTGAACTCTGGAAGTTCCTAAACCACTGATTTCTAAACTTTCAACGGAAAGGATTTTTCTGTGCTTTTCTATTTCTTATCCTGTTTCCCTAAAATTTTCTATTTGCCAGTAAACATTAGGCTGTTAGGTAACACAGACCATTGAAGTCACTCTAAAATTTTCATCTTTTCTTATGTCTAAACAATTTGTTAAACTTTTTCAGTGTTTACTTATGCACTATCTGCTCTTCTGCAATATTATCCCCTGAACTCTTAGCAGTACAGTGAGATTTGTCTCTTTGTCCCACACAGGACTTGATGTTGCGAAGCTTCTGTTTGGTTACTGATACGCTGTGTATCACACAGTCTATTATAATTTTCATCCTTCAGCTCCTATTCTTACAAACATCTTCCTTCTGTAAGTTTGCTTATATTAATTTATTCTTGTAGTTTCTGATCCAATTTCATTTTTTCAAGTTATGTTGCCTTGTCTTTTAGTCTTTTAATAGTCTACCTGTCCTTCCAGTGACCCTTTTCACTCTTGGCTACCTAATGTATCATATCTATTTAAATTGTTGGGTTTCTTGGCTGCCTTTTCACTTACTTGCCTGGAAAACTAACTGCACACTGACTGTGCTGTCCACATGATGCCTGTTGTTGGAAGTGCTAATAGTTACTGCACATTGTATCGAGTAGGTCAAATTTCCAGTCCCTAGCCAACTGCAGAACTAACAAAGAAGCTACATCTTTGATCTCGGTTTTACAACCCATGCTGTAGCCTATACTTTAGAAAAAATATCATACATGGCCCCATATAAGATTTCACAAACAAATACGAAATGCAAGTTCTTACATTCTCTTAGATTTCAGAGCATAAAAAGTGGTACCGCAGCTCCTGTTCACAGGATTCAGGGTATTTTATACAGCCATTCAGTGATCTTGTTGCAGCAGTCTGTAGGTCTGTGACATGCATTAAATCCAGTAACCATAGCAGTAGCAGGTCTATCAGGCAGTGTTTACCAGCTGATACAAACGGCTCAAATCTACCTGTATAAGATGTATCACCCCATTAACAGGCCGGCAGAATCAACCAGAATGCAAACAGCAGTGAGAGCGAAGATCAGTGTGAGAAAAGAGGCAGGAGACAGAAGAATATGACCTGCCAACTGACTCTAACTTGATTTTCCTATTTCCAGAGGCATAAACAGGCAGGTTACAGTAAATGGAAAAATGAAACAGAAAGTGCTTAAGTAGCTGAGTGCCGTACTATACCAGAACAAGCAAAATAGAGAGAAAAAGGTGAACTACAAAGACAAAAAGGGTGAGCTTTGCCTGAATAGCTATATTTTCAGATCTCACAATGTAATGTTTCTTGATTTAATTAAACTTATTAAGTTTGCCATTAAATCAAGAAACATTACATCTGAACATTAATCTATCTGAATCTTGTGCTTACATTCCACATTTTGAAATGTTTAATAAACATTTTGGAATATTTTATAAATTATTGAGTTCACTTTTGGAAGTAATCTTGCTTGAAATTAATTGAATGAATCTGCAAACAATAACAGTTATCAGAAAGAGGCATCAAAATATTATTATCACTAGCTCGGTGATGGAGACAGAGTAGTGTTATAAATGGGATCCTTTTGATGTGCACTGTTATATGCACTAAAACATCTCACTGTGATATTAAAAAATACCAAAAATCTATGGAAGGAAATAAAATAATAAGTTGTATATGCTACAAAAACCTCACAGCATTGCTTATTCCTGTCGTCACTAAAATGTAGGAATGTGCAGCTACTGCAAGCAGATTCATCTATTCCTGGGCTAAAATCATCCAGCTAAATAAAAAAGGCAAAGAATGTAGTCCTGGGATTATATCGTTAACAGAGCTTGTGTCTCCATAGCTAAACCCCTTCTCATCACAAACAGGGTACTCTTGCCTGTGCTCCTATTTGGAATAGGTCCTGATCACAATATCTTTGAAGTAAGCATGGATACCACCTGGAAGTGTGTTAACACAACCAAAGCCTATCAGGATGTGTGTTAAAAAACTCTAAGGCTGATTGTGTAACAGTGCTCAAGTGGGAGCCCTGGGTCTGCCGAGTTTATTATTGCTGCCATAAATAGAGGAACAATCCCCTTTTCACTTCTGTGCTTGACTTTTCTCAAAGTTTAATTCTGGACACATTCAGGAGAGCAAGTTCCTTGATTAATATTTCTTGATGTATGCTAATGTAGATACTCTTCTCAAAAAGAAGAGGAGTCTAGACTTTATTCATCACTTTCCTTTCCTCAATTCTTCAGCCAGAGACTTAGATAGTTATCACCACCATATTCTCCTGACACATTACAACCAGGACACACACCACCCTGGGATGCAGCAGGAACTACATCTTCCTCAGGTACCTCATGCTCCTCTCTGCCTTTCTCTCACTCCTAAACCTGTTTCTGCGCTGTCTGTGATAGGAAAGTTAACACTTCCCAGCAGTGCACTACGCCTATGTAGAAGTCTATTCCTTAGTCAACACACAGATAGCAGCTCTGCAAAGCACTGCTCCTTCAGAGCTTTCAAAATGAGTTGGCTGTACTTAGTGTTCACTAGAATTCTGGCAATTATTCAATGATTTAATTATGTCTGTTAATGGGATTTCTAGGAAAAGTATTATTATGTGGAGATCAAAAGCCATTGTGAGCTGAAATGAGACTGAAATTATATTGGACTCAGCACTAAAAATTCAAATTGTTTCTTAGTAAAATAGGGATTGTATTTACTAGCAACTAGTTTTACCTTGAATGTAAATTAAGGCTGTTTGGAATCAACAGTTTACAGAATCCGTTCCTTCATATAATTCCGAGGAAGCTGAACTACAGCAGGGATGTAGCTCCATATTATATATACATGTAGGTTTTAATGGACACTGAGAGAGTTCTTCCTCTGATTAATTTCTGTTTAATTACAAACATTTCCCATTCAGTCTTAATCCTAGCTCACAGAACTATGCATTGCTTATTAAGCTAAAACTATTTTAACAGAATTTGGGTTAGTTTTTGTTACTAATTGCATAGCCTGAATCAAGAAGCATTCTTTTGACAAACTTCTAAGTATACTTTAATGAGATAAAACTCAAGTGATAGAATTTGTCTAAATAAGTAGTCCTTGAATGCATTTCACACTGCTTTTGCATTTTAATGGCACTTAGTATAACATTTCCTTTTTATTTCTTCTTTTGTTCTTCACTCACTCTTTAAACAGTCAATGACCAAAAATAAATAAAAAAAAAAGAAGGTGAAAAGCAAGTCTCCTTAATCCCAGCAAAATGTTCTAACCATTTGTACACAAAAATATACTTCCTTCTCTTCCCACTTTCTTGGAGAATCTAGACATTTTCTGGGGGAAATGAAGAAACAAAACAAGTTGATGTGCCAAATTCTGCCTCTTCTCACCAGGGTTGCTGGATGATTAAGAGACTCTTGAAGATATGTCTGAGTATCCTAATCAGGGAACTTGGGTCTCCAAAACTATCAGTGAGTATCTTAATCACACACAAAAAAAAAAAAAAAAAAAAAAAACACATAGAAAAGAAAGGGAAGAAACCAACAGTATTTCCAGTTTGTGAAAGACTGATCTCTGCCTGACTTCAGGAAAAATGGAGAAGAAACTTAGCATGGGACTCAGTGGCGAAGCCAAAGTCAGTGATGACGTCTGGACAGCCCAGTGCATTCCACATATCTCCAGATGCTGCTACAGGGAAGGGCGACTCTCCTGAAAATCCTGGACCATACTCCAAATTCCCACAAGTACCTCAAGCAATCTGGAGAAAATAAAACAATGCTAGACATGAAACACTAATGTTTAGGCCACAGAATTGTTCTTCTAGAGGAGAATAGTAGAAATAGTTTCCCTTTTGGTTAAGTTTAGGTAACCAAGTCTTTAAAAAAGTCTCACAAGGAGCATCAGCACCTCTCTAAGTATCATGGATCTAACCTTTGTAGCCTCAGAATTGAGTACTGCTTGGCTGAGAAAGTCCAAGTCCCTTCTGGACTCTGGTGTTTTAATGAGATACTTTTAGCCAACAGCTTTAGTAGATTTTCATATTATTTCTATTTTAATTTGAAAGTTACAGTTGAGTTGTTACCATGATTCCTGTTGAACAAAAATAATAACTCAACTGCCCTAACTTCAATGAATAAATTTTTGACCTTATTAGCATGCATCCCTAAATTGTTTCCTTGTAGTCCTGTTTTAAATTCTTTTGGATTGAACAAACTTTTGCCTAGAGGCAACAAGGGCTTTTAATAAACCAAACCTTCAATGTGCCCAGATGCTAATCTGTAAATACTATATGCTGTCTGTATGTGTTAAAAGTAATTAAAAACTAATATTTTCAACCTTTAAAATTTGACTATTTAAAAACTACCTACTTGTTGCTGTTATGATGTGCAGTCATTACACATAGCACATAATACGTAGCACTGTCTTCAGAAAAAAACAATTACTTTTAGAAAATGATTCAGGAAATTCTGGGTGAAGAAAGTTGGTCTAGAAAAAGAGGCAGAGGGACAGCATCCAAAAATCTTGGACTTCTTTGTGTCAATTACAGTGCTTATATTGAACTAAAATCAGTTCAAAAGTGAAGCTAGAGGGTTAAAATATTGATAACTATGCGATTTCTCTGCTGTTGTACACAAGCAAATATGAGTTTACATATTTCACAGATACAACGTAAGGGATCCTTCTGTCTAAAATTCCCTAAAGCTCAGCATAAATGCACTCAAAGCTAAATTCAGAGCTCACACAAATAAGAAATGGATTTGCATCTGCTACATCTTAAATCTGTCTTCCATGTTTAACCTGTTCTGACTTGCCCAGCAGCTGCAGTTCAAAGAAAATCAACAAGCTTTGTCTAGAGATTCTGCAAATATCACTGTACAGCTACTTCTCCCAGCTCCTCTTCCAGAGCATCCAGCTGTATCCATAGATCTCCCACAGAGACTGAACATAACTACACCTGTCACAGTCCACTTGGCTATCAATATCCCTGACACCATTGCTCCCTTTACAGATTGCTGTTTGCCTCCTATGATTCTTGACCTCTCCTTCCCCCTCTGCTTGAGTCACTAGAGTTCATCAAAAACTTAATTACAGAAATAGCCTTGTATGCAACTGTATCTTTAATAGTGTTATTCTGAACTAGCACAGTAGAGACTTCCCAAAGTCATTTAATCTGAGCATTACCAAAAGCTATAAAAAACTAAATATAAAATAGAAAAATAAAATAATATTTTCCCATTTTTTTTCTACAGAATAAGATCTGACAGCCAAGCACAAGTAACTCCAAGGAAAAAAATGGTGACTTTGGCTATATTCTCAAATTCTATATTATTTCATAATCCAAATGACATCATGGCAGTGGAAATACTGATGCTTTGAGGAAAACTTGGATTTACCAAACAGACAAGCACAAACATATGGAAGGAGAAGTCCAATTAGTCATAAAACATGATTCCCCAAAATTACTAGCACTATCTATATAAATACTCAGATCAATATTTACATGATAGCATTAGTACTCCTTTGAATACCTGTAATGCCTTGTAATTTATGTCCTATTTGTGCCTTAATTATGACAATATATGTGGATGTTAGATAGGTACTAGATGAGTACCAGAACCTGGTTTACGTTCCATACTGTGTCTTTATTGTAACAGTCAGTTTTACTGCAGTTGTACATTCCCAGTTTCCAAAATTCACTGAAATTAAGATTCATAAATTAGTCTGAGAAACCTGGAGAAACTGTACATCTGCACGCTGGGTTTTTAATCTGGTTATGCACAAAGAGTGTATGACACACTTCTGATGTACGAGAGAAGGTACAGTCAAAAGTGGAAGGTTATGGCATCTTCAAGATACAGATTCACTAGTGGAAATTTGGCTGACCTTATACCAGTTTAGATAGTCCTCTAAAAGACTAATGGATTTGAAGTTATTGCTGCAGGTCTTTATGGAGCATGTGTGGGAAGTGCAGTTTGCACTGCAATCACATCAATACACTAAGGGTGAAACAGGAAACAGGAGGGAGATAATTTTTTGGTATTTTGTGTAGGGGCTGGAGGGGAGAGGCTGCTCTGGGCAGGTGGCAGGTGCAGAAGTTCAGCTCAATCATATTGGAGACTATATCAGCACAGAAGCTAAAAAAATCCTACTTTGTCCTCTTCTTGGGACAAATTAGTTTGCAAACAAGTCTGTTGATTTGTTTGAACTGCAGAGAGGATACAAAAAGCCTAAAATTCCTGCCTAATCCTGTATGATTTATCACCTCTGAGAGTTCTTCTGATGAAGGAACACAAGTCCCTCTTGTTTCCTTCTGTTATTCATTAGAAATAATGCATATGAATAATAGCGTGTTATTTTCCCAATTAGCAGAAGTAATATAATTATTGTTATTATTGTTGTTACTATTATTATATTTTCACCTTTAGATTCTTCACGGTTGGACTCTGTACTTTATGTCATGGACAATTTGCTATTAAAAAGTGAGGCATTAATTAAACAGATGATCTACAAGTTGAGTGTAAAGTAGCTCTTTAGGTGGTCTGCCCTGAGATACAACAGAATTTGCTGAGGTACTACTATCTGCAAAATTCTGAGTAATGCAGCACTGAAAATGTTGACTTCTCTGAACCTATGAGGGAGGGGAAATGGTACAGATATTTGTATTTATTTTTTCTTAAAAAGAAGAACAGGAGTAGCTTGCTTTCATTAGTTACATAAAAAACAACTATTTCTTCCTTCCCTATGAAGCCAGTGCAATTCCTCATATTTTAAATTCAACGTGAACCAGATTGTTCTGCTGTGCTGCCTTCATAGACAACAAAAAGTTTCCAGGAGCTGTTATCCCTTGGCACTAAAGTCAACATAAATGTGGGGGCACCAGAACAACGCGAAGACCTCAAAGAACCCCAGATGACAGAATTTTCTAATATCTTAATTAATGTTTTAAGTATTTTTCATTAAATAACGAACATCAAATTTGGAAATAACAGATAAGATAAAAAGCAACCTGGAAGAGAAAAGTTCTCAAAGCAGCATTAAATTGGTACAACATGGTAGAAATCTGTCACTGAAGACACAATTCAAACTTTTTTCCCTTCTTTTGTTTTTCACACACAAATAAACTGCATTTCAGAGAACATCACACCATTTTGTTCATGTGGTTTTGGAGTACGCATGCATATTTCTTTATGCAATGTAGAAAAAGGCATTTGGTAGAAAAACAGAGAATCTCTTTTCTCAGCATCTGGTTAATCTCTCAGCGTCTGGTTAATCAAGTGCCATAAACTGGGATTGAAAACTTAATCCAAAGTAAGCATGCTTGCTTCTAATAGCCAGGAATGTAGTAAATAATGATAACTATTAACCAAATTTGGAACACTTACTGTTAATTTTATGCTACCAAGGATTACATGATTGATGAGGCAATGGGAAGGAGCTTTTAATTTGAAGGCAAAAAGTATTCAAAAAATAAACAAAAGAAAGATTTATTTTCCCCCCAATTTTAAGTGCTTAGAACCTCAGACTTCGAATTTTTGTGTTTGTCATCCTTTGGTGACTTCCTTCTTACTCTGTCCTTCCTGTTGACAAAATCTCTGAAATGTTCCATTTGAATGATCCGGTGGGTCTCTTCCAACCTGGTTATTCTATGATTCTATGATGCTTTTCATTAATAAATCTAAAATAAAAGTTAAATAAATGCATTTTGAAGGAAAAATCTATTTTTCACTTCAAGAAGTGTCTACTAAAGTTAAGCAAATAAATAAACAACAGGCATTATATAAATATCATGTTTCCAAGAAATGATAAAAGGACTTTAAAGATGCAAAGTACATCTACGTTATACCTTTATATTTGGCCTTATCTCTCAATGTTACCAAGTTTCTCAGATGAAAAACAACTGCTGTCAAGCCAGTAAAAGACCTACAACTTATTATTCAGTTGGAAAATTTGTCTCCCTATGAATCTGCATAGAGATAGCAACAAAGAGTAGTCTTTTACACTAATTCCAGGAAAATGCTCCGTGTGCTGGACTGGCTAAAAGACATTCTCTTTTACCACTCTTCTCCAATCTATCCTGCAGCTACCCCTGACTTTGTGGTGGGGTTTAAAGACTGGATCCCATTATAAAAATATTCCACCACTGTTTCCATACTACTCAAAATTTAAAATAGTGAACAAGAACTAATAAATATTCTCTGCAAAGCCTTCAAAACTATTATTAATTTGTAAGTAGATGTAAAAGGCTTTGTTTAGATATCATTAAGGAAAGGGGAAAGATCATAAGTTGCGTACAGTTGTGATTAAATAAAAATACAAGAAGCATCAATAAAAACTGCAACTATGAAACAATGCAGCAGAAAGAAATAATAACTAGCTTAATACTTAGAAGACCCAGGCATTTTAATGTTGTATTTTAAGTTTCAGGCAAAGATGTTGCTGTTTGGATTTTGCATACCTAATAATAGTGAAATTAGATAATTATCTAGCTGAGAAATAGGCAAGTTTTCAAATGTCCAGATGGTTCCACCACCCACCTCATTTAGCAAAACTTCCTTTATTCACACTGCTCTAACATGCTGCCCATTTCCTCAATTTGTACCCATTAGCTGACAAGAAAAGGGCTCAGCTCAGAAATCAACAGGCTCTGACAGGAAACCAATTCCCAGGGGCTCTCTTAGAAGTAGGATTTTAACTGATGTTGCCCAGGAGACAGCTGTAGCAACTAAGTCTCTATCTGAAGCAATATTAGTGAAGCAGGTGAAAGGATTTACAGTACAAAGACCTCTTAATATTCTTGGTAAGCTGCAGAGAATGCCCCCAGGAAGGTGAGCTCCCAGGCTTGAGATAAGAACACTAACGTAACTAATTTCCCATTTGCTAGTGAATAAAACTTCCATGTGTCACTCAGTGATTCAACTACAAAATGTGGTTTACATAGTTTGGCTGACATAAAGGGCAAGGCTAGTTTTATGGTGGAAGGTATATTCATCTCTATGCAAACATCTCAGAGTTCCCCAGGTGCTGAGGAGGGGTTGCCACCTCACTGCATCAACAGCTGAGACGCAGGCAAGGGATTTATTTGCTATGGGTCATGTTTGTAAAATATGCAGCCTTCTGACAGCAGAAGTATGCCTTGCCAGAAAGGGAGGAAAGACGGGAATGCGCAAACAAGGTCATTTGACCAATGTCACCTTCCAAAATATCAAGAGATGCTAGCTTCTAATTAATATTATGTTTATGAATATTACATCAGGGTGCACAAAATTCAGTCACTAATGCTTCTCTGATTAACCTGGTGATCCTAAAAGATACTCTAAAGCATCATTACTTCAACTGCTTTTAAAGTACGAATGTTCATTGTGCAAGAATGGCAAAGAGATCACTTCAGTATATGGGTGACAAAGAATACATAAAATGTTTGGAATTTTGTTTTTGTAACAGTGAAAGCAATCAGCAAATAATAAAAGTTTCATTTCAAGGTCTTTAATGGTAACTGCCTCAGAGAGAAATGTAATTCACCTGACACTGCACAACAAAGCTGCGTTGCTGTGATGATGATATCGGTTACACAGCTTGGGAAACATATTAGATAATTATCTGTAAGCATACTGATTCCCTGACAAAACCTAAATTAAAATGGAGTTGCACAGAGAGTAGATATTAGCAGTTTAAGGTAAATTACAAAGCAAGTATTTTATTATTATCCTTAAATCTTACATTTTAATATGAAACACTGAGCAAAGGTTAAAGATGACTATGCACATTACAAGGTAGACATCCAGTGAGGGGATGGAAACTACCTTACTTCAACACTGTAAAGTATGCCAAAACACCAATGAAATAGTTTTTGCATTGAAATCTAGTGCATACGTAGCATCAGATAAAAAAAAAATCATTTTGCTTATAAGTGGATGTGTCAAACTATGGAACTGTTCTAATACAACATGAACACTCTGGAACTGATAGTGATCAGTCACTACAAGGTGGCAAATGATCAAATCTTTAATAACAAGAAAACTAAAATCTTAATCTAAAATCCTTGGTAACAAGTAGTCTAAAATTTCCTAAGAACAAAATTTGCATTGGGCACTCTTTATAGAAGAAAGAGACATCTCTGACAAAGAAAAATGGGAAAGTCACACATAAAGATTACTGCTTACAAACCTTAAGAGCATCAGAGGAAGTTGATTTGACCTACAAAATACATTCAATGTAGAATACTGAGCTGTTGGATGCTTTCAGTTACTTCTACCTGCTGCTATAAAATTAGTCGGTAAGAGATTACCATTATGTATGCAATACCCTTAAGGAGAACAGGAAAAGCAGTGAGACAAATCAATACACTAAACCTCAAAAGGGAAAGAGAAAAGTGTCTGAAGCACTCCAATTTACCTGTTCGTATTATCAGTCACCAGCTTAGAAACCGTGATATATGAATACTATCATCCTTTGTGTTCTTCAGCTACTAACAAAAGCAAGGAGAATATGACAACTTATAAATTCAATTCAAAAAAACCAAAATTTTTCTTTGATTGTCTTAATAAATGACTGCTTTTAAAATACCAACCTTAAAAATTCCTCCTTTGAAACAGATATTCTTCATTTACAATACATGCAGCAACATGACCTGTCACTACTTCTGAATACAAAGAAACTCAAAAAAAATTTATAGTGACCTCATACAAATTTCAGAATAAATATATCCCTAAAAGTCAAAGGAAACACAAGACAAAAAAAAAAATTCCACACTTTGTACTTTTTTTGTTTCGATTTAATAGAACAGCAGAAGGGTCACAATCAAGGTTTTGAATTATTTGCAATACTGTAATTTCCAAAGGGATTACAACAGCTTCGGGTTTCATTATATTCCTCTAATTCTTTCCTTCATTTGTTGGAAATTTAATCAGGGAAGTGAAGCTTAATTTACTTTCCTGACAAACAATGGACCAGGCAAAAATATAGTTGCAGTCCCTGATTCCTCAGAGTTACCACATCCATTCTGCTTGTTTTCCCCAGCTATGACAGTAAATATGTTTTTCCTCTGCAGTTGGTGAAACATCAGGATGGAAGAAACACAGATCAAATTATGATATGTTTGCCTTGGTAACTACTGGCTAACAGTGAAGTGTAACTATGAGGAGCCTGATGAATTGTGCATTTCTGATGAAAAACTATATGCAGCTTTAATCTGTATGGTTTCCTTGGTCTCCCTGACTGAGTATGTTAATACTAGAGTTGCCAGGGCTCAGCAACAATCTGCTTTGCCACAGCTAACACAAACTGCTTGCTGTTGCTTAGCACACTGCTTCGCTCAATCACAATGAGGAAATATACTCCCTTCTCCTTTTCTTTGGATTTCAAAAGTTATCTTCTAAAGTAAAGGTAAGTTTCCAGCTGTTAAAACAGATATTAATTATATTTTCGCTGTTTCTTTGGAAAAGAAACTTGTAGTAGGTTGTGTAATGACATTTCTACCTCTTTATATAATTTCCAACTTTCAGCTAGTGGGTATTTGGATTAGTTAATACTTAGTTAATATTAACTATCAGAAAACCACCCCTGTACAAAGATGTAATTCATTTTTAACCCCTTGAGGACGGCCTAGACATAACTTTTGTACCACTTAAATTTCCCTATCAGGTGTCTGCTTTTACCAAATGAATTAAGCAAATAAGCCTGCAATTTTGATTTTTAACAAGCTGATGTTAGGTTGTCTCTTATCAGACAAGATATATTTCCATTTAGTATCAAATTAAGCTGTCCTGATATAAGCACTTTTTCTTTGCATTGCATTAATAGCATAATGGTTTGGCTGCAGCACATTAACTAGTAGGATAACTAAACCTACTCTGTAGAGAAGCCCCTAGAAAGCACAGATTTTGGTGAAATGAAGATATGCTAGGACAAGTAAAGTCAACCAGGCATAGGTAAATATAAATTTGTTATCTAAAGGTATGACTATAGATCACATATTTCACCTAAAACCTGATATAGATCACTTCAAAAAATGTGCTTACAGTCTTGGTATAGGAGGGGCCTGAGTCCGTACCTACTCCACACACATCACAGTTTTCCTGGTATATGGTCTGCAAGTGTATTCTGTTTTTCTTGAGGTGAAATGTCCCCATAAGAGTGTCTATTTCCAGTGTCTGTTTTCCACTACCGTATGTTTCTCCAGAAAGGAGTGTTGTGTGCTCTTAGAAGTATCTGGCTCTAAAATGCACTGTAGCATATACTAGCACATAAATAGACAGCCCCAAAAGGTTATAAAGCCTCAGAAGTAACGTGTATGTGTATTCCTTAGTATTAAGAAGGTTGTCTACAATATACAATACTAAAAACATCCATTCATTTATGGGTTCATACATTCAGGCACACATTCATTTATTCATGACTAAATCAATAACCACATTTTCTACTTCCCTGCAAGCTGAGGAGTTGTTTGTTCACAACTTGGAGGAGAAATTCAAGGGCAACAGGTTAATGCAGTTAGAAGGGAGGACAGAGAAGGGCTGATCTAACTAATGCTGTACTATGCTGAAAAGTATTGGAGTGATTTCTGAGCAAGTCACTGACAACAGCTTTATGGTTGTATATCCGCAACAAGGTAAGGTAAGTTTGTTCCATTAATCACTTCCTTGCCCCACTTTCTCTTGAAGGACAACTGTGGCTAAAATATAACTTTTTATTTTCATATATGAAAGGTTTGTTGCCTTTGACATTCATGCAAACACAGTTATTCTCAAGCTTTCCAGACTTTAGAGGTTTCACTGCAGAGGAACTGAACAAGTGCAGAGATGCAGTATATAAAAATGCTAGTAATTACAATGAGGACTTACAGAGAGTATGGATTGGGATATAGAGTACGATCAAATATGGGCTTCATTTTTCAAACAATTTATTCTTACAGGTATAAATATTTCCCTAAAACAGCAAAAATATCTAATATACCATTAATGCATATACAATCTAAATGACAAATCTTTCATTATAATGGTTCTTATGGTCCAGTTCATGTCAGGTTTAATTAGGTCAAACTAAAACACCCTAACAAATGACCACACTATCTCTTTAAATCAACTACATTCCATATAAAGGACAACACACTACTCAGCTTTCATGAACTTTCCTACACTTGCTTTCTCAGGCTGAAATAAAGTTCAACCATATTTAAAAATCTGTGGCTTCATAAAAGGAGTTTCTTTATTTTCTTGTAAATTTTGAAAGATCTCACAAAAAGTAGAAAAACATAGTTGTAAGCAAACATGATAACATCTGCCCTATAAGAAAGATTAGGAGGATAGAAGGAAGAATAAGCAGTTTCAGTGCTCAAGACCATCCTGTACTAAGGCAATTTGAAGGACTTAGTTGTTAACTTAATTTAGCAGCAGGAAACCAACCACACAATCCTGTGTATGAAACAAACAGATGCCTCAAATTCAGAAACTGTTGCTGAAAACCTGACAAGAATTTTCTTTTCTGCCAGCAAATGGTTATATCCGAGTAGAGGATTTGCAGCAGTGGGAGAAGAATTGGCTAGTTACTGTTCCAGTAAATACGTACTGTGTCTGTTTGCAACAATAACAGTAAAAGAAGCTCGAAACGGTAGTACAGTGGCTTAGTATGCTGAAGAAGCTTTCAGAGCTAAACAGCGTAATTGAGAAATATGAGAAACCATACCTGCAGATAGTGCCTGGCAAACCTGGTAATGTCATGTTTATAAGGATTCCACTCCTGCTCAAGAAAGTGTGAACTAAAATCACTTGCTACTTTCAAGAAGTTTTCCAGAGCAATAAAAATACCCATTTCTTATTCCCTGCCCAGGAAAGGAACTACTCAAACAGGCAGAAGAAAACCAGAGAACTCAGAAAACTTATAAAAATTTTGCATGTGTATATATATATATATTTTTTTTTTCTAAAGCAGATAGACTACAAAACATGTGACCTTGGAGTTTAGCAAGTCTGGTAGGCTTGGCTGGGCTTGTTTTCCTCTGGTTCACTACGTCTGATCTGATGTGAACACACTTTGTTCCTGGGCTGTTCAGCCTTGTCTAGCCTGTCTTTGTTAGCCACTTCCTGACAAGCACTGTTAGAGGTTGTAACATTTAGCCGGTTAGGAATAATTCGCATTGAGACCATCACATTCAATGCTATCCTCCCACACAAAATTTTTGACAGTGAAAACTAGCCTCAAGGAAACCACAGAAAGTTCTCACACATACATGTTTTCGGCGTTACCAATTCATTAGAATGGAGGTTGATACAATGGCATGAATGAGAGAAACTGAGGAGCAAAACCCAGTCTTCAAATTATCCCCAATTTTGTTATTTCAGCATCCTCAGCTCAGTTCTGACAACTGGAAACACTGCTTGACTTTGGTTCTTCTCTTGCATTTTGCCGCACTTATAGGAAAACTCTTTGAAATGTTCTAAATAAATATTCAAGAAGTTCTGATTTAATTGAGATACACTAGAATCTGCCTCTTCTATTAGAAAACATATCTAATGTCATTTGAGACATATCACATTTTCATTATTTATGTATTTAAGGAGTGGATCCACAAGTAGTAGACATGCAGGGATTCCACAGAAGCCATACTTTGAATGATGCTACATTGCATTACACCAGTTACGAATCTAGTCCTTTAATGTTCCTGCAGGTGATAGGGGCTCTTCTAAACAACTATGCAGGTTTCTGCAGTTTAGCATCTCAGGGTATGACCATAGCACATCTCCAACAGGAGATAAAGTGAGGGCTGATGAAGGCATTACCTCCTGACCTGAGATTTGCTGGATAGTTCTGGTGGTACAATTCAAAGTGCGTAAAAATGAGCTTAGACAAGTATCGTCTGGGTAATGTCACCTGCTTGATATTTTTAGATGCTCACCCCATGCTTCTACTGTAGTTTCTCATGTTGTAGCAAAGGTGGTGAAAAATGCAGTGCCAACATTGCTTCTTGCTCCTTTTTATGTGTAGATGTAACCATGTCTATACAGACCTGGTAGTAAGATGATTTTTTTCCTAATTAGGGTGCCCAAATGTATGTGACTACTCTGCATTTGGGCTGGAAAATTCAGGGAGCAGTACCATACACTTTAAATTCAAAGTCCCTGTCCTGAACATTATAACTTTTAAATGACCTTAGTTCAAAATGGTGTCCTAAAAAAAAATTACATTCTTTTCTATACTTTCCATAGCAGGTTTAGTCTCAGTGCAAGGTCTACACTGCTTGTGTGATTGCTTTCAATAAAACTAGCATTTCAGAGCATCTGGAGTCAAAACATACTGTGTTAAGGCCTTGCAGACCTGGGCACACTACCTAGCACCAGATCTTTTTGTTGTAGGTTATTTCAGTTTTGAATCAACAAGAAAATAAAGAAAATTTAATTTCTCCCTGGATATTTCACTATTGTGTGTTAATTTGTTTCAGTATTTGTTTGTTTCAATCATGTACAATGTTTTACTTTGGTAATGCTAGATGTGTTTGTGTCAGCATCACAATCTTACCTTATTTCTGCTCAACTTGCGTAACATATTAAATTTAACACCTTACATGCAGTATAGTTCCTGAACTGTACTGCAAAATATATTCATTGGAAAAAAAAAGTCAATAAGTAATTGATAAGAAGTCAATAAAAAGTAATTGATTTTTATATTTTTTCACAGTGTTTATGATCTCCCTATTTATGAACAATATACTAAATAATTAATTTCAAACAGTTCTTTAAAATGTGATAACTTTTGTCAAAATCTCCTTCACTGTTCTATTTATAACAGATAGAAGTTTGGAAAGAAAACCACTAAGTCTTTTGGGTGTCCAGTCTGCCTTTACAACACAGGACAGGACTTCTCCATAAAAAAATCATTGTGTTTTATTATTGGAACCATGGTGGGATCCTGTGTAGAAAATATTTAAACTCGATCTATATGGAGAAAACTATAGCATCTGAGAAAGAATGAAACAGAATGTCTACACTGGACAAACAAATATAGTATGACTTCTCAAGAAAAAGGACACAAACTATTCCTGCCAGAGGTTCTTATTGGGGAGGCTAAAAAGAGTCAGATCTACAACTTGTAAATTGTTTTTTTTCTGGGACATTTGTGCAGATCTAAGCACAATGTGTCCGTCTTATCAATGGTCTTCAGCAGGTATAGCAAAGCAGGCATTAACTCCACAAATTTTATAAAACGCCTGTGGAATTACTTTTCCTAACTGTCTCTCTCAGTTTGACCTCGTTTTCACAGTCTTCCAGCAATGTTTGTATTCTTTGATCTTGCTTGAGTATTTATGATGAGGTTTTAATTATGCTAGTGTTCTGTGCTTACTCTTGTAGCATCTAAATGACTTGCACTTTTTATTACACAAAAGAAAAAATATGCGCCAGTGCAAGTGTCCAGGATCTGGGACTATGGGTCTGATTCACTAAAATATTTGTTAGTAACTTTTAAAGTGCACTCTTCTCCTATTTATGAAGGAGGCCAGATAATGTAGGAGTCACCAGACTTCTATAAGCAGTTTTTCCCCACTTACTAGCTCTGGTTATTTATAAGCAGTAGATATTGAAGACGTATCTTTTTCAATGGAACCTTATCTAAGTCCAGTAAAATTTCTCCAAGTATCAAAAAAATATTACTTTTTTCTGTTTTATCTATTCTATTTTATCCCATCAGTCAGCTTTAGGTTGGAAGGATAGTACAGTGGTGAAGACTTATCTAAAGCCCTGTGAAAAATGGATGCAATTCCTTTCCATAAGACTAAATTGTAGACAAAACAAATTTCAGTAACATAATCCCATGCTGTCACACAAAAATTATGATTATGATGGTATGGTTTACTAACCTTTTAACCCTTTGCTGGTGGGGGATTTTTTTCCTTCTATTTATATTATATTAAATTCTGTCTGGGAACTTAATTCTTTCTTTGTTTCTTATGCCATTCCAAATGTCCTTCTGAATCTTCAGGTAAACAAGGTTCAAAGTTTCTTGAACTTTGATATCTCCACTGCTTCTCCAGAATTTCATTACAAACAGTACACAGGAACATTCAGTACAAAACCTGCTTTAAACAATGAAAGATAAAGAAAACTTTCAGGCACATAAAGGCGCTGTTCACCTTGCACTGACAATGGCCTGAATTATCTGCATTGTTAAATGCCCACTACTGTTTTCTAACCTAAACTGAAAATTGTATTTGAATTGGTTAGCAAGGGTCATTCAGTAAAGGTAATTTTTAGCTGTATTGATTTATTTTAAACATGACCAGTCAGATTTCCATTTAAACAGCAAGTTGCCAACATATTCTAGGCTCATTTTGCTGTTCCACTCACCAACGCCACAAAAAAATATTGCAGTAAGCAATATTTCCATGTATTATGCAGAATCCCTAGGGTGAAAATGTATAGTAAAACAACTACGCAGTGCAACAGGAAAACAAATGCAGCTTTTCTCACCAAAATTAAAGGATGCAGATGAAACAACAGAATAACTGCATAATTGTGGTGAACCTGTGCAACCTGGCCACCCAGACATCCACTGAGGTCAAGCCTTATATCCGTTAGCTAACATATTCTGAAATATCCTTTGTTGCTGGCAGTTTGAAAGATTTTAGGGTTTTTTTAACTCCTTCTGGCATGTGTCCTGAAAATAGGTCCTCTGTCCACTTCTTCTTTATGAAATAAATTAGCAAGCTCTCTGAAGCAGTGCTGATACTTGGCGCCCTGCAACAAATTGCAACGAATAGTGTAAGCACATTCTCTTGTCCACAGCTTCAGCCTAGAGAAGTATACAGGATTTACAGTTCACCTCTTCAGCAGCGTGTGGCAACTGAAGCAGACAAGAAAGTTTCACAAGGATGCTGCAACCCACTCCTATCTCAATTAGTTACTATGAAGAACTGACACTAATAAACACATATTTGCCCTCAGAAATATTTAACATTTCATAGTCCTAGAACATAGTCCTAGAACATAGCCCTCTATAGAATTGAAGATATATCCCCAAAAACATGTGACTTCCCAATATCTTTGTGCTTCTCTTATGCTTTTAGTCAGATTTAGACCTAAGACTTTTTCTCCCCATTTCTATCTAATCTGAGAAAGAAGACACCCTGTGCATCTAAGACACACACTCTTTCAAAAGAAGGTTTATACAATTCCTCATTAATAACAATGGTGTCATTTAAATGTAAAAATCCTGCTTGCTCTTCATGACAGCTGTCCATTTATTCATCACATCTCTGTTTGACTGAATGAAAAACTGTATTTAATAACGTTCCATTACGATCCCTGTGACAGGTGCAACATTTTTTCATGTCACATCCTATTGGCTTTGCAGCAAAATATAGATGCACAACACAGAAGTGAAGGCAACTAAACCTTAAATCCAGAAGAGAATTTTCTGCCTGACTGATACATGCATCAATTTCCCAATACTAAACAGAATTAATTGAGATTCTGAACACAGATAAAATATTGCAAAGTATACATTTGGTTAAAGGATCTGTATAATAACCACAGGCACTGTGATAAGCTGTGAAGCCTGGTTTTAGACAGCCAGGGGTTTTTTTTTTGCATAGGGGTTTTACATGTTTTTCAGCTCTGCAGAGAGCTTCAGATATTAACCCTCTTTGACAGGATTTCCATTTTTCTATATTTCTACTTTTCCTTTCTGCTTTTATTTCTAGACACATCAAAGGCGTGAATTATTCTTCATATTTCTGAAATGTGCTTTGCGATAGAGTTTAAGTTCTAAATAAAGTTACTGATTAGCTACACTTAACAGAAATGCAAAACACCTTAATGCCATTATTTGAAGGAGACAGGAGTCTCCCATGGTAGGATGCTGCATTATGATTTTATATTTTCTAGGAATGTTTTCACACAAGTCACATAAACCACGTTTCTTTTTCATATGTGCTCTTTTAGAGCATTGCAGGTATAAAAGACACAGCAAATTCTGAAAACAGCAGTTGATGTGTACGTGAAAAACTAATGTTGAAGAAATAACATCAGGGTTCTTAATTAAAGAAGGATCAATACATCACATAAAAAGACCAGAAGCATGAAGGCAAAGACCGTCCATCCCTACTCAGTGAATCTATTCATCATAATTCACATTAGTTGTGGTGGCAACTGATAAGAAAAAATTGTTTCATACTTCCAAGGAAAATATATAATTTAATATACATACATATGTCAACATATGCAGAACTCTAGCCAGATTTTTATTTCTATTAAAAAAATCTGTTAATACTCTGAGATCAGTTAATTCACACAGACTCTAATTAACTATTATTACTCTTCTAGTCACAGCACAAGAAAGAACTTGATAATTGTCCCAAATCCCACATCAGTTGAAGGTGAAATGGTGATCTTCTTCATGAAGTCTTAATAATCTATAAATTTATTTCAGAGAAGTCAGTTATTACTATTTGAAAATGCTCTTTTTATAATACTAGGTGTTAACCAAAATCTGGGCTTATTATTTCATTCCAGACATAGAAAGTATAGCTGTAAGGCTGAGTGTCTTGAACCTCAAGTATATACCTCAAGTGTTCATTTTCAATTTTTTTTTTTCTTGTCTCATTCTCTGTACACCTTATGGACCAATATCAAAGGCAAATAAGTCTTTTATCCTTCACATGTTCAAAGCCAACTGTTTACCTTAGAGATCAGTTTACCTTTTAGTCATTATCCAAAGTCAGGTTCACGAGGAATAGTGACATTAGCGTATGAATGGCTCTCCAGTTTGGTAGCAACCAATCAGTAAGCACTACAACAATGCTCAAACATTACAATACAGTTATTGTGCTATAAACACTTAACTCATGAGTTCTCTAAATGACCCATTTTGTCCTTGGAAATTTTCAATGATGATATCCAGAAAGTACATACTTTCCGCTCCTCTCTTTGCTTTTGTAATCTTTATCACCTTTACCTAAACACAGCAAACTATGAAGAGAGAGAGATTTAGGCTAGACATTAAGAAAAAGTTTTTCACAGAAAGGGTCATTGGGCATTGGAACAGGCTACAGGAACAGGTATTTAAGGCACGGGTGGACAAGGTGCTGAGGGGCGTGGTTTAGTGTTTGATAGGAACGGGTGGACTCGATGACCCGGTGGGTCTCTTCCAACCTGGTTGTTCTATGATTCTATGAAGTTCCTTTACCTGAATACATCAAACTACCTACTGCAGTTCTTTTTTCATTATACAAACACATTTCTCCTATATTATTGAAATCATCATGTGAATAAGAAAGAACCTCAGTCCTACCAGTCACAAAATGTTATTTGGGAACTTTATGTCTTAGGGAAAATTTTACTGAAGTCTAAGTTCAGTCATTCCAGTTTCATGGAATGGAGGGGCATGGTTTAGTATTTGATAGGAATGGTTGGACTCAATGATCCATTTGGACTCAATGATCTGGTGAGTCTTTTACAACCTGGTGATTCTATGATTCTATGATGTGGCAAAGACAAGAATATGTGAGAAAATGTATATCATGTATGACTATCAGCTGCATATGCATGATGATTGAACTAGGCATGTTTAACTCAGTTTCTTAGGCATACATTATTTCAAAATACTAATAAAGTAAATTTCTCTCTCCTGGTGTATGCATTCTCTTGTTCAAACTAGTTGAATGACAGTTGTTATTATTATCAACAGTAAATTATCAAGTCTTTTTCCATAGCAAATGACTTTGCAAGATGATAACCAAATATATGGTAACCAAATAAGGTCAATTTTCACTCCAACAGCAGTTGTTAAAAAACTATTTTTAACCCAATAATTGTATATTACATCTTGCTTGCATGGTAATGGAAGCAGAGCTTGAATGCAAGTTTTCCATACTTTTATTCTTAATACAGAGAAAAGTCAAAAATAGTAGCAGCACAGAAAATTTCTCCCTCCCATCTGCTAAAGTAGGCAAAAGCCACTATGGAGAAAATTTCATTTAGACCTTAATCTTTTCCCATTTTCTACATTTCCTATTCCTGTGAAACAGCTAATGTTTTTCAATTCCATCATTTTATACCAACAAAACACTATAATTTCCCATGCTTCCCTCTCTTTGTCCCCACACCCATCCATATTAATTTTGAATAGATTGTGTAAAATTTACCCATCTGCTACTTTAGTTTAACTTGTATGTTGCTGATTTTACATAGTGGTTGCTATTGATTTGAAAAACAAAGATAAGGGCTGGAAACCTGAATTTATCTATCTACAAACAAGCTGTCTATAAAGTTTATATGCAGATTATAACAAAGATAGAGAGAAAAAAGCAGTATTCCTAAAGGGATCCTCTAGCTCTGATTTTTTTTAGTATTTCTCACACAGAAAGAATTAAGAACAAGAAAAGATTATTTAGTTTTAAATGTTTTACTTCATGAAATCATTATTAATTGGCAACAATGATCTGATGCTATTAACGTTTGTTTTAGCACTTTGTGCAAATTTATGAAAATAAATAGCAGTGGTTAAAATTATTTAACATTATTTTGGTTTAGAATATCAGATTTTTTTTTAATGTAACAACCAGATTTTGCCTTCATGTATGAAATAACTGATTAGAGAGATTGATTCTTTTTTAATCCAGGCTGTGCTATGATTTTGAAAAACTACATAGTAAAAAAATTATAAAAATTCAAATTAGAAACATCATTTGGTGTATAAGCAAACCAACACATGTATGGTATACATGTGTGCAGTAAAATGTTATTTGCTTTCTCCTTTTTTCAAATGTGTTTTATGTGGCTATTATTTTCATATTATGATGAAATTGTACTTGCTCTCTTATGGTTCTACAACTGGTCCAACTCACATGCCCATAACTGTGTATTTTTATTCCCAATGGCCAGATTGTATCAGAAATGGCATGGACAGCAGGTCCAGGGAGGTTATTCTGACTGCATCTTAAATACTGTGGTGAGTTCTGGGCTTCTCAATACAAGAGAAGTTTGGGGTATAAACTCTTCAGGAGGGATAGAAAGGGTAGGAGAGGGGGTGGAGTAGCCCTCTTTGTAAGGGAGGACTTGGACACCTCTGAGATGGACTGTGGCAATGAGGAGATTGAGTGCCTGTGGGTTAAGATCAAGGGAGCCCATAACAAGGGAGACTTTGTGATGGGAGTCTGTTACAGGCCACCCAGCCAAGGAGAAGCAGCTGATGAGCTCTTCTTTAAACAGCTGGGGTCAATCTCCAAGTCAGTGCCTCTTGTCCTTGTGGGAGACTTCAATCTCCCTGATATCTGCTGGAAGTACAACACAGCAGAAAGAAAGCAGTCTAGGAGGTTCCTGGAGTGCGTGGAAGATAACTTCCTTGCACAGCTGGTCAACAAACCTACGAGGGAAGGTGCCCTCCTGGACTTGCTGTTTGTCAACAGAGAGGGGTTTGTGGGGGATGTGATAGTAGGGGGTCGCCTAGGTCTTAGTGATCATGAGATGATAGGGTTTTCTGTCCTAGGTGAAGCGAAGAGGGTGCTAAGCAGGACGGTAGCACTAAATTTTCAGAGGGCAGACTTTGAACTGTTCAGAAGGCTGGTTGGCAAAGTCTCCTGGGAGACAGCACTTCAGGGCAAGGGAGCCCATGAGGGCTGGGAGTTCTTCAAAAAGGAGATCCTGGCAGCTCAGGAGAAAGCCATCCCCGTGTTCTGGAAAAAAGGCCGGCAGGGGAAAAAACCAGCTTGGTTAAGTAAGGAAATCTTGAGTCAAATTAGAAAAAAAAGGAAGATTTATAAGCTCTGGAAGGGGGGACAGGCCTCTTGGGGGGACTACAGGAGGGAAGCGAGGCTATGTAGGGAAAAATTCAGAGGGGCTAAGGCCGAGCTAGAGGTCAGATTAGCTAAGTCAGCAAAAGACAATAAAAAATCTTTTTATAAGTATATTAACAGTAAAAGGAGGACAAGGGAGACCATACAGTCCCTTTTGGACTCAGAGGGAACAGCAGTGACAGGGGACGAGGAGAAGGCTGAGGTACTTAATGCCTTCTTTGCCTCAGTCTTTAATTGTAAAGAAAGCTGTTCCCTCTGTGTAGATACCCGGGAAACAGAGGAGCAATATGAGGCTCCCATAGTCCAAGAGGAGGTGGTCAGAGCCCTGCTTGGCCAACTGGACACCCACAAGTCCATGGGGCCAGATGGGATACATCCTAGGGTTTTGAGGGAGCTGGCGGATGTATTGGCCAAACTCCTTTCCATCATCTTCCAGCAGTCCTGGAAGACTGGGGAGGTACCTCTGGACTGGAGACTGGCTGATGTAGTTCCCATTTACAAGAAGGGTAGCAGGGAGGATCCGGGGAACTACAGGCCAGTCAGTCTGACCTCAGTGCCAGGGAAAGTCATGGAACAGGTGATCTTGAGTGCTATCATGAAGCACTTACAAGAGAACCGGGTGATCAGGCCCAGTCAACATGGGTTTACCAGAGGCAGGTCCTGCCAAACCAACCTGATCGCCTTCTATGACAAAGTCACTTGGCTGTGGCAGATAGGGCTGGTTTCACTCAATGATCCAACAGGTCTTTTCCAACCTCGTGGTTCTATGATTCTATGATTCTATAATTAATCACTACATCAAAATTTTGTTACATTAGAACCAGATTACATTAGAGTAAGCAATAACAACAAAAAGCTATTATAGTTAATTAGGAGATTTCAGCTCATTCATTTCTGCTATCAGGAACAGTGATTCATATCCAAATAAAAAAGTTATTTGCCAAGAAAATAAAAATGAATACAGAATGTAATAGAGCTTTGAAACTTCCTTCGTTCTGAAAGACTTTATGGTGCCTGATTTTAAAGTTACAATTTTTTTACATAACTACATGTTCTGCTGTTTTGTGAGGCTGAATGTTGCCCCACCTGGGGCAAGAACAGACCAGTCGATTAGAAAGCAATTCAGTGATTAAAAAAAAAATAAATTACACATGTGAGGGCTATGAATGTTTTGATCAAGCTTATTTTTTCCCATATGGAAACAAAGTGACTTCAGTTATAACAGTTTCTAGTAAGAGATAGTGATAGCAAGTATTTCTTAGAAACAAGTTTGCATTGTGCAGACCTACTCACCAGTATAAAAGGACTTGGAAAGATGACTTAGTATTTTTTTTTCTCCTAACTTAGCTAACAACCACAACATATTTTGTGAAATTTATAAAAGGGTTTAGTTTTGCTTATACCTTATATTCACATGGATTGAAATTGCATTATTGGTCCACATCTGAGTGTAACGAAGATGATGAAGGAGCTGGAGAACTGGCCTTAGGAGGAACAAGCTGAGAGAGCTGGGGTTGTTTAGCCTGGAGAAGAGGAGGCTGAGGGGAGACCTCATTACTCTCTAGGACTACCTGAAAGGAGGTTATAGAGAGGAGGGTGCTGGCCTCTTCTCCCAAGTGACAGGGGACAGGACAAGAGGGAATGGCCTCAAGCTCTGCCAGGGGAGATTTAGGCTAGAGATTAGGAAAAAATCTTTCACAGAAAGGGTCATTGGGCATTGGAACAGGCTGCCCAGGGAGGTGGTTGATTCACCTTCCCTGGAGGTGTTTAAGGCACAGGTGGACAAGGAGCTGAGGGGCATGGTTTAGTGTTTGATAGGAACAGTTGGACTCTATGATCCGGTGGGTCTCTTCCAACCTGGTTGTTGGTTCGTTGTTGTAACTGATTTCAAAGGGAATTTCTTTTCATCCAATCCACATTTAGGAATAATTTGGTTTCTTTGTACTTTCTGTGTTGAAGTTTATTGTTTTGAAATACAGAATTGAAGAATCTGATTTCTAAACAGCATGATTAACTCCATAACAGACCACTTTACTGGAGCAATATATTCGCTACTCCTTTACTTGGAAATCTTTCACAGGCAGTATTCACTATCTCAGTTGTTGCAGGTTTGGAAGCACTTTTCTGTCCATGGATTTACTTGAAAAATGTGATAATAGTGTTTCAGGGTAACTGTATTAAACAACTTTGTTCACTCTTTTTAGATTACAATATAGATGAGAACTAAAAGAACAACCTGAAATTTCTTCTCTTTTTGTTTTACTTGCATGCTCTAGTTCATGTGTGAGTTAACATAGTCCTCAAAAATACTTTCACATTGCAATTTTTACATTCTTCACAATCATTTGTTCATCACTTAAAAAGTATTCAGCCCTTGCCTGTATTTGTGAATTGTTTTCTTTCAGCTGTGTGTCATTATACACAATAAAAGATTGCCTTGTCTATTTTAGTTGTTGTTTGTAGCTCATTTTGAAGCTAGGAAAGCAGTCTACACCTGATCAACCACCTAGGACATTAATAAAGTATTACATTTAAATCACTCAGGGATTTAGGAATGGTGACAGATTTATTGTGCCAAAACGTCAACCAGGCAGAAACAAGGAGTAAGTGAGAAGAAACAATCCAGATTGCCCGTCCTCCCTTCAAAACAGCCTTCCCTTCCCTGGAACAGGACTTCCCTTCAGCAGGCTACCCACTGCCTGTCCAGAGCAGAGCGCCTTTTGAGGGGTTTTCAGTCACTAATGGCACAATGTTGATCCTGATCTGTTTGACTAATGTGGCACTCAGCTGGCAGCCATCCTAACAGCCACCTTGCAGGAGCAGCAACGTGCAGCTGACATAACCCTGTGACACCACGCAGCGCTTCCCATATCAGGATGACATTGACCATCAGGGCCTCACGTTGTTCCTCTCTAGCACCATGCCTGTGGCTACCACTGGAGTGGGATGGGGGCTAATAGCTGCATCATTTCTGGAGCGTACCCAGAGAAGAGCAATCAAGCTGGTGAAGGGGCTAGAGAACAGGCCTTATGAGGAACAACTGAGAGAGATGGGGTTGTTTAGCCTGTAGAAGAGGAGGCTGAGGGGAGACCTCATTGCTTTCTACAACTACCTGAAGGGAGGCTGTGGAGAGGAGGGTGATGGCCTCTTCCAAGTGACAGGGGACAGGACAAGAGGGAATGGCCTCAAGCTCCACCAGGGGAGATTTAGTCTGGACATTAGGAAAACATTTTTCACAGAAAGGGTCACTGGGCACTGGCAGAGGCTGCCCAGGGAGGTGGTTGAGTCACCTTCCCTGGAGGTGTTTAAGGCACATGTGGATGAGATGCTAAGGGTCATGGTTTAGTGTTTGATAGGAATGGTTGGACTGGATGATGTGGTGGGTCTCTTCCAACCTGTTTATTCTATGATTTTAAAATGACTGAATATTGTCCAAAGTGTTTCAGAGCTCTCTTCTCAGTTTTGCGAAAGTGAGTTGATTAAAAGCTGAAGCCCTTCCTGATGAAAATGCACCTCCTTCATTTCCCCGTATTTCAATTTGTACGTGAAAATAGCAGTGATGTAAAAATGTTCCCAGATTGCTTTGTTGGTGTCAGAGTAGGGAACAATCTTGAGTAAAAATAACATCTCTTTTAAAATATTTTCTTCTCTTTCAACTAGCTTTGTAACTGCCCTTCTGTTAAACTGAAGTGAATTTATAGAATACATATCGCATATCATACATATTATGTATAAAATACAACTATTATGAATTAAATTGCCCAAGAGGATTTTTTTGCCTAGAATCCCTCAGAAAATTGAAACAAGCTACTTCATCATGATGGAAGAAAACAATTAATTAATTAATTAGTCTGGAAAGAAAATGGGATTAATTCTCTGTATCTACAAAACCTGTTACAATTAGTTCTTCTATTTACTTCTGATATCTAAAGATGAAAATAGATCCAAGAATTAAGACAGCAAAAATATTTTTCATAATTTAAGTTTTTCTTCCACTTGAAGAAATATTTTTTGAAATTAAGAAATATTAAAGCTTTCCATGTATAATGCATTAAGCACAATTAGACACTCCCACGTAATTTAACATCTTACTAGATGAATAATTTTCTTAAATTATTATCAAACAAATCAACTTTTAATCTTTTATTTCCAGAAATACACTATCAGGTGTAAATGTGTTTTGTGAATATACTTACTGCGAAAAGTTAGCCAAAAATGGAAGCTACATTATGAATTAAAAACTACCTACACTTTCTGAATCAGAAGTTAATATATTTTATATGGATAATGGAGTCCTACTCATAAGTCACCACATCTGTCTCATTTTTATTTCATCTCCTCTAGTTACTCTTTTTAACTAGAGAGGAACTTGTTTCATTTTTGAGATTAAATATCTAGCTCTCAGACAACTGATGCTAATTTTGCCATTTGCAATCCATCCTTAAGATTACTTTTTGCTGCATTAATGATATAAAAATACTGGTTCTAAGACTAATCTCAACTGCAGCCTCAAGTGTGACTGCGTTTACTCTCAGCTTTAAGCCAGCTTGGGAACTGCTTGCAGCACGTCTGCTGTGCCATCGCCCATGCCGCAGACTGCCATGTACGCTGAAGAAGCCCAGTATTTCAGCAGCTGCAGCCCGCACTGAGCTGTTTCTCTAGTCACATCTCCAACTGCAAGCAAAGAAGAACTGAATTACAAGTGAAATCAAAATCTTAGCTGAAGGGATTTAGCCATGTGTTGAAATACCATTATTTCAGACTCTGGTTTGAGAGAACTGGGGGATTTTCTGAAGAAACAGAGATGGCCTTGGTGAAAGATGATGGCCTTGAACCTGTCAGTGCTAGACCTGCTACACAGCATTTAATTTCTTTGGAAAGCCAAGCAGTTAAGCTTGTGCATAGCAGTCCTAGCCAAGACATTGCAGCTCAGCAGACATTGTCTGATGGCCCTGACTGGTTTACGAAGCAAAGCAAAATTAAAAAACTGTGACTGAAATATTTTACTAGAGGAAAGGTCTCTCTTACGTAGTGAACCATCACAGTGTTTACAGGTATGACAGGAAGAGATAGAGAGAAGGAATGTCTTTCCTAACAGATATTTGTTATTTGCTAATAACATATATGGTTTACAGAGCATGAAGAATTCTGTCTTTACATGGAAGACTCCTGGGTAACCTCAATGGGTTCAAACATCAGTGAATGTGACAACACTACTAAGTATTTTGTGTTATCTGTAATGCAACTCTTAACTTCTCCCGCTAAATTCTTCCTGGTGGCAGAGGTGAAAATGAAGAAACCAAGCTAGTCATCTCCAGTCAAAGTGTATAAATCCAACTAACAAATCATTGTAAGATTCAAGTAATCCTTGAATAGGTCACTGAAACTCCCATGTGCAAATTCCTGTTAAAAAGAAGTAAGGAAAAGAGAGGAAAAGAAGACACTACTTTTTTCTTAAATAACCACAGCAGATGTCCACATGATGCATGAGGATTATTTAGGAATAAATAAGCAAATCCCGCCTCCATAATTATTTTGCTAGCTTATTGCATAATTAACACAGACTTCAAAGAAATGGTAATTGAATATTGCTGTACTGCTTTCTTCACCATAGGAAGCACACTGTCAGCTCTGAGGGATGTCACAACCTACACAGAAACTGGGTTTGGGGATGTGGGAAAAGCTCCTTCCAAACCCATGTAGTGTATTCATCCTGTATATCACCTCTCCCCATGCATATACGCCCTGAGCAGAGATGAAATCCATGGGATGGAGGTGAGGTAGGAGGATACAAAAGCATGGGAGGAAAGGAAGGCTTATCTCACCTAACTTGTTCTCCAGAAGGTAGGTATGGAGGCCTGAAGTAGTCACCTTGCCTCCCTATGCGAAGTTGTGTGTCCCCCCTGGCCTCCAACAGAAGTTTTAAACACCATCTCATGTTTGGACATTTATTGTGACCAGACAAATGCCACCACTAGTTTCAAGATCTTGGTTAGGGGACATGAGGAATGAAATTCAGACCTGTCTGACATCTGGTTACACCCAAGACTTGAGTCACCTTAAAAGATTCAAGGTTAATGTTTGAGGAACAGACAAGAAGCATGCAGGGTTTCAAAGGTAGGACTGCTCTCAGACAACGCTCCCCTAAGGGCAGAAGACATTTCTGAACATTCCACTCCTTCCTTAACAAAAGATTTGCTAGCAACTATTGAGTATCATGGAGGATACTCTGAATAGCATAATTTGTTTATTCGTGTGTTTGTCTCATAAGTTGCTTTTACTGAAAATAAAGGTTACGAGAAAAGTTTATTTATCATAGATTTATTGTAAGAAGAAATCTCAGACTAGGTATTGATGATTTGCTTGCTCAGATCAGCAGTCAAACTGATATTATCTTGGCCTGTGTTTGATAGGAATGGTTTGACTCGATGATCTGATGGGTCTCTTCCAACCTGGTTGTTCTATGATTCTATGATTCTGTGCCAGGTCATAGTAACAAAGTAGAATGGATCTGTAGCTAAAATTCGGTCCACAAAATTCAGATTGATCACTAGTAGTTCGAATTGGTTTGAAAATGTCATGAATCAGCCCAGGACTGCATAGGATATGGGGAAGCATAAATTAATTTGGGCACATAGAGGAATAAGTTTACAAAATAAAATATAACTGCATTTAAATGCATTGTGTTTAATAAACTGAACCCAAATGTAATAGTATTTTAAGCCATATGTGTAAAAATATATTAACAACTGTTACTTGTGAATATAACAGACTTCTCCAAATTGTAACTAAAAATCTGCACCTATGCAAAACCAGCTATAACATACTGCTTTTCTGTTTTGTATTTTTTACTACCAAAACTGTGTATGATACACACAAAGTGTAAGGTGAAATAGAATCAAGTATACAAGTCATGTAGACTGACAGTAAAATAATAGGTACGTACAATTTTGAATATTAACTGCAAAAAAATGGTCAACGTTGACCTATCAGGGCTGCCTATAAAACCCATTGAATTTCAAACACCAAAAAAAAAAAAAAAAACTTTGTCATCCATACCTGACAGGAAATCTTATTTTATGGTTCCAGAAGTTTAAAGCAGGAATGAAAATATCACAACTATTGGAACAAATACATTGGTAATCTATTTTATTTTTTAAAGACATAAGCTACTAAAAAAATATTTAGTTGTTCATCCTTGTACTATATTAAAGTCACATATGAGGGCCCAGTTGAAACAGGATCTGTCAAGGAAGAATTTAAACCTGCATCACTGTTACTGACTTGAATGGAGTCAGATCAAGCTCCAAATCTTGGAAAACTACTTTCCCTTATTCTACCCAAAGACCTCTTTCTTCATCAGTTATTTCAGCCATTTTTTTTCTCTAATGCAGTCTGGTGACAGGAAATAGCACCATGGGAATTGCCAGTAGAGTGGGGAACATACTAAAAAAAACATGAAGGTATTTTCACTTCATGAGGATTAATTATGGTGCCCATTAACAAATATTTGAATTGCACTGTCAGTACAATGCAATAAGAGCTCTCTGGTGGCAAAAAATTATCATTACATTGCATCTCATTGTTTTACAGGCAATAAAGGGGTTATGACCTACACACTTCTTTTCCCACTCCACTTGAAAATATAAGCAATCTGTATTCTGAAGAGTATGCTTTTTAACCATGTGGTTTTCTCTTGTTAAGAATTTTAACTTGTTAGATTTCACACTTGTGCTCTTCTCTACCTGCACTGGATTCCTGTGAGAACAGTGATTTCTTTCCAAGGCCAGATCTACAACATCAGTTCTGAAATTTCGATTCATCTTATCAGATGTTCCTAATGGCCATATATTAGATTTTACTACTTGATAACAACTGCACTTTTAATTATTTTTAGCAGAGACACAGAAGAACAACTACGGAGTGTAAAACAAACTTTTTCTTAACAGTATGCACGAAAACGTACAGAAAAGCCCCACTGATTCCTCTTTGACAGAATCACACAATGCTCCAGTGTTTATGTGGACAATGTTTACAATGCAGGCAGAGTATCAATACAAAATTGTATGTGCAACACAAAACAAATAACAATATACTTAATAATGCAGTATAATGCAATACAGTAAGTACTAACCCAACATGCTGGTTGTGAATATATGTATTTCTATACTGGCAATTTAGTCGGCTTGACAGAAGCATCTCACCTCTTAAATTCTACAGCCCTGATAGTCTTTCCAAAGTGTTCCATCCTGCCCATGCAGTTAATGGGCAAATGTTGTCTTCTTTCAGAGCCTCAGAGATACAGCCATTGTTAACAAAGTAATTAGGAAAAGAATAGTAAAAAACAAGAACCATTTTTAAGGGCATCAATACACATCAAGACTTAAAAGCACAATTAATGCTTTTCATTCAGATTTTGCAAAATACTCTGATTTATGTTCCCTGCAAAGAACCTGATTCATAATGTCACTAATTGAAGTCAGGCGAGCATACACCACAGTCCAAGTTTGTCAGTCTGTCCCAACCTCATGTCCATTCAGGTAACTTGGATTTGGTGAATACAGCAACTGAGCTAGACAAAGAAAAGAGGAATGATTTTCTGCAGTAAATCAGCAGTTATAAGGCAGCCTCTGCCATGCCAGCTCTTCAAGTGTGTTATAACTATATAAACTACAAAGATTTCTGACCATCTTCCTTCCAACCCTTTCTGTACATTTTTCTGCCAATGAAGTGGAAGATTCTTCTTAAGAAGTACTAAAAATTATGTTGAAATGGCTGGATTGTACTTTTCTACTGCACCTCTATCAGTTTTAGTAAGACAAAAAAACCTGCAAATAAGAAGAGAGATCAACAGTTTTCCCCTTGACAGTAGCTGGAGAAGAATTCAGATTTTGCTAAATGAAAATGAAATCCTACGCTATCTAGTGGCACAGAACTAGCTCATCCATTCACACGTTTCACAGGATTTCTCTACCTTCTGGTGTCTGACAGTGAACAAAATACAAGTGTGATGAGTAGCAACAAGTATCTCATGTTGCAGTCAGTGAAACATCTGCTTTGGCCGTAAATTTGAAAAAAAGGAATATAGTGTTTAAACTGGCCATTTTTACACATGCTAAACCCAGAAATCCTAGAAAAAAAAAAACCCAAACAAAAATCCAATTCAAGTTGGTATCGTAGTTCAAAATTCTTCCATCCACTTCCTTTCAGTACTTGCTTATACATAAACTGTGTGGACAGAAATATGGAAACATGAATAATGGCGAGAGGCAAATGCGTTATAAATCTAGGCAAAAAAAAAAAAAGAAAGAAAAACAACAAAAAATTACTTGCTGTCT
The DNA here is from genome assembly GCA_033558105.1 of Coccyzus lansbergi. Classification (NCBI taxonomy): domain Eukaryota; kingdom Metazoa; phylum Chordata; class Aves; order Cuculiformes; family Coccyzidae; genus Coccyzus; species Coccyzus lansbergi. The sequence goes on along the minus strand of JAUMJK010000056.1, from coordinate 667,530 downwards.
TGAGCTTTACAGCCTTTGCATGAGATTAAAAATTCAAACCAAAACACATCATTTTTTTCAATGTTTATTTTGTTTATTAGGCATGAAAACTGCTTTGACAATCTACTCTCCTCCATCTTAGAATAATGGAAATTGTAATTCATACATTGAAAACCATTATTTTTCATATATAAATAATTAAAATACATTTATATTACTGTTTGTGGAGTGAAAGCTCATAAGCTGTGAAAAAGACCCTGATAAAATACCCAGTTTAGGACACAGCGTGTCCTTGATCAGCCTCAGGAGGAGGGAGATATAAGTCAGACAATTCAAGTGGAAGGTTTTCCTCTTGGTCACCCTCAAATGACATAACAGGGCAGTTGTAGGAACTGCTGCCATATTTCATTTTGCAATCTGATGAAAAGAATGCAAAGAGCGTCCATGGCATTTAATCCATTACTGAGGGGATGTGATGCAAACTTGTCATTTCGTAATAATCAACCTTCCTTTCAGTAGCCAATGCAGATCTATATATCTATACACCTATATGTCTATATATCAATAAAGACATAGATGATAGAGATGGAGATGGAGATAGAAAAAGAGACAGAGAGAGAGAGAGAGAGAGATCATGCCTCTCTCTATATATGCATATATATGTATATGATTAGTCCTGAGAATGCATATTTTTAGCCAAGAATAGAGCGTGAAAAACAGTATTATTACAGAAGGTCAAAACAAAGAATGAGACTGAAAGCAAACTTACAGGAATGAGTGGGAGTTGCTGCACCTTGGAATAAAGTATGCAGGCTGCCTTTTCGTTAGCAGTATCACTCACAGCAAACTCCATGCATTACTTAGAAAGCATACTGAAATGAAAATAAAGATCAACCTATCGATAACAACTTATACCTAAAAATATGAGTAAGTTTTTATTTTCAAAGGACTTTAAAGTATGTTTGTGACTCCCTGCTGACTTTTCAAGAAACTTAACATGACATTTAATTATTGTTGATTTGCTTTGCTCTGTACAATCAACAGCATATTTCTTAGAACGTGTTTGTCTCTTAAAATGCTATTCATGCTTGGAATACTAATACGGAAGAAAGGAAATTGTCACCAAAGATAAGGACCTAGAACATGACTCATTAATCTAATATTTGTTCTGACAGAGAAGCAATGCAAAGCAAGCAAAAGTGTATTGAGATGTATTACAATTTCTATAAATCAGTTAGCCTGGCAGATTAAAAACAAATTTTTTAAAAAATTGTGTGCAGAAGGAAATTTTGAGTTCTCCTAGCTGAAACATTTAAATATCAATTTAGAGTGAGCTAAAGTTAGATATGAGAAAGAGCAGGCCTTCATTAGCAATGTGGCAGAGATCTGACATCACTCATGCAAAAAAACAGGATTAATTTGCAATCATAGCACTTTTTTAAAAAAAAAGACATTTTAACCTTATCAGTGAATGGAATGGAATAGTAGTTGTAAGGAAAAGAAACGGCTAAGAAAAGAACGGCTAAATAGAAGTCCCTTTCTATTGCAATTTAACATTGATACTTAAAGAGGTCACCAAGTTGCTAGGTTTTTGTTTGTTTGTTTGCTTTTTAGTTAAACTGGAATACTGACAGATTTGCATGAATCCAGGACCCAGAGTTTTCAGTTAAATTATCTGTCATGTCATGAGACAAAAACTGAAGAACTGGCAACAAAACTACTTAAATTGATTGAATTTTATTAAGTACTGCATGTTACATGGAAGAATCACATATTTCTTTACATATTTGTTATAGTCTCAGAAAGTAATTTTGAGAAGGTTCCTCTTCCATGGGAAACTATAAAGCCGTAATACAGGATCATTACAGTCTAAACATTAGCACTAAAAAAGCACACGTTCACAGTTGCTTTAATGAACTTATTTATATGAATATGTCATTCTTTGAAGATGCAGTTCTCTAGTCTGAAACGATAATATGTACTCCATAAAGCGATACTGTGAATGATACTGGGAGCCAAGATTCATGTCTCTCTGTTTTTCTACCTGTAAAATAAGTATTAATAGGTATTGCAAAAATTACATGTTGCAAAGTCTACATAGTATTTTTTAAATATTTAATTTCTTAATTTAAGTATGAGTATATTTTTAGTATATTTATTAAAACTGAAAATTATCATTTAGCTTTAATTTTTTAGTGCACATTCAAACATGATTGGCTTTCCGCTGAACACGTTGAAATTTATGTCACACAAGCAATTATCATATTCAATTTAACCGCAAGATAGTGTTATCCACTTATTAAAGCACCATGTTGGCTATTAATATTTATTGTTTCATAAGTCTCTTGTATACTTTCTTTCTTACCACATTTGATAAACCAAATTATTCTCTCAAAAGCAACAATAAAACCAAAAAATCCAATGAATATCACTGCAGCCTCTGGTATACCTTCACTTCAATGTGGTTAATTTTGTTACAGAATCTGAATTTGTTCTAAATGGCTTCATTTTATGAAGTAAATATCTGGTTTGTACATAGAAAGTTGTCATCTATTTGTGTCTGCTCCCAGTCTGAACACCTGAATACCTGCACAGTCTTTCTCTGAAGCATATCTGAAATACAAAGAATTTATAGCTTTTAGTGGCCATTAAGAGGTAAGAGAGAATCACCCGTTACAAAAGCCTTGGATCTAAATAGTGATGATCGATAATTTTTTGACATCTTGGTTTGGAAGGTTCTTTCCTTCTAAAAGGAACACTACGCTTTCTTACTCTCCATGCATGCACCTGGATAAGTGTATCACCATATTGGATTGCTCCATTTTCCCTCTAGGATCCTCTTCATGACCTAAGATTATGATAAATCTCTCTCTTTATAATGGTAATGGAGTGTTTGATACCCATATACAGAACGAAGGATACTGAAACAATCCTAGATGTCCTAGGTACTTAAGACTCACAAGGAGAACCTTATTAGAGTACACTGTTGCTTATTTCAGCAACGAAGTCTAGCCATCAGAGAAAAGAGAGCAATGATTCACATCACAAAATGGGATTAAAACAGAAAAGGGAGGTGGACAGGAAGAGAAACAAAGAGTTTTGTATGTAGTTCTTCCATAATTGAAATGTCATATTCTCATGGGTTTTTATACGCTAAAAACTCCATCTTCAAAAGTTAATGTTTGAAAGAGTTTTATCAGAGAACGGTCCAGTTATTCCTCCTGATCGCCCTTCTTTGTGATATGCTTTTAGTCCAGGACTTCACCTTTGAGACTCGTGACACAGAGGCACTGAGGGGCATGGTTTAGTGGTTTAATGATCGCTAGGAATGGTTGGACTCGATGATCCAGTGGGTCTCTTCCAACCTGGCTATTCTATGATTCTAGATTCTATGATTAAAGAAACATTTAGCTAGTGAGTACATTACTATATTCAAAGATAGTTTGAAAATGTCTAACATTAAAATAAATCTAAACTTTTCATTTAGCCTTGCATTATTTTTTATTTCAAAATATATTCATTGTAAAATTTTAGCTTTCCTTTCAATGCTTTTTAGAGAATCTGTTCAATATTAAACAAAAGGATGGGATCCATACTCAAGCCTTTTATCGCAGAGTTTATTTTAGAAACTTGCAAATATAAGTTTCTGAATTTTTCAAGACAAATGGTACACAACTTGTAGCTTATGGAGAGAAGAAATAATGTTAACTACACTTTGTGTGGTATTTATCAGAATCTACAGCACAAGTGTGTGCAGGCAGCATAAGGCACAGGTGCCAGCTTATATGCAGCTGACCACAGATTTTCTGGGATCCTAAAATTAGGAAAGACTCTTTGTGTCTTCTCAGAATGAGCTCTTTTAGGGTTACAGACGTTTCCAGATTTATAACTAAAGTACTCTTGAAATTCTGTCTAGATAAAGCTATCACATCAGACTATCAAATAGATGGCAGCATTGTTAAGAATTTTTGCAATGCTGCAGCCCACCTTTTCTCTGTAACTCTGCTCTCCATACATTTTCTGCACACCAAGATTAAGGAATTTCTTTGCAAGCAGGTCTTCCACCTTCTTATCTCATTGCTAAAAGGATTTCTCTTTCAGTACATTTTAAGCTTTAGTTATACATCTTTGACCTTTCTATGCATTGTAACCTCAGCAAAGTAAAGTCTAAGCTTTTCTTCATGTACATCTATAACTACTCAGCTACATAAGCCTAGGAGCTTATGAGGTCTTAAGAGTTAGTCAGAACCTATAAACTATTTAAAATAAATGCTTCTAAGGCCTTGGAGTACTTATCAACAACATGTAGAATTGTGAACACCAATATCACTGAACTAAAGGTCCACAATGTTTTCAAACTGTATTATTTTTGGAAAACAGTTAAATGAAATAAAGCATTAGAAAAATATGAGTCAGGAAATTCAAAGTAACAGTGAAACGGTAAAGAAATTAAAACTCTGGACTGGAAAATGCGAACTTAGAACTAAAGTAACTATGATCTGTCAATTACATCTCTGCAAGAAAACTTTTCCAATATCAACCCCTTGTAACGACTTGTAGTTTGTGTCTGTGAGTGTGAATTCAGAACTCCAGAGTTGAAATACTTCACCTTTTCCTGTGCATGTCATGGATGCTTCACAGACTAAAACACAGTGACATATATCCTTGCCCAAATTAATCCTGACTATGAATGCTAAAATTATCATTTAAGGCACTATTGTAAAATAATGGTTGGCATTTTGGTGGTTTTTGTTAAAATTTTCATTTTACTCTTTTCTTTGAATTCTTATTTATCTCTCCTTAAAATGCTACCAGAATGAGATAGCTAAGTATTATATCACACCACACATGTTTAAAGAGTTCTCTTTCTCTTCAAACAAATCATGTCTGTATTCAGGCTGTACAGCTAGATATTTATGAGTAATGCCCACGCAGGACACTGAACTAATTCACAGAAACAACCATCCAGATCAGATAACAGATATATGTGTATGTGCACCTTGTTTACATTTATATTAATGTAGACTGTGGTGTTAGCGCCCGTTAATATTAATGATTTATTTTGTAAAGCACACAGAAATCTCTGTTGGGAGCAAGACCCCATCTCCATAATCACTAAGGTTACCTATTATGCCAACAGTTAAGCAAACAGAACAAAAAGCACGGATCTGCTTTAGGGATCTCAGCTTCTAAACTCGCTCTACTCAGAGCCTTTCATTACATATTCTGGTAAAATTAAAGACATTTTTAAAACTAAATTATCAAAATGGTGAATTAATTAAGATCACAGACCAACATGGCGACCTATAAGAGGTCAGCAAATTGTCTGTTTGATAGCACTTTTCTCTCTAAGCTGAAGTTGATTTTTAAATCCAAACCAAATTTATAAGATCAAAACCAAAATTATACATGAGGGTCTATGTAGCTACCAATGTTAAAGCAGGGATTTAGCAAAGCAAAGCTATTTACTGTTCAGAAAGCCTTCTACCCCCCTCACGGAAAATATTTCTAAACATTTATCGGTAGTGTTTTGGTTAAATTGTACACTAGGCCAACCTCCAATTGCCTACCTCAGAAGCAAACAGTAAGGAGGAAAAACTGGTCTAACATGAGTCTTTCCATCTTCTCTGGTAATACTGCTACCTACAGTGCCTCATAATATTATAGAGAACACTGAGTACTAACACTCTGAAAAATAAATACCCAAGTTTAAAAAAAACACTCTCTTTCCAAGGAAGAATAAAGACACAGCAGCAGCAGATTTTGAGTATATCAACACCTGTGTTTCCTTTTCAGTTCTTTAAAAACAAAAGCAACAAAAGGTCTAAATCTTCATTCAGCAAATATAGTCATCAAGGCAGCATTAAAATCATTACCATAAAACGACCTGACATGAGTTTCTGAGTAAAAGCCTGATAAGTAGCAAGCCTAATTTAGGTTGTAGCTTGACTGAGTGATAAAACATACCTGGAATAGATTAATCCTTGCAAGCCACACTGCTCAGATGATTGTGTTTTTAAAGAGTTCAAAACTCTAACTCCATCATCTGTCATTGGAAAATCAACCCTCCACTTCAGCAGTGCAATTAGAAATCTTTCTTTGCTTTTCTTCTCTTTTGTTTTGTTTTAAGTAACATAGTAATATGTTGGACCTAAGAGTTTCATTTACTTTGTAAGCAGAAAAAAATAATATAAGGCAGTTTTTTCCCCTCGTTTATCTTAACATTGTTCATATAAACTTGTATATCTATTAAAATGTGCAAAATTGCATTATATATTATAGTAATATTTATATAACATAAGACCATTTTTATGCCTTGAGTAAATCAACTTCCCTTCCTGTCTTGTTTTCTAACAGATTCTTTCAATTAATCTATTTCCTTTCCTGTAAATATTATCATACAGAACCTCTACACAATTTAAAGAAAAATGCACCACTTGAAAATGTTGGCTTCTGTCAAGATGTTTTAGTATCTACTTTACTGGCACCATAATCTTCATTATGTGAAACTCATGCAACAACATGGAAGTACTCTCCTTTCTTTTTTCAATGTGCTGAAATAGTGTTTCTTAGACAGAAAAAAAGCAGAAAGATGGAGAAGCAAATCTGAGGAAGAACAAGCTAGATATAGCAGCCTAGTTCAGGTAGCAGGTCACCTAATCTCCCTATGCTGTCTACAGGAAGAGAAAAATCCTTGAGAGCAGACTGAGACACTAACTTCTTAAGATTTTAAATGAGGTGGTATAGATACAATTTTTGACCCAGCACTCGCTGCTTGCATGGCAAGATGTTCTCTGTATCTTGACTGGAGAGCTTTAATCCTGTATTTCATTTAAATAAATTACTCTTCAACCAGTCAAAATAAAGGCATTAAATTTCATACCAGTATGTTTCCGGCATGTCTATTGCTCCCTCACTGCAGTAACCCAGATACCTCCCCTGGTGTTTTGCATCACTTCCTTAGGAACACATTCCTCTATTTCCTTTGCTGTCCTAGGCTCTCTACCCAGCACCATGATGAGGAGCAGCAGAGGGTGGCAAGTGGTACCCATGGGCTGGCTGCCAAGGCAGTATGTGTGAGCACACACCATAGAATCACCGAATCAGAGAATCATAGAATCACCAGGTTGGAAGACACCCACCGGATCATCAGTCCAACCATTCCTACCAAACACTAAACCCTGCCCTCAGCACCTCATCCACCCGTGCCTTAAACGCCTCCAGGGAAAGTGAATCAACCACCTCCCTGGGCAGCCTGTTCCAGTGCCCAATGACCCTTTACGTGAAATATGTTTTCCTAATGGTCAGCCTAAACCTCCCCTGGTGGAGCTTGAGGCCATTCCCTCTTGTCCTGTCTGTCCCCTGTCACTAGGGAGAAGAGGCCAGCACTCTCCTCTCCACAACTTCCTTCCCATGCAGCTGCTGAGCATGAATGTCAGACATTCCTGAAGTCCTCCTCCTCCATGTAGGAAACATTGCTCAGAAACCTCATAGTACTTTCAAATCTTTGAGATGTTTGCTGTTGCAGATGGCAGAAATTGGTTAAAGGTTTGAGTTACTTAAGAGTGGAAAGAAGAGCAAGCAGAGAAATAGCATAGGCTTTAGAAAACAATGCAAAAAAATGGAAATCATGACAATTACCTCACTGAGGTTAGTTACAAGGTCAGTATGTGTTCTCCTACCAATGTGAACCCTACTTACCTTCGAAGTACCATAGCTAGTGATGCTAAAAATGAAATATAAGTAGGACTGAAATAGATTTTTTGTAAGTAATCACATATTTAATTCACTTTGTAAATACCTGTCAATAATTTACTTTTTAGTAGCTATGTTGTAAATACATAGTTATGCGCACATTTTTTTCCAAGTAGATAACAACACATAACAAGCCTCAACATTAATTTGTTTAATTTTCCTCCACTGATTGTCAAAACACAAGGCCTTTATCATTTAATTAATCATCAGAATTAACAGATACTACGTAATGAACTAGGATGCCAGCCTGCTGCCTATAGATTTGTTTCCATTTCATCTACAGAATCATAGAATCACACAATCACTTAGGTAGGAAAAGACCTCTAAGATCATTGAGTCTAAGTATAAATCTATTACTGTCACATCCACCACTAAACCATGTCCCTAAGTGACATATCTACACATCTTTTAAATACTCCCAGGGATAGAGACTCAACCATTTCCCCAGGCAGTCTATTCCAGTGCTTGACAACCCTTTCAGTGAAGTAATATTTCCTAATATTGAGCCTAACCTCTCTTGGCACAACTTGAGACCATTTCCTCTTGTTCTCTCACTTGTCACTTGGGAGAAGAAAACAACACCCACCTCACTACCACCTCTTCCTGGTAGCTGCAGAGAGTGATAAGGTCTCCCCTCAGCCTCCTCTTCTCCAGACAAAACAACCCCTGTTCCCTCAGATGCTTCTGATAAGACTCCTGCTCCAGACCCTTCACCATCCTCACTGCCCTTCTTTGCACACACTCCAGCACCTCAAAGTCTTTCTTGTGGTAAGGGGTCCAAAACTGAACACAGTGTTCAAGCTGTAGCCTCCTTAGCCCCAAGTACAGGGGAAGAATCACTTCCCTAGTCCTGTTTGCCTCATTATTTCTCATATAAGCTATGATGTCATTGGCCTTCTTGGCCACCTGGGCCTATTACTGGCTCATATCCATCTGTCCAGTGCTCCCAGATCCTTTTCTACTATACAGTTTTCCAGCCATTTGTAACCAAGTCTGTAGTGTCGAATGGGGTTGTTGGGGCCTAAGTGCAGGACCAGACACTTGGTCTTGTTGAACCTCATCCCCCTGGCCTCAGCCCATTGATCCAGCCTGTCCCACTGCAGATCCTTCCTTCCCTTAAGCAGAGTAATACTCCAACAACAACATGGGGTCATCTGCAAAATTACTGAGGGTGCACTCAGTCCCCTCCTCAGATCAAGATATTAAACAGAACTTGCCCCAACACTGAGCTCTGAGGAACACCACATGTGACTGGCCACCAACTGCATTTAACTCCATTCACCAAAACTTTATGGGCCCTGCCATCCAGTCAGCTTTTTACCAAACAGAATATGGCTATTCAAGCCATGAACAGTCTGTTTTTTTCCAGAAGAATGCTGTGGGAAACAGTGTCAAAGTCTCTACTAAAGGCTAGGCAAACAATATCCACAGCTTTTCCCTTGTTCATTAAGCAGATCACGTTGCCATAGGAGATCAGGTTAGTCAGGCAGGAGCTGCCTTTTCTAAACCCATGCTGGCTGGGCCTGATCCACTGGTTATGCTGTAAATGCCATATGATGATACTCAAGATGATCTCCACAACCTTCCTCAGCACTGAGGTCAAGCTGACGGACTTGTAATTCCCCAGATCCTTCTTCCAGCCTTTCTTGTAGATGGTATCACATTTGCTACTCTCCAGTCAAGTAAGACCTCCTCAGTCAGTCAGGACTGCTGACAAATGATGGAAAGTGGCTTGGTGAGCAATTCTGGCAGTTCCTTCAATGTTCTTGGGTGGATCCCAACTGACCCCATAGATTTCTGTGTGTCTACGTGCATTCACAGGTTGCTAAACACTTCCTCTCGGATATCAGCAGCACCATTCTGCTCCTTGTCCCTGTCTTCCTCAGGGTGCTCGGTTGCCAGAGAACAACTGGTTTTACTATTGAAGACTGCAGCAAAGAATGCATTAAGCACCTCAGTCTTTTCCTTATCCTTTGTCACTAAGTTTCCCCTTGCATCCACTAAAGGATAGAGATTCTCCTTAGCCCTCCTTTTGCTGCTTACCTAGTCAGCCACTAGCTGAACATGTGACTTCCAGTAAGAAGATTCAACTCATTGTTTCATTTCCAGATTTCTCACTGCCCACATTTACAAAATTGAGACAAGACAGAAATGTTTCAGGATCTATAGAATAAATAAAGGCATTGTTGTCATGTAATAGACTGTCTTCCAAGTGCTGTCAATTCCAAATAAAATCATGGGAGCTGAAGTTCTCTGCAAAGTCATTTTCCTGGACCATTAATTCTGAATTGCCATTTACAGAATAATTGCACTTTTGTTTCCCTAGGGATCTTGCTGGTGTGCTTTAACCTGTGCTATCCTTCTTAACCCTCACATCAAAATATATACAGCAGAAATGGAAGTCATGAGCTTATAGGTCATTAATGCAGAGCTGAGCCTAAGGGTATCCTTAATAGTTCTGTCGAGGACATCCTTACAATGACTGCATTTTTAGGGGAGTGGAAAGACTTTGTACAGAAGGACACAGCTGGATCTATTCTGAGAAAGGTTAGCTGGGACAGCTGAATGTCCCCGAGGAGATAATAAATTGCATTGGCCAATTTGATAGAGCTGATTTTGAACTGGAGAAAATCCAAACAGCAAAAGCCTTTTGAACAGTAAATACTTCCCCCATTAATTGCAGGAAATACAGGTAAGCTTGAGGGAGTTTCAGTTCGACTATGCTTTTTTTTTAGGTAACTTACAGATGAAAAAAATGTACTGTACTTGAAAATTACTCTCATGACTTTGATGAGGCTCAGATTGAGAAGAATTCCTCTTTCTTTCCTTTTAGGAACCACCAAGGGAGGAGCAAGGCTAACAAAGTTAACGACTTGATGTCAGAAGTCAGGAGTGGTGGATCTGAAACAGGAAGGAAGCACAGCTGCCTCCTGCTATTCTGCAGGGTAACTAGGAAGGCACCGCATTAGCAAGAACATCGTCCTGGCCACACTTTTGTCAGACTCTGAATAGAAGGTCACAGTCTCCCTCATTTTTCCCTTCCAATCAATATTTAGTGTGCTCAGCAGCCGCCAGAGCTGGCTGCCTCTGAACTTCATTGCTGTAAGTTACTGAGAAACCGGCTTATTATGACAACTCAGATCTCCCATCAGATCTGACCTGCAGCGCCTGCCCTGTCTCTTTCAATCTACTCCATAATACAAAGATGACTCCAGCACACAGCGTTTACTGTATAAATCACTGCAGAGAAGCTCCTGATCAATAGGAGAAGTAGCAGGCAAAGAAGGAATTTGGGGCCAAGTATGTTACATAGAACAAAAAGCATACCTGATAAGTTTAAGGTAACCAGTTGTTTCAAAATATATTTATGAGGATTTATTTGTTAAAACCATAAAATTTTACTTCCTGGTCTTTTATCAGTTAGAGTTCCAGCACAGACTGATTTTTCAAAGATTGTTTCAATTTTCACAAGACCTTGGGCAAGACACACAATAGTTGTAATATCAAAAACCAACCACTAATTTTACTTTTTCTGCAAGAGAGATGTTAGAAAAATGCACAGTAACAATGATTTTAGTGAAAATTATTATGCAGACTCAGGGATTCACAAGTTCAAATGACGAGTGACAGTACATGCAATTTTTGTCCTTCAGTTAGAAGGCAGCAAGGGTCTAAAAAACAACGGTGGTAGTTTCAGCTGATGTAAAGAAGTGAATAAGCAAACCAAAAAAATTGCTTCTGATTTTGTAATACAGGTAACCCACAAGAAGTTAATCCTGACCAGGCTACTGGTTTTACAGTGCATCTCTTAGTACATTTTGCAATATTAAAGGACTTCCATTCATTTAATCTTACCTGATTTTTGTATGAGAACAAGAGTTTGGAAAGGATGTTCTGTCTTTATCAAAATTAACTTTTCTATCTCAAGTCTTAGGTATCTTTTTAAGAGCCAGATTATTACTTTAAAATAACATAGCAGACCTTCATGCATTGCAAATGGACCTTCAGCTTCACTCTGAATGCATGCATTTAGCTCAATTATCCCCTGATAATGAAACTGCTTCACAAATTACTGTAGAAAAGCAATATGATATCATTACAAAATCCTATTCTCTTTTACTTCAGTTTAAAACCATTGAAATGTAGTTACTATGAAAAATACAAGTAATGTTACAGGAAAAAAAAAAGTGAAACAGTTTTGGTTTTTAATGGTAATCTTCTTTGAATACTTTTGGCTTTCAAGAGACCTATGACAAATCTAGCTGTAAATTTTCCGTGAGATAAAAATGGTTTGAAATAAGGTAGTAGCATTTCTTCAGAAAAAGCAGGATTGAGGCTAAATCTTTCACTAAAGCAAATTAATGGTGATGAGAATGACAGTAATAATACAACAGGCCTTCTTCATTAACTTCAGGTAGAAATTTCAAAATACTCTTAAGGAACATTTCTAACTTATCGCATTAATTACGAAGTACTGATACACCTACTGAAATAAAAGTTTTCAACGTTTGCCCACTACCTGTGGAGGAGTTTTGATTCAACAAGAGCTGTGTTGTGACTAACTTTGCATAGATACCTCAGGGGGAGGGAAGTGATATATTAGTTAAGGCACAGTTTTTGAGCTAGGCTGTGTTCCAAGTTCTGTTCCAGCTTCCTCTGTGACCTTGAACAAAGCACCTAATTCCCCTGTATTTTAGATCCATTTCTAGAAAATGAGGACAAGGGAACTGTGCTATATTGAGAGTCCTGTGAAAAGAAATTAATTAGCAGTTGTGAAGCACTCGTATGCTGTGGCCATGGCAATCTTCAGTTTGACATAAATGGGGCAATATGTAGTAAGGGTTTTTCCTCTGTTCTGTACACCTGAAAAAGAGTCAGTGCTACCAGTTTGATTCTTAAGCACTTGGTACTGATGAAATCAATCACACTCTCTTTCCATCCCCTGTTTGCCTCTCAAGGAGAAGAGCTATATGAAAAATGGTTTATAAAGCAGCATGCTTGCATGTGTATACATGTTTGCATGCCAATCCAAAAAACCAAACAAAACCAAAATTAGTTAGAATTCTTATTCCTCCACTAAAACAAGGTCCTTTAAAATGGTTTCTTAGCAACTGTAATTTGGGGCACACTGAAAACAAAGACAGAAAAAAAAATGGAGCATCAGAATCAGAAAATACCTAGCAGATGAGATTCCCATTTACTTACTATTTTAGTAGCTAGCGCACACTGCAAAATATGCACAGTGAACTCTTCTAAGGAGGTACGGGTTTAAATCTCATGGCTATCTCACACCTCCCACATTCCACACTTCTCATCTATTCTCATTATTTCCAGTTGATGACTTCCTTCCAACTCATCACATATTCATAAATAGTTTTGAAGTGACTTAAACTGGGAGCCGGATTGCCATATTCATGCAAAATTTGTAGAGACTGTGATGCAAAACCAACATTTTAAAAAAGTATTGACAACTGTTGGGTGATACTGTTGATGTATATAGAGCTCCTATCAATATGCTTATATATTGTCTCTTTGTGTTACCTGCAAGTTAAATACTCAGCTGAATGCTTGGATCTGCTTTCAAATTCTAATTGATAAAGAACCCCTCCCTAGCTTTCTCAAGTGTGACTGATGTTATTCTTCATGACACTTAATTAATACTCACCTGCCTTTTTTCTTGAAAAAAGAAAGATTATTTTTCTCTAAACTTTACTGCAGCAATTTCAGGTACTGACAGACTGGTAGCCTCGCTGTGAAGGCAAAAGCCTATAAATAAGTTTTTGAAAGGCAGCACAGAAAGACTGGCACTCTACTTTCAACATAATTTAACATACACGTGCAACCAGATTTGAAAGGCAAGAAATGCAAACTGCATTTTCCCTACAAATTCCCTTAAGTGTTCAGCTGAGATGCTGAAATAACCAAAGATACTAATCTAGGTGTTGCTCTTGTTTAACACACATTGTCAGAGCTTTCAATAGCTGCTGCACTGTTATAAAAACATGCTTCTTTTCTACATTTTATTTCTCTTTCTTCAAGACAGGTATCACTATTAATACAGAAAAACCCCAAACCTTGCAAGATTAATTTGAGGCATACAGCTAATGTTAATTGAAAATTAATTCTTTTCTGAACTTATTAAGAATATATACAAGACAACTGGCATTTCTAGAGATGTAATTTCTTCTTTTCAGAGAGGAAAAACCCAATTTTGTGTGTTGAAACCTATAACTTTTGTTTATTTTCTGACTAGGAATAAATTTGTGTGGAAAAAATATGTATAATTCAGAACAACAAAAAGAAAAAAAAAAAAGTAATGTCCAAAAAAGTTAGTCACCAAAGAGTTAAGAGGATTCTTCATTTTTAACTTCCAAATGGTGACATGAAAGGGACAGAGAAAAGCTTTTTTTATTTATTTTTTTTATTGCTATTACACCTCATACTCCTCTAATTTTAAATACCAGTTGGTGGATCCTTGGAAATAGTAGTTTAGACTTTTCTCTCACTTCTCCCTAATTCTGCAGTTATACAGTAAGAAAACTGAGTTAAGATATGGCAAGGACATACCTGTAAACACGTTTCACCAAATCAAATTAAAGTTTTTTTGTGGGATCCTAGAAGACACTAAATCCCCAGACACTTCGTTACTGAAGGATGCACTCAGGAGCTTTGAAAGGTCAGATTATAAGTATATATATGTATATATATTAGAACTATGCACAAATCCCATCATTATGCTGCACTAATGTGTGAGATTTAGATCTGTTAACACCGTAAGAAACACTGAGTCATGAAGCCAGTTGTGCAGTGTGAGGTCTGTTTGTATGTTGCAGGGTGCTCAATGTGCAAACACTGTAGAAGCTCAGTCCTATACCAAACTCCATGTGAGTGCAGGGCCCTTTGGAAAACGGGGTACTGCAAGACTAGAATTGAATTCCCAAGTGGGGTTTCTCTGTTGGTTGGTTTGTCTGTTTTTCAGTAAACCTTGTTTATTGATTAAAACCCATCTGAACATCTGGGGAGCCAGTATGGCCATGTTTACTTAGTATCCCATTACATTTTTATGGTAGTTGCAATAATTCAGAGCTGAGTTTAATAAATAAGGGTAAAAAATTGCAGCAACAATAGCTTTTAAAATCATACATCTTACCATACACTACCAAACTCAATAAAAAAGAATTGCCTGGTTTTTATACTTATGTTGCTCTACAAGATGATACAAATCAAGTTGTTGAATTCTCTTGCCAAAACAATAGGGCCACGAGGAAATTCTTGGAATTATGGTAAAATCTGCTTAATCTCTAGTTGTGATTTCAGTGAAAGTGACTGACAAGCACTACTATGCAAAGAGGTGATGGAGGTTTGTAAGAGGTCTTGTAGGAGAACAACGTAGGGCAATAGAGGTTTATTGCATCTTTTGCAATAGGAAAGCAGGCAGCGACAGATGGTGCAGACTAAAAGTTCACAGCAAACACTCCTCCTTTAAATTATGGATACATTTGTAGAACAGAATATACAGACCTCACTACAAAAGTCTAGCTTTATATTTGAAACTGAAATGCATATTCAAGTACCTATCTCCCCCCAGCTGCTATGTAAGATTATGTTGTTAAAGACAGGCAAGCTGGCTCAAATGATGGAAAAAAAGACCAACCCAAATCTCCATTCAAATTTAAGCTTGACTTGGAGGTAAAAAAATATTTCCAACTCCTATTTGCTTGTTCACTTTTTTAAAACAAGCTCAGAAAAATACTTCATTGTAACTCAAATGAACTCAGGATAACTCTTGTCATTTCAAATAGAAGACATGCAATGGGAAAAGCTTTGTGCAATTCCATGTGTTTAGACAATTTATTTCCACATAAATGTGTGCAATATCATCATCTTACTAAAAATTATTGCATCATTAGATTTAGGTTAGTCTATAATATTATGATATAATCATACCCTACTTCTAACCGCAATTTAATTACACTGTCCACAGAGTAAAAATACATTTAAAGACGATAAAAAGATTTAAATAGGCCATGAGGTGGACCTGAAGACCTAATTATTCAGAAATTTTTGGAAACTGTATTTAAACACACTAATCTGAGTGATATCTCACATCAACCTGATGTAGTTGAAAACAATTAAGATCAATATTCCCACTGTTCCTGAGGTTTTGCTTGAAAGAATATTATATAATCAAGACAAGAATATTATGTAATAAACAATGAAACTGAACACTTTCCCCTAAACCTATGAAAAATCACAGACTCACAGAATAATTTGAGTTGGAAGGGACCTTAAAGATCTTCTAGTCTGAACGCCTGCCATGGGCAGGGACACATCCCACTTGATCAGGCTGCTCAAGGCTCCATCTTACCCAGTCCTGAACACCTCCAGGGATGGGGCATCCACAACTTCCCTGGGCAATCTGTGCCAGTGCTGGGCAACTTGTTCCAGTGCCTCAGCACTCTCATGGTGAAGAAGTTCCTCCTTAGGTCTAGTCTAAATTTGCCCCCTCTCCAGTTTATACTCATTTCCTCGTGTCCTATCACTACAAGCCTTTGTAAACAGTAAAAGAATAAGGTTTCAGTTTTACCATCACCTTTTTGTAAGTTTTGCTTTCTGTTTCATTCTATATTTAATTAATAAGGCATTGTGTTTTAAACCACAGGCATCTAAGGTCAGCTAGCAATTGTTTCTAATTTGTAATATACTGTCCAAAAGATATTCTATGTTAGTTCAACAGCTGCAAAACTACAGTCACTTACAACTGCACTCATGACTGGAATATTGACAGGACATTGCCCATAGGTTGTGACTACTCCTCCTGCAATGTCATTACTGAGCACTTACAAAGGATTCATCACCAGCAGGGATTCTCAAACAAACAATTTTGTTACACAACACACATCTTCAGCTGAGAAGTACAACAGCCACACACCAGAAGGACATGCATGTTTCTTTATCCTTCTGAGAGCAACAACATCTAAGCACAGTTCTTTTTTTCCCCTAATTATCTGCAACTATACATCTGTTTCTTTTGTGCTATATCGTGCATTATTTTATCTACATTCCTAATATTTTTTCTTTGCGTTCTTTCTCTGGAAATATTCCTTACCCCTTTCCCCCATAAGATTCTCCACTGAAGTCTTACATTAGAAGAAACTACTTACATAGACTGAAAGCTTGGCAGGACTCAAGTTTCTATTCTCTTTCCTTTCCATTCTAGCCACTCACCATATCTCCTGAATGTCATCCAACTGCTCTTTAAATTACATGTATGATTTTTTTGTCACACTTGCATTATCCTTCATAATATAAGAAAATCACACTGACGGCATTATCCTTCACACTAAAGGAGTTATAAAAGAGGTGTCTTCACTGTTTATGCAGATAGTAGAAGACGACTGGCATTATTGTCAGCTGCATTTGATACTTTTGACTCAACTGAACATTAGCTTTGCCTTACACCTGAAATTTAGCTACTCCAGTTCCAAATGCTTTACACCACTCTACAGTCTTCCAGCTGCTGCTATCAATTTCACAGGTATCTGTGCATCTGTTCTCCTAAACAGCATACTTATCTTTTCATACAATAAACTACACAGGCTTTTAAGTGTCTTCCAGCATTATTCATACCTCCCAGCAAGCATCACAGTCGCAAGGAACAAGTTCAAGACATCAATAAAGTCCCCTGGGCAATAAAACTTTCATGCTCTCAGTTAGGCCTATGCACAGCATTGGGTTCTTTTGTCAGCATGTTCCTTATATTTTTTTGGCTGCTGACAAGATATCCAATAACACATCACTGGTTCTGAAGTCAGAGAGTGTGCATCAGGCAATACACACTGGATGATACATCACGGAAAGCAATCAAACAGAAATCTGGCAAAGATTCTGCCAGAAATCATCAACAAGAACATTACACAGTAGTTGTTGCAGTCTGTTTTTACCATTTCTCCTTTCAGATAGTGAGGATGATGGTATTTTGATATCCTCCAATATTTCTTGTTTTACTACATAAAGAATGCAGTCACTGAAAGGTCCATATCTCCCCTGGATGCCATTAAGCCCTGGACCATAAGTAAATTTTGAGATAAACTCGTGTCTGTCAATGCACTAGTTCTACCTTTATAATGTCATTTACAACTTTTGGTTAAGTGCTGGGAAGATCATGGAATTCAATCATGATACTCTAATTAATATAGTTTAAAACTTTTCCTCTTTCAGTTGTCCTCTTGCCTGTGCAATCTCTCTTCAACCACAATGAACTCATGTTTCATTTCTTCTTAGAGAATCATTTCCTGTCTCTCATCTCCTTTGTAAATGTTCACTCTCTGCTCTGGGACTGGATGACTGTTTCATCACTTCTGCGTGACTAAATACAAATGGAATGCTGAGACATTTTGGGAAAGCCCTTTCTTCAGAAGTTAATTTCAAACTAAATACCTCAAGCACAGGTAGTTGAAGTTATTTGACCATTACTGAAGATATTTTGGGTTTCTCTGCAAATTACACAATACAGTTGCATTCATGTTTTCTACCTTAATCCAAATGAAGAATAACAGTTAGAATCACAAAGACTTTTAGTAGCTACTGCATCACAGACAGTAGCAATCTGTTGTAAACAATAGTATTTTACAACAAAACATAATAATGATTTCACTGAAATAGTCTTTCAAATTTTTTTTACGTTTTTTTCCAGTTTAAAGCACTGTGTGTCTCTTAAGGTAAAAAAAAACCCACAACATTCTGAACACAAATTTTTAATTGAATATACCATATTAAATTGTACTCAGTCAAATGTTACAAAAGGGCAGTTGTGCTAGAAAGTCAAATTTTCCAGTTAAAATCAATAGGAAAATGTTCACCAAGTTCAACAGGGAAAAGTCAAGTCTGAAGAGAATATCAGTAGTCCACTATAAACCCAGAAAGCATATGCTTTCAAACTGCAAACGTATCTTAGCAGAGTGCTTTCATCCAGATTTAGGTGAGAGGATTTACATCTATTGGAAAGCCATCTTTGTACAAAGTGATCTGAAAAAGTGCCTCTTAGATATTTTTTGCCTTATCTCTTACCATATGATACAATCAAGGTTATAAGCTATGCAAATGCAACCTAAATGCACAACCAGCTGTCTCAGACAGACACACCATGCTATCAAAGACACTTTCTGTCTCATTTTTAATGATATCACAACAGACATGTTCCTGAACTGTTTTTAATTTCTTCCTTTTTAGGAATGTGCTCTGCTTACTTCAAGGAAACACCAAATAAGGTGTTAATGATATTTTTTTCCCTAGATAAAGAACTTTTCTGAGAAATAGTATGCTGTTATTCAGCCTTTTATACAATGATTTCCAGCAGATATCAAATGTTTACACTGGATAAAACACAAATTAACCTAGCAGTAACCTCATGACTGCTATGAACTGAAATGGTTATGGATTAACATATGTACCCATCTAAATTTGAAGATGGGAATTGTTTAGGCTACCGAAACTGGAATGGTTTCGCTACTTCTCATAAAAGACAAATTCCATTCCAGGCTACCATAAGCAACCTGTTAAAATTCAAATAACTGTCATAAAAGACAGATAAATTATTCAGCTTTTCTATGCTGTATTTCTTTCACAGCCTCCTGCTTTCCAAATCTAAGAAGAGGGTCATTAAAGAACACAGCACAAATAGTGCAGTAATAAGCTATTTCTTGAAGATGAATGTAAAACTGATATGGAGAAAGCTTCAGGCATAATGTATTGTTTGTTATCATTACAACCTAATCTTTGTATCAGAATTTAGCTTTTTTGATGAAGATCTATGGCTGGTAAGAGATGTAGCAAGCGATGTCAGAGATGGCTGAAACTGGAAAAGCATGAAGAATTCAGTGATATGTGGAGGAGGCTGAGCCTTAAGATGCTTTTGAAAAATGAGTGAGATTTTTTCACTCAAGCAGCAGGTAATTTGACTTGTCCAACATTATAACCTGAAGCATGCTTTAGGGTTATTTAAGAAAGGAAGTAATGCATTACAGAGACAGTGTGAACTTAAAATGTTAAACCGAGAATGTTAAACAAAAGAGTTTCAAGGTCAGACATGTCTTTGATTCTCTCAATGATGCCGTCTTTAACTGCCTCTTTGCAAGGGCAGCACCTCTATTGATTTAAAAAACTGGGGTAACTTGAGCCCTTCAATGTGCTCTGGAGGAAATCTAGAATACCCATGCACACTGATGCAAAGTGATCTCTTAATAGTTATCCACTTCTTGTAAATACATAAAATTATTTTTAATGCACTAATGCACAGGGATGTCAGACAAATGGATGCATAGTGATCCAGTACACATAAATTAGTGATCATAAGGTGATAAACCTTATTTGTTATACAATAATAGCAATTTCAGTGATAAAAAGCATCTATTTAAAAAACTTAAGCTTTGAGTAGATCACTCAACATTCAGTGATCTAGCCTGCGATCAACTAAGTTTCTTTCTCAGAATTACTATAGTCATGCACAACTCAAGTAAATTGCTATAGTCTAGATTCTTTCACCCTAACTTGCAGCGCTTTCTGCTGACCAAATGTCTGCAGAACCAAATAGGAAACATAATTGAATGTTCATGATAAGCTGGGTTTAATTGGTGCTCCAGTCTATTCTGGCAGGAGGAAGACCATTTCCTTACCTCAAGTGAGTTCTATGACAATAACTATGCTAAGTTTTGTATGGTGATTATACAGTCATGGATACCGCACCATTTATTTACCATAGTAAATGGAGTTTACTCCAGCTGGAAGCCAGTCACAAGTGTGGTTCTCCAGGGCTCAGTGCTGGGTCCAACCCTGTTCAATGTCTTTATCAATGACCTGGATGAAGGCATCGAGTGCTCCCTTAGCAAGTTTGCAGGTGACGCTAAGCTGTGTAGAAGTGTCAATCTGCTGGAGGGTAGGGAGGCTCTGCAAAGGGACCTAAACAGGCTGGACCACTGGGCTGAGTCCAATGGCATGAGGTTTAACATGGCCAAATTCCGGGTCCTCCACTTGGGGTACAACAACCCTATGCAGTGCTACAGACTGGGAGAAGCCTGGCTGGAAAGCTGCCAGGAGGAGAAGGACCTGGGGGTGTTGGTTGACAACCGACTGAATATGAGCCAGCAGAGTGCCTGGGTGGCCAAGAAGGCCAATGGTATCTTGGCTTGTATCAGAAACGGTGTGACCAGCAAGTCCAGGGAAGTTATTCTCCCTCTGTACTCCACACTGGTGAGACCTCTCCTTGAATCCTGTGTTCATTTCCGGGCCCCTCACCACAGGAAGGATGTTGAGGCTCTGGAGCAAGTCCAGAGAAGAGCGACGAGGCTGGTGAAGGGGCTGAAGAACAAGTCTTACAAGGAGCGACTGAGAGAGCTGGGGTTGTCTAGTCTGGAGAAGAGGAGGCTGAGGGGAGACCTTATTGCTCTCTAGACCTACCTGAAGGGAGGTTGTGGAGAGGAGGGAGCTAGCCTCTTCTACCAAGTGACAGGGGACAGGACAATGGCCTCAAGTTCCACTAGGGAGGTTCAGGTTCGACATAAGGAAAAATTTCTTCACAGAAAGGGTCATTTGGCATTGGAAAAGGCTACCCAGGGAGGTGGTTAACTTGCCTTCCCTGGAGGTGTTTAAGGCACACGTGGATGAGGTACTGAGGGGCATGGTTTAGACACTGGGGGGAATGTTTGGAGTTGATGATCTGGTGGGTCTGTTCCAACCTGGTGATTCTATGATTCTATACATATCTTAGGTGCTTGTAAGAATACAAACTCAGATACTCTAACTGAAACAATCTCTATCACTGACACTGAACTATCCCTGTGAATAAGTTTTTATAACACTAGAAGACTGCATAGCACTCCCTGGGAATTTTTAAAACTGATGTGATCTCTGCCCTCAGGTGTTATGGTCAGAAATGGATGAACACAGAAACTGAAGGTAATAGACAAAAGGAGAAGGGAGAGGAATGCAGGAAAAAGGGTAATGTGAATGGTAATTACAGTCAAGTCTTAGAAAATGTGGCTGCAAACTCTCTGATTCATAAACTCAGTTGGATCAGGCTGTGGCAGCTAAAGATGTTGTTCCCAGCTGTGCTGCCACAATCTCTTCTAGAGGCTAGGAATGTGCCTTAATAACTGCATTTTCATATTTCCTCTTTGGGCTCTGTATCATTTTTCTTATTTGTATTCAATTCAAGCAGGTTCTTTATCAATGAGGATGATTTTAGTCTCCTAAAGGCAACCATGAGAACAAAAAATGAAAATAAGTAAGCCTTCGAACACCTTATATAAGCTTTTCCAGCTACAGGACAACAGTCTAGATCATCCTGGCATCATTTCTGTGTGATCTGCAGTTTTTTCCTAAAAGAGAAGGGACCAACAGTTTCTGTAGATACATCTGCTCAGCCACTTGTCAGCTCTTGTATCTGCCACAGTCTGATGTGGAGAATGGTGCCCTTACTGTTAATGTGAGTGAGGATGACATTCAAAGTCAGGCCAGCTTACTGTGGGTGCATGAGGGATAATTCCGAGAAATAGACAAGTTTGTTGGAAACAGTGGAAAGAAAGGCAAGATATAAGAAAACAACAAACAGCTTCATCAGGATCCTGCAGTTTCTGGCTGGACAACCCTCTCTTACCCAGCAGGTACCAGCTTTAAGAGCACACAAAGTGTTCACTGCATGCGGATGTCTGCTCACACTATGTCCTGGAGTTAGAAATGAACTGTTAGCTGTCTGATACAAAGGTGATAATGGAAAGAGAGAAGATTTACATTAGGGGTCTAACAACCGTGAGATCAAATCCTGTATGTTATCAAAAGTCTTAAACTACCTATGTCTAAACTGTCTTATCTGGTGAGATCAACATAATTTTAATCAATAAGAAAAATATGGGCTTCAGATACTTTTTAGAAGAGAAAGCCAACTCAAATCTCCTTTAAAACTGCATTAATGAATGTTCTAGTTCGGCATGATACTAGGAAACATTCCCAAATGTTAAAAGCACTGAGTAATTCAGTGGAAAATAGAATATGAATATGACTGCCTACAGTCAAGGCACTTATTTAAAGGGTTTCCCATTGAATTAAAGCTAACTTAAGGCATACGTTATTGCCAAAAGTCTGCTAAGAACACCTCAACAGAAGTGCTCTTCCTCTGTTCCAGCAGGCTGTCTGTAAGCACAGTTTTAAGGGTCACCTGTGTATTAGTTTCCAGGCAATCCTGGAAATCAATAACCTCTAAGTTTATGTGGTGCAGCTGTTCACCAAAAGTCACTAATAGCATATCCAAAGACTGATATAAGAACCTGACCAATGAAATTCATGTGAAAGAGTTGAGCATTTTATTTGTTGAACTGGTTTGATTTTATTGTGTTAGCTTCATGGAGGCATCAGGTAATTGGGCTTTCATCCAGTTCTAACTCACTTAGTTAATCCTGCTTGGCATCCATAACATTTACATATGGAAAAGAAGAACAGAGCAATCACAAAAATCTGCAAACATGGAAAAGCTGTCACTTTTGCCACAGTAGCATTTGCTGCATGAATAGAAACCTAAACCCCAAACTTCAGATCACAGTTATACAAGTATCTTCTCACACTTTAACACTGAACATTATCGCGGCAGGCGTACTAGATCTTTACTGATTAATACTGCCAGCATGACATAAAAATAGTCTACAGTCCGTTTAAACAGCAACTCAACCTGCCAATAATTAATTTACAGGAAACTCACTAGCTGAAGATAGAATGAAATGGAGAGTTCTATTCTCAAATATTTCATCTTTTTTTTCATTTTGTGTTAACTGGAATTTGCAGATTTTTCACCAGACCACAAAACTTAGACACTCCAAAAATACCACTGACAAATCATGCATTTTTAATAATAAGAACGATAAAGGTATTTTAAAGCTTGTAGTATTCTGCACAAAGTTCTTCCATTTCCAGTAGGTCAAGGTTCGTGTGGTACTGTAGCCATGCAGAGTATATATGCATCTTATCAGGCAGAAAGGTAACAAAAACTTGCATGAACAAATACTGCAAAGCACTTAAATCACCAAGCCATTCCACAGAATTTAAAGTGTCAAGGCAAAAACAGTTCTGCTAATTTAGTTTTTACATGTATATTTTTAAAAGACCTGCATTTTACAGAGAAAAAAAGCAAATGTGAGTAAGAACTCTGCATTAATTTGCTTATCTGTTAATAAGAAAGGGTATCTTTTCTCTTCATCCCTTGGAAGTAGTGGTGAATGTCTTGAATGCATTGTTTAGTAATATTGAACTTGTTCTGAAATATTGATTTAGTTTATTTATTTCTACAAGCCTTGGAACTACCACAAAGTATTCACAAAGTTGTCACGGTTTAACCTCAGTAGACTGCTAAACTCCAGAGAGTCACTTACTCACTCTCCCTTATTGAGTGGAGACAAGAATTGGAAGGGAAAATGTTAGATATCTCCTGACTTGAAATAAAGGTTTTTTAATAGACAAAGTAAGACTTTACAAACACTGGTGTGTTATCAACATCATTTTAGTCACAAATAAAAACATAGCATCCTACAAGCTACTATGAAGAAAATTACTTCTATCCCAGAAAAACCAAGACAAAAATGAATACAGCATAGGAATATTTGTAGAAGACTGAAATATTTGGAAAGCACTTAAAATTAAGCCTGTGTGAATA
This sequence comes from Coccyzus lansbergi, assembly GCA_033558105.1. Classification (NCBI taxonomy): domain Eukaryota; kingdom Metazoa; phylum Chordata; class Aves; order Cuculiformes; family Coccyzidae; genus Coccyzus; species Coccyzus lansbergi. Next base: position 643,100 of record JAUMJK010000056.1, on the reverse strand, counting down.
CAATGTCAAATCAGTGTGTATGACAAACTATTTTCCTTTGCTTCCAGTCAATCAGCTGGCTTAGATTCCCATTTGTATGCCAGTGTATACCCACTCTGAGTACAAAGAACTACATTTCTGGGCTCCTCACCACAAGAAGGATGTTGAGGCTCTGGAGCAAGTCCACAGAAGAGCAACGAGGCTGGTGAAGGGGCTGGAGAACAGATCCTATGAGGAGCGGCTGAGAGCTGGGGTTGTTTAGCCTGGAGAAGAGGAGGCTGAGAGGAGACCTCATTACTCTCTACAACTACCTGAAAGGAGGTTGTAGAGAGGAGGGAGCTGGCCTCTTCTCCCAAGTGCCAGGGGACAGGATGAGAGGGAATGGCCTCAAGCTTCGCCAGGGGAGATTTAGGTTGGAGATTAGGAGGAGGTTTTTCACAGAAAGGGTCATTGGGCATTGGAATAGGCTGCCCAGGGAGGTGGTTGATTCACCTTCCCTGGAGGTGTTTAAGGCACGGGTGGATGAGGTGCTGAGGGACTTGGTTTAGTGTTAGATAGGAATGGTTGGACTCAATGATCCGATGGGTCCCTTCCAACCTGGTTGTTCTGTGATTCTGTGATTCTGTGATTAATAATTTCTTTAATTTTAAATATACTGGCCCACTAACTTAAATATACTGGCAACTTACTATATAGCAGTACATGAATCTTTATGGCTACTTCGTTATCAGCTCTTTTGATGATGCAGTTTTTACTCTCTCTCTCTCTCTCTGGATACCTTTGAGTCTGTGATACTCTATATGTGGATATACATTTGGCTGCACCTTTGCACTTTTGTTAGGGTTTGGTTTAACACTGGAAGTGAAAGACAAAAAAAAAAGAAAATGTCAGGATCAGTGTGCAAGCTTGAGAAGGCTTATTGTGAACCTTGTAATTCAGCAAACAGAAAATCAAATCAAATCAGATTGAAGGCCAAAACTGTATGCCACAAGGATTTCCTGAAAGACCTCATGAAAATCTCTGCCAAAAAAGTAGTGCTTGCTTAAGAGGGAAGAAATAGCTTTGGGAAGCTAGTCAAAAAATAATTTCCTTTTCTTCTCTTACTCTACAATTCAGGGTAATCGACTTTCAATTACTGTGGTATATATCCATTTTCTTCCCCATCACCCAAGAGAGTAGTCTGAATAGCTGAGTTTTCCCAGACTCACATCATTAATACACGTAAGAGTGTGTATGCGCATCTGTGTCTGTGTTCATATCTTAGCATGGAAGCAAAATAATCTCAAAAACTAATTCTTCATTACATGTCACAGAATTCACTATGTATTGCAATTTTAATTCTACCAGAATTTCTCCATACTTTGAACAGCATGCCTCTTCCCCTACTACATCAGCAAAGAGAAAGAAAAAGAACCAGCTCCTAAAAATAACGTTCAGTAGCATACCTTTTTGGCATGTTTACTGCTTTTAACCCAAAAGAAGAGTTTTTCATATTCTTCATGATACTACTTCCTTTACATTTACTTTAATATTGTATCACACCTGCCTAGCTACTTACTCAGTTTTAGTTGTCTTTTTAACGATTTCTGACATGTCTCTTTCGGGTAGATCTCATGGGCTGTATAAGAAAAAAAGATAATAGTGCACCAGTGAGGTGCAGTCTGGACAGGGACATCAAACAAGAGTAAAGCAATGTACAGAGTGAATAGCAACCAATCATACCTAATGCAGAATAAGGCAGGATTTTTCCAAAATCATTTCTTCTTCCCCTGCAGAGGCCTAGAGCTTTCCAAAAGTCACATTCCTCTTCCAAATGACTCTGAGCCATCTTGGCAGCTAGTAACTTTTTAAAGCGAACAGCAGAGAAAAGTTGATTGTTGGGAAAACTCTTTTTTTCCAAAATTTCTTCGCTTTGAAAATGATGCTCAGATCATAGGCATATGTGTTTATCAATAGCACTACATGACAAGACTGAGTTTTATCCAATGCATTACACACTGCTGCACAACCACAGGCAGAAGGGTATCCTGCCAGCCAACCTCCTCATGTGCTCTAAAGGCAGTGAAGCTGTTTGCTGTAGTCACCTCCCCTTGCTTTCCCTCCCTCCTATACAGACATGGGCTGAAACTATACACCTTCTTTCTCTGTTCCCTGACACGAAGTATGCAAAGAGACTGCACAGATTGCATGAGCCGCACCTGCAGTTTGAAGGAAGCTGTAGCAGAAGGGGAATATATATGTCCCTGCTTATGCTTTCTTATTTGTTGCACAGCAGTTGAAGATTAACTTCATTAATTTGCAAACTTGTTGTTTTTTTTTTTTTTTTTAATGAATCTGTTTCACCTTTCATTAGGAATATCATTCAGTTAAATATTTCAGAACATAATGTTTCTCTTTTTTTCTGTTAATGTTTCCCCATGTTCATTTGTATTAACATTCTACAATCTTGTCATTGCTTTTGACATTTATTCTTCTGTTTCTTCCCTAGGGTCTTCTTGATTTCTGTCAATTATCATTTTATACATATTATGAATCACTTCAGTCTGCCCATTCCAAAACATTAATCATTAACTTATTTAATAAGCAAGCATTTTTAAAGACCTGCATACAATACAGGTCTTATTTTTAAAGAATGGTGTATAAGATTTCCACCAGAATTTCCAGTCTTATTCTCCTATAGCAATGCATAGGACTACAACAGTCCCAAACTGTAGGGGATTTCAAGGGTCTTGTGTAGGTAAGGCAGAACCAGAAATCTCGGGAGCAATGCAGGAATTCCTGAAATAGTACCTATTAACACAGGAAAATTATCACATAGTTACTACATATCACATCATCTCTGAGCCTGTTCATTCTACAAGAAACCAAGGAGACTCTTGTCCTATCTTTTTTACTTGTCCTACTTTCACTGAGCTGCGATGATGGAATCTGTAGGTTGCTTATGTCATTAGTTTACTAATACACAATGGAATGGCCTCCAGTGTCTAATTAAACACTGATTTGACTCGGATCAATACAGTCATTTACATCCTTAACTGAGTAAAGGTTAGGCACTTGCACTTCTTTTTAATCTGACTCCATATCCTTTTAGCAGTAACAAAGACAAATCCATCCTGAGATTAAAATACGTTGCTTTTGTTTGTTTGTTTGAGGGGAGAAGGCTTTTCTTTTGCCTTTTGTTAGGTATTTCCAGTGAACTATTGTCTTGCATTTGTTCAGATTGCTAGTTCTGCTTATATAAACATCCTGACCGCCGAATGCATATCCATGGTAACTGTTTTAATACAGAATCAGACTGCAGTCATGTTAACTGGTGTCATTAATGTCAATGGCAGATTACTGATTTCAGCACTGCCTGTACTGCTACTGTTCTTATAAACTGCATGCAAAAACCTCACCACTATCAGTGGTTTTATGAGATACGAAGCATATCATAAATTATAAGTTTAACAAGGCTTCCATATCAGAGGTTAACCTACTATCATTTATGTATTCATGTCTCTAAAGTGCTGTATCCAATATACATACAAATATCATATATCTGATATAGCATCCCGTTCAACTTGAGCTCCTCCTGTACTTGCATACAGGGCTGTATCTCTCTTTGCTATCCCTCTTGCCTCTAAGACTGTTCCTCCATATCTTTCAACTATCAAATTACTATCTCAAGCTCCAGTGCATCAAGTAGTCTTCATCTGATGCAGTCATTTTTTGATTGCGTTATTTATGACGTTATTGATTCTCAGTTATAGCATTAACTCTCGTTATTCTTCCCAGCCACCTTCCCCTTAAACCAGTCAATGAAGAGAAGCCTTGCCTTAATTTCAGTAGTGTATGAGATTGCTCCTGATGACCAATCAATTATACAATTCAATACCATTCTCAAGGCCTCTTCAGATGCATTACTTCCAAATTAAATTCTTACTGTTCTGTTACAGCCTTGGATGCTAACTCTTTGATGATGTCAGCTACCTTTCACTATTCATTACTCCATACTGCCTGTGTGAAAACCCTCAAAATTATTTTTAAATGACTTAGTGCACATAGTACTTTCTTATTTCCCACAATGTCATATCTTAGTTCACTAATTTTCCAGTGTATCTGCCCACATTCCTGCTTTCTTCTAACAAACAAATCAATATGTTTATAAAAAAATTTACGGTTTATGATTTCACTGCTAAGTCTAAATACAACTCAGACTTTTTACTGTACTAAGTTTTTTTTTATAGCTGCTCAAACAGCACTAGTACTAACTGTAAATTATTTAAATGTAAAGACATTGTTTTGGGCAGAAAAAAAAGATAGAATAGTTTCAAGAACTAATATGAGAACTCGGTTGTATTTTCAGGGAACTTCTACATAGAACATTCTGCGATAGTTAAACTTCATATTTGCCCCGAACATCCAGGAGCAGGTAGGAATACCACCAATAATTTAATCCTAATTAAGGAAAGAGAAACAATTGTTTTTTCATTGTTATAAAACTATAAGCATTATAAACCAGGCATACTAAAAACACAAGTTCATTTGATTCATAATATTATTAATTCTTTGTACCTTTAAATCTCAGAAGCTTTCAAAATATTCTGAAAAGTCTTGGGTGTAATCAGCAAGGATTTTTCACATCTAATTGAACCTCAGAAAAATTATCGGTTATCTAGTGTAATTGTTGCATGGACAGTATTAACTATGTCGATTAGGCAAAATAAAGAATGTACCCATACAAAAATGTATATTTTCCTAAAAAAAAAAAAGTTATATGGGCAAATGCCTAAAGGCAAGTTTGGCATGAGGCAAATCTCAAGGAAACAGAGATTAGAAAATTTTATTTCACACTGCCACATCCCAGCACACTTTTTTGGATGGACTTGATTAATACTGTGTCAAGTCCTGTCCTGTGGGCCCCATCTGTTTCTGGGATGAAACTGCATAATCTTAAAGTCCTTCTATGAAGGACTATGACATTACTTGCAAGAAAGTAATGATAAATAGGGTTGATAGGCCACCTCAGTTTAGCCTGCTAAAGAACAGTGCAGACACCAGCAACGGAGTTGCCACTTTCACAGAGGATAAGCAAAGATGGGTGAGGGAGCATTCTGTTGTCAATGAAGAGACTGTACCGATTACTAGAATAATGGAACTCATTTTCTATGCCAAGTTACAGACGACATGGAAACAAGAATGCTTTATGTAATGAAGCTTTTCTTTAAGCGTGTGTGAATATATGGAGGTAAAATATATATGGATCTGTGTGTACAAACCTTTCTGTTTCTGAGCAGTATTAACAGTGAAGGTATAAATATTTACAGGAAGCATTCTGATATGCAAGAAGGACTGTATGGAGAATTATACATATACATCTGCTTCAAGACTGTGGTAAAGAATATGGGTTTCATTATCACGAGTTCCTGCATAGCCCTAGAACTCACAGGAATTATAAATGTGCAGCACTCTGGGAAGCACCTCCTATGTTTACACAATGGAAGAAGGCAGAGGCACGTTCAGTGGTTAATTCCAATGCTAGGTGAATCAAATTAAGATGCATTACCCAAGGTAGCCCCTATGTTTAGCTACATTAGCAATGCTACTAATAAATGTACATCAGACACACCTAGGAAATAAAAAAACCATGTTTAGTAACAGTGAAATACTGTACAAAATTCTTAACAGGTACATTCTAAATGCAAAGCAAAACATTGTCATCCTCAAGACTAGTGTGGGGGGCTTTAAGTGTGATAATTTCAAGTTACACAGTCTTGACTAAGCAAACATCCCAAAGTGAAGTGTTTTCTGGAAACTATAAAAACTGAAATAAGTGGAATTCTAAGTAATTTCTATCAATACCAATTATGTGACTGCAACAAGGTTAAATTAGTTGACTCTATAGTCAATATTCTTAGAGTAGCCTGGGTTTTGTGTCTTTATGACTGTGTCTTCTTTAGCAGAACAAATTAAAGTTTCACACTGTGCTGTAGGTTTACCTTTTTTCACTCCTTCAAAGTTTTTTTTCTAGTTAGATAGGTTTTTCCTAGTAGCAAGACTTCCAAGGCACATCTGAATCAATTTCTAATGGAGCTACAGGTCAAGTTACTCATGCCTAAAGAAATGTATTCTAAATTCAAATATCCAGATACAAGTAAGAAAGAAAAGTTGAAGAGCTAACTGAGTGTCTTTTTCAGTTATACTATATAATTGTTCAACTGCACAAAGTTTTGTTTGCTATAAATTTTCAAAATAAAAAGAGGTAAAGAAATATCTAACTCCAGTTGTCCTTTTAAAAGTTAAATAGTCAAACGAATCTCTGTAAAGCAAGTAATTATATGGATTAAAGATGCAATTTCAAAAAATGGATAGTTTCCTGGTATGAGTTCTGCTTCCACTAAAAAGATTACTAAAAGGTTGCAAATTCACTGTACATTTACAAACAATCAAATGAAACCCACTAATTTTGACTGTTCTGAAAGACAGTCCCTTCCAGAGATGTACAAAATTTGCTAGAAAAAGGCTTTCTAGAAAAATGGCCCAGAAATCTACCTATCAATTTAAGAAAATAAGTGAATATGTAAAAATAGTGAGTAAAATGTAAATATTTTAGACGATACCGCCCATTATAGTGGTAAAATTTGGCTGAAATTGATTTGCATTGTTCCACTGATATTAATTGAATTCACCTCAGTATTTTAGGACAGAAATCATTACATAGTTCTCCATGTAAATTATTTAGCATTGTGTTCACTTGTTCCACTAGAAGTTCAGCCTCAAACCTAAACAGAGCTTTTCAGCAAAGATCAATTGTCTAAGGATGGAGTTTTAAAACCTTTTTTTCAAGCAAATATTTTTCTACCTGGTATCTTCACTGCAAAAGGTAAAGCTGAATTGGTATGAGCAACTATTGCAGTCTAAAATTTATGTATCTTTTAAATAAGTGCTACTTTCTGTAAAACAGAAACAGTCAAAGAAAACTGGCCCAAGAAGCAGTACATTTAAAAAGTAAAAAAAAAAAAAACCAAAACCAAAACTCAAAAAAGAACAAAAAAATTCCTCAGAATACAATCTACCTATCTAAAAGTCTGGGGTTTTTCATATATCTTATAACACCATTTGGAAATACCACCATGCAGCTATCCAAGGATACCTTCCTTATTTTAATGACCCATTAGGAACTCCTGATGAAAAGTTGGTGGCATTTACAGTAATTAAAAAAGTTATATAAAGCAGTTGAAGATGACTGCAGTAAACAACAATCTGTGACTAGCGAAGCCCTTCTGACAAAGGATGAGTTAGGAAGAAAAATAAAACACAGGCTAAAACTCTCCCATTTCATTTTTAAACATAATAAATGGCCCCAAAGTCAGTACACAGATTTTTGAGTGGATCTGAGCTGGGACACACAATGATAATAAATACAGTTATTTCTAAGGCTAACTACAACAGATTGATAACTCATATTCCCAAAAATTAAATAGTAGTTTTTAAACTTTCAGCTAGCTTACAGAATGGCAAAGAAATATTCTTCTAACAAGACACCTTGTAAGAAGAAAGTTCTGCAGAAAGTGGAAAACAGTGCTTAGAAATGCAATGTGAATCTTCATGAGGAAAAAAAGCAACATAAAACCAAAACTTCACTGTGAGGAATAATTTTAATTTTTACAGCCTTGACAATATCCCATTAGCTCAGAAGACAAAATAAAAGCAAGTCATACTGCACTTTTATTGTCAGAGTATGAAATGAAGTAGGGAAATATAAATTTTCAGACTGCATTCACTTTTAAATCACAATTTGGTAGAAAATGCTTTTTTAAATGGTAGTTATCCTTAACTGTCAAAACTCTGCTTACGTGCTGTCTGAAAAATTATCATTCATATTCATTTGTCAGTACTTGTCCCATTCTTCACAGTCAGGAAAAGAGAAAATGTTATAATTCAAGTCAAACATGGTTTTTGTCAATGATATTTATTGCTCCTAAATACCAATATGTAAACAAACCTTTGCTGATTCTGAATGCTGCTGATACATTTTGCAATGCTGTATTCCAGGCTAACCCTTCATAATTCCTTTCTGATGAGTTATATTTGAGAGCAGTTAGGAAGGAGACAGTGTACTTCTTTTCATCTTTCAGTTTAGTGATATACATTGTTCTTCTGACCTTTTACAACATCAAAGAAAGCTATTCTACAAAAACCTGACCATCACACTTCGGAGAACTTGCTTTGCATAATGTATCTCCATTAGTGTTTCCATAGAAGCTGTCAGTATGACATTGATGTCTTCATGCACTTCTATCACTTCATGTAATAAAATGTCAAACTTTCTATGCATACTGAAGACAAATATGTACAATATGAAAAGTAAAATCAAGAGGTGCACAACCAAAGCATGACAATATTCTATAAACAGGGGCAGTTGGTATCAGACTGAAATCCAGAAATTAGTCTCTTATGTATAATGGTTTCATTAAAATGTTCAAACAGTGTCTCCAAAGCTAATTTTCTTTCCAAAGTACCCATGCTTAGAAAGTATAGCAATAAGACATCCTCCTGCTATGCTTTTTTGAAAAGCAGATTAACTGCAGAACTAGAATGATGTCAATTTGTTTCAAAATATTGCAGCAAAGCTTTCGAATGGATGAGCAATTACTAACAGAGGATGCAATTATAACAGTCACAGGGAATGCTTTAATATGGTTCTTCTCCTATGTACAAGGAATAACGAGAAAGTGTAATGAAAGAGAAATAATGAGACAGCTGGATTTGACAGCACCTTGGCAGCTGTCACTAAGAAAGTAAGTGCATTAGTTCAATGGATCCATTCTTCAAGAGATCTCCTAAAGAAGGATGAGGAAAATCAGCATCTTGTCAGAGGGTAACTAAAAGCATAACCAACAGTGGCTGCAGAATATTTAATTGAATCAAAACAAAAATTATTTTTAGGATAATTAACACTTAAAAGAAAGGCACTTGGGTAGTTTTATCTGCAAAATCTTTTCATTTTTTCTCTACTGATCCTAGATCCCAAACTTAAGGTCTGTTAGCTCTTTAGAAAGGATATAAAAACTGTACTCACTTGTGACCTCTCTTCCCTACAAGTTCACTCAACATTTCACTCTCTTGTTTCTGAATGAAATTTTTACAAAGTGCTTTTTGCCATTTGTCACATTAAGGTGGCTTAATACTATTTCTGCACTTAAATAGGTCCTGCCTGGAGCCAGCTGGTCTGCCTAGGTAGGTTTGGGTAGAAGAAAATTAAGTTTCAGAAGCAATGGGCCAAATTTTCCTTTCAATTATCCATTATAACCTCGTTACATGCGAAATCAATGATACAATGTGCTCCCATGTTTCGCTAGTAGAATCAATATAATTGTTTTTTATGGTATTCAAATGCTACGAATACAACAAATGTTTTTATTAAAGATAAACAACTACAACAAAACTGCCACACTGAAAAATAAACAACTTTATCTAGATTATTGCCAAAGTTCATACTTTGAACAATGTTGTTCTTAAGTTACCAAAATCTACGTCTGAAAAACAAACAAACAACTATGAGATCAAAATGTACTGTGTCCAGTTCTGGGAAACTCAGTATAAGAAAGACATGGATTTAAAGAGTCCAACAAAGGGTCACTAAGAAGTTTAAAGTACTGGAGCTGCCTGGACATGGTCCTGCACCACTAAAATTATGCATTCTTGCTTGAGCAGGGTGGTTGGATGAGATGACCTCCAGAGCTCCCTTCCGACCTCAGCTATTCTGTGATTTTGCGATTCTGTGAAACATTGATACACTCAGTGTAATACTCTGGAAAAAACATATAAAGAAAAGATATCCAAAAGAACTAGCCATTTCTTTAGCTCACTACTTGTACACCACAGAAACTGCCCTTTTAACATTTGGAAGTATGCTTTTTGATTTTCATAGAATCATAGAATCCCAGAACAACCATGTTGGAAGAGACCCACTGGATCATCGAGTCCAACCATTCCTATCAAACACTAAGCCATTCCCCTCAGCACCTCATCCACCCATGTCTTAAACACCTCCTGGAGAGGTGAATCAACCACCTCCCTGGGCAGTCTATTCCAATGCCCAATGACCCTTTCCATGAAAAATGTTTTCCTAATGTCTAGCTTAAACCTCCCCTGGTGGAGCTTGAGGCCATTCCCTCTTGTCCTGTCCCCTGTCACTTGGGAAAAGAGGCCATTACCCTCCTCTCTACAAGCTCCCCTCAGGTAGTTATAGAGAGCAATGAGGTCTCCCCTCAGCTTCCTCTTCTCCAGGTTAAACACCCCATCTCTCTCACTTGTTCCTCATAAGGCCTGTTCTCCAGCCCCTTCACCAGCTTCGTTAATCTTCTCTGGACTTGCTCCAGAGCCTCAACATCCCTCTTGTGGTAAGGGGCCCAGAACTGAAAACAGGATTCAAGGAGTGGTCTCACCAATGCTGAGTACAGAGGGAGAATAACCTCCCTGAACTTGCTGGTCACACCATTTCTGATACAAGCCAGGATGTCATTGGTCTTCTTGGCCACCTGGGCACACTGCTGGCTCATGTTCAGTTGACTGTCAACCAACACCCCCAGGTCCCTCTCACCTATATAAGTTTCTTGGCTTCTTATTGCTAGTTGATATTAATAGTGTGTGAGTATGAGCATCTGCATGAGCAAGAAATAATATTCTACCATTAAATCTTCAGTTATTAACACAAGGAATAATAACAGTGCACCCAGAAGCACAAGAGAGACAGATCATGACTCCTCTAAAGACCTTTAAAAACTCTTCCTTTCTGCATTTTCATGTTGTTATCTATACCCAATTTTTACTTTCTACAATAAGAAAAATATTGTTAAGACATGCATAACCATGGTGGAAATCTAGAGGCACAAGAGTATTTTCTTTCGTATCTCATCAGCAACCACTTATATTTCCCCATTATCATACCACATGCATCCCAGAGCAATCCAAACAGGAAATTAGGTCTTCTGGCTTTCTACGCCATTTCTTAAAAGAATCAGTGCATGAGAAGATAGCCTACTTCCTAGACTATATTAACACATGATAATTACATTTTCAAAGCAAAAAGGAGCACATGTCCTTTGTAGTCTTTGATGGTAACTTTAAATTGCACTTATTGCTTTATTGCAAGTATCTCACTCTAATGAAAAAGTTATAATACTGAATAATTGTTCGTTGTTTTCCAGCTTCAAAGTGCTTTGTAAATATGACCTAATTCATCACAATTTTCAGCACTCAAGGGAATTGTGTGCACAACAGAAGAGACAGGAAAAGCAAGGTAGACATAGCTAATGGTCAAATTCCATAATTTTCGCCCAGGCATGTCCTTGCTCAGGATTTTCCTTGAAGGAAAACAGAATCAAAGAAAGGAGATAATATTTTTAAAAGTCAAAACTTGTAGCTAAAAACACAGCTCTCATGGATTTGGTGCTTGGCATTTGGCAATAGTGCTTTCAGAAAACTCCACAGCTGACTTCTGCTACCAGTTTTGGCTTGCTTTTATCTTCCTATAAGAAGATTCGGGTTTCATCTCACATTACATATGGGCCCCTTAAGAACTCATTCAATTTTTGCCCCGAAATCTTCCTATCCTGCAAGTGCAAAACACTTCTTTCTTACAATTACTGCATTTGCAAACACAGGACTACAGCGGACCTACAACTTTGAAGCCATGAACATCCATCTAAAGGGAACAGCATTATTCCTGAGGAAGAGTCATAGTCCTTTGCCCGTCTTTATCTATAACATGAAAACATGAATGAAAATAAGATATATTTCAATAGACAAATTCTGGAGACAGCAAAATATTTGGTATTAGGGATATTTCTTAGTCGCTTTTTCTAAACCTTAGTCAATGCACAATAAATTATACAGAGTTTCAAGCCATTTTTCATACTGGAAGGATGAATTCAATTAATATGAATAAGTATATATTTTAATTTCTTTTATATTTACATGCAGAAATTTTTATAGACAAATATACAGACTGAAGATGTCCCTGCTCACTGCAGGGTGCGGTGGACTAGATGACCTTCATGGTCCCTTCCAACCCAAATTATTCTATTCTACATATATATATATATATATATATATATGTATATAATGAAAAATATGGATCACCATGACATGGAAGCAGTCAAGTAAGTAGACTTGCTGATACTGAAGATCATTTATACATATCATAGGGCTGAGAGGAGACCTCATTGCTCTCTACAACTACCTGAAAGGAGGTTGTAGAGAGGAGGGAGATGGCCTCTTCTCCCAAGTGACAGGGGACAGGATGAGAGGGAATGGCCTCAAGCTCCGCCAGGGGAGATTTAGGCTAGACTTTAGGAAAACATTTTTCACAGAAAGGGTCACTGGGCATTGGAATAGGCTGCCCAGGGAGGTGGTTGATTCACCTTCCCTGGAGGTGTTTAAGGCACGGGTGGACAAGGTGCTGAAGGGCATGGCTTAGTGTTTGATGGGAATGGTTGGACTCGATGATGTGGTGGGTCTCTTCCAACCTGGTTGTTCTGGGATTCTATGACTCTATGATACATGGCTGTTCAGATTAAAAGTCTGCTTGTCATCAGATGGCTATGTAACTGTTTGAAGAACATTGGCTAGAATTCCAGAATTTTTATTTTTAAACATTAAATTAAGGAATGAAATACATCCTGCATGGTTTACATTGAAACCAGTTGAAAGATAACTGCTTCAAAACCAGAATCTTATTTATCTGCTTTTAATACTTTTTTTCCAGTATTCCTGTTAGTTATGGCTATCACTGAAATAAGGAAGGGGCAGGGAGAGAGGGAGGTCTAGAAAGAAAGAAAGAAAGAAAGAGAAAGAGATAGAGTATGCAAGCAACCAAGAAAATCACACTATTCATCTTTTTACTATGTTAAATTCTTGTTTTCCTCATAACAGTTGCAGGTAATATGGGATCACCTAACTCAAAGGAATTAACTCTCAGTTTGCCAGAATCAGCAAAGCCAATAAGTAGCCGGAGATATAAGGAAAATGAATTGGACAAAAAAAAATGCATCCAGCTTTGCACAGGTATTATCTAAATTAAACCACCCTTAGTGTGGGATGTTCTCACCTCTTAAAACTGGAGTAATGACTATGCCCATAAATAAAGCCATTGTGCTTTATTCTAATCCAGCAGGAAAGTATGTATTGGTACATTAAACCACTTTTTTCATGAATGTTTGGTCGCTAAACTATTGGCATTATATACATTATATTACTAGCAGGCTAGTAATTTTCACAAATGCTTTTGCCATTTTAATGTTTGTACAACACTTGAGGATTAATTTAAACATGTTCATTGGCCTAAAAGATGAAGCTGTTTTCATTTACAAAAAATACAGGTGGGGTGGCAGACAACCCAGTGCACAGGTGGTGGAAAATTTCTGCTACAGAAGTGCTTCTCCTTCCAGGGAAGTAGATAAAACAGTGGTATTGGGTATATAATAATTTGGTCTCTTTGTTAGTTTCAATAACACTGTGTTTTGCTGTGTTTGCAGCTCATTTTATGTGTTTAATGATCTCAGATGTAAGTAGATCAATAGAACACACTACGTAAGTAAATCAGTAGTAGTTAAAAGGTCAAAGTTTGGATGTGATCAGGAAAAAAAAAAAAGACTCTTCAAAATGACCATATGGCACTATATATATTCCCTGTACATGTCTGACTATCCTGCCAAGTTCCCTGAAGCAGGGAAGCCCTACAAGTCACCTGGATCATCCCATTAAACGAGGACACATTGTGCAGAGAAAGAAGCAGGTCTATAAAAGCCTCAGGATAACATCTCTGCTACGCAGTTTCAACTTGCCATCCAGAAATTACAGGAAAACAAATGAATGGTCTGTTAATTTAGATTAATCGCAAGCACACAACATTTGGCAATAGGGATTCAACAGGAGAAAACCTCAGCTGGCAGTATTCGGCGAACATGCTGTGGAAGCACAACAACCAGCTGAAGTAAGAACAAGTCCTCCTTCCTCCCTGCCCCGGAAGCCCCAGACTGTTATTTTCTTCCTCCAGGGTTCACCCTAGCTAGTTGGAGGGTGGGGTGCCGCAAGGGCTTGGCCGTGTCTTCCTTTGCCTGGCTGCCTGGATTGCTGATGAACTGGCTCAGGCAAGGGTGGGAGAGAGCCACTGCCACCCCAGGATATAGACATATGAAATGGAGCCTTACGGCCAGGCACGTATGAGAGAAGAGTCACTGCTGAGTTCCCACTCTGCATGAGACTGAGGAGCACAATGACCCAAAATACATTTCCCATGAGTAGCAAATTTCTTGGATGAAATCACTCATTAATTAGCAGCAAACTGTTTATTGCTAATAGAGTTAGGAAATGAGACAGGAAAACTCAAAAGTTTATTCTTTCAAAATCAAAAAAAAACCCCTTTTCACGTAATTGAGTCCCACTGTTCGTTCTTGGTGTTTTGCGTTTGGCGGGACGGAACACATGCCTGTTTCTTGTTTAATGTATTTTATTTAATTTACAGATTTATCTCAGTTGTAATGTTGTCATGATGTTTTTTACAGAGGAAATCAATTGAATCAGTTTACTTATTCGCTTTTTCTGTTCCTGCAGAAATGGAAACCTGAGCATATCAGTGGTCTGCTAATACATGTAAACCATAATATTACACTTGCTCAGGGCAACTGCTCAAACTAACTGAAACAGACAGAAGGCTACTTCCATTATACACCCTAAGTGAAACTAGAATACTGACAAGCAAGAATAAAAAGTGAAAAGTAAATCAGGAATTCATTTTATAAATCTCTGTGACCAGCCTGCTACTCTTCATACATAAACAACAACCAAATACAAAATACTTCCCCGAATAAGGGTTTGCAGGAACAGAACAACAGATTTCAAATGTTAATAAAAAAAAGAGTAGTCTAAGGTACAATTAGCAACAAAAAGAAAAATTTTTATGGTATATCTAATTCTTGAAGTCTTGATTAAGCATTAGAGTATTACTACTGTTCATCTTACTGTGTTTATTCCCCTTTTCAGTTGCTTCCCTGATGACATATACTTATAACATTGAATAAAAATTTTAGGGAAAACACAAACAGTCTATATTCTTACATGCATTATGTCAAGTTTAATTTGATTGCTCTTAATAAAACCAAATAAGGTCATCAGAAAGTGCAGGAAGGGGCATTGCTAACCAAAAAATCCATCCCAAATGATCCAATCAATTACTTTTCATCAATCACACAGCTGGGAGGAAATCTGTACTACTTGGCTCAGGATAACATTTGTTTAAGCCCTATCCACATGCTCAGTATCGAGCACATGCTTACAGACTTCAGTGAATAAATGTTTAGAGACAGGAAACTGAATCAGGATATTAGTCTTCCCTATTGGTATTCCTACGGAATTCCTCCAAAAGATGAACGAGTTGTCAAAAGCTATGCCTAAGTATGAAATTTTGAAACACCCTGTCAGATTAAAAATGCCACAAATTCATGATGCAAACCATTGATCATGTGCAAATGTTAGTTGCTGGTTCAAATGTGTTGAAAGCATTTCTTTGGACAAATTAGCTTTACACTGGCAAGCTTGAGGATTGCTCAAATATTGTCTGTCCACTGCTGCCCATATAAAATCAGTATAAAAGTACAAGACCAAAATAAGCTCTCCATACATGCACTGGTTGATTTGCTAGAAATTCAGGTGTGTGTCCATCCCTCATCCAAGTGAAATTATCACTCTTGGGTCACTAGGTAGCACACAGATCAGGTATTAACAATTGTGGAATGAAAGACTAATTATATTTACCGTAAAACAGGTATATTAATAGTTCTCACACCACAGCCACAGTAGAGAGAGGATTAATTCAAATCCTTGTAGATCCCAGTGGCCCTGTATCTCATTCTATTGTGGAAAATCCAGCAAAGTAGTAATATTTCAGAACTTTTTTTTTTTCTACTTTGAAATTGTCTTGACAGGAATATATATCGATATTATTGTTTATATTACATAAGCAAAAGATAACAATAAAAAATAAACTAAAAACCCCTAAATAAAGTACTTCATTCTTGTGTCTTCATTATCCAAACTACAATTCAAAACATCATCTTATCCAAATAATTTACTAGAGTGAGATTCTTGATCAAATTCTCATTGGTAAGATTGTATTAGTGGGTACAAAAAATGATCAGATATTCCCTGAAACACCTGAAACTTTATTTAACTCAGTCCATGAACTGATTGGAAAATGTAAGCAAATTATTACTGTAAGTGCAAATGGTGGAGATAAATGTCCAATTTTGGAAATTATCTGGAGCAAAAAATGCAGAGTTTCTTTCCATATTTGGAAGATAAATGAATTCACAGCAACAATTAGGCTGTTTTGGCCAGAGGATAAGCTACTTAACCCAACTTCTGAAGCGGAAGGCTGCTGACTTGGTGCAACTGCCATTTTCCCATTTCCCTTTCATGCCATTACATTAAACTACCTTGTTCCTATCATATTAGGTAGACTCTATATACTTGTAAATGTAAGAAGACAGAATGTCTACAAGAACTGCCTTCCCTTTCTGCATCATAACAACTGCAACATCAAAGCTCCGCCCCTCATTTCAAGCGTAGAGCTAGTTGAAGTCAAGCCTCCATTTGTTTCCAAGGTAACAAAGAGAAACTCAACTACAGCCTGTTTCTGGAATTGTAAGTAAAAATTAACCAAATGATGGATACATATGCCTTAGTTTTGCTAAATATTTATCAAAAGTTAATGTCAGCACCAAGTAGAATGAGTAAATGGAAATATATTTCAAAGAAAGAGAACATTTTGCAATAAGTAATATTAGCAAAAGACTGCAAATGCTAAGACACATTTGCATCCCTAGCCCTACCTCTGCAAAGAGAGTACATAATTTAATGAACAAATTTAGGAATTGCATTGTCTTATTTTACAGCCATTTAGGATAAATGTGAGTTCTGCTTTAACAGCTTGTGAGTAACAAAAAATATATTGGACACACTGCCTAATAGCATCTCAAAATACCTTACTATGCATTGTTCAGAGTTTAAGCTGGGAGACCTACATCACTGCTAGTGATTGTTCCATATTTAAAAGCCCTTTCATGAACATAGCTTTCTGCAACTTACAGACAAATGTATGATTTCAACTTGGAAGGAAGCACTAAGTCAATCAGAGCCAAAACAGAAGCAGGAACGTTTTTACGTTGGGACAGAAGCATTTTCTATGGAACTGGCAACTTCAAATTTCAGTCCAGGTAAATTGCTGCATTCTCCTAGACACAACTCAAGGGAATAAATGATTGCAAATTTCTCTTTACCATCTTGCCATAATTATCATCACCATCTGTAAACGTTCCTGTCCAGTGCTACCAACCATTTTTCTTAACAGATTTCACTTCAGCTTACCTTACGAACCAGCAACTCATATTTAACATGGTAAATTTCCAAGTTAACATACTTCTGACACTACCTTTACTTTAAAACCAGATCTCTCTGGTAGACCATTGGGTCACACACTGAAAATCCAGCTCAGCATTTTCTCCCACCCAGATTCAAGCAATATGATTCTTTTATTTCCTGAAAGAAAACACAAAGAAATGCAAATTCCCAAGTTGCTTTCAATACTTCCCAAACTCACTCTGCCAGAGTGATTATTTCTGTTCTCAAACTTTTACTTTCTGCTTTCACTGTATATTTCATCTGAACTACTACAGCCACAGAAGTGAAAACAAGTAACGAAAACAAATACTAATCAAAGCAATCTGAATTATACTTAAATTCATCAACTATATGGATAAGTTCAGGGAAGTAACTTATCCACATACATAATCCGTGTACCTGCCTGTGTGTGAAGAATGAGTTATACAAATCCAGTCACATTTAAAGACACCTAAAAAGAAAAATGGTCTGAACAGGCACAGACCAGATAAGAGATACAGATGTCAAGCTGCAGCAAGCATAATTGGCTTCTGAAGAGATATATCAACAAAAATCCCAATTATTCAATTACAGCTCTCAACTATTTAACTATTTTTCCTCTCAAATCTTCCTGATCTTCAACAATTATTTTCTTTTCCTCCTTGAGAATCAATATGACTATTAACGATCTAAGATTCAAGAATATATCTAAAACTAATTGTCCTGACTTTTGATAGAAATCTTTGGTCAAAGAAAGCAACTGAGAGTTTACACTAGAGCTTCTTGCAAACATCAACTGCAGCCAGAAGAAAATTACTTGCTTCAGATTCATGCTGCATGCTAAGTAAAGGCTGGATAAAAAAAAGAACTTAAAACACAAAGCTCCAACTCAGAAAAAGTTGCTTAGCCAAATAAGCATTTCTAGCAAACCCTTTGGTGCTGTTTCATCTCTCCTTCCAACCTAAAATCTAGTGAGCTGTCTCAATATCTACAAAATATTTAGTTAAACAACCTCTATACATATGTAAAGGACTAGACCTTTCGTTTTGGCCTAGACTGAAAGGTGAAAAAAAAGGAAGTCTTTGGATAGAGAACTCTTTTAGAGGTAGACACAACAGGCTGAAAAATGTTCTAAGCATGTAGAATGGGGTGCGGCTCGACAGATAAAATGGAAGATTCATGACCTTTTAAGTTCATTTAGTCCAACCCCTGAGCAGGGACCAAGGACATCTTCAACTAGATGAGGTTGCTCAGAGTCCCATCCAACCTGACCTTGAATGCTTCCAGGGAAAGGGCATCTACTGCTTACCTGGGCAATCTGTTCCTGTGTTTCACCACCCTCATCATAAGTAATGTCCTCCTTATATCTAGGCTGTCTACCCTCTTTTAGGTGATAACCACTACCCCTTGTCCTATCACAACAGGCCCTGCTAAGATGTTTGTCCCCGTCCTTCTTATACGCCCCCTTTAAGTACTGGGAGGCTGCAGTAAGATCTCTTCAGAGCCGTCCTTTCTCCAAGCTGAACAACCCCAACTCTCTCAGACTTTCTTCAAAGGAGAGATGTTTCATCCTTCTAATCATTTTTGTGGCTCTCCTCTGGAGCTTCTCCAACACATCCATGCTGTTCCTGTGCTGAGGGCTCCAAAGGCGGACACAGTAATCCAGATAGGGTCGCATTAGCACAGAGTAGAGGGGCAGAATCACATTGATCAGTTTACCAACTATACTTCTGATGCAACCCAGGACATGTTCGGTCTTCTGGGTTGCCAGTGCACAGTGCCAGCTCACGTGTAGCTTTTCATCCACTAGTACCCCCAGGTCCTTCTCCACAGGGCTGCTCTCAATGCTTTCATGCTGTATTCATACCAGAAAGTTGCCCTGATGCAGGTGTAGGACCTAGAGCTGGCCTTCATGAACCTCTTGAGGTTCTCATGGGCCCACTTTTCAAGCTTGTCCAGGTCCCCCTGGATGCCATCCAGTCCCTGAGGCGTATCAGTTGCCCCACTCAGCTTGGTGTCATCTGCAAAATTGCTTAAGGTGCACTGAAGTTCACTGTCTATGTCATTGATGAAAACATTGAACACCACTGGTCCCAGTACAGGACCCCTGAGGGAGAGTACTTGTCATGGATCTCCATCTGGACATGGAGCCATTGATCACTACCCTCTGAATGTGACCATCTAGCTAACTCCTGATCCACCGAAGAGTTCAACCATCAAGTCCATGTCTTGAGAAGAATGAGAGAAGTATGTTATGAGGAACCCTGGCAAAGACTTCACAAAAATCCAGATAGGCAACATCCACAGCTCTTATTTTTCCCACTGACATAGTCACTGACCGCCATGACTTTTCACATATCAAGACAGTGGCTTGGCAGCTACATTAGCCAGCTCCCTCGGGTCTCTGGGATGCATCTCATCAAGTTCCACAGACATATTTATGTTCAGGTTCCTCGGGCGGTCACAAATCTGACCTTTTCGTATAGTCAGAGGAGCTTTGCTCCCCCAGTCCCTGCCTCGAGGTCCATCCAGTGAAGAGGTACAGGAAGAGAGATTGCCAGTGAAGACTGATACAAAAAAGTTCTTGGATGCCCCGGTTCCTCATCTGTTGTTACCAGTTTGCCAGTCTTGCTCATCAGCTTGACCTCAAATGGACTGATCTAAAAGGATACTGTGTATGACTGCATATCTCTATTGCTTTCTAAAGTTGTCAAAGGCTACGCTGCTTCTGTAGACTTGTTGGTTCTTGAAACTAAGGCCAAAAATCAAAGAAAAATGAACAGTTCCAAGTATCGTCATGCTTGGGGAGCTTGCTAACTCCCTGGTGGCCAGTGGGCACTGGACTGTGACACCACAAAATTTACTTCCAGTCGAAGTCCAGGATGCGAAGCAGAGAGGCTCAACCCAGTTCACCCAGGACCCTGAAAAGACGAAAAGGGACCAACATTCCCAGAAGCAGAGTCCTTTCCTTATTGCCTACAGGTCCCAGGGTAATAAACTAAATATTTTGCTATCCTGAGGAGGATACTGTACTAACAATTTCCTGCTTTCATTCACTGATATTGAGACGGGTTTTTTAGAAGGTGACATATATATAAGAAGAAGACGTAGGGGAAAATTAAATCTAACATATGTGTTTTTAAATATTTTTAAAATAATGGTGTTTTAAAATATTTTACAAATTATGCTCCCTTTCCATTTCATTTATTGCAGCATTTTCTCCCCATCCCATCCTTAGTGAAACAGCAGGTAAAACAAAAAAAGAAGGGAAATATTGGTCTACTGATCAAGAAAATCACTCTCTGTTGGCACAGGTGTCTCATGTTTATTGCTTTTTTTCCTGTGGTAGGCAGTAAAAAACAGTGATTTTACAGCTGGGGATTTCAAATATAATTTTGTTTACTTATACTTCCTGAGAAGATTTATCTTTCTACTTTCTGTTTTGAACAGATTGTATCTTTGTATCTAGCACAGCTGATATTTATAGCTTCACAGGTATTTCCCATTTTCAGGCAAAGGCTGTTTAAATGCATTTTTCAAGCCTACTTAAAATATAGCTACAGATGGGGAGAAAAAAAATATCAGAACTTGACTAGCTTAATTTTTCAGACAGTTCTTGGTGAAACTGACTTCCTAACTTATAAAACAGTATCTCTGGCATAAAATAAGAAATTCTGTGGCACTATGGAAGTGATTAGCAAAGCTTTAGAGGAAGTCTGAGTTATACTTTAGAACTTTGAGGGGGGATTGAGGTATTTTAGTTCAGTATCTTTCCATAAATTAGAAAACTTATTTTTTCATTACAGAATAAATTTTCTGTGAAGTTAAAAGCAGATTTTTCTATTTAACAGACTGATTACACTGATTTTCAAAGTATTGTTCCAAATATTAGCAGGGTACATAAAAAATGTTCAATTCAATAGTGTATCTCTGAGAAATTCAACAGAAAGCTATTTCATCATAAGAAGTGGGTGATTTTCCTCGAAATACACATGGAGTCAAATACGTAAGTATATTTGTTTAAAAATTATGAGTGATCACAGCTACATTTAAGGACTTTCTAATATACACATTGCTACTTTTATGTGGTAAACATTAAAACATTTAGAGCTAGTATTAATATTTCATCTTTCCAATCTATGTGAACTTTCAATCTACATTTTTTCTTAAAAATAGCACTTGGAGTGTGTAAGCACAAAGAGTAATGTCACTCACATTGTACAATCTATATATTAATCACGCCTGCTTTATGCTTGCAGCAGAGTAGGTGGTTTTGCTTCTAAATGTGAGAAAACCTGGACAAATACATGAATGTGAAAGGAATTCCATGCAAGAGCGATTCTAGAGTGTGTAGTAGACTTACATTTCATGACCTCTGATTTTCACTAGTTGTTTATATCCCTTGTTGTTAAAAGCAAAGTTTTATAATAAAAACATTTCTAAACAAAAAACTCATTATTTCACCATGAGATCCATAAGATAGTTTAAACTTGTGAAATAATTAGCGCATCTAATATTTCTTAATTTTCAGTACTACAGACATAAAGTTCAGCTTTTTTCTACAACAATGAATGCTCATTTCCAAATAATTGTTGTAAACCAAATTAGTCTACTCAAATTGGACATAGCATCAATATTCTAAGTTCTGAACAAACACATTTTTAATAAAAAAAATAGTTACATGTTGTTTTGATATTCTGTTAAAACAACAGAAGCCTCTCAGTTTACATTTAATTGCAGTTTAAAGTCTAAAACTTAGCAGTACTCAAAAGAAAATTACTAGTTTGATAAAAAAGCATCAGTTCATAAGTCTGCCTTAATCACAACCCCAAATCTGGCAACGAAATGTCATTATGAAGTGTTTGCTTTATATACTGCTGGGAAAAAACTTTGCAATATTAATACTTCAAAATGAATAATTTTGTAGAGTTTCTCAATGATTAATAAGCTTGTCATTTTTAATTTAAAACACGAAGCATGCGTTTGTATTCCTAATAATAAGTAGATGGAAGATTGTAAGCAGTTCAAGAAAATTATATTCTTTTTTAATGTCATGTTCTCCGACATCGTTTGTGAATATCACAGTCAAAATGACAATGCAGAATCTGCTGTGTTATGTTGGAAAACCCAACTAAATGCTTCTGGGCTGACTATGAGATAGCCTAGCATATGCAGAGAGGGCTTCAATGGTTTAGTTTTGTCTTTCTGAACTTATATTTGTTCCTTTAGCAATTTTGGTGCCTGATAACTGTTTACCTCCTATAGCAGCAGCTTTTGTGACAACTTCTATTACCATAAATTATTACTATTCCTCAGGCCAAAAACTACCTGCTCATCTATACAGGTTTTCATCCTACCCCCACCTCTGTACTGTTTTCGTGCCCACTACAACAGCACAGGTAGAAGAGTGAATGTCTCATAGCATAGGGAAGGCAGAAGCATGGGATCTGGTTCCAGATGCTTCCCTCTTCGCTGCTCTGGCAGAAGGAACGAGCAGAGCTCGCCTGCCAAACATGGCAAAACTCTGCTCCTAGCTCAAGTGAAATTTTGGCTCTGCTGAAACCCATGGCATGATGCCTGTCCTCTTCAGCAGAACTGGGCTCCTAGCTCTATGGTGGCAATGGGAAATGTTGTAACAGCCTGATAAAGTAAGGAGGGCACTGGGCGAAGGAAACAGAGATGCCACGTACATGGATGAGGAGGATCTGTGAAAGAAGGCAAGTAGTGACAGATCTTAGGTCTCTTGTCTCACTTGAAGTGGTATATAAAGATGGATGATATTCACAACATTACTGAAATTATTTATTGACCAGAGTAGGCAAAACAACACCTTCACCATTCTATTTTTCTTTATTATCTTACGTAATTCATCCACATGCCTAACCTGAGCCCTGTAACATTTCATCACTGTGCACTCTTTGTCCCTTTCTACCCCAGCATCTTTCTTACTACATGTCATCCTCATTCATCATGTCATATTTAAAATTTAGATCTTACAATCTCCTGGAACAAAGCTATATCTCATTGAAGCTCCTGAACAGAGCCTGCAGAACATCTTTCTTTGCATGCAAAATAGTAAAATCAATACAAGTTTATTTTCATTATTTTCCTCCTATAGCAAGAGATGACAGAACTAGTTTCCCCAGAATCTAATACTCTCAAGATATCATTTGATTTTGTTACACTTGGACCCTTCACATTATGCAGTATTCCCTTTATTTTCAGATTACAGATCCTTAAAAGAGCAGCTGAGACAAATAATTTCAAGGATCTTTTCCCCAAAATGCAATTTCTATCCTACATCACTTCAAAAATCAGAATACCATCATCAGCTCTTCCTTGGTGAGATACTACCAAGCTGCTTGGTATTCACCACCTAGCTCACATCCCCTACCAGTGACCTGCCTTAATACAAGCCCTCAACAGTTTGATTTTTGTTCTTTTTCGTTTTAATCTCTGATATATCCCTCAGCACAGCAAAAGTTTTAAAATACCAAACTCTTCACTTACAATTCTTCCTTTTTGTGTGCTGGAAAGGGATATGAGAATCACCTGGCCAAAAGACCTATCCAAAAGCAAGAGTAATTGTACCTGCACCAATTTTTGCCTAATCTTCAGTGGCCATGGAGAACAGGATATTATTTTTTTTCCTGTGGCAACATTTCACTTACTTGAAGACTGAACACCATGCTTGTTACCAGCACTAACTCAGTTCATCTCCTGTGATTATTTTACTACCAGACTTGACATTTCTGGGCATTTTGATGGCCTTGCCTTCATTTGTTTTAAATGCAATTTCTTTTGCACCACTGAACCATACATTTGATATTTCAGTGAAGATTCCATAGATTTGGGTTGGAAGCAACTCGTCATCTAGTTCCACCTCACATGCCATAGGCAGGTACACTTTCCACTACAGCAGGTTACTCATAGCCTTATCCAACCTGGTCCCGAACAGCGCCATGTATGGGGAATCTATGGCTTCTCTGGGCAAGCTGTTCCAGTACCCCACCACCCTCAGAGTAAAACATTTCTTCCTAACATCTCATCTAAATCTCTCCTCTTTCAGCTTAAAACCATTCCGCCTCAACCTATCCCTGCACTCCTTGATGAAGAGTCCCTTCCCGGCTTTCCTTTAGGCCCCAAATCTACTTGTCTTACATACTACAGGTGGTGACTTCTTCCCAAGCAGTCCATTACTTATTCCCTCCATTGCAAATGCCCTAGGACTTCAAAAACAAAGAGAAACAGAAGCTTGTAACCTGCAGAGTGGACTAGCAAACTAAACATGCATAGCAGTAACATTTTAACATGCATTACTTCACACACTGATATTCTGCAACCCTTAAAAATGTCAGTACTTGAAAATAAATTCACAGGAAACTAGAAGTCCTTGACGTTTTCTGGACTCCTAGATGACTAGGTGATTGAAGACCAGGGGTGGACAGTAAAGGATGCAGAAGAAGACATTTACAGGGTAAATTAAATACCACAGAGAAAGATGTTATAGGTAGGAGGAGCATTGGTAAATTTTCTCGTATGCCTTCTATATTAATCCCAAAACTACTGCTGAATTGCAGGGATGGTAGGAGATTTCCAGATAACCTTGGTCATGTAAATTTGTCAATGTGTCTAATAAATTCTCCCTCTCCTAGCAGTTTGGTGTATTAACAACAACAACAACAAAAAGTTTCATTCTAGCTCTTAGTAATTTCACAAGCACAAAATAAAATTCTATATTACTAAAATTAATAAAAAGTATTTGTAAAAGCAGTAAATATCTTCCCTATCATAGTAACAGCTGCAACTTACTTTTTCAAGACAGACCTCTTTAAAGTTCTGGTGGCTGATATGCAACATTGCTATAACTTACTCCCAGACATTACTGGATAGATTGTGAAATAAACAGGAGAAGAAATTGTGGTTTTTACTTTGAAACTTCAAGACTTTAATTTACCTTTTCACTCCTAATGAGACGATACAACAAAAACAGGAATTCTCGTAAATCCAAATAAAACATAATCAAGTGAAGCAAAATGCCTCAATAATTTATTATAGCTTAAATATCCTAGACTTTTTTCCTTTAGTATTAGATTTCTGACATGAATTTCTTTTTTTAACTTTGAAACTCTTAGCATGCAAAGTATCAATATTTAATTTTAAAATCTTTTGATCATTAGAAGCCGGATAAATATCAGTTGCCATTCACACCAGAATTATTGAAACTCACATATTCTCTGAAATTTCTACTTGCCTACAAGTGTTTTGCATAGAATAACAAAACCAAATTGAGACCCGAACCAAATATATGTAATTGAAAAACTTCCATCCACGTATGGTGAAAAAAAAAAAAAGTTCCATAATTAAATTAAATTTTTTCCCCTGAGAACACAACAGGAAAAATAAGCTGAGAGGAGGACAGAAGACAGTTAGAAAATAAAAACGTTACAGAATTTGAGGGCTGTTGGGAGAGGTAGCACCTGACATGCTTTAAAAAGCTGTATTCTGCTCCTATTGTGTCAAATTAGCAATAAATACCAAAGGTTTGGTGGTTTTTTGTTTGTTTTTTTTTATTTCTGGGAATCTTTCCGATGTCATGCTGATGCATTTATGTTTTACACAAATTAACATGTGACTGCCCACCTAGATGGCTAATGGAAGACATGTTCAGTAACGTGGAAAGCTCAAAATCACTTAAGAGAGTTAAACGAGGTACCGTCACCTCCCCTGCAGAAAGGCAGCCAGTGGCTTGACAGAGACAACATACTTTCAAAATGAGTTGACTAGGAAACAACGGTGTCTCACTCTAGGAGGATAAGAAGATTCCAAGAAAAGAGGCTGCCTTGTTCAGTCATATCCTCTGCATTTCACTGAAGTGCTGCCAGACGGTTACCTTGTGCAGAGGACTACACAGGAACAGTGTAATACATCACTTACAACTCCGGTGTCCTTATAAACCCAGCCAGCTTATCCAAGAAGTGACACTTGTAGCAGTTGCCAGTAGAATCAATAGACTGAAATTAATCATCTGCTGGCTGAACTCAGTAGGAGCCAATGTGTGCTAGAGTCAGAGGAAACAGGAGAGCAGCACTTTTTATCTGCCTCAAGAATGTCTTTGACAGTCTCACAGTCACCATAATTTGAGAACTCCATAATATCGCTCGGCTTTGCCAAGTCTGAACCATCACTTTTGGATGTTTTCATAAGACAAGGGCCACCTGAGGACTTCCTCTTTTCCTTTTTCCTGAGGGTGTAGGAAAAGGAGGAGAATCTGATGTCCACTGTCCCACTGGGGGAGACTGTCATGATTCTCAGTAGAACATGAGGGGTCTAGCAGAAGGATAAGGAAACCCAGCACTGGTTTCATCACAGTCTTTTGAGGAGTCAAGCTCTGTACCCAGTGATTCACTTTACCATCTGCTCAACATCACAGGAGTACTGTGAGGATAAATACATTATGAGTAGGAGGCACCGAGTTACTACAGTGATGAAGGCAATATAGTATGTTAGTTACCAAACTGAAGGTGTAATTGTAGCTCATGCTACATTCTTTTGCAACAGTAGTAGAGAAAAGCCAGCATAGGCTTCAGTAGGTGGTAGCTGCTACCAAAAAAAAAAATTATTTTCCAAAGAAACTGAGACGCTACATAAGAGATATGGATTCTGTTTAGTGATAAACCTACCCACCTCAGAAGAGGAGACTCGGGTTCCATTTCCCACAACTTAAGCTGTTTATTTACAGAAACTGGAATAGCTTCAAAAAAAAAGAAACATAGAATAGTCTACAATCAGTCCAGAAAGTACTCAGTGGTACTCAGTTGAGCTGGGCTATACTTGGTTTCAAGAACAAATAAGATCAAAAGAATTGAATTCATCTCTTTTGAGTTGCATGACAACTACTTTGTTTTTCAGGTTCAGTAATTTTAAGAAGTACTATCTTGATTTTTTCCTCCGTAAAATATTTCCCTGTTGGAATTGCATCCTTGTGACTTGTATCCTGATAAGTTTTTATTTCCTCTCTTGTGATGAGTACAAGTGCAGCTTGGATCTGAGAGACAAGTACCTCCTTGTACCCTCAACAAATTTTTAGTTTCTTCTATAAATCACTACAATAGTTTTTTACTTCACTCTGTTACTGAAAGCACCTTGGTTGCTGAGTTATTTTGCTGTGGTGAACACTCTTCTCTTAGTATGCATTATTTTTCAGTTCCATGACTGTTCTTATATATAACAAGTATGAACTGTTAAATTCTGTTGATGACTATCGAGACAGATTGTGATCAAAAACCTAGGTCAATCCATGCCTCAAAATATTTATATACAAAAGCAATTACAATACCTGCCTTTATTCCCAGAGTTTGCTCAGTCTAAATATTTTTTTTCAAAACAGTTCTGTCTTGAGTTCCTACAATTAAATGTGCTACACAAATGAAGAACATTTTCTTTAATCTTTCTGCTTCATTTTAGGTTTTTCTCACCTTATTTGTTTGTTAGCAATGACTGTGAGATTACTGTTGGAAAATAATGAACAATATAAATGTGTATTTATTTTATTTCTAGTACACAGACTGTAAAGAAGAGACTTTTTAAACAGTTATCCAACCTTTGAATAAGACTTGATTTTACATTTACAACCCACTTACAAGTCACTGGAAAGAAAGGCAAGCAAGTCTTGTACTTAACAAGGCTAAGCACTAACTGCTGAAATAAAAAGCTCGAAGTCCGACTTGGCCAAGATCAAAGGAATTATTCCAATGCCTCAGCGCTTACTCCTTGAACTTAATGTGTCAGGCTGCCACCATGGGAACACTACCTAGGCCCAGTGTAATTAAATTACAAATAGATTTATTTTGTGCCTTTTGCCTTTATTTCCACCAACAGGAACCTGTATAGGTCTTGCAAGTGAACAGTTTTGAGAGGAGACAATTCCCACATTATAATGGTTTCTGTTAATTTTCACAAATATAAATGCATATCTTCTCCTTGTGGGTTTAAGCTCCTAAATTACATTCCTTTCTTCAGGGTATTGATTATAATAATACTCCTTTAATATTCTGTATTTGGAGAAACTTTATAATTTTCAGGAAGGTTTAGGTAAAAAATTAATTTCTTCTATGAACAGCAAAGAAAAAAAGAATCTTTTTTTCCTCAAAATCTGAAACCCATGTTTTTATTTGAAAAACAGATCAACCAGTAGTTTAGGGAGCCACTCAGTCGTGCTGTGCCATCCTACTATGTAGCAGTGTGAAGCCTGTCACTCCAATATTTATTCGTACTTCTAGGCACTCAGCAGGTGGTAAAGGTCTTAACACATTTGAGTAAACAAAAAGGGTATTTGAATTACCATTTCATGTCATCTCTTATGTGGACAAATTACCATTTAATCTTAAAAAGCTGACAGAACTTTAAACATATTTTTTCCTATCTTTATTTTCCAAGTTATTTATCAGTAATTATAAAAAACATACTCTTCTCATAGTCTGCATTCCAAATGCGAGATATTTCTCTATGGGCCTTGTTAGGAGCTGTCATCTTCGTTACCAGGAATGATTTTGCATGTACCTGAAGTTTCCCTTCCACTCTACATAAAGCTGCTGCAAAAATTACTCAAGCAAAACGCACAAAAAGAAATTCTAGATGTGACAGAACACAGAGAAAGTAATCTGACAGACTGAAAATCTGGAAAAGTTCATCCAGAGATGTTGTGGATGCCCTGTCCCTGGAAGCGTTCAAAGTCAAGTTGGACAGGGCTTTGAGCAAACTGATCTAGTGGAATGCATCCCTGTCCATGGCCGAGGGGTTGTACTAGGTGGTCTTCCAAACCAAAACATTCTGTGATTCCATGAGTCTATGAAAATTATGTACACTTTGGCTAACAGCTCACCTTTGTTTGCTCACAAAGTTTACCTTTTTTCTTTCCCTTTCAATCTTTATAAGCATTATTCCTATATGCTAGGAAAAACAAAAGAAATATAACTAAAACTGAATAGTCTGAAACACATGACAAGCCTGTGCACTACAATGCAGACATCTTTGAAACCGCAATTGTTAATGACATGAGTAGGAATAGGGCAACAGACAGCAAGGCAACAACAGCATAATGTGACTTAATGTGATAGTGCTCTGGGAAGACATCAGCTCTCAGGCCAGATAAACAGTTAGGAGATGAGCAATGAGGAGCAACTGGTTAACTAACATGACATCTGTGTCTCCCTTTCCAGCACTATACTAGATAAACCAGAACTTTGCCTCACTAATCAAATAAAGCCAATTACGCAAATGAAAATAGTTTTTAAAGGTTATGATCTCTTGTAGATGATCTCCAGGGGTCCCTTCCAACCACTACTGCTCTGTGATTCCGTGAAAGTGCAAGTACAGAGATGGTTATTGTTTGGTTATCAGTGGCTATCAGCAGTAAAGCTTACTTACCCACTGCTGAAATTAATTTTTTAGCTTTCCACTGTGTAACAGAACCTGGGACAGACCAATGCAGTAAAACATTGAAAACTATTCCAGCAGAGATATAAAAATATGCAAAAATTCTTCTCAAAGTTCCGTGTTTGTCTGTTCAGCTTTTATGCATGCACTATACTTCTTAAGGCACGTAAACTTTGCAAGTACGAGGTTTGCTTTATTTCCTCAAAAAGAAGAACAGATGTAGACTTACCACAGCATTTAAGAAACTTTTCCAAATTCATGCAGTGAATTCAATTTAAAAAATCCTGAAAAAAACGTGCAGTTCTACATGTGAAGATTTTAAATTAAACACCTTTTCATTTTGCTATAACTTGTTTCAAATACTTCAGTTTCACTCAGAAAATGGTTAAAACCACTTCTAAAATGAAATTAAACATTTTGAGTAATTTGAATTATAATATTTTCATTGTGTTGTTTTAAAATTGCAAACTTTGGGGATGAATCGGAAATTATTATTTTACAACATAACTGAAGAATATGACAATGCAATATTGATAGAGATAAACCTCAGGTGAATCTTTTCAGAATTTTTGAAATAAAAAGTTGAGAAAGACTAAAAAGGCATGATAAATTCTGACTTATATTACTTTGCATAAGGGAGTTACAGACTCACCTATATGACCAGCGGATGGATACTCTGTAGGATATGTAGCCTGTTCAACCATTTCTTTGGACGCACAGGGTATTTTAGTCTTTAGTGAACTTCTTCTGATTCCCTTCAGTAATAAAAACCCCTCTTCTCTGCTTTCATCACAAACTGTTACATCCAAGACACCTCCCATCCCACTTAGCTTAGAGAATAACAAGAGAGAGTGTATTTCTAGTGGGTCATTAGTTCTTGGATGTTTTGCCGTAAGAGAACTAACAGTCAGGGTTCATCAACTGCATCAAATATCCTCAGAAAGAGGACAGTTTTTGCTACAGTTACTACAATTGTGGTATTAAGACAGTAGAATCTTTGTGGATGCTGCTAATTATTTGTCAGGTATGTTTAATCTGTTGCAGTTCAGACCAGCACACTGTTCACAATAGCACAGCAAAATACAAGAGAAAATGACTATCAATTGGACTAAAATTTCCTATTTTATTGTGGAAAAGCGTTTTACCATTACTTACAGTAAACGATATATATCCCAGATATATTAGATAAAGGACAGTAATCTACATCTTACTCAACAAAACGCTAAGCTATACATTAATTCTTTAGACAGTCTAGAAAATGTTAATAAAAGCTTCATGTTCACAAATTGAAATCATGTATTTCCTATTTTGTGTTGCAAACAGCACAAAAACATTCAGTACCTTAGAGATTTAACATTTTATTGGAGCTATATCTCTGTCCTTAAAACAGGAGTTCTTAAAGGAATGTGTTTGAGAAACTTCGCAGTTGATGAAAGGAAAAAAAAAAGCAGTAGTGGTAATTTTCAGATTTTAAAAAAATATGCTTTATATACACTTTGCGACATCTCTTTTTGTTTCCAGATTTTATAGAGTATTATGTATTAGATATCATCAAGATAAGTGCAAATGTGTTTGTGACTGTATTTACTAGCAGAGGGATACATCAAATGGTGTTATGCATGACTTATCAACTTGCATCATCCAAGAAGGTATCTTCCAGTGGAATACCAAAAAATCTCCAAATTTCTCAGTTTTGGTTCAGTGATACCATCTGGCATAAGGCAGGTTGTCTTTATGGAGACAGAGTTGCCAATGGCCTGGATTCTAATCTCACCTGAAAGGCAGATATGGTTTGTGTAGGAGCTCTCTAGTTTTCTGTAAGCAAAATCAAAACCACTCCTCTTACAATGGCTTTAAAAACAATCTGTTTAAATCCTGCCCCAGTTTGACCTATCAGAATTCTCAGGGATACTGCTCAGCTATTTTTGACCATATGATTTCCCTTATGCTCACAAATTCAAATCAATAGTGACACGGCAGAATATTAATTTATTTTATAATAGGCCTATGTCATCCAATAAATTACAAGTGTAATAATATGAATTCTTTTCCAGCATTCTCATACACTTTTCTAAAGCACTAATTAGTTTTTAAAAGTTAGCAGCAGCAAAGGGATCAGTGACTAAGGAAAAACTGCATCCATGTAACTTTAATTGCCCAGCAGCTGTAGCTTTTCACTTGGGGGTTTTATATTGCATCAAACAAAATCCCAGAACCATTTAACCATATCACCTCACTGCATCATCTTACTACTAAATGTTAAGCATTTAACTTGCAAGGGTTTACCTGTATACCTGTATATCACAGCACCTGTGCACTTGTCTTCAATGCAAGCTTCACATTTTAATCAAGACAAAATCCATTTTTCTCATTTCAAAAATACCATCCAACTTCCTGTCGGTTCCTAAAGAATTCATGATCTGCTGTTAAACTTGAGGAGGTGAGACAGTTGTGATATATGGCTTTCTACAAAGACACCTTTGTATGTTTTGCATTCATGGGTATAATATCCTGCAACTAATCCTAACTTAAAGAGAGTTGGGAATCTTGGGTTTCAGTGGGATCTGTAGAAAATTTCAAAGTAACAGTTTTACAAGTAAAGGGAAAAACTAGCATCACAGGCAAGGAATAATAATGTAGAGAGGGAGATGGCAACCATTATATTTCAATCTCATAAACTTTGGCCACAAGAGGCACACACTACTAAAGCATCTTCAGCTTCCCTAGTGCTTAAGTACAAATGAAACTGCATCACAAATAAAACATGGAAGAGAAACAAATAAAAGGGAGTAAGTATACATTAACAGGTCCTATTCCTTCAGATTTCATCTGAAACCAGAAAAAAACGAGCTCATTTAATTTGCAGCAGAAAATCAGAGAACATCACTTTTTATTATGTATATTAAATAATATATACATAAACAATGTCTCAACTACAGTCCTGTAGAATGCAGTACCTTAGAGATCATTGTTAATTTTGAAAGATTCACAATGTATTGGATTACTCTGAAGAGTTCAAGGGTGTGGACAATTGCAACAAATCACATTCAATTTGCTACACATGATATCATTATGTATAATTGATAATAAGATACTGTTTATCTTAATACATATCATGTATCATATTCTTTAATAATAATAATGTCTCTCAGACTTTTAAAAATTTTATTCACATTATAGCAAGGAAACTAAGAGCCATCTTCTGTGGCCAATCCTACAATACCACATGTCCATACAATAGTAACACAAAGCACACACGTCTCTGTACACAGAGGTGCAAAAGCAGTAATAAATTCAAGGAGTATAAATCTCCTACAGATCCTCCAAAGCAAGCTGGGTAAGACAAGTGGTCCCGCTTCACGTCTGTATTCCTTGCAAAGCCTGTGAAGCCTCAAACTACCACCTGTCGGTGCAAGTGAATCTGTCGATTACAAATTGGAATTAAATCCTTAACATCCCCAAGTAATTCCTGACACTGTGCTGGAGACCAAATTCTGACACAGCATAACTTTTGGTGCATTGCATGCTACTGATATAAAGGCTGTTACCAAAATTTACAGATGATAAAATAACATTCCCTGAATCTGATGCAAACGTCTGGTTTGTCACGTAAAAAGACTGTAAGACAATGAGAGTTACAAAATGAAATTACTGCATATAATACATCAGTGCTTAGATTAGCCATGACCTTTCTTCATCTGATGACTTTCTAAACATGATGGACATTGATCTGTGGCTCAAAATTGAAGAGAAGGCATTTAGGATTTGAAACTATAAATTAGGCTAATTCAGATGTGGTGTTAAAGTTAGGTGTGCAATTTAATTTTGATAATTCTGTCAAAACATTATTCAGTTGTAACTGTACCATCCTAAATGTGGGATGATAATTTCCCTTACGGTAAATCACTCAGAAAGGTTTCTAAGGAAACCAGGCAAGCACACCAAACTAATATCAGGTTATATATGACAGCGAATGCCACACAAGGAGAGCTGGAAGAGCATTTTCAAGGGAAAATGCAATAAATGTGAATAAAGATATATCTAGGTTTGAACACTGACTCTGTCAGAAAATTCTCTTCTTAATTCAGACATTTCTCTAGGTTAAGCAAAAAGAGCTATCCAGCACGTGAACGTGAACACAGACATAAACATGACCACATGGGATACAACTAATTTGGTAAAATCCAAATGTAATTGAAGAAGGTGAGAGAAGGAAAGTGGAGATTAATCTGATGTCAAACTTTTAAAACAGATAAAGCAAGTGAACAGGTACAAGGCATGTCCAGACTGAATGACAATAAAAATCAGTCCTCCAAAAATGTGAGGGATGAGGTCCAGGGTGGGAAATGGCAGGGAGAAGGGAACAGAGGAAGAAGGAGACAGAAGAGGGGGAGGGGGGGAGGGGAACACAGGGGAGGTGGAATAGTTTGTTCAAGGCACTGACCAGGATTTAAGATGTGCTGTTACTTAGGATGCAGGTGCAACACACTTAAAAAAAAGAAAAAAAAGAAAAAAGAAAAAAACGATCAGACTGGAGGTACGAGTTCTTTTTCCCTAGATGAAAGAAGGGAGAAGGGGCAAATGCAGTCATGTTTGCTGGGAACTGGGAGCAAAGCAGGTGACTGTACTCAGATCTACTAAAGCAGGTGCTAACCATGAATAATGAAGAGGCTCTGTGCTCCAAACTGAGCATCTCTTACAAATGAGAAGGAGAACTGCTGTAAATGTTTGTGATCACATGAGAGGCAAGTTTTTCAGGCAGAATTAAAACCTTCCAATAGATCATCTCATATTATTGGGAAAAGTCACACCTCCAGAGGATGCAATCGTTCTCTCAGGCATCTATGGTTCCACCTGGATTAGGGTCCAGATGGGAGATCAGCTGTGGTGCAAGACAACTCACTTTCTACCCCATCTCTCAGGCTTTCTTCCAATTGAAATTAATAAGAAGGACTGGAGAGTGCCGTGGTAGTGTATACTGTACTTCCAAATACAATAAACCTGGGGTATGTCTTATCAATCTTAATAACTGGGAAGATCTCTCCCTGGTCCCATAGGTATAATCTAGCCTCTGATTATATATGTGTCATAGTATATCAAAAATATCATGTTGCATTATATATTATTCTAATTTAAATTTTTCCAAAGATATTTCAGTGTCGAGGCTTATATTGATGAGATCTAGACAACCAAATTTCAAGCTTTAAATTCTGTGCTTATCCAGGTTTTCATTTTAATAGATTGCCTCATGATTAATAAAAATATATTGCTTTTTATATTACTTTGGCCTTTCTTTTGCTAGAATACTAAGCAGATAGCTGTGTTTCAAGTTCCAGTCATGGGATTCTTTCTAATCTGATTTGCCTAGGTGGACAGTTTTCAACTAGTATGAAGTCCTGAAATCAAGCATAATATCATTGTTAATATCTTAAGAGCACACAAATCTTTGATTTACAATGTTAGATAGCTCTTCACTCGTGATAATTTATAGACATTATTTTATTTACCACCGCTTGGATATCTTTGTCATACTGTAAGCCACCAGGGTGTAACACGTCACTTGCAGCTTCAGGTACATGTGCTTTGAATTATTCTATTGTGAAGAGATACATGCAAACATATTGAACAAATTATTTCATTTATAAACTATTTTATCACCAATCATGGATGCAAATGAAACAAAATAAATGCGCTGCTTCACTACATCTCCTGAAAATATTCACTAACAACCACGGAAACAGATTTTCTTCCTCCCTTATTTAGTGGTGTGTTGATTAGCAACCTGCAATGTTTGAGATTTTTGAGATGCAGGAACTAACTTAAAAGTAAAATTATTGTAGAAATAAAAATATCAGGTTCCATTTAATTATGTTCAGTAGTTCTTTACCCAGGAATTCCTCTATGCAAGTAGCAAAAATCTAACTGCTTTGACTGCAGCCACCTGCAAGATCTTAAATATGCCCTTAATAAAGAGGGAGAACATGTCCTTTACTTGAACTTTGCAGAGAAGGAATCCTTTACCAATCTCTATGCCTTAACAGCAGGAAATATATCATGTATTGTTCTCATAGATGAAAACTTTCAGTGAGAAGAAAGCTTTTGTATTTTTTTTCTCTACAAAATAAAACAAAATAAAACAAAAAGCAAGCATTTCCACCCTGAACTTGCCAAAAGGGAATTCCTTTTTGTCAACCCATTTGCAGAAGAAAAGATTTTTATTTGGATCCTGCTAAAGAAGGAAATTAACTATTTGGGTTTTTGTCAACAAATCAAGCCCTTGAGGTTTGTGTCTAATCTTAAAGTAAAAGGTATATATTTCTCCTTTTGAAAGTTTTTTTTTTTTTTTTGATCCTTTTCGCAGACATACACACACACACATATGAATATCTAGGCACTTGGTGATTTAACATCACATGGACAGAGGAGAGGAAAAATTAATATAAATTAATAATTAATCAGCAGTTTAACTAGTAAAGGAAGATGCTAAAGAGTCAGCTATTTTCCATCTTGCCATCATAGCCAGAACAGTTCAGTAGATATAAGGAGCAAGCCACTGAACCAGACCCTGCTGTTCAAGAAATATGTTTCACAGCCAGGTAATTGCTTTCCTCAGACTGTTGTACTATAAGGAGAGGAAAGACAGACAGAAACGGAACTGTGATGCAACAGATTGCTTCAACAGTATCCTGTCAGAAAATGTTTTGTGTAGCTTTGTTTTATTGCAATAATGTGTACCTACATATCATCTGCAATAAAAAAGTAAACTTCTAAAATAGAATTCCAGGACTATTAGACAATAAGTAATATTGCAGATTACAGAACAATAATGCCACTTGGAAATGAAGGTTATAAAAAAAATAATAAAATTACTGTTTATGAACACATTTGAGAAAAATGCACAATAAACAGTGATATTTACATAAACTTCAGTCCTTGCGAGTGTTGTTTTCCTTCTTTTTTTTTACAGTTTTGCTTTGCATCCTTCAACAAAGGTTATCCTTGTTTTGTCATTTCACTACAGTACACACCTAAACATTCTCATAAGACAGTTACAAAGTCTTGATGTTGATGTTAAAGGAGCATATAAGCCTAAAGTACTTTTACTTCTTTTAAAAGTTATCACAAAACAGGTTGAACTATTATCTTTCCTATACCCTTCCAAAGTCCACCATATATCAACAGGCCAAGAGGTAATAACACTTGCAGGAACAAGTTGAGACTGGTCATTTTATTATGTAAAACCTTATTTTTAACAATGCCATATAATTAAAAGGTAGACTTTGAAGAAAAGTAAGTCTCCATCAGACTCTGTTACTAAAGAAAGAAATAAGTGATGGATGTCACAGGCTTATATATTCATATCGGTCAACAATTTACCTTAAAGTCTATTATTGTCTCTAATGATGAATATGAACACAAATCTGACTATCCATTTAATGTTCTTTAAAATTATAGGTCAAATTCTGTACATTATATAAGAAAATACTTAATCTCGCTAAAAAATATTTTAAAATTCTTATTGTTTTGAGGGGCAGAAATTATTTATATTTGACAGGTTTTCACTGTATTAATGTTTGTTTCTAAAGTATGGAAATGTATATATATATGTATATATCAACAATACATCAAAAATAGAAACTCAGGCTTATTCTAGTGTCCTTGCTTGAAAATATGAGATTGTCTTGCTACATCATGGTCAGATGTGGCTGTTTCTCTGTCTTCAAGAACAGATGAACATTGACTTTGTGTAGGTGTCATATTTTCAAACTACTATTTTTTTATTATTTATGCAAAAAAAATGATATCTTTTATTTTGGGTGGCTTTTTATCAAATTATGTGCTGTAATTTTACCACGACACCACTTGTGGTTGTAGTAAATTGGAGTTTCTTACTACAAAAATGCAGCCAGCGAAGTATCTTCAGTAGCCTAGAGAAGAGGAGGGTGAGGGGAGACCTCATTGCTCTCTACAACTACCTGAAGGGATGTTGTGGAGAGGAGGGAGCTGGCCTCTTCTCCCTGGTGACAGGGGACAGAACAAGAGGGAACGGCCTCAAGCTCTGCCAGGGGAGGTTCAAGCTCAACATAAGGAAAAAATTCTTCACAGAAAGGGTCATTAGGCACTGGAACCGGCTGCCTAGGGAGGTGATTGAGTCACCTTCCCTGGAGGTGTTTAAGGTGCAGGTGGATGAGGTACTGAGGGACATGGTTTAGAGAGTGATGGGAATGGTTGGACTCGATGATCCAGTGGGTCTCTTCCAAACTGGTGATTCTATGATGATTCTGTGATTTAGGTGCTACAGACAAATCCAGGAAATTGTATGATTCTGCCCCTATGCTCTACTCTTGTGAGACCTCACCTGGAGTACTGTATTCAGTTCTGGAGTAATCAGCACAGGAAGGACAAAAGAGCAAGTCCAGAGGAGGGCCATAAAGATGATCAGAGGGTTGGAGCACGTCCCACACGGGGAGGAGGTTTTTCAGTCTAGAGAAGAGGAGGCTGCAGGAAGATCTTATAGCAGCCTCCCAGTACCTAAAAGGAGTCCACAGGAAAGCCAAGGAGGGCCTCTTGATTGGGGAGTGCAGTGACAGGAAAAGGGGTAATGTTTTTCAAGTTGAAAGAAGGTAAACTTAGGTTAGATATGAGGATTAATTTTTTTGACTGTGAGGATGGTGAGGCACTGGCACAGGTTGCCCAGAGAAGCTGTGGATGCCTCATCCTCAAGGTGTTCAAGACCAGGTAGGATGAGGCTATGAGAGACCTGATGTAGTGGAAGGTGTTCCTGTCCAGGGCAGGGAGCTGGAACTATATCATCCTTAAGGTCCCTTCTGATTCAAATTTTTCTATAAGTCAGTAAGTCAGGAACAGGTTATGGGATTTACCACACAGAGTACCTATTCATGTCCTTCACATATTGCAAACTTCTCCCACTGCTGGAACTATCCGTTTGAAAAAATGCGCAAGTGCCTAACTGCCGATTAAGTTCTACACTGCATTGAAAAGCAGTAAAATAATTGTTTAATTATCAACAGAGATATTCTAGGCAGAAGACAAACCTCTCATTCTTCTTTCCAACTTCAGAGGAACAACGTCAGGTTACAATAGAAAAGAAATTGGCCTATTAAAGAAATATGGATGGATAAACTTGAAAAATGAACAAAACCTCTTTGCATCTAATTTAGACATGGCTAAACCAATTTAAAGTAAGATTTGTTTTCCAGAGTCTCACCGGATAAAATCCCTTTCTAACAATCTTTTTGCTACAATAAAGCCTTGAAAAATCAGAACTTGCAATGGAAGCTGTGCTTGACCATTAACTACAGTGGATTACATCATACAAAAGCAGGAAAGCTGTCAGTGGGAACACAACTTTTAAGCGATTCACTCATGTAGTTATATAACAATATTATGTAGAGGTGATATAACACAGGAAGCCCTACTGCATTAATTTTGCTTGACAGGTTTTACTGTACCCATTTTCCCTCAAGCACCTTTTCTCATTTCTTCATCAAGTAGCTAAAATATTCTCATATTCTCAATAGCTAAAACCTCTTCAAACAAGTAGAAAACTTGATCATTATACAAAGATGAACTCAAGAGATGCATGCTTAAACCTGAGTATTCAAAAAGCGTTCTGGTCAAACCCATGTATTTTCAAAAGCTAGTTCTGTCTTGCTGCTTGGATATACATGATGGGACATTTCGAACAGAAGTCCGGTGTTGGGAAGAACACCATAGGGGTGAAAATAGAAGTTGCCTCCAAAACTCCATCACCTCCTCTGAAGGTGGAAAGGTATCTGGCCATTTCTCATGTCAGTAACCATTTGATGTGCAACGAATGTGTTTATTATTTATGTGTCTATTATTGCCTTCTTTGTTTAAACTCTGACGCTAAACACCTGTGACTTTTCAGTCTTCCTCTGGTTCAAAATTAATACACTCTCTAGAGTGACTGGTGTTTGTGTTGATTTTGCATTTTCTCTTATTCATGTTTATTTTTTGCGCAGGAACAGATCTGGAGTAAAATGCAAGGCAAATATAATCACACACGTGGACTGCATGAAGGAGATCGTCTCTTCCAAATCAAAGAAGAAAGCTAATTATAAAGAAATCAAATTAAGGAAATCTATAACTTGGTCTCTAGTTAAATTTCATCCTGTCTGCTCCACATTTTTGCAGTCTGTAGGTGGAAGCAAAAAGAAAGAATGGATTGCTATTGAAAGAATACCTGAACCATAACAGACCTACAGAGGAACTGAGAAAACAAAAGCTGTTGGGCTTGTCTGG
The DNA here is from genome assembly GCA_033558105.1 of Coccyzus lansbergi. Classification (NCBI taxonomy): domain Eukaryota; kingdom Metazoa; phylum Chordata; class Aves; order Cuculiformes; family Coccyzidae; genus Coccyzus; species Coccyzus lansbergi. The sequence continues at coordinate 602,972 of JAUMJK010000056.1, read as the reverse complement.
TTAAGGAGGATATCTCTAGGACCCTGAACTCAGACATCAGGCTGAGATTGTGGTTCTAAGTCAAACAGATGTCAGTCTCAATGTTGGGGGCTGCTCTCAGTGGAGTTCAGCCCACCAAAAGCAGAGGTATCACAGCCCTAATCTTGACAGCAAATTTTTCAGTGTGGAAACACTTAACAACTTAAAAACCTAAATGGGCTTTGAGCAAATTAAGTTGTAATGTGCTAATTTATACACTTTTTCAGTTTTTGCATTTAATTTACTTTATGTCTTAATCAATAACTAGCTCTCTCCTACATATAAGGACTGAGAAAACTGTAGTTCAGAATGTGAAGCTATCAGCTATAAATTACATATGTTACACTTTACGTAAAATTGATAGAAATCAATCTCTGAAGTTCTATTATATTCGTATTGTTGTCTCTCTACTTCTGCTTTATAAGGACAATCAGTCTATTCAAGAGTTTCCGATGAAGCAGACTAATTGATACTTTTCATACCATGTTCAGAAAAATTTTATTACTGACATAATGAACACTGCTGAAGTGTGCAGTTTTGAGGTTGGAGGTTTTTTTAGATATCAGCAGAAATTTTAAAAACGGTTTAATTTTCTCCAAAATTTCCACCAAAATATACTAGAAATGCACACTAGGTACGTGTTTGGAATTTTATTTTTTAACAAAATACAAAACGTTTTCTCTTTCTTTTGTATATTTCTTTTGCCGTTTCAGGACCACTTCTTGCCCTGACTCCCTTTCTGGCACTCAGTTTTGTGTTGTCATAGTAAAAACTACTAAAGTTGTATTCAAATTTTTTTCACTGTCATATTACCATCACCTATCTTTGCTTTCACTGATCATCTGCACTGTCTGCACTGTCTATACTACCAACAACAAGTGATCTTTGTGGTTTTCTGTAGTAATAAGTACTACAGTGCAGTATGAGTGAATTTATGGATTGAAGGATTAGGTGTCAACATTCTGATGCACAGTGTATACATGTTTTGGGGAACAAGGATTTCATCTAGGTTGATGGCTAGAGGCTGAATACCTATTATTTGAGGTACATTTTCCAGTTTAATTTTATCCCAAATAAAATCTGGTTCACATGCTCTAAGGGTACTTAGTAATGTGAACCAAAGCTCAGAAAGAAGGTAAATCGGGAGATTCACTGCAAAAGTGCAATCTGAATCACAACTAAAATACTAAAATATTTGTGAAAGCCAAGTCCCAAGTTCATTCAAGTAAAGTTAAAAAAAAAACACAACAAAGCAACAATACACCAAAAAACCCACCACAAACAAACAAAAGCAGCCAACCTCCAACATTTGAAACGTATTCATCTAATTTATTTGTGGGCGTTAACAATTGATGTCTACAATTAAGCCAGATATTTAGACTAACTTTTTTAAAAAATTAAGAAATAAAGAGCTGCAGAAAGTCGAACTTTATCATTGACCATAGATCGGAAAATTCTCACCTTTCCTTTTCTAAAAACCTTCTTTGTCTTTAAAATTCAGATTAAGCACTAATGTAAGAAATGCTTACACTGGCCAGAGGACCTCAGAGAGTTTTCTCACTGTTCATATTAATAACTAAAAAAAAAAATAAATACTCGTGCTAATTTTTGCTCCCACAATAAACTGTTTTCTATTTTAAATCCTTACTTAGCTTAGAGGGAATACGCAGATATTTGTTTTCACACTCATGTTAAGGTATGTCCTGAAATCTGACAAATTACATGTAGTAAATTAAGATCACCTTTGTTCCTAATTCTTCACCCAGTGAAAATGCAAATTTGTTTGACATATCTGATAAGTCATCTCTCTCTATTCCATATAATTTACATGAAAACAAAGATTATAAGAGACATTTTGTTTGGCCTTTAAGTCATCTGGGTTTTACATCCATTGAAAACCTAAAAGATTCTTTAATGCTGTTACGTGATGAAAAGGATTTGATTTATTTAACTCACAAAACAATTTAAATAAAAATCTAAAACTATACCACTTAGAATTTTCTTAACAGTAAAGAAACAAAGTGTTAAACAATTATAAATTCATAATCAGACAGTTAAATCATTTAATTAATTAATGCATGAATGACATAAAATAATCTTTATATAGCTTATAAGCAAAAGACTATTTGTTTTTAAGTGTCAACTAAATAACAGAGTCAAAATCAGCTCTGCATTTTATAGAATTATGTGAATTCAAGTTAGTATTTGACAGAACTTGATACTCATTTACATAACCGCTGTCTTTAACAACTCCCAATACAACTCTCAATGGAAAGGCTAATCCAGGCTACAACTTTCACACAACCCAGAAGTTTGAGTTCAGAAAACTTATTCAAGAATGCTTCCTCAGGCATTTTGAGTCAGAGACTCAAAACCTGCTGTTTTACAGAAAACTTCTTCACTTGGCTAACACTATACTTTGAAATAAATAAAATAAAGTTCCCATCTTCTGGAAAGCAGGCATTCACCTAAGTACTCTAAACAACTTCTTTACTAGTTTACCTCACATCAAAATAAATCACATAAGATTGCACAGAGTTCAGTTCATAGACAGCATAGTCCTACTACTCTGTTGTTATGCAATAGCCTTCCAGTGGTAGGATTTGCTGAGAAAATGAAGACCAGTACCTCACCTCATAGAATTTGGAGATGGTTGAATGTAGGGCCGTTTGTTTTTTTTTTTCTCCAGAACAGTGCCAACTTGTATTCTACAGAACACAGTGTAGTAAAAAATGGAAACCTCATGAGGCCAAAAATAGAGAGTCCAGGAGAAAATCTGAATCAAAACTGAAAAAAACGCAGAATTTAGAGTAAAGTATCTCTTGATTCATCGTCACGTGGTTCCAGGAACTTTGTGTTTCTGCTGCACTGTAGTCTAGAACTAACAGAAGGGCTAAGAAATACTTATCCATAGGAATCCTTACCTTGCTGATTAGGTCGTAGGAGATCACTCAGGATGAAGTAAGCCTAGAACCTGTACTTCTTGAATTGAGAGCAGTCTCACTACTGAAAAAAGCGGTCATAATGCCATAAAACTTAGGGCAAGATGTTTGGGTTCAGAATTCCTTTTCCACAGACAGGGGCAGCTCAAACATGCCAAAGAGAAACAGTTTGAGCCATACCTCAGACAAACACTCCTCTTGTCTGATTTCAGCACACCAGAGTTTAGCACTGTGGCTGTTGTAAACCACAACTCAGTTAGCTAAGGTGTTCTCAACCAACATGGTTAATGCCATTCTTAGTTTCAGCTGTCTCATTTGCCTTTGGAAATTTGTAACTATTTTCAGGTTTAGAGATAAGAGCCTGTGCTTTCTAGGTCCTCACCAAGTAAACCTCTATCACTACAGGCTATAATGCAGAATATGAACTTTCGACATTTTATTTTCTTCCACTATGATATGTGGAACAGAGTAGACACATTCTTCAGCTGAATGGCACAAAGTGATCTGTACAGACTCAGTAAGTGCAAATGCATCCCACAGTGCGAAAAAGCACATGATGGAGTAGGCAGTACCTAGGAAGAGTGGGGATTTTAAGTATCCTGAATAAAACAACTTTTGATCTAAATAGAGAGGAAAATATAGTTACAATCTAAATACATCCACTAATAAGGAAAATTCCAGTTTACAAATCAGTTCAGAAATGTAAAATACTGACATTTCTCAAGAGACATAGCTGGGTTTAAAACTAGTTATAAATGTAATATCACAAAATAATCTTCCTAAACAATAGCATTTCTCCTTTTCTTAATTTCCTGCCAAAGAAGTTGTAACATGGACTACCTGTGCATATTTAACAATACAAGCTGATACATTCACTGATCTAAAAAATGATAGTTTTTCTTTCTTTGCTTAATTTTTTTTATTGGCTTGAGTATCATTCAGATACACATTTAACAATCATTTACATTTTAAATGTTAAATTACTTTGCTGAGACAAGAAGATACATGTGGTAAGTTGATTTTATAAAGCTGAAAGAAACAAATATTTAAGAAGTGTCCACAGAAGAAATGGCGAAGAAGAAAATGAAGAAAAATGAAGTAAGTAAGACCGATCACCTGAACAAATAAAATCACTGCAAGAATAATTATCTCAATAATCAGAATATGTAGGATTTTGGTATTTTTATAGAAAATCCTTCTTTTCTATGAGTTTTTGCCTCTTATATCTTGATGAATTCTGTATTACAGATTCCATTTACAAAAAGTTACAATGAAATTGAAAAAGTCAGAATGCAAAATCTTCCATTCAGACTTAATTTTGAGAGAGAGAACACCTAACAATGACTGGATTAATTTAAATATTAAATGCAGCAGTTCCATTGAGAAATATTTTTATGTTTATTTTCATTTCTGTTCTTTGGAAAACTACAAAACATTGAGTCCCTTAATAAAGATAATAATATAATAATTATATGAATCATACTTTGATTTAAAGAAAACTAACAACTGCTCATTATTTGACTGTAGAATGAATATACTTTCAAAGAATACAACTGGTTTAATATTTCTCTCCACTGTTCATTTATTTCAATTTAGCTTCTGCATACAGATCATCCTTGTTGTCTTGACATTGTCCTCTCCCCAAATGCCTCACAGGGGGAAAGTTCCTTCCCATTTTCGCACACAATAAGAGTGCTTATGCCTAGGAATAACTTAACCAGGTGTTATTCAGCTGAGACATCTCCATGGTATTTTTTCTGATGCCATATAGATACTCATCCATGCCTCTCTCGTCTGTGACTAACTGCTTGCAACTTCAGCAAGGCACTGGAAGCAGCCTCGCTGGGAACATTTGGTGCCCTGACTCATGGGTGCTGGAATGAGCGAATAGGAAAAAGCTGATACATCCGGAAGAGCCTGAGGCTGAATCCTCAAATTCAATTTCCATTCCTTTGGACTACTAGAGAGATAAATTGAGCGATACAGAATCTCTAAAGGCATCCAGATGATTTTTTTTTTTTATTTCCCAGAGCAACCTAAGGAGTCAAGAGAAGTTGTTGGTAAGAATATTCATAGAAAAGGACTGATAATGACATTTAGATATTTAAAAATCTTTTTTTGTTTACAGAACATAAAAAAGACCAAGTTCAACCTACATTCTGCCTTTGGATCTTTTTTGTCAGTCTCTCCCAGAGCAGAAATTTATCCACATACCATAAAATTAATTGGTAAGTATAAAGTAGCTACAATGAACTTGAAGTAATTTTCGACAAAGCAGGAAATTTTCTCTAATTGAACAAAATCCTGCGCTTAGAGAGTGCTTCATATTTGCCACAGAAGAGGAGCTAAACATTTGAAAAACAGACTTTTGAAGAGAACAAGGCAGGGAGGGAGGCAAACCCACAAAGATTCCCAAAGCCTTACTTACTGCTTTGGAAATGTAGGTTTTATGTGGGGTATTGTAGTGGAGACTTGGTTTTAAAGAAATACATTTTTAGGACTTTTACAGATAAAATTATTCAGACGTTCATTTTCTGTCCACTATGTTCTGATTTTCATATGACCTTGATAACAACATGGAATGTGGATTTTTTTCTTTTTCACAGTGTCCTCTAAATTTATAATCAAACTCTTCTTATTTTATTCCTGGCTTTATTCTCAAGTTCCCTGCTTTTTCCTTAACTTGTAGCCTAGCATAATTTCAGTGATTTCAACTGTGGTAGACCTGAAATACATATAAGTGCAGGACAGAATAATTAAACACCTTTTAACCAAAGACACACCAGGCTACCCACTTTCTTTGAAGTCTCAAGTTATGTTTCTGTCTCACCCATTACAATTACGCAAACGTTTTCTAATTCCAGTTTATTTGAATCATTCTTGATTAAAATCCATGCAACACACTCCTCCTGCCCAGCCCAGGCAAATATTTGGTAGCAAAGCTTTAAGAAAAATGTGTTTGCTTGTCTCTGTGAACTATAAACAAAAGACAAAGTTCGAAGTGAAGCCAGAATGATTTCATTTCAAATGGTCTTTTCAGGTTTCAGGCACTAACTTTGGCTCCTAAATAAAAATTTGCTCACATTTTTCATTGACTTACAAATTGTCTGATTCACACTTTATTACATCAACTGATTGAAGGTAAGAACAAATAAGAAGGTTCCACTTGGCCATTTTCCTGGTAAGCAGATTTGTAGCACTAGCTAAACCATTCCTCAACAGCATGAATTCTCACTGCCCTGATTATTATGTGCTCATTTGCACTGATTCAAAGTCAGTTCACAGGACTAATACTACCTAATTTAGTAGCACTATCTACCCACCTATAAGCTGAAACAAATTGGCCAAGGTTCAGCTGTGTAGAGAGTCAGATTTGAAATTCTATTTCTCTTTCTAGAAAAATGTTTTAAATTATTTTAGAAAAATCTTTCTGAGATGAATGGTTAGGCTACGATTGCCAAAATGCAGTGTCTCACATTTTCTGGGAAAAATGTAGTCTTTATGTGTCCCCATTTTGCTCCCAAAGATATAAAACCTAATATTCCTATTGATTTCAATTGAGAAAAATCCCATTCTAAATTAAATTCTATCTTTTAATGCATTTGTATCTAAATACTCTTCAAGTGCATCCAATGAAATATAAAAACACTGCCCTAGACAACGTAAGTACTTGGTAAGAGGTATGAAACATAACATACTGGGAGCTATATGAGCTGTCACTTGGGAGAAGACCTTGCCTCTTCTCCCAAGTGACAGGGGACAGGATAAGAGGGAATGGCCTCAAGCTCCGCCAGGGGAGATTTAGGCTAGAGATTAGGAAAAAGTTTTTCACAGAAAGGGTCATTGGGCATTGGAATAGGCTGCCCAGGGAGGTGGTTGATTCACCTTCCCTAGAGGTGTTTAAGGTACGGATAGACGAGGTCCTGAGGGACATGGTTTAGCATTTGATAGGAATGGTTGGACTTGATGATCCGGTGGGTCTCTTCCAACCTGGTTGTTCTATGATTCTATGATTCTATATGACACCAGCAGCTTTTTAGACTAAGAGAACTCCATATCTCAGCTTCATGCATTCAACTTCATGTGACTTCTCTTACCTGGGCTCAATGAGACAGTGTCCTAAGAAGACAGATTGCTAGAGTCAATAGTCTGTGTTGTATTACTTCAGCACTGCCTTAGCCCCTTGCTAAGAAATGTTCCTAGCATTATTCTGCCAGCACAGGCACTCCAGCTCATCTCAGCTGCAATTGTCATACACAGTAAGGAAAGTGATATTCCAAATGATATGTGCCTATGCTATGTATAGCCTTCCTTTTTAAAGCCTACCCTCAGCCACAAAAGCGGCTCCAGTGCAATTGCCTGAGGATCAGTGCATTGTGCTTCCTTTAACTAACTCCACCAAGCAAACTGAAAGTTGAATAAACTCAAGTATTTGAGTGCCAACATTTCAATTATCCCCATGGCTTAAAAAAAGCCAGTGCTATTTTGAGTGCCGTGACAATAGCAGGCCACCTGTGAATAGCTAGTTGGAATGCCACATTAACAAAAGCCTCATTGGCTTATACAAACTGAATTTCCGCCCTCTAGCAATAACCTAAACTACTCAGATATGAAACTCACTTGTCCTTCACTGCTCTCTAAAGCTACATCTGTGCACCGGCTATTTTTGCAAGCGTTTTTTCAAACATCTATCAAGAATTTAAAATTATTAAGGACATGCGTGCATGCATGCACAGACTTGTTAACTGATAACAGTCTCAGGAGGAATTGACTATCATGACCTGTACCATCACGATGGACTATTTTGATGATCAGATTTATCTGGTAAATGGTTTTGGAGACTGGAGATTAGCATCATTTCTATTCCGTTGCCACCATTAGTCCCTGTCTAGAGCAGTGAACATTTTTGAAGCTGTAAATCAAGAAGGCACTGACAGACATGAGTATTTTACTGACATCTAATGGATAGAGGTGCTTCCAAGGTCCTTGCTCAATGATACTTTAAATTCAGGATTCTGTCTCACAAAGACATATGCACTGTCTTGGTTTGTCTTTCCAGGAAGTACTCACTGTGCATAAAATTAAATACATAGCACAGCTCTTGTAGATCCCTCCAACTGAACATTTAACAGGTTTGTATATTTTACGCTAGTAAAGTTCCATTTCCTCTTAAGTTTCCGTTGTTTAACATAGTTTCCTTGGAAGATTTCCAGAAAACACAAAGCCCTTTCCCAGCAATGGGATCACACAGTTTCTCTAACCAGCACCATCCACTGACATGTCTACATAGGTTTATTTTGTCCTTTTCCAGAGTTCAAACCGTGGGTTTACCAATTCCTTCTTGAAGAACAGACAATAAAGAAAGCAAAAAGAGACAAAGTCATGAGTTCTCAATTTAAACTCATAGAGTCTACACAGTTAGATAAATCCTAAATATCTAAACTTCACTGTTTTCCTACTATAGCTTTACTATAATTGGCAGACATCTGAGAAGCTAAGAATTCCCTTTTCCCAATACAATTCCCAAAATACAATTTTCCTGATGAATCACAGAGTCTCTTTCCCTTTCTCCACATCTATCAAAGACCTTAATTTAACCTTATCTCTCTGCTATAAAAACATGACCCTCTTGCAAATGCCTTCCTTAACTTTTTGAAAAGTTCTTTGCCTTTCTCTTCTCTAAGTTACTCCTCTTCATACATTTTCTCTCTTATTTTTTTCTTCAGGATTGGAGAGGAGAAGGAATTTTGTTTTTAAGACCATGCACTATTATCTACCTCTGTTTCCCATGCTCTCTTGCCTAGAGATGGGAAAGAAAAAATTGCTTCATATAGTACGGTACCATCTTGGTATCCTGATATGCTTTTATGTCAATGGGATCAACGCAGGTTTCAAAGATTCTCCGGTGTCCTCCTTCTGAGAAATAAGACACCATACCAGTAGCAGGCAATGACTCCCACATCCCTCAGGATATTCAGTAATTCAGTAAAATATACTGTCCACACACAAGTTGCCTAGCCTGTCACAACACACTTAAGTTCTTTTGAAGGCAGTCACTAAGCCATAAAAAGGTTCTTTCTATAGATAAGGCATATCAATATATTCAAGATTGTTACCATGTTGTACCTCATGGAAACCAGACATTAAATTTCCTGACAAATCCCATGGGCTTGTGTAGTATTCTCAGTGTGATTCTGTGCCATAACAGCTGTTTCTGTCATAGTTTCAAATACGCTGTGAAGCCAGACTGAAACTGAATTATAAAATCTGACATTCCTTTGGCTTTTTTATTATCTCGATTTACAGACAGTCAAAATAAACTACATACTTTCTAGAATGTATTGATTCTTTTTATTGTGATCGATATAGTGGGATAGCATGTTCTTTTCTAATCTGATCCATTCACAAAATTCGTGCATCTTCCATTCTCAGCACAAGAGATATTCAAGTCAAAATCAGTAAACAACATCTCAGAAGTACAATTGACACTGGACATCGTACTGGACACTTGTCCAGTAATACAGCATTGGTGACAGCAAAGGGATCACAGAAGTTAAAAAAATGGAGTAATATCATAGCAATTTCTGCCCTATTTCCCTGTTGTGTTTAGCGAACAGTAGCTGACTGCCTGCTTTTGAGAAGACAGCAAACCGGAGACAGGGCAACTGAAGTTCATGTGCTAGCTTGAATCCAGGAGGTCACCTTAAGGGTTGTCTGAAAAAAAAACCTGCTTCTGTTACAAATGATCAGTGTGAAACCACTGGAACATGTATTTTTACATTTCAGAGTTACTGAACAAGAAGCCATAAATATTCTTGTAATACACATTAATAATTTGACTCATTGTGTACACACAGACTTCAAATAGCAACATCTGCTTATAGCTAGTTCAGATTCAAGCTTATCTTCAAAACCAGATTAAGGTGTTCTCTTTATTTATTTATTTCTTCCAATGAAAACTTACTTGGAACGTAATATTTCTGAACAGTCTACATTCTGCATTATTTCCCCAGAATCAAAGAAAAAGAAAAAAAAAACCTATGGCCAACACACTTTCTCTTCTGAACTCAAGAGAAGAGGCTCTATTCCTGCTCAGAACTTCATGTATAAATAAAAGGATAAAATGTAAACGTTGAGATTTAAGCTTTTCCTTCAGTTCTGATACCTCTCAATTTTTCTACACAAGACTAACTCCAGTCTCTCTTTAAAATGTGAAATCTACTTTTTCTGTTCTCTGTAACACTACAGTACTCAGTGCCACTATTACTATTTTTTTCAAATAATCATATCCTTTTGCCCTGAAAATTTCTTAATGCAACTGCTATTTTTCAGCTACTGCTAAGTTTATGTGTCTTCTTCCTTTCTAAAAGTCATATATCCACAACACACCATTGTTTCAAGTGCTTCATTAGCTCTATGGAGCTCTACAGAAGTTCACCTACTTTATTGTGAAATTTGCCTGATCTGGATAAAATTACAGACAGTATAAAGCTCACACCTGACTTTTAAATTGCCTCTGGGAGATGTGAAAGCTGCCTTCAATTTCTTTTAGCCTAGGAAGAGATACAGACATCCTTATATATCTCCCAGACTTCCTTTTTAACCTTTTCCTTGTCTCTGCATACCTTCTCTGACACCGGCCTATGACAAAGATGTATCCAGAAGTGCAATAGAAAAGCTACCAGAATAAACATATACGAATGTGTTAACATGGACATAAACCTCTCCTTAGGTTCATTAGTTGAAGTCTAAGCACTTCAATCCCACACTGTAAACCTACATTTCATGCTACATCTGAGTATATTTTGTTTTAATTGCTACTTTTGTTTCTTTTCTGATATGTGAATACTTTTCATTCCTTATTCTTTTTAACCCAGAGTATGTAGAAACAGTGACCATTTCTCCAGTGGTTGCTACTATCATTCTCCATTACATCACAATTATGCCTCATTATACCTGATAGTTTCCCTCCACCGTATGCTGAAGTTTAACATCTGTTTGATGGGACAAGAGATGATGTAAGCCTGGACCAGGGACATTCTGTCATTAAGGCAAAAATCAGATAGCCCAAATCTCCACAAAACTGGAGATAGGTAGAACGCTGGACCATTAGAAAAAGGATGAAAAAATAGACAAATACTGCCAGAGACACGGAAACCACTCAAAAAAAGCTAACATAAATATCCCATCCCATGTTTAGAACTTGAAATCTCTCATCCTTGTGGTATAATAGAGGCAAAATTCTCCAGTGTTTGAGAGACCTCTGCAGAGTTTTCAACCTGCTCTCCCTGCTGGGTACATTTGTGGTGCTAATCAGGCATGTACCTTATGTTTATCATTCCCTCTCCTTAGCAACCAGGGTACAAGCAAAGGAAGGAAATCTAATCTGAACGTGCTTCATTGAAGATTCCCTTAAATAGATTAAAGCTTAATAGTATCAACCACATTGAATTAGGGTGAAGTCTTAGCATTGCGGTTTTTTTCTCAAAATGCCACATCCTGAAGTTGTGTTCTTTAGATATAATCCAGAGATAATTTTCACACTAGACAGAAAGAGACAAGTACTCATCCTTATTCTTTCTGAGGAATATATGAAAATGTAAACTTTCCTAAAGCAAAAGCCACCATCACAAAAATTAATCAAATTTTTGGCTTACCTCATTCGCTTGAGAGGCTTACTAATTTTTAATTCAGAAGGTTAGCTAAGCTGACAGTCTCTGCTCCTTCCTTGTTTTCAGTTTCAACTAAATAGTCCCAAGAAGGATGACAATAGTTATGGAAGGAGATGTATGGAGACTGAAAATAAAAAGATCAAGTCCAAGACTGAATAAAGCTTCAGAATAAAGCTGATAAAATACACTTTTATGATCATTAGTATTGCTTTTAAGGACAAGCTACTTATTATAGTTCCTCTTGTGAGAAACGGTAGGTAGATGGAAGACCCTGAGTTCAACGCTACAGCTTTAACTTTTAAATAGGTTTCCCTACTTCATTGTTACCATTCAATTTTTAACTGCCTCTATCCTTTTAACACTTCACTGGAGACAGGGAGTGTTTAGGGAAGTGTTTGATTTTGTCTTTTTGTGCCCTCCACTTTTCTGTGGGTGATCCTGGATGAAGGGCAGGAGAGGCAGAGTGGGGAGGAGAGAGAGACAAAAATCACCTCCTCAGTGCCACCATATGTTTGCTTAATAATACAGACAATGTGGGTAGAATACATGCTGCTGAACTACTGTCCAAACTATTGGAGTACGAGCGTACGCACACAATTACAGGATAGTAGATGGCACTCTGCACATCTGCATTCTACTTTACGCTGTAGTCATTTACTCATGAAACCAAAGCATAGAGAAACAGGTTTGCAGTCAAACTAGGAAGCAATGACTCATTGGTAGTAAATAGTTGAGAATTTTCTTCTGAAACAATAATACTGAAATCAAGAGTGCTGCTAAAGATAAGCTTGTTTTTAAGTGTGGGTTACAAGGAAATCACTGGATAGTAGAGAAGTACAAAGAATATTATGCAGAACAACATCATTTGCTAATAAGGGGAACTGAGTACATCTTGAGTGATCCAGTTCATTAGATCTTCTAATCCTTGTTTTTGCATGAAGAAATAATTTGAAGCTAGGTTCCTTAACACTCAGGAAATACAGTATTTTATTTGACAAATTCTTGTTGCAAACAACAGGCTCACGTCCTTCAGACATCTAATCCTGCAGAATGTCTGCGAAAAGCCTCCAAAGGCATGGCATTCAGGGTCCTCTATTGTGCAGAAGGCTCTGATGCACAGACATCCTGAAGATGTCAAACATATTTTGAAGTACCATATAGCTTTTCTTCTAATACACAAAATCAGGAGAAAAGGCAATGGGAGAGTAGCAGCACATCTGTAACATGATGGATTCCTAGCCCCACTTTCCCAGGAGAGTGGAAGCACCTGATCTATTGTTATTGTGGCTAACTTGCTGTCCAAGTAACCAGAGAAAAATTAATCTAATTTAATTCTAGCTATCTAGTCTAACTTGCCATCTTTTTTAGATGTCTGTCACCTTCATAGATTCATTTTCCCTGTCACAAATGCCTATGTTAGAGGAAGAAGAATGACTCTAGAAATGCTATTTTTTTCCATTTGACACACTGAGTTTAAGTAAGACTGTAAAACCTAACTTTTAGGCGCTAAAGGTAGAGCTGACGAATCTCTCTCTAATTAATGGAGAGAGTGTAGAAACTCCAGAGGATAACTCAACCCATCAGTTTCAAATTGCTGTTTACAGAAGAGGGGAAACCATCTTCTCCCCATTAACTATGTAGGGAGCCAAGTTAACTTGCATAATTAGACACTTAGCTTTTGGACAGTAAAATTTGCTAGATGAATTATCTCCCAAGCATTCTGCAGCCCACAATGGTTCCCATAAGGGGACAAATATAATTCAGACATTCTTTGTCTTGTCTTGTCTTCTCTCCTCTCCTCTCCTCTCCTCTCCTCTCCTCTCCTCTCCTCTCCTCTCCTCTCCTCTCCTCTCCTCTCCTCTCCTCTCCTCTCCTCTCCTCTCCTCGGAAAACACCTCCTAGGTGAACATCACTTGTATCATCTTCACCTCCCAGACTGATACACACCTGGAGTAAAATTGTGCTAAGGCCAGTTTGGAAAAATCTCAACTTCATAAAAAAAAATCAGTATGGGAAAAAAGGTAATTTATAAATCTCTTATCAAAGGCCAGTACTTCAATCCACTTTCATGTTAGTAAATCTAATTACTCTATGAGAGATCAGCATCTATTAGGCTGGAGTGCTACGTACTGAAAGAATTTATTATTTGCTTGCAAATGCCATTCAAAAGTGGAATTTAAAAGTGATTTAATTGACAACATTTGTATTCTTACATTTTACAGTACTCAGACCTTTCAAAACGGCACTGCCCTGTTGCTCTTTTACATTAAAAAAACCCCACCATAGTGGTTTAAGTTTTTATTAACTGAATAATAGTCAATTACCATCCAAAGCATGCAGTAGCCTTAAATACAAATCAGAAGCAGAGAACAGCATTCATGTCCAGGTAAAACTCTTCACTATAATATAGAAAATCTAACTTCTCAGAAGGTGCTTTTCACTTTTCCTGTTGCCATCCAATTGGTCCTTCAAAAACAATCTTCCTCTGTAAGCAAACTCTCCTGCATTTTTTGAGAAAATGGGCATGCAAAGTAATTCTCTAGGAGTTAATGGAAACCTACAAAATTAATAGACCCTCACCAGCCCTCATGAAGGCTGGAATAAACACACATTATCACCTAGATCTAAGAAATTCCGGGATCCTATTTTTGATCCCTGAACTAACAAGATAAGACAGACTCTGCAAGACACTGTGCATAACATTTTTTTTTTTATTTGGTGAAGCCATCCAGATTTTTATTTAAGATTTTCTTGGAAGCTCCATCACACAAACAGAATACTACAGATTTTACAGACAAAAAGCATCAAATTGTAGTCAGCCTACATTTACTGTAATCGTCTGTCAAGTTTTCAGTTTAGAAATATTTGAGAGTATCATAACGTTGCTATTTTAATGTGCACTGAATTCTGACTTTTTATGCAGATGCTCAATCCAGATGCAGTTTTAATGTCCTCAACTGCTTATGCATTTTACAAGTTCAAAGATGCATGAAAACATATCATCTTCTGTTTGTAAAAAAACCCCAACAAACCCTGCAGTAAAAACAGGCAGGCATTTTTCCAAAACAGCCATTCCCTCAGGAGACTTAGCTGATTTCCTTTCTGGGCACGGGGAGCTTATGCTTTTAATGCTAATTGTGTTGACATAGTGAAAAAAAAACCCAAAAAACCAAAAAAAAACCCCAAACAAACAAAAAACCCACCACCATAGAAAAGTAGGTGCTATGTACAGCTACTCTGCTCATAAAGTGAGTTAACTCTCTTCTCCAATACTCATGCAAAATCCTGTCTTTCACAGCTTGATCTTAGTGCCAGTCACCAGCAAAGCTATGAGCCCCTGTAATTTTACTCTTGTTGCCAATGATCTCAAGGAACAGCTTCCACTGCTAGTGACTGCCAGCACACGGGAACATCTTGTACAGGGAAACATATTACAGCCAGGCTGGACAGAGCAAAATATATTAGGTTTTATAGTGGGAAAGCAAAAGGGATTATTTTAAGCCAGGAAAACCATTGCTTTCCTGAAGAATGATGTATGGAGTGCTAAACATACACATTCTGAAGTATGCTCCAGAGACTCTCACCCATAATGCTACGGTCATAGGATGTCACCTACAACAAAGCAGTTGGTGCTGGACCTTTTTCAAAAGCCAGCAGTAGAGAAAGTGCCCTTGGTCTCTATATGCAGTATATACGCTCTCTCAGTGAACAGTGAATTTCTGAGAGAGGAGAATAGTCTTGGCAAGTGAGCATAATACTCACTTAATAATATAATATAGTGGTGACTATAAGAAGAAGAAGTAGAAAACAGCCTTTGTAAGTGTATTTTAGAAGAGAAGCTTCTATTGACTAAAATATTACCTCAAAACATGTGGACTCACCTTGTCAGTGACAGTCTTTCCAAAGGCATTTGGGTAAGAGAGTTTACATCAACACAGTGCAATTAAGTAGATGGTAAATGGATAATTTTTTCAACAAGGAAAGGAAGAAAACAATGTAGAATTTGTTAATGAGAAGAATAATTGTGTAACAAAGTTTTTGACCTTCAGTGGGTCTTTGAAAAGTAATGTGTAAGGGAGGATTTCTCCAAATGGTTTCTATTGCCAGTATTGTACACAGTGACTGCAAGAACTCCTTTTACTATATTGCTGAACGAGGAATGCAAATCAAAAGAAATAAAATTTGTATTACAATTTCTCTGCAGCTGCCCATCATTTGACTTTTGCTAGCTAAAAGGAAAGCAGAAGTATCTTATCACAAAACCCTGAGGCTCTGCACATACGACTGATCACATCCAAACAGAATGCAAAACCTGAAAAGATATCAACTTGAAGTGAATTGTTTACAAGCACGAAATTCCTATTACTATGTTAGCCAGGTAGCCAAGGTTCATGTTAAAGGTATCTGCACACCACACTCTCTGCATTTCTATTCCACCTAGAGACCGCATCTCCTGCCAGTCTATACACAGCACACGCTTTCTCGTGTGAAGAGAGGCATGCATTGCACCTGGCTGTGAATGATAAGTTCAGTGTAAAAGCAACACCTATAGATTAGAACTTGTAGTAAAGACGATGGTTTTCCTTTAGGCTGCCCTCATCATCATTGAGTGATGCACATTTAAAAAAGGAAATCAGCAAAACAAACACATTAATGGCACTTTAGACTGCCTCATTCTTTTTCAGGGCAGTAAGAATACCTTACAGAAGTATCCAGAGTTATCAATGACAAACACCGAAAATGCTGAATATGTATTTCATACCCCACTTCATTTTAGTCATCTGTATTCAAAAAGAAATACATTATATCCTACCAAGTACACTGATCTGCCATGAGTGCACTAAAAAGCACTTATTCCTGTGTAAACTTTTTTCATGATAGAAATTAGATCCCAACTTGTATTCTAACTCAGGGTATCAGTGCTTAGTGCCTTTGAAAGCCAGGTCATTTCACTTAATTATCCTTGGACACTGTTTCCTGAGAGTATCCTCCAAAGTATTTCCTCCTTAGATGCTTGTGAGAGTAGAATAGAGCAGGAGTGCTATTTCTATCACGGTAAAAAATCCCTAGAGGGAAATGATATGTATACTGTACCCACTGAGCATATTTAGATGCTTGCGATAGACCCTTGTGTATACTGGAAGACCCAGAAGAAGCTGTTACTGAGGCAAAAGTTCCTCTGGGTCTTTTGCTGCATATATATAACTTTGGTAAAGTTTCAAACCTCGTAACCTTTGATGGTTTAAAACATTCCCTGGAGTGCACATCCTGAGGTAGGTACGCTCAGATGAGAATTACTTCAAACAGGCTAGCCATTCCTCTGCTGCTCTGTGTGAAACCTAAAATCATTAATGGGATCGCTAAGAGAGTTTCAGTAGTTACTTCACACTTCTTGTAAGCATGAGAGTACCTGCCTTGGCTCAGATGATGAGGTGGTCTTGTGCAGCAGAAGCAGCAGAAGAGCTCTTTATTAGGCGAAAAAAGCTATACAAAATACAAGGGATGAAAAATAATTCAATAGATGTGATTGGATATTTTCTACCAAAATACTCCAAGAATTATTATCAGAACTAGCCATATTAGGAATAGTTCCAGCAAAATCTAACTGCAAAATCTGATATACAGAGAAAAACCAACAAATTTCAAAGTACAGAAACTTACTGCTAAATAATTTTCATCCAAAACCCATTGACTACTTGATGCTATTCCTACTGCTTCACTATGTTCAAATGACTTTGAGTATAGAGCTGTAGAGGGCTCTGAACACACACCAGCAAATTCCCCACACTTTGGCTGAACGTGATTTTGAATTTGGCTGAAGTCTACCACACAATTACAGAAATGGTGAAGAATGTCACCCCTCATTCTGGTTTTGAGGTCTTTTTGGTTTGGGGTTTTTTTTGTGGGGGGAGGGAGGGAGAGAGGGTTTTAAAAAAAAAAAAAGTTTTGTTTCTCTAAAGGAATAGGTATAGAAACCATATATATTACAGTGGTTTTACAAAACGGCATCTCAGAAAATGAGATATATGTGTGCATAGATGCTGCAAAACATCCAGGCATGAAGATACTTCAAAGAATGACTACTTGGAAACAGTACCTCAGAAAAAAAATCCAGGATTCTCTTTTGTCCTGGATTTCTCATCAGAATGTTAAGTATACCCTTTTAAGCTATGACCCAACATACATGGCTCTACTTCTGCACCCTTTCTTTGAAAAAACACATTACTCTTCCCACCAAGTGGTATAGTTTAGGGGAAAAAAAACCCAAATCAAAATGAAAAAAACTTCAACCCAATCAGGTCTTTGAACAAGGAATATCTACATCACTTTGGGACTGCATCATATAAGCTCTTTGTGGATTTGCCGGTGTACCCGACACAGAATACTTTTGGTCTTCAGGATGCATAAACAGCAACAGGTACATCTCAACGGTGACGTGAGACAGCAAAATGAGACTATATGGAGTAACTAAGTATAAAAAACATGACAAAGAGAGATCACGATTACCCTCCCAAGAAGTTAAAGGAAAAACTAGACAAGATAAGAATAAAGACAAGAAAGCAAATTATTTTTCACTTCACCTTTTGTCTCAGAGAATACTGAGGAGATACCAGCGATTTCAAATAAAGAAAGATAAGAAGATTTCAGTGATTCAAATATTGTAAAAGGAATGTCTAGGAAAAAAATAATAAATAAATGACCAATGTGTCCCAAACCTGGGATGATGTATATTCAAGAGTTCCAAAGCAATTAAAGACTAACCAAAAATATGCACAATTTTGCAGTCTCACATTGAAATCAGTTCCTATACTGAACCATGTAGCAAAGCAGTCATCTTCGTGTAACAACTGAGAAACAAAGGAAGAAGTCTAACAGCTCCACACATGTATTACTGCAGGAATAGAGATACACTAACTGAGGAACCAAATAAAAATAGAAGTGCTAAATATCAGGATTAAAGGTACAAGCCTTAATGTCTTTTGACAGATTAACAAACAGCAGATAAGAGAGAATTGGCTGATACAAGTTTGCTGGACTTGCAAAGGGCCTTTGAAAATGCTTCCCCCAAAAGGCTACTAGAGAAATTAAGTAACCACAGGATGAGAAGTCAAATCTTATAACTGGTTGGAAATGAAAAGCAAAAACCAGAATACAAAAGCAGAATTGTATTTGTTTGTGATCACTGCTCCACGAGTCTAAAGGTTAATAGTGGGGTACCTCCAGGTTCTCTACTATGGTTGAGTGTTTAATCTGTTTATTAATCATCTAGAAGTAGGACTAAAACTAGGATGGAATTATTACAAGTGACACAACATGTCTTAGATTAATTAAGGCCAAAGCAGATTAAGGAACTTTTTGGTCACGTAGAAGAGCTCAGTGAAAGAGGCAGAAATGGCAGAAAGAATCAAGCGCTGCCAAGCCTAATAAATGTACATGGGAAATAAACGTATGAAATATTGTGTCTAGAATTAAAAACTCAGTATGATCACTGAAGGAGGAGAAACCGTCTTGCTCTGCATGGATCAGTGAAAACACTTCTATAGGAGAAAACATCCCTCTAAAATAAAGACATTATTGAGAAACAAATTAAAAGGAAAGATGACTTGTACAGAGATTACACAAACCAAGATGTATTTATTCAGGGTGAAGTTTGACACCTCTAAAGGAAGCAGCTACAAAGAAATAATAAGTGAAGGTAATTCGTGAATAAAGAAAATTATATAATTATTTATCACTCTTCATGAGATAAATGAAGAATTCAGCATACCTGAAAATTGCATATTTAGAACAGACAATATTTTTTTTTTAATTTTTCATTTAAACCAAGCAGATGGAACTCCATATTTGATGTTACCAAGGCCGTTTTAAAGAAGGCCTTTGACTTTTCCCTGGATTTAAATACAAAATTTCTTCAAAGCATATCAAACCAGAAGCAAACCAACACAAACAATACATGAAAGTCAAGCAAATTCTGCATTTATCCTCTTCTGTTTAGCAGGGACACAGTTAATCCAAACTTCTACACACCATGAATTACATTTTTCAGTTGCAGGTCAGCTGTCATGGATACCATCTTTCATTCCTCCTTGCAGAAAATTGCCCTTCAGAATATTACTATATCAAAGATCCACATTCAAACATATCAGGAGAGGTTATTTTGGTGGAGAGCTTGAGGAAGAGGAAAGAGAAAAGTCTAAGTAGTGGTGTGCAACAATGGAAAAATAACTATATCTTAAAAGGCATTTTTCAATTGTCATCTTCACCACAGGTGGGCATGAATTGGAGAAGTTGCTATGTTTTGCATCACAGCAAAGCCATCCTTTGGAGTGTTAAAGAGGATAAACGATAACTGTGAAACTGCCTATGAGAAACTACAAAGAGCAAAAGCCGAACACATGAGTAATTGTGGGGCGAGTCCTTTTTGCCAAGAATCATATGTAAATGTAATGTGTGGCAGAAACTCTTGTGTTACAGTAGATGTACAGACAATCTTCTCATTTGCACGTACAATACAAAACTGAAATCCTTCTCTGTCAGGCAAGAAACTGTGCCTAAATGCCTTTGGCTGTCAATAGCCATTAACACAGCCCAAAAGCTGCATGTGCAAGGGGGCTATAAGCAGCAAATCCTTTCACTAGTACTTCAGTATATTTAAAACCTATTTATTCTGGTTTTGGTTACTAGTTTGTCTATACCATTTTAGTATCATTTAAATAAACACAATCTTCTCCTTCTGCTGCAGTCTCCCCTTTCATCCAATGATTTACCATAGATATCAGAAAAAAAATCATTTAGGATTCAGTAAAAACTAGAGGAACAAAAATCCTATCTCAGATAGAGAGAACCAACAGAATTAAAGCCTGAAACATAACAAGAACCAAATTTTGATTAAATTTTGGTGGGTTTGCCACATTTCAAGAAAATTTGGATTTAAAATACCATTCTAAGTGCCTTTGAAAATTAAATTTATTTCTAACAGTAAGATACCCTTTCATGTATTAAATTATAGTAATAGAAAAATATCTGGAAAAGTATTTTCTTGAATCACAAGCATGATTTGATAAATTGACTGCTGCCTAATATGAGTTAAAGAGAGACTTTGCAAACTAGTAAATGATTTTCTAACAGTCCAGTGTAGCATTCATTTTACCTTCGAGGCTTATTCCCAAAGACAGGACATGACACCAAGTCAAAACACTGAACAGCATAGTATGTCAGTTCCTATATCCCGCTTCCCAAAAATATACCCTCTTCAGTTTTCTGAGTCTTCAGTACTGGCTACTTCAAGCTACAGGAAAAAAAGCTACATGAGTATAATTTGAGATACATCAAATTGAAGTTTTATACTTATCTGTTGCCTATGTATTTTTATGATGACCTCAGTTAAACCTCTGCAATTTTGGCTACCTGCCATGCTGGCTGCTTTTCCCACTGTCAGGATAATGCTTTGCCTCTACTAGTTGGTCTTTCTTGCAGCTCCTGACCAGTTCAGTAGCATGTGGTGGTGAAGGAAACAACGATGAACTGCAGGTATCCCCCGATGATTCAATCGATCAAACACACTCATACTATTCCAGCAAATTATTTTTTTACCTACTTTTGCTGGGCCAGTAAATCATTTCTCTTGGTTGTTTTGGCCACACTGGAGTTTTGAGTTGCGGAGAAGGTAGGAAGGTGGTTACCGAAGGCTAAAAACATTAAGAAAACAGATTTTCAGGAACACTGTTACTACTGGAACAGGGTTGATCATGACCTCTAAAAGAGTTCATTTTCTTCCCAGTAAATAAGCTTACTCAAAACCAACTCAATAAATAGCAAGAATTTTCAGGGTTCAAGAGCAACAATGACCTATAATTACTGGGAGTGTTGCAATAAAAATGCCCAAGTAATAAAATTTGTAAAGTTAATAATTCCCCATACTAACAACAAATATCCTCTCAGAGAGGCAACATTCTCCTAATGTTATATTTTCTGAAGAAGTGCACCATATTAATATTGCAAAGAAAGAAAAAGCTTTATTATGTGAAGAGCAATAATACCAATCCATACCAAAGATGATACAGTTTTGTATCCAAAGAAAATGAAGACTTCAGAGGCATACAAAAAATAAAATAATTTAAAAAAGAAAATCAATTAGTTATGGTTTCCTTTATATCTGGCGTCAGTTGAGTGGTTACCTAAAATCCAGACTGAATGCTGCCCCATAATCTCTTTTTCTTCTAGTAAAAAAACCAAGAAAATAGGTTAGAAAATAAGGAGAGCAATATTTTATGAGGGAAGGTCAGACTTCCTCCATTCCTGACAATTTCTTTCCCTCCCCACACAAACTTTTCATTTTCATGATTGCTTAGGTATTTTTTGCACCATTCTGAAACTAAAAACTCAGTCATTGCCATAAGGAAACACTGAAAGGTCTGTTCAGACTCATGTCTGTGCCCTGAGAAGGTGCTGTGAATTCCACAGCAAGGACAGGGGCAGCTCAGAGCCCAAAACGCAGCAGAGCTGCAGTGGTTCTGCTGCACGGAGCCTTGGCAGCTGCAGGGAAGGCAGAGAGCAAAACTGCACTATGCTGTGCATCAGCTCCATAGGTATTTTGGCAGAAGACAGAGTGTGGGGGAGGGAAATAAAAAAAAAAAAAAAAAAAAAAAAAAAGAATAAAAAAAGGATAATAGCTGATCACTAGTACCATGATTGGCACTAGAGCCAGGTGAAGTGAATTATTTCAGGGCTTCAGTTCAGGGTCTTGAGCTGCAGTACTGGGGAAATTGCTGAGATACTCTGGGAATTATCTCCAGGCAGGGGATGAATTTCAGTCTCTTTAACTATGTCTACGTGAATATTAACAAGGAGCGTGACTCTGTAGAAACACCCTGTAGACTGAAACAGTGCTGAGAGCCTGGCATCAACACTTTACATGTTTCATAGCTTTTACTTCAGGTTAACCCTAGCCCTATTGACTGAATGTCCTTTAGAGTCTGCAACTCATCGGATGTGCTTCTAGGGCAATTCTTTGCCTTTACTTTCAGTGGAAAATAATGCAGCTTGTGTGCTCCCGGATTGCTTCAGGATGTGAATCAAGATGCAGTAAGAGTGGGAGTGAGAGGGAGTGGGAGATTTCTTTGAAAAGCACACCCCTGACCTGAACTAAAATGCCAACATAGCCACAGCCTCAGGACAGCTGCCTGTACACATTTCAAGCACCTGAGATTTGTAAACTGCATGCCCTAGTGTGTACTGACTCTGTAAGAAATAAATAGTTGCATTTTAAATCTTTTAAGACATAAAGTGAAGAAAAGAATCCAAAGCCCTTGGAGGAACATAACATGTGAACCTCATCATGCACTGCATATCTGCATTGCTGAATTACTGTGATATTTGAAGTCCCCAATAATGCCATTACTTGCAGAAGGAAAAAAAAAAAAAAAAACACAACAAAATGCTTTCAGGTCTTTTGCTTCTCTTTCAAATATATAACCAAATTATTTTAAACATCTCTTTATTCATATATCCTTTAAGTTCCATTTTCAATCCTGTTTGCATGGCCACAAATTTAAGTAAACAAAAAAAAAAATCTTATTGATATTCACAGATCTCTTATTCCTCCCCATAAGCCTACTCATCTTCCCTGTCAGTCATCATTTTGGTTAAATTCTGAGATGTGAATATTTCCTGCAATCTGCAAAACACATCATCTCATCCTCTTGCAGATCTAAAGAACTTAAAGATCTCTTCCATCCCAAATACTAGCTCTCTTCAGATTTGACCTATATTAAAAACTGTAATAAAAAATCATACTACAAGTATTTGCATTCATAACAAAATTTAAGAAAGAATGTTTCTCTAGTGATCGAAAAGAAACAGCAAAAGGTTCAAATAAGTATTGAGGAAGTTATTGAAATTCATGTTTACATTGCACAAGCTAACATAATTCTGTTCTTTACCATACTCCCGGAAAAAAAATGTAAGAATCAGATGATATAACACTAACAAAATCCTAATCAAAATTTCAGTCGAAACACATGGAGGGTTTCTACAAAGGAGTTACAAGGACCAGTGTAAAACATCTTTGCTGTAACACTGGCAATAGAAGTTTGAATAATCCAAATTTACTATGCGGCCTCTCTGAAATCTTGATGAAAGAACAAAAATGCCCTAAGTAATTTACATTTCCAGATCAGTCAGAAAGCAAACAAATCAGTGACTGAAAAAAAAAAAAAGATCATTTAGAAAAAAATTGGTATATTTTTCAGTACTTCCTAAACTACTTCTCATTTTTATGTAATCCTGGGCACTGCAAAGATTTCCATAGGAGTCTACTTCAGGACTGTCCTTTCCAAGATGCTTGATCCTACTGCAGCAATTTCCTTGTCACACCTCCTGGAAGACATATACATGTATACATACCGCTCACACATATATACATACTTATGTATAATACCTGTAATTTTTATTTGAGTCATTGTTAAAATTACTACCTTCTCTATGAGTGTTGAAAGGTACCACAGAGCAAAACTCCTATTAACTGATGAATTCTTCAACTTACGCTTAAATGCCAACTGCATTTATAACAGTGTAAACAGAGTGTGTCACTGCAGCAATCAAAGTAGCTTCTCTGGATATAAAGTAGCAATACTACTGATCAGCTTCTCTCCTTTTAACCCTGGCAGATGACCTACACTCTTGGCTGAAAAAGGCAAATTAATTCTGCTTTGTTGTCTTCAGGGTTTCTCCCCACCCACCCACGTCCAATAGCTGAACAAGTTAAAGCTCATAGCATTTTTCTAGAGCATGCCTGAAAAAATCAATAGAATAAGAGAATGGGATCAAGACCAAGTACAACAACAAAGAAAAGGAAAAAAATCATTAATCTGACATCAACAGCAAATTAGTAACATCAGTCTAATACAAGGAAATCTGTGTTTAAAGTATGCTGCATATTCCCTCTTGTAGCAAGGTTTGTAAAGCAGATCTGTCTGAGTTAAATCGGTCCCTTTGATTTCATATATTTGAGTTCTAAAGCATATCACATGTCTCTCAAAAGAAGTACTACATTTAAGTAAATCATTGATTTCAATGGAGTTAGTCCTGATTTATGTCATTGCAGAGTCCTGATTAAAGAAAATTGGTCTATATTTACAAATGAAAATAAAACAATATTTTAAATTCACATCTGTCGTATGATTATCTTGCAGTATATTTATTGAAATCACATCCCAGGAATCAATCTCAGCTGCTAAATTTTACAAAGCTACCATTGCAGTAATGATTTAATTTTGTTAGTATAGTGAAGTCGCAAAAATATGTTTATTTATAAAAGTCAACTTTAACATTTATAAGATTTAAATAGAGACAAAAGAAACCATAATGTACTTCTAACTGAATTGGGATATAAAACAGCAAGCCTCATTTCCTGAGCTCCAGTCATACACTATATCTTGTTAGCTAAACGTAGCTTATAATAGGGGTCATTTCCCCAAGGATTGTTCTAAACAGCATATTAGAAAAAAAAAAAATAAAAATAATTAATTCTGCTTTTAAGATAATTTGGACAACATTTCAAATGTAACTTATTCATAACACTGGTTCAAGACCTGGCAGGTTTTATATAGAAATATTTACAGGAAGACTTTTAACTCTACAGCAGAATGGGACTGGAAATTAACATCTCTCTCCTATGAATGCATGAAGAATTTTAAAAGCTATAGCACAGCACCTTGGCTAAGTTTTTATTTTGCTTCCTTTTATTAAGTGCAGAACCTCAATCTAATCCCCATATATCCTCAGCCCTGGCCCTGCTCCACTTTGTGTAGTGGAAGGGGCTGAGTCTCCACGTTCCTGGCAGCATGTACTGGGGCATCCTCACGTGCACAATGCTGGGCACGTCTCAAGACTTGATCCTTCCTGTAAAGAACTTTCTTCTTATTAAAACTGCTCAGTCCTACCTTAAAGCGTTGCAATATTAACAGCTTGAAGACAGTGTGAAAGGAAACACGTGAAAGGCTGTTTTTCAACTTACCGATGTATAAAATCTGCAATAGTCCAAAATAGATGCATATGGAATTCTTAATAACAAAAAGGTCAATTAATTAGGCTCTAATTAGATGAATCTTTCTCCACTGATTACACTTCTTCCCTGACTTTAACATGATTGAAATCAGTAAAGACACATCCCACTGGAAAGCCACCAGAAACTTGCTTAAAGAATTTACTAATGATCAGTACTCTAACTAGATTTTACAGTAATATTTCTCTTGAAAATGTCCAGACGTTTTAGTCTTTACCATATATTTTGGATTATTTGTAGTTGCTTTTGATTAAAAAGATCATCTCCGACACATACTTCTATCTTCATCATTTTGAAGTTACACATTGAAACTCAAAGATATAGTTTTCTTACTTTTAATAACAAAAATTACTTTTAACACAAGGTATACTGTACTAGATTTCACCACTGAGTGATCTTCTTTTAAAAGTTAGTAATAAGTCTTTGAATACACAAAAGTTTTACTTAAAACTGTGAATAAATCAAAGCTTTGTTACCCTGAAGCTATTCTTTATAGCAATCCAATTTCAATAAATATCATACGTTAAGGCAATGTTAAGAGTACTCATGGGAAATTTGCATGGAATTCTAGTAAGCATATTTTTTATTAAATAAGCTTATATTATTTATTCTACAATAAAAATAACCTTAAAATATTTTTATTCTTTATTTTCTATTTTTTGTTGTCCTTCTAGTTGAAGATGTTCAACTAACATCTGTTTTTTAATCCAGTTGTGCAAGTACACAAATACAATTTGTCTCAGCAGAGATCATCTTAGTGCTTTGGAAAACATAACTTACTTGTAACAACAACAAAGATACCTCTTTAAATGATGAAATTCTATTAACTAAAAAAAACATATACACACATACATATTTTCTTGAAGCATAAGCATAATAAATCAACTATCACCTAATCTGACTTAAGAATAAACTTTTCACGCTAAAAATATTTTCTATCTGGAATACTGTTCCATATGAAGAGTATCCATTATTATTATTATTATTATTATTATTATTAATGGTTTTTTATTATTATTATTTATGGTCTTCTATTTAGTTGTCTATTACTACACACAGAAATCTGCAAGATAAGTAATTAATTCTTAATTTATATTTTAAAGTATTTAAGGGTTGCTTAAATTCTTTCTCTGCATATTTTGAAACCCAACTATTTATCTAAGTGCATACATCTCATACAAAATTAGTTCTTTGCAGAACCTGTGAGTGTAACCCCTAATACACAGAGCAAACTAACCAATGTTGAGCAATGATCAGCAAATCATCAATAAACAAACTCTCAAAACTCTCTTATTCTCCTAAGACAATGACTAAAATGAGAAAAACTATTTTTCTAAATATCATAGACAATAATCCATCTTTTCCCCTTTCCTTTAATAATGAATACTTTCTGGTTCTGGATTGTTAGTATCTTAAAAATGTAATACAGATACTTCATTATGATTTTTTACAGAGATCAAGTGTGTTGACAGGCCCAAGATACAATTTACAGGCAAACTGAAGGCAACATCTAATCTAACATGCAGAGGATTATCAAGAATTGAATATGCATTTAAAAAGCATTCTAGATATCATAGTTGCTCCTTGGAAAATATCTCCTAAAATCTATAACATATTGCACATTGCAAAATAGAAAATTAATCTACATTTTTTTTGATGACAGATAATTTGAAAATATAATGTCTAGACTAAGGACATCATTAAACTGTATCATTAAAAAAAATCATAAAAATGCAACTGTTGTTTCCCAAAAGCGAAAACTTGAACTTTTGTTTTTAATCTCTCAGATAGTTTTCTCAAATTTCATTGAAATCATTTAACGCATTCCCAATTGCGGCAGAATTTCTAAGAACCTGAATCCAAGCATGTTGCTTGTTGGTAACTTCAATTCAGATCATCTTTGTTGTTTCTAGCAGAAAGTTGTTTTCTAAAAAAAATAATCCCTGAATGATCTCTCAACATCGACCTATGCGAAAGGTGAACCTTCCCATCAGAATCTCCAAGATACTTCATGAGTATCTCCAAGATACTTCATGAGTATCTCCAAGATATACATACAGAACCGTCGAATTAGTTCAACATTTAGCACCACCAATCATCCCAACAGTATGATTGCATTTGACTTCTGCTTCAAAGGGTCCTACCAGGTTCTCCCTTAAAGGCTCTAGGGTAATGTTACTTCACACACAGCTTTGAGAAACACTCTTTAGTTTAGATGAAAAAGATAGGTGAACAGTGAAAGAACATGAAGTGTTGATCAACTTCATTTCAAAACCGCTTACATTGTGCCCTGTTCTCTTGGTCATTATGGACTGGGAGGTCACTGGATACAGGTCTTGAATGTGTATCTCCTAAAGGAGCAATTTACACTTTTCCTACATTGGCCCTGTCAGTAAACAATAAATAAAAAATAAATCTGGTCTTCATTTTTTTAACGTGTCTTCAAATTAATAAGATCTCTCTAAAAGCTAGAATATGTCTCTAGTGCCTCACTAAATTTGTATTCATCT
Organism: Coccyzus lansbergi; assembly: GCA_033558105.1. Classification (NCBI taxonomy): domain Eukaryota; kingdom Metazoa; phylum Chordata; class Aves; order Cuculiformes; family Coccyzidae; genus Coccyzus; species Coccyzus lansbergi. Next base: position 574,765 of record JAUMJK010000056.1, on the reverse strand, counting down.
AACTGATTGATGCTGTAAAGTAAATCAAACCGTCACATGCTCTCACTTAGCAATGTTTGCTCTACAGTTCTGACAAGAGAAAAGTACAGTGAAAAGAACAGAGAAAAGTACAGTATGTTTTTTTTAGTAAAGTGGCAAAAACGTCTAAGAACATGTGCCTCTTGAGTGAGAGCGACTGAGTAGGCTAGGGAGTTCCCTCCAATTTGATTTAAGGGAAGAAAATGAAACCAAGTGTCATGTATAGAAACTCCCATGCAGCCCAACACCTTCCCCACCCACCAAAAACCCTACATTACTTGTAAAGAGAGACGAATAAATAAGAGAAACAAACTGTAGCAGATTAACCTGCAAAAATTGCTATTAAGAAGATGACTTCAATTGTTTTAATATCCTTTCTCAGTAGAAATAACAACTGGAAAAGTACTATGTAGAAGCTCTTGGCCTCCCCTCTCTCAAAAAAAAGTGACAAAAATAGTTATGATGTCATACAAGGCCCTTTCCTACTTTCATCCTAAGAAGCAGGTTGCATAGCTCTCACATTCTTCAGTGACAGAATACAGTTACCAGAGAAGCGAGAGAGGCTTGTGATTTCACCAGGTTGGTGTAGGACAGCATAAGTAGCAGGATTTTACAACTTTCTCAGTTGCATATGAACACAGTTTCATCCAAACTTATTTTTTATGCCAAAAACTCTTAGCTGGGATTCACCTAAGATGACTTTTAGAAGTCCACAGTGGAGGTGTTTGTATCAGAGATAAAATGACAGCATGTGCTCGTTAGAGACAATGAGTAGGTCATAATCCATCTGACCCATTTTAGATGTCCACTTTACTGTGAACCAACTCAGACTCCAGAATTACCTGTGAGTCTCCATTAACTACAAAGAGTCTCTGAACTTTTATATCTGATGTGGACATCCAGATTCAGTGATACTTATAAAAACGCTAATATTTAAGAATTCAAGAATTCAGCTTCTAAGATACTTTTTCCATTTTAGGCAATTCACAGATCTAAATACATTATGGATCTTGGTGCAAGACTGAAGTGATAAATTACTAAGTATAAACCAAATGAATTTTAGGCAGGATAAGTGATAGAACTGTAATTTACATTTTGATTACTTTTCCTAGAAGAACACAAAATGAAGAAGCAAGATTGCCACAATCTCTGCAAGGTGCATGCGAAGTGTGCTGCTTGATGCAAAGAAAACAGGTGACCAAAGTAAAATTGGGGGTAGAGCCACAAGGTTTCTAGCTAGGTGACACTAATGCCATGAAGTGTTAAATGACAGCTACTGAATTAGGATGGAACTCACTTCAGTTAGGCTGTTGCTAAAGCAGGATTTCAGACCAAAATACAAAGTCCATTAGTATGTGGTCAGTGTTGCTCCTTTTGGTAATATACTGGTGCTGTAGTACAAAAACAGTTACGCTACAGTAATACGTATTTTATCTAAAATTCATTTTGAAAAATAATACAAATTCTACTTTTAAAAAAAAAAATAACTGAACAAGTAACACACAAACATCAATTCATACAGTCACATTCAGTTTCACAGCATTTTAAACAAAATTTTCAAAAATATATACGTTTTAAGTATTATGCCTTTTTATAATACAGCACATTACTCATTTTAAAGGAGTTCTAAAGTAAATATTTAAATTAAAAGACATTCTGAAAAGGTGTCAGTTCAGTAAGTATTACCTATTGTTTCCTGTTGGTATTAGATGCTGTTTTCTGAAAGTTTAATTTAAACTGAAAGTTTAATTTAAAGTTTCTCTGATTAGCTTAGGTATCACTCTTGCATAAAGTATAAATATTGTGTGATTAAGACGTGAAATTTAAATGTCTGACTTTGTGGCAGATGCTGGTCTACGTGACCTTCTGTAAAAGAAGGCTTCTTTTATCACTTGAGCTTTTGGTTTCATATTTCTCATCTGCTCTTTTCTGCCAGAGATTTTAAATCAAAACCTAATTAGACTACATATGCTGTTTAGGAAAAAGTTCTTGGAGAAGTCATGATTCATATAAGCTTTGATATTTCAAGATAAATGAGAACAAATGTGATTTTAATTGTTTTAAATAATTTTCAATCATCCTCTTACTCAAATAAAAGGATTGAACACAGCTTCGATTAAAAAAAAAAGCACCAGCTGTATATATTTATCAACTACACCATCTAAGTTTAATGATGATACCAATAAGTTCTGATATTAAAAACATATATTTTAGTTTTTTCCTTTTATATTCTAATAGAAAAAACTCAGCATTATTTTAATGTTCTTTTAATTATAACTCATTTGTCTGAATTACACATCTCAATATTTTAACTAGCACTAAGGAAGGTCATATTTTAAACACATTCAACTTTCAACAGGTTAAAGAAGCCTGTGTCAAACAAAGTTAACCGATGGTTTGCTAAATCATTAATACACACATCTACCAAGGAAGCCTTGGCCTCTGATCACAATGACCTAAGTTCTATCTCTCAAACAAAAAAAATTAAAACCTTTACCTTTATATGTCCTACTTAGTTATTTGACCTAGTTCTTAATCAGAAGTCACGAGAATGTTCTTTTATTCCACAGAGTGATTGCCTAATGTCTTAAGAATAAGAACTTGAGTATGTCCCCTGACAGAAAGCTGACAAGTCATTATGAGGAACTGTGTCTTCCAACATGGAGCCAATACAATTCTCTGTTCATTGTTTGAATACAGTCCTGTGTCACACTGCATATAAAAATTATAATCTGGAAACCAAGGAACTACAGATAGTGACAAAAGCATTCTCCATAAATATAACCTCTACTTTATAACGCACAAAAGCAAACCATGATAAGCATGAAATTAAAAAGAAGTCTAAATTAAACTTAGAACAGACATGTCAATCCAGAGTCTCAGTTACTCTGCTACTTAGTGACTCAATAAAGCTACTGCAATTTATTTATGTCACCTCGTTGAAAATGTAATACATTCAAATATTTGCTTACTAGTATTTATTGTTTCGTCATTACTGTTACGTGACTATGGAGACAATAAAACAAAATATAAAGACAGCAGACTTTCAAGGACATCTTTCAATAAATAAGTTTAAGATGGATTTATAGTGAGACAATGCTGGTATCCAGACCTTCTAAACAACACACAAAATCTACTCACATCCTCACAGTATAAAACGCACATGCATGTTCATTTATACTATCAGAAATATTGATTTTCTAAATGTTCTAAAATTCAGAATGCCCAGCATTTTCTAAAAATTTTCAAAAATCCCAAGGCAGTCCAATAAAAACTTTAATAGTATGACCCTAATTACCAGACAGCATTCTTTTCAAAAAAAACCCAAGTGAGTATACTCATCTATTAAAAGCGAAATCAAAACTCACCGTGTAGTATAGCTAAATGTGAACTGATAACCGAAACAACTCCTGACTGCAAACTTCCGCAATGCAAAACAACTTATTTAACATATTCTTCAGAGACCAGGAGACATGTAGTGGAATACAGAATATTTTGAAAGTAAACTCCACATTCGTCCAGATTCAGATAAAGAAATGAAAATACAAGGTTTAGACTCATACATCAAAGTATATTGATATCTACTATGTGTTACAAACAACAGTACTTTCTGGAAAGGCATAACTTGCTGGAGTGAGAAACTCCTGTGATTTTGACTCTTCTGTGAGTAGTGACTGTGTCTGAGGGTGGGGAATGGTGACAGGGAGAGTTCAGGAAAGTGTAAGTAACATCCAATCACAAATTTGGGGCTGACTGTTACTCAGTGTAAATTTTACTGATTTTGTTATCACCTATAATTGGTCAACTGGATGAAAAACTCTTTACCTGTGAATGAAGCAGATCCCTAGAATACTAAAGACGCCTTAAACAGACATGATTATTTAACAAGGCTTTCATTGTATTAAGCCAGTGCTTACATACATGATCACTGACTGAAATACGTACTTCTAGCATTTTGTTCGAAGGAACAGAAGAAGCATCTCACCACATAAAGCAATCAAACGGTGTGCACCTCAAACACATAGTTACATGACAAGTTGTTTTTCATTCTGCTTCTTAAGCTAAGAATTATCTAGATGTCCAACTCCCAACAAAATTAATATCTACTCACACACGGAAAAAAACTACTTCCTGATTGAGTTTTATAACGTAGATATTTATTGAAAAAAAAAATAAAACACACTCACAAAAAAAAATAAAAAAGCCCCAGAAGATCCAGTAAAATATAGCAATTGTCACACAGTAAGCACCACCACGAGTCTCTAGCTTCACCTCTCTCAGATGGCTGGAACTGCTTGGCTTTCTGAGCCACCAGAATGAATCAAAAGGCTCCAGGGGGTCCCGGAGGCACCAAGGGTCGAAGACGGTGGCTTATCCCTGCACGGCCGCAGGCAGCGTGCGCTGCCTGTCCAGCACCTTGGACAGCGGCCACCCCGCAGAGCAGCCCAGATGAGACCAGGCAAGCCCGGTCCAGCTCAGCCCAGCTCAAGCCCAACTGAACCCAGTCAAGCCCAGCCCATCTCAGCCCAGCCCAGCTAAACCCAGCCCAGTCCCGACACCCAGCCTGCCTGTGTTACCCGCCAGCTTCCCAAGAAAGAGGAAGAAAACACTAAGACGCACTCTCGCCTTTTCTTTCTTTCCCCTGCTGCAGTATCTTTCATTTTTCAACATGGACTGAGTGACCAAATTCTCAAAACATAGAGCAGTACAGTCTGGCAGTAAGAACAGGAGAGCTGCAGGCCATTGGCACTGCATTTGTCTAGGTCATTTACATATTTTGTGCAAGCATTTTAATGTCAACAACTTTTTCCCCCACTAACAGACAACTATTTCTCCTTCTTCAGCCTCTGAAAGGGAGTACATTTGCTATTCTGTTAATTTTCAATACCTTTTACACCAGGATAGACTGCAAAGCAACCGTGCGCTTTGTGGTATAGTTCAGTCAAACTAAACTGTGATACCAAAAAAACACACCAATCACTTAAAGCAAGCAGATATTGATCATTGGCAGCACGGAACAGCAAGTCAATTTCTAGTTAAACAGTTACTGAAACTGCAAAGCCATCTTTACAGCAGCAAACATCTATTTACATTTCATAAATCTTTTACGTATCCAATTTATGCTTTTTACTTAGTCAATTCACTCTGGAAATAAAATGTGTTTACATCACCAGTAACTGAGTATATATGAGTGTGCTAATAACCAAGAAATAGTGGAGTCAAAATTACTGGTAAGACTACTTTACTTTTGTCAAGTTTAACAAGAAGAAATAAATAGGGCAACTTTTCTGCTCTATCCAATCTGGTAACCGGATATTTCAGCTTCTGAAGGGACTGCGCAATGATTTTTGTTGCAATAATAGGTACAAATTACAATAGCTTATTGGTGAATGGGATTCTTTAAGCACAGTTACCAAGAAAAGATGTCAGAAGGCCCTGCTGAAGTTACAAAGCACCGAGGTGCTACTAGGCCTTCGGTTCAGAAGGGTGATTTGTATGCACCATTGTGCTCCACTGCTAAAGTGGGATTTGGTTCAAACTGGTTAATGTAGTGCTAGTGTAGTCCAGATAATCCAGTTCGGGGAAGAAATCATTCACCAGTCTCAGCTCTCAACAAATAAACAAACAGGGAGAAAGGCGCACAGGTAGTTATTTCAGACACCAAGGACAACACTTCCTTCTGCCCTTCCCGGTCTCGAGGGCAAGGCCAACCGAGCTTGTGCAAAAGTAGAGAGAAGACAACAACTACACAGAGCCAAAGTGAGACCTTGCCTTCTAACAGCAGAGCAGAAAACCCTCCCGATCTCTCCAAGAGGCTGCACCAAAGAAAACCACCACCGCTTATCGAAACGCTGTCACCAACGCTTCCCAGCCAAGGGCCACCGCGGTGCCCATCGACATCCACCCTCGTCCTCGGAGCTTTCCCCAGCTCCACCAATTTTGGCCAAGAGTCCGGAGACACGGTCCAGGACGAGACCCACCGGGACCCACCGAGGACGGGACCAGCCACCCAGGACGCGATCCCCGTCCCCGCTCGTGGTCACGCAGCCCCGGTCGCCGCATCCCATCCCGCTGGAAGCCGACGGCATATTCATGAGGAGGGGGGAAATCCAGCGCCGCGCTCCCAGAAGACCGAGGACGGCTTAATTTCTCGCTTTCCTCAGCCTCCCCTCTCGCCGGGCGCTCACGGGGGCTCCCACCGCGCCCCGAAAGCCACGGTCGCCACGGGCGGAGAGAGCGGAGCGGCCAAACCGGGGATGGCGGAGCAAGGGAGGGAGGGGGCCACGGCGGCCGGGGACGGCAAATACAGCGGGGGGGGGGGGGGGGGGGCTCCTACCTTACAATCCTCGGGACACGATTTCACCGAGTACTCATCCGACTGTAAATATTTCTGGAGCATAACCTCAAACTCTTCGTATTTCTCCTGAGCGTGCTGGTCGTAGCGCTGGTAAGCCTGGACGCACTGGCCGCAGGAGCCTTCCCCCCTCAGCACCGCATCCAGACTGCAGTTCAAAGTGTCCGGATCGGCCAACCCGGCGAACAACTCCCAAAGTGTGTAAGAATTACAAAAGGAAAGGTAAAAATCCGTCAGGTCCCGGGCGAGCGCCGGGCTCTGCCCCGCTCCCCGCCGCCCCCCCGGCATCCCCCGCCGCTCGCACACCGCCTCCGCGTCCCCCACGCTGAAGCACTGCCCGGACGAGGAGCCCAAAGCGGGGGGGCACGTCTCCGGGCGGCCGCCGGCGGAGTTCCCCAGGGGCTCGGGGCCGGGGGAGGGCGAGGGGGCCGCGAGGAGCCGGGGCGCGGGGGGCGCCGGGTCCCCCGTCCCCGCCGGCGGCAGCTCCGGCTCCGCGGGCTCCGGCTTCTCGGGCGGCGGCGGCGGCGGCGGCGGCTGCTCCTTCTCTCCCGTCCCCGTGAATTTGGCCTCGGCGCAGAACCACAAGTGATCAGAGAGCAGGACCGTGAAAAACAAGAGCGATGCCAGGGACAGTCGCCATTTCTGAGCCCTCTCCGAATCCGCGAAGGGTTTTTCGTTCTCCCGGGGCGCGAACCAGATTTTTAAGCCGTCATCGCACTGCCGGCTGCACATCCAAGCGCCCCTGGTCATATTTTGGGAACGCGCAGCCCTGGCCGACTCCACCGTGAGGGCTCCTTTGCCGGCGTCACCGCAATATGCATTGACTTAAAAGACGGGGGGGATTTTCTCGCCCGCCTTCCCTTCTCTCGCTCGTTCGCTCGCTCCCTCTTCCACTTTCCCCCCCTCTCCCTCTTTCTCACTCTTCTTTCTTTCTTTCTTTCTTTCTTTCGTCCTTCTTTTTCTTCCTCTGAGGATATTATCGGGCTTCGCCGGTGGCTCCGCCTCGGTCTCACCGCACGAAGCAGCCCCCAGTCCATCCAACGCGGAGCGTCGCGGAGAAGAGAAGAGCAATAACGCAGAGAGGAGAAGAGGAGGAGGAGGAGGAGGAGGGAGAGGAGATGGTGGTGGCGGCGGCAGCGGAGGTGGCTGCGCGGCTGCTCCTTTCCCCCTCTCAGCCGGGCACGGTCAGATCGCGGCTCCCCATCTCCCTCCCGAGAGGATCCCGCTGCGCCCGGACAGCCGCATGCCGCGTCCCGCAGGGCTCCGGGCGGGCTCCTCTTCCTCGCCGCCGCTCCTCTTCCTCGGCTGCCCGCACAGACGCCCGCACCGCCGGCTCCGTCTCCTCTCCCCCCTCCTCTCTAAGCGGAGAGACGCCGCCGCTGCTGCAGGGCTCCCGGAGCGCCGCCGAGGATGCCGAAGAGGAGGAGGAGGAGGAGGAAGAGGAAGAGGAGGAGGAGGAGGAGGCTGCCGGGGCCGCCGCTGGTGACAATGGGCTGCGGCTGCCGCCGGGCGCGGTGTCCCCGGCTGGAAGTGCCTGGCTGGGGGCCCCCGGTGGGCACAGGCATCTTGGGCCCCTGGGCTAAGTTGCCGCCATCTTCGTCCTGGAGAAACACTTTTTTGGGGGGAGCTCTGCCTTTTGCGTCATCTCCTCCCGCGCCGAGGTCTCTTCTCTATCCTGGCGCATCGGCCGCGGCTCTGCCTCCTCCCGTCTGAGGAGGAGGAGGGGGAGGCACTGGGGACCGCATGGCCCCTCCGAAGGGCTCCCTCGCTGTCACTCTTGCAGCTTCCCACTCGTCTCACCGCTCGGTGCCACCCTCCAGCCTTCCCTCCCTCAGGGTCTCCTTCCCTTCGTGGCCCTGAAGCACCACGTCCGGGCAGGATGGTGGCTGGAGAGGTCTGTCACCGTGTCTGTCCTTGTCATGGCGAATAATAAATGGCAGATGAAACTCCGGGCGCTGGATCCTGGCGGGTTTTGCCCCCGTGGTAAAATGCCTGCGTGCAACTGCCCATCTTTCAGTTAGCTAGCTGGAAGGCGTAATGCCCATAGACCCTGAGCCGTTACCCCAAGAGAAGTTTTGCAAAACCCTCAGTTGGGTGAATACCATCAGTCTTTGTGTTTCACCTTTTAGATGTCACTGCCTGACGGAGAGAGGAGAGTAGGCTTAACTCCCCAGCCAGAGCGATGAATCACCGGTGATCTCCGCTCAAACCCACAGCAGAAATCCCACCACCTTCTGATCCCAGCCAGCAAGGTCCCTCGATTAAAAGGACATACTTTTTGGTCACTCCTAAGTTACCTTCATCTTGCTTACTGACACACCTTAACGCAACAGCAACAGACAAATTTGGGTCCTGCAAAAGACAAGAGGAGGTGCCAGCTAGAGGTTGAACATTATCAGATGAAGACTTATAGTTACGAGGCCTTCTTTTTCGTACATCAAGTATGCTATCTGGCTACATTATAGCCAAGACATATATTTTACCTTCTACATGAGACTGGGAGAAAGTTTAGAGGCCGTAACTTCCCCTATTCCGGAGGCTTTTTCCATCCTGGCATCAGGGACCTCTTAGAACTGATAATGACCCTTGAACAAGGTGCACAATGTGCCCAAAATGATGGCTTTTGTGCATTGTTTGGCTATGAAAAACTTTCTTCTTCAACAAACATGACCATGGTCTATAAGCTGATATAGACCACTGACAGCTCTCCGAGTCATCTTCAACAGGTGTAATGGGCATTATTTCTTAATCTTAAATTAAACAGTAGTAGAGGGGGACAAAATTTGTACCTTTTCTGACTGCAGCTGTCAGTAACTGAGGATTGAGCTTACCAATAAACTCACTGGAATTTCCATCACTTTGAGTAATAAATCAAGTCTTTTGAAAGGAGATGGTGTAGCTCAAACAGAAGACTCTGACGCAAGGGAAGAATTCCTGAGCAAAGTTCTGTGCCCTGTGTTATGCTGAGATCAAAGGACGTTGTCATAATGGTCTTGTCTGGCCTTAAAAGATACCTATGTCAAATTCTACAACAAGCAAAAGTTATTTGTGAGTTATATTTTGATAGACTACTTCAAGACACAGAGATAAGTGCCAATATTAGAAGAAAAAGCCTACAGTACTCAAATCAGAATGCCTCTTTGCAATTCTCAGTCAATCAGCTCACACCGCCTGCTAATGGTGCATTATTAATATTGGTCTTGGAGCTTTGATTGCAATGATTTGACATACTGGGCCCTGTACCATATCTGCATTTTTTGTAATCTTTCCCATTCTGGCATGAGACAGTGACCAATCTTTTAAAAGGGAATGAGACCAACTTAACTTCTAAGCCATGTAGTATCATTTACTTAATTATATCTTGCTTGTTCAGTTCTGTATTTTGAGGTAGAATACAGGGACTGAAACAGAAATACAGGACAAAAAGAACCCTACTGGGATAAGCAACAGGTTCTTTGCATCACATCTGAGATTTTCAGAATGTGCTCTATTAGAATACGTGGCACTGGCTGCACAATCATTCTGCATTTGATAGCTACACTTGGGGTGAAGGAAGTCTGTTTTGAAGTCAAACAGGCTTAATATTTTTATTTTGTTATTTTTAAAATACCGTTTTCCTGTTGTCCTCTTTAGAAAATGAGAGGGTAATTGACAATTTTGTAATCCACAGAGAAATTAGAAATGTTGTTTATCTCTGCAGTGGAATTTTAAGAGCTGGTAATGTAAAAATGCTGGTACCCAGACCTCATACAAAGCAATATAAGAATGAATTCTTAAGTCTCTGCTCCTCTGTTTACCATTATCTAGGATCAAAGCAAATAAAGTTAATTTGCTAGGCTTTTTCAGATATACTTGGTTTCTTCAAAAAATCCATTTTCATGTCATGCAGTATTTTCACACATTTCCCAACTTTTGTCTGGAAAAATAGAGTGAAAGCTCTTTTTCAACACCTAGCGATAAACTATAATAAGACATTCAGCACTCCTGAAATGAATGTGTCCTTGCTTTTCCAGTGACAGTTTTCTGTAACAGAGAGAATGTCGCGCACAAGTGTTGTTTCGCCTGTTACGTTTCCCCCAAAGCCCCATTCCCTCTCTACCTTGCACGGTGAATAACTGACAACGTTAGTTGGAGCAGCTGGTTCCTGATGGGTAAGAACAGATACAGTTCAGTTCTCTGGTGCCCCTTAGTGTTAGGTCTTGGAGCTCAAGGGAAAAAAATAAGGCTCTGAAACAATATCTGAAGTTCAAGAAGCTGACTGCACACAGTAGGGGGAAGATTCTGAAATATATATCATAGTTGCTTTCTTTCAAATATCCTTCAATATTTTGTTTTCATAAATCTGATCTAAATAGCATATTTTCATTTAAAACTCATTAATTATATGAACATGAACAAAAGGGACAAACTTTCCTCAAAAATATCATTACATAAATATATTCCTGTGTTCATCATTCATCCTAAGAAAGCCTACTGGCACAAAATACCGTCCTTATTCTGAAATGACATGTTTTATTTGGAATATTTATTACTCGTGTTCCAAAGCTTGGCAAGCGTGAAGAACTCATGGACATCTGTCCCTGTAGCTGGTGGAGTCACCAGACATTTCACAGACAGATATCCTTAAAGTAACGTAGTTCATTGTCAGCTCTGCTGTACAATGTTTTGATTGTTACAGTCAAACCTGTTGTTCTTCAATTCTTTGACTCGTAATATGCAAGATGGCTAAATTTATCAAGCACTGAGGACAAAGTCTAACAGAATGGGCATGCACAACATTCAAGAGACTTGAAGCTATTGTTTAACCTATATACTATGTGTTTTCTTCATGGAAGTACTTCAAGCTTACCAAGCAGAAATAATTTTTGATGTAGTAAGTTAATGGTAATAAACACTCCTCAGAATAGAAGGCTTTACTGCTTCAAAGCAGACTACTTAAATTTTTGCCTACTAAAACACATACAGTAATTTTCTGCACTAGGCTATTACTTTTCTTTGATTTTTTAGATGCAAAATTGTAAGGTCTGAAGAGCTATATATGGTCCTTTCAGATTATTTTAATAGATTTGAGAGCTGTGTCTGGTCTTTGTATTGTTTATTCTGTACGTAAGAAGAAATGTATTTTCTATTAGAAAGCTAAGCACACTTCTTTCTGTAAAATATTGCAGCAGACTACTTTTAAAATAGATTTAATGTTATTTTTGGGTTGACTGGATCTGTTTGCTCTATGATTGGAGTAATTGTTGCAACAATTATTAACACAAATATTAAGTTAAACTTTTGCACTGGGTTGTCATCCTGGACTTTTCATAGAATCATAGAACAACCAGGTTGGAAGGGACCCATCGGATCATCAAGTCCAACCATTCCTATCAAACACATAGAATCATGGAAAACAATTTTAATACCAAGCAAACATTATCAGGCTCTCTAGTAGTTCCTTGTATATTAGTTATTGGTAACAGGCTAAATAATTTATATTCAATAGGAATATTACATATTCTTTTTAGGTAAAATGATATATAAAGTGTGTACATTAGCATCCTCAGAGTTGTATTATTTTTGTTTTATTTTGACTTCTTACAATGAACTTCCCATTACTCGGGAAGGGAATCAGAGATTTAATTATACGAGTCTGTTTGCTAACAAGAAAATCTATGATGGTTGTAAGATGCAAGTCAGTTAAGAACACTGAAGAGCATTTTATTTCCCGTCAGTTCCTAGTGATTCAGGTTCTCATTCAGTATTTTTCAGAAAGTTGAATTATTGTGTGAAAGCTTCAGGCATCTGGGCCTGATTGCCCCAAAGCAGTGGTAAATTTATGTTAATATTAGCAGGCACTGAAGATACTAATCCCTGTTTGAACAACCCTAATTCAGATTTTGAGATCTTTGCAGTCTCCTTTCTTCTCACGTTACTTTTAATTGAATCCCTTTAGCTTGATTTTTTTTTCAAGTCTTTCTTAAAAATTAGAGGATTAATTATCACCTAGAAAGTTATAAAAGTTTGTCAGACTGGGTTTTAAAAGTGTATGTAGTACAGACTTGGAAGATATTAATAAGATATTAATTGGAAAATATGGATTAGAATTAAGCTCCTGGCTCCCTTCTCAAGGGCAGTACCAAGGAGGTGATGGTGATGGAGACGTCAAGTTGCTCCACAGCAGGTTCAGATTAGACATTAGGAACAATTTCTTCATTTAAAGGGTTTTCAGGCCCTGGTAGAGGCTGCCTAGAGCGGTGGTGGAGTCCCCGGCCCTGGAGGTATCTAAAAGATGGGCAGATGAGTTACTCAGAGATATGATTCAGAAGTGGACAGTTGGACTCGATGGTCTTAAAGGTCTTTTCCAACCAAATGACTCTATGACTCTATATTGGTGTTGTTAAGTTGATTGAATTATTTTGCAGATGTTTGCTCTGTGTCCTGTAAAACTTCTTGATGAAGAATGAGAGCGTGTTTTTGTGTGTTGACATTTTCAGCCATGAAGCAACGAATGGATAACATGGGATCTGGAAGTCTGATAATTTGTCTCCAAAAAATTGTAGTTCATCTTTATTCTGACATCTTCATAATGAGAGTTCCATCATAATATTACATCCAGCTGATATGTTTGGGCATAAGCTGAAATGAACTGAGGCTATTCTTCATTAAATGAAGCCATCAAACTTGTGGAATATAATGTCTGCACATGACTGCGACAGGAAGAAGATAATATAAATGTCTTGTACAAATAGCCTATGCCTATTAGAGTAAGGTCTGATCCAAAGCATGCTGAGAACAGGAGGAAAATTGTGATGGGATTTTAAATCAGGCTTGTGGAAAGGAAATAGAAGAATAATGATTCCTCCCCCACATGGAGATGGAAGAAAAGGATTGAAAGAACCACCAAAAGGTAGACTACAGCTTTAATTTTCTTTTCTCCTTTCACTCTCTTACTAATTGCATATCTTTTCTGTCTTTTAGCAAATGTTATAGCTTGATTATGTTTTTATGGACTTCGAAGACATCTCATTGTCTTTTCTTTTTGGTTGCCTTATAGCTATCCCACCCCTCCCTTGGGACAAAATCCACCTCACAGGAAATGTATGTCTCAGAAATACTCTTTTATCCTATAAAATGTAAAAATGTGAGCACTACATGGAAAATCTTAGATTTTACTTGATCAGCCTGAGTCTTCATTTACTACCTGTCATTCTTACTCAAAGGAAAAAATGTACTTTTAATATTAAAACATGTTACTGTAGAATACTTCCGATCAGCTCAAGTTACAATACCTACATTAGGTAGGTTTTCTTTGTGATGTAATGATATGATGCTGCTGTTCCACAGTAACTTGTATTTATAGTCCCGTTTCCTCCTGGGTCTGTAGTATGAAGACTATGGAAAAAAGAGAAAGAATTCATTTAGAAATAATGTATATTACCAAATAACTGTGTTCCTGCTTGTTATCCCACATTTCATTCCACTTTTCTGGAAAATACGCCATCTTAGAAAACTCCTTTCAAACTGAGCATATGAAAGTTTGGTAAAATCTTTGTGTTTTGAGTACTGATGGCTTCAGTGTGGGATTTAAGTGTATTTGACAGGGTGGGTATGCAAGAGGGACATCCAACAGACTGTGCCCTGAGTTTGTTACTTGTAGGGTTTTCTTCTTTTGACCAGAAGAAATATCCCTAGTAGTAAAACATGTATAACTATGTACAGTTCTGTAACAGTGCTTGACCATAGGTTGAATAATTATCATTGTAAAATCTGTCTATCTGCATGTCTTATCTATTTACCTACCTACCTTCCTCCTTCCCTCCTTCTATATCTCCTAAAAATGCAAACAATTTTCTGGAACTTTATCTAGTCTTAGCTATCTAGACTGAAGCATCCAATCAAAACTTACCCTTTCATCATCTTGGTAAAAGATACTGCTGCCTCCATAGCACAGCGTATTCCATCTTTAAATAGGTATCTAAGAGAGCACTTTAGTACAACGAGTCATCTTCTGCTATCTCTTTCCAGTGATTATGGAAGTTTCCCTGATTGATTTTAAAATGTTGCCTATCAAACTTTTCTTTAATTCTCTAACAATAATTTTAAGTTAATCAGCCAGGTTCCTGGGTTTTTTTTTATTTGTGTCCTACCAAAGATTCTTCTTGATGAAAAAACTATGAATGGATGTGGAAGTACATATTGTAGACATTTTTGAATTTCCTTTCATATCAACTTTATTCTGTTGCTTACTAGAAAAGCAGACACGAACCGACATTGACACGAACCAACCATTGACAACCCTTTTTTTAAGACCAGGGACGTGTCCTTTTTTTGCTGAACTGTAATATCCTGCCTGCTGCCAAGTGGCTGCAATGCCATCTGCCAGCGAGGGAGAGAGAGAAAGAGAGGGTGTTTTTTTCTCTCTACCTCCCCTGCTTTCCAGGGTATTCCTGTGAAGAAGACATGTGATTCAAGTTGTAGGATGACTCAAGCTTTTGTGGTCTTCTTGGAGTCCTCCCACAATCAATTTAACATGTCTGACCCGAAGGCAAATGTCTCCTTTTGTTTGCGACAGTGACAACGATTCTCTAAATGCTCTGGCTTCTGTTCTGTATGCCTTGTGAGAGATTCAGAGAACTGAGTGCAGGTTGCAACTAAAGAGCTCCTGAGATTTTGTTTTATTTCCACTCTTTAGATGTGGCATAGTTCTGGCAAAGCATTCCCTCAGCATCAATTTGTAAACAGAGGAGGCTAGGACTATTATTTAATGCTTGCAAAGTGCAGTTATAACTAATAAAAATAATGAATCCACCTTTTGATGGGCTGCTATATAGGTCAGCATATCATGTTATTTCTTATCTCATCTAGGTCCCAAGAACTGAATATTTGGTATAGTTCTGAATCAGGTTGCTCTCCCTTTCTAAGTGAATAAACAAAGATTTTCTACAAAAGAGATCTCATTGGGATCATTCTCAATCTAAGAGTAAATTAAGTCTATTGCTTTCATAATTTTCCAGTAAAACGCATTACTTGATATTTGCTGATATATTGCATTTTTGTTACATTACATTGCTGGGAAGACAGAGCTTTATTGTCATGCTTTTTTCTTGGGGTGGAGAAGACAGAGAAAGGAAATGTAATTATACTGGGTACTTTAGTCTTCTAATTAGCTTCACTGGATCTTAAACTTAACTCTTATATTCTGTTGAAGTCCATTTTTCTTCTTTTCCTTTTCGTCTAGGTGTCTTTTTTGCTTCTGGTGCTGCTCCTGATGACTGGCTGTGGCTGTGTTACCCTCACACCCTCACTTCTTCGCATAGCACCAAAGCAAATACAGCTTCCAGCCCGTTACCTACCATACCAGTGACAAGTGGTGTTCCCCAGGGCTCAGTGCTAGGTCCAGTCCTGTTCAATGTCTTCATCAATGACCTGGATGAGAGCATTGAGGGTACCCTTAGCAAGTTTGCAGATGACACAAAGCTGTGTGCAAGTGTCGATCTGCTGGAGGGTAGGGAGGCTTTGCAGGGGGACCTGGACAGACTGGACCGCTGGGCAATGTCCAAAGGCATGAGGTTTAACAAGGCCAAATGCCGGGTCCTGCACTTGGGGCACAACAACCCTGTGCAGAGCTACAGACTGGGAGAAGCCTGGCTGGAAAACTGCCAGGAGGAGAGGGACCTGGGGGTGTTGGTCGACAGCCGACTGAACATGAGCCAGCAGTGTGCCCAGGTGGCCAAGAAGGCCAATGGCATCCTGGCTTGTATCAGAAATGGTGTGACCAGCAGGTCCAGGGAGGTGATTCTCCGTCTGTATTCAGCACTGGTGAGGCCACTCCTTGAATATTGTGTCCAGTTCTGGCCCCCTCACCACAAGAAGGATGTTGAGGCTCTGGAGCAAGTCTAGAGAAGAGCAACAAAGCTGGTGAAGGGGCTGGAGAACAGACCCTATGAGGAGCGTCTGAGAGAGCTGGGGTTGTTTAGCCTGGAGAAGAGGAGGCTGAGAGGAGACCTCATTACTCTCTACAAGTACCTGAAAGGTGGTTGTGGAGAGGAGGGAGCTGGCCTCTTCTCCCAAGTGCCAGGGGACAGGATGAGAGGGAATGACCTCAAGCTCCGCCAGGGTAGATTTAGGCTGGAGATTAGGAGGAGGTTTTTCACAGAAAGGGTCATTGGGCATTGGAATAGGCTGCCCAGGGAGGTGGTTGATTCCCCTTCTCTGGAGGTGTTTAAGGCACGAGTGGATGAGGTCTTGAGGGACTTGGTTTAGTGTTAGATAGGAATGGTTGGACTAGAAGATCTGATGGGTCCCTTCCAACCTGGTTGTTCTGTGATTCTGTGATTCTGTGATATTCAGAGTCTTGCTAGGGATAGGCAGACAGACTGTGTCTCTTAAGTGTCACCATTATGGCTGTAATTTACTTGAAGCTGCAAATACAGTTGGCCTAGGTCCTGCGGCAGGGCAGTGTGTGTTGCTTAGGTGACTGAGTGCTCTCAGAGTCCATAGACCATCATTTTAAATGGTGCTGGCTGGCTCTGTGCTCGTATGGGCTTCATGAAACAGTATGAAATTAAACACTTCAGAAGGGCAATGATCTTCAGCTTCTACTATATATCTCAACAAATAGGGCAATTTCAGTCTGTCAATTGGTTGCTTGGTTTCTTCTTTACTTTTCTTATAATTACTTATAAGAACTACTTGGAAGCCAGAATTACAGAATAGAAGCTCTTTTGAGCAGAGAAAGAAAAATGCAAAGCAAAGGGGGAGTCACTGCTGCAATTTAGATACCTACCTGGACAGAGAGGGAATCTGGTGAAGAAAGGTAGTTAATCTCTCTGAAGTCCTTCTTTAGTCAATGTAGAGTGTCAGGTTCCTTTGCAGGGAACAGTTTTAATTTTCTTCCCTGCATTGCCCCATGCTTCTCACTGAGCCTCAGGAGGGAGCTGGTTTATTTTGGCACCTAAGGTAAAAGACTACTTTCCAGAATTTGTGATGTGCAGGGCACACCAGTTAAAATCACAAGAGGATGTAATAGGGAAAGGTTCTTACAGGGTGATTCTGAGCATGTAAGTTTAGCCTTTGAGTGCCAAAATATTTTGGATATTAAAATGAAAGCTGCTAGTTTCACAGATGTATTTGAGAATGCTGCTTCTACTTTAGTGTACAAAATTGTACATGCACATATTTTTCCCCAAAGCACCAATGTAAAACTTATGAAATGTTATTTTTTAGGTATTGGTTGTATCTAGTAGTAATTTTGCATTATGAAGAATGAAAATGTGCAAGCATTCTGTTTGCAGAAAGAAGTGATTGTTATTATTCTGATGTTACAAGAAGCAAACATACAATTCAATTTTAATACATACAAATAAAAAAAAATAAAGGAGAAATAAGGTGTTGTAGATATGAACTTGGGTACTCTATTACTAGATCAGTTCCTTCAGCAGAGCTATAGGAATTTCCTAACTAGCTTCTCTGCTCTCATCCTAAACATGAAAGAGTTATTCAGAGTGGGTAACACACAGACAGTTTGGACCTTATTAATAATTCAAACAAATGTGTTTTCAATTATGTTCTTAATTACAGAACAAACTAAACAACATTAATTTTGAAAGGACTGCATAATTCTTAGATGTATTTCTGCACAAATATCTTGGTGAGACATCTGCCCAGTTAAATATTTCTGAAAGATTTCTTTTGAATTTAAGCTGGCAAGGTGGGCAAAGTATGAGCTTTGATATTCATTAAAACCATCTGCATTAATTTACAAAAAGCTAGTTCCTTTGCGTGTTTAAAGCCTGATTTTCTTGTTGTGTTTTCTGTTCCCTGAAATGAGCTAACTGTATTTCTACCTCTTTCCTTTTAATCTATTGTTCTCCTAGAAAATATGTGTATTTAAAAAGATTAATCACAAATACAATGCTGAAGTTCCTATTATAACTCCAAGACCTATACCTCCAAGCAATCATAGTGGGCATATGCCCACTGTAATTTTATCTGCAGATTTATATCATCTGAGTATCAGACTCAAGGCTTAAACTACTGATGGACATTTTTAAGAAAGCTGCAAAGTATAGTTAGAAGGTATGAAGAACAGTCATTCCACATATACATTTGCCATGATGTTTAGGGTTCTTTCTTTATAAATCCATTTGTCTTTTGTTCTCCAAGAATGGACAAAGGGTATGGCTATGAAAGTTACAAGTTAGATCTGGGGAAATTAATAGTGAAGATCAGTAAAGTATATTAAAATATAGATATTTCACTGAAATGCCAACTTGCTTTAATTGTTATGCTTTTATCATGTCATAGTGTAAGGGAGTGATAAAAGTGATTACTAAGAAGGAGGGTGAAAATAGTGCTTACTGGGACTACAGTTGCCACTAGAATATCTTTATAATTACTGTGCTGGGCCATTCAGTGCACCTTAAAAATAACGATAATAATAATAATGAAAAAAGATTTCGTGCGAGGCTTTCCCTGGTGGCAGTGCTATTTTAGTATCATCCCACTGTTTTATCCTCCAAGTGCTTTTTCCTGTTCCCTCACTGTGTTCAATACTCTGTCCCTCTGGGTCGGTGCAACTACTGTACTGCAAATTGGACTAGTGAAATGATTACAGTAACCCAATTCATTTCTGAAGGGCAGTTTATTATCTTGTTCAGCCACCAGTTAGTGCAACAGAGTGCAACATAAGACAAACAAAAATACAGTGGCAGTAACTTACTTAAACACTTTTGTTGCTGAAGAAATGTATTTTCAAACTTACCCTGAGAGAGAGTCAGTTTCTTTGCAGGGGAAAAACCAATGTGAGTTTGTTTCCAAGATCATACAAACAAGTATGATAGGCCCTCAGTTTTCAAACCTAGTAATATTTAATGGAAATTTTTGACTACGTGTGTTTTAAATTATGACTGAGAGTACACAATTAGTGCAGAAAAAATGAGTGGGAGAACGTACAAGTATATCAGTTGAGGTGGAAAAATAAACTTTGGAATTTTCCTATTTCCTGAAAAATTTGAAGCAATATAATTTTTTTAAAAAAATATTTATTTTTATAAATAATACATTTGTTTACAGTTCCAGTAAGTAACCTGATTAATTCACTGCACTGGAACCTGTTGGCTTATCCTTTCTCCTTTTACCACTCCGTCTTTACTGGTTTTGCCAATACTCCACTATATCTGAGAAAGCGTATATTGCAAAACAAAGCAAATTATTAATGTGAATCCTTAAATAACTGCTTTCTATGTGTTCACACACCCTTCCTAGAACTTTTTAACCAGCTTAGTTTCCAGTACAAACACTCACAGGAAGTGAATTATGAAGTAGGAAATATAGAGAAGTGTTAGTTGGAAGGGCTTTCTAACCCAGGAAGGAAAGCCACATCCTGTGTCTTGTCTGAATAAACATGTTTTGACAATATAAAATTTCTGAATAAGCTATCAAATGTGGGAAGTAGTTATTAAATAAATATGAAAACCTAACATTTGAGCAGTTCACGATCAGTTTAAAAAATACCTCAGACATGAAAAACCAAATCAAGTAAATAATGTGTTATTATTTAAGCAGACCTAATTACACATTAGCACTATGTTAGGGATTTTCTAGCTGTCATGTCTGGTTTTGCTGCTTTTGTATGAATTCTCCTTTTTCCTCATTTTTGATGCAAATATATTTCTTATTTCACACTCACCCATTTTCTCTCTCTTTCTAAAGACAGACTATAATAGCATTGCTGCTTGAATAACAAGGCACTTTCATTATGTGCTCATAAAGATGGTTTGCCTGACTTTTTCTGTAAGCAGAAACATTGAAATGTTCTGTAAGGATTCTGAATAGAACACCTTGAAGTACTTTAATGTAAGGAGTATAAATTACTGAGCAAGTCCATATCAGTCAGGAGTAGTCACAATCACTATGTTTACAGCTCCTTTTTTCCCATCTTAGAACCACTGTAAAAGATTACTTGTTTTGGAAAACCTCTTCAGAATGATTCACGCATGCCACTTATTCCTTCTAAGAATTCACTAGCCCTTTTACTATAGTTGTCTCTGCTTGGACTGTGAGTACTAACTACACAATATATGTGTCACTGGCTAATTCTGTGTAAAGAATACGAAACCTAGTTCTTTACTCATGCTTCCTTTTACATCCATAGTCTTGCAAAACAAAGTAACCTTGACCCAGCTGCTCGTCAGCTGGCACAGACCCTCTGATCACACAAAATGTACTCCACAAGACTTACATACTGTTCTTTGGCCTGTACATAGAAGACAAGTTTTACCAACATGCACCATATGCCCAAATCAGTGGTCTGTGCTCATGTCACCTTGGACCACAATACCTGTCCTCCAGAATGGAGATTTGGCACCCCAGAGACATTGCCCCGCTGGTGGGATATGTGGGACAGCAAGCAGGATGATCAGTAGTGGGTGCAGAACAACCATGTTCCACAGTCTTGCTCTTCCGGATGCTCTGGACATCCTCTAAGTCAATCCCAATGGAGAAATGATTTGCTACCACTTTCTGAACCTTTGCTATCTCTGACTGTTGAAAGTCCTCTCTGGAAGTCATTCCAACTAGCACTGTTAGATTTACCAGTAAATCCCACCACACTTGGTACCTCAATGTATTCTGCTGTCCTCAGATAAGGCAAAAGGGCAAACCTTGGATAAAGGTATTGGCATATGTATGGTCCTTTCTCCATTCTTCATCATGGCAGATGTTACCTGCTTATTACAATAGTGAGGCCTGAAGTTACTTCAGAACAATCACAGACACTACTCACTTCGGTCCTGATAGGTCTTAGAGAAGCGTGCATTCAGCCACCTAACTGAAGAAAGGTTAGTCTTGAGAGACAGATCGGACACTATGGTCCTTAGTGCTGTCTGGATTGTCAACACTTGCTCTACTTTATTTCCAAGGATGCTTACAAAACATTTTTACAGAAGGCACATAGCTGGAAAAGATCCTTCAGCTCTTGTTTGTCTAACCCAGAAGTGAGTATGGAAATGTGCATGTAGCCATCTGAACAAAGTACAGCTTCAGCCAAGGTCTCAAGGGCAACTGGAGAATCAGTGCAATGAGACCTTTTAGTCTTCTCCTAACAGCTGTTAAAAAGTGGATCTAAGTCCTCTTCTAACACTTCTTCCACTAACAATTTTCACTTCCTGGCTTTTCTACTGGTATTTCCATGGTCTTTTCTTCAGAGAGCTTTCCTGCCTGCATCCTTCACAACCCCTCCCCTTTCCCTGAGAGCTAAGGAGTTATAGCCTGTCTTTTCTTCGGTCGTTGTTCTTTATCCACTACGTTTCTTTGTCTCTCTGCTTTCCTCCACGTTTTACACAAACAGAAATAATTTCTATCCCTCATCTAGTAGAGGTGATTAACATGCAGGGTACTGTAATGACCAAGGCTCTTGGTTATTCTCTCCATTCTCCATCCATCAATAACTCCGTGTCTAGACTACCACTACGAGAACACCTGTACTTCCTAATTAACATCAATTTCTGTTTTAACAAAGGCTTTAATACAAATCTGAACTATATATAAGCTTTACTTTAAAAATAAACTGTATTTGGGAAGAGGAAAAAGAATATAAGAAAGCCATCCAGACTTTGGAAAATCAATTAAAAGGAATGTAAGAGGCAATGTAAGGTGTCTTTGGCTTAAGACAAATGGTCTGGGTGTGGCACCAGCGCTGTGGTAGGCAGCTGGTTGGGGGCAGTCACCCTTCGCAGTGAGGTGAGTCCCTCTTTGATGTATAAGAAAGCTTAGTCAGAAACAGTATCTAATATTCCATGGAAGCAATCCTTCTGATCTTCAGCTGATGCCTCGTACCATCCCACTCCAGCTGTGATCACCTTCTTAATTAGGAAGACAGTCAAGAATGTCCACTGGGTAACTTCATATGGGCTGCAGCTTTCACTTTGAGCTGTTCGCCTGGAGCCGTTTCCACCCACTTTAGACCAGCCTCTAGAGTAAGCATGTGGTTGTGAAAAGGCCATGAGATAGGGTCACAACAACATTTATTAGAGGAGAGGGTGAACAAAGAGAATATATTGTGAGACTAGCAGTGTTTTCTAGGTGGAGGTAAATTCAGGAAAGACTTTTTTCTTGGTACCGTTCTTCTAGGAGCATGTGGAAGAAATGTGCTGCTGTCTAGCTTTGATTTGCTGAGTTGTTTTTAAAAATGATGCCATGTTCTCAACCAGGTGGAGCACTGGGTTGTTTGTTGTTTACTGCCATGATTGGGTGCTGCCAAGGTCAGACTTCTTAGTGAAACCTGTGCACAGGAAAACAGCATTAGCTATGATATCAGCACATGTGGGTGGTGATGTAGGGTGTAACTGTTGAGATGCAGATTGGCTACCTGCTGTCTAGGTGACTTCAGTTTGACTGAGGAGTCTCCTCTCCGTTGAGGAGACTTTTCTGTCCTTCAGGTGTAGTGTCTGTCATTTTTCTTTTTTTATTAATACATCTTGTCTTTCCTCATTATTTAAGCTCTGCAAATATAATCCTTTCAAGATCTATACTGTATCATTTTTTAATTGATTTGTCAGTCATATGCAACTCTGTCACAGAAAATTTGTAACATTTCCATAACATGATTGCTCCAAACATCCTATAACTTCCTTAAGTTTGATCTAACTAAGTTATTAGCCTGATCAAATTCTCATTTTCTGCACACCTAATTATTTTGAGAATTTACAGCATCTCTACTTGAAAAGTATTAGCTCTCATTTTTATTACATTTAACTTCTTGAACTCCTCTAATGACACCTTCAAATATGTCTTCCATCAAGTTAAAAAACTTTCTATTTTTGCTGGGACTTTCTCTGAAATTAAATTTTTACATAGGTGAAAAATCTCCGCAATTTTTACAGATCAACAATTTTTGAAGGGGAAGAATTTTTAAAGGAAATTAACTGTTCAGAATTAAGGCATCCGTGAGAGCTAATTTTTAATCTGACCCAAATCCTAAGCTGATAGTATTGCATTTGCTTTATGAAGCAAAAATGAAAATACACTTCAAAAAAAAAAAAAAAAAGCAAAACCTGAATGAAACTAGCTACAAAACCAGCAAAATGCTTTTCATAGTAAATTAAGATCTTTCAAGCAGTTTAACCAAATAACATTTCCAGCAATTTATAGTATGACAAGGGAAAAACAACTTGGAATCAGAATCATGTCATGAATGACATGGCTATATTTGTTTTTCTTAGTTAAACTTAACTGTTTCAGACATCTGCTCATGAATTTATTGAATGGTGCACATTTGCTGAAAGGAACTAGATGATTTGCTTTAGCTATTGCTAAGAATCATGTTTGACTTGACTTCTACTGCATTTCCTAAGAGTGTTTTAAATTTTTGAGTTGATATTTAATGTGCTTAAGTAAACTAATTCTCACCAGAGTTCATGTTTTGGAGTCATAGTTAAACACAGTAATAATTATGGATAAAGATATACCTAAGATCTTCATTTACTCATGTTCTTCAAAAAAGAAGAAGATACATGGGTTTTTTTTTTCAGTTGTGCATAGAAATAAAAGCAAAAGTAGCATCATGAAAACCAGATGATGACAAATACAGAAGTCAAGATGTATTTTAAATTATGAATAAGTAATTCTGATTTCTGATTTTCAGTCAAAACAGACAGGCAACTAAATGTGGGATTTTGCCTAGATATGTAACACTTAAATTTGGTCAGACTGACCACTGAGTTGATTCATTCACCTAATCAAATGCAGACAACTACCTTGTGCATATTTACATCTGAACCAGTCACCTTTGGGTCTCTCTATTGTCACTGCAGAGAAATGGGCACTTGGATGGTAAAATTTATCTTTTCCTGAAATACGTGTCTACATCAACTTGCATGAGACACATTTTGGCAGCATTTATTGTAGTGGTAGTTTATTAACCATATATTAGTCTTCAGTGACTTGTATGGATGTAGATGTTCTACACTGACTTACAAAAAATAAAATGAGACTGATTTTAATCTGCTTAGTTTTGTGGGTTTGTTTACACCATCAGTATAGTCTCTTTTCAGGCAACATTAACAATAAAAGCAGAGCACGTTTATTGAAGGTTTATTTCTCTGGTCTTTAGTACAGAAAAGAATCAAGTCGAGTCCAAATAAATTTTAACTAAGGTATGCTTAACCTCACTCCTGGGAACTCTTGTATTATAGGACAGAAGTAAGACTATAATAGTGTCAGTCACAATGAACCAAGAGGGAAGAACGTGATCTTTAAAGAATAAAACGCCGACTGAAGAATGTGTGCTGTTCACTTTGCGCTCTCTGTAGGATTTGGGGATTTTTCTGTATTTGTTTTGTGCTGTGTGCACTTTTAAAGGAAACTTGTGGCCAAATATAGTAATAAGAAAACAATAAGCAAGACCTTAACTCCACTGCTCAATATAATGCCATTTTAAAACTTACATGAATTGCTTTATTAGCGTTCTTTTTTTTCCACTGAATATGAAATATTTTCAGATATTGAAATCTGTATGAAAATCAATACAGTCAACAAGAAAATATTTTATAAAAGATGAAGGGGAATACAGTACAAAATTGAATTTGTAAAATTAAACTAAAACAAAGTTTGTTGCAGTTTCATTTGTTTAAAATGGTCTTTATAAAACAAAAATATTTTGAAGTTTATTTTCTCTGTATGTAAGGTTGCAGTCATTCTGATTAACTGGATGAGTTTTAACATTCAAATTTTAATATCTTAAAAATATCAAGATTATAGATGGCCTGATATATTTTTTACCCTAATCTTTGGAGGTGATGAAGCAAAGATTTCTGTGAGCAAACTGATTACTCCTTCAGATCCCACGTAAGTTGTCATGATGAGTCAGACTCGATTATTTTGTTTGGAGTAAAATTTCCAGAATGTCTTAGTGAATTACGAATCCTAGTTTCATTTTCCAGTTTAATTTCAGTATTTAAACATTTGTGAAATTTCTGTGCTACATAAAAAAAAAAAAAAATCCTGTCTTTAAGTCATGTGGTAGTAACAGGTTTTCAGGTCCAAATTCCTTTTGCTTCTGCAGAATTACCCATCTCCAGTAAATTCTAGAAGATTTCCTGATACTTTCTCTTTAGAAGATACATGTAATTCTGTTTAGTAAATGTAGAAACCAAGCTTGCAAAACAGAGGAAGAATAAGACAGGCTGACAGGATGTGACAGACATAAAGTAAAATGATATTTAGTCAAAATATTTCATGGCACTTTTTTCCTCAAAATTTAGCTGAAAAATTTTAATCTTATTCCTATTCAATCAATGTCAAATAAAATACCAGCAAAATAGCAAGTTATTGCTTTTTTTCTTTTTTATTCAATAAAGTAGTGTTTAGATGCAAACTAAAGTTTCCTTTAAAAACCCCCATAAGTTTCTCTTTCATCCTTAAGTGATCTGGTTCTATTGTTGATTTAAATTAAAATCAATTAGAAGCATAGGATATCAGAGAAGCAGCAAAGTACCCAACTAACACTGAAATACATATCTTGTAACAATACGTTCTAAATCTAGGATGTAGTACAGATGGGTATCTTTTTTCTTCAATTTTTTACCCATTCATAAAAATGGATTTGCAGGCAAATTAAAGTCTGGAGATTTGAAAAGACTCATGCAGATGCTTATCTTATAAAGAGACCTTCACTTTTTTTTCTTAGTCTACAAATAAGCATGACCTGAGGTTACTGGAAGGCTGGAATCCCGCTTGTCAGCAGTGTGTTATCCATCATTCAACCCAGGCCAGAGAAATAATGGTGTGGTACAGACCAATCATCAGCACTCAGTTTTCTGTTGTTAAATTCCCCTTGCTGTCAATGTTTTCTTCTATGAGAAGGTAGAGAATTCCCTCAGTCCTGTCAACACCTGACTGCTGAGGATCTACTACAATCCTATATTGCAGCATAGTTCAGAGCACAGATATTACCCTGCCTGTTTTTCCAAAGTGCCTAATATGAAAGTTATTTTTGGAAAGTGCTCACTCTATTGGAAATCACATAAAAAGGAGGAGTAGCTGAGGTAAGAAATAAGCTCACTTTCGTATGAGTCTTCTCCAACCTAGTGATTCCGTGATATACAAAAACTTAAAATATTTAATAGAATCATTAGGGTTGGAAAAGACCTGTAAGATCATCAAGTCCAACTGTCAGTCCACCACCACCATGCCTACTAAACTATGTCCCAAAGTGCCACATCTACATGCTTCTTGAGCACCTCCAGGGATGAAGACTCCACCACTTCCCTGGGCAGTTTTCCAATGCTCCACCACTCTTTCAGTAAAGTATTCTTCCTAATATACAATCTAAACCTCCCCTGGCACATCTTGAGGTTATTTCCTCTCATCCTATTGCTAGTTACTTGGGAGAAGAGATCAACACACACCTTGCTACAATGTCCTTTGAGGTGGTTGCAGAGAGTGATAAGGTCTCTCCTCAACCTCCTTTTCTCCAGACTTCTCATCTCCAGTTTCCTCAGCCACTCCTCTTAACATTTGTGCTCCAGACCCTTCACCAGCTTTGTTCCCCTTCTCTGGAAACACTCCAGCAACTCAATATCCTTGTAAACAACTCCCTTTCCCTGGGAAATGAGAATTCAGAACAGACTTGTGATGATTTAACACTGGCTCTCTCGTAAGGTGGTCCAACCCTCATAGAAAAATACCTTTCAGTATAAATGGCTTTTCAGAGGAACTAATGGCCTTATTTCTTCGTGTGACATGCTGCAGGAAGGATTTTCAAAGCCTTGTAACTTCCATTTATATGTGATAATATACCATATGCCAAAATAATAGTAGTGGTTTTGAAAATCCTATGTCTTCATTTACACTTTTAACAGAAATGAATAGTTTTAAATATGTAATAGAAACACAGTGAAAGAAGAATAATACTAATCAAAACAGTGCAATGAATAATTTCAATAATAAATGAAGAATAATTATTCTTACTAATGTTATGATTTGTGAAGATGGCTTGGTGGGAATAGGTATTTTCCTGTCTCTAGTAGGAATCCTAATGCAGTAGGAGAGATAACTCCAAGGAGAGATAACTATTTCTCGGAATACTGTAAGTCTTCTTTATAGACTTGACATTTTCAGCAAGACATGTCTTCTGTGCAGGCTTGAGACTTCCATTTTAATGTTCACCAAGAAAATCTTTCTCAATTTCAAAAGTCACTAGCTGCTAATCAGCATTTGCGACAAACTTAATGCCCACCTCAGAGGCAAGCCCATCCTTAACAGACAGAGTCTTAGGCATTTTAGAACTGGTTACTATCTAAGTAACCTTTATACAGTGAGCTATAAGTAGGGTTGGTAGGCCCTTTTGGATTTTTTGTTTTGTAAACAACGAGACCTCATACAAACTCTAACAATTTGTTCTTCTTTTTGGAGCATCTTGGCCACATCATTTTTCTAGCTTCATCACAATGAAAACAACTTACATGAGCTGTCAAGCCTTATCATTCAAATAACTCCTAAATACTTCACACCACAGAAAGTAAAACATGGTGATTAATACTCTAGCATCTGTTGCGCATTGTCATGTATCCTGCAACTGCCAACTAGATAAAATGGCAGCACATTTTACAGCCAGATGTATCAAGCTTTCATCTGCTGCTTCACTAGAATTCTCAGAAGTCTAAGCCCTTACATCACTTATATTCTTAACGATAAGGCTAAGAATCAAAAATCTTCTCTCCAGAGAAGATATTGTGTGTGCTTTCTCAAGTGTAAAGAGTTGATGTCCTGCTTTAAGCTTTTCTTATCTAATTGAAGATTCAGTTCTAGAAACTTTTACTCACAGTAAATGGTTGAGGGGAATGCCTGAAGATGTTCCTACTTTAATGGATTATAAAGTAGAGGGGGAAAGAATGAAAATCAGCCATCATATCTGTTTACTCTGATGAAATCAGTTTCTTGGAAGGATATCTACATTTAATAAGAAAAGTGATTTTGAACATCTCATCCCACCCCCTAATACCAAATAATTAATTAATCTAAATGATATTTTTAAGAATAAGATCATAGCTAGTTTTCTTGTCTCAGACTGATTTATTTTGCTTGAGTCTTGCATGTGTTCTCTCTTGCCAGGGGAGACTTTGTATGGTAATTTCAAAGTAAACCTAAATCCTACTGTCTGACATGGAACTTAAGGAAAAAAATGTTCCATTCCATTCCATCCCATTCCAAATTTGAGTAGATGTTTCTTACAACAACCCTAAGCAGAGCTACAGACAGGGAGAAGCCTGGCTGGAAAACTGCCAGGAGGAGAGGGACCTGGGGGTGTTGGTCGACAGCCGACTGAACATGAGCCAGCAGTGTGCCCAGGTGGCCAAGAAGGCCAATGGCATCCTGGCTTGTATCAGAAATGCTGTGACCAGCAGGTCCAGGGAGATGATTCTCCCTCTGTATTCAGCACTGGTGAGGCCGCTCCTTGAATATTGTGTCCAGTTCTGGGCCCCTTACCACAAGAAGGATGTTGAGGCTCTGGAGCAAGTCCAGAGAAGAGCAACGAGGCTGGTGAAGGGGCTGGAGAACAGACCCTATGAGGAGCAGCTGAGAAAGCTGGGGTTGTTTAGCCTGGAGAAGAGGAGGCTGAGAGGAGACCTCATTACTCTCTCCAACTACCTGAAAGGAGGTTGTAGAGAAGAGGGAGCTGGCCTCTTCTCCCAAGTGACAGGGGACAGGATGAGAGGGAATGGCCTCAAGCTCCGCCAGGGTAGATTTAGGCTGGAGATTAGGAGGAGGTTTTTCATGCAGAGGGTCATTGGGCATTGGAATAGGCTACCCAGGGAGGTGGTTGAGTCACCTTCCCTGGAGGTGTTTAAGGCACGGGTGGATGAGGTCTTGAGGGACTTGGTTTAGTGTTAGATAGGAATGGTTGGACTAGAAGATCCGATGGGTCCCTTCCAACCTGGTTGTTCTGTGATTCTGTGAAAGTTCTTCTGGTATTTTTTTTTGTCCTGTCAGAAATAATGAGACCATTTCTGAGAATCAGAGTAGGTACAGTTCAAATAATTTGGTAGAATTAATTAATAGAATTGTTCTATAATGCATTTCCTTAGAGCGGCAAGCAGGGTGCACAGAAACTCCCTACCCTGGACTTCTGGAGAGCAGACTTTGGCCTCTTCAGGGATTTTCATGGTAAGGTACCATAAGCTAAAGCCCTGGAGGGGAGAGGGGTCCCCAAAAACTGGTTAATATTGAAGTATCACTTCCTCCTAGCTCAGAAGTGATGTATCCCAGCAAAGAGGACGTCAGGCAAACACTGCAGAAGGCCTGAATGGGTGAGCAAGGAACTCCTGGACAAACTTAAACACAAGAAGAAAGTATTTAGAGGTGGAAACAAGGACAGGTCGTCTGGGAGGAATACAGAGAAATTTTCCAAGCAGACAGGGATCAGGCTAAAGCCCTAACAAAATTAAATGTGGCCAGGGACATCAGGGTCAACAAGAAAAGATCCTATAGGTGACAAAAGGAAGACTAGGGAGAATGTGGACTCTCTCTGAAAGGAAATGGGAGACCTGTTTACCCAGGATATGGGGAAGGCAACTCAGCACCTTTTTTGCCTTAGTTTTCTACAGCAAAGGCTCAAGCCATACTACTCCAGTCACAGAGGGCAAAGGCAGGAATTTGGAGAATGAAGAACCCCTCAGTAGAGGAGTGGAAATGAAGATCAGGTATGAGACAATTCAAGGAACCTGAAGATGCATCTGCAGGTCCTGAGGGGAGTGGCAGATAAAGCTAAGCCACTATACATTATGTCTGAGAAACTATGGCAGTCTGGTGAAATTCCCAAGGACTGGTAGCAGGGAAACATAAACCTAATTTCTAAAAGAGGAACAAGAGAAGTTCCAGAGAACTACTGCTCAGTCAGTTTCACCTCTGTGCCCAGCAAGATCATGGAGTAGATCCTCCTGGAAATTATGCTGAGGCTCATGGTAATTAAGGGGGTGATTGAAGACAGTCAGCATGGCTTCACTAAGGGCATATCATGCCTGATGAATTTGGCAGACTTAATCAACAGGTCTACAGCATTGGTGGAAAACTGGCATCATCTATCTGCACTTGTGCAAAGCATTCAATGCTGTCTCACATGACTTTCTCGTCTCTAAATTGGAGAGACATGGATTTGGTGGGTGCAGCACTTGGTAAATAAGAAATTGGCTGAAATTACACTCAAAGTGTTGTGGTCAATGGCTCAGTGTCCAAGTGGAGACCGATGACAAGTGGCATTCCACAGGAGTTGGTATTGGGAATGATGTTTAGCATCTTTGTTGGAGATGCGGACAGTGGGATCAAGTGCAACCTCAACAAGTTTGCTGATGGCACCAAGCTGTGTGGTACAGTCAACACACTGGAGGGGAGGGATACCATCCAGAGGGACCCAGGCGGGCTTGAGAAGTGAGTCTGCATGAATGTCATGAAGTTCAACAAAATGCCAGATCCTGCACCTAGGTCAGGGAAATCCCAAATGAAAATACAGGCTGGACAGGGAATAGCCCCGAAAAGAAGGACTTGGGTTATGCTGGTGGGTGAGAAGCTCTACATAAGCCAGCAATATGCAGTTATAGCCCAGAAAGCCAAATGTATCCTGGGCTGCTTCAAAAGAAGTGTGACCAGCAGGCTGAGGGAGGTGATTCTCCCCCTATACTCTACTCTCGTGAGACCTCAGCTGAAGTACTGCATTCAGTTCCAGAGTCCTCAGCACAGGAAAGTCATGGATCTCTTAGGGCAAGTACAGAGGAGGGCCATGAGGATGATCAGAAGGCTGAAGCACCTAGCGTGGACAAGGTCAGAATGAGAAAGGTGGGCTTGTTAAGCCTGGAGAAGAGAAGGCTGTGGGGAGACCTTCGAGCAGCCTTGCAGTACTTAAAGAGGGCCTACAGGAAAAATGGGGAGGGGCTCTTTATCAAGGAGCATAGTGATAGGCCATGGGATAATGGTTTTATGCTGAAAGAAGGTTGATTTAGATTAGATATTGGGAAGATTTTTTTTTACTATGAGGGTGGTGAGGCACTCTAACAGCTTGCCCAAATAAGTCCTGGGTGCCTCAACCCTGAAGTGCTCAGGGTCAGGTTGGATGAGGCTTTGAACAAGCTGAGCTAGTGGAAGGTGTCCCTGCCCATGGAAGGGGGTTCAGAACTAAACGATCTTTAAGGTCATTTCCAGTCCAAACCATTCTATGGTTCTATGATTTTATCAGCACCAGGTTGTTCATGGAAAACTTCAGGTAGGTAAACTTAGGAGAGCTGCCTAGTGGCATTTACAAAATATCTAAATTAATAAGTTAGCTAATTCTCCTTGTCTAGTAGTATGTATTAAATGGCTGAATGACTTGTCTGCTTACAGCACTTTCATAAATCCTAGGATGTATGAATCAAATATTGTATTTAAATTTATTTGCATTTCCTATTAAATAAATAATCCTAATAAAGTTGAATTTTCATGAAGGTTTAGAGAAGCTACAAGAAAAGCCTCTTCCAGTCATGAGTTACTGTAGGGACAATTTTATAAGAAATCTTTCAGTTTCCTTTTTCTATCCCCATCCTTTCTTATTGCCCTCTGTGTAAGTCTAGATAATTCACTAAATTTCAGATGATTGTAGGTTTCTTATTTTTATCAAAAAAAAAATCCCATTTATTTTGGTCTTTGGTAATTTGATCTTTTTTTTATATGTAGTTGCTCTACTGTATTTTATAATTTTCTTTACATGGTAGAAACACATTAAAATATTTTTTTATTTCAGCATTTTAAGGAAAAACTGCCTTTAGACGTATCATCTTATACCAGGGTCCTATCAGATCTCATAAGCTAGGTCAGGTGAGGATGGATTAATACTTGGAACAGACACCTCCTAGGAATATCTAGGTCTCTTAGAAAATCTAAATCAATATACAGCACAGTGCTAGGGGGCAATGTACTGCTAGAAGTGTCATCTTTTATATACATTAAAAACTGAAGTCTTGACACTTGTAAAATCTTGTGACAGAAATTGTATTGATTTTTCATGCTTCAGTTTTGAGCATTGCACTTCGAATCTTAACACTTTCAAAAGTTGGGCTGCCGAAACAGAATATTTCCAGTCTTGGAAAATCTGACCATCTTAATTGTCCCAAGCTACATTTGAAAAAATGGAGCCTCCTAAAACACCAGTTCTTTCTACTTTTCTTTTGACCACTGACTATTGAAAATCTGTCCTTCAATGTCCAATATATAGTAACTGAAATTTAAGTGCCTCTAAAATTTTCTTTGATGATAATATCAAAATTACAGAATCTGTATTAAGCTAGAACAGACTAAATCTCCTGGTTTTTACTGATTGCTCTCAATTTTGCTTGCTGAAAGCATAAACTGATTTGAAACATGGATTATCCCTATTTATGTTATGAACACAAGAACTGGCTGAAGTTACAACAGTTTGGAACAGTTTCAGTTTAAGCTCATCTCTAATGGAGAAGAAATAAAAATGGTTGACCTAAGATTCTTCATCATGCAAGACTTTCCCTGTCTTAGATACTTAATGAGGAGGCATGCCAAAAGCCTTTAAAAAAGTACATGATTTTTCGGAGTGCCATTTATACCTCATCTACACTGTCATGTAGGTCTTCTTAGGGTTTTCTTTCTCAAGCAGAGCAGCGCATACTGTCTTGAAATATGAATTCAGTGAGCAAACTAATGTGTGTTAAAAGGGCATAAGACATAACAGCAGTGAATTCACATGAGATACTTGAGCTCAGTACATCAGAACCTGTCTGCCATAACTCAAGATCCAATTTACATAGCTATACGCCCCTTATACACCATAAGAATCAGGTCCTGGATGGTAAGATTCATAGGAGTCAGTTACTAGAGCTGCGAGTTGCCTAAATTTCCTTGTTAGAGGTCCCCTCTCCCTCTAAGTTCCAATAATTTAATCATTCTTGGAGGAAAAATATGCATTATAATTTATCGTTCCTAACCCTGTGAACACTCTCCTGGAGTTAGATTAACTCACACAATGCATAGCTAAGAAAAGAGATTTTAATTTTACTCCATGATACACTCTGTTTGTATCTCAGGTGCCACAAAATAGTCATACACTGTCTTTTTGTGGATCACGGTATATTTGATTATTCATATGGGAACAGCATTAAAAAAAAAAAAAAAAAAAAAAAAAAAAGAAAGAAAAGAAAAGAAAATGAAGTGCCTTGCTCCAGAATATTTGATTTCCCATCACATAAGGATGCTCTCTTGAATAAGCCATTCCATGAAGACATGCATGTAAATTACCTGACTGGATTCTTTTACTGAGCTACTTCTACCCTAGGCAAAGGGGAAACTGGAGGAATATTCTGGAATCTTATTTCATGCATTTTATGTGAAGATCATATTCCGACAATGCCAATGGGTTCAGTATTTCCAGATGAGATCAGGTGAATTTCAAATCTGTAAAGTTGTTCAGGGTTACCAAGAGTGTGAATACATAGAAGAAAGCAAGCAAAGATAGTCAAGCCATCTCAGATACCACAAGCAGCACACGCTACTCAAGTTAATTCTTCAGTTGCCTTAATGTATATATAGCTTCTCAGCAGTCGTAACTAGACAATCAGAACACTGTGCTCATATATCTGTAATGCTACTGGAAATCAAATGACTAAATGTAGTGTAAAGTCAAATGTATTGCCATAACGTTCATTTATGCTCTACTGGTACCACCTGTCTATGCAGAAATGTATATATTCTATGTACTTGTAAAAAGTGTTTTCAACTTATAGTATGGACTTGGGTTGTGAGCACATCACAAGTATTAGTAAGAGTGCCTTGGGAGCTACTATTTCTTTCTCCTGAACTCAGTCAGTATGATTAAAGCAAAAACTAAGTTCAATCATAGTGTGTTTTTGATGAGTAAGAATAGCAGTACTTTCATTTTTAACCCCTTTGCTCACTGAACCACAGAATCACAGAATAAGTTAGATAGGGAGGTGACCATATGGTCTCAGGTCCTTGTTGGGGGCATTATTCCTTCAAGTTCTGAATATCTCCTAGACTGGAGATTCCACTAACTCTTTGAACAACTTAGTGGTGATTTTTTTTCTTATATCTATGAGAAATGTATTGTATTGCAGTTCATGTCCATTACCTTTCATCTGTTTCTGTTTTTCTGAACTCTCCGCTTAAGAAACCAAAGACATCAATATGATCTCACTTTAGTTTTCTCTTCTCCAGACTGAACAAAAGCAGTCCTCTCAGCTTCTGCCCAGACATCGAGTGTTTCAACCTCCTAAGCACTTTACCAGCCCTTTATTGGACACAATCCTGTACATCATAGTATCACAAAATGATTGAGGTCGGAAGGGACCTCTGGAGGTCATCTGGTCAACCATCCCTGCTCAACCAAAGCAACCTAGAACCAGTTGTCCAGGACCACATCCAGACAGCTTTTGAATATCTTCGAGGTATCTTGGAGATGGACATATCAATGCCTGTCTTGTGTTGAGGAGCCCAAAACAGTCGAACATATACAGTCTCACAAGTACCAAAAGAGAAAACAAACATTATGTACTGCTTGCTACTGCTCTTATTAATGTGGTTCAGCATGTAGTCATTTTCTTTGTTGCAAGAGCATCTACTTATTGTCAACCTGGAAGCTCAGGTCTTTTTCTGTAAAGTTGCTTCCTAACCAGTCAGCTGCTAGCCTGTGTTAATAACATGTGGTTATTCAATCCCAGAGCTATAATACTGTATTTACTGGACTTCATGAACTTTTCTTCTGCCCATTTATATTTTCTGCTCAGCTCTCTCTGAATAGCAGCTCTATTTTCTAGTATATCAATAATTTCCTCACAGTTTTGTATCCTCTGTAAACTTGCCATTGGTCCCTCCTGCCCCCTTGTCCACGCCGTTAACGGAAATTTTAAACAGTGTTTGCCCCTATATTGTACCTGAGGGACACCACTAGGAGTCAGCTGCCACTCAGATTTCAAATTACTGATCACCTTGCTTTGAGCCCAGCTATTCAGCCAGGTTTTCACTCAGTTATTGTCTGGTTATCCAGTCCATATTCACTGATATGCTTACAAGGGTTACTATCAGAAATGATGTCTTGGCCGTGTCAACAATTCACTACTCTCATTTACTTAGTCACGTCATGATTGAAAACTACCAGGTTTGTCAAGCACAATTTGGTTTTTGATTAATTTTTGCTGTTTGTTCCCAATTACCTTCTTGTTCTTCTTTGGCTTGGAAATGACTTTGTGGAGGATTTACTCCATAACCTGAAGGAGGACTGATGTAAGGTTGACCTGCCCGTAGTTCTCTGGATTGTCCTTCTTGGAGACAGCCGTGGTGTTTGTTGTTTTCCAATCCTCAAGAAGCTCTCCCAGCCAGCATAAGCTTTCAAAGATAATGGCGAGCTGATTCCACCAACACTCTGTCTTTTTCCCGTGGACTTGTCTGTGTTTGAGTAGCTTAGGAGGCTCCCTAACTCTACTACCTTCTTCTAATATGGTCAGTGCTTCACTTTTTCGTTCTCTTTATCAAAAATCTGACTCTCAATCTATAAAGCCTCCTTGTCACCAAAGCTTCTCTAACAAAGTTTTCTCCCTTTCAGTTATGGATTATTTCTCATGAGAAAGACAGGGATTTATTTGTGTGCTAGCTGTGCTATATGCCCCCATGTTAGCACAGCTCAGAAGATCAGGTACCCTGGGATGAGGACAGAGAGGAAGTCAGACTGCTACTGGAATTTCATATCCATATCTGAACTGCACATGGACCTATTCATGACAGCAAGAATTTGTGATATATTCATTCCTTTCCATGTTTTGATTTTACTTTTTTAATAGAGAATTATATTTATGTTCTTATTTTTGCTTTTATAGGCACTCATAGATCATGGGTAGCTATATAAATGAAAGAAAGGGAGGTCATGAAGATTGTGACTCAGTGAATCACTGTTTATTCTTTCTCTACAAATGCATGAGCCACATAATTTAACATTTACTATGCTCTACAGTGAATATACTATTATTAGTCATCTTTTCTGCATTATGCTAGTACCAATTGCTGTGAGGAGAAGAACTTAGGAGTTATCTGAAACACCTAGATGTACCTTAACCTGTTTGTTACTTGCTGAAGTGAACTTACATGCCTTCTATAGCATCCCAAACAGTTTCTGTTTAAATGAGTAGGGCAAGGAGAATAATTTCTTCAGGCAACTTTCAGTGAGCTTTCCTGGAAGATTATGATTCCTTAGACTTCTTTTTCAAGCAGAAAAAGATTAATACTATTGAGACTGTAATGACAAAGTACATGTGAAACCAACTTTTTTTACTTATGTAGCTTATTGTTTATAGGTGAAAAAAGTCTGGCTTTTGGGGTTTTTTATGATGTACATATTATTCCAATTAGTGACAGTATATTTGCCTTTTTTTTAAAGTTTTGGTTCAAAAGCCTCCAGGAAATAATAATTATTAACAGATAACATGGAATATTCTTAGTGTTTGGAAGCTGAATGGTACAATTTAACTGTGATAGGATATATCTGTCAAGGGAAACGGTTTCCTGTCTCTAAGCTTATGAAACAAACTGCTAGGAAATTTATTTTAAAACTTAGAAAAGCATACTTTTTTTTTTTAGACCATCTAGACCTTGCCTAGAGCATTGTTCCTACAATATTTTAGTTATAATGAGATTTATAGGGATAAGTGCAGTGAGCAATTGTTATGTCTCATCCTCAGGTTTAAAGAAGTTTTGCATGCAGAAGGTGCCTGCATGGCCTTCTGTGGCTCATTTCCTTGCCCTTGGCAAGAAGATTTGAAACTTCCCTTGTCTGTTTAAGACTGTGTAAATCCTACGTTAGATTTGGCTAGGAACAGTTGTGCTTTGCTGTTCTTTAATCTCACACATAAACACACAAAAGGCAAACTAAATTATTTTATTTCCTTGAAGAATTCTCTTCAGACTCTTGACTTACAAGACATTTAAAGCTAAGCAGGTAAAAGAACTAACTTCTAGCAGAAGTTTTCTATTTTCAGAAAATTCAGAAGTTAATGATACTAATTTTTACCCTACATATAAAGCTATTTCCATCGTAAACATAATGTAAATAGCTTTTTTTCCTGTTACAGATCTAAGTTACTAAATATTTTCAAAGCCTGTCACCAATGAAAGAATCCTTTCTTTCTTATTTATTTATGATCCCATCTTAAGCAAAGACTTGGAGTTTCAAATTAAAAAAAAAAGATATTCATATTTTTCAGAACTAGAAGTAAAAATTCTCTTTCAATAAGCTTTTATAACAGTAAAATTTCATCCAGCTCTAGAATACGAGAGTAAATTTCCATTATTAAACACATAAGTGGTATGTTGGGAGAGAACATACTGGTGTTGCTCCAATGAGATATTGATTTAATATCAGTAATCTACAGGCTCACCATCTCTAAATTATGCTAAGATAGTCACTGGTTTCTTGAAAGTCTAGAGGAGCTCCAGGTCTATAAAAGTAATGCTTGACATTTGTATAGCACAAGAATTTAAGATTTTTGACAGATGTTAATTGTATCTCACAATAACCCTTTTAACTAGTAATAAATAACATACTACATTCACTATTTAAAAATCAACATAATCTGCTTTTTTTAATGGTACTCAATGTATCCCAAATTATTTTTGACCTCCTGGTCACACTGACATGAATATTGTATATGAAAGGTGAATACACTATAAAGTTACTTGTGTAACCTGGTAGTAGCTCTGCCTTTATACCAAAAATGTAAATGACCTGGTAGGACCCATTTTAGTAACACCTGAGTTGAACTATAAGGGTAAGACTTTTCCCCTGGTCCAGCAAAGACAGCTCTGTGTAGTCTCTGTACTGCCCAGAGGCCACAGCTGAGTGCACCCAGACAGCTTGGAGGTTATTAAATTATCAGAGTTCACAATGAAATGTCTTAGGAGACTGTAGTAATTTAGCCAGGAGATGGTACTCGCTCCACTGTCCAAGCAGGAAGGGTAGCTGCGAGGAGTTGGCTCATCGATTGCCCCCAGCTGAGGTACCATTCAGAAACCCAAGCACTGTGGAGTGTCTCGAAGATGAAAGACAGTGGATGCTAACCAGCATACAATTACAGCAAACATTTTCCGGTATTTTTGCTTACCTATGAAAAGAAATGTTGATCCCTTTCATTGGTGTATTAATAAACTATATTCCTAGACAAATGATTTTTTGAAGGGAAAAGAAGAGGTGGTTTTGGAAAGTTATTAAGCTCCCAAAATCATGCTTTCTTTCAAAAAAAAAAATAGTATTTTTCTTTAATATTTTTCTCCTTCCACATCGTTTTAAAAAAAATTTGATAAGAAAAACAAAATTAAGAAAAGGCAGGGGAAAGGAAGAATTGAAAGAAAAGCAATGAATCATAGAATCATAGAATCACCAGGTTGGAAGAGACCCATTGGATCATTGAGGCCAACTATTCCTATCAAACACTAAACCATGTCCCTCAGGACCTTGTCCACCCATGCCTTAAACACCTACAGGGAAGGTGAATCAACCACCTCCCTGGGCAGCCTGTTCCAATGCCCAATGATCCTTTCTGTGAAAAACTTCCTCCTAATGTCTAGCCTAAATCTCCCCTGGCAGAGTTTGAGGCCATTCCCTCTTGTCCTGTCCCCTGTCACTTGGGAGAAGAGCCCAGCTCCCTCCTCTCTACAACTCCTTTCAGGTAGAATAGGAAAGAGTATTTTAAATGTAGATGGAGAGCTTCATGTCATTCATGGAAAATTGCCATATTTTGAAGACTGATAAAAATTTTGAAATTAAAAAATATAAGCAGCTGTAAAACTTCACTTTTTTTTTCCCAGTTGACACTTTTTATGAGGTTCTGTTACACACTGATGCATATTGAATTAGTGTTACACTTAGGAAATTAATCTGGCTTGGTCTTCTAAAATTTGTGCAAGCACAAAGGAGACCATGCACTTGTTTGCCAAAGAGGCCAGTGTCTCTGTGATCATCACCCCTCACTGCAGTGCCTATCTTCCCCTTATCTCATTCAATAACAACTGGCAGAACTAGAGGCACAGTAGGTTCCAAGACCTGTAATATCTTAGTGTCTTACTAGAGTCACTGGACTATTCACTTTTGTACATTCTTTATTGATTCCAAAAAGGCGAGGAATTAATTTTAAGATAGGTGTTTAACTTTATGGCGTTACTGTGCTGCCCTATGAAGATCGTTATTTATAAACCATCCTGGGTTATAAGACCAAGTATTGACACTTTCCCCTCACATTAACATTCATTTCATGATTTTTATTTTTTTCCCTGACTAGAAGAACTGCCTACACCCCTGTTCACCATAGCAACTGAAGAATCTAGCAGCAGACTCAGGGTAGGAAAAACATAAAAGAAAAAAAAAAGAGCTTGAAAATATCCTCTGATACTAAAATTGGTTTTGTTTTCACAGCAACACACTTCGGAATCACAAGAGAGTGAGCTATCCACCTATATTTTAGTTGGAATCACCCAGCATGGGAGGAATACAAAGAGTGTGTATGTTTGCATGTTACACTGGAGTATGTTAAGGGTAGGTGGCACTTATTTTCAAAGCATATTTTGACTGCTAAGGGAGGATGAGATGTTGACAATGATATAATATGTTAGTGGATGTTTTTGTGGAAGAAAAGACATTAATATGTACTGGATGGAAGTCACACCAATTTTGTTCAAAAAGTTTTCCTTCTATATCTGAGCAATAAAACTAACTGTTGTTGACAAATACTTATTGGCATGTCTAACATATGAAAAGAGTGAACCAAAAAGTCTCTCAACCACTGTCAGAATTAAAACAGGCACTGATGTGTTTGCCAACAGCACAGTCTAAGGCTACACAAGGAATATCAAGCTCATAGGTTACAATTGCTTAGAACATGAGTTTATAGGAATAATTCCACAGGGATTGCTAAAAATAGTCTTTTAAACATCACCTTCTTAATTTCTCTGGAAAAAAAATATTTTATTCATATAAGTAAGGAAAACACTCTGGAGTGCACAGCAGATAAGTTCACTGGAAGTTTTCTTCTATAAAACTAGTAACATAACTTTCCTTGTTTGCCATCAGATACAAATGACCTGCAATTGAATAGTACTAATAATTATTTTTTAAAAAGGAACAAATTGATCTCCAAAACAATTTCCTACCACATTTTAAAGGCAAAACATTCCATATAATAAAAAGAGTTCTATTAAGACAGACAACTCCTATCTGGCAGGCAGAGCTCACAAACTCCTTGTGTACTCAGCAGATCCTCTGAAATGCTGTGTTTTCCTGCAAGCACACCCTTCACACATCCCTCATGGAAGGAAAGTAGTGGTTTACTACTAAACCCACTAAAGTGGCCCAGCTTTAGCCCTGCACAGTGGTGCAGGTTGAATTCAGCAGCTAAAATGCACAACTGTGTCTACAGTGCAGATAACAGCCATTGCCACAAACCTGATGGTCTTGTGTTTGGCCTGGACAGAGACTGGAATAGATTATCAGGTTTGACAATCCGGACAGTAATGGGCATGTGTTCAGAAACAGTTGGACTGAGTTTTGTTTATTCTTATCAATATTCAGCTCACTCTGTTTTAGTTTCAAAAATTAACCGTCTGTTTTATTTGTTCTCTATTTCTCTGAACTATTCTCTCTCAATGAATATAAGTTGCAGGAGAATGAAAGATAGGATCAACAAACCAGAAAGGAGAACTAGTGCTACAAGAAATAGAGCCAGAGTTGAAGAAAATGAAAAGCAAGTATGACTAAAATAGAGGAGTGGAAAAGTATGCACTGATATGGAAAGATGATAGTAAAAATCCTGAAGCAGTGTTGTAAATTAATGATGTCAGATATTGTTAAAAAAATACTTTTTTTTTAAAAAAAAAGAATATTTAGGTTAAAGCAAATTGTGGAATGACTGCAGAAGAATTAATCTTCAGGCAGTTTTAAGACAATATTATACACCTCCATACAAATTCTGCTGTAGTTAGAAGTCCTGAGGTATAAAGGTACTTGCTAGTCCTAAGATGTAGAATTTGGTATTTGAAGAATATCAAGTTAAAAACATGAAACTAGTTACAGTTTGCATTTCAGGCAGTGGGGAAAAAATGTAGAAATGCTCCTGAGACATTGCAGGAAAATCATCCAAAGAAAGTCTTTATGAGAGTTAAGCAAGAGACAAGGGGGAACTGGAAAAAAAAAAAAAAAAAGACTCAAGAAAGTGTAAGAATGAAGGTAGACATGCCAAAAATGGAATGATAAATTTACTTTATAAAAGGACAATAAGGCGTAAATGGACCTCCCT
Source organism: Coccyzus lansbergi (assembly GCA_033558105.1). Taxonomy (NCBI): domain Eukaryota; kingdom Metazoa; phylum Chordata; class Aves; order Cuculiformes; family Coccyzidae; genus Coccyzus; species Coccyzus lansbergi. The sequence goes on along the minus strand of JAUMJK010000056.1, from coordinate 533,062 downwards.
CTGCAGTTACCTTCATCTCCTTGATATTAAAGTTAATCAAAGTATAGTCCTGGGCCCCTCAGCACAAGAAGGACGTTGAGGCTCTGGAGCAAGTCCAGAGAAGAGCAATGAGGCTGGTGAAGGGACTGGAGAACAGACCCTATGAGGAGCGGCTGAGAGAGCTGGGGTTGTTTAGCCTGGAGAAGAGGAGGCTGAGAGGAGACCTCATTACTCTCTACCAGTACCTGAAAGGTGGTTGTGGAGAGGAGGGAGATGGCCTCTTCTCCCAAAGTGACAGGGAACAGGACGAGAGGGAATGGCCTCAAGCTCCGCCAGGGTAGATTTAGGCTGGAGATTAGGAGGAGGTTTTTAACGCAGAGGGTCATTGGGCATTGGAATAGGCTGCCCAGGGAGGTGGTTGATTCACCTTCCCTGGAGGTGTTTAAGGCACGGGTGGATGAGGTCTTGAGGGACTTGGTTTAGTGTTAGATAGGAATGGTTGGACTAGAAGATCCGATGGGTCCCTTCCAACCTGGTTGTTCTGTGATTCTGTGATTCTGTGATTCTATAACTATTTGATGTGAAAGTACGAAAACTGAAGTAATCATTTGCATCTATGTTCAAGAAGTAAGGATATTGGACTGGGAGTGAAGGCAGCACTGGTGATAATGAAATCTGTGAAATGTTCATGAAACATCCTTGCTCAATATAGTAGGAGTTTGAACTGGATTATTTACTCATGTGTGTGTGTATATATATATATAAAAATATATATGTATTTACTTATATATGTGTGTGTGTGTGTATTTACTCATATACATACACATACATATATACATATACATATGTATATACTCATATGTATATATTTCCTTCATCTTTTCCTTTTACTTAATGTTTACTGTTTCTTTTAATGATAACTTAGTCACAGGAGGATGACTAATCTGGACATTTTCTCAAATTAGTTTTCTAAACACTAAAGAAACATGTAAGTGGAAGCACTTCACTACAGTTGCCAAAGGTACTGTTGAAAAACCAGTTGGCATCAGTAAGGTTTGCAACATACATACTTGCCTAGGAAGACTTGGACTTTTATGTTCTGATTTTCCCTATTAATTACCAAATAATCTATTTTCTAAAATTCATTTGCATCCTATTTTTACCATACTTATTACCAGACTGCTGTCAGCTGTGTAGCAGTAAGTACTTCGCTTTGGGGAAATTCTCCACTTTAGTATGCTAGGATGAGTAATAAGAAATGGTAAAATTCTACATTCTTTATTCCCATTTATCTAGAGGTACTTTAAACTACTTCAACTAACTACTTTAATTCACCTTTTTTTAATTAACATTAAACTATCTAGATTGAGAGCTTGAATTTGCTATTGAAAATGAGGGGGGAAACTTCTCCAGAAGTATATAGCAAAATTGCTAAAAGAGCAGAATTTTCTTTGGGAAAATTTCATGAGAATTTGCTTCTAAAAAGAAGAAAAATACTTGCTGGAAATTTGCATTCGTGTTAGTCCCCTTTCATTATGCAAAATGACATCTCCAAATACCTCAGGCAGGCATTTCTAATAGAAACAAAAGGAAGAAAAAGTGATAAAGAAATTAAAATCTAATAATGTATTATGGTAGAAGATATTTATGAGTGATCAGCAGTGCATTAAGCTGTAAAGAATATTCATCACAATCACTCTGGCTGGTTGCATATTCTCCTAAAGAACTGGCTAACTCAAGGCTAGATTGCTTTGAAATTTGAAAACAACTTTCTGAACACTAGACAGTGCATCTATTATCATAAACAACTTAACACGTGAGTGTGCACATACACTAAAATAATCAAGGTGCTATCTGCAAGGTTTCTTATTTATAGATACACTTTTCTTCACAGTTTTGTTTAAATTGGTTTTTAAATGAATGATACTGAGGAAGACAGCTTTAGTATAAATGAACAAAGAGTACAAGTCAGTCCTCACTTGGCATGAATCACAGTGACTGCACTGAGTAACTTAGCACTAGCTGAAAATCTACTAAACAACCTTAAAGCTTTCATTCATAACAAGGTAATATCCCAAAATCTTTACCCCAAACCCGCTATGTAGACTCCTTAAATTCAACCCTTTGAGAATACAATTCCTTGTGCCATAGTGTAGTCACATATCACAGAATCACAGAACAACCAGGTTGGAAGGGACCCATCAGATCTTCTAGTCCAACCACTCCTATCTAACACTAAACCAAGTCCCTCAAGACCTCATCCACCCGTGCCTTAAACACCTCCAGGGAAGGTGACTCAACCACCTCCCTGGGCAACCTATTCCAATGCCCAATGATCCTTTCTGTGAAAAACCTCCTCCTAATCTCCAGCCTAAATCTCCCCTGGGAGAGCTTGAAGCCATTCCCTCTCGTCCTGTCCCCTGTCACTTGGGAGAAGAGACCAGCTCCCTCCTCTCTACAACCTCCTTTCAGGTACTTGTAGAGAGTAATGAGGTCTCCTCTCAGCCTCCTCTTCTCCAGGATAAACAACCCCAGCTCTCTCAGCTGCTCCTCAAAGGTTCTGTTCTCCAACCCCTTCACCAGCCTCGTTGCTCTTCTCTGGACTTGCTCCAGAGCCTCAACATCCTTCTTGTGGTGAGGGGCCCAGAACTGGACACAGTACTCAAGGAGCGGCCTCACTAGTGCTGAGTACAGAGGGAGAATCACCTCCCTGGACCTGCTGGTCACACCGTTTCTGATACAAGCCAGGATGCCATTGGCCTTCTTGGCCACCTGGGCACACTGCTGGCTCATGTTCAGTCGGCTGTCAACCAACACCCCCAGATCCCTCTCCTCCTGGCAGTTTTCCAGCCAGGCTTCTCCCAGTCTGTAGTTCTGCATAGGGTTGTTGTGCCCCAAGTGCAGGACCCGGCATTTGGCCTTGTTAAACCTCAACCCATTGGACACTGCCCAGTGGTCCAGCCTGTCCAGGTCCCTTTGCAGAGCCTCCCTACTCTCCAGCAGATCGACACTTGCACACAGCTTTGTGTCATCTGCAGACTTGCTAAGGGTACCCTCAATGCCTTCATCCAGGTCATTGATGAAGACATTGAACAGGACTGGACCTAGCACTGAGCCCTGGGGAACACCACTTGTCACTGACCTCCAGCTGGACTTAACATCATTTACCACCACTCTCTGGGCCCGGCCATCCAGTCAGTTTTCTACCCAGGAGAGTGTGCGTCTGTCCAGGCCAGAGGCTGAATATCATTAAGACAGATTACTTCAGCACAGTACCTTTCTTACTGAGGTAAAACAGAGTACTAATTGTAATTTCAACACCACCAGAAAACTGGTATTTTACTAAACAAATCCCGATATATATTTTTTTAATTTCTCTTTATAGTCTGAGTTATTTAATATTCAATGGCAATTTTGCAGAAAGTATTTTACTTAGGTGTCGAGTTGCTTTTGTGAGATACAGAATTTCAGTTTTATTGCTGCAAATCTGTCCTGTGTTACATGAAGTTATTATTTTCCAAGAAGCCAAGGGCAAAATAGACCTAATTTAGGTAGAAAAGTCCAACAACAGTATGCAGTAGGTCTCTGACAAAGTACCAGAAATGACAGAAAAGCATAGCCTCAGCAATCATCAGCCATTGTTGAGAACAGAATTTTGCCTGATTTCTGGAATTATTCAACAAATTTAGTACATATCCTGTAAAATATGTGGCCTGGAGTTCTTCAGAGAGTTTGAGGCAGTACTGCCACGTGGGCAGCATCTGATGAGGTTACTTCCAGAAAATATGAAGGATATTTTGAAATACTGACTGTTAGAAAATATGTTTAATACCTAATCGATCTCTAGGAAAAGAAAAAAAAGACTCAGTGAAAATATGATTTAAACAATCATTTCTCTATTACTCTCTGAACGTGACTAATTTCCAATTTTCTATTTTCCTTTCAACTGAATAATTTTTTTATCATCCTAAACGTGACAGTTCTAGGAGAATGATTTGCTTAGTTATCCTCAGTTAATAGGCAAAGGGGATGCAGAGCTCTGTATTAAGGAGAAAACACTATTGAATGAAATATTTGAGAAGAATTTGGGCGAGGGAAGAGTCCTGTATGATTACTTATGCTAGATGAAATATGAAAGTGGAAGCAATTAGAATGATATTTAGTGGAAGAGGAAAATCACAAGGTATGTTTATAGCCTGTTATTGCCTGGAGAACATTGAGGTACCTGCTCAGCCTCCTATGGCACCTCGTTCCACTCTGTCCATGACCTGGGACTCCATTTCAGTCCGTCCCAGGGATGCTAGTCCCTACCCTAGTGATGCCGTAGCAGTGGTAGTCTTCAGCTCCAACCCTGTCAATCCTGACTTGCTCACTGGACTTCCCAGACTGACCTTCAATTTGACCCATTGTTTCACATTGTCTGTCCAAGGAAATTCTGGCCCTTACCAGGGAACAGCATGGGGTAGCAGAGCAAGCCTGCAGCTGCCTCCTCCATGACAATAGCTAAGGAAAGTACACAGGAGACACCACAAGAGAGTAAGAAACTACCCATACACCAGGGAACTGGGAGGTTAAGCAAAAGACAGACGTTTGAAAGGAGAGAGAAAGGAAGCAAGAAGGAATCCATTTTCATCTTTATTTCCATTGTTTTACTGTACTGTTGGTGGTACTGTTCCAAGGTTGAAAGTCTTCAGGGGCATTTCATCCACAATGACTTGTCTGTGGTTTGTAATTACTCTTCATATAGAAGAGTTTAATAAAACAAGTATTCTGCAAGTTAAAAATATTCCTTAAGTAAGATCACAGACATATAAAATGAAGATGAGAACTAAAGTATTGGTAAAGGAGAGAAAGAAGTCCGAGGAAACAGAGGTGTGGATTACTCTCCAAACCTCAACTATTCCCTTTCTCTATTTCTTTTAGGAAGTAAAGTTACTTTGTTTGAATGTTTGAAGGTGTCTCATTAGTGACTGATATTCAGTCTTAAAAAAAATAGAAGGAAGATGTAGACAGTAAATGTCAGATCAATACAAACTTTGCTTTGGTGGAGTTTTTTCTCTAACTGCTGACTCAGCAGATGGTAGCACTGTTTGAAGCTTAAAGTTGGCTAGCAGTTTTTTCATAATTTCAATGGAATTGTGACAAAAGAGATACTATCGTAACAGTCTTAGACAAAACTTCTGGACTGATTTAAATCTCTGTATAAAATATTTTGCTATAGTTTTTTTTGGTTTTGTTTTTCTTTTAACTCCTCTACAAATAATATCATAAATCCTTTGCATCATGAAAGAGGGAAGTGAAAAATGTGAATGCCTAAAAAAATAAAAATAATCCAACAAACATTTTTTTCCGTAAAGGTGAGTGTGTTTCTAGACTTCAAAAAGGAGAATCAAAGGGCAAATCTTCCACTCTTATAGGCATTTCTGTGATTCATCTTCCATGAAGACAGACATCTTCAGGGGATAATTAACTAACAAAAAGAAATGTCAGTGTATATTGGGTTTTACAAAGAAAAGTGATTTCTGTTCTGCTATAAAACAACATGTCCAGAGCCAACAGTATCAGTTCTTTGCCATGTAGTTTTGGGCTTTAAAACACATTTCCACACCTTTATAATTTTCATTATTTAGGAAAATGATTTCTTACAAATCTACATTAGATTTCCTTTAAAACAGTTAGATATTATGTCTATAAATAGTAGTAGATATTCATAGACATGATAATGATGAGTACATACACACCCCCACATAAATTCTCTATCACTTTTTACATTTTTCTGTATCTTATGTAATAGAGCAGGTTAAGTGCCACCATGAAGTTGCCACGAATACAGGACAGCCTGAGATGCCTTTTTCTTTGGGTTTTGTTCATTCTCTCTATAGACCTTACATTTTCAGCATGTGCCATATGGACAAAGCAGTTCCTGGTAAAATTTTGGACAACAATTAACATAGGCACAGCAGGACATCCCAACAGTTGACCCCTAAAAGGTGGTTAATCAACAGCATATGGGTTTATTTATCCCAGCATGCCCTTTTAATTAACAGTTCTGGGAAGTGTACTTTTTAATGAACACTTTTTTTTTTATTATATTTTGAGAAAATTCTAAATAGTGTAAATGAAACTCCAGCTTGAAACAAAATAATAAAAATCTGTCAAGTTGTCAACCCACAAGAAACACTAAGCCTAAACTTCAAACAGTACTAGAGCAACAAAGTCTGTGTCTAGAATAAGATCTGAATTTATAAGAAAATTTCTAAACTGTGGAAAGTTTGGTTGTAGCGTTTAAAAACTCATCTTTAAAAGATAAATGTACATTGTAAAGTTCAAGTTTAGAGTAAGAAAATCTCAGTAGGACGGGGAGGAAGGTCTCCAATGCTGTGTTTTGGTTGGAGCCCACCCTCTGAACAATACCGTGACATTTACTTTTGAGTTGATAGTAGAAGATACTTGATGATAGTGTAGGTTGAAAGGAAGAGAGGGTACAAGAATAAACAGTAATGCCAAACTAGAAAAGAGAAGCACAAACATGTGTGCATACAGCACAAGATAAGTAAACACAAGAAAGCAAGAAACATTTGAGCAACGAAGCTGGTGAAGGGGCTGGAGAACAGGCCTTATGAGGAATGGCTGAGATTGCTGGGGTTGTTTAGCCTGGAGAAGAGGAGGCTGAAAGGAGACCTCATTGCTCTCTACAACTACCTGAAAGGAGGTTGTAGAGAGGAGAGTGATGGCCTCTTCTCCTAAGTGACAGGGGACAGGACGAGGAAATGGCCTCAAGCTCTGCCAGGGGAGATTTAAGCTGGACATTAGGGAAAAAAAATTCACAGAAAGGGTCATTAGGCAATGGAAGGGGCTGCCCAGGGAGGTGGTTGAGTCACCATCCCCGGAGGTGTTTAAGACATCAGTGGATGAGGTGCTAAGGGGCATGCTTTAGTGTTTGATAGGAACAGTTGGACTTGATGATCCGGTGGGTCTCTTCCAACCTGGTTATTCTATGATTCTATGATTCAAAGTCCTTTTTAATAATACATCTTTTTTAATACAATGCAAACTATTTAGGATAAACCTTAGGAAAAGTAATGTCTAAATAATATACCAGATTTTCAGTCGATGTAGATTAAAGTAACTGCTTACAGAAGACTCATTTACATGGGTCCTGAAAACTTAATCAAGTCCTTCACAACAAAGAAATTCAGACAACAGACTAAAAAGCTTTTTCTTTATCAATTTAAAAAGAAAAATGTGTTTGATGGTATTACATCAGCTTATAAAACCTCCTGGTAAGCTTTCTATACATTATGTCCCAGAGTTGAAAGCACTGGAAACTCTTAAGGAATACAAACACCTTTCATGTAGAAGCCATGCAAATCAAATAACTACCGAATCCCTCGGATTATATTCACACTTCAACTCTCATTGAAGAATTCTACTCTTGGTTAATGGCAACTTCTATACCAGAAGATGTATTTTGTATATACTGCTTCAGCAGCTGAATGTAGTCTGTCCTAGGAGGGAGAAACATGAAAGTATTTTATTCTTTTACAGCATACTGTGCTAAATTAATGGCATTTTTCCTCTTAGAAAATAATTTTCTGTTATCAAGAGTATTGGAGTCTCTTTAGTTGAGATCTTTGATTGCCTACAGCAAAATGGAAGATTGCCTTACGGAACAATCCAGATTTGAATTATAGTGAACATCAAGAAAATTCCAAAATGTAGCTAAAAGTACAACCTACTAAAATTGTTTACCAAAGAATCTTTTAGTCAGCTGAGATTATGCTAAGTAAGGTTTTAGATTTGTCATCAAAATAGAAAAGGTTTCTGCTTTATTGTTGGCCTCCTTTGCCACACTGGAAATAAGAGGAAACAAAATCAAAATTGTCAGCCATTATCTCTCCTGTGTTATATGCTAATGAAGAATGAGAAAGCAAACACAGTATGAGGAGTCCAATAGAAGTAGTAAAGATTACATTCTCAGAAGGAACCTATGTAGGGGACTGTTGTCTTCCCTCTCTGTTCAATACTATATGAGGTTAGCTCAGTGTAGGAGTTTATTTTAGAATAATAACCCTTGCAGCTCTGTAAAACTGTTAGAAGTAATCACCCATCACAAAGCTTAGGGTAAATAACTAGATATGGACAGAAAGACATCCAGATAAACATTTATCCATACTGTCCTCCATAATACACTTTTCCATTTCATATATTTAAAATCAGTGTGAAACTTACTTTCCATAAAGACTTTCCCCAAGGAGGATTTTCAGGATTGGCCACTACTAAATAAACATAAAGACTGCAAATTTAATTTTAAAAATGCTGGGTTTTTTAAGATGGATGCAGGACTCCAAGTGTCTGATTGTTCTAATTTTGGGAAAAAGTCATTGCGGAATTCCCATAAAGAATATGATTAAGCACTGAATATGATTTACAGCTTCTAAGTAAACATGGATGTCTCCAGCTATGCAGACAACACAATGGGAGTATTCTTGAATGTGGAGGGAAAAAAAAAAAAAAAGGAAGTGCTGTATAAATTATACAAGCTATGAATCTCCTGTATATTGAAGGGTAATTCTTGTAAAAAAGAGTAAAAAGCTGTAGATTAGTCCAGAATGCTACCCTAAATGAAAGTTCATTTTGTAAAACTGAAGGCAGCTTCCTGCATAAAAATATAGAAAAAATATATAAATCCTTTGTGACAATTAAGCTAAGTGATTCATACAGAGCTATTGACCTGATTTTCAAAAGATCAATAATTAGGCAAATATTCTGTATTGGATTCTCTCTGTCATTGCTAGGGAAATATTTTGTTTTGAAAGGATCTTTTAGTCCACATAGAAGATATTTCAAGTTTTGTTTTTTAAAACAGTGTCATAAAAGCATGCTTGTTAAGGTAGAAGTATGCTCCATTAGGTGTATTATAAAGACGTAGGCATCAGGGTTTTTTTTAAAGAAAATTAACTAATACATGCTTGAAATTACATCTAGCTTCTACATAGGGACTGCACTCTCAATAAAGAGCAACTTGAGTCAGTTTTTCATCAGAATGAACTACCTACAGTTTGGTACCTGTTTGTCCTCTTCTATGAACTGGGCTACAGTTTAGTGCAGATCCCACTTTTTCTTTTTGATGATTTCTAGGAAAAGAAGAAATAGCTAAGAGTTATTTTAGGTCTGGGCGCTGCTTCTGATTTGTACAAAATGCCTCTTGTTTATTAGTATACCCAGTCTGCCACGTTAACCCAATATAAATTATTTGAAAAATTAATGCAGTTCTAGTGCACCGAAAGTAAAAATCAAGTATGAGCTACTTTGAGTCCAGTTATCTCAAGGTGGAGTTTGCTCCCAAGACTGAAAATGAAACCCTAGGAAGCATATATTAAAGATCTTAGTCCTGCAAACATGATAGAGCAAGAAGGCTAGATTCAATTCTTGTCACTGTGAAAAAAACTTCATCCTGAGTCCTTCCTAATGACATGAACAACCAGAACAAATGGGTTTGCACGTTTCTGCTTTAAGAAATGGGTCCCAGCTTAACCTTGGTAGAGATAAAACTTCTGAATCCAATATGACCATAGTATGATTGGCAACCTTTTGTTGCTTGGAGTGCAGTTATAGGAGAAGTAATGGTTTTAAGCTGAAAGAGGGGTGATTTAAATTAGATATTAAGAAGAACATTTTTACTGTGAGGGTGATGAGGCACTGAAAAAGGTTGCCAGGAGATGTCACAGAAGCTGCCATCCCTGGGGTTGTTCAGGGCCCAGACGGATGGGGTCTTGAGCATCCTGATCCAGAGGAAGGTGTCCCTGCCTATGGCAGGGAGTTTGGAATTCGATGATCTTTATGGTTCCTTCCAACACAAAACTCTTTATGATTCTATGATGATTTTTGTTATGATGCCACAAGATACATATACATACTCTGTTGTGTATTACTGTATGTTTAGAAAGGAAATAATTTGTTACTGATACTGTATTCCGATGACTCTTTTTCTTTATTTTTTGTTGAGAGGAAGGGGGAAATAGCATTTCCTTTAACATTGTGAAATTTGGGAGCTAGCCAAGTGAAAATCAGTTAGCTTCCACTGTAACTAATTGAAGTTAGATATTGTTTTCATTAAACTCTCATCAGTTTCACATTTTGTTTATTTTCCAATATAGGTTTCAAGTGTTGCAGATGTGTTTGTTAGGTTTCAGGGAGGGAATATTAACTGTCACACCTGGTTCATTTTCTAGATTATGCCTTTCTGGTACTAAGGTGCAGGACATTCATCTAAGGACTGGGAGGTTTATTTGACTGCCTCATCATTCATAAATTTCTAGTAGTTAAAAATCAGTCTATAGCTACATGCTCATATGATTTGAATCAAAGTAGGCAAGTCTACATGATTATTTGTACCTTTGCTTAACAATGAAAATTCTCATACTACTGTAGACTTACGCTGTTGATAGCTTATTTTATTGGATTGCCTACATTCTTATATTTTCAGAATCTGACAAAACTACGTAATGCTTAAATTCCTAATATTTTAAAGGAAGAACTGTAGTATGTAAAAAATACAGATGGTTTTTATCTTTCAAAAGTTAAAGTGATTTATATTTGAGGAAATATTGAGCTGTCTTGGTAAAGTTTTTTTTCTTTCATTCCAATATAATGATGATGAATTTGTGAAGGAAGATTTATCTTGTTTTCCATATTTAAACATTCATTGTCCTTGTCAGGAAAAATACTTGGGAAGGATTAATTTTATTATTATTTACTTTGAGTTATTCATCTTGTTCTAAACACGGGAAAAAGAGAACAGTGCTTCAATATGGAACTGACCTAGCAGAAATGGCAAAGAAAGCAGTTTTCCAAACTGTTGTGGACTGAGAAGTAAGGTAAGGGAAGAGGAGATGAAAAAACTCAACTGTCTAAGTGAAGGAATGAAAATTCTTACAGAAGAAGGAAGAAACTAGCAGACACTGATGGCTAAATAATTTCTCTCAGATAAAGGTAAATTAATAATAATAATAATCTTTAATAATTTGAATCTTAATGAAACTATTCTCAAGTCTGTTTGCTAATGTTGAGGACTAATTTACTTCTGTGCTGAAAATGCTTATAGTCAATTTATGTCTCTTCAAGGTAATGATTTTTCCATATCTGTCTTATATTTTGATACAGAAAAGTTGGAGAAGTTTTAGTTCTTTGAAGGAAGTCCTGAAAATTAAGTGTGAAAGTGCGCAGCCTTCAGCTACTGAAAACTGTTGTGAGTTCACTGACATCAGTAGGAAATAACAGTCAAAATGTGTAATCCACCCAGTGGATGTATAAACCAGTCTGAATGTATGATAAACCTATTTCTAATCATGTTGTTTCTTGCTACTAACAGACACTTATGTGAACCATACATGACTTCTAGTCTAGCTGCACTACTTGCAACTCTTCACAGTAACACCAGTAAACTGTTTCACATCTCTGATTTCCTTGGTCACCCATAAAAATACCACCACACCTCTTAGTAGAGCAAAATATGTGATGCATAATTATTTAAACCATTTCACGAACTAATGGAGGACCATTCAAAACCAAGTTCAATTCATAGAACCATAGAATGCTTTTGGTTGGAAGGGACCGTCATATAGTCTAACCCCTGGGTAAGAGTTGGCATATGTTTTAACTAGATCCTAGTTAAAGTCTATCCAAGATGATCTCTTTGTCTTGCCATTCCTTTTGGAAGTTTTCTCCAGAAACTTCTTCTAAATATGGTTGGAAATCTGAAAATTCAGGCCAGAGTATGTTCCTTACCAATTCATAGTCACTTTTATTAATGTTGTCCTTTAAGGAATAATTTCTCTTGTTGGTGCTTGCTTCTTAGATTTAATCACAGACATTCCCTATCTTTGTTTTGCATGACCAAAAAACCCCATATATTTTATATTCGCAGAACACAGTCTCTCCTTTTCCCTGGTCATTTGAGTACTGTTTTCCAAACCTGTTCCAGTTTGAATTTGGTGGGATTTTTAGAGCTGGTTGACCAGAAATCCTATTTTCACATGAATGTTACGAGGGCACTACACCTTCCTCTTTTTAAAGAAATACTGCAATATCTTAATACTGTCTCTGCCATTTTCACAGCTCCGTTATGTTGATGCCCGACTGACTGTCCTTTGTGGATGAATAATATGTTCCTCCTTCTCTTATTCAACCAAAATTCCTACCTTACAGCAGAAATTATTAACATGATTAATTCCTAGCTGAATGATACCGTGCTTCATAACAAGATCATTTAATTCCATTTTGTCTTTTTAAGACATTTACATTGTTCCTATATTAAAAATATATCCTACCTTTTTGGCGACCAAAAAAAAATAATACTGGACCACTGCTAGTTGCTGTGCTACGGTCAGAAAAAAAAAATTAAACAGCATTTATTTCTGTGACTTCTTAAGTAGTGCCCTCACTACATTCCTTTCCATTCACCATGAATCATAGTGCTTATACTAGCTTTTTTTTACCTTACATTTTTAAGACTATTCCATTATCATCTTTAGTTTAACCAGTAATGTTTAATGCTCTTTATCTAGAAAATGACATATCTTATCAAAGAAAATACCAGATGAGTACAGCATGATGGACTTGGTGAATATGTATTATGTACTTCTTTCAGCTTCCTGCTAAATGCCATGGTTGATTAATTTTTCTCTTTATTTTTAAAGGAAAATCTTTACTGAAACATTTATGTCATTGGAGTAAGATAGTGGTATTCATTATATATGTACTCTGTGCCTTTTAAACACACCTACCACATTTATTAATTTTAAACTGCATAGCACAATTTAATAGAAAATAGATTTATTAAATCTTTACTATTGGACCACCTACTGCTAACAGTAGCAATAAAGTGACAGCCTCTGTTTAGAAACAGCCACAGTTTCCAGGATTCTGAGGCATCGACTCCTTTTCCTACCATGTGTTTTGCAGAAAAAAAATGTGTAAAATTTTATTTTCTTGTTCAATAAAAAAAAAAAAAAAAACAAAACCTATCTCACGGGGACTGACAAATCACTGTAGTTTTCTTTTAAAATTTTCACAGATGTTCCCAGTACCGTGAGTGAGCAGCAATATCCTCACTATGAGTGTCAGGAAAGATCTTGTGCTGATCAACGTAGAGAATGTAGTAGCAGTCCGGTTGGAGTCTCACACAGCTGCACTACTAATGCAACACCATAAAAGCAGAGCAACTTGCCACACTGTGAGATACAAATATGGTGTGTGGCAGATAGCAGAGATCATAGTTATTATCAAGTCCATAACTGGCAAAAAGCCATTATCAAGTGAATAAGTAGTGGGCTTCACTTACATATTCATATCTTCTCTTTTTTAAATGGCGTCCAGCTTCTCCTTGTGTCAATGGGCTGATCTGCTACTAATTTCAGTAGGGATAGGCTCCGCCAGTGCTTTCAGAGCCTCTTGGGGTACTTCTGTCTGACTAATTCTCAGAGTTATGCCCAAGCTAGTAGAACTGTTGCATAACAAAATATCAAATGATACAAAACAGCTTTGAATATTGCCTGCTAGATAATAGCATTTAAAACAGTTGTTCAAATGTAGCACATACTTAAGTATTGCTGAAAATGGGCGTGCTAAGCATAAGCCTAGAACCGTTGCTGAGATGAACAAAATCATCATTATGGATTTTAACAGCATGATCCAATATTTTACATTTTACATACAGAAGTCGTATTTAAGTATTATAATTTTTCCAAACCCAATGTACTTCTCTATTTCCAGAAAGTTTACGCAATGAAAGTAATCATCAACATTGGTGCTGGAGCAATATTTTTAATGATTTAAATCTATATTTTATATTTAGGTTGTAGGTTTAAATTTGTTACTTAGGCTGAAATCCATCTGGGCTTATTAAAGCATAGTCCAAAGCCCAAAATATAGCTGAGAAGGCAATAAATAAGTTAGCCAACTATAATGTCACCAACACAATAACAATACAGCCAGCTGCAAGCTGAATGTAGTAGCAACTTCTCAGCAATTAAAAATCAGTATGCACACGAAGTTTCTCATCATCTATTTATAACTTCTCCCTTTATTTATATTAAAGATAAAGAAAATGTAATTGTGTCCAGCAGCACTTTGTTTTAAAGAAGAACAAGTGTGCTGGGTAAAATTACAAGAAGCCCAGCAAGTCAATACTGATTTCAGATTTTTAAACAGTATCCCACTTGTAAGTGGAAATTTATCAGGGCCTGCTTCAAGTAAGCAATAGCATTATAGGAAAGTAGGTCCAGAATGTACTTTATGACACTCAAGGAAAAGTCAAGCATGTCTAAGTTTTCTTTACAGATATCTGGTAAAGAAGACTTGCAGGGGTTTGCTAGCAAACTAACACAAGTAAATCCTTGCAGAATACTTGACAAGTGTGGGGGTTGCAATAAAGATCTGTGGGTCAAATCTAGGTGGGCAGGGAGAAATATGAATCACTTAGCAAGACAAAGATCAGATGTGTGACTTCCAAGAAAGCAAGCAGTATTGGAAAAATGGGAGATTTTTATTTAAATAGTTGACTTTATCAAACACCTTCAGAACCTCCCTCTCAGTAAATAATGTATTTCAAAGCTTCATATATGTTTAAGCTGGATATTAAGTTTCTCACAGAAAGGGTCATTGGACATAGGAATAGGCTGCCCAGGGAGGTGGTTGATTCACCTTCCCAGGAGGTGTTTAAGGCATGGGTAGACGAGGTCCAGAGGGACATGCTTTAGTGTTTGGACTCGATGACCCGATGGGTCTCTTCCAACCTGGTTGTTCTATGATTCTATGATTAAGAAAACTTTTATTTTTTGAGGATAAAGTCCGTGTTCTTCTGTACTTTTTTTTCACTGAAAAATCCTTCCTATCTAAGCAATTTCAAGCAGGAATATTTCATATCTAATAATTCTTCTGGCATCCCTCAGATTTCTTTCACAAGCTGAATGGAAAAATTCCACCCTCCACATCTAACTTTGTATCAAATATATATACACAACCCCCCTCACCCCCCCCCCTTTGATGGGCTTTGTTGGAAATGTTTAAGATGATGACTTTAAGTCATCCAATAGAAACTTCTTGTCTGTACTTATAGTTCCAACCAAATGCCTTTGCAAATAAGCTGAAAAACATCACTGATACTTTTCAAGCTGTGATTCTTTTTTTTAAGCTACTGTTCATTTTAAAAGTTTTAATTTATATTTAAAAGTGGGAAAGATTATAAAAATTTCCAAATAGGAAAAAAAAATATAAATTCATTCCCTTCTTCCTCTGCTAATTTTCAAGTTGGTTAATTTTCTGATCCTAGAGAAATTAACTTCCTGTTGTATTTTTCGCTATATTCTTTGTATACAACAGCCACATCTAGATGTTGGGCTTCTGCCTCTAAAACAGAAGAATTTATGACTTGTTTTTATAGGTTGGAGTGGAAGGATTACTATAATTTCACATACTGATAGAACTTCATCCAGCTGCCCTATTTGATCTCACGGAGTACAGACATATGTGTATGTGTTTATGTGTGTATATGTATAAAGATAGTATCTCAATAAGGATTACACAAAACTGAAATTCACTGAAGCATTCTAGAAGACCATTATATTATCTTGGGGCATATTACAGCATCTTGAAATAGCACAGCAGTGACTGTCAGCTAGCCAGACTGCCTAATGTGGAGAATTTCCCTTGTTAGGTATCTTATTAAAGTTCTCAGCAGGATTTCTGATTTGTCTCAACATCAAATGAATAGCACCAACCTTTATTCAAGAAAGAGATAACTACAATCTAACTAGATTTATGCCAAATTCCAGAAATGTGCTTTTGCAGTTTCCAAAGATATTTTCTTTTTCCACTGTGCCTATTTCCAAGAGGCCTATCACTATGGTCCCTACTCATAAGAAATATTATACTGGATTAGCTGTAATACCACATTAATGATGCCAGATTACTTTCACAGGGTGATTTTATCTAAGATAAGCCGTTTCTTCGTTTTGGAGTATCTGTGTCATTTTTAGTAATTTGAAAGCAGCTACTACAGCAAATAAAATGATGAAAGATCATAGCAGCCTCCCCTGCTCCCCTGCTTTTTCTGAAGATCTTCTTAAAGGGGTAGAAAATGCTGCTCGTGAATCAGTGTTACAGTAATTCTAGGCATCAGTTACCAATTTTTATTAAAAATTCTCTCAGCAAGAGATGCCTTTGCATAGCACAGAATCAGATAATACAGAGACAGGAAATAAACAGCATATCTCTGAAGTAGAGAGAATGTGTACCCTACATGCAGCCAGGAAGTAATCTCTTGATAGATAGCCCAAGTGAAGTAGAGTTCAAGAGCTTTAGTTGTTAGAACAAGTGAAACTTGGTTTTAGTTCCCTGCTCTGCCAGACTGGGCTGATGAGAGAGCAAGTTACTGAAGATCAGAGCTATTGAAAGACAGAGTTGCTGTGATAACTGCCTTTCAGGGCCCTGCTCTCAATGCCCGAAGTTAGATACTAGTAATCTCCACATGAAATACGGAGACAGTTAAGACAGGCTACTTAAAGCTGCTTCAGGGAGAGCAGGGAGGTACCCATCCATCAGCAAGTTCTACAGGCAGCATGTGTAATCATTTGAGGTTTGAGCAGCTCATTAAAGGCTGCAAACAAATGCTTCCATGTCTGTTCAGCATCTGGAGACAGGAATACTGATGGTAGATATCTACAAACTGTTCTTGCATATTACTAAGTAAGGCTTATTTTTCTTCTCTGATAGTGGCTGTTAATTCTTCATGTAAGACCATGGATAAACTGTTGAGAGAGATCCAAGAGTCTCTCCCATGTTAATACCTGTTTTCTACCAAGCATCTGATTAATACAAAATAATCTTGGGTGTAGACGTTATTTTTGTCCTTCCAGTAAATATTAAATTAATCTACCTTCTGACCTATCTGTCCATAATCCCAGAAGTCTTGCATTATGTGATGCACTATGGTGCAGCTTCAGCGACAAAGCTTTAAAGACTCCCCAGCTTACTGAGGCGACATGTAGACTGGCACTTGACAGTTATCTAGAGATAGACATCAATTTGTTACTGGCAGAATAAATACTGAATTCTCTATTTCTACAGGCTCTGCAAGTGCTCGCATCCCTTTCCCTCCAGCACCATAAAAGAATGTGCAAAAGGGTAGTGGAGGCACCACAGTCTTTTAAAAATGAAAATAATCACAACCACATTTTGTGAGAGGTCTAGTATAGCCTGAGTGTATATTGAAAAAATGTTATGAGAAGTAAGACGCTTTGCCTAGACCCTAATGGAGGAGCTAGTTATCTAGCTGTCCAGGACAAATACAAACAGCCTTGGAAGTGTATCAACATCCTCACTCATATGTTCCAGGCTGCCAGTACCTCCAAGCAAATGAGATGTGGTAAAATCACCACAAAGTGAACTGTCTCAGAAAGTAAACTGCCTCAGAAATGTTATCCGTTTCTTCCTGAAAACCTCTACGCTAATTTCACTCCTCATCATCATGTACCTCTGAGAAGTTACTTGCCTGTACTTGCCAATGGGTGACTAGTCTCTGTAGTTGAAAGTATCACTTTCTGATTTTGTCACTACGTGCAAGATCACATTAAATGCTGGAACCTAAACACACACATCAAAGAGGATCCATTTCTCATTTGTACTTAGTGATTTTCCTCATTAGCTAAAAATGTGTCCAATAAAGAAACAAAAACTTTAGTATAAAAATATGTTGCACTTCTTGCATTCTTTTGATTCAGTCCAGGGCTTAACAGTGTTTTTCAAGAAGGTTAATTGGTAAATTATGACTCAATTTAATTTTAATATATCACATGAGAACAGTGAAGAAATTGTACCTTCTAGAGGATTTGAAAGGATTACTGAAGTTGGGGTCATGAAGTACCTAAAAAGTGCAGTGTAGAATTCTAGTTTTTCTCCCCAACAGAATACTTGCCTTATGTAAACTTTTGTCATCTTGACACAACCTCATACTCCACTTTGACAATTTTAAATCAGCATATAAATCACAGCATAGAGTCACTGAAAGCTGACAGCAACAAATAAAATAAATTAAAAGTTTGTTAGCACAGGCTGTTTTACATCTTTAACACACCTTAAAAGCTTATGTGTCCTTCAGTTTAATTTACTTGGTGTTTTAACAAAGGGTTGTTTCTGCAGGGTAATATAAACATTGGCCCTTGAGGTCATTAGGAGCTTCAGACTCCTCCTGAAAGCTTTATTTGAGAGGTTAGTGGGAGGTAGATTGCCCAGACAATCAATTTCTCTTCTTTTAAATTAAATTTCTTTTATAACAGAACGCTTCAGGTTGCAGTAAGAGGGAACTAGAGGATGGTTGCAAAGTCTTAGAAAGAACTATTTTTAAAGTAATGGTGGGAACCAGTGTCTGAACTGTAGTGTCCCCACCCCCAAATCATCTGTTCTGTCCTGAACTTCTAATATAACCTACTTGGTGAAGAATTTGCCTGTTAGGTTTTAACTTTCAAGAGGACTTTAAAAGTGCATGTGATAAATATTGACATAGCTTTCCCTGCTGAGCTTGATGTAACACTTAGCTCTTACAGAGCATTTAAAAGAAACCTGGACTAGGCTGCCCCTGTATAATAAACACATCCCCCCACCTGCCATCCCCAGCCTGGGATGTTGTGTTTAGCTGATGATAAGCTGGGTGGAAAACAAACTAACTGAATGAAGAGATTTGGGGTGCTGGAGTGAGGAGTATCAGAGTTACAAGCTGCAAAATGGAAAACTGTAGTATACAGTTGCAGGTAGAAGGCTTTTAAGAATCACAGAATCACAGAATCATAGAACAACCAGGTTGGAAGGGACCCATCGAATCTTCTAGTCCAACCATTCCTATCAAACACTAAACCAAGTCCCTCAGGACCTCATCTACCCGTGTCTTAAACACCTCCAGGGAAGGTGAATCAACCACCTCCCTGGGCAGCCTATTCCAATGCCCAGTGACCCTCTGCGTGAAAAACCTCCTCCTAATCTCCAGCCTAAATCTCCCCTGGAGGAGCTTGAGGCCATTCCCTCTCGTCCTGTCCCCTGGCACTTGGGAGAAGAGACCAGCTCCCTCCTCTCTACAACCTCCTTTCAGGTACTTGTAGAGAGTAATGAGGTCTCCTCTCAGCCTCCTCTTCTCCAGGCTAAACAACCCCAGCTCTCTCAGACGCTCCTCATAGGTTCTGTTCTCCAGCCCCTTCAGCAGCCTCGTCGCTCTTCTCTGGACTTGCTCCAGAGCCTCAACATCCCTCTTGTGGTGAGGGGCCCAGAATTGAACACAGGATTCAAGGAGTGGCCTCACCAGTGCTGAGTACAGAGGGAGAATCACCTCCCTGGACCTGCTGGTCACACCATTTCTGATACAAACCAGGATGCCATTGGCCTTCTTGGCCACCTGGGCACACTGCTGGCTCATGTTCAGTCGGCTGTCGACCAACACCCCCAGGTCCCTCTCCTCCTGGCAGGCTTCTCCCAGTCTGTAGTTCTGCGTAGGGTTGTTGTGCCTCAAGTGCAAAGTAGTAGTTTCAAAGAAGCAGTAGTTTCAAAGAAGACAAGCATAAGCTTTTATATAAAAAAACAAAGCCAGTCTGGATAATCATGTTCTTACTTGGCTTAGCATCTTGAGAAAAAAAAGGAAACTGGTATTTCAAATAAAGACTCTTTAATTTTAACACAACCAACCTGTGGAACTCACTGCCATTAGTTATTGCTAGATCCAGCAACTTGGGTTTAGTGAATTCACAGCAATTTTTACCACTTACATAGATAGAAAGATAATTTGCAATTAAATAGAGATAGTTTTTCAGAATAAACTGACCTCTGGACTTCTGTGGTTTCTATTATCTAGCAAAGGCATATTGTTCCTGTTCCAATAGACAGTGAGAAATCAGAACACTGGTGTGACCTAGACATGAGTGATGCTTTCAGTGATACTCATGATTGCACGACTGGTCATCTCCTGGTCTCATTCAAAACCATATATGAAAGTTATGCAAAGAAGCAACAAATTTCCATTGTTGTTTTGAAAAGGCAATATTTAATAGTCTGAGCACAAAGAACTTTTAAGATATAGTATGTACTACAGAGAAGATATCCAACATCTCTTCTTCATGAGGATTTTTTTTTGCTCAATGTTCATTCAGCTATGGAAGGATATGTCTAGACATTGAATAGCTAGAAAAAGCACTGCAAAATGAATAACACAAATCCCATTTTAAAAAAGGCAATAAAATTTTCATTGGACTTCTATAAAACAGGAATTTGGACAATGTAGATGACTTTTGATTATCTGTGTATATTCATATTTGTTTCTCATGTCTTGCCACATTCTGAGAACCTAGGTATTGTATTCTTTAAACAAGACCCTGCAAATATCCTCCCACTGCTGCCAATTTTAAAAATAAAAAGGAAAGCATTTGCATAAAGAACAACTGTCTTTTTGTAAGCCGAAGGTTATACAGCACTACAGGAATATAACACTCAAACACAAAATAAAGGTTATGTATTTCTGTCAAGAGGTCTCTGGCATCTTGCTTAGACAATTCATGTACTCCTTGTTATCTTTTGCTAGAATTGTGCTTATTTTTCAGGATTGGTTACCTATGTTATGACAATTTCGGTTAAATAAGAAGAATAAAATATACATGAGAATGTATATATAGGAGAGAAAGAAAAAAAATTCTTTTGGAGGAAAAGGCAATTGCATTCCCATAGTTACTCATACCAATATTTGTTGGAACACATGAGGAAAAAACCCTATTAATAAATAAAACTATGCAACTTCTCGAAGTATTATTATCTGTTGAGAAATTCAGAAAATTTCAAGCTAAGGAAAATAAACACCATTTTTTATGAATCTGCAATTTCTGTCAATGTAGGCAGCATACAAATGAATATTAACATCCCTGACTGTCTCTAATGTATAACATATGGTTGCTGCTGCTGGGCTTGTTGAAGGAGTTGGGCTGAGGGTATGGGGGAAGGAGGGAAAAAGTAGAGATGAGAGATACTGGTGAGCATTTGCTGTTTGTACTCTAGCTGCATAAACTGAATGTGTTTGCAAGAGGGAAGAAAATTCAGCACTGCTGAAAACAAATGGCCTCACTTAAAGAAAACTGGAGGTGGTTAGAGAAGGGAATTTCTTTACTGAAAACAAATGTATTCGCACTGTAGGAAAAAAACCCTCCACAACAACAAACAAACAAAATGAACTCAGTATTTCAAGACAGCTTAATACCTAACTGGGAATCAGTTTTCTCCAATTGGAAGAGAAAGGGCAGTAGCAGGGGTTGTCTCAAATTTCTCCCAAACTGAAGGATTGTGGGGGTGAACTAGAGTGGGCTGAATAATGTGTAACATCAGGAGACACATTTGTTCAGCTTGCACTGGCATTTCCAAGCTGAAGAATTTGTTTCTGCAAAAAAGGTTAAAAACTGTTCTGTGACATGGATTAAATTAATTTCTTTGGCATGGAAGACAGACTTGGTGCCCAAATCAGAGAAATCTTATTTTGTCTCTGTTCATTGTTTTAGTTTGCCAGCATTATTAGGCTTTCTCTTAATTGCACAGAAATATTCTGTCATTAAATCTGATTTCTTTCCTGTCATACATCCTAATTCATATCTTTGTAGCCCACTGGTCCTTGTTGTCTTTCCCACTCTAAATGTGCAAAATTAAATTTTGATTAAAACTTGTTCAAATCTTGCTTAAGGTTTGTTTAGTTCTCATTTCTGTCTACTGAAGGAATAAAAGGTGTAAATACAAGACGCTAGGGTTTCCCTAAGTTTCAACAGCTGTTGTGGATTTTTTCCTTGTTCGAGGTATTATTTTAAAATGTCATAGTACAGAAACTGTATTCTATTATCTGAAACATATAGCTCAACTAACAATCCATGTTTTAAAATATTTTTTCCACCTGAGATCACAGCTAGTTAAAAGTATATCAAAACTAAATCTGAAGTCCAGAGAGTCTGCATGATTCTCTGTGAATTCCATTTTCTGCTACAGTTACACTCAATGCCTGCATAATGATTTGATGATGCTTACCTAACTAGTTTTTGAAGATCTTCAATGGTGGAGACTCTCCAGTTCTCCTAGGAATGGCAGTTCAATGTACTTATGTCAACAAAATTTCTGATTCTTTTTTTTCTCATCTCCTCCTAATGTACATCAGTTTCTTGCTGCAATTTAAGCTCATTATTTCCTGTACTGCTTCACACAGATATGGGAATCAGATTATTTCCTTGCTAACAAGCTTTTGTGTTCCTGAAAGCTGTCCCCTCTCTCTTATGAACAGCCCTTATTCCCATACCGGTGAGACACAAGATCTAACTGTTTTTTCCTCTTTGCAATTTGAATAACACTACTGAAATATATTCTACAAATCATCATGAACCTATTCCTGTTTATGAAAATCAGATCTGGATGAAACTGCAAAAAAATAACATAGCCCGCATCTTCTAATATTTAGTTACAGGTGAAAACAAAGCGATATTCTTTTATTTATCTCTCTTTAAAATACACTTATCTAGTGTTTTGGGCAATATTTTTGGTAAAGCACAAGTGAAAAAGAAAAAAAAATTACTTCATTTTTTTGATAGCCTTGTATGCATAAGTTCATTAAACAAAGAAGGGGAAAAAAAGCAGTTCAAGTGTATGACATTGTCAGATATATTTCTAGTTTCACATTTAGCTATTTATTTTCTCTCTCAAGCTTTTTTTCTTCTTTCTGCAGGTGATATCAGATTTGTCACTGTCCCTGTGCCACCTCTGCCTCATACAGGATAATACCATGATAGAGAAATGCAAACTGTTTCACTGAGGAGTTTTGTAGTGTTGCAACTGCCCCTAACTTTCCATCTAAATAGACATAGACTAATTTAATGGAATATTGTTTAAGGCCTTCCTTCCTGTAGCCTATGTTTGTTTCATCAGTTTTCATGCATTTGTCAAGTTCTCTTTATTGCTATCATTTTACTTGTATGGCTCTGTGCAGTCATCATGACAAATTACTCTTAAGAGGTATTCCTAAGCTTTCCAACTTTTCTGAATGTGACAGGATAGGATGCTGGAAATGGTTGAAATCATGGAATGAAAAACATCATGGGAATATGACTCAGGACTAGTCATCACCACCTGGAAAGCTGTCATTAAAAAAAAATAGTCATGTTAGAATTCAACATACAATTCTGAGTCTTGCCAAGTTACTGAAAGGCATGTTACAAACAAGAATTAGGTTCTGGAGGTTTACATCTATGGTCTTTTTTCCAGGCAAAAGTTTTTTCTTATAGAGGAAGACATTCCAAAGTCAGACTTGACTACTAGAATGGATTTTTAGAATGAGGTAAAAGTGGGCTTCAAACTCTCTTTTTACTACCATGCTTTCCTCTAAGTGGTGCAGGCTATTGCAGGAAATGAAGCAACATCTGCTAATCCAGATAATGCTGGATAGCAGCTTTCTTGATAAGAAAGCAACTCTTATTAATGTGAGATGATTCTTAGGTCACTATAAACTTTTCCGCAGTACTTGGGGCATAAAACAAAAACCATCAGTTGCTCTCCCAAACTACTTTCAAGGTTGGACTTTGTGCTCTATTAATGCCTCAGGCATGAAGATGTGCTCTAAAGTACTTAACTATAGCACTTGCCCATCTTAGAACCATCCTGTTCTTTTCACTTTTGTCTGTGTTGAATCATAGTTAAGTGTTTTAATCTGATTCAGTATTTAATTTTATCTTTCAAACAAATGTTTTGAAGTCTATTTCCCCTCTTTTTTTCTGCTTCTTGTTCTGTTCTGTCAGTCCAACTCTTCGGGATTCTCTTAGCCTTATTATTTTATTTTCCCTATTAACCACCACAGTCTTAGAATTAATCTAGCATGGCAACATACTCTGAAGTTCAAAAATGTCCAACAGAGAAAGTTTTCAGGATGAGGCCCTATTCAAATTCAGTATTAAAACATAAATGAGAATATTGAATCGCCCCTAAATCTACCTGAGAAATACTAAAGCATTTTTGTCTTTAATCTACCATATTTACTCTCTTTTCTTCCCAATTCAGTCATAATTCTTCGGAAGAATATAATTAAAGTAAAACTGCTTTGGATTTTAGTTATCATTTTTCCTTTTACCTCCTTTCATTTCTAGCTGTCTCATTAGCATAGTGGTTTTATTGGCACTCATTACAAGAATGAGATTATATAGTGATGGATGCTTCCATAGTGAAGTATTTAAACTAGGGTGTGAGCTCATTAGGAACTCAATGGCTGTAGTGGGAGTCAAGAATGATCAACACCAGCTAAAAATTACACACCCTCTTGTAGATTTGGGCCTAACTGTTTAATTCTCAGTTCCATTTAATTTCCAATTGTATTTGTTATTTTTCTATCATTTACTTGATTTTTCTTAAAAAAATACTTTTTCCGGAGGAACTCATAGTTTACAGTCTAAATCAGCAAATCAACATTTGCAGGAGAAGATGCTCAACACAATATGAACTCAAGTAATTGCAGTCTCCCACCTCTGTAGAATTAGGGTTCTTTATAACTTTTAAAATATTTACTCTCATAGGCTGCACTCAGCGCCTCAAATAATCATCCTCTAAAGATTCTCTAGTAGTGTTACATGCACCCTCTAACTTCTTGGCTTTACAGAAATTTCTGGTTGAAACTGTAAACATGGATTATAATTAGGTTTTTTGTGTAGCTAAAATTAAGAAAGACATTTATCATCTTTAATAGTTTTGAAATGTAATCCCCTGGCCCATTGACTACTATTTTGTAGCTATTACCTTATTAAACATAAATGCAATTCTGAGGTTTTATTGCATCTATTTTTGTTGTTGTATCATACAGTAACCAAGAAAAGAGCCATGTAAATTGTTACACTCAATTCCCAAATGATATCACGCTATGTGAAATATGCCACCTCAGTGAATGATCTTCCTAGTCTCACACTGTTTCACACTATTGCACCGAATCTGTAGAGTGACAGGAAGCATATATACACACTATCTAATGCAATTAAGAATAGGCCAGCAGGAATCCCTAAACTGCTTATTACCAGAAGCCAGTAGGGCATTTCAGGGAAGGATATTTAATAGATTCCTTCAACTTATGCATTTTATTCAAGCATCGGCTACTTGCCACCATTGAGAGCAAGGCTATTGGACCAAAGGGACCCTTGGCATGACAAAATTTGGCTGTTCCTATGAAAAAAAAAGACTGTTTATTGTAGAACCAACAATATTAAAGCAAGAAAGTAATTGGCATAAATACCACAAATATCAACATTTACTGGAGGTGACAACAATTCTCTATAGTGAGAATAAGGATGTGCTATTTGACCAGAAGTGTGATAAGAGGATGAAAAATGAACATAAGATTTCTTACAAAAAAAGCAAAATCTCAGCTTTCAAAGGCAGTAGTCTTCACAATGCTCTCTCTTCACCCTTGAGAGAATATGCGGTTTTATGAAGGAACAGTGTGGTAGCCCAAGAACTTAAATTCTTCACATAGGTACAAAGAAGCTGGTTTGGGAATTACATTATTCCTGAGATGTTCTGCATAGTCTGAAGCTGGGGCTTCTAAATTCTCTCTTGCCCTCTCCAAGAACATTTTATATGAGTTTCAACAAACAACAATTACTAATAAGGCACAACCCTAAAATGCTTGGATTTTATGAACATCTCAATGGCCTTTTCAATACGAAAGCCATCATTACTTACTTTGGAGCGTTATTTACACATTATACATATGCTTAATTGACAAGTGAACCTAAAAGAGGTGGCTAACAGGTGCAACCATTTGTGCAGCAGTCTCTGGGTTATGCTTTGGAAGTTTCTGGATCTTCTGAGGACAAAGTTCAGGATTGTTGGGGAACGCCTGGATTTCAAGTCTGAGAAACATGAGAGCACCTGATGCTGCCAGAGGAGGTAAGCTCTATCAGCTTCTAAGAACTCAGTCAGCTGCCCAAGACCTAAAGGTGCCTGAAATCTTTGCTGAAGCTGTCTCCTAATTATAGATGTTCGAGCACTGGTTAGATGCTAGAAAGAGGCTTATAGAAGCTAGACCTAAAGTACAGCTCACAGATGCAGTAGTTTGTAGAAAAGTTGGTGCAACAAGGTACAAGGAGTGGGTCCTCGTATCAGTTCAGATCAGCATAAATACTTTCGGGTGTGGTTGTTGCACGACATTGCACGTTTTCCAACAGATAATGGAGGAACTGTCCCAGACAGAGTGGAGACTTTGATCCAAACAGGGCTTTGGGGTGTGGATGTAAGCTTCCAAGTCCCAGATCAAAGACACTGCATAGGGCTTGTAGCTGAGGCAGGGTGACAAGGTCTTTCTTTCCTATAGGAGGTATGATGGTGTTGAGAAGCCATGCCAAAAACTGGAAGGAGTCACAGGAGGAAGTCATAA
This sequence comes from Coccyzus lansbergi, assembly GCA_033558105.1. Classification (NCBI taxonomy): domain Eukaryota; kingdom Metazoa; phylum Chordata; class Aves; order Cuculiformes; family Coccyzidae; genus Coccyzus; species Coccyzus lansbergi. The sequence goes on along the minus strand of JAUMJK010000056.1, from coordinate 506,616 downwards.
GGCTGCATAGCATCAGAGGGGATGAAAGACACACACAGAGGATCTTCTCAGAAACTCAACAGCCTGAAAAAGCAAAAGACCCCCAATGACAGCAGAGACGTAAGCAGAGTTTGTCTCTAGCAGAATAGTAAAGCTCTGCTTGTAGATGACAGTAAATGAGTGGATATTGTCTGCCTCTATCTCAATGAGATTTTTGACAGTGATCCATAAGATCCTCATAAAGAAGTCAATGAATTATGGATAGGATGAACAGACAGTAAAGTGGATTAAAAACTGGCTGGACAGCAAGACCCAGAGGATGGTTTGCACTGGTGCCCAGTAATTAGCAGTGTATCACGGGGATCAGTACTGGATGCAACCATGTTTAACATCTTCATTAGTGATTTGGATGATGAGACAGAGTGTACCTTCAGCCAATGTGCAGATAAAATCAAACTGAGAGGTCGGGTTGATACATCAGAGGGTTATTTTACCACCCAGAAGACTACAACAGGCTGGAGAAATGGGCAAGATAGGAAGTGCATGAAGTTCAACAAAGGAAAGTGCGAAGTCATGCATCATGGGAGAATATCCCCAGTAACCAGTACTGGAGGATGACCAGCTGAAAAAAGGCTTTGTTGAAAAGAGCCTGGCAGTCTTGATGGACAATAAGTTGTACATTAGTCAGCAGTATGTCTGAAATCAACCTATGAATAGAGTTTTACTTCAGAAGCAATGAAGAGATTTACACATGAGTACACCACTGTCTTTTTTACTTCTGTCTCAGTATTTGTTGAACAATCTTGATCCTTTCAGGCTTTTTGACGTTTACGAAGAATATAAAGCATCTGGTTGAAAATAAAACAGAATAAAACAGTCTTGATTTAATTGTAGGTATTTACTTAAAAAAATATAATTTTTTTTCCTGAGTTATCAGGTGACAGAAAAACAGTAATGGAAGTCTCTGCCACCATATATTTGAGGGAAAATACAACAGTGTATGTTTGAAAAAGTAGGTTTGAAAAAGTTGGAAGCAACAATTAAGAGCAGCTCTTTTACAGTACAGTTTAAATAAGAAGACATTAGCTCACAATGTAGAAACACAATGGATAAAACTGATCACAGAGCAGTAGATTTTATGATTTTAGTGTAAGGAACAAGTAAGAGCAGTGGAACAATAAAAATCTTCAAACAAATGCAAATTTCAGCATAGACAATTGCTAGAATAAACCCCAAGCACAGAAAAAAAGTTCAGAGAGCTTTGATTTTGAATAATGTCACTATTAAGTTAAAAGAACGTATTGTTTTCAAAACAGAGGAAAAGATGGGAAATTATATACCATTACTGCTATAGTCTTTAAACTAAAAAGATTTGTATGTAACCTGTCCCTTTCTCTTAGACCCATTTCCACAGAAAATGTGTACCCATGTAGAAATACAAAACAGAAATACAGAAGACTGAATGAAATAACACTTGGCAAGGACACAAAGTTAGGAAAGCTTTTATAAACAAAAAAGACAAACAATGAGAGTAGAGATTCTCTGACTGGGCAGCAAGCAAATGATAGATGACTGCAAAAAAAATTAATTGCCCACTTTGCTAGGTAAAAAAAGTTCCATAATTGAATGTCATTATTATATTGTGGCATGTGATTTTTTTGCATATCTCCAGGTAAGGTAAGCCTAATCTGGAACACTGTGTCCAGTTTTACATAACACATTAAGAAAGATGCCAACAAATTGGAACAAACTGAAAGAACAGCAGAAATACAAGGTTTTGAAAACAAACCAGAAGGAAAGGAGATTGGATTTGGTTAGAGAAGAACAAAAGGGTATGTAATAGGTGTCTCCTGGAACATATTAAATTGTTGTAAAAAGAGATGGTTGTTTAATATCAGTTATATAAAATGCCTAATTTGCAGAAAGGGATATTTAGTCTAGAAGATTGTAACTAATATCAATTAATAAAGATAATAGGCCAAAGGAACTACTTTTGAGGCTATGAAACCTCATCAATGATCATGTCTGTTCATTAAACCATCAAGCAGTTTTAAAAAAAAAAATAGGATCAACATTCCTCAGCAGTGTTATGACCATATCTGGTTCTTCAACCTGAATCAAACATTTACCTATTCTTCCTGCTCTCCTGTGTATTACCATGCCATTATCATAGAATCACAGAGAGGTTTGGATTGGGAATGACCTAGTAGCTCAGGTTACTCAAACCCTCATCCAGCCCAACCTGGAACACTTCCAGAGGTGGGACTTCTATGACTTCTCTGGGCAATCTGTGCCTGTGTCTTACCACCCTCACAGTGAAAAATTTCTTCCTAATATTTAATTTAATTTAAATATACCCTCTTTCAGCTTAAAATCATTACCACTCATCCTGTTGCTACACTCCCTGATAAAGGGCCCATCCCTGTCTTTCCTGTAGGCCCCCTCTAAGTAATGGAAGGTTGCTATAAGGTCTCTCCAAAACCTCCTCTTCTGCCCAACTCTCTCAGCCTTCCCTTGTCCATGGAAGGTACTCCAGCCCTCTGATCATCTCCATGACCCTCCTCTGTACTTGTCCTAACAGATCACTGTCCTTCCTGGGCTGAGGACTCCAGAATTCAATGCAGTATTCAAGATAGGATCTTACAGTAGTGGGGTAGAATGGGAGAATGACAGAATAAATTACAGAACGGTTTGGGTTGGAAGAGTCCTTAAAGATCATCTAGTCCCAACACCCCAGAAATGGGCAAGGATACCTCCCACTAGATCAGGCTGTCCAAAGCCCATTCCACACTGATCTAGAACACTTCCAGGGATGAGGCATCCACAACTTCCCTGGGCAACCTGTTTCTGTGTCTTATCACCCTCATTCTTCCTAATGTTTAGTCTAAATCTTCCCCCCTCCAATTTAAGCCCATTCCCCCTTGTCCTATCACTTCATGCCCTGGTAAAAAGTCCCTCCCCAAACTTTCTTATGTTCCCTCTTCAGGTACTGGAAGGTTGTTATGAGGTCTCCCCACAGCCTTCTCTTCTCCAGGCTGAACAACCCAAACTCTTTCAGCCTGTCCTTGTATGGGAGGTGATCCAGCCCTCTGACCATCTTCGTGGCCTTCCTCCAAATCTGTTCCAGCAGTTCCATATCCGTCTTATGCTGGGGATTCCAGAATGGGACACAATACTCCAGGTGAGATTTCATGAGTAGAGGGGCAGAATCACCTCTCTTGACTTGTTGGCTATGCTTCTCTTGATTCAGCTCAGGATATGGTTGGCCTTCTGGGCTGCAAGCACCCATTGCTGCCTCATGTCAAGCTTCTCATCAATTGGCACCCCCAAGTCCTTCTCTCCAGGTTTGGTCTCCATCACATCATCCCCATCCTGTGTCAAAACTGCAGATTGCCCCAACCCAGGTGTCAGGCTTCGTGACTGGCCTTGTTGACACAAGATTCACACAGGCCCATTTATCCAGATTGTCCAGGTCCCTCTGGATGACATCCCATCCTTCAGGTGTGGCAACTGCACCGCTCAGCTTGATTTCATCTGCCAACTTGCTGAGGGTGCACTTGATGTTGCTGTCAGTATCATTGATGAAGATACTAAACAGCACTGGTCCCACTATGGACCCCTGAGGGACACCACTTGTCATGGATCTATATCTGGACATGGAGCCATTGGCCACTACACTCTGAATGCAACCATCCAACCAATTCCTTATGCACAGAAGAGTCCACCCATCAAATCTCTCCGATTTAGAGAGAAGGATGTTCTGGGGGACCAAGTTAAAGTCTTTACAGAAGTCCAGATAGACCACATCCATAGTTTTTCCCATGCCCACTGATGTGGTTATCCCATCATAGAAAGCCACTAGGTTGGTCAGGCAGGACTTGCCCTTAGTGAAGCTAGTTACTGCCCTTGACCTGCTAGTCACACTTCTTTTCTTGCAGCCTAGGGTGGTTTTCTGGGCAACAAGTGCACATTGCTGGCTCATGTTGATCCTTTCATCCACTAGCACCCCCAAGTCCTCCTCTTCAGAGCTGCACTCAATCCATTCTCTGCCCAGCCTGTATTTGTGCTTATGATAGCCCTCACCCAGGTGCAAGACCTATATTTGTTACTTAAATGTCAATCCTTTTTCCCATTTTTTCTGTGTTTATTGTATTGCTATAGGATTTAAGTACCTCTTTTGCTTGCTCATCCAATTGCTATTTTTCTTGGATGTACTGTGTCAAGACCAATTTCAGTGCACTAATTCTGTAATTTTTTTACTGAATTATTTTACAATCAAGTATTTTGCAGTTGAATCAGTAATGTGATTCCGCAGGTGAGAGCTTCTGGCATCAACTAGTAAAACCTGTTTTTTACTGTAAAAAATGTGTCTGGTTTCCACTCCTGCTTTTCACATGACAGTGTGTTCTCCTGTGTCTATGTGACACTCTTTACAAAGAAATTTTTACATTAAAAATAAACAAAGAAAATAAAATCCCCTCCAGGCCATAAGTTTTAATTTTACCTTTACCTCAAAATTAACCTCTATTCATTCAATCTTATGAGTACTTAAATGTAAAATGAGTTTAGTTCAGTTTCAATTAATAGGATAGAATATCGTATTACTGTAAAAAGAGATGGATAATTAATATTTCTCAATTATGAATTCTACTGAATTTGCAACAAGGGAAATTTTGCATAGAAAATTGTACCCAATATCTATTTATAAGGCTAGTAATCCAGAAGACTGGTTAGTGCAGCTATGAAATTTGATCAGTGATCATGTCTGTTAAAACAGGTCTGTTAATATAATAGCTGTCATAATTTGACCTTACCTGCATGTAATATGATTTTTATTATCATAAAGATCAAAGTTTATCTGGCAAATTAAAATAAATTCTGTACAGTAGCAATTTTATGTAAAATCTCCATGACTATTCTGAATTAAACCATTAATTTCACAAAGTAAATTGTAAAATTAAAACATATATTTCATAGATCAAATATTTCATTTTCCAGCAGGAAGAAAAAATCATTTTGCATTTAGGGGTGTCATAGTATTTAGGGCAACAAATGAAGCTGTCCTTTGCCACCCATGTCCTTCATTCTTCTTTATCGCCACACATTATCAACGTTATTATGTAAATTCTCTTGCTGCTGCTCTGCTCAGCCTAGTCTTTTCAGCAGTAGTAGTTTCTTTTGTTCTGTTCCTGTCAGCTATTATATCTAATTGTGCTACCATGAGTTTTGGCAATCAAGTTGCCCTATCTTCCTTTGTTCAGTAAAGTAGGAAATACCATCCTTGTACTGTTGTCCTAAGCCATGGAATTTTCTTTCTGTGTGCTTTAATGTAGTGTAATACAGAATGGAAATAAATTAAGATCTGTACAGAAAGCTATCAAGTATAGTATAAAAGTATAAACCTTTTGGAGGTGAAGCTAGAGGGATTCCAGAGACTAGTGAAACAGCTTCCACTTCCAAACTGTTGCAAAATTTTCATAAACTAAAGTTTTCTTTCTATTGGACCCAAAGAATTTATTGATGAAAAAATAACCGTTGTTATACTGAAAAGAAAATCTGTGAGCCATGTCACAGTGTTTTTGCCAGGTCAGGGACTAAACTTGAAAGATGAACTGGTGTTACTTCACTTAAGATAGAGGGTCTGCTCCTTAAGCAAACTTAATAAGAGGGTCATGCTGGGATCAGAATGACAGTGGTTATTGAAAGCATGCAAACCACAAGGCCTAATCATCTGTAAACCATTTGGAGCTTGGAGTCTTCTTAAACAGGAGATCTGGTGATCATCAGTAGCAGGTTTACAAAGCATTTAATGTGATACTACTATATCCTACAAATTTTACTCTGTTCTGGGTCTACCTGGGTAAGTTGGGTGATTTTTACAAAGGCATGTCCAGCCAACAACAGCATAGTGACTCCAGCTCTGCTGACCAGGTATTCCCCCATCAAAGCTGAAACTTCAGCAATGATGGATTGGGACTACACTTAAAACTGCCTATGACACAGCGAAGACTGACAGTTTATTTCTCTGCACTGCCTGTGAAGGGAAGTGTGTGCATCCAATTCATACGTAACAGCAGAAGCTGAAAGTAAAGCAAAATGAAATCTACTTTACTTGCTTTCAGAAAATCTTGGCAACAGAGTTCAGACTTTAATCCTCTGTTTTTGGTAAGACCTGCCATCACAGAATCACAGAACCTAAGAATGGTAAGGGTTGGAAGGGACATCTGGAGAACATCTAGTCCAATCCCCCTGCTAAAGCAGGGTCATCCGTGGCAGGTTGTACAGGAACACATCTGGATGAGTTTTGAATATCTCCAGAGTAGATTTCGTAGCCTCCTGCGGAAACCTACTCCAGTGCTCTGTCATCTTCACAGTAAAGAAGTTTTTCCTCATGTTCAGATAAAACTGCCTATGTCTCAGTTTGTGCTCATTGCCCTTTGTCCTGTCACTGGGCACCACTGAAAAGAGTCTGACCCCATCCTCTTGACACTCACCCTTTAGGTATTTATAAGTATTAGGCATTTATAAGCATTGATAAGATCCCCTCCCAATCCCCTCTTCTCCAGGCTGAACAGATATATGTCTCTCAATCTTTCCTTGTAACAGAGATATTCTAGTATCCTAGACATCTTTGTGGCCTTCCACTGAACTCTCTCCAGTAGTTCTTTGTCTTTCTTGAGCTGGGGAGCCCAGCATTGGACAACTAGTGACTGTGAACCACTTCTTATTCTTCTCTAAAATAAAGTTTAAAAGCATATATACACTGTAAGCAGTGGCAGAATAACTTTGCTTATAATCTAGTCCTTCCAGACAGATGGAATTTTACATCAGTAACTTGATGTACTGCTTGTGGGAAGAACTTCACAAATATAGGTTAGTTTTTACTCTGACACTTCTGAATTTCTCCAAAGATGTCTGAATGCCATGTTTTATTTACTTATTCTCTCTCCCCTGGTTTTCTCAAAACCATAAGGAGATTATTTTTGGCTTTAGAAAAAAAATATTACTGTATTTTTTTAGAAAAAAAGTAGATATTTCAAGATGACTTTCATTTAAGAAATGATGTTAAAAAAAGCTTAAAGGCATATCACGTAATTCCAAAATAAGCTCAAACACTTCATGTTAACTGAGGATACCTGAGGATACTTCTCCCAGTGTCTCACCCCACAATAAAGCATGTAACTTGTTTTATCAAAGAACTTTTGAAAACATGGTTTAGGTAGTTTGCTTTTCCCTAATACAGCTCTCCCTTCCTGCTTTCCTCCTCTCTGTCACACGCACACAAACACATCCTTTATAACAGAAGTAATCTCATAGGCAGTCTCCTAAGAGCAAATTCATTCCCCTTCTTTGACAGCCACTGTGAGAGTTCTTTGATGTGGTTTTGCTCTTAATTAATTCAGAATAGGGACTGCCACACCATGCACTCCAGCCCAGAGATATACTGAAAGCTAATCAGAGAGCTATGCATTACCTGTGCATGAAAACCAAAACAGTAAATAAATAAAGAGACAAAGGTATAAACTTGATAGTCTGCAATCACTTAGAAATATCCAGCTGTAAACCAAAGAGCAAACCAAAACAAGCTGGCATCTGGCAGTTTTGATACTGCAGAGTTTGCTGCCAGTCGCAGGCGCTTCACAAAACGAAACTTTAAAAAAAAAGAGAAAAATCTGTGGGTTGGTGACTGTGTTTTGTAATGTTTACAAGCACTAGGTTTATGACTTTGGATGTTGGCAGTATCATGCATATAGTGCTGGTAATATTATCTACTTCCTATTTTATATTATTTCCAGTGGAGATGCGTGAATGTATTTGCTCTCATGCTGTTAGGTTAAAATGCTGTGCTGTTTTCCACAGTAACTCACTAAAAGCACAGTGTAGAGTGAAACAAATTCTGCTCAGTGTGTGACACTAAGTGAAGAATGACTGAAAAGCAAGATAAAGCTGCCAGACTTAGGCTTAATGCACTTGGTGTAAAAGCAGTTTAAAACATTTCCTCCTTCAGGAATGTATCAAACTAGCTCCTCAAAACCTCATCTGGTTTCTGATAGAGGCAAACTTGCCCTTTCTTAGAGGAATGGGAGAATTTTCCTTTTTGTTTCGTCTCTCTAAGTTTTCCTACAAGTAAAAAAAAAAATAATTATCCAACATGTTACAGTTTCTGTAGTGTTTCTGGGAAGACACAAAAAATCATATTTTTTTCTTCTAGAAAAGCTTAATTTAGGGAAAGAACTTATATTTAAAGGCTGATGCAGGAGATGCATTTGAGAAATTTCTTGCAGGGAGAGTTTAATATGGGACCCTCATAAGGGTAAGGGTATGCTGGCAGTGACATGCCAAAGAGCAAAGCTGTGTGCTGAAGTCATTGTAGTCATAAATGTCATTTCAGGTAACTCATCAAATTACCTGTAAATCTAACTTTTCTGTCCTGATTTCAATCAGCCACCCAGTATTTCTTCTCACTTGCATCACGTGCTTTCTTTAATTTTTATCTTGAAACGTCTATTTTTACATTGACTGTTCCTTTTCAATTCCCTCCCTCACTGAGTCTTCATTAGATAGCTTTCAGATTTGGAGCTTTTTTAAAATGGGGCAGTTTTTCCTCAGAGAAAGGAATGAACATCTGTGCATATTTATATCTAGATTTTTTTTAAAAAAATCAACATGTATGCACAGCACTTGCTAAACTTGAACAAAGGTGGCAGAAGTGGCTGGGATGGGGGTGTGGGGAGAAGAAAAAGAAATTATTGCAGTCTTCAGAAAGCCCCAAATATTAGAAAAACAAATGACCCAGTTCCTGAAAAAAAAATCCTGTGAAAACACAGGCGAGGATTTCCTCTTTCTACCCCTTGAGATTCCATTCCAGTTCTCTGTCTCATTGTAAACCTTGCCCTTCTTTTATTTTCATGTTAACTGTCCAGGTTCACCACCAGCCACCCCCCATTCCCCAAATGCTGATCAGGTCAAAATCTGAGAGAAAATGCTAATTCTAAATTTTCTATACCCACCTTCTGGTCTTCTTATAAATACATATTGCAGACCAAAATTTCTAATGCTTCTTCTCCGCATTATGTCAAATGGCTGGAATTCTGTATTTTTAATAAATGGACGTATCACATGGAATGCACCAGGCTGGTGAAGCAGTTGACTGCTGTCACAAATGTTAGTGCTCTGCTCATTTATTTTCACGACTTCCACATGTTCTGCCTTGAGTCCTGCTGCTACCCTATTTAGCTTGACATGTTTCTGTTTATGCTAAGCAGGTTGGATCTTATTGCATCCATTTAGGAACAGATGTTGCCTAGCATACCCTGCACACCTCCATGCCATCTTTTTTCTCAGCTCTCTGAGAACTGACTGCAGGTAGTGCACTCTCACTTCTGTGTCACCCTTTCCACAACAGCTCCTGGAAAGAGAGAGGAAGAAAGATGAGCTTTTAATGTTGTTATGAAACCATATGCACCCTGCTGCCACCATATCAGAGAGTGTGTTTTCTTCCAGAATGTTTAATACACCTCTTTTGACACTGCCGAAAATGAATTGTGAAAGATACTGCAGTTAGAAAAGTGTTGATTTTTGCCTGGGGGAAAAGAAAATCAGAAAAGGCTATGGAATTCACTGTTCAATATTAATTTAATCACAATACATATTTTAGTAATGTACAGTGTGCTACTTTTAATGCACAGCTAAGGTTCCATGCCTGTCTCTTTCTCTAGGCTAGCCTGCAGCTCTCACTGGCTGTGAAAGTTGAGATTTATAGCAGTAATATTTGCTATCTGACAAAGAGTTTCAAAGCTAACAGCTATGTGGTGTTTTCTCTATCTTCTTGCATATGTTTTTTCACTTGCAACACCCATTAAAGTTTAACAGGAGAATTGTGAACATCATGAACATGAAAATGAGAATATAATTACCCCTCTGTTTTGAGATCACTAATATCAATCTTCTTGTCTTGTTACAAAGTCTCAGGCTGGCTCTAGTTGAAAATATTTTCACAGAAATCCTCAGAAAACCCAGTATATGTAATGACTACCTGTGCAAAAAACAGACTACTTCATCTTATGTCTAAATTTTGGAAGACATTTATCCTCTTCTCATAATACAATATCCAAAATCAAAGTACACAATATATCTAAACATGATACCATTTGTCTCAAATTATTTCAAAGGAAACACAAAAATAGTATCAGCATAATTGCTAAGCAGCCTTAGACTACCTGCTAGACTACTATACTCTTATTAAGGGGTTTGTCTTTTCTTTGAATAATTTTGTTTTTAATTATGCATGGAACTGGTCTGGAATTCTGTCTTTGGGAAATAGTATGTGCTGGTAACAGAAATATTTCACTTGAAAATAGAACTATATGACCATTCCTACAATACAACAGCACTCACTGAAGCTCAGAAAACTCCAGAGCAAAGCTGTCAGCTGACAATATGGTCAACAAAACTTCATCACCCAAAGCAGAACCTATAATTGGTTTTGCTATTAAGTCTTCTCTCCTTAAGCGACATTTGGCTGAGGATGAGGCATACCCCAAACCATCACTCAGATAGGTGGGACCTTGACCAGAGCTTGCTCAGTCCTGACTGATAAGATTGTTCTGGTGTGAACTCATGAACAGAGATGCACAGATCATGGCATTGGATGCCCAACTGAGAACACAAAGTGAAACACCGGCTAATCTCTACTGGTTTAGGTATATGTGGAAAAAAATAAGAAAACACAGATGAGCTATTTGCAGCTTGATATCTCTGTAACTTGTTTGGGGCAGGAGGCTGGAAGGTGGTGATAACACAAGTAATGAATTATAATTGGCTCTGGATATGAAGAAAATAACAGCCTGGGGCTAGGTAAGAAGCAAGGCCTTTGGTAGTTTATTCTGACAACTCATTACTAAACAGCAGTTAAGAGTGAAAACAGCTGCCCCTCAGGGGACACATGATACCTGGGTGTCTGGCACCTTATATCAATGTGGGCTTGAGGTGCAGCTACATACGGGGTCCAGAGCAGATGTCCAGGGCTCAGTTGATGTAAGATTCCTCTTTCCCTGGGTCTGAGCTACACCAAATTCATGGGAAAAGACAGAGCCTGTGCTGACATAGGCATGTAATATGCGTGTGTTGAGGAACAAACATCTTAGAACTGCGATCTGAGTACAGAAATCATTATTCCATCTTCTACGTAAATAAATTATATTTTGTGCTACTGAGTGGTACGGTTCTGTTCTTGTGCTTATACCACCATAAACTCTCAAATGACATGCACTGCAATAAATAGTTCATCCACAGGCAGTAGCTGTTTATCTTGTTTGTTGATTTCAAACTGTCTCACATCAAATTTCCTGAAACCTAGGATTTCTCATGCAACAAATAGTGTTTATTTCTGTTGTATTTCAAAACAAAATCCATAATGAAAATCCTCACCATTAATGCATAATTTTATTTCTAAATTAGATAAGTATGTGATTCCTTCCCTCCTGCCTTCTTCAAAACCATCTGCAAATTCTTTACTTTTGGCTAGCTGAAAGCATATAGAAAAGTGCATGAAATGTTTCATTTGTTTCTCCACAAGTGTTCAACTTCAAAGAGAATTCTTAATCACCATTTGCTCTTCATGGGACAAAAAATGGTTTCAAAGAAAATTTTGAACTTGAAAAAAACTTATTCAATAAGCTGTTAAAGATGTATTTTATATAGTAGATATCCATATGTTTTTTGCAAACATATACATCTTAAAAAATTAAAATATCTCATGAAATAAATCTGTAAAACACAATTAATTTGAGAAGTTTTTGTACAGATATTCTGCAATGATAAGTTGCTAGCTCTAAATCGCAATCATATATATCACTATGCTGTCTAGCTATTCTTATCTGGATCAATTTCCTGAGTACATACAATGGAAAGAAAAACAATGGATCAGGTTTTCATCTGGTCTTTAAGCATACCTCAGTTGACTTTAAACGAGCCTTTTCAAATCAGGCAGTGAAAGAGCTCTCTACTATATGAAGGCTTGTAATAAGTTTAGTTTAAGCTATCGTGAACATGTTATTCAGACTTGTTTGAAACATTACATTTTGATCATATACATTATCAATGTCTCCTGTAAGCAATTGACTTTTACTTGGTCACCAGAGAAGTTTATCAACTAGCATCAAAGATTTAATCCTTTGGGGTAATTTTTTAATCCAGTTGATCATCTGTTCTTTATTATTCATGGTGTGCTTGTGTTTATTTAAGCCATTAGGTCTTCCACTGGATCTTTTATTATAGTAGGATTGTGAAGTTTAGGGGAAGCATGTTTAACTATTATTTCACCATAAGCTTCCAAGAGTTATGTGACATGTCAGTATCTCTGACAGGGAGACTGCCCTCACATCCCACTCTGACTGGCACTTGCAGTCATGGTCTCCCCTTGCCCATGGCCCCTGGAGTATACTATTCAGTAGATAGATCCTGCACATAGTTAGCAGTCCAGCAGGATGTCAGCTCCGTTTCAATAATGCCATAGGCATGCATTAGCTTGAATTCAGCTCCTCACTGAGCAGATTGTAATGTGGTTGATGTTGAATCCTGAAGTGAGGTAAGTTGTATCATGTAGAATCATAGAATCATAGAATCACCAGCTTGGAAGAGACCCATCAGATCATCAAGTCCAACCACTCCTATCAAACACTAAACCATGTCCCTCAGGACCTCATCTACCCATGCCTTAAACACCTCCAGGGAAGGTGAATCAACCACCTCCCTGGGCAGCCTGTTCCAGTGCCTAATGACCCTTTCTGTGAAAAACTTCCTCCTAATCTCAAGCCTAAATCTCCCCTGGCAGAGCTTGAGGCCATTCCCTCTTGTCCTGTCCCCTGTCACTTGGGAGAAGAGGTCAGCTCCCTACTCTCTACAACCTCCCCTCAGGTAGTTGTAGAGAGCAATGAGGTCTCCTCTCAGCCTTCTCTTCTCTAGGCTAAACAACCCCAGCTTTCTCAGCCATTCCTCATAAGGTATGTTCTCCAGACCCCTCACCAGCCTTGTTGCTCAATGTTTGTAGGTACAACCATTTTCTATATCTCATCTGTCCTGCCTGCCTCCCTACTGTTGCCTCGAGATCCAGCCTCCCAACTCCTCTGCCCATGCAGGGCAGTCCCCCAGTTTATCCCTGGCAGTTACTCCTGGCAGTCAACATGAAACAGAAATCTGTCGTGGAGTGTGCTGCCTGCACTGCTTAATACTTATTTTACCAGGATGAACACTGACTCAAGGTAATGGCAAAAAAATAGATTAATGATTGATACCCTTAACTGCTGGAAGATCATTCAGACACACTTTACAGCAAAGACTGTTTTCAGAACTCACTTTTTGGACTCAGGACTGCACTTATTCTAATGACCAGCATATAGAGATGACAAATTGTGATTTCTACTGGAAGCTTAATAAGATAATAATTCTTCCGTGAGAAAAATCTATGATTTTTTTCAAATTACCAATTAAAGAAAGGTTGCTTCTCAATTTTGTTTGGTTTACTGACTTTTTATACCAGACAATAAAGAAGTCTTAATGTAATGAATGGCCACTGTGCACGCTCATTGCAAAACTCAAAGGATGAATAATGTCAGCTTTATTTCTTGTTTTGTAACTAAAAAATAGAGCAAGAGGAGAGGCCTGCAAGTAAAGGTAGTTGGCTTAGAACTGAGGTTAAATGTCTTTGCTTTTGCAATCTTGAGTCTAATAACAACTTGAACTTTTGGGGGAGAGAAGTACAATGTCAACAGTATCAGTAATATTAAGTTTTTACTTATATTATGAAGCACGTGATATTCAACTGGTAAATATTACTTCAGAAGAAAGGGAGATGCTTAAGTGCTCTGGGCCTTATGCCAGTATTTCCCCCACTGCATGCTGAATCATTCCAGAAAATTACACCATTGTGAAGATAACCTGCAAGCTTGAACATTGCATTGTATGGAGCACCTGCTGACAGGACTGTGCCCTGAAGGCTGAGGTACCTCATTAGAATCATGACCAGAAATGTACACGTAGGAGTCTCTAAGAGCAAATATTTAAAGATTCAAAAGCATACAAAGCCAGTTTGCAGACTGCAGCTCAATAAATACTGGGGGAAATAAGAAGAAAACATAAAACACATTATACATAGAAAATCTATATTCGAAGAACATTATTAAGGCAAAAAAAACCCCAAACCAGGCAACCTCCTCCTAGAATGGAAAATACCAGCATGGCTACCACCACTTGTACGATGCCACTAATTCACTCTCTTGTACATATTACTTAAGATTAGAAATAAATGATCTTTTAAATTATTTTTTTCCCGAAACATATAATCTTGAATGACTAAAAATATTCACATACTGATATCAAACTCAATGAAAGGTTTTGAAAGAAACAAGTGGAAAAGAGGCAGTTATCAAATTTGTTCATTTGAACTTTTCCTACATTTTGAGAATGAAATTCAAAAGTATCCTTTCCCAGAAACAGGGAGTAGAGATGATATGCTGCAGCTTTTTTTCCACTTTGTACCTAGTATTCAAGATACAAATGTATAAGACAGGAGAAAAAATTAAATAAGACGGTGAAAACACAAAGCTGCATTTCAAAATTTTTTTATTGTTAAGAAAGATGAATCAATTTGCTGGTAACTTTAAGGAGTCTAGTCCTCTGAAAGGTTAATCTTGTCTGTCCTCCAGAAAAAATAAAATGGCAGTATAACATTTATACTGTGGTGTGGGTGTGATCAGTTACTCTAATCAAAGAGCCACGTGGAAACAATACACGTTACATTTCTGTAGAGATTTACCTGTGGATACACCCTAAAAATAGTAGTCTGAATGTCTAAAGAGGTCAGGGTTCCCCACTCTGAAGAAGTCTTCAGTTTCAAACTTCAGTGGCAAGAGCAAAAGAGATTCTGATAACTGCAGTTGCAATAAACATGAAGTTTATATACAGTATACATATACGTGTGTACTATATATACATTATACTATAATATATATGGTACATGTGTATATATATATATATACACTATATCTATGCATATATACTATATATACACATATATAGTGTATATATATACATCTATACTAAATATACTATATATACTATAGTATAATATGTATATATAAATATACTGAAATAGTATTCTGCTCCATCCCAAGGCTAAATACAGAAGAGCAGGGAGTCAGGAAAAGGAATTCAATTAATGCCTGGTGGAGGAGAGGAGCTTAGGCTTCTTTGATCATGGGGTGGCTCACGTACCCCCAGACTTGTTGCTAAGGATGGGACACGTATATCTCCTAGGGGGGGTTAAGTCCTTGCTATAAAACCTAGCTAAACTCATAAATTGAGCTTTAAACTAGATGTGATAGGGGAGGGGGTTGAGACCAGACTAGACACGAGCGAGTCTCATGGGAGACAGTACTTAAGGGCAAGGGAGCCCATGAGGGCTGGGAGCATTTTCAAAAAGTAAATCCTAGAAGATCAAGAGAAAGCCATCCCCATGTTCTGAAAAAAAAGTCAACAGGGGAAAAAAACAGTTTGGTTGAACAGAGAGATCTTGATTGATATCAAGAAGAAGAGGAACGTTTATGGGCTCTGGAAGAGAGGACAGGCCTCTTGGGTGGACTACAGGAGGGAAGTGAGATTGTGTAGAGAAAAAATCAGAAGGGCTAAGGCACAACTAGAAATCAGATTGACAAAGTCTGTGAAAGATAACAAAAAAATCTTTCTATAAATATATAAATAATACAAGGAGGACTAGGGAGACCATGCAGTCCCTATTGGACACAGAAGGAACAACAGTGACAGGGGATTAGGAGAAGGCTGAGATACTTAATATCTTCTTTGCCTCAGTCTTTAATTATAAAGAAAGCTGTTCCCTCTGTGTAGAAACACCAAAACTAGAGGAGTAAAATAAGGCTCCCATGATCCAAGAGGAGGTGGTCAGAGCCTTGCTTGCCCAACTCGGCACTCACAAGTCTATGGGGCCAGATGGGATTCACCCTAGGTTATTGAGGGAGCTGTCGGATGTACTGGTCAAGCCCCATTCCATCATCTTCCAACAGCCCTGGAAGACTGGGGAAGTTCCACTGGACTGGAGGCTGATGTTGTGCCCATCTACCAAAAGGGTCACAGGGAGGATCCAGGGAACTACAGGCCTGTCAGTCTGACCTCAGTGCCAGGGAAAGTCATGGAACAGGTGATCTTGAGTGCTATCATGAAGCACTTACAAGAGAACCAGGTGATCAGGCCCAGTAAACACAGGTTTACCAGAGGCAGGTCCTGCCAAACTAACCTGATCGCCTTCTATGACAAAGTCACTCGGCTGCTGGATGAGGGAAAGGCTGTGGATGTGATCTTCCTGGACTTCAGTAAAGCTTTTGACACAGTTTCTCACAGCATTCTGCTGAGGAAACTGTCAGCCTCTGGCCTGGACAGGCACACACTCTCCTGGGTAGAAAACTGGTTGGATGGCCGGGCCCAGAGAGTGGTGGGAAATGGTGTTAAATCCAGCTGGAGGTCAGTGACAAGTGGGGTTCCTCAGGGCTCAGTGCTAGGTCCAGTCCTGTTCAATGTCTTCATCAATGACCTAGATGGAGGCATTGAGTGCACCCTTAGCAAGTTTGCAGATGACATTAAGGTGGGTGGAAGTGTTGATCTGCTGGAGGGTAGGGAGGCACCAAAACAGGCTGGACCGCTGGGCAGAGTCCAATGGCATGAGGTTTAACACAGCCAAATGCCAGGTCCTGCACTTGGGGCACAACAACCCTATGCAGAACTACAGACTGGGAGAAGCCTGGCTGGAAAACTGCCAGGAGGAGAGGGACCTGGGGGTGTTGGTCGACAGCCGACTGAACATGAGCCAGCAGTGTGCCCAGGTGACCAAGAAGGCCAATGGCATCCTGGCTTGTATGAGAAACGGTGTGACCAGCAGGTCCAGGGAGGTGATTCTCCCTCTGTACTCAGCACTGGTGAGACTGCTCCTTGAATCCTGTGTTCAGTTCTGGGCCCCTCAGCACAAGAAGGATGTTGAGGCTCTGGAGCAAGTCCAGAGAAGAGCGACGAAGATGGTGAAGGGGCTGGAGAACAGGCCCTATGAGGAACAGCTGAGAGAGCTGGGGTTGTTTAGCCTGGAGAAGAGGAGGCTGAGGGGAGACCTCATTGCTCTCTACAAGTACCTGAAAGGAGGTTGTAGAGAGTAGGGAGCTGGGCTCTTCTCCCAAGTGACAGGGGACAGGACAATAGGGAAAGGCCTCAAGCTCCGCCAGGGGAGATTTAGTCTAGACATCAGGAGGAAGCTTTTCACAGAAAGGGTCATTGGGCATTGGAACAGGCTACCTGGGAAGGTGTTTGATTCCCCTTCCCTGGAGGTGTTTAAGGCACGGGTAGATGAAGCCCTGAGGGACATAGTTTAGTGTTTGATAGGAATGGTTGGACTCGATGATCCAGTGGGTCTCTTCCAACCTGGTGATTCTATGATTCTATGATTCTATATGTATATAAGTAGCTTGGCTTATAGAATTTCAGTATCTAATCACAAGGTAAATCCCATTGAATCCTCTAAGAATGGATGACCTACTAAATTTTCATATGCCAAGTTTATTTTTAGCTAATCATGCATAAAAAGCGTCCAGGCCTCTTTGCTTCAAAAATCAAACTTGTAGATTTGCATAATGCTTACTACTCATTACATTACCTTTAACAGAAACACCTCCTGTCATTCATCAATGGTACACTCGTAAGGCAAACTGCTAACTAACAATACCCTAGATTCTTTGCTAGGTCTACTATCATTTATTTGAACCACATTTTCTTTCTAAGAGTAATGCTACAGAAGACTAACTCAATCAGCTAACTAGCCACTTTTTTTTGCAACACACAGATCTTATTTCCAAGTCAAACATATGGTTTTTTGAGGGAAAGTCAGGCAGGAAAAAAACCCAAACCCACAGTATGATGGCTTTTGAATTCTGAAATCAGGCAAATATCTTGGAATCTGAACAGTACCTTTGCCAAAACATCTTTTGAATGATGAAAAACATCTTTTCTTCCCAGTTATGTCCTAGCCTGAAGATAAATAAAAAAGATACGAATATATGTCTTTGACTTATGTCGACTGGTATTGTGTTACTTCCTTGTATCCCTTCTTTTCCTGTCCTTCACCTTTTCTTTTATCTGTATGCCAGCTGTACTTATATGCTTACACTGTGAGATCTTCTGAACAGTAATGCCTTCACTGAATGACGAGGCTCCATCTAGCACAGGAAGACTTGACCTTTGAACGTAACCATGACAGAAAATGTAGTTTGTTTCTAAGGTTGGTGGCAAAAGAAAAATTTTATTATAAACATTATTTTAGATGTTCTTTCTTAATGTTTCAGTTTTTCTGAAATTATATCAAATGTCTCAAGATGTCTCTAACTAATGTAGCTTTTGTTTAGCTTTCTCCATCAAGGGTTCCTAGACCACACTGCTTCTCTTACAAAGTAAGAAAATTTGTTGTTTTACTGCTGAACTACTGTAGCAGAAGTAAAACTTTCCTATTCATCTCAATCTTCTTTAAGCTTGTGAAAACTTAGAAACTTAGATTTAAATTGGGTGATATGATGTGCACCTGAACTGCTTGGCATACTATTCCCTAATTCTAAGTATCTGCCACTTAATTTCTGGATGCTGTGGATTTCTGTATTGCTAACAGCCATGGTCTGATTTGACCTCATGTTAAAAGTTTCTAATGTGTGAATATGTGTGATCAGAGAGAGGATTTGTAGGTTGATTGTTTTTTTTATGATTTAAAATAATATTTAAGTATTTATTACATTTCCTATTTAGTGACATAGTTAGCAAGTAGCAATTCCTCTGCTAGGATTTACTATACCTTCCTCAAAGAGCTAAGACTGTATTTGCTGTTCCTTACTAGAAGTAACTGGTCCAGAGTTTGGCAATTTGCACTTTCCAGTAGCTGAATACTAAATATCAATGTTGATTACAAGTTATCTCACATTTTCTAATTGTAGAAACATGCTTGTAAATGTAGATATAGAATCATAGAATCATAGAACAACCAGGTTGGAAGGGACCCATCGGGTCATCGAGTCCAAGCACATTCTTGTGACAAATTTTAGTTTATGATTCTTCCGCATGTATTGTGACTGAAATGCTTCAGCCTATGCAATCAGCTTGCAACCTGCTGCTCTACATAGCATGCTCAGTTCCCTAATATAGACAAAAAAAGGAGTACTTTTACATTCCATGCATGCTGCCCTAACCTTCCAATGTGTAGCATGTTACCACAGGCAGATTTAATGCTGCCTGAGCATCCACTCCATTAGTCTCATAAAAGGTGTTTGCCCTCACTACCCAGTGGATATAAAAGAAAAAGGTAAAAAAAATATGATTTTATGCATCTTATGCTTAGACAGAGGTGTCAGTCTGCTGTGCTTAGCCAAGTGCTTATAGTTTGCCTTGCAGTATGATTTCTGGGTTCTCTCGGTGTTTTTTTATTAGCCACTTCACTTCCTCCCATGCTTTTAACTTTGGATTTTGGATATAGGAGCAGGGCATCTCCTTTAAAATTCAACACTTCCAAATAGAGAGCTGTAGGTCTCCTTATTGGAGTAAATTCCTTCACTGTGACTAAATTATTGTAAATTCAAGCCTCTGTCAAGGCTCTACTCATCTTGGAAACATATCCACCTTGTATTGCTGAACACTTCCTCATTTTCCGAAGCCTTTCAACTTAATGTTTCAGCTAGTCCCAGAGACTGTCAGACATTTGAATTACATGAATGCTAAAAATCCAGATTTCCAAGAAGTCATGAATTTCTAGCATCTATTTTCTACTTTTTGTATTTCTTATCAACTGCTGAAACCATGCCAGAAATAAGAGATAAAGCAGATGATTAGAGATGCAATTTTAGATTACACTATCTGATTTAAAATACTCTAAATTACAGTACAAAACTTGTAATGCTACTGTTTTTATCTGTAGATGGACTTTAATTTTAGCATAACTGAAAAACTGTTCCACAATTGGTAAGGTTTAGTCCAGATTCTACTTTTCTGTGCTATTTTAAATTGACAGACTTTTTTTTCTTTAGAGAGTATCTATAAAGCTAAAACAGTAATTGTAAAACTATGATTTTGCTGATATACATCCTGTTAAATAATTCATTTGCATTTGAATAAAGAACTACATTTAACAACAGAAACAATTTCCAAGTGGCTATTCAGGCATTTTAAAAATACATTACTGTAGTTTCCCCAAATGTTGCTGTATATATCAAAAGGAATGATCAAATACATTCAGAAATTCTATTATCAGAATGCATTCAGAAATTCTATTAGCAATACTTTCAGTAGCTGGAACAAAAAAGCGTACATGTAGCCTATATATCTTCAATGAAAGAGCTATGAGTTATTTTATGTTCAGGACTGTTAGTTCAATAACCGACTAAACTAAAGAAAATTACATTAAAATGAGTTAATGATACTTAAAACTTTTCTTGTTTCCCTGTGCCGCTCAGTTCAATAACTTCTATCTCAACAAAAGATTTTTGCGATATTGCTTTAAAATGAGTCTGATGTTAGGAGTGTCTAGGCAGCATCCACTTTGTTGGCTGAGTTCTTTCTTCATATCTATTTAAAAGAAACAATTTTTTTTTTTCAATTCATGGCCCAATATCATCTGAATTTATTTCTCTGCTGATCCAAACTTCAGCACAACGGGAGCAGAGGTAGATCAAAGCAATTGCTGAGTACTCTGCATCTATAATAAATGTAATTTCGGGTTTTAATTTAAGAGAGTCAGTTCCCTGGACCTAGCAGCCCACCACATGTGATTTGAATCTGCTGGAAGAAGGAGTCATTGCTTTGGACCATTATTTTCCCATTAGAGGCTAGAGTACACTTGGTGAGCACTTGAAGCAAGGTTTCTAAAGTCATTATCCCTGAAAGGAGTCTCATTTGTGTGTACCAAAGCCTCTCTGTGAACCAAACCACTGTTAGGGACAATCAAGGGATTTGTCTCAGTTGCATTGCTGCCTGAAACCAAAATGCTAATGTAGATAGAGCCTCAATGTTCCAGTTTTCTACTTTGATTTGGCAGTTCTGCTGTGCTTACCTCTCCCTAGGTTCTCTGGGTACTGCTCTGTGATCCAGGCATTCCTCCTTTATCTGTGTCTCAGAGGCAATGAATCTTTTATTGTTTTCTTGTGAAATGAAAGAAGTTCAAAAAGAGGTTAAAGAAACTTCAGTTAAGTGTGAGATACATCTCCTTAAGCAAAAGAAAAAAAATCTAACCCAGCCTTCTACCTCCACAAACTGGTAAAATCATACTACTCAAGTATTATTTTCACCAGCAGCATTTTTAAAACAAAGACATGCCCTAGCCCTCTTTATTTTTCAGAGGAACTCTAGTGACCTGCTAGGGACCACAGGATAATGCAAGTCTCTCCATTCAATCCAGCTTGGTACTGAGGTCAACAGAGGAGAAAAATGCCAGTTCTCTCTTTCGCATTACCCACCATCCAAACTGGGCAGCTCTATCCTCAGCTCTCTGGATTAGTGCATCCCAGTTGGCAATGCCTGCTTCTCCCCATACACTGCAGGGTTAGCTATCTAACATGTTGCCAAACTATTTTTTGTTAAAGACAAATAAATATATCTAGGACTTTCTAAGTCATAAAACACCACAGTATATAGCCAGGAGAGCTCACCTTTTAAGAAAAACATATTTCATGCAGACAGAAAGCACTCACAGTCCTTAGGAGGTGAAGATGAGAAGTTTGTTTAATATTATTGACTTCCTTATTTTCAGGAGTGCAAACACAGCAAGTCATTGGGGTAGCATAGCATCTCCGCAGGTCGCATCAACTAATCAACAAGACTGAATAAAAGCACAGTAAGGCTGGTCCAAAAAATACAATTTCAAACCTCACAGTCCCACCAGGAAGTAATATTGGTAAACCATCTTCTGAAGTCTTCATTCATTTATTTTTTTAGCTAAAAAAACAAAAAGAGGTGAATGGGGTATTTTCTAGGAAAAAAAAGGAAGGGGAGGAGGAATAAGTATGATTAAAAATAACTGAAAAAAAAAGGAATGGCATGATTTAGTCCATCTGAAGTCACAACTTCTAAGATGTGGTATAACTCTAGTACAGTAGTTCTTTGAGTGTAACCTTTACAAATATATTAGAGCAGCAGACAACAATAAAAAGTCAGTATATATTCTGTGAAAATATACAAAATCCCAATTGGTTAGTGTTGCCATACTTTGGAACTTGCAAAGCCAAAAGAAATTTTACACATTATAGAGATGGTGAAGGTTTTGGGAGAACTCCAAAATAGACAGTATTTATTCTTTCATGATCCTAGAGCTCAGCAATACTTGTGCTGTAACAATTGTTATCATAGATTAGCTTTAGTTGTCATCTTC
Source organism: Coccyzus lansbergi (assembly GCA_033558105.1). Taxonomy (NCBI): domain Eukaryota; kingdom Metazoa; phylum Chordata; class Aves; order Cuculiformes; family Coccyzidae; genus Coccyzus; species Coccyzus lansbergi. Next base: position 484,187 of record JAUMJK010000056.1, on the reverse strand, counting down.
TGCATAAATCAAAGGAAAATTAGGTCAAGCTGTACTAATAAGCATGTAATTGCCATTGTCATCTATAGGATAAACCCACCTTTATTTGAGACTTAACTTTGCAAAAGCTGCAAGGTTGGATCAGATCATTGTTCAGTTTTACTTAGCATCCTCTCTTGCTTTGCTTAGCACCAGCTGATTTAGAAAGGACCAAGAAATTTTAGAGCTGACAAATGCAGAATAGATTGCTGACATCCTGACGTCAGGATGAGCCAGGCATGCTTTGGGAAAAACTCTCATTGTGCTGTTATCTTGGTAACAATTGCAGTGGCCTGGGACTGGAGTGGTCAGGCACTCCTTGGACACACCTGGGCTGTCTCCTGCCTAGATTGTATAACCAGAATAATCCAGTGCAATTTATGGCCAGAATGGAAAAAACTGACCAAAGACAATCACCTTGCTATCCCATAAATAGCGATCTGAATTGACACCCTTTGAGCACTCTGGGACAACAGTGGGCTGTGTGACCCAGTATCTCTCCCTGAGCTGTGTCACCTCTCAGGGTGGATTTCCTGAGGACTGAATGGTCAACTGATGATGATTTTGCAAGAACTCAAAGGTTTGATTTTGTAATGTTCCACCACTGTCTATTGATGACTGCCGGCATGTAAAAGTGAACAATGCATGAAACTCATGAAAAGGGAAATTCTGCTCATGCATCTCTGCAATTTGCTTTAGAACTGACTATCGATCTGCGTGTGTGTGGTATGATTTAACCTCCGTATGTGTGTATGGTTGAGGAAATCCTGCTTTAAATCCCACATGGACCTTGCCACTCTTAAATCTTTAACTAAGTTGCTAATTTTATTATAACAAATTCCATTCAAATGCTCTGTTAAATTGGCTGATGATTTAGTGCTGTTAAGAATACACAGTCTAATCCTATGATCTACCTTAAAAATATTAATAAATCCTAAACTGCTGCTAAATAGAAGCCATGCAAAAAAAAATCATATTTGCAACACCTCCAAAGCACAACTTTTGGAGTTTCATGGAGAAATACACTAGAGATCCAAGCTGGGTCTGAATATTCTAGAGCTCCAGCTAAATTAAGTACCATAAATATGGGATCAAATTGTCTTCTCTGATAGAGATATATCTTAGAGTAATCATAACCTTAATCTAAAGGCAAATAAAAATTGGTAACACATTTGGAAAGGTTTCTAAACATAAGGAAAAGAAGAAATCGGTACTTAATATACTTAGTTATTCATCAGTTCATGTTTTTTCTGCAGGCAGTGCCAGCTTAAACACAGTCTGTCCCATTACATGCTGGCCTGTTTTCCAACACTCTGCTGTTTCTGTCTTCCTCCTCATCTCATTGTCTCAGTTTGTACTTTTGGCCCCACATTAAATTCAACTGGAAAACTGATGTGAACAGAAGAAAAAATTCTTTCTTTTTCTTTAAAAAACTACCTAGGTTACTACTTTTAGCTAGATCAACTGCATAGCATGAAGGATTTCCCTAATTTTCCATAACTTTGTTGTGGTTAAATCCATGGTCAATTTTTTTATGTTTATCAAAATACAAAATCTTAAAGGAGTTGTAGTTTCAGTACTTTATACCCCCAATTTTGCCTTATGATCAGACTACCAAGCCCAACTAATCAAATCATCCAAATCCAAAGCATCCTATGGGCTACAAAGGTTTTGTGAGACTGCTATGCATTATAAAAGATTACATTTTCTTAAGAAATAGAAGCTTGTTCTTGTGACCCTGTCAAGGTGCTTTTCTCATCCAAAGCCATTATCTCTTTGCCTACAATGAGAGTTGCAACAAACACGGTTCTTGCTAACCATCTAAGACCTGCTACCAACTTGGAGATCCCAGCATACCTACAATAACACAAAGCCCTATGATCCAGGCAGAAAACCAGGCTGGTTAAGAGCATGCCTCATCAAGCATTAATCAGGCAAGTTAGCATCAACATAACCTGAAAGAGGCAAAGGTCTTTTGTCATGTGGCCTCAGATCCAGGCAGGGCAGGGCTGTCGGGAGCTGGTGACCAGCCCTGCTGCAGGGACTGATGGCTCTGGGGGGCTAACTTGGGGTTCTGGACAGTGGGCAGGTCCAAGAGGGTCCTCAGTGCCCTCAGGGAGAAGACACATCAGAAGTGTGCTTCAGAGCAAGTCCCAACACAGTAAATACTTTATACTCTGTGTCCCACACAGAGATTATCTACCTCTTCTCGTAGGAAGAATAGTTAACATTAAAACTGGTCAGAAAATTTAGAGAAAATATTTTCTTTTTGGAATTTTTCACTTTCTCAGAATGCAAAATAGGCCATTTGTGATGAAATCCCATTGGAAATCTGCCACCAGACAAGCTTTGAAACTTCTGTTGGTGTCCTGCCAGCTCATCTGTATGGTTCCTCAATGAAGCACCTGCTGGGTACTGTGATCACAAAATCTATCTCGCAAGGGCTACAGGATGGACAGACAGATGCATGTTTTTTTCTACCATCAAAACTCCATGCTATTTCTTATCAAACATGAATATTCCCGGATTTTGATCCAAGCCCAAGTGAGAGGAGATTTTTTTCCAACCCCTCCTTTCAGCTCTCCTACAACGCATTAAAAGAATGAAGAATGAAGGATTCTGGCAGCAGAAACATTTTTATCAAAGACTTAAAAAGAAATGCACAGTTGTATATTCTGATTTGGTGGATTGCATTAATATGCAATTTTTTCATTATAATTCGGACATTTGTTTAAACAAATCTTACTTTCATTTATTATTCACATGAAGAGCTATAGAAATTTTCAGACAAATGAGAACTAATTGATCTAATCTCTCTAGATTACTATAAATTGTCTGATGGTATGTCATTTAAGAAATGTTATCAGTACAGCTGAAGAGGATAGGGATTAATAAAACCCTGTCAGACGGAGAAGAGACTGACTTAGGTGGGGAAGACAAAAATGGGCAGCTTTAAGTATATAGTCTGACTAAGATGAGTTTATCAGCAGAGTTCCTAAGCAAAGCTTGAGGCTGCTTATGGCTGAGAGAATTGGGATTGTTTATCCTGGAGAAGAGAAGGCTGAGAGCAGACCTCATTGCTCTCTATAACTACCTGAAAGGAAGTTGTAGAGAGGAGGGTAATGGACTCTTCTCCTAAGTGGCAGGGAACAGGACAAGAGAGAATGGCCTCAAGCTCCGCCAGGGGAGGTTTAGGCCGGAGATTAGGAAAAAAATTTTCACAGAAAGGGTCATTGGGCATTCGAACAGGCTGCCTAGGGAGGTGGTTGATTCACCTTCCCTGGAGGTGTCTAAGGCACGGGTGGACAAGGTGCTGAGGGGCATGGTTTAGTGTTTCATAGGAACGGTTGGACTCGATGATTCACTGTGTCTCTTCCAATCTGGTGATTCTATGAAATTCCACCAAATGATCCTGCCACAAAAAATGGACGTCTTCCTTTGTATGAAGCCTTCCGCTGCTGCACTACTATAGAGCTATGATCTAATTGCCATCACAGAAATGTGGTGGGACAGACCCTATGACTGGAATGTGGCTATGGAAGGCTGCAGGTTGTTCAGAAGGGACAGACCAGGGAAGAGGGGTGGAGGTGCTAGGGGGTGCTAGTTGATGAGAAGCTCAACGTGAGCCAGCAGCATGCACTCGCAGCCTAGAAGTACAACCGTATCCTGGGCTACATGAAAAGAAGGGTGGCCAGCAGGTTGAGCCCTTTACATGCTATTTAAGATAATAAGATGCAAAGTCATGTACTTAATGCTGAGAAGTTCTGTTCTGAAATGGCATTTATCAGTTTGAAATGAGAAAAAGAAAATGATATTCTGTGGCATCACGTAATTGTGGGATACCTATGATACAACAATATAGTGTAATAATATAAAACAAGTCCAGAAGGTATCAGTTTATATGGTCCTGTGAAGAAAGACAGTTATTAACACCATCTTACAAAGTTCATATGGAATGGTGAGTACAATCTCTATCACCTGTAATCAAAAAATATGAAATCATACCAGAACAAACACAGAGAAATCACGGCAAAGGAATGGAGATACTACACAGGAAAAGCAATTAATTCAGTTCCTTATCCTAGTCCAAGTAAGTGTAGGAGAGTCAGTACTGCTGTCTGTGCACACAGCAGGAGGTAATCACTGCAGAGAGGGAAGGACTGTTTGACTAAGGAAGAATAAGAAACAAAAAGTGAAGGACTGTAACTTGGCCATATACCCAGAGAATATTTAGAAGAACTGAAAGAAAAAGTCAGTAAATACCAATGCCAAGCAGAATAGCAAAAGTAGCAGGAGATGAGGGGTGAGTGGGGTGGTGGATTCTGGGGCTTTTTTTTTTATTTTTAATCTTTTAATGCTAAGAAGTTTTTTTGACAAATTTAGAAAACGGATTGTGCTTCACATTTTCCTGCAGTATGAACTAGCCTATTACATCCAATTACATTTAAGATTCCAGTCTAACTGGACAAAGATAAAAATGTAGAATAGGTGGAAATAACCTTTACCAAAAGCAAGAATGACATAGAAATCATAAATAAGCAGCTAGCCTGCACTTAATTTAGACAGAGTGAATCAAAATGCATCTGCTTTATTTTTTTGCATAAGAAGGGCAAACAAGGAAATATAATTTTGTGGACACTGATTACAACAAATCATATGGGTTTGCTTTATATATTCCATTTATTTTTCAGTTTCAAAGGTTTGATAGTTAAGACAAAGAAGGGATATATAGATTGATTCTGGTCATTCCCTAAAAGGAAGAATTATACTAGTGTAATAAAGAATGTATTGTGTAACATAGGTTGTGTAAACAGAGCAATGAAGAGTAAGACTGCAGTCGATATCACTGTCAGCCTCATCATTCCAAATCAGCATAACCCTCTAATAAGAGAGGTAGAAAGAATTGAAAATAAGGGTGAAATAATTTTAATGATAGCAAAGGCCTTAATCAACAATTTGCTTCATTAAACACAGAACGTGTCTCAGCCTGACAGAAATTCAAAGCTGATTAAAAACAGGCCAAGTGGTAATTTAAAAATGCTTGTCAAGGAAGAAATCAGCTGAAAGTATAATTCTCAGTCCTTTTATACGCATCAGTGGGGTACTAATACATTTGTGCAAAAGCCACTTGACTATGTTCAAACTAAATGAACTCAAACTGGGTAGAAAGAGACCGCTATTAAGTGGAATTTTTAATTATTGGATAAAATATGGAATATTGAAGCCTCCAAGCCTAATGATACAATATTGATACAATACAGAAATATAGATACAATATAGAAAGTCTATTGTTGATAACATGACAAACTCAGACCTACAAACCCTTGGGACAAATGTGGGTTTGAATGTCTTACATTCATGTCTTAAAGATCCTCAGAAGCTAAAATTGGTGAGGAGATAAGTCCTTTAGAATATAAATTTGTTGTCATGGATGTTGCACAGATATTTTCCTACAGTTCTGTGGCAATTTGTAGAAGCCATAGCGGAACAGTCAAATTTCCTGGATCAACCAGATACACTTAAATCTGTTTGGAGAAAAAAAAAAAAAAAAAGAAAGGAAAAAAAAAAGAAAGAAAAATTATTTAACTATTGCATGCAAAGCACTGGAACTTTAAATAGGGATATTTGTTAATCATATCAGCCATGGAAATCTACCCTCGGTCAAGTAGCAAAGTAATAAGCCATCTTGCTTTCCATTCATGAAGTAGTTCTCAGAGATTTCAACTCCTTCCAAGATATTTCTAGATTCATGAGCTCTCCATCTTTCTCTTCTAAGCAAATCTTATGTTTAAAAGTTTCTTTGACAGTTCCTCCTGAGGATACTCTGTAAAAAGCAAAGATCTGGCAGAAACTCCGCATTTCACAGCCAAAATATTTCTTTAATTAGTGCAGAGTCCTTTGATACTGAGTGCTGAAGTGCTTCTGTAGCATGCCTCATCTCGTTTCAGGGCAAGACAAATCTAAAGCCTGCTGATTAATTAAAAGAGAGGTACATAGACCTTAATATTGAAAATATTTTAATATTCTCCACATTCTCATATTCTCCATGTCTTTCGATAATGAAAAGGACATGAAAAATTTCTTTGGCCAGCCACCTTATTCAAAGCACATACACTTTCTGAACAGAAAAATATTCCCTCTTTCTCTTCTGTGAATATCAACAGTATTCCAACAATGGATGCCGTACAACAAATAGAAATAAAGGATCATAAGTCAAAAAGTCCAAAGTCTGTAAGTCCAAAACACTTATGTGTTTTGGAAAACGTATAGCAAAGATCCTTAAATACTTCTCTATTAAGCACCATCTGTGGGATAATATTTTGGAGATAGGAGGAGAGAGGAGGCCGTGCACTGTGTCAGGGGAGAGACACATATTTTGCTACCTCTGCCTGCAGTTAGTTTTAAAAGTTTTACTAGAAAGACCACAAGTTAAAAGAATAAAGACAAGAGAAGAGATGAAAGGACTGTTTTACTTTTTCTGAATGGCCAAGAAAGGTTCTGACAACCTAAGCATATTAATTTTTTTTCCTAGCAGGTATTTAAAAAACGGTGATATATTATTACTGTCAAAACCCTGAAAACTTATCCCACATCCATATATAAATTAAACTATTCTCACAATCAGGTAATACATAAAATTCACAATAATTACATGGGAAATAAGTGTACCTATCAAAAGTCTTTCCATCTATATAAAAGCAGTATCCACTGTATGATTATTTTTTTTTGCCCTTGAACAACAGCGGTGGTAGAAAGAGGTCCACAAGCTTCTAATGACATCTTGGGGAGAGTACTGCTTCCATAAGTATTCCTAGTCCATGACTCAGGAAGGAGATTACATTAACAAAGTTACTGGAGTCACTTCTTTAGATGGCAGTTATAGGTTATAACAGATACTGTTAACATGTTTTTGAAACACCTACTGTACAAAGAACCGTAACTTCAGACATTCTGGGGAACAAAGTAAAATGTCTCACATATCTTCAGCAGTTGTTTACTCAAAAACTTTTACACCAGATATGTCAGAGTTCACTTTTTCCACAAAAAAATCACAAACTCCACATTCCTGATAGAGTTTCTTCTAATACATTTTCCTACCTAACCAATCCCGGTTAAGGTAAGAAACTACTGTCTTTTCTTTTGTACTTTCCAGACATATTACCTGAATGACTAATGAGAGCCATTGTGTTGGGCATGCAGGCAAAGATAAGACACAGGGCGTATGACTCAATCAGACAATTTTTTTCTATGAAAATGTTTCCTTTGGAAGCTGTCCACAAATAATACATGCTGCATTGGTCATTACTTCTTCCTTAATTATTTGTACGTGTAGCTTATAAGGAACGGCTGAGGGAGCTGGGGTTGTTTAGCCTGGAGAATAGGGGGCTGAAGGGAGACTTCATTGCTCTCTAAAAGTACCTAAAAGGAGGTTGTGGAAAGGAGGGTGCTGGCCTCTTCTCCCTAGTGACAGGTGATAGGACAAGGGGAATAGCATCAAGCTCCACCAGGGAAGGTTTAGGCTGAAGATTAGGAAAAAAAAATCACAGAAAGGGTCATTGGGCACTGGCAGAGGCTGCCCAGGGAGGGGGTTGAGTCACCTTCCCTGAAGGTGTTTAAGGCACAGGTGGACGAGGTGCTAAGGGACATGGTTTAGTGTTTGATAGGAATGGTTGGACTCAATGATCCAGTGGGTCTCTTCCAACCTGGTGATTCTATGATTCTATGATACTACCAGCTTCAGTTTTGACCCCAAGTCTATTCTGTCTAGCATCATCCACACTTGGTATGAAATCTGAAGAGGTAAGTAACTGTTTCCAGTGTAGTCCATACTGGGCAGTGGCTGCTCCAGCAGGAGTATTCCTCTTTTTATTCTTAGACAAACTAAGGCTTCTGCCTTGATCGATCTAGTTGTGATTCAATTAAAAAAGTTTTTACTGTTAAAAATAACCTTCAGGGATCCCAGGCCCCTGAGACCAGACGTAATCTCTGGAACAAGACTAACCCTTGGTGGAGGAGAACCAGGATAGGAAGCATTCAAACAAACTGGACAGGTAGGATTTCCAGTTTGGAGAAGATTCAGGAGAGATCTTCTTGAGCTGTGTAAATACTTGATGCGAAGGAGTGGAAACAAGAAAACCAGACTGCTCTCAGTGGTGACCACTGACAAGACAAGAAAAAAAAGAACATGAGAATTTCCATCCAAACACAAGAAAATTATTTTATACTGTGTGGATTGTCAAAGACTGGAATAGGCTTTCCAGACAGGTTGTGGAGCCATCAGCCTTGGAGATACAACAAAAAATGGCTGGACAAGCTCCTGGGCTGTTGTCTCTATCTTATCCCTCTTGAGCAGGGAAGGTGGACTGGAAGATCTCCAGAGGTCTCTTACAACCTAAATGTTTTCTTAAATATCTGAAAATATTGTTCTGTTCTATTTGTGTTACAAATTGAACCAAGCATACAATTATAATGCACACAAACCATTCAATGATTGTATACAAGAGCTGATCTAACAACAGGATCAAACAGGCAGGTTAAAGAGGCCACAAAGAACAAATTACGCTGCTTTGTGCTGCCATAATGTCTGTTTCTTAAACTAGCTCATATTAGCTCATAACAGCCATCTTTCACTATAATCGACATGGTAGGTCTGCCTTTAATTTTTGTGAATATTTTGATTTAGGACCTCTCCCTACCATTTTTTGCAGAAGAAAATGATATATGATACAAAGGAGGCCAAACTTTGACTTGTGAATCTGATCACAGGTGGTGAAAGGTTTGGATTCCACTTTAAGTGGGCAATGATATGCACACAAAGTGAACAGTCACTTGTAAATTACTGGCAGCACTGAATGCCAGTGCTTCAAGTACCAAGATAAATTATCCACACTAGATGTAGGCCAGGTGAAAATCTAGCTTGAGTGTTTGTTTATTTTAAAAAACAGTAGTGATCAATTTGACCCATGAGTTTGAATAGTTTCACTAAATCACTGAAGCCTGAAAACTCATCATTTTAAATTGGACTTGTTTTAGTTTAGTTGAAGTTGCCTAGGAATCAAATTTAAATAAGGCACTTCTAAGCAAAAAGAAATCCTTCTATCTACAAAATCTGTAGTATTTTAACTAATACCATTTTAAATTGGTGTAAACTCATGTTCTGTACATAAATTAGTTGAGAAGTGGGGAAGAAAACTAAGCAAAGACTATGAATACTTTTATTTGTAAAGGAAAAGCAATGCGGACCATGCACAATAATATTTAGTTGTGGAGTCATTGTCATTGCTTAATTAGTTCCTTGATGCAGACTAGGTGCTTTATTCATGGCATATAAAGTTGGCAGTTTGCTTCTTGCAGTCACAGTGAATTAAAAGCTGAACAATGCTAGATTGTTTTTTTAAAAAAGTGTCAGTTAAAGTATATTTGACTTGAGTGGTTGGACTCGATGATCTGGTGGGTCTCTTCCAACCTGGTGATTCTATGATACTATGATTCTGTGTGTGCATTGGGAGTTCTACATATAAGAATACATACACCTGTGCCTTCAAAAAGAAAAGTATGCAAGTCAACAGGGAAAATAGTGGGACAAACTCTGAGTGCCCTTACAATAGATTTATATGTGCAAACAGTATAAGTTCTTGTACAAATATAACTGTCCTTATGAACTGATTCACTGCTAAAACTACATTATAAATTGCTAATACAGTGATAAAGCTATTGCAAGACCAAAAACCATAAGATTGTGTTTCAGATACCCCAAATATGAGGGGCCAGTGGAGAATTCTTCCATTCCATCTAGGTTGAACTCTGTCTTTACCTGGGGCCCCACACAAGACCCTCAGCATCAAACTCACTGGAGCTGATTCACAGCAGGAAAAAAAATAATAGTAGCTTAGATTCTCCAGTCTAAGTAGTTGTGATTCTCCAATAAAAGAATTCCATTGTGCAAAGGTATGAGGCAATTCTAAAAGCAGACAAAAGATTTGGACATGGTTTAGTGTTTGATAGGAATGGTTGGACTCGATGATCCAATGGGTCTCTTCCAACCTGGTTGTTCTATGATTCTACGATTTAAGAAATTATTTTTATATTTATATGACATCACTTAATAATTATGTTCCAACATATGGTCCAAATATAACTTAACTTTCATGATGGTTGCCCAGCCCTTAATTCCATAACTGGATGCTCTGGACTATATGGTGCAGCAAAGTCTAAGTCAATACCCCTTTGGGAAAAGAAGGAAATAATTTTTTTTTAGGGATTCCTAGAGCTTAAAATTCACATACTCAACATTCACAACAAGTTTTGCTGTTTCTTAGTTTGGTCAAAAATGTCTCTAAATCCCATTTGACACATTTGAGCTTACCAGCAGCTTTTATTTAGCCCAGAGATTTGTACGCAGCTGTATCTTGCAGATACATATAGCCACATACATATCTTAGATATGTCCAAAGAAGTCTTAGGGTGTACATATATAAAAGGGAAATTAAGTAGGGTATTATGGCCACTGAAAACTTTCAGTAAAGTCAGCTTCTCTTTTGAAAGGTTCCCTTGGAAATTGTAAATATTTTTAAAGTGTTTTCCTTTCTTTCTGTATTTCTGCAGTGTACACTTTGATGATGATTCATTTTCTTCAATTAACTGATAGAATTGCTTGTAAATGAATCAAATTGCTTGCTATTATGTCTTTTAAAGGGGAAGGGAGTTACCCTTCTGGTCACAGGTCTTGCACTAGTAGATATTTAAGAAAAGGAATAAACATCCTCATATCCACAATAACATCTGTTTGGCAAACCTGATTGTTTGGCAGGTTATTTATCAATGCAGTTTTTATATTTTTGAGCACTTCTTAGGTAAAACCATTCAAGTTCAATACTTATTTATCAATACGTCTGTGTACAGTGTTATCTGATGTTATCATGATTTTAAAATGGTATCAGGATGCTGACTAAGGCTTGCATGACAATAGCATTTGTCATGGGAAATGGTGAGATTATGAAAGCTGTTTTCATTTCTTGACTTCTCTAATGTGAGAATATGTAGGTGAAGAACATACTTCATGGCTGCAGGAAGTAGAGGGTTTTCCTCAAAGCTGAACCTAAGTCTTTGAGCCCAAAGGTAGCAATATGAATACAACTCCCTCATCCGCTCCTACAGCTTTTCATAAGCAGAGGGTACTGTAGATTTCCAGTCAGGATTAGCTGCCTGATGCAAATTCAAATAAGTCACTTCTAGAGAAGCTTTTTCAGCTAACTGTAGTGACATGGTCCTCTCCTCTGGAAGAATTAGAAATAAAATGGAATGAGCCATATTTTTCTCTATAAGGATGATGTATACAACAAAGGATACATTTTCATATCTCAGACAACCTCTGTATTTGCCATAGCTGTCAGTTTTCTAGACTCATTTAGAAATCAAGCACAAATAAGAGGTACTAATAGGGGAGATCTGTAACATGGTGACAAGGTTTAAACAGCATTTTCAAGGCTGAGTTGGACTGGAGAGCCAAAAGTGGATAGCTTTTAAGTTATTCTGCTAGCAAGTTAAGTTATTTTATTGTGCTAGCATCTCATTCCTGACACTACCACTGAACAAACTTGCTTCGATCTTTCCATGAAAGTTACTGCTAAGGGCCAGTGACTGTCCATCTTCTTCTTGCTACTAAAAAAATTGCCACAAAGTTTCTTCATGATGCCAAACATGGCAGAAGTTTACATACTGACTTAACCTGATAAGAGACTTGAGTCACTAAGCACTGAGTCAGTGGTCTGGCTGAATAGCCTCTTTTCTTTCCAATGTGCTATCACTTAATCTGCCAGTTTTCTGTTGCTCCTTATTATTGTTTATTTCCAGTGATGATATACTACAAACCTCCTGGAAGTGGTTTCAATTTTCTTCATTCTTTTTTTCTGTTTTGTTTTGTTTTCTTTTGAATGACACTTATCCAGTGTTTTTTCTTGCTTCTTTAGGTACACATTCCTGTGACTAAAGACTTTAAATGTGACAAGATGCTGCCTAAAAAACACTATTTCAAATGTCACTGAAATTTTGGTAATTGCAATATACCAGTGGGTAGATTGCTCTTACTCCCTCTGCTTACTGCATCTTGCATGGTGCCTCTCTGCCCTATAAGTCTTAAATTACAAACCAATTTCCAAATAACAGGACTTCTCCAGCCACATAAAGACTCAGCACACAGTGCTGTCAGCTGAAATTCAGATACAAGATGGAGCAGAGATCTGTCAAGCTTTTGAACGTCTTGGGGCAAATGCAGGACGACTATGTCCTTTCTCTTTCTAGCTGGACTCCCAAAGCAGATGGCTTTTCACCCTATTGACAGCAGGCTTCTGCCTCTGGATCTCAAAGGGGACAAAAGTAACTATTCCAGTAGAGTGTTACATGCTTTTCACATTCAACATGCCAGTGAAGCACTCTCGGATATGTATGGGTTTTTGAAGCTGCAACTTCCAACAGGCTTCACAACCATAATTGTCTTCCGAATCTTTGGCCTATTAGTCCTGCTGTCTCCCAACCTTTACCTGTTGCCATCTGATGGAGATGTTTCAAAAATACAGTGTGGAGAAACAGTGCAATGCACTAATAAATTTGGCCATATTTAACTTTAAATTTACCTCTTTTGACAACACATTGCAACTAGCAGAAGCACAGAGCTGCAGAGCTTAAAACAGGTTTAATCTCCCAGTTACTCACCGCCTTCTGGATTTACGGAGAGAACCTATCATTAGTGACATTTTAGCTAACCAGCTCACAACAGAAAAGGATTTGTGTACAATGCTTGTTAGTTCCAGCACTGAGTCAAGCATACTATCTGGACTGAGAGCACGGCTGTTGACTTATCAAATGACTAAGTTAGTTAACAGTTCTGAAAGGCAGAATTAGATAATCTATCTCTCCATTTACTTTCTGGAAAATAATGATAATACTAAGAAAGTTAAATTATTGGTTTGGAGCACTAAAACGGTTTTATTTCTGGACAGAACAAAAAAAATTCTTTTCTTTAATTGATAGGACATACATTGCAAAGTTACAGTCTTCCAACAGAGGACAAGAACATCTGGTCTAATGCCACCTACATGTCCCTTTTCCCTGCTATTTGCTCTTAATTGGACTACATAATAGTGTAACATATACTTGATTTCTGCATTTGTCTGCATTCTGCAACCTGCTGTGGTTTTGCAGTGCTCACTGCAGGAGACTGACAAAGCAAAGATCCAATGTTTAAGATAATTTATCAAGCAAGCACTGTACTTTCTCAACTTTTATTTAAAAACTAAATATGATATAACTGCAGTCAACAGGTCTGTACTCTGTAGAGAATTTATATTTAGAGAGTCTGCAATCATTTTACCAGATAATGCAATTTTTCATCCTAAAAAGCAATTTCCAGGAAACAGCATTAACAAAACAGCAAAGAAAGCAAACAAGCAAATTAAAAAACCCACAAAAAATCTCAAACTGATAATCAGAATGAAATGATAAAATGTAGTGATTCTTTTCTTTTTTTTTTTTTAATCACACTTTTATCTATATTGCAAAGTCACTATACAAGATTTTTGTCTTTCATATCCTGTTTATTTTACAAATTCAGGTTCAAAAGAGGCCTAAGAGAGACACAGTAATTTTACCACGTCTAATAGGCAAAGGAATGAATACTCAAATGTACTCAGCAACAGCATTTCTCATAAATGAAAGCATGTAGCTCAGAATAAGGTACTATTAGCCACAGGTAAAAAAACTTCAGTGTCAATCTGAAAAGGTTTATTCCACTTTTTCTCGCAAAGGACTTGTGTTCCCATAGAAATGGTGGGAAAGCCTGACTGCAATCTTAGTTTTAAGTGATAGATGAGAGTCACTAAGGATGGCACTGCTACTGAAGTAGAAATGAAAATATTTTTGGGTGCACTTCAGCTATTAACACAAAGAAGAAACCTTGATTTCTGAATGATGACTGCAGGTTGCTTAGATAGAGATAGAAAAAGCCTGTACTTTATTTCTTGTTCTGTAGCAAGGTGCCATAAAAAAAGAGAGTCATCAGACCTTTTTGTGAATGGGCATATGCTGATAGACTCAACTCCGAATGTTACCTGCATTGTACAGCAATCAATGCTTATGAATCAGAAAAAATTACTGCAGTGGTAAGCACCTCAGCAGACCTGACTGGAAGTAACAGTATATGCAGCAAGACAACATAATGTGCAAATAACATTTACTGTATCTTGTTTTTACATCTTCAAGACTCTATTTTTTTCCTGTTTAATTTTAAATTTTTAGAAACAATGATTGGCACCTGAGAAGAAGCCCTTTAATTTATAGTACAAGTTCCTGCTGGGCTGTCAGTTTGATGAAGGCAGCTGCAGGGATTTGTCCCTTCAGGAAACTTTTTCCATTTCAGCGTCGCCGTGATAAATGATTGTTGAAGGTAAAAAGTAAGTTGTAAAAGATGATGTGCAAAGCTGCAAGGATGGGGGATGAGAGCTATATGTGCCAAACAGATAAGAAAAGCAAACCAAAAAAGACAATTAACAGAATCATAGAATGGTAGGGGCTTAAAGGGACCTCTGGAGATCATCTAGTCCAACAGCCCTGTTAAAACAGGTTCACCTATAGCAGGTTGCACAGGAACATGTACAGGCAGGTTTTCAATATCTCCAGAAAAATGGACTCTACAACCTATCTGTACAGCATGTTCCTGTGCCACCTTCACAATAAAGAAGTTTTTCTTCATGTTCAGGTGGAATTTCCTTTGTTCCATGTTGTGCCCTTTGCTGAGAGACCCAGGTCTCTCAGCCATTTCTCCTAAGAGAGATACTGCAGTCTCCTAATCATCCTTGTGGCCCTCCGCTGGACTGTCTGCAGGAGTTCCTTTTTTTCTTGAACTGAAGAGCCCAGAACTGGACACAAAACTCCAGATGCAGTCTCACTAAGGCAGAGTAGAGGGGGAGGATAATTTCCCTCAACCGGTAAGCCACACTTTTCTTAATGCACCCCATGGCTTTCTTGTCCATGAAGGTGCATTGCTGGCTCATGGTTAGCTTTTCATCCACCAGGACCCCCAAGTCCTTCTGCACAGAGCTGCTTTCCAGCAGATAAAACCTTAACCTGTACTGGTGAGTGGGGTTATTCCTCCAGAGGTGGAGAACCCTACACTTACCTTTGTTGAACTTCATTAAGTTCCTCTCTGCTCAGCTCCCTAGTCTGTTCAGGTCTCACTGAAAGGCAGCAGGGTCTTCTGGTGCATCAACCACCCCCCCCAGTTTTGCATCATCATCAGGTTTATCAAAGGTACATGGACCCCACATCCAGGTTATTGATGAAGATGATGAACAAGATTGGGCCCAGTACTGACCTGTGGGGTACACCACCAACTACAAGCTTCCAACTAAATGCTGCACCCATCAGTCACAACCCTCTGAACTCTGCCATTCAGCCACTGCAGTTCATAATGAAGTTAACACATTCTATAATGAAGATTTAACCTGGTCTACAACCAGGAGTAAATTTTAATGGTCTTTTTGCCTAATTTGAAATTATTTTCTTTAAAATGTTTCATTTTTATTTCATAGTCTTTTTTTTTGCCTCCTAAATTCTATCCTCTTTCCAAAAACACACCACTAAATTGCTTTTAGATAAGAGCTCCTCTGTTTCACAGATTAATGGCAGTACCATACTTTGCTTGATTTCAGCCAAGGATTTTTAGTGTGCATGTGTATGTATATAGAGCATTTCTTCTTGCAATCCAAGAACACTGTTGAGCTGCTAATGCATCTACTTAGAAATCTGTAAATATCAAGAATCCCGTTTTCCTACATATTATTAATATAGTCCCTCCTCATTCAAATGCAGTTTCAGCTGGTGCAGGCCTGCAGTTCTATGGATAGCAACAGGCTAATCTAATCTCAATAAGAATCTGCTTGTGTTTCTAAAGCATCGTGGCAAAATATATGGTCTTATATTTTATATATTTTATATATTGAACATGGAACTCTATATAGTATTGTTACCTGCCATCGTGCATTTTCGTAATCTATTTGACATCGGAGTATTTCTGCATTTTGCCAAGATGCATTTTTTCACAGCTTTCTCAGGAGGCAAAAAGTCATGTACAGATGGGAGTGTCGAAGTGTATTAGTTGTGAGAAGAGCAGGAATATCATGGAAAATAAAATGATTCGCATATTCATTTCTGTAGACTAAAGTAGAAAGTGAGTAGAAATAACTACAGCATTTTCCAATTATGCTTTTGATATCACGGTTGGTGCCATGAGCTAAAAGATATGATATATCTTAATAATGTTTAAAGAAATTGCTTGAAAGAGGGTTTTTTTGTAAGGTTAGTAAAGTGTTTGATCTTTCTATAAGGTTTGTATGTCTTCCCATATCTCCAAAGCTCTTCCTGTATTCTTAGTATTCATTTTCTATGCATACACTATACACTAGAATGAGTAGTCCTCAGATATACTCATCTGTATGCAGTTAAACATCCCAAATATCCCATCGCTTCTTCAATTTCAATAGCATTTCTGACAGTTCTTTTTAACTTAAACAATATTTCCTTTTCAGCTTTTTGAAAATAACACAAATCAGAAACAAGAACAATGGTGTAAGAGGAGTTACTAAAAATACATTTATGCTTGAAATTAAAAACAAACAAACAAAAATAAAAAAAACCAAACCCAAACTGTATCTTTTTTCATGAAGAATGACTGCTGTAACATTCCCTGAAGTCTGATATCCTGTGAAATCAAGGGCTATCAAAAGCTGGGCTAGGGTTGTTGCAAGTAGTTAATAGCACCTTCCCATGTTTTCTTCTGCACTGGGATAACTGCTGAGGAAACGCCTGTATTAAGTATGTTAATTTCAGTTTTGTGCAATCACTTTGACCTGCAGGAGGTGAATCATTCAGCCATTTATCTGCTAATCAATTCTGACATCTTCCAAGAACAGGCATAATTAATCACACCTCCCTTGGTTTTGTGTTTTCATAAACAACATTGTTCTGCTGTCAAGATCTCCTGGTTCAATACAGTTGGGAGCATGCCACCTGTGATTTAAGACTGCTTTCTTTCACGGCAAAACATCATGTTGATAAAATAACCCTTTAATTCTAATTTAATTATACTATAGATTTGTTTAAGATGATATGTATTTTGGCTTCCATTGAAGAGTAATAAAATATACTAGTTCTGTGGATAGAAAGAGTATCACAAATACTGGCTCATTCAGCTGCATGAGCTATCAGTGGACACAGGAATAATTTTGCCACACTGCTTAATCTTCCATTAATGTTTATTATTCTGTGGTTAGTTTGCATAATGGAATCTGATAATGGTTCCTGTGCATCATTGCTCCAGGAATATTGATCTGCCTCATCTTTTTATTTTAACTTCTGGTTTCATAAGCCATTGCCTGAGATCTATCCTGCAGTTCCAGAGACAGTATATTTCAGGTTGTTTTGTGATTTTCCTAGCACTCATTCTCCATATATGCTGTCACATCACATTAGATATATCCAGCTGTACTTTCAGAACATCTTGTATTGTTTGATGCTGCATGAAGTACTAGATTGTGTCATTTCCTCTCAACATGGTTTTTGTAACATTTCTATACCCAAGGTCTAGCTAATCTTAAAAGACTTATGTAAGTCCTCTCTTACAATGTACTACTGGTAGCAAATCTGAACAGAAGTGAGGATGGTGAGAGATGATCAAACTGCCTCTCTCAAATGTCACTAATGGACCTCTATCAAGCTGAATAGGTCTTGGACTTTTAGCAATCAGTGTCACTGCAGTCTCTGGGGTGACAAATTCCACCATCTGGGTTAAAGATTTCTTTGCAACCTTCAGCAAAAAAAGTCTTAAAAAACTTGGCATGTCACAGGTTAAAAATATACATCTTCACTTGCCCATATGATGGGAAAAACTTCAGGCTGTTTATGCACTTGTGAATAAAAATAAATCTACGATGATCACCTAATTAACTTAATTGTCAAAGTTACATTGAGATCTTAGTGGTCAACATAATGCCCCTTAAAATCTCTTGATATGTAAGCAAATTTGAAAATAGTCAAATATTTCTTGCTCTAATAAGTCTGGGCTATTTCAGGATTTCCCCTTGCTTTTCAAAAGAGAGCACATAGACTCATTTAAGTCAGTCACTTAATAAATCATTCCTGAAAAACATGAGCAGTTGAGGAAATAAAAATTCCCCAAATCCATATTATAAATTCACTGAAAGCGTATTGAAAGTAACAGAGATAAAGGGGAAAAAATGAACTGAGTAGTTGTTAAACTAATTGGAGGGTTTTGATAGAGTGTTTAGCTCTTCTATAGTAAAGGAAGAATAACAAGTATAACTTCAGAATACCTAAAGTGTTGGTATAAAAAAACATCAACCAAAAAGCTAAGCCATCTTCTAGCACCATGGACCAGCAGTTGCACAATGCTAGATTTTTTCAAATTGTAGAGCATTTAGGTTCATAGGTGAAAACACTTTCATGTATATATGACTAAGGAAAAGGATGTGAAATAAAGAGAAGAAATTAATCACACCTCTTTTGACACTTTCAAAATCACTTATGGATCCCAGGATTTTAGCCAGTATTAGTTGTAATGTTGAAAATTAGAACAAATAGCAGCATCCTAAAATAAGGTGATAGTTTTTAAAAAGCTGACAACTGGGTATTTGAACAGAATTAAGTCCAGATAGAAGAAAGCACACAAATACTGCCACAAGAGAACAAGCATAGAAGTCTAACATTCAAGAGTTATCTGAATTCACAGGTATCACCCACAGGTTTCTTGAAGTATCTGCTTTTCTATATGGCTAGATTTACCACAATGCTGTCTTTGAATTTGGGATTCAAATCAAAATTTCTACTTGCAGGAGATTACCTTAATTCTTGAGATAAGAAAGTGACCCTACCCATTCTGTCAGGGGAAGCTGCTGCTGAATCTAATTTGGGAAATCCTGGGCTCTGATCACCAAGTCTGCCTATTCCACTGGCACATAGGTAAGATCACTCATTACAGAACTTGTTATTTAGGTTCCCTTTACTTGTCCTTATCTAATCTTTCCTAGCCTATGAAACTCCTTATACTGTGCTGCTGCTTGGTTAAAATACTTTACTAGGAACACTGGCAATGGCCCAGGACATGCAGAGCATTTCGTGCTGGAAGATGCAACTTGGAATACTTATAAGTCTGAGGATATATTAAATCTAGTTCTGAGGATATATTAAATCTAGGTCTCCCACTTGCTGTTCAAAAGCTGTAAACATCAATAACTGCATTTTAAAAGAAAGAAGCAACTTCATTCTCTGAATGAATAGCTGTAGCTATTCAAGCCCCAGGGAAGAGAGAAATCTATCTGCATTCTTGTCTCCATTATCTAATTTCCAGTGAAGATGGAACTTCAGAAAAACTCCGGACTTAACATTTTCCCTTTGCCTTGTTTCTGGGAGAATCCTCACTCAGCAATTCATAGATGTCTTCTCAGGCATGTAACTCTCTTCAGGCATTTCAGAAGGAGTGTAGGCACTCAATCCTAGATTTTTGATTCCTTTGCAATATTCAAAAGTGTCTCATTTAAAGACTCCTTTCACTTTAGCACATATTTTACATCTGATAGGTGTGTATCTAAAAATAGACTACACTGGTGGATATAATATAGACCAAACTAAATCCCGCTCTGGGTACGTAGCAGTGGTATTTGACTATGCCAATCAAAAAAAAGTCTAGTTAAGCAACTTACATATTGAACGCTTGTTTGCTGCTGTAACATGAAGAGATCAGCTGCAGAACTAGATTGTTCTTGTGCCCTCAGTCTGCAAACAATATTTAATAATCAAATGTTTCAAAAATGTTATACAGAGGAGACATAGATCCTGTAGAAATGTTCAAGAAAGATATCCTTTCTATTACATTCAGCTTATGAGTTGCCAGTGAATGGAGACTGAGAAGATGCATCCATTACTTTGTGGTACAGGACTGGATGGTGTTGATTCATGAGATCTGACATAAGGTCATTACAAAAGAAAGCACTGACTGTATCTTTAGCAAGAAAAAAATGAAATTGAGAGTATGCTTTATATATGCAAAGACTTAAATGTCTGGTTACTGCTGATAAAATGTTCTGAATTTAGCATAGTGAATGTATAGCTGGATAGATGTATAAATGCGATTCACTGGGATTCTGATGCTAAATTTAGTAGTATGTACAGTCTTCAAAAATACCTGTCAGTTTCATAGAGATTTTAATCTCTATGTAAGTTTGAGGATCTATGTTGTAGCAAAGACCTATTTCTGACATGGGCATTGTTCTATCCAATATTGATTTAACATCTAATTCAATGTATACTTAGATCTGCTTTCACATTTCACTTTCCTGGCAGGAGTGCGTAGTAAGAAAAATCGACATCTCTCCCAGATACCTGTCTCTACAAAAATGTGACTAGGGTAATCCTAGCTTATTTTCAAAATTTAAGCTATTTTCATTACTGGTTATCTGTGGGAATAAGATATTTGTGGTCATCCTGCTTACAGGCATATCCATCTGCAAACCCTCCCTTCTCCCTAGTAATTTTGGAGTCTGTTGACTGACTGGCGTGCTAACTGATACAAAAAATAAAGATCTCAAAGGTAAAATGTTATGTATTTCAGAAAACTGGGAGGAAGGCAGAAGAGTTTATTAATGCTTTTCTTAAAAATAAGGCTAAAAAATGACCTTTCAAACTTGACTACATACCCAGTATCAACATGCTATTAATAAATGTCTCATGAAAGGAACAGCCCCTATCTTTATACTGTACTTTTTTAGAAATTGTCAGCCAGGCCTGGGACAGAAATCAATGAAAGATCCACTGATTTCAGGGTTTTTTGACTGAAAATTTAAGATCTACTCCAATCCAAATTTCATACCTGAATTTAATTTTTAAAGTATAAATGGAATTGAGTATATTGATTCTACTTCAAAAATACAATCTCATCAAGTCTTACTCCTCTGAAATCAAAACAAATTGGTGTTTCTTTCCTAGTTATTTTGATGGTGGAGTAGGAACTCTACTGTGCCTCTTGTGCAGCTAATGTGCTGAAAAAGTCATCTACATACTGCAGATGCAGGCTTCAGACACACCTGGCTATGTATGTACCACCACTTAATTGCTGTCTTTCAGCACTTATGTGGGATAAGTATAACGACAATTTTGGAGCAGAGCTTTCATAAAGACTGCTTTCAAGTAAACGAAGTTGGCTGTAGAAGCAGTTGTTTTATAGAAGCAAAAGTTTTGTTTCTTCTTTGATATTGGTCATTTATTGGCATGCAAGAAGTCAATCATCCACTTGAGTTATTGTTAGCACTCATACAGGAATAGCTACTACAAGAGCTCTAAATATGTACAGTAAGACTGAGTGAAGATGAGTATTTTGATAATTATAGACAGCTTTGCCTTCAGAACATACCTTTAGGTCTAGTAACATATTCCAGAAGAAAAGACTGAGTTAAGCAAAAAAACCCAAGAAAAGTAAGGCTATAACTGTGTAAAGCTATGCATCTTCTGTAATTATCTACCCCTGTGTAATAGTGACATAAACAGCTTGTTCCTTGGAAACTTCTATCCATTCATATGACAACAACATTTTTTACTCAGCCAAAACTTTATCAGAAAACATTGTGCAAGGCTACAATGACAAAAAAATCAGATTCGCTTTGCGATTCTGCCATAAATCTCATGGATGATCCAAAGAAGTAGTTCATTTTTTCCATTAATCCACCTGTGAAACATGAATATAATTGTTTTTATAAATGCTAGGATGGTTGAACATTTATTTGCTCATATATGGGCAATGCTTGTAATCTTTTGATGGAAAGAACAGAGTAAGAGTTACAATATTATTGCTGCATAATAAAGGGAAAATTACAAACTGATAATCCAAGGTGTACAAGTAGGCTGAATTTTAATGCCTGAATTGCCACATCCAAGTCAGAAACCTCATTTACTATATTGTCTCCTATTCTTTTCCCATCTCTAACACTTCTGACTCATCTTGTTTTATGGAGGCTGAGGGAAGACATCGCTCTCTACAACTAGAGTAACTTGTAGTAAGGTGGTTGTTGCTCTCTTCTCCCTGCTAGCAAGTGATAGGACAAGGGGAAATGGCCTTAAGTTGTGCCAGGGGAGGTTTAGACTGGATATTAGAAAAAAAATCTCACTGAAAGGGTAGTCAAGCATGGGAACAGGCTGCCCAAGGATGTGGTTGAGTCATCATCCCTGGAGTTATTTAATAGATGTGTAGATGTGTGGCTCGGGTTTAGTGGTAGACTTGCCAGTGTTAGGTTTACAGTTGGACTTGGTGATCTTAGAGGTCTTTTCCAACCTAAATGATTCTGTGATTCTATGACCCTAGAACCCTTGCCAGGCAGCTCTCTGATGTGCTAAAGTCCAGTGGAAAGGGAAATTCAGACATCTAAGTACACTAAGGTCATTGCCTACATATACACCTGATAAAGGCAGAGTGTCTGCTCCCAGTAAGTGGATGGGAGTAACTGGTTAATTACAAATCCTTTAACCACAGCTACCTTCTCCTGACCATCTTCTGAGAGTTAGTTTAGCCCAAGCAGTTCTGCACCATCCACTTCTTGGTCACTCAGAAAATATGGATTTTCTGCGGTTAATATTTGGGTAGACTCTCAATACAAGAAAATGTGAAATTTATGCAGTGGTACCTTGTATTTACATCAGAAGTACATGGACTGTGTATGCCTAATGAACAAATGCAAGTAATGTTATATCTGACCATCTAGTCAGTTTGTGCGCATAACTCTAGTGGCTTTTTCAAACTAAGTGTGCTAATGGGCTATGAAATAATGTGCAAACAATGTTACAGTTTGGCTCAGAAATTAAGTGTGCATGTAAGTACACTATTAAAAAAGCATTATTAAAAAATATGGGTGATAATTCTTCTGTAAGCATACACATATAAATTCCCTGCTTTGTATTTTGTAGAATTAGTAATCAGACAGCATTTTTCTGGATGATTGCCGTGTTATGGAACGATATTACATCATCACTCCCCCCACTCAATAACAAGAACTGGTGGTGTTTACTACTGGAATGAATATGAGCTTTTTTTAAAAATACTTAACCATACATGTTTTGTTATACATAGCACTATGCATCCCAATTTAAAAGTTTGAACAGTATGAATGTAATAAACCCACAAAAAGTATGTCTAAGTAGTTCATTAAAAGCTTGTCAATTCTTGAACATGCAATGATATTTTAATGAAGAATAGTTTGAAAGAACGGTGGATTAATTCTCCCCACTTACCTTGTAGCTATGGGACGATTCCCAAGGTATATAGAATAGAATATCTACTCTAATCAAAATAAGCCATTAAATCTGTCTCCCTGTCCCAAAGCAACATTAATTACTAATTCTACATTATTCCAAACAGGGTTTTCTCTGAATTATTCTTTAAAAAAAAATGTTCTTGGAAAGAAATTCCATGATCCCTGCTAAGCAGTACATTCTATTGCGTAGAAATCATCTGCTAGTTTACAAATAAATAATACTATTAGTTTACATGGAGTCAGATCACACCTTTTTGGCACTTTTAACCCCTTTTTTTGTCTAATCCCTAGTGGGTATGGAAAACAATGTGTTTCCTTCCAACATGTAAAAAGTTTCGGTTACAGGATGTAACAATATCGAGAGATTTTGCCTGTTGTTCACTGGTTGACGCAGTGAAACTCTTGCTTCTACCTCTGCAGTCCTCACTCAGGATACATCTTGTCTCTAACCGATATCCTCCACATTTCACTGATTTCCAGAGTGAGACCTTGGCTACTTTGTGAGTTGTTTACAGGTGCCATAGTTCTTCTGTGGCTTAACTCTGTACCCAATGTTTTTAAGAAAAGCTATTCTTCTGTTCCCTCTCACTGTGGCTTTATGTCTTACCATACTTTTCTTAACTCAAGGCTGAAAATCTTCAGTACATATTTTACCTTTGTGTTAAAAATCAGGTTAACTCTTCTCTGTACTGAGCTTTCTTATTAGTCCAGAACTGCCTTGCAATGGAGTGCCTAAAATCAGAGCAGGAACTTCAGCTGGGAGCAAATACAAGAGAGGCATAAAAATATTATTTAATGTATTTTAAATAGATGAGCCATGGTGGTACATAGAATCATAGAATAGTTAGGGTAGGAAGGGACCTCAAAGATCATCTAGTTCCAACTCCCCTACCATGGGCAGGGACATCTCCCACTAGATCAGGCTGCCCAAGTCCCCATCCAACCTGGCCTTGAACACCTCCAGGGATGGGGCATCCACAGCTTCCCTGGACAACCTGTGGCAGTGTCTCATCACCCTCATGGTGAAAACATTCTTCCTTATGCCTAGTCTAAATCTGCCCCTCTCCAGTTTATTTATTTTCATTTTCCCTGATCCTATCGCTATGAACCTTTGTAAACAGTGCTTCCCCAGCTTTCTTGTAGGCCTCCTTCAGATATTGGAAAGTTGCTATAAGGTCTCCTCGGAGCCTTCTCCAAGCTGAACAACCTGAAGTCCCTCAGCCTGTTCTCATATGGAAGGTGCTCCAGCCCTCTGATCATCTGTGTAGCCATCCTCTGGACTTGTTCCAACAGCAACATCCCAAGTAAAAAGAAGCATTTTCACGGCACCCTGACTTTTTTGACTGTCATTCCATATGAAACCCATTAAAATCTTTCCTCTGCTGAGTTGCAATCTCTTCTGCATAAGGGCAGATTAACTGCAACACTGAAGACAACCAGCAACCTTATGTCAGATAGAGTTTTAGCATGAAGTCTGTGTTCAGCAGTCACTTTTTCCACGATGCCCACAAGTAATGCATTAAGTCAGAAAATATTTACACAGCACAATTCTTTCATCTGAATCTCTCAGTAAGGTTTTTATTTTAAGTCTTGAAACCTACCCCTCCGAGTATTTTGCCTACCAAAACACTGCACACTGACTTTAAGTTAATATGTAGATAAAATTTTGCAGTGTCCAGAGCATCCAGAATTCTTAATTACACTGAAAATAACTGAGGGGTTCACTATTTCTGAATAGGACCAGGAAAGTAACCCAAAATACTGTGCCATGTTTATTAGTCTACTTCTGTTTGGTTTTTTTAATCTTAAAAAAAAGAAGTTGTTATATTTTAAAATAAAGTTTATAAAGATTAGGTTTTTTAACGTATCTTAGCATGTGCCAATTCTATCAGTATTACATTTCAGTTTCTGTGTGACTATAATAGATCTTATGTAATCTTGTACAATAGACAGATGAAAGTTCTGATGAAAACACGAAGCCTGAATGTTGCTCCCCAGTGAAACATAAAATTTACCTAGTAGTCAAATGAAATACTTTTGACATCCAATAGACAATCTAGACAGTATAGCAAACACTGGTGACATGATTAATAAGAAAAAGAAAGAAAAAAATACAAGTAACGTCAGAACTGAACAAAAAAAAAGAGAAGAGAAATGCATATATACCCACTGAAAAACCAAGTAAGCTGATAGCTTTGAAATAGTTGAATAACATGCATCCTCTACTCTTTCCACTCAAGCTATTTTTACTGTTGACTGAAAACTAAATTCTTACTGATTATTTGTATAATATATAGCTTTTCAGTTTTAACAATTGTTTTACTTACCAAAACCATTAAACTAAAAGAAAAAAATTAAAAATTTAAATTGTATACACTGTACTGATTCTGCTGACTATTATCTGGTTTGCTACTTTAGTTCAAATATTATAGTAAAGCTCCCTTTCTAAAAACACGGGGAAAATGTGTGATTTCATGTATACCAGGAAAGAATTCAAGTGATTTATTGTCAAACTGAATGCAATGTGTATCTCTTTTCTGTCCGATTTTTGGTCTTGAAATAGACTTAACAGACTTATTTATATCATAATGTTGAGATTCAGCTAAAAGTTTTTTTCGACCTGGCAATGAATTTGTCTGATGCTATAAATCATTATTTTATAACCCTTTTTTTTTTACAATAGAGTACAATATGTTCAGGAATCCTTACTGAGAAAGAGACATAATTTAATGCAATCATATCATATCTATTTCAGTGGTATTTCTGTGACTTGAGCACCCTAAGAGTTTTGCAAATATTAAAAATTCTGATCTTCTCCTGATACTAGAAGAAACAAAGTAATGTAGACATTTTCCATACGTCCTTCTAAACTGAAAACCATCATAAGCAACTCCTTACGCGTAGATCAAAGTGCACTTGATATAATCACCATTGGCATCAGGGGTTATTCTTTGATCTTCCCTCTAAATAAGTACCAAAGGTCTTATCTAGTCTGCAATCTTTGCCAGTTTTTAACTTTTATTTTCCCCCTGTGGAGCATATTTCTTTAAACAGTGACTTTTAATGTAGTCTACCAAATTCATTGAAAGCAGACCATGGTTATTATAAAGACAGATTTTAGTTTGTGGGAGTAGTCACTTTGCTGTACTACAGACGTGTCTTAGTTTAGCCCTTAGCCAGCAGCAAAACAATATGCTCTATCACCACCTCCCCCCCATCTGTGACGAAGAATCAGAAAAGGAAAGAAAAACTTGTGGGTTGAGATAAAAATAGTTTTGATAGAACAATAACGGAAGAGAAAATAATAAAAATAACAATAAAGGGAACAGCAGCAATAATAGTGACAATGATGATAATAACACGTAAACAAATATTCAGCCCACCCTGAGTAGTGATCAAAGAATATACATTCCAAGCAGTGAATACCAAATGGTGAACACAGTGATCAGAACGGTTCCAGCAGATGCAGATGTCACAGGCTGAGCAGAGATCACCAAACATGGACCACTGAATACAGAACACTAGAAACTGGACACCAAGAGCTGGAATGCAAAACGCTAAAAAGAGATGTTCTCAGCGAATTTCCTACTTATAAACAGAGTCTTATGTTCATTGTATGCAATAATTTTGTTGGCCAGTATGGATAAGCTCTCTTGCCCCTGTTCTTCCCAACTTCATACACCTTGTAAAACGTACACACTTGTAAAGCATGGGAAACTGAAAAAAAATCCTAGATTTCCTAGCATCAGTCAAACCCACCAGTGTATTTTTCAGCATACTTCTCATACTAAATTCTAGGGAAGAAAAATAACTCTATACCAGCTGAGCCAAAAACATTACCTACAACTAAAACAATATGCATTATCAACATTATTCTCGCATTAAGTACGAAACACAGCAGAAGAAAATTGACTCTACTCCAGCCAAAAACATGACAAGAAGTAAAACACAGGGAGATGGAAAAGTAACTACAGCCAAAAATTAAAGGAATTTGAGTCTCTGTGGCAAATTCTTATCAAGTGCTACTAAATATTTGTGCCACTGGAGAGATAGGAAAAACATTGAGAGAGTCTATTGCATGGCAGGAGATGCAAAGATGACCCTCACACAAATGCTGGAAAGAGAATGGCCAGGAAGGTGGCAACTGTAATTTGGTGACCTGCTCTGAAGGGATCCTGAATTCTGCATGTATTTCTTCTTTTCCCAGCAGCTCATAGGTAGAAGCACGTCTATTATCTCTGGCAGTTTCTGCTCCCTGGCCTCCTCAGTGAACACTGCAACAAGGATTCATCTATTTCTTTTCAGTATTGTCTACTTTTATGTCAATATATTATCCTTATCTGTTACAGTTCCTGTCGTCTCCTTTGCTGACCTTTTGTTCTCTATTTACTTGAAACATTTCTTATCATTTATCTTAACCTCTGTTTCAATCTTCCTGTCATTCTCTGCCTTTGCTTCCCTCTCCTTTATTTCACAGTGGCTTAACTTCATTTTGTAATATTTCCAGTCCTTTTTGGTTTAGATTTCTTGAATGACCCTCTTGTATTGAGAACTTATTGTAGCCTTTTCTATCTTGACCTTTTTAGCCTTCTCTTTTATTTCATTTTTAAAGCTGTGATAAAAAAAAAAGATAAACAAAAATTATTACTTTGCAGTTAACATTCTATTATACTTACAGGTAGCAGCCAATCTTTGAAAACATAATTGTTGTGTGAACATTTTTCCTCTCCTCTCCTCTCCTCAGTGTATAATGCAGGCTACCTGTTCAAGGAGAGCCAACCGATGAAGCCTTCATCCTCCAGCTACAGGGGTTTTCATGCTTGCAAACTCTCATCATACAGGGGTGCACTTCAACCTCCCTGACATATGCTGGAAAAGTAGAATGGCAAGCTGTAGGCAATCCAGGAGACTCCTAAAGTCCATAGAGGATAATTTCTTAATCCAGCTAACAAAGACCCCCACCTGAGGGGATGAAACACTGGAATTGATGGTCACTAGTAGAAGTGAGCTCATCAGTGACATTAGGATTGAAGGCAACCTGAGCTGTGGTGATCATGCACTGGTGGACTTCAAGGTCCAGAGGGATATGGGACAGGTGAGGAGTAGAGTCAGGAGACTAAATTTCAGGAAAGCAGAATTCCAGCTCTTCAAGAAATTACTCAGTAGGATCCCCTGGGACTTGGTCCTCTGAGACAAGGAGTAGAACAGAGCTGGAAAATATTTAATAATGCTTCCTATGAAGTGCAAGAGTTCTCAAGCCCCATATGTAGAAAATCTGGCAGGAAAGGGAAGAGACCCATGTAACTGAGTCAAGACCTGCCACTCAAACTGAAGAGCAAGAAGGAACTGCACAGGCAGCGCAAGCAGGGACAGGGAACCTGAAATGTGTATAGGGATGCTGCCCAATTGTGTAGGGATGAGATCAGGAAGGCCAAGGTGCAGCTGGAGTTGAACTTGGCAAGAGAAGCAAAGACTAACAAAAAGAGCTTCTACAGGTATGACAATTAGAAAAGGAAGGTTAAAGAAAGTGTGCCTTGACTGACGGAAGAAAATGCTGAATTTGTATCAACAGATGAGGAGAAGGCTGAGGTACTCAAAAACTTTCTTGCCTCATTCTTCAGTGATAACCGCTCTCCTCACTTCTCCTGGGTCGTGGGGCAACAAGATGGTGACCAGGGGTGTAAATCCCCTCCCATTGTAGAGGAGGATCCAGTTTGTGACCAGTGAAGTTGTGGATACCCTCTTTCTGGAGGTGTTCAAGGCCAGGTTGGACAGGTCCTTGGGCAGCCTGATCTAGTGGGAGGTGTCCATGCCCATGGCAGGGGCATGGAATCTTTGAGGTCCATTCAAATTCAAACCATTATGTTATTCTATGATCTGGTTCTCAATGCACTTGCTTAAAATTTTGGCTTCCTCCTATATTACATCAAGTTTTTTCCTCCACGTACTTTTTATATTCCTTGCTTCATGATCATTGCAGAGATGACTATAAGGAACTGTACCTGCTGAATTACGCAAATATTTTGAGCTTTTGTTCACTAAGCAGATCCATATTCTGACTTTGCTTTGGAGTATGCAAACACATCTGAAATGTAAAAATTCTCCTTTATATGCCTTGTCTTAAATGCTGGAGTGGTTATTTCAACTATCAGTCCCGAATCTGAACTCCTTTATTTCCACATCTGTGCCTGAATACCATGTGCCCCTTACAACCACAACCCTAAGCCCCTCAAGGTTTTTAAGCTTTACTTCACTGAATCTTGCCAAATTCATGAGGCCAGGTGCTACCCAAGAATTCTGAAATAGAGAGGCTATAGACAGGGTTTCTACCTTCTGCATAAAAGATAATTCCTAAGGGAAAAACACACAAAGTTTTAAATAAGCTTTCTGATAAGATTTCTTTTCCATAGCAGTAATTTCTTTTTTCTGTTGGTTGGGCTTCAAGGTACATCTCTAATTTTAATTGTGGAAAAAACCCTACCTTTTCCTCTCATATTAAAATATCTCACTTTTTTTAATTCTTTCCTTGTTATCATTTTATTACACACCTTCTTATTTCATTGCTGTTATGTGTCCACTCTTTTTATTTCTTCCTACTGACATCACATAAGAAGGATTTTTGTTTATTCTGTTATCTTAATCTGTAATCCTACCTTGTGACTAGGCAGTCAGTTGACTCCATTTGTTAAATGTTGACTTTAGATTGATAGATAGCTGGTTCTGTCTTACTCAGCCACCTCTAAAAAGGAATTCAGTAATCTGAAAATTTTCATTATTACAGCTTAGTAATAGTGACAAGAAGCTGAGCACCATGATTTCCCAGATGATAACAAATAAATGGGGAGAGTTCAAAACTAATAGATGTACATTAATTTCATTTCCAAACTAATGCATGCAGATACAGTAATAGCAGGAACATTCTTCATATCCTGAAGCATGTGCTAATATTTCGAAACAAAAGAAGCAGTAGCATTCAATGATTATACTGTGTTTTTGGCATCACTTAACCAGTGTTCTGAAAGCTGCAGTTTAGCCATACCAAACAATGGCATTTGATTTCCTCGATACCAGTGTGTTAGATATTGGTTCTCTAATTAAACAGTTTCCTTCCAACAAAAGATCAAATTAGTATGTGTGACTTGTTTAAGTTAACTGTACAAATTGTCTGTGTAAAATTGTAGAGAAGTTAGCAATTGCATACTACACACTCTGCCTCACATCATTTGTTCACAGAAAATTATCTGAAAATGTAATTAATTAAAGTAAATTATCATCTTTTAAGAGGGTCAGCTGAATATTAAAGAGAAAGTTGTGTTCACAGCAAGGTACTTATTTTTATTAATGCCTTCCTTAAAACTTTCACTTGTAATGCATTTTTAAAATCACTTTTTGTTAAAATTCTAGTTCTTTATATTCAGTTTTATGATATGCATAGATTTTAAACAGTCCACTGTTTCTTGTCATATTGTCTCATTACAGTCAATGCTAGTTTTGTCTTCTGGATTTTAATAAAATAATTATACCAATTTTGCTGCAAGGAAAATGAAAGGAAGTGAAAGAACATTTGATTGCTTTGCTTAGAAGAGTCCCTAAATTGTCATTTTAGGCAGAAAATGCCTAAATTCTTCCTAATTTCTTCCTTCTGCTTCGGAAGAAATAAATAAAAGCATTGATTTATCATTCTAGGTACTTACATACAAATTCTGAGCATCTATTTTTAGGAGGGTGTACTAGAAGGTTCAATGTAACTGGCAAGGCAACAGGAAATATCCTAAGAAACTAGAAAGAAATAGATTCTTCCATATGTTTCTCGAGTATTTTCTTTTAGTTCAAATATAGTGTTGCAAAACACTAATGACAATTGCAATTAATATTGCATAATTTAAGTTTATTTGTCCCAGTCTCTCATTGAGCTGGGACGTCATCCTAAATACATTGTACCATATGGTCAAACAAATGACCAGTCATTTATGTGTTTGTCAAGCTGTCACAAACCTCTGTTCATGCTGTATACAGCACAAACAGAAAAAGACTGAGAACTCATTACTTTTGAAAAAAGCAGTGGACAAGAATCCTAACATGTCCATCACACTATGACATGATAGAGTTGTATATATTAGTGGAAGTTGATGTAATAAGAAGTAATAAATACACGTTTTCTTACTGAAGTTGCTCACTGGTCTTCCTTTATTGAGTTTTTGACCCAGCTCTCCTCCCAGCAACTTGCTTCCAGTTCCCTATTAAGTTCCCTTAATTCCTACCAGTAACTTAGAACTGGCATTTATGTTCCCTAAAACTGTATTGAACAGTGGTGAACTATATCAGGTCAAAAAGGAGCAACTATTAATTGTCTCGAATAGTAACCACTGAATATTTGATGTCTTGAATAAATTGCTTGAATAAGGGAGGAAGGAGTAAGCTGCACCACTCTTTGTTTGTTTGGTTGGTTGGTTGGTTGGTTTTTTTTGTTAGGGGGGAAGCTAATATGAGCCAATCAAAGTAAAACATCATACATCTTAGTCTCCATCTTCATATCTAAGACGTCCTCCAGGGTCTCACCAAAACATGCATTAAGGTTTGTCATCAGATGCTTTTCTAAGAAGGAATCTCTTACAAGCTATTTATTTTACCTTTCTATGCCTCCAAATAGGTATGTTTTTCAAGCAGTCTAACAATAATTAGGATTTTTACTTAAAGGGAAACCACTATGATCTTTGAAAACAATTTTCTGGCATTTTCTAAGTATTTAATTTTAAAAGCACTAAGCCAAGAGAGAGAAATAACTGCTATGTTCACACCCAGAAATTACACAGAAAGGTCTGAGAAATAAGATGTCTTCTTTTGTACCGTTTTCCATATTAAAGAAATTGTGGTTTCACGCAGTCTAGGGGACAGCAAGTTATCAAAGAAAGGACACACTACATAGACCAGAACCACTGATCCTTTCTGGAATGATATTCAGAACCGAACTTTGAGAGAAAAAGCAATGAACGGAACTATTGGGATACATATATAAAGCACCTGTGGTTTTGCATCTGAGAAAAGCAAACATGTACTGTACTATGTGTGCTGTAGTCTGAAGACCAGAAAAATTAAAGCTTAATACTAGGTATAAACAACCATAAAAATGGGAGGTATTGACAGAATGGTGGATGGTGAAAACAAACAACAGAAAATAGTGTCAGTCTCAAAAAGGAGGATGCTCAGCAACAGCTACTGCAAAAATGATAGTGAAAAGTTAGCTTCTTCTGAAGGACAAAATGACTTTTTTAAAAGAGGTAATTTACAACTGATCAGTATTCCTAGTCTGAGGAATTCTGAGATTGTTATTAAGTTCCCAGAAAATTTTTTTTGTTCTTCATACCTGTGAGAGGAATAATTTCTTGACCTACTCTCAGCTAGAGCAGTGGAAAGGGAATTTCTGGTGTTCTGTAGAACTTATTTGTTATAGAAAAAAAAAATCTTTAGTTCAACAATACACTCTTCTCTCTAAGCACTGAACAGATCCTTATGAAATCATATAAAGAGAGTAAATTTTTGTTATTAAAAAGATATACTATGCTTTACACGAAAAAGGCTCTGCTGCACAAGTTTAGGGACAGTATTGGACCTCAAATGGGCTTCTAGATAGACCCCAATTCTTCTGTGAAAGACCTTTGAAGAGCTGGAATTGCTTTCTGGTTGTTACCATATGAACAAGTGCACCACATCTCTGAGTCAACTGATAGAAATAAAACTTTGATTGCAATGTAAACATTTTTCTACATCTGTTTGTTTAGCCTAAATGGCTTTATTGCTGTTCCCAGAATACTGAAAATCCTTTGTGCTGTCACCGTCCCTTGCTCATAGCACATGAGACTGAAGGTACCTTCCGCACATTTCTCTTTAGAGTTAAAACAGTTCTTACATCAGGATTTCTTGGATGACTTTTTTTCACATGGAGTGAGCATAAAGATAACAAAGTTATAACAGTCTTCGGGTAATATTGATTCTATCAACATAAAGAGTGTTTTTCAAGTGCAAAGGACACTTGGTAAACAATGTTTTCTTATTCTCAAGAAATGGAATGAAAAGATCCTAAACCCAGCTACAGCTGTGTTACTGCTTTTATGTTCTTGACTTAAGTGCATGATTGAGAATATTTTCGATTCATTATGACTTTAGGCTTTAAAAAAGTTAATCCTCTGGTCTAAGCAATACCGTCATGTATTTAATTGCTATAACTGATTTGGTAGCTATAGAAG
Organism: Coccyzus lansbergi; assembly: GCA_033558105.1. NCBI lineage: Eukaryota > Metazoa > Chordata > Aves > Cuculiformes > Coccyzidae > Coccyzus > Coccyzus lansbergi. The sequence continues at coordinate 450,559 of JAUMJK010000056.1, read as the reverse complement.
AATTAGAAATACTGGTGTTATAAAATGAAATTATGATGAGACTTTTTATGGGTTTTGTTTTCATGCTTTTTTAATATATAATAAATCATAGGTATAAACCTCTACCTTGGGTGTATGGAATGTCACAGAATATTCCTTATTAAGAATACAGAGATGCCTCTCAAGAAAACATCCACTCATAAATCAGGTTAAGGCAAGGAGTTTTGCAAAGAACTCAGTAGACAGAATCTTTGTCTAATAATCTCCAATAGTAATATGCTTCTGGGCAGGATTATGAATGGTGAGGGAAAAAACATCAACAAAACCTCAGATGAATAGTTGGAAAAGAAGATAGAACAAGACAATAATTGTATTGGTCCTTTCAGTTAATTTCACTGGAATTTCTGCATGTACGCAAAGATCTTCCCCTTAATATATTCTTTTATACATACGTATACTTAATTTTATTATGTTTCTCTTGACTGCAAGGCATAAGAAAACCTTTCAGAAAAAGGAGGTTTAATTTCTCAGTGTGGAATATTGTCATTTAGGCTATATTTTGCCTACATTTTTGTTTACATTTTGTCTCAATAACTGAGTATTTCCTTTCAGTAAAAATTGTCAAATGATAGTATATAAACTATGAAACAAATGCATTGTATACATTGTTAAGTGTATGATGATTATAAAGATTTTATTATGATGATAAAATATAGTGCAGTACTAAGAGCTAATTATTACAGAATGGACCAGCATTAGGGATAAGCATTTGTTTTTCAATATAAAAATCTTCACTCTATATAGCAAAAATGCCAGTACTTACAATAATTCATTGTAGTCATAGAGTATAGTAGGTTTTATTTAGTCAGATACATTGGTAACACAGGAGTCAGATCATTTATCGGTTCATGTAATTCACTACTGTGTCTTAGTGTAATATGACTACTTAAATCCAAATTAAACCTTAAACACAAACAGGGAAATCAGACACTGCCTCTAATTGTAATGCTTCAAAAGCAAAATTACATTGCAGTAAATATTACCAAAATGTTTTTGTTTTAAAATGTATTGTGTGAATAGATGTTTTGAACACTATTTTCAATAGTTTCAGACACATTCTTTTTATATCTTATTCCATATGTTATATTTTAGTCCATATCCATTCAATTGAATAAAAAAATTCTGTGCAAATCAGCTGTCTATTGCTGTCAACATTTTGTCAGGTATGTAAGAAACAATATATATATATAGAACTGTGTTAACTACGAGAGGATGTTTCAATTAGCAATGTTCATTCTTCTTAATCTTTATTACTGGTGAACAACGGCATGAGTGGCTTTTGGATTTCGGGGAAGTTTGGAAAATACGCTTGACAATTAGGCATGGCCAGTTCACTGTAACAACATTCATTAGGTCTCCTAGGGGTTAGGACTGAATTTGCAGAAGAGATAATGGAGCTTTGTTTCTGCTTTTTAAGGGCTTTGCTATATTATATATATATGTTTTATCTGCTACTACACGAGCCCATATTTCAGTGGAACAATCAGAGAGAAACCGGAAATCCAGGCTGGTAGGCTGGTTACCTTGCTTCTAATGGCTCCATCAAGTGGCTCACATGGTCAATTACAGACAAACACGTCTGCCTTTGAACGAGCACCTAGCTTCTGTTCTAGCCAAGTAAATTAAATATCAATCACGCTGAACAGAAAAAATATTGCTCTGTGGCACCAGTTGGGTGTATTTGGGTCAGAGCAGAATGACTTGGCAAAAACATTTTGTCTTTTTCTATGTTCTAAATAAGCAGCTTTTGCAGAGCACATTATTTGTCATGAAAGCCTTTTTATTCCCTTAAATATATTCTAAGTACATAAGGAAAACTTACTCCTGTGTAGCCCTTACATTTCTCTACTCATGGATAACTATCAGAGGGATATGATTAAGGAAGATTTTTAAACATGAGAGTTGTCATATTCAGTATTATTTGTGGTTCCTAACTTTTGATGGTAAAAACACAGACATTTCTCCCATTTTAAATGTTGGCTCTGAGATAAGAACAGTGACCTAGAAGTGCTAGTTTCTCTTCATTGACTGTAAGGAGGGCTTAAAGGCAACTAGCTAAGATATACGCATCTATACTGTACATGGTGACTGTTAGTCAGATGAATTGCACATCTTTCTCTCTCAAGGGATATGAAAATATTCCAGGGACATGACAAAAATGCATATTCATAGCCTTTAGATTCAGAGAGCTATCTCTTTGAAACATTCCCTGACTGAGAATTTGTTGAGGTATCAGATTCTTATTTTCTAGGTCTTCTGCACTGTAACTAGGGAAAGCAAGTAAATTTATTTATGAAAGAAGGATCATTCATAAACCATCTGAACTCTTCTTTAAAACGCTCTCTACAGATCTTAATGTAATTTAGCAGATTGGTTTTATGAGGAGTGACTTGTGAGGAAATGACATCAAAATTAAAACTACACTTCAGTAATTTAATCTCCATATCACAATAAAGATTCTTCCTACACTTGAACAGCAAACAAATGATCTAAACCCTCTCGGGAGAGCTGGATCCTTAATTTTCAGATATCCCATACTTTCTTAACCTTCTCAATAATTCTGTTAAAAGTCAAATAAAACTGATAATGTCCAGAAATAAAATTAAAAACTTGTTAACTCCAGCAAGCTGGACTAACATTAAGAATGCGTTACAATTCTGACCAGTAATCTGGCATATGTTTATGATAATACAGGGAATGAGACTGAAGAGTCTTTTCTGTAGTATACAAAGGAGCATTGTTGGAATGCTGAAAGACTTTCTCTTGGAAAATGGCCATGTGAACAATCCAGCCTGTGAGCTAATGCACTGAGGAGTAGCAGACACCAAGGACAGCTGAGAAGTGAGGCCGCTGGGAAGATTTAGGGAGTATCAGCCTGGATACATCCCTGATGTGATAAGAAAGACTCTGCACTTGTGTATACATAGTGTACGTGTGAAACTGTACTAACGAACAATTATTCTTGTTAAAGATACTAACCAATCAGACAATTAGTGTATTCACGTGGACACATGGTATTAACCAATACTAAAGAAAAGATTTACATACCGGTCGCGTGTACTACTACCTTTTCTATAAAAGTTTCTGGTGCTCTGTAATAAAGGATTCATTTGCTGACCCTATTGTTCCCTGCGTTTGTCTCCTGATCTCCCGCCAGCAAAGCATCACTCACTCCTTTTGTTTTTCTTTACCTGTATGTGAACACAACAGCATCAGTTCTAGAATATCCATTCCCCTTTTCTGGGTGTTGTGTATCACTGGATCCCTCTCAGTCAAATCAGAAATTGTTTTTTCTGTGCATGAGAATTTAATATATTCCTTGAAGACAAATATCCAAAACCATCCAGATATGAGTTATCAGTTGTCTTCTGGGTATTTACCTGCAAAAGAAACAATGGTTTTGTAACACTCAAAGACAGGACCCTCTTAGTTTTTACTTCTCTATATTTGTACAGAGAGGATTAGCATTCCTAGTGGAATCTGTCTCAGGGAGGGAAGGCACATTAGTTTGATGGGGAAAATAGTTGGAAATGCAGGTTAAATCTACTTAGAAGCCTAAAGAACACATGAGGCGTGTTTTAGCATGTGAACTGTTCAGGCATAAGTCTACAAATTGAGAGATTACAGAGTGATAGAGATATACAGTAATTCACATCGGAAGGGACACCTGGAGATCAGCTACCAGGTCCAGTCTACTATTCAGTTTAGATTAAGTCACCCAGGGTTTTGTGAAGTTTTTAGAATCCCAGAGATGAAAAGTCAATCACCCCATGACAACCACTTTCAGTTTTTCATTAGCCTGTTGTGACTCTTTTTCCTCTCAGATCTATTGAAAATTTCCTGTGTAGCAACTCTTGTCCTTGAGCAAATATAAGAGTCAGGCTCTGTCTTCTCTGCTTCCTCCAGTTAAGTACCGGAAGACATCAACATCACCTCTTTGCCTCCTTTTCTTAAGACTGGGTAAATCCATTTCTCTCAACCTCTTCTTCTATGTCACGTACTTTCAAATATCATAATGACCTCAGTGTCCCCCACTGGGGAACCCAAAACTGAACAAAGCACTCTAGATGAAGCTGACAAATACTAGACAGGGGGGAATACTCATTTCAATCAACCTGCTGCCTACATTCCTGCTCAGACAGCACAGTATGCAGTGGGTTTTCTTCGGAGCAAGGGCACACTGTCTACTTGTGTTCATCTTGGTTTCCAGTAAGACTCCCAAAGCATTTCCACAAAGCTGCTTCCTAGTCAGCCCATCCCCAGACTGTAGTCATATATGAGTTTATTTTTCCACAGGTACAGGACTTTGCATTTGCTTTTTATGAACTTGATGAGTCCTGTCAGTCCATTTCTAGAGATGGTTGAAATCTCTCTGAGTAGCAGTCCTTCACTACAGTATATTGACAGCTTTCTTAATTACATGCCTCCAAATTAGTGGGATAAACACTTAAAATTCATATAAGTGACTCCATTATGATGACTCTAAGTGCCATAGTTAGACATTTCTACTGACACAAAAAAGAACAAAGCAGCTTTCACAATTAACATTTAGAGTAAGGACACAATAGGAAACACCAAAAATTTCACTTGAATCTCTTCCTTATAGAGTTTAGGTTCAATATCTACATTATGATCTAGGACGAGGGGTTCTCTTAAGGACAGTTCCAATAAAGCAGTAATAGGATATAAAAATTAAACAAACAAAAAAACAAAACTCAAACAAACAACAGCCCCCTAGATGGTGGTTTTCCTTTTGCCTAGGATTCTAAAACTTAAAGTGGTTGAGTAAGAAAAAAAAATGGGAAAAAAAACTCTTCTTCATCTGAGGAGGGTCCTATCACACATTCCTAAAATTCCAGAAGAACCTAGCTGGAGTATCTCCCTTATGAGGACAGGCTGAGAGAGTTGGGCTTGTTCAGCCTGGAAAAGAGAAGGCTCGGAGAAGATCTTATAGGGACCTTCCAGTACCTGAAGGGGGCCTACAACAAAGCTGAAGAAGGACTGTTTATGAGGGCTTGTAGTGATAGGACTCGGGGCAATGGGTATAAACTGGAGAGGGGCAGATTTAGACTAGACAAAAAATTTCTTCACCATGAGAGTGATGAGGCACTAGAACAGGTTGCCCAGGGAAGTTGTGGCTGCCCCAACCCTAGAGGTGTTCAAGGCCAGGTCAGATGGGGCCTTGGACAACCTGATCTAGTGGGATGTGTCTCTGCCCATGGAAGGGGGTTTGGAACTAGATAATCTTTGAGGTCCCTTCCAATCCAAACTATTCTATGATTCTATTAATCTCATAATCCTCAGACTTAAATCTGAAATGGAGAGAAAATATTCCTAACTTCTCATAGTAAAAGGCATACTGGATTGCTATGAATGAAAGCATTTCATAAGACAGAAAACAATAGTCTATACACAGGAAGGAGGTAAATAAAGCAATTAGTTATTCACCTCAGTTTGCTATTTTACTTAGTGTTGTCTGGACAGAGATTAAGTATGTATTTTACAGTAAACGGTCACTGTATAAAAGCATGAAAAAATAATTTCAAAAGGAAATGTTAATTATATTGACAACCAATGAAAATGTTCAATAATATGTTACAACATTTGTGCTGATTTGTGTTGATTACAACACGTGTATCAATCTACTTAAGTTTGTGGTCAGTATACAGTATTGATAAATAATTCTAAATGTTACAGAATCACAGAATCACAGAATCACAGAACAACCAGGTTGGAAGGGAACCTCCTCCTAATCTCCAGCCTAAATCTCCCCTGGCGGAGCTTGAGGCCATTCCCTCTTGTCCTGTCCCCTGTCACTTGGGAGAAGAGGCCGGCTCCCTCCTCTCTACAACCTCCTTTCAGGTACTTGTAGAGAGCAATGAGGTCTCCTCTCAGCCTCCTCTTCTCCAGGCTAAACAACCCCAGCTCTCTCAGACGCTCCTCATAGGTTCTGTTCTCCACCCCCTTCACCAGCCTCGTTGCTCTTCTCTGGATTTGCTCCAGAGCCTCAACATCCTTCTTGTGCTGAGGGGCCCAGAACTGGACACAATATTCAAGGAGCGGTCTCACCAGTGCTGAGTACAGGGGGAGAATCACCTCCCTGGACCTGCTGGTCACACCATTTCTGATACAAGCCAGGATGCCATTGGCCTTCTTGGCCACCTGGGCACACTGCTGGCTCATGTTCAGTCGGCTGTCGACCAACACCCCCAGGTCCCTCTCCTCCTGGTAGTTTTCCAGCCAGGCTTCTCCCAGTCTGTAGCTCTGCATAGGGTTGTTGTGCCCCAAGTGCAGGACCCGGCATTTGGCCATGTTAAACCTCATGCCGTTGGACACTGCCCAGCAGTCCAGCCTGTTTAGGTCCCTTTGCAGAGCCTCCCTACCCTCCAGCAGATCGACACTTGCACACAGCTTTGTGTCATCTGCAAACTTGCTTACCTCAGTGTTCACTTCAAAGCTTTTTTAATGATTTAGATTTGGCATAGTTCACCTTTCAGAATAACTACTGTGAAACACAAATGAAGTTCTGCTGAATAATGGTATCATAGTCTGACCTCCTCCTGAGTTTAAATGATCATGTGTATTTTTGAACACTAAGTTTCCTGTTGAATGTGCTATATTGGGTTTAGGTATGATATTAAACTATTAGTAAGCACTATTCTACGGATGTAAAAAAATATATGGTATGGATTTTTTGTCTTCTTTTAACAGCATTGCCTTTACTTACAAAGTGAATGTTACCATACTTATTAATTGATACAGGTTTACAATCAGCTAAGCAATTTTTCACTTCTAAAGCCAGTCTGTTTGGGATAATATTCAGATTAACGATGTTTAGTGATAATTAGAAGTGAACCCCTAATGTAAATCAGTTACAGAAGACAAGAGTCCATTTCATATTTGAATCACAGTCAACTAAAAAATTGTTGCTAAAATATAAACAGTCCTTGTCTAATGCTTTTTAGTGGTTAGAAATGGCTTCTGTTGCCTAATACATCTCTGCTATCCATTCTAATCTTAATTTGTTAATCCATCAAAAAGAAGAAAATAGAAAACAAGATTAAAAAAATCAAGTCACAATATCTCAGTTCAATTTTAGAGATAATTTTGTAGGACTGTTTGTGATACCTCTTGTGATAAAGCTATAGACTTTTTGCATTAGCATTCTCAGTATCTTTTTAATCTCTTGAAAAGGGAGTTTCCCAGGCAATTTCCTCCTTACAAACAGAAATATCCCCCATTAGAATCTGAATATTTATTTCCCCAACATCTGAGAGAAAAAAAAAATGTTTAAAATTAAAAGGCTAGATTACCTCAAATACTTTAGTTCTTTAAGGAGGTCAGGCTCCCATCTGTTTATTCTCCTTAGTTTCAAGCATCTTTTAGCTTCTGTTGCACAGCAGCAAAGAATTGGCAGGCAGAGCTTAAACTGTACGTAATCTACCTTCAAGATTTTGCAATTTTATGGGAGGAAAATATGAGCTGCGTGGATAAGGTGAAATTCATAGACAGCAAATACCAACTGACTTAACAGAACAGTTCTTCCACAGGCTCTACTTACTGCAAGCCAAAAACTTTCCAGGACTTTGTCACAGGAAACTAGAACAGTTATGAGGAACAGTTTGCAGAACTTCTATGGCAGCTTCCTTTTTGTCCAGTATTGTCCAATGCTAATAAAGATAAATTGTTACAGATATTAACGACAATTTCATACTGATTTATGACTTTTGTCCTGCCAGAATAATCTCAGCTCCCTAACACCTGCAGAGCAAGAGAGAGCACTGAATGTGCCAGTTTGAATTTAAATCCATATTGACTGCTTCACCAACATATTTTGACTAGCCAAACGGTGTATATTACACTAAACATAATATAGGAATATTACGTTTAGAAACATAATACAGAAAACGTGCATTAGGAAATTTTCCTTAAGATTAATCATATTATAATACATATCATACTATATTCAATGTTTAGAGAATAAAATCTTCCATGGCTAGAATGAATCTTTTGGTTAATTCACGCATCATTCCAACATTTGAATTTTTTAGTCCTTCATTAGGAACTAAAAAAAATCCTTGTAACAGAAATGTTTTACAACGTTAAATTTGGTGGATATATCTACTTTACATGTGAAGTACAAATTGAGCTACAGAAATGTCAAAAGGCTGGGTAATTTTCCTTTCAACTTACATATATAATTATAGCTGAATAACTCGGTAATTAACTACTGTACCTGCAAACACTTTGCTGCTTGAAACTTAAGGTTTTGTATTTTTATATAGGTGTATAACATCAAGCATTTCATTATATACTTGTCACTGAACAAAAATAACCTTTCTCTGTCAAATGACTATACATACTTTTGACAATAATATAAATAACTATATACTTCAAAGTACATACTTCAGTAGCAAGTTAACTGATGAGGAGGAAAAGTCTCATGTGTTGCAGCACTCTCCTGAAGAGCAGTTCCCTGTAGCTTATGGGTCACATATAGACTTTTAAATATTCTGTTAAAGTAGAAGACCCTTCAGTGGGAGATAGGTCAGATTCATAGTAGGAAAGACCCAGCAATATATCAGTACCCAACAAAGGAGTGTTATCAAGCTCTACATAGGTTGTTCACAACTCATAAGCCTCCACCCAGTTCAGAATCTTGAATAGTCAACCTGTAGACAAAAGGATAGATTTTTTTGAAAGATCATCAACACAATATGTAGGATTGCATTGTCCACTCCACTTTGGAAATTCACTATTAAGTTCAAATCTGCTCTATGGCTGTTCCCGTATCACATAACCAGAGTAGATCCACACCTACTGAACAGAAAACTGAATGAACATTTAAAGAGGTTGATTAAAATTTCACTTTCTCCTTGAAACGCTCGATCGGAGGAGCAGAACCTCTTCTGTGCTAAAAGCCAAGCATGTCCCAAAGCAGCTTTTTCTTTTGTTGAAGGCCAGACAGGTACTGGACACAAGGTGCATTGGCAGCACCTGAAGTAACCAGCAGTGAACCAGGTCCAGGGTCCATCCAGGCAATCCCATCCAGAGCAAAAGGATGCCAAGCCAAAAACATAACTGAAGCAATGTGAGCCAAAAATCTTCCAGGGAGACAGTGCCATGTGAACCAAGGGTCCCATCCCATTCAGGAGGCACGTTATCTACAGGGCTTGCCTGCAGTCCATCCAAGAAGTAGGACCAGAGATGGGGGCATCTACAACACAACTCAAAAAGGAATTAAGGCTGAACTGAACTGGGGTTCTGAGACTCATGAACAGGAAAAGCTGAGAGGTGTCATGGAAGACTGCTCATGGGCTGGAAGTCCTGTTAGTACCCTCGGGGCCCTGACATCCTGATACCAATAAGTTTTGTGCAGCTCTGCAAAAGAGAATTCAACCACATTAAGCTACATGCAGAAGCTGATCTTACTTGAATGCATGCTGTTTTAAGATTAGATGCTGTTTGCTGGTTTAATTGACTGAGCCAGCATCAGCATTTTCATCATACTGCTGCCAAGCAATTCTCCAGCTGTGGAGCTGTCTCTGAAACAATGGTTCTGGCATGTATTGACAAGGGCTCCATTCTCTTCTGGACAAAAAAGTCACTTCCCTCTGCAAATATGTTATTTTGTACAGTTATGCACAAAGCTGAGACAGCTGCTTTGGAGCTTAGCAGAGTCATTTGTTTGTGGTGATCACCTGTAAGGCAAGGAAGTATTGTGGATAACCCTGAAAGACAAAAGCTTGAGGGTTAGGTCGTTTGCTGCTATACTGTACCTAGAATCAGGACACACTATGTCTAGGGGAGAGAGTTTGCTCTACCTCATATGTGCTGGTAAATTTGCCTTCTTCAGAACAGAGCTAAAGTGAGAATTAGGTAGCATACAGGTAGCATGGACTGAAGACAAGGTGCAAACCAGGGTGTCCTGATGTAACAGAAGGAGGCACCCACCAATAACAGATGGTAACTCATGTGTTCTGTTATGGTGTGCTCTTGCCCCCACCCTGAGTCTGATATTTTCTCATAAATCCTGATCAAGTGATAAACACCAGTGGTAACTGTTATGGTCAGTGATAACTGTGATGCCCACTTCCGCCCCGTAGAATTCTCAGGGTAGACAGATAACAACATGATAGTCAAGGGCTAATCTATGTTAATACACCCACCTGGCCACAGTTCTGGTCAGCATCTGACTAAAGCTAAACTTGGAAGAAATTGGCATTTGCAGTAGGCATCTAAGTATGACTATGAGTCAATCATCTTACTCCATAGAACCCGAGCAGCCCAAGAGCCCTTTGAGCTCTCCTGAAATGACAGTGAGATCTACATTGGGACCTCCCCTTGAGAGGGATGTCTCTTAAGGTTAATTCTTGAGGCTGAGAGAATCCCTGCCTCAGCAGACTCTCAGTAAGTGAATTGGAAATAAGTGCATCCAGCTATACCTAAACTCCTATCTGAGAGCAAGTGGATCCTTTCTGAACTTTATGACTCAATGAGAGGCTCTCCTTGACAGTTCCATCTGATCCTATCCTCTGTGCAGTAAATAATCAAGTGTACCTTACCATCAATATTGTAAATCACCTTCACATTCATTATCAAACTTAAATTAAGTTAAATTTAACAAAGTTAAATCTCTGTTTTGCATCAATAAACATATTGCTCCTTCTCTCTTAAGAGCAAAGTGCATCGTTCTACCTCCTTCTGTGACAGGAACCTTGAAGATTTCTACTGTTTCATCTCCCCTGTTTTTCATTGATCAGCTTGTCATCAGCCAGATTATAAACTGAGAAACTACTTCTTGTCAAAACTTGATGATCTTTCCTTATTATGGATCATTAATTCACTATTCTGCTTTTTAAAAATGCTGTTCTGTTTTAAGAAACAGCCTTCGTTGGTTTCCATATACTATGTATTACCTAAAATAAATAAGACCCATATGTATAGTTAGATAAAGCACTTCAGCGAATGGAAGGAGAAGGCCAAAATCTGTCTGGTCATCAAGCTTCCAGGAAATGCACTCTAAATTGTGGTAATACATCCGACTTCTCTCTTTCAGTCTGTAATCTTTGCTTAAGTAGGATACACCCATGAAAAAAAGTGATCATAGACAAATGCAAGTGACTCCTCCCAGCTCTCATTCCTGAAACTCATTCTGGTTACATCAACTATAAGCACCCTGGGTGCTTATAGCATTTCACTTAAATGCTCATAAAACACAATGGGAAGTTTTAATTTTCCGAATACCTGAAAGAAGGTGTAGTTTGAAAAGTGAAAAGATTTTTGAGGAAGAATGCTGAAATAGAGCCATTTGTTTCCTGAGTCATGAAATAGTAATATGCTTCTTGGCTCCTAGGCAGGAGCAAGAAAAATACAGAAGAAGTAAAGCTCTGCAAAGAGTGGAAATGCATTGATTTTGGAGTAAAACCTAACCAAGAAAACAGGCATGCCAGAAAAATGGTTGCTGCCAGCTGTCGCGGAAATGACAACAACATGAAAAAGCTTAATATAGGTAGAGATGAATAGGTGACAAAATGAGAACAGGAAAAGGATGCTGTCCTGATAAGGAGTTCAGTGAACTAATTGTTGCATTCCTTGCTATCTTTCCTTGGTCTTTTACAGCAATACCACTGTTGCCTTTGAATATAAGCACCTATTATTCTCTTAGATTTAGGCACTAAAGAAAGATGGTGAATACAAAAGAAGAGAAAAGAAACCGAGGAAGTACGATGATAAAGACAGAATGGAAGCAAGACATACAAAGGTTATCAACTTAATAACGCAAACTAATTTCAACAATCTCAATCACTAGCTTGTTGACATTTCTGAATATCTTCATGCAGTTATCCAATAAAACCAATTTCAGTGAACAGGGGCATATTATAACAGTTAAGTAGTAATCACCAACTTCATTTTATTATTATTGTTCATGCTTTGGAAAATCTCTGTAGTTTCAGACTATAATTGACAAAATCTTACATTATTGTATAGTCAAAACTGAAAGTAATCATCCTTATGCTTTTATATCAAAAATATAATAAATTATTCAAGAACTCCTATGTTCTCTCAGTTACCCTCTAGTCCTCCAGGGAAACATTTGTAGAAAGAGTCAATAGGTCAAATGAAATTTTATTATAGTATGTACATAAGTATCTCAGAGAATATCTTTTTCTTCTATTTGGGAAAATCTGAAGAATTTTTTACTATATTCCCTGAAAAACATATAGCAAATAAGATGAGATCATCTACTTAACACAGACCTGGATCTGAAGGAAGCAAATATTAACAAATACAGCAAATAAAACTTCATTGTTCCAAATCTACTTATGTAGTTACCTAATTAACATTGCCTGACTAATTAATTAATATTAGTATACAGTCATTTTCCCTCTCTTCTTTCATTCTGTAGAAGTTAGTATGTGCATTTGAATATATTGTTAGTTACATGAATAATTTATTCAAGTTTTTAACAAAGATACTTAACTTACCAGTATTATTAACTGACCTAAAACCAGGTTTTAAACCAAATATATATTTTTTCAGATGCGATATGCATAACAGATTGTACCAGGGAAGGATCAGAGGGGAAAAATATATTTAAAACAAAACTCTGGCATAAATGGGGGTTCCAAATAAAATATACAATATACTGTCTGGCATGAATATACTGCCTGGTATGAAACAGCCTGATGCAGCAGCTATTGATAATGACTCTCCAACCTAACTGCTTTTAGGGGTGGGCAGAACTGTTTTCACTGCTTCTGCTAAAATGCAGGATTTAAACTAGTGACTGAGTTGATCACATTTCAAGCTGGCTTTCTAGCTATAGCAGGGAAGAGCTTTTTTTTTTACCAATAGTTCCACATCTGAGGTTGTAATGGGTGGAGCTTGGCTTCTTTCTGGAAGGTTTGCAACCAGTTTTCGTGCTTTCTTACAAAAGCAACGTGTAGACCTCCATCTCATGCAGTTTCTGGGTAATTCACAAGCTCTAGTGTATTATAGGAATGCATATTCTTCTTCACTGTCGCATTTATAGTATAATACATAATTTTAATGTTCTAATTGTGAAGGGGCTGAGTGAACAGTCAGTTGTGAAGAGAATTGTAAGAAGTCTAAGTGTCAAACTTGATTAATTTGAGCTTTTCTATGTCCTACTCATCTATTTTTGTTCTTAGCTAAATAATTTTACATCATGAGAGCCATGTTATTTGTAGTACTGGTTGATAAGAAACTTTCTCTCCTGTCATCTCTTTCAGAACTTTCCTGCTCATCATCTCCTTTCCAAAAGGAATCCTTCAGGTCAGTGTTCTGCTCCACATCATACTAACCAGGATTACACATGCAATAATGGATTTTACTTGCCCCTACTAACTGAATATCTAGTCACTTTCTGCACCTCCTCCTCCCTTTCAGCCAGAACGTGCAATTGATGCAATAATCAAAACCACTTACTGACATCACCCACATACGAAAGGACCTGGACAAAGGATTTAGATTCACCCTAGGTTTTTTTAATCCGTCCTCTACCAAACCTACATACCATGCCAGGCACAGGGTGAAAGACACATGCAATAACTGAAACAGCTTAGAAAGGAGCAGGCGTTGTCACTTGCTGAAAGATCAGTTTGGCATTTTCTAATATGCAGTGGGTTTTAGTGCTCTTCAGACGTTAGAATGTACTCTATGCTCACATGCACCTTACTGTTAGATTTCAGCTTTCCTATCCTTTAATATGAAAACTCAGACAGGAAATATTGCTGTTTCTGTCACCTTTTTCTGGTAAGCTTCTCTTACAGTAGGTTTTACTTCACCTCTTTTTACAGCATGAGCCTAAGAGAGAAGTCATCATTTTTTCCAAGCAACACTGCTCCCTTAATGTGCTTGCCCAGCCACTCCCGGAAGTAAGATCAATATCTCTATTTTGAAAAGAATGGTTGTGGTGTTCATGTAAGAAAAAAAAGTAATTGCTATTTCTTTTGCACACAGTGGAAGCAGATGTACTGCAGACAGGCATTACACTGGCTTCCCTTGACAACATTGCCAATATCTTTTAAATCATATAACAAGCCCTATTCTGGCTTCAGCATCTTCAGCATGAGCAAATAACTGTTTATGCATTGTATTTAATATGGGGTTCATGGCAAACTATGGTATAAGTCTTGATGATGAGAACTTTCATTGCTTCTTAACTCTCCCTCCAGGTGGGAAGTGGCTGCGTTGGCTGTTAGTCAATAGACTCATACTGACTGCTTTTCTGTGGCCAGGTGGTTCTGTCAAGTGAAATAGGTTCAGCCAGATGCGTAGAAAATACACTCCACCTCTCCCCTTCTAGCCTGGGGACTTGATAAAGTGATAAGAAAACAGGATTTCAAAGATAACAAAAGAGTAGCCTGCTGGATGAATGATTTACTTGTTAGGCTACTATACAAAAGGGGCAACCACAGGCTCTCCCAGCACTAATGCCATAAAAAGCAAGGCGTGATTGCCTTGTTATCAAGGTAGAATGTAAAGGGTGGAGCCAACAAGAAAAGAACAATTTCCATACAATCTACAAAGTAGGCATCAAAGCTCTGGATCACATCAAGAAGTGAGCATTTCTCAGTCTCTAACTCTCCCTGTTCTCTGCAAGCGCCTTGTGCAGGACTCTGGATTGCCCTCCAGGATCCAAGCTTCTGTAAATGACAAAGTATAAGTCACAGCACAGCAGCACCTACTAGTCTCTTTGGGCTCCGCTTTATGACTTGCATTCTTTACTATTTCAATACCCCCTCCAGCACAGTTATGGCCCATTTAGCCTCGATAACTTGTCCATGTTGATATTTTTCCCTCTGTTAGAGTAGCAGAAACTTCCATTAACACAATACAAGCATGTTGCTGAAAGGTTTGCAAACTCACAATGACTGTACATTAGAGATATTACTGCTAGCACACAACACACTGCCTTTCTTTTAGATAACAGCAGCACTAAGTACCTGTAATTTCCTATGGCTTGAAAATCTAGAGCCACTAGAGGGTCAAATAAATAAGCAAGTGATTGTCAGAAGGCCTCCATTTCCTTTAGTGGAGCTCACCGCTCTCTCTCTGTAGGAAAGTGAGAGTTACATACAGAAAAGAAAAAAGTTGAAGTATTCCACTGAAATACAGATATATGATTTTTCCCTGAGGCAGAGCGCTAATCTATCACTGTCTTTGAGGGCATTAATGCATTGCTACTTTCAGCAAGATCAATGGATAGAAAACCTTATACACAGCAGTAAAGCACATTCTTAGGCTATATCTATGCAGATACCTTGCGTAATATCTGGCATGGGTTTGTATTTATTTGTGTTTTAAAGTCAAAGCCTGAATACGGAATATCTTAAAATCACATAAATGTTGACTGAAAGGTACCTCTGGAAGTCCTGGAAATTCATCCTTCCATTTGAAGCAGGTCAACTATGATGAATAAGAATTTCCATTATCAATAGCAGAAAAAATGCTTTATGAATAAATCAGTTTCATATCAGAAAATATATCTGTTTTTATAAAATGGAAGTGTATTATATAAAATTAATGCTTAATTCATTTGTGCAAATATTTTGAATAATTTTAGTAAGAATTTTTCCAGATTTGTCACCACCTTATTGTTTCGTTAAGCTTCTTTATAAAATGAAAATTCAACTAAAAATGCAAAGGCTTGTCAATATTTTTAATTTAAAAATATCATACTTTTAATCCACTTTGTTCTTAAGATTTATTATTTATCTTTACTGGTATGTTCTTTTTTTATTCCAAGCATCATTTAATCCCCAAATATATGTCTTCCTAAACTGGTTAATTAAAAAATCCTATGAAATCAGTGTTACGATGAAGGTAAAAGCACCCCAAAGCATACCTGCATTTTTCATAATGTCACAACATTGTGTCAAAGTTCCTTTAGTGAAATATGCGCTAAAAAAAAAAAAAAGAGAAGGCAGATTTTTCTTTCGATAAGGTGGAGTGGAAACGGTGCAATCTAAAAAAAAGCTGATGCTTTGGTTTTCAGTCCAAAGTGACAACTGCAAAATGAGGAGATTCTTAGTTGAAAGGTAATAGAGGACTCTCCTCTGATGAAGGAGTACACAGTATTTCATAGCACATGAAGCCACTGTAACATTTAATAAAATATTCCTTTCTCATTGCTCAGCCTGTATTCCTTGTATTGATTTGACTTCCTATAATTTAAATAGAATGTTATATCTTCAAAGCACTATACATGTATTAACCAATCTCACTTATTAAAATTTGACACCGCATCTAATGATAAATTCCTAAATACAGTCAGTTTGAAAAATTCCTGCTAAATATGCCTTGATAAGCATCTTCAAGTCTATGGTTGTCTTTTCATATCATTAGATTTGCAACCCTTCTCTGCTTCTTTGCTGCCAGGTAACAAGGAGATACAATGACTACTGATCTTCAAGACCAGTAAGAGAGGAATGGTGACAGGATTTCCCTTTTCCTGCGGTAATTTTGCTGCTCTGAGCAAACATTGCTTCATACCAGTGTTTCAAAGTCACCTTAGTAATTTGGCCACCAAAATTTACACGCTGCCTGATAGACCACTTCAGTACTGTATTTCAAGTGTTGCACAATAAGCTTGATCTTCTAACCCAAATGCACAAATCAAGGACATGCCTGGCATGCACTTACTCACTAGGTCAATATATTAATTCCCTTAGCAGCAGCCATCAGCTGTCTGCAACAAGCGCAGATGCTTCTGGTTGGCTGCACAAGACCTTTGCCTTTATACCACAGTTTGAGCTACTCTACGCTCATCCACTTTTCAGAGACAAATCTGAATGATGTCAGCCCATGGCCAAAAAAACACGGTGACTGACTGCAAGGAGCAGGTAACGGGACCCTGGCACAAGGCCATGGGTCAGTCTGGATGTGTAGATTAACCCTGGATCACATGGTAGTGTTCAAATACTGCAAAAGGCATAGATAACCTGTTTGCCAGAGGTAGCTGATGAGGAGAGTAGGTCACAGGTCTTAATTCTTTTGATCTTCCTGACTTTTAAGACAACTTAGATAAAGCATCCGTTGAAAAGCTAAGTGGGCTGAAGAGGAGCATGCAGAAAATGACCACAGAGAAAGACTTAAAGAGTTCAGACGGAACATGTCTAATCTTGAAATTTCTCCTTCCAGAGTGGATTAGGTGGCTTGTTGGATATACAGGTCTCTTCAGTTACATTGAGGCAGCTTCATTTTTTCTATCTAACACACCTGACTGCAAATATTTAAAGGGTAAATCTCCTTTATGAGCAGTAACACCCCTTAAGCATTGATGATATGATCTGCACAGTAGAGACCTGACAGAGTGCTGGGCTAACTAATCATTAGCAGTAAACAATAACATACATAATAACAGTGAATCATCAGAAAGAAAACAGAGCATTACTCTGTTCTAGAGATAATTTAGGACAATTTACTTCATGCATTAAACAAATTTCCCTGCAGTACTACAGACTGTTGGGTTTTCGTACCTTCAGATGCATTTGCTCCTCCTGAGGGTTGCTGTAGTCACTCTGCTGAGCTCCTGTTATACAAACAGAGAAGTCATCTCTCTTACCCTGCCCTTCCCAGCTTGTCTCAGCATATGCTGCTAGCTTTCACAGTTGACAGACACTCTGACAACTGGCAGTCTGTCTGTCAAGAAGATCCTAAAAGATGAAAGTGTTGAGTAGAAAGTTCAGTTCAGGATTATCTCCCTGGCTTCAGGAATATATTTGCAAAATATATATTGTAGCAGAGTGCTGATAAAACCACATACCTTGTTTTCCTGTGAATGTGGAATCTACTTTAAAGAAGCGATATTTACTTTATGCAATGTTTAATCACCAGAAAATTAAAACAACTTCTCTCTTTCTTTTTCTGGGCCAAGTACAGTCCTCACAAAAGACAACCACCTCTCACTGCACAGCAAGAAGTGGGTGTTTTGGCTCAAGGTGACCCTCCTAGATTTACCTCTCTCTCTCTCTCCTTTCCTGAACATTTTGCCAGGATGCTGTCACCTTCTTCTTGCTGCTTCTCACCTTTCAGAACATTGTCTACTTTCCTTCTGCCTGGCTTATGTCAGGTGAGGAGCTGATCCAACACCGTCACACCAGGCAACTGGCACTGAGCCGAGCAATATTGTCCCTTTACTGCTGGCAGCTGAGAGCACAAGGAGAAGAGGCAATGACCTGCCTTGCAGAACCGACAGCAGGGGAGGGATGCCAGTGGCAGGGCTGGGATGGTGCCAGGAGCCTTGCTGGGACAGCTCCGGCTTTGCATTGTGAGACCTGTGTAGGAATGGGGCGACTTCACTGATATCCCTGACAAGCACTTACATTTTATTCTCTCAAGTGAGAGTGTTTAAGAGTTGACAGAGTAAAGCAGGTTTGTGCTGCTGTCACTGCTTCTAATTGCCAGCTCTAATAAGCCTTCATCCCGATTGCTCCTCTCTGGCTTTTAAAATGATGTTGTGGCCTCCTGAGCGAGTGGGGTATTTTTCCCTATAAGTCAGCAGCAAGAGCAAATCTACAGTGCTTGTTTGAACATGAACTAAATTGACATAGTAATTAGAAATGCAGAATGTTATGCAAAATATATATCCCAGAAAAATTAAAACTTAATACAGACAGATGATGGGAATTCTAACCAATCATCTCCCTCATAAGCGAGTCTTTCATCAGAAGAAGTATAACTAGGAGGTCAAGGGAGGTGATTCTGCCTTCTACTCTGCTCTCATGAGACCTCACCTGGAGTTCTACATTCACTTTGGAAGTCCTTAACACAGGAAAGACATAAATCTGTTGGAGTGAGTTCAGAGAAGGGCTATGAAGATGATCAAAGGACTCGAGCATCTCCCACGTGAGGACAGCCTGAGAGAGTTGGGTTTCTCAGCCTAGAGAAGAGAAGGCTCAGAAGAGACCTTATAGCAGTCTTCCAGTATTGAACGGGAGCCTACAGGAAAGCTGGGAAGGGGGTTCTGTATCAGGGACTGTGCAGGATAGGATGAGGAGGAGCATTTTTAAGCTGAAAGAGGGGAGATTTACATCAGAAAATAGGAAGAAAATTTTCACTATGAGTGTGGTGAGTCACTGGAAGAGGTTGCTAAGAGAAGTTGTGGAAGCCTCATCCCTGGAGGTGTTCAGGGCCAGGCTGGATGAGGCTTTGAGAACCTGATCGAATGGCAGGTGTCCCTGCCCATGGAAGGATTTGGTAACTGGATGAGCTTTAAGGTCCCTTCCAACCTAATCCATTCTATGATTTTATGATTCTACGATGAGTGGTTTATTTAAGACAATTAATTTCAGGTATATAGCAAATTTTTATCACAAAGAAACAGCTTTGTGTACTGCCCTCTATTTTAAGGCAGTCTTTCTGAAGAATAGTTCTGCTTAAGTAGACCCTTTGTCTTTGATAGCAATCTGAAGGATTTTTGATGCAGTCACTTTGTGAGACCACAAATTGACAATGCTATGCAACTCATCCGCAAGCTGTAGTGCACTTATCTTCAAATGATTCTTTCTTTTTTGCCCCTCATTTAGACTCCGTGCTGTCAGATTTGGGGATTTTTTCAAAAGTGACTTTCTTCTTTCTTTCTCAGTGAGTTGATTTACAAAGTCACACAGTTCACTTCAGTGTTTTATGCGATAAATCTGAAAGATAATGTAAATTGGCACAGATCCTATAAGATATGCCAATCAATGCTAAATGCCATCTGTCACAGTACATTCAAAGTGGAGGAGAGAAGAAAGCACCCATTGCTTCATTTCACCCAACAGGTGCCTGTCTGCCTGTCAGCATCATCGTGTCTTCCTGCTTTCTGAAGCTGAATAGGACAGCCAGTTGTCCTGTTTAATCCTGTGGTCTACAGCAGACTTTGAAAAAAATTACATCCAAAGCTAAGGTCATACACTCTCTTCTCAAAGGAGGAGTCAGAGGAGGACTTTTCCTTACCAAATTTAAAGAGTAATTCTTTCCTCATCCCTCTTCTATAAAATCATAGAATCATAGAATCACCAGGTTGGAAGAGACCCACCGGATCATTGTGTCCAACCATTCCTATCAAACACTAAAACATGACCCTCAGCACCTCGTCTACCTGTGCCTTAAACACCTCCAGGGAAGGTGAATCAACCACGTCCCTGGGCAGCCTGTTCCAATGCCCAATAAACCTTTCTATGAAAAACTTCCTCCTAATGTCTAGCCTAAATCTCCCCAGTGGAGCTTGAGGCCATTCCCTTTTGTCCTGTCCCCTGTCACTTGGGAGAAGAGGCCAGCTCTTTTACTTGCAGTTAAGTGCAGACGTGTCATATGCTTTGTATGTACATAGGTCCTTTTCAACCCAAGAGCACTTAAATTTCTCACTTCCCTGTAAGAGTGAGGTCTACTGTCCCTGAGCATCATTTGCCTTTCTGCTTCTATGTTTCCAACCCACAAATGACCAAAAAAAAAGTGGCTTGTGGTTTTCTCGTTCCGCTGTGGTTTGCTGGGGCAGGTAAAGAGTGTGTCTTTGAGGGTTTATTTTGGTAGGTGAAAGTGGTGCATATATATAATAATAATGGGCTACATACTGCAGTGCTATGCTTTACCTCCATTCCCTCACATATACAGGCATTTGCTGTAACATGCATGCTGGTGCCATCAGCAGTAACAAACACACTAAGACCAGAATAGCTGTCAGAGATGGGCGATATCACACCCCATCCCTCCCTGTCTGCATTTAATTTATCTGCAGCCACAGAAATGCAAAAACTGCAGCCAGAGTTCTTCAGACAAGAGGGGCTTTCCCCAAAATCATTCCCCCAGGGTGATTCTAGTATCTAGGTGGGCCTTACCAACAAGGATTTTTTTCCCCCTGTTATTTCCTGATTGCTATGAAAGGACAAACACTCTCTGAAACTGCATTTTCATCCCCAACTTTCCCTTACCAACTGTTTTTATTCAGTCTTTTCAAATAATCTCTAACTTTATTCCTTTCATTCCCTTATGAAATTAGCAACTTCAAAATCCTTTCCACCTTCTCTGAAGCTTTGATGAGCCCTAATGATAGAGCAGAAGCCAGGCTGCTGGGATTTTGGCAATGGCCAAGAGCTCTGAAAGGGCCTTTCTCTGCTTGAGAAGGTTGCTCAGCATGGGTGAATCGCTCAATATCTGTTTCCTTGCAGGACTTTTAATCTATGTGCTGGGAGATTGTCCTCTGCCTCTGAAAGCAGTCATGGTGAAAAGAAACTATCTTCTTTCCAAAAGCATTGTTTGTTTACTAGAAATAACAAAATAAACACTGCAGTGTCTACAGTTGAAGTCAGAGCTTCACTGAGTGAGGGAAAAGGAAGAACTAGTTGTTGTCTTAAATAATAACACAAACAAATAAGACTGTGGAATGGTTGAGGAAATGACTAATAGATCCCCTCTTTTGAGTTTTGATGGATATTTTGTGCTTGTTCTCAACTAGGCACTGTTTTCAAGTATAAATATAAAAGATGGTTATGCTGGAAATCGGGACAGCTATGGGTCACTAAACAACATATGCTGAGATTCGCTGATGCCATGAAGCTCCCACTTAGCGGATGATGTACAAGACACAACCTAATTTTAAACTTGCTAGGCAGAATGTATGCTAAGTGTGGGCAGGTGGACAACAGACTATTTTTGAATAATAGTTGCTCTTCCCTAATAAGATAATATCTGCCTTCACTAGGGAAGTGAAATATAAAATAAGACATCCTATTTTGACTATATTAAACTAAACAGATAAGCTTTTCTGCCTTGTAAACCTGTAGCTTCATTTAAAATCTTATAGGTGTTACGCCAGTCACCAATATAGGCATTACACATTCACAGACTTCCAACACAC
Source organism: Coccyzus lansbergi (assembly GCA_033558105.1). Classification (NCBI taxonomy): domain Eukaryota; kingdom Metazoa; phylum Chordata; class Aves; order Cuculiformes; family Coccyzidae; genus Coccyzus; species Coccyzus lansbergi. The sequence goes on along the minus strand of JAUMJK010000056.1, from coordinate 428,652 downwards.
TTCATCTTATGGACTATTCATGTATTTGGATTTATTTTGTTTAACAGGCACTTTCCCATTTCCATTAATAAAGGTGTCCCCCTCCACCTTCCCATCCCTATTTGAACCATTCACCATATTCTTCAACAAAGTGCGTTTTGAGGGAAGGAGCACCTATAAATGCTCCAGCAGTGTCCCTTTTCCTGCACTGTGTTTACACACTGCTCATTCTCTAACAAGGAAAATGCTGAAACAATCAGATATGAACATTTGACAAATGGGTTATGATCTCTTTTTAGTATAGCCCTTCTTACAGAGACACTGTCTTTTCTTCAATTAATTATTTAAAAATAATTTTCTTCATGCTCTTTCATTACGCTTTTACATCCCCCGACTTATTCTGCAGAGTTCCTCTGTTATATCTGTGAGGTCTTAAAAAGGCTAACATCTATCATACACACATCAGGCTGACTGATGCTTTCCATGGTACAACATGAGCAGCCTGCTTCCCTCCTCCAGGTTGCACAGCAAGCTTCTCAACTGCAATCAACTCCAAAAGCTGCCTGCGCTCTACTGGTGCTTAGTAGCTCTGCAAGCATAATGTAAAATATATAATCTGTAATCATGTAAATTTGTACAGTCAGAGAGCTGATTTTTATTTGCTTGGCAGGAGAATCCACAGGAATGGAACACTCCAAAGCTTTAAAATTGCTAGGTACAACTGCTGTGACATTTCAATTCAGCCGTGTTTACCCCAAATGATAGAACGACCATCTCTGACCTTTCACTTGCACATATATGCATACAGCTCGACAGTAAGCCAATGTTTGAAATCTCTCTCAGAGTACCAAAAGCAGTTGCTTCCTTGAATGCATATGTGTGAAGATCTGGAAGATTTTCATTAATATTCTGCTAAAGTAAGCCTGTGAAATTTTATTGTTAGCAGTAGTGCTCAGTCTCAGAGAAATAATAGGTGAAAGACAATATGTGGCATGCATTCACATCAAACCTTGACAGAAAAGCGAAACAGTATCTATGGCTACGCTCCTCATAAAGGTTCATTTTGCTTACCCCCGAGAGCTGCCAGGCTAGCGTGGAGTTGTGTCACCTGTAGCCCACTCCTTGGATGTATTATGCCAGCAAATGTCACACAAAAAGACCTGCATCCATACTCTGTCACTGCATTATTGCTTTCTTCATTCATCCAGAGGGCCTGAAGTACATTCCCCAGAATATGAAAGCGCTACTTGTCAGAAAAATTTATGAAGGCGTATGTTATATAGGAAATGAACTGATTTAGTATGGCTTCTAAGTAATCTCTTACAAACACAGATCCTCAGACATTCTGCCTGTTGATGAAAGCTTATTTCCCTACTAAACAGTGGCATGTAAATAAGTCAACATTTCCTCTTTCTGGCAAAAGGCTGAAAGGAACCTTTGAGAGCTGTATCTACTAATGTACATAAATTTTCTGCTTCTAAGCCCTCAGAGGATTTGATATAGGAAAAAGTCACCAAAAAATGTTGCCTTTTGTGCTGCCCTCTACAAGGAGAACATCCTTTTTCATTAAATGTAAGAAACTGACTTACAACAAAAATAAAGTAAATGACTTTGTAACTCTTCTATGAGAAGTGTCTGGTCCAAATCTCATGGCAATACGTCACACAGTTAGACTGATTTACAAATCCACAGCCTCATCCATGTGTATGAATAGGATAATGATCTTTGGATCATGTAGAGAAAGACCACCACAGAGGTGTGTGCACCTTTTTAAAAGTCAATGAATTTCAATAAAGACTTTGTCAGCAAATACATTTTTGATTTATACCAGTTTTACTTATCCTAGAACTCAGGTTTACACATATAGTACCATGCATGCCATGGAGAATCCCAACAGAATTGCTGTTAGAATTAAAAGAGAAAAGAATAGAGCAGAAAATGGCTTTCCTACACTCTGATCTATTTTGACACACTTTTCAAGAAATCTTTCCTATTCTACAATGCCAAAAATCCTATATTTCAAGATAATACTATGGTATAAGGGAGACAAGAAAAAAGGTAACTCTGATATCAAGAGTCATTGGTGCAATGTTGTGGGGAAAAAACAGACACTTGAGACTGCTTCTCCATACCCCAGATATGTTCCATAACCATAAAGTCATTAACTTCTTGATTTCTGCTTCTGGATTTGATTTTTCTAGTGAAAAAATATTCCAGTAAAATATGTTTTGGGGTTGAGGAATATTAGTTTTCTGACCTAACCTTTCGGAAACAAAATTCCTGACAAGATCCACCTGAACTGAGTTCTTAATATCAAAACTAACATAGGAAGTGAATTACAGTTCACCAAGGCTTTTAGTTACAATAAACTTTGCACACTGCCATGATACTTTGGAAATTCAAAATGTAACTATCTAGACAAATATTACTTGACATCTCCATTTCATATTCAACTTGTGAACAATCTACATTTTCCTCTAATTACTATTTAGAATTTAGGAATATTATGTTGATCTTATCTGTTGTATTGAAAAATTACTTAGGAAGTAAGTAATTCTGTTTGGCTGACAGAAATAGGTACAAAAAGAATTTTAAAAAATCTCACTTTAAAATGTAAAGGTGCTCTAGGTTGACATTTCAGAATGTGTTGCTGAGGTGAGGTCTCTCTCCTTCCAATCCTCCTTGACAAGTTTTTTTATTCGTGGTGGTAGACTTCTAACAAAGGAAGAATTTCATTAATAGTAAGATTTCAGAACAACTCAAAGGAACTGTAAAAGCTCTAGAAAGCATCACAAATGTTGAAGTGGTAAATCAGTGGGAACTAGCTGTTGCATTTCAAATATTTCATGAGGAACTCTAAACCCAGAGAGGAGAGTTCACCTTCTGCAACCCATTGTACTACAGCAAAAAGCTGGCTACCCACCTGCAGCAGATAGAAAGAATATTGCAAGGGCATTAAGGCCATTTTGGATCCCAGAAGGAAAAGGAAAGTGAATCTACCTTCTCAAATCTTAGAAACTAGAGGGTTCAACATGAACTTAGATTTATTATTTTAACTCGTGCAGGCGCAGTCACTAAAATAACTAGACTATCAGAAATAATCACAAAACTATTAAATGTAGTATGTTTAAGGCATTTATACTTCCTTTAGGCAGAACAACCCAATGCAGATAAAGGTGGGTTTAAATACCTTACATTGAATTAATGTAATAACTGGAAATAATTTTAAACATTACAATATTACAAAATTAAAAATCTGTCTACTTTTAGATCTAGTTTCTCCTTCAGTATTTTTAAAGGATACATTTATTTGCTTTAGTGTAGCTTAATTTTCACACAATTAATTAGGGTAAATTTCAAGATAATTAATATTCACATAATTCTAACCTATGCTAAAGGTGTAGTTGATTTAATAATAATTGTTCTTATTCTCTTTACTTATATAGATATACATATTACTAATACTCAACCATTATCTGTTATAAAAGCTGGCTGTGAAAGCAATTCTGTCATATATATAACGTTCAGTTTTCAACTGAGAGAGACATTTCTTTTATCTTCAGTCTTCACCTGAAGGGCATGGTAATCTTGAAAGCAGTTTATTATATTAAGCTGACAAACAGCTTTTGCTTTAAAGGAAATGAAACAAGGTCAGAAATTCATTAAAAAAACCATGTATTCCTGGCTCCTAGGCTTCAAAATTTGTTCAAAATTATTGACTATTATTCATGCAAATAAGATCCCGACTATGATAAGGTAGCCCTTTAAATAATGCTATATCAATATGCTTGGTTAGCTACCTCTGAAACTAAGCAAGTAATCCAGCATATATCTCTATAATTTAAACTATATTTGGCATCTTTATTTGCCTTGAATACTATTGACTAGTTTTGCGTAAGCATTAAGACATAGCACAAGGACAACAGCTCAGCTGCCCTCACTGTCATCCAAGCATCCTTGGTAATTTACAAACAATTCTTCACAATCGTCAACCCAAAGATAAATGATGAATGATTATTTCTGCCAGGGCAGGAATGGTGGTAAGATTTTTGAAATGATGTTATGAACATTCCTTACTTGATTGGAAATGATTGAGGGACTGGCTGATTCAAACTGAATTCTTGTGTTGAATATTATGTGATATATCCTTCTGTGACTACAACAGGACAATACCAACAGAATAATAACTGCAGACATTTGAATATGTGTCTAACTAGGAACTGTTAAATTGTGACCAGCATCTCTTGTTTATTTTGGGGTAAGAACAGTCTTACTAGGTATGATCAGTGTCTCATCCCACACACTACAGTACACATACAAGAAACTTTCTTAGCGAGCTACGAAGGGGAATAAATTAGACTGATAACTGAATAACAAATGAACAATTCTGACAATTTCAACATGAACACAAAAGGAAAACGTTTAGATGCAAGCATGGATGAAATAGTCTTAAGAAAACTATGTTTGTTTACACCATTTCCTTGTGCATTCAAATCAAAGTTCAGGCGTTGCTGGTTTGGCTGGCTAAGGCAGGCATTCACATTTTTTGATTAACTTGGAAAAGTTGATTTACACAACAGTTGATCCACTCAACTGACACAAATGTTTGTCCAAAACAGATGACACTATCCATTCCCCTTTGTGTTGAGATAAGTTCAGCTTTCTTTACAATAGCTGTGGTCCCTCCCTATGTTACTCTTTTCAGCTGTATTTCTTGCTTTTTTACTTTTATGAAGTGTCCATGACTTTTTGAAGGCAGATAAACAGTATCATTGCTTTATTGCTGTATATGAAGAGCAAGGATGGATAATACTCTTCCAGTATTGAATCTCAAGAGTTTGGAACAGAGTTTGGAGGTAAGTATGCACAAATACAATTTTCTAAGGGCTCACATATATATATATATATATATATTCGTGTGTATATATATATATATATTCGTGTATATATATATATATATATTCGTGTATATATATACATATATATATATATATATATATATGTGACACTGGTACAGCAGAGAACCCTGCAAGACATTTGTGTTATTACAATTACCATCACGCAGATTTCCAGAAAGTGTGGTATTTCTGTGTCACATTATCTGTAAAGTGAACTGCAGTCATGTACATTTAGCGTGTTATGTGCCCTGTGCCAGGTTGCATCCAGACACAGTTCATCAGCCATTTTATCCTAATTAATTATGTTTCAAATGGTGCTGACCTTTACATGGTTGAAATCCCCTGTTTGTTTATTTGTTTTACAAGAAAGGTCTTAACATAAAACCAAAACATTTTACCAGGAAATTCAAATGTGCAGATGTGGCTGGAGACTCCAGATATGTCTGTTTGTCCTTACCAGCTGTACAGGTTTAAAACCTCATAAGCAAAGGAAGCCTTCTTAATATGCCAAACAGGTTCAGCTGAGATGGAGAACTGGCTTCTTAAATCAACCCTGTTAGAGCTGATGTGGAATATTGAGTACTGAATCCCATGGGAGCAAGTGAAACCAATTCCACAAGATTTGTTCCTTATCACTTCCCAAATAGAGCTTAAGATTTAGGTTTGATTTATTAAGACACAACTGTATAGGGAGTATCTGTCCCAAGGCAAAGCTTTTCTATATACCTTATTGCTACAACTGTGGTCAGAAAAGATGTGTAAGCTAGAGTCTTTTGTTTAAAAAATAAAATATCCATATTTCAGTAAGCTATTTTCCTTCAGTTTTAGAACTTCCTAGGATATTTTTTATTTAGAAACATGTTTAAATCCATAGCCTTCAGGACCGGCTGTACTTCGCACTTATTAACAGTATTCTCTGGCGTAAAAAGGACTGATAAGAACAGGCATTTGGGAGTTTGGTGGGGAAATTGATGTGGTTTAGGGTTTTTTTTTTCCTCCAAGGTGTGGAGAAGATGCTATTGTGTTTGTTACAAGATACATTTGTTATTCATGGTTAGAGGGTAAAAATCAAAAAAATGTGCTAAAAGAGATCAGTTCCACCTCCAGTATGTTTTTCTTTGGCTACAGTGCTGTATCTTCACCCACTCGATATCTACTGTGGGGAATGCCCTTTTGAAAGTGGGTATCTATTTCGAGAGAAAACCTATGGTTACAAAAACAGTCTCTCAGTTGTGCATTGAGCACAGCAAAATGGTCTGTCTACAACAGGAGAGATGTGTAGTGACCCTCCTCCTGAATACCACGGTCTTGTGCTTCCAGCATTTTTTTAAAAATTACAGTAGATACTTCAAAAGCTGTCAAGCTATGGAGAGCCTGTATCTCAGATTACACACTAGCACATCCATATCCTGCAACAACACAAACAGTGCAGAAAAAGAAAGATATTTCCTCTCCCTTTTGTTGTTACTTTATGAAATGAGTGAAGTTTTATATCAGGGCTGTAGGGTTTTGCATAGAAAGTACTGAACCATTTTACAGGAATCCTTGACTCTACACATTTAAGAACAAATGCCTTGCTCAGACAGCTGAAAGCATTTACCTCTTTCCCAGCTTTGAAAGCCTAGGCACTTCACCTTGACTTAGCTTGTCATGGCAAAGTGTCACACCTATTTTAGGGGTCCAAAACGTGACTGCAGACTCTTTACATGATCATTTTCCCTCAGACAGCTTCCAAACTGAAGTTTCTGTCTCTGTCAGTGTTACAATCTTTATTACCCACCTGAACTACAGTTTCTTTCACTCTCCACAGGCTATAGTTTTGCTTAATTCTGCCTAATTCAGTATCTCTAGCATTTGTCTTATACTCCCTGCTTTTAATTTTGAGGCACTTGTTGATAAGAAATAAGCCTATAGCAGATGTAATTATCCAGCAGGGTATTAGTCACTTGTTACTGTCACCTACCTGCCTTTGTCATACCAGCGTGTTTTGGCTGGAAAGGGAAAGCTTGGAAAGCCTTTCTCCTTCTTTACAGTTATTTCTTCATAATAAATAGTTGTGTGGAATCTAGGCAGAAAAATCAGGAGTTTAAACCTTAAGATCTGACTCACAGAACCTACCCCATGCTTTATCTCTATTGAGTTTTCAAACTAAAAAGAAAAAAACATAATAATCTAATTTGGCCTTTGGCTTCTTCTGTTTCCTTCAGGCCTGCATCTTCAATTGGAACTGGACACATCTTATAGAAAATCATCCACCTTGATGTGAGAGCTTCAAAGACAAGGGTATAAATGAAGTACAAGTTTTACTGTTTATTTTTTGCAATATTTTTGCATCAGTTTTTCTTGGTTGCAGTTTGCAGTCTTGGGAGCTCTTCAAGAGATGTGTTGTCATACTGGTGTAGGTGAAACTCACATTGAATTTGGACAAATAGGTAATGTATCTGAGAACTGCCACCTCCCTTCCCTACAGGGTAGTGAAGTAGATGGGTACAGATAAGTAAGCAAGAATGTAAACAACCCTAGATCATAAGGATGCTAAGCAAGACTATACAGTGTCTTCAAAACAAGTCTGTGCAGACACAGTTCGCAATAATCACTGAATTACTGGGTGGACCTGAAATTACTCTCACTGTAACTTCCTTACTTTGGGCTTCCAGATTCTGCTTCAGATTCTACTTCACTGCATCTATGTTGGTTCCATCCACTTTTCCCATTTTACACCAGGAATAGAAAATTCTTTTACCAAGACTGCCAGAAGATGATTCTGCAGACTTTCATAATTTGCAATCTTATTTACCCTCTTACTGCCCTGGCCATGCTGGGTCTACGCTGGCTTTAAGCAGCATCACTCTGTGTCACTTTTCCCAGAGCTGCCAGTAATGGGACTGACTGTGGAGAGTCTAGGCAGGTTTGCATGGTCAGGAGCTCCTGAATGGCGATACATGGCCTCAAGCTCCTCCAGGGGAGATTTAGGCTGGAGATTAGGAGGAAGTTTTTCATAGAAAGGTTTATTGGGCATTGGAATAGGCTGCCCAGGGAGGTGGTTGATTCAACTTCCCTGGAGGTGTTTAAGGCACGGGTAGATGAGGTCCTGAGGGACATGGTTTAGTGTTTGATAGGAATGGTGGGACTTGATGATCCGATGGGTCCCTTCCAACCTGGTTGTTCTATGATTCTATGATTCTATGATTTACTGACTCAAGACCCAAACTGTGCAAAAGTGGCTACATCTGGATACACATATCCAGATTCATATGGCAATGCTCTTGAGTTTAGAAGCCCAGCTCACAGAAATTGGCTCTGCACTGAGTTAGCTCACTGTCTTTGCACAATTAATGGAGTGATTAATCAGCAACCGGATAAACCACCCACAGATAATTCACAGTTGATTATAGTTTCTTTTATCTGACTGTGCTCCAGGACTGAAATTTTGTGTAATGCAGAAGCCAAGAGTCTTTCAGCTAAATTCCTAGTGGGCAATCAAGATAGCACATGGCTTGATGCAAATGTTAACTTTTGCTCAAGACAGCATGGGAATGATACGATTGTAGTAGGTCAGTGAAAAATGAAAGGATGTGAGAACAAGAGTCCATCTTACACCACAGCTGACACTGAAACTCCTAAGATGCTGTTTAATGAAGAGAAATCTTGCTCTTTCAGGGACTGCAATTTGCAGACATTTGATTTGAATGTGTTTGGTTTTAAAAATGAGCCTCCAAGGTGGAAGAAGTCAAAAACGTTTCTCTGATTTGCAATGGAAGCACATCATCTGACAATAAATGCTTCAGCTGTACAAAACTAAAGGCATGTAAGGTCAGAGATGTCTTTTAAAGGACTTTTGCCCTCAGGTACCCCTGAAGCTCTTATGATTAGGCAGCCTGTCACTAACACAAACAAAGGGCCTGTGGGTCCTACCTTTGCCATGTTTGAGGAGAAATGGTAGACCAAAAAATACTTTGAGAATTATCAAATCATTATCAGAATTCAAATATTCAATTCAATAATATTCAAATTTAACAATTCAAAAATTCAGTCATATCAAATCAATATCAGAATTATCAATTAGATGATTCTGTGAGAAGAAAAATTACTTTCTTAAATTAACTGCTAGGTTTGTGTACTTGCAAATGACTACATGGACTTCAATAAGATGGCTCAGGTGAAGAACTTGCTGTGCTGAAGTAATATCACAAGGGGAACAACCTTTAGACAAATTGTACTAGTGTAGTAAATGAGGGCAAAAGGCCTTTAGAAACTGAAAACTAACCTGTAAAAATTCATTAAAGGACTCAGGTTCACAGCTGTGTCTTTGAGATGCTTGACAACTATCCTTACTGCTTTATGACTTGTAGGTATCTAAAATACCATGGTAACTATAATTTTATGGATAAATTTATTCTAAATATCTGCTGCTAACTTCACCCTGAATCAACTGCAACTTGGAAGCTGATAGACATGTTGCTGATTCCAATTACTCATTAATAATACTGCCCTTCATTTCACCTCTGAACTTCATTCTGATTGATGCTGTCAGAATTCACCAACCCAATGGAAAATACATAGTAACTGTGCAGGGGATGCTGCTGCTGATTGCGGTATCTCATACTGCCTGGGGGAAACTCATGTTAATACCCATAAAAAACTACTTCTGACAACAGGAGTACTCAGTTCTTGTTTTTCCCATGTGATCCCCACAACAGGAACTCATGTTCCTGTGGTGGTAAGGAGGGCAATAAGAAAAGAAAGATCTGAATCTGTCTGAGGTTGACATATTCTTGAAGCAGAATATATTTAAATTGAAAATGGGGATATGCAATGAATTCATCCCCAAATAGCACAGGAAGGTATCTTTTCTACCTAGGATCCACATAGTTTCCTTTGTAATTAGCCTCATCTTGTTGGCTGTATGTGCCATTGTGGTATAATGGACTTGCTACGCTTTGTGGATGGCAAACACTGGAGTCATTTTGACTTTGCAAAAGGGAGTGGTTTGACTTAAACAACTTAATCTGATAAAACAGCTGGATTGGGTGGTGGTCTCTCAAATCAGCTGACTGACATCTAGGGTGAGGAAGAGGCCTCACAGCCTAAAGTTTCTTTAGTTAAGAACAGAAACACCCTGGATGCTTGTACTGAGCTCTCTGCCCTCTGAATGTGGCAAAACACTGGGTCCCACTTCTGACAAACCAACTGATCTTGCCACAAGCCAATTAAAACATAGTAGCTGACTTTATCCCATCTCACCAAGAAGTGCCAAAAGGTTTTCAAAAAGTATAAAATCAACTTCTGAAAAACATTTTATTGGGGAGGAGTCAATGACCAAAAGTGCTGGGCCTGTACCTCTCTTCCCTGCCAAGAGGTGCTTTTTTTTGTGAGAATCACCTCCAGCTTTGTAGGAAGCTCCCCTGGGAAGATAACTACTAACCTGAGTACTTTTTGTACATATATTGATATGATAATTGTTAACCAGTTGTAATCATATAGTGCTAATGCAAGTGAATTTATCAAAGGCAATTCCAGAGTGTTTATCTGTTACTTTAAATGAATTGCTTACTCTTCCAGCATTGCAAAATTGTCTCAGTGTGAGTCCTATGAGGGGCTCTGATGGGCATTTCAAAACCATCTAAACTGCTCCGGGGACAGCCCATTTGGCTCTCTGGTAGAAAGTATTAATCCCATATGCAACAGCCTCTGAGGATGCTCTCACAGTTAATGGTAACTCTGATTGGTGGCTAACTCATCCACATAGTCTTTGAGTCATGAATTGTTGTCCAAGTCTGGAACTAGAGATGAATCCAACTACATCTAGAATTCCCCATTGTGGAGAAGCTCATCCTGAACCTTGTGACTCAAGGGGAGGGCATGCCTCAGCCACATATCAGAGCCTTATCTATTGATGCAAAAGTTATGTGTACATACATTGCTGTAGGAACACCTAGTCTCTAGATCTAATAAATTTTGGATTTGGCCCAACTGAGCTTTAAGCAAGGTTGAAGCACAGTTCAACATGTGCAGAAAGAGCACTTTAGGGCCTCTGATGGACACTGCAGCACAGACTCTGGAGATTCACCTCATTCCAGACTCAGGAAGGCACTGAAAGAGGATTATCAGAGTTACCAGTTTGTTTTTACCTACCTGAGTTTCATAAACATCTTGTTCTAAAGTGCTTCAGTGTGTCTTTTAGAAAAGGCTGCAGAATAGATAGACTGTGTAATATAAAGATGAAAACCACTCTGTCAGAGTTAGGCTATTTGAGTTATTTTTGGTAATATCTGTGGCTTGTCCATAAGCGTTCCCCAAGATGTTGGTGCTGCAGTCATACGGCAGAGAGAGGGGAAACTTTAAAAATAAAGAAGCATTAAACACTCAATTTTCTAATCTACAATCTTTCACCACATTTATAGCAGTCATTTTCTTGCCCATTCTACTCATGTTCTTATTAACCAAGCAGCAGTCTTTTCTTGGAAGTAAATATTTTATTTTAACAGCACATACTACCACCTGCTGTAAGCAACTGGAATTACCTTTGCAATTTTAGATCTTAAAGCTGCATTAAGGCAGCTAGCCTTAGATTTAACATACAGCTAGATTGCTGACATCTCTCTCTGATGCTAATTAAAGACTATATTCATCCAAGTATTTTTTGACTGTAGAAGTTTCTTAATTACATATGATTTATAATAGCTGGAGCTTTACTCTCTCTAAGACGCAAGGAAATTCAGGAAACAGCTCTGTGATAGATATGAAATTGATGGCACACTATTTCAATAATAATTATGAAGTTTAACCATTTCCAAATGTAGAAAATTCAGTTACAAAATTAACAATAGCTCCAAGGTGAGAAGTATTTTAATAAAACAAGCCATGAGAGATCAAAAATTCAGAATATAAATTATTAAAATATTTATTGTTTTACTCAGTTGCCCATTTGACTCAAAGGAAAGCTAAGAAGTATTCATGAAATCAAGACATCTCTTTGTGACTTGTTAGAATAAGTATAAGGGCAAGGGACGCATTCTATATTGTTATTTTAATGTGTGTGTCTCTGTTTTTTTCCTACTATGTGTGTCTGCCTCCAATTAAGAAGCTGAATTATGTGTAAGCAAGTCTTTTGCCAAATCCTCAGCAGGCATAAATCCATGTAAGTGCTATCGAGTCTGTAGCTGAGGCTGTTTGTCACAATCTCAAAAATGCTTTCTTAAGTCTAGTCAAGATTTTGGAGGAAATAAAAACAAGGAGGGGATTAAGTCTAGGGGAGAAGAGAAAGAAAGCAGAAAGAGGTTCATGATGAATCAACATGTTTGCATGTAGTACTTACCTCTACATTAGAAAGTACAAGTACAAAAGAAGCTAGTAAGAAAAGCCAAGCACATTGTCCTGCAGCCATTATGTTTTTTTCACTAACTGCTTATAATAATGACAGGAACCTTTACTTTATTTCAAAGTGCTGTTATTAATAGCAACAACAATAAAAGTAACAAAATTCATTTTCCTTGTTATTTATTCATGTTTTACAGTCCCCTGTCTTGCTGCTTTACCTTTTCTTTTCCTTACCAACTCCATTTGCTCCCAACGTTTTACTGACCACCACTACTAAAATTACTCTTTTCACTATTTTTCTCCCTCTCTCCAGGTCAGCATTTAAGGCACTATCTGGACACATCTTGCTTGAAGATTTCAGATGCCAGGCTTTTTATATTTTGGCCTCTATCTCCACCAGTAAGGGTTATAGCCATACTACCCAAGTTGAAGAAGGTGAAGGCAGAGACTGTGAGAATGAAGAACCACCCACTGTCGAAAAGATCAAATGTAAGACCACCTAAGGAATCTAAAGATGTACAATGGGACCTGATGAGATGCATCTGTTGGCCTTGAGGAAACTGGTGCATGAATCTACTAAGCCACTATGCATCATATTTGAGAATTTGTGGCAGTCTGGTAAAGTTTCCACTGACCAGAAAAGGACAAATATAGCCCCCATTTTTAAAAAAAAGTTGAAAAAGGAAGACCTGGAAAACTACAGGCATGTCAGTCTCACCTCTGTGCCCAGCAAGATCATGAAGTAAATCCTTCTGGAAACTATGCTGAGGCACATGGAAAATAAGGGGGTGATTGGTGACAACAAACATATCTTCCTTAAGAACAAGTCATGCCTGATGAATACAATATCCTTCTACAATGCAGTTAGAGTGTTAGTGAAAAAGCGAAGAGTAATTGATATCATCTATCTGGACTTGTGAAAAGCATTTGGTGTGGTCCCACATGACATCCTTGTCTCTAGCTTGGAAAGACATGAATTTGATGGATATACCAATCAGTGGCTAAGGAATTGAGTGGAGGGTTGAAGTTGAAGAGTTGTGGTCAGTGGCTTAATATACAAGTGGAGACTGGTGATGATTAGCATTCCACATGGGTCAGTAGTTGAATTGTTGTTTAACATCTTTGTTGGAGGCATGGACAGTGGGATTAAGTGTATTCCCAGCAAGTTTGCTATGTGGACTGTTACACATGTTGGAGAGAAGGGATGCCATCCAGAGGGAACTTAACAGGCTGAAGAGGTGAGCCGGTGCGAATTGAATGACATTCAACAAGGCAAAGTGCAAGGTCTGTACCTGAGTCAGAGCAATCCCAAGCACAAATATAGGCTGGATGGAGAATGAATTGAGAGCAGCCCTGAAGGGAAGGGCTTGGAGTTGTTGGTTGATGAGAAGCTTAACATGAACCAGCAATGTGCATTTGTAGTCCAGAAAGCCAGCTGTATCTTCAACTGCATCAAAAGAAGTGTGTCCAGCAAGTCAAGGGAGGTGATTCTTCCTCTCTACTCAACCCTCATGAGACCCCACCTGGAGTACTGCATTCAGTTCTGGGGCTTCAGCAGAAGAAAAACATCAACCTGTTAGACCAAGGCCAGAGGAGGGCCATGAAGATGATCAGAGGGCTGGAGCACCTCCCATATGAGGACATCCTAAGAGAGTTGGCATTGTTCAGCCTGGAGAAGATAATACTCCAAAGACAGTACCTTTCCAGTACCTAAACAGGGCCTACAAGGAAGACGGAGAGGGAATTTTTACAAGGGCAAGTAGTCATAGGACAAGAGGTAAAGGTTTTAAAATGAAAATTCTGCACCGTGAGGGTAGTGAGGCACTGGAACAGGTTCTTCAGAGAAGTTCTGGATGCCCCAGCTCTGGAAGTGTTCAAGGCCGGATTGGATGGGGCTTTAAGCAACTTTATCTAGTGGAAGATGTCCCTGCCCATGGTGGGCGGGGGGGTTGGACCTAGATGATATTTAAGGTCTCTTCCAGCCCAAAGCTGGTTTAAAAAGACCTTTGTGATGCCCAATGATACCTGTGTACTAATAAACCGTACCTCTAAGCACTTCATCTACCTTCTTTTAAACACCTCCAGGGATGATGACTCAACCACCTCCCTGGGCCACATGTTCCAGTGCCCAATGACCCTTTTTGTGAAAAAAAAAATCCTGATGTCTAATACAAACCTTCCCTGCCACAACTTGAGGCCTTTCCCTCTCATCTTATCATTCTGTGACTTTAAGCATAGCCTCTCCAAAACTGAATATGTTCTCTTGTTTTCCCCTAATATCTCTTCTGTTTTCCTTCTTTTCTCCCCCACTGTATTTAAAGACATAAAACCTTTCACTCATAACCATTATCTTGCTAGACATGATTGATTTCCTCACAGTTTAGGAACTCTCAAAGCTCCCCTTTTCTATCTGTTACAATGTCAAAACATTTTGCCATATGTTTGTGCACCGCTTTCAAAAGCTCCATTGCCTTCCTCCTTACAGTACAGCTTCCCAGGCCTTTTTGTCTGAGTAAAACCTCCCGCAACAGCAGTGCCTGCAGGTGTCAACCTGCGAAGATGGTGGGACACACCTCAATGTGGCTTGTCCATCCTGAACATTGCAGAAAACTGTACACAATGACTGGGAGCCACAGCAGTAGGACATCCAGACCTCTTTCTTTCCATGAATGGGGAAAGGAAAGGCTATTTCAGTTGGTTTTACTCATATATCTTCCTTATTCAGGATTCCTTCATTGTCATACTGTGAGTCACCCTTGAGTCAGAATTAGCTTAAGAAACTGAAGTGAGGGAAGAGGCAAGAAAGAATAACAAACACTACAATTAATTATTCACTTTGTTTGAGCATTAAAAAGATCAACTTATTTGGGTGCAAGAGACTTATTTTTCAGTTAAAGAGGAAAGGAAAGAAAAGGAAAGGAGACGAGAGGACCCAGAATGACTGCAAATCAATTGTCCAGAAATCCCAACAAGTTCTTTGGATGATGCAAGTTAAGCAAACCTCACTTCTGCTTTAGTGATTGCCTCTGTCAAACTCTAAAAAATCCCTTCCTCTCTAGAGAGATGTTGTACCTCTTCATATATATAGAACATTTCATGTCATCTTGTTGTCATTTAACAACTATAATGTTTATTGAGACATGTCTCATCTTGAAGCATTTTTCTTTCTACTCTTTTTGTAAGTGTCTTATAATTTATGACTCATTTAGGTAGGTGCCTCATAAATTAAATAATACTTATGAGTACATGAGTTTGATAACATCTTAGTGGCAATAGATCTTTTAAAGCAATTACATATTCTTTCATTGTCAGAAAAATACATATGAAGAATTAGTCAAGTGAATCTCTTTTAGTAACGTTCTTTATGTCCAAATCTTTTTCTTTTTCCTTACATTTTGCTTTAGTTTAGCCAAAACAGAGTGGAGAATAGATTACCTGCATTTCAGTTTTATTGCTGCTGTTTATTGCTGCTGCTGACAACTCGGCAGGTTGTCTCCAAAAATACAGTCCGACAAGCAAATTGTTTCCACACTGTTTTGTGCTTTCACCTGCAAGAATCTGTCAACTGAATCCACCAAAAATTGACTGTGTTTTAAACTAAATAAAGTAATTTGATCAAAGCTAGCATAAAACAGTTCAATTCAATCAAAGTCAATGGCTGTACCAGGCTTACTTTCATAAGTTGAAGGCTCGGCTCAAACTTTAACATGTGTATAAAGATGTCCAGAATAATCTGTGCATATAAGATGTGAAAACTAAATTTTAAATTTTAATCCAATCCTACACATGCTTAAATATATGTCTTTAAAAAAATGAATTTAAAAATACGTGAATCAGTAGAACTGCTTCCACACTTAAAACTAACCTCATGCTTAAGCAGCTAACAGGATGAGAGCAATGTAAATGAAGCAAGCAAAAGCATTGAATTTTTTTTCCTTTTTTGATAGCCTCTGATCTTTCATCTAGTACAAGGATAACACATGGATGAAATTGTTTGCTTTCGATGCACTAATCAACATGGGGCCGGGGGAGGGGGTTGTTCATGTTGATTTGACTTGGTATAAAGAGCAAATGCATTCTCAACAGTAAAAAGAGCAATACATCTTCAGAGTCTTTGAAATACAGAAAACAGAAAAGGTCAGTTACCACTGCAGAGACACTGCTTTTTCACTGATGATACCATCAGAATAGAAGTGATGCTCTTCTCAAAAGTTGGCATTTTAACACAAGCCAATGTCCTTATAATTTAAAAGAAACACTTATACAGATGTACAAAACCATAAAGATGACTATCTAGATACTTTCTTTTACTTTTTAAATTTTTTTTATTAAAATGTCATTTCTCTAAACACAATCATATCGGTTTCTGTATGACAGTAATGTCAATTTAAATTCTCGATTTATATCACAAATATTCTGCAATTCTTTTTACGTAAGAGTCAGATGTGTCTTGTTTCTGAATATCTCTTGGAAATTGTAAACATCTTTTATTCTTCTCTCAGTATTTATGCAGACATAAGGAAACATAATTATACACAGGTGCATATAGAAAAAGGATTGCTTTTTCCATTTTGACCACTAAGGAGGCAGGATACATTAAGCAAGGACGTGGGTGTGCCTGAGAGGTGACCTTACATAAGGACTCTAGAGGCAGAGCTGGGAACTATTCTGTAGGAGGACACCTGTATTGTCTACATGTGCATATACACACAAAGATAATACATATATACAAAGATAAATACAGATGTGCAGTCATAATTCAATGCATTAGCTTTGTGTTGTTTCAGGATGCAGAATCTCTAAATCTGAACCCATTTGTGGGTTGTTTCTGCATTCTGCATTAAGCTGTTGTCAGTGAAAAAGTATAAGTAAGCCCTTGAAGCAGTCAGCAGTGCAGTGCTCCTGCACAGCTGACACAGGCAAGGTGACAAATGCCCACAGCGATCTGTGAACTCCAGCCTGTTCACCTGGGTTTACCCTTGACATGATTTAGCCCTGGCCTTGTCTGATCAGCAGGTGAATGCAAGCAGTTGTGAACCCAATTCCCAACCTCATCCCGGAGAGAGGGGAGGGAAAATGAGACAAAGAAAGATTTGTGGACTGGAAACTAAAAGAGTTTTAATGAAATAATAATAATAATAATAATAATAATAATAATAATAATAATAATAATAATGAATATACTATTAGTAAGAAAACAATGAAATATGTAGAAAATTGCCTCCCTCTCCCTTGATGAATACCTCACCACAGATGCTGCAGAGCAGGTACTGGGAAAAAGTCCCAGGCTAGATTCAGCAGCAGGAGAGAGCTGGACTCAGGAACTGGATTTGGGAACACACAGATCCGGGATCAGGGGCAAAAGATAGACAAGGTCCTCACTGGAAACTGGCAGATCTGACATCAAAGAAGAGAGAGGTTGACCCTCATGATCCCTCAGTTCTATATGAAGTATGACACATGTGGGATGGAATATTCTGTTGTTTATTTTTTGGGTTACCTGTTCTGTCCACTCATCCCTGCAGATGTGACCCTTCTTCACCGCTTTCATTCACAGCATTCCACCAACTTAAGGATGACCTTGATTTCCATAGGAATAAGTAGAAGACATGGCCTTTCTGCATACCAGTGTCCCATGTTATCACTTCCAGAAAGAAACACTGTCTGAAAAACATGCAGTTAACCTTCAACAAATGACATAACTTAGATGACACAACTGAAAAATGAGAAAACTGATTCTGCTTTAGCTCAAACCAGAATACCCTCAGAAAGCCAGCACAAGTGTGTCTGTAGGTTCTCAACTACAGGATATTCAACATCGTTCGCCCATGTGAGAATGTTCATTATAACAAGGAGCAGCATCATTTTAAAGAAACAGTGAATTTCATTGCATGTCAGGCTGGACACACACATCGGTAGGCTTGCTATGAAGTGCTGACTGGGTTGAGTTGTTTGCAGAGAGATGGATGGAGTAGTTATGAATTATTATTAGCCTTTATCACCAACAATGCTCGGGGCTGTGAAAACTAAGGAGTTGCTCTCCATATTCAGTAGCAGAAGACAAAATGTTTTTTAAGATAAAGTAAAAAGGAACTTACAAAGCTTTAGTAGTTTTTGGCAGCAATGAAACAGTTCTTTTACAATTGTAGTGCTAATTAGAAGTCCCTAAACTCTATATAAGTTGACCTTATAATGGCGAAACCTCCTTCAGCAGCTTTTAACAAAATGCAGAAAATGATGTGCTCATATGTTGAAGGATCTAGAAAGCAAAAATGATATAAGGTGAAAATTCCTGCATCATTAGAACTGCTATAAATTGGGAGGTAAAGGCCAGCCTGTACAAGCTGATGCATGTCTTTCAGACATGGATTTTCTTATTAAATGTTTCACTCCTATAGTGCTGTAGTTTATACCCTGATCTTGTTCACTACTGCATTTCAGACTGTGAACTGGTGAGTCAAGAACTGTGGGTTCAATACCTCATTCATTTAATCATGATGTATCTTAGGTAACCATTATAATTTCAAAAACACAAAGAGTAGTAGCTTTGCTTTATTTTTTGTGCTCATGAAGTAAAAATTATGTTGCTCTGGTGAATTTTGTGCAGTTATTTGTCAACTGAACTTTCATGTACAAATGAATTCCCTGAGTTAATTTATCAGAAGACTTTATTGTCTACTCAGTATTCATAAGGAATCTTTTGTCTGCGTTAAAATCCAGCTGCTGTCAGTGATACTGGGTTACAGAACACTAAAACAGCCAGACAAAAAAAAAACCTCCGAAGTCATTGCTTGATTTGATTGTTATTCATTTTTAAGTACTTTCATTCAACTCTGATTGCTGTAGAATTTGTCTGCTTTATGAGTGTCTTTAAAAGGAGATACTGATGTTTTATGATGTCTTAAGTGCTAACAATCATCACTGTTAATGAACATGGACTCATTAATGTCCAAATCATTCACAGCACAGGGATATTTCTTTCCCTCTTGAGTTTGCTTTTCCTAG
Source organism: Coccyzus lansbergi (assembly GCA_033558105.1). Classification (NCBI taxonomy): domain Eukaryota; kingdom Metazoa; phylum Chordata; class Aves; order Cuculiformes; family Coccyzidae; genus Coccyzus; species Coccyzus lansbergi. Next base: position 409,450 of record JAUMJK010000056.1, on the reverse strand, counting down.
GGCAATTAATTTTTATATTAGCTACTACATCTGTTTCTCATACCATCCATGAATTTTAGTTTATCCTTTGGATAAACAATAAGTTTTGCACATTAAGGCTGGCATTTTTCAGTCAGGAGAAGTGGTTTTAGAACTGCCCTATCCACAAAAATAAACATTTTTATTTTTACTTTTTAAATTCTTAAATCCATGACCTGTAGCTGTTTTAATAATCCCTTAAATTAAATCTGCTACAATTAGTGTAAATAACAGTACAGTGAACCACAAAGAAAACAAATATACTTCTTCAGCATGGAACTATCAAAACTGACAGTATGACATTATATTACCGGATCATACAGAAACATGATAAAGATACCTGCTCTTACCTGAATTCTGCATCCTGAAGGATTTTTTTAAAAAAAGATGCTTTTCAGTGACATACAATTTCAAGAAAAATCATAGCAGTGCAAAAATCTTGAGACAAACCAGAGACCTGAGGTTTCTGAGGAAGAAACTGCATTGTACTGATGAAAACGAATACTCTGAAACTACATTGCCAACAAAAATATAAAATGAACAGGTATCCTATAGGGCTAGACAGTGCAGTATCCCTTCATCCTGCACAGTACTCAGTAATTCTGTTGTTCAAAAAGAAGGGTTCTTCAGCCAGTGTCACAAACCAAATTAACACACTGAGTCAAGATATTTGTTTTTATTTCAGTTCTGCAGAATTGGGTGTCAGGCATTTAAAACAGCCAGAACACTTTGTCAGTCTGATTATAGGTTATTTGCTGGAAAGCTGATTATACTACACACAGCACTCAATGCATGTAGCTCTTCTCTAAGTTCATTCCAAAGAATTTGCCTTTCAAGTTCCATTAAATACATGTATACGTGTGTTTTATAAATGTAGCCCCTTTTTATCTTCTTACAACTTTTCCTCCCTCTTTGTATGATTTCTGCCATCTGTATTTCAAGAATACAAGGCTTAGCTCTGGTAGGGAAACCTGGCTCAGAATTCTGAGAAAACTGCTAAGTTGTGAGAAAGAGCTGTGAGAACATCTGTACAGTGGAGCCACGCAAGAGAAGAAAGGTAAAATTGCTGGTGGAGGTAGGATTATTGAAACTGGGACTGTTAGTAGCTCAAGGATTCAGAAGGGAAAAACGCTAACATGGAAAAGAAAAACCCTAAAGGAAGACGAGGGAGGTGGAAGAGAACAACTCAGGAAGAGCAGAGATCCAGAGCGCAGCAGAGGCCAACATTTCTGAAAGGTTGAATTGCCCATATGTGCCAAAATTAGAGGGCAGAAAGGCAGGTTATCCAAAACACATACAACAGAGCATTTTCCCTGTCACATTATTTATTAAGAGCCAAGTCTTCCCAGGAGGTAAGATGTTCCTTTATATCACCAAGCCACTAAAAAGAAGTTAAATATTTCAGTCTTAAATTTTTAAATATGACCTGTACTGCACCTCAGATGCCATTTACTGAGTGTCTGCCAGCAATCTGTATGAGATCTGTAAACAGCAGTTGGTGTCTTTATAAAGCTCTTCATCAAGCACAAGAATTTAAATATGTCAGTGTAGAAAAAAAAATGCTTCTAGAGTTACTACGTAGAAAAAAAGAGTAAAAATATGTTTTTCTTTTTCTTAACTATCTTTTATTTACTAACTTTGTTAATGTTTTTACTGTGTATGATCTCACTGCTCTGCCCTGGTTGTTTACACTGCTGCAATGTTGGGCAACCCTGCTCACAGCACCTGCTGTGTTTCAGTCACAGCTAGATGGAATAAACAAAACTGGCTATCCTGTTTTTTCATATTTTGTTCATACAGACATATTCACAGACATGAACAATGTGACACCTGTTATCTTCATATTTATTTTTACCTTGCATAATCCTAAATTTCTTATTAAGCCAATAGCCCTCAGAGATTTTAAGTAATTTTTTTTTTTTTTTTTTAAATCCAAGACATTTAATTATGTCTGGTACAAGCATGTTTGTAGGACAGACTAAAGCATAACACAGAGATTTGCAAACTAGTTTTAAACTGGATGGATAACATCATTTGACTTTGGCAGCACACAGGTCTGATATTTAAAATCTCTAATACGCTAGTCAAAAGAGGTTAAGGTTGGTGAGAAGCTGTTGGAGCACAAGGAGGAAAAAAAGGAACCACAAAACCTAAACCGAGACTAAGTATGTTACATGTTTGTTGCTGCCTTTTACTTTAATACATATATCTACCCACAGATAATGCACACACGACCCATTTATCCACCTGCCTTTGATCAGACCGTTAGTTCATTAACTGCAGGTGTTAAGATGTGTAGGCTGAGAATATGGATTTGAAAAAAAAACATACTACCTCTAGTTGCTGCTGTAGCAAAGCCTGCTGAGGAAAGGCAGGCTGCAGAGTATGAGCTTCAGGAGCAAGCTGCCACATGCAAGAACACAGAGAAATCCTACATCTTCTTTCCATCCTCTTTTGCTCGCAGGGACTCAAACTATGTTTTGGACTAGGTGTTTAAGTTTGGAAAGTTTATCAACACAAGAAAGAAGCTGTTACTTAAGCACTCTGAGATCAAAGCTGGGCAATCATATAAAAGTACTTAAGCTACTGGACCATGTTTCTACTTTGAAAACTGATACAGCTATAGATCACTTAAAAATGAAAGTAAGCTCTTCCGTTGTCTCAGATCTCACTGTTATTTAAAAATCTATACACAGTGCTTAGAGTTCTTTCCACTGATCATGAGACTTTGAACAATCTTGGCATTCGTGTTCAATACAGCTCACTTTATTTTACACCTTGGATTTTTTGGTTTTTTGAGGTGGTTGATTTTTGTTTTGGTTTTTGTTCTTTTCTGTTTTGTTTTGCTTGGTTGTGTTTTTTTATTTTGTTTGGTTTGGGGTTTTGCCTAGGGACTCTTTAGTTTATTATTGACTTTACAGTACATGCTTACATGATTGTACTGCAGACAAACAAAAAAATCCATCAAGTTTGCAATGTATAGTATGCCACCATTTGACAGTTTTCCCATTTACAAGATACCAGAAATTGGACTTGAAATTTTGATTCAGACCTGACTTGCAGAATCAAAAAATGCTCAAGGTTGAATGGCACCTCTGGAGATCATATAGTCCTGTTCCTCTGCTCTTGAAGGGTCAGAGGTTGCTCAGGATTATATCCAGTTGGGTTTTGACTGTCGCCAAGGACAGAGACTCCACAACACCTCTGGGCAACATGCTCCTCTATTTGACCACACTCACAGTAGGGCAATATTTTCCTAGTTATAAACTAAATTTTTTATGTTAAATTTTGTGTCTGTTCCTCATCCTGCACCTGGGCTGCTGATGACACCTCTTCGAGTCTGGCAGTTCAACCACAGTTAATAACACCTCCGTATCCATTTATCTAGCCCATATTTCATCAGTTGCCCATGAGACTATTACAGAACACCATATCAAAAGCCTTGCTAGCTGAGTAAAATAACACATAGTTCTCTCCTCCACCAACCTAGCCTCATACTACAAGAAACCATATATTGCTAGGCAAATTAAAGAGAAAATATATACATCAGAACCACAAGTCTTTCAATTATAAAAACAAAAATCTACTTGAGTCTACCTTAAAAAAGGCTAATTTGAACTTTATATAAAGTGACAGTAGTATCATAGTTAATCTTTTCTAACTGACTAGTACAACTCTACATGGGATGTGTAAATTTGTTCTGTTATGGGAAAGACTGAGGATGAGAGTGTGGAATACACAACCCCATACACACTGACTTCTTGTGCAACAATCCTTTTTTCCCTGGTATCTTATTTCTGTCAACTGCAGTCCTGAACACTGTCTTTTACTTTACGTATGATATATTATACAGGAGAAAACTGAACTCTGGTTTCAATCTTTTACATAGGGCCTCTACCTGCAGCATTAACAGAAGAATGAATTTAAATATATTTTGGCACTCACACGTGTGAGTGCCAAACATTTAATGCTGAAACATTCTTGCAAGTCAGTTTTCAAATACAATCACATGCTTAGACATTCTACATTCTTTGTAAGAAAAAATGAAGAACATAGATGCTTGAAGCTTGAACTTCAAATTTTCTCTTGTAGCTTCTTACAAAAAAATCTTCCCCAGAATTACAAAGAAAGGGAAAGCTCTATCTGTTGGAAACTTCCCAATAAACTGCTGAATACTTTATCCAAAAGCAAATAATTTCAAGATGGATGCCTTTAATTCTCTTAATTCTTGAAAATAATACAGATGAATATTTTAATTATACCTATAGGCTCCACCTTCATTGTTAAATTTGTATAATAATTCAAACACGTAGACTGTTCTCTCATTCCTATCCCCTCACAGCAAAAAGCAGTAGAGTAAAATTTTATAGGCAAATCTACTGTTTTGTGGTAAAACAGCTGTTACCAGCTGGAGATGCTTTATGCTCAGTTGAACTGACTGTTAAAAGTCATTTCCCTAGTCACCTTCAAGGGAACATTTTTGTCTAATTTTCAAGAAATTTTATAAGTTACAACTTCAAGACACTCTTTTTGAAAGAATTCAAACTGATATTACACATGGATTGGAAAGATTAAGTGACTTACTCTTTTTAGAGAAAGATTGAAACTGAATGTTATAAAAAACAATGTGTTAACCTCACTAGCAAATTGCAGAACTTTTTAAAATCTCCCACCAGATCATTAAATTGAGGTACCATCAACAGGGTAATACACCTTATCGGTCATGTACCATAGCTGACAGAGACTTTGACTGATTTCTTTTCACCTGAATAAATAGACCTTCTGCCTTTCAGAGATATCTGTGCTGACTCTTTCAAAACACTCAGATGTACCATTTCAGAGAAGAGCAACCAAAAATTGAGCAATAGGGACCACGCAGTTTTTAAATTTCCTTGTTCTTCAAAAACAAAGGAAATATAAATTGACTAAGAGGGGTTAGTTTTCATTAATTCTTTAAATAATAATTTTTCACCACATTTTGTGCAAAACACTATTTATGGCCTCCTTCTCATTACAGTATTCTTTTAACTTTTACTTAGTGATCATTTCATGCCATATGTACAAAGATATCATATTTGATAACTAAATAGGTAGTGTCTCAAGTTGACTCACTGCAGCCAGCTTCCTGCCTTTCCTTTCTCTAGCAATTTATCTTCCCAAGAGTAGGAGGGAAATAAAGGAATTTAGTTCTGATATTCCCTACATTTAAGACAAAGTCTCATAGAGATTCAAAGCTTCTACAATACTACAGTTAAGTTGTAGGGAAAGAGAGGGAAACTTTTTTTTTTCATCCATGTAATTGAGCTACCCCAGTGTTACTACTTACAATACTTTAAATGTGAAATTGATAGCATAATACATCTTCAACACACAGTCAGCAGTTTGCAATCTATTGTATATGCACTGTTACCTTCTGTGTTACTAGCTTTCAGTCTTCAAAGGATAATTAAGCAGTTAATAGTATGATATTTTGTAATACTCTCTATTTTAAATCCGATCTGTGGATGCAAGAATAAGATCTTTTTAAGCCCCTTGAAATAGCACTGGAAGGACTAGATGTCATCCAGAGGGACCTGGACAGGCTGGAGAAGTAGTTCTCTGAGAACTTCATGAGGTTCAACAAGGCCATGTGCAAGGTCCTACACCTGGGTCGGGACAATCCATGGTTTTAATACAGGATGGTGGATGATGTGATTGACAGTGGCCTTGCAGAGAAGGACTTCAGGATGCTGGCTGATGAGAAGCTTGACATGAGCCAGCAATGTGCGCTTGCAGCCCAGAAGGCCAACTGTATCCTGGACTGCACCAAAAGAAGTGTGGCCAGCAGGCTGAGGGAAGTGATTCCACCCCTCTATTTCTCTCTTGTGAGACCTCATCTGGAGTATTATGTCCAGTTCTGAAATGCTCAAATCAAGCATATGGATCTGCTGGAACAGGTCCAGAGGAGGTCTCTGAAGACGATCAGAGGGATGGAGCACCTCTCATATGAGGACAGGCTGAGAAGTTGGAGTTGTTCTGCCTGGAGAAGACTCTGAGGAGACCTTATAACGACCTTTCAGTACCTGAGGGGGGCCTACAAGAAAGAAGGGGAGAAACTGTTTACAAAGGCTTGTAGAGATCAGACTGAGGGTAGTGGGTATGAACTGAGGAGGGGCAGATTTAGACAAGACATTAGGAAGAATTTCTTCACCATGAGAATGGTGAGGCAATGGCACAGGTTGCCCAGGGAAGCTGTGGCTGTCCCGTCCCTGGAGGTGTTCAAGGCCAGGTTGGATGACTGGGCAGACTGATCTAGTGGGAGGTGTCCCTGCCCTTGGCAGGGGGTTTGGAACTAGCTTTAAGATCCCTTCCAACCTAAACTATTCTTTGATTCTATGCTCATCATAAAGTAAACTTAAAACTATACTACAATGCAAATTGGAAGGCTCCCTCTCAAGCCAAGAGCCTGTTTTAAAAATAATAAAAATCAGTCTTACACAAAATGTAGATGAGCTATCCTCAACTCTAACCCCATTTTCAAACACCTAAATTTAATTAAGAAAATGGGAGCCTGCATTGCTGTAAAAATGCAATAATCGGTGTTTTGCAAACAGAGGAGGTCCTCTGGAAATTGAAACATCAGGTTGTTTCAGCATTTTGACTCCAGCTTTTCCTTTTTCTTCAACACTATTTTAATGGATGATGATAATCTAATAATAAAGTCTAGTTTTAAATATCAAAACTTTTTTTAGTAGAGTCCTGGTTTAACCCCTATCCCTAGCCTGGTCAGCAGCTAAATACAGGGCAGATGTAGTCCCAGTTCCCCTCCACACAAGGAAAGGGAAAAAGAGAAATGAGAGACTGTCCTGGTCTAGCATATCCAACCCATAGCCAGGTCAGCAGCTAAAACTGGGCAGCTTATAGTTCCAATTCCCACTTACAGGGAAGGGAAAAGAAAAATGGGACAAAGAAAGATTTGCAGGTTAGAAACTAACGCTAAAGCAGCTTCAATAAAACAGTAATAATAACAGGAAGATGATAGCTTTAGTAAGGAAATAAAATCTATGCAAAAACCTATTCAATCTTTCCAGATGACTCTATGCCATCAGTGTCACTGTAGAGTAGGCATCGGGAATGTCCCCGGTTGGAGACTGAAGGGGATGGGGGCTGGGTTCAGGAAGTGGATTTAGCAATGCACAGATCCAGAATCAGGGACAAAAAGACGGACAAGGTCCTCACTTGACACTGGTCATCAAGGAAGGCAGCTTGACCCTCATGATCCCTCAGTTCTGTAATGAGTATGACATAAATGGGATGGAATACTCTGCTGGTCAGTTTGGAGTCAACTGTCCAGTCTGCTCCTCTCTAGGGATGGCCTTGGTTTCTAAAGGAATAAGTATAGGCAACAGCCTTCTTGCATACCAGTGTTTCATTACTTTTGTGACAACTATAAATATTTAGCGTCATCACTTCTAGACACACACTGAAAGATGTGTCATTAACTTTCATAAATGAAGAAGAGGCTCTTTTTCTTAGCTGAAAAGCTAAAAATTAGTTCTGCTTTAGCTTAAACCAGGACAACTGAAAAAAAAAGGTACCAGAAAGGCTTAAAAAATAGATTTTATTTAGTACTTGAAAAAAATACAGACTGAACTGGATATTTGGAAATTAATCTTACATTACTGAAATAGCTTATAAAACAGTTTTTGAAAGATACAATTGATAGTTAAGTGTAAAAGCCTACCTCTGTTGTACTTCACAGTTTAAGGAGCACAGGAGGTCATTATTAAAGCTTTAAATAATTTATCTGCATTTTACATAAATATATATATATAGGTCTTTATTAATTCATTAGCACCTCAATCAGAAGTTTAGGTTCTATTTTACAACAGCTGTTCATACAAAGAAACATGGAATAAATGCAATATTCTAAAATCAAAGTGCTGCTTGAGACTGTGAGGCTCTGCTAAAAACAATGTAAACAAATTAAAATAGTACAGACAGGTTTTATAAATTACTGAATTCTGTAGCATAGGGAAGAAGCAAAACCCAAATTCTATACAAACATGAATGCAATTTCTCCATAAACATTACATTAAATAGTACAATCCCCATAAAATAGTATGTAGCCTCCATTTTGAACAATGAGGGAAAGCGCTATTAATATCTAGGAATTCTCTCAGCTCTCTTCTGATATCTGCTTGTGAAGTAAAAGGCTTGCATTACGTGTTTTTTCTTTCCTCCAATGTAGCTTAGCATCCTTATGCTACCACAACAGTATATTTAAAAACCTTCCTCTAATTTCAATGACACAGTGTAATTCTTTAGTAGCCACAGCCATCTTTAAATAGACAAGAAAACACACAAAAATTGAAGGCAAATTCATAACATTCAAGTCCCATTATTCCAACAAGAATTTTTGCTCCAAGCTTAAAAACTTACTTAAATTAAGAACTGGTTTTCATTCTTTGGGACTCCCTCCTCCACTGAAACTGTTACCCAGAGCTCAGACACAATTTTAAATTTCTTCCCAAATGTTCTCCTGAGCGCTTTCATCTCTTTTACTCTGGAATGATCTTCTCCTATAACAACATGAGAGATGCCCTCTTCAAGGCAAGAGACCACTTCTGCACCATAAAAACGGAGCTCCAAAGCTCTAATTGATAGTATAGTTCCATGGATTTTGGTTCGGGGGTCATTAACAATAGCATAACAGTCCACATAAACAGTGTTTCCTCTGAATATACTGAGTGGACAATTGTCCCATGAATAACGTTCTTCTAGTGCTGCAATCACATCCAAAGACATCACCTTATTGCCTTTCATTCTTGAGAACACTTCTTTAAGTTGTGCAACATCTGTGTCTGCTGTGTAGCTGTCTCCGTAACAATCATACTCACGAGCAAAATGTTCTGTCGTGTCAGGAGACATGTGAATCATAAAGGCTGGTTGCCAAGGCACCAGCATTTTGGCCTGAAAACACTGGAGAAGCCACTCTGCCCTAACCACGTCGTATTTGTTAGAAGCAATGATGTTTTTCACTCTGACATTCTCAGCTCCTACAATGACACAGTATGTCTCTGGCCCTGGATTCTGTACCACGCTGCCGCCATATTCGGCTATTCTGCTTTCTAGTTCAGACTTTGAGTATTTTCCCATTCCTGTCATAACACAAAACTCTACATCTTCAAATATATTTGAAACCCTGCTTACATTAGAAAGATCAGGAGCTTTAAATTGCTCAGCTATTCCAATTACCTTCTTCACCTTTGATACCGTCTTCCTTTTTTTCTCTTGTGGCTCATCATACTCATCTATATGAAGGTGCTTCGATGCCAGCTTCCCTTCTGCTTTGCTTCTGAGATCTTCTAACATATCTAAAGTCATGCAGTCATACCATTCTTTGTCCTCTCTTATCTTCTCAATTCGAGGGAATCTCAAAGTACAGTCAGTTTTGTACATGTCACTGTTAACAATCTCGGCTGCCTTGACCTGAACTATGACGGAGTTGCAAGGTTCAATGTACATTTCAGGCTTTTCGATTCCACACAAAATGTTAGAGGGAGGGTCCTTCCTATCGTAGGGCTTCCAGTGTTTAGACAGTTTCAAACCTAGATCATACAATTCCTTCATAGTATAGCCAGAGCCAACCCGACAAATAGAGTGAAAAACAGTAGGTTTTTCATTTGGGCGGGGCGTCTCTGCAATAGCGCACAGAAAATGAGACATCATTCCACCACGTGAACCTTTCCCCCAGTAGCCGCCGACAATTAAAAGGTCTAGTTCATCCATCAGTCCATTGACATATTCCGGCTTAATTTTTAACCAGCCTTCCCCACGTTTGTCAGGTTTGTAGGTGGACTGGGGATCTTTCACCATAATCCCTTCCTCTCTGTTATCTATTGCTTCATTTAAAGCATCAATTACTTCTTTTCTCGTTCTAGCACTTTTTTTTGGTACAACATGTAACCTGCCTGTTACCGGGGAAAATACACTACTTAAGATTTCATACCTTTTGCTCAGTGTTTCGTGACCCAACTTCTGATCGTTAACCATCAAAACATCGAACACACAGAAGCAGGTCTGTAGATCAGAGTCCTCTACCATTCTTTTTATGTCAAATTTGTTCCCCTTCTGCATAAAGGTTTGGGTCTCAGGATTGTAAGCCATCATTTCACCATCAAGTATGCAATTTTGTATATTGCTCTTAAATACATTATGAATAAATGGTGTTAAAGAGCCATCAAGGGGGGAAGCACCGAACTGCTGAGTATAGTCAAAGCCATTTCGGGAAAAATACTTATACACATCTCCATCTTTGTGCATCTGCATACGCTCACCATCCAGCTTAGTTTCTATGTAGAATGTCTGGTTATTCATCTGTTTCTCAATTTGGGGGACATCAGCAATAGCCGCAAGCATTGGTTTAAAGGCAGCAAACAACATGATTGAAACATCACTGAGCGAGACAGAGGGATCATGCAGTTGCCTGCAAACTTTTTCCAAATCAGTTGTAACATTGTGCAATTCAACAGCATCAGGATGAAAAACTGAAAATATAGTGCGTTCACTAACACCAAGCTTTAGATCCTTTATAATCATCCGGATAAGCCATTTTTGTTCCAGAGCTGTGCTCTGGGTAATTAACTGAAGAAGACTTTTCTTTAACAGACCCTTGTTTTTAGCAGCATTATTATTAGCTATTGCATCTAAATGTTCATTGACTTGTTCTATCGTCAGTCTGCCATGTTTTGGGCTCCTAGGTTTTAACACAAAGTATGCAACCATTGCAAAATCTCCAGCATCTCCACGTGTGCCAGCAGGTGTCCTGTAATTTAAAAGCTTTGAAGCATCTTTTCCATCTTTTGGTAAATTAAGCAGTTCAATATACAGCTTTGCAAGCATAGTTTCTTTAATTCCATATGCCATTCTTTCTCTTTCCAACTGTGGAAGAATAAGCCGCATGGCTGGATAAAAAGAATCTGTGACGTCTTTCTCTTTTTGATGAAGAGCATCATGGAATTTTCTCCAGGAATCCAGAAATTCCTTGAAATACTTGATTTTCTCTGGACGAGATTTGCACGTCTGTATCCGCTCCAGAGTAGAACACAGATCTGCAAAAGGCACGCGAGAGGCCACCGTTTTTTTTGAAGAAGGCTGTGAAGCAGGTGCGGAAGCCATCAGAGTCAGGTTTTCACTAAGAACAAGAGAAATATGCATTTGTAAGTAAAGAAAATGCTGGCACATTATTCTATCTTGAAAAAGGAGAAAAAAAAAAAAACAAAAAACAAACCTCTAATAAGGATTTACTGATTTTTCTAATTAGGAGTTAACTGTCACCTTTATCTAAGAGCTGCCTGCTGGTACCCCTGACTTCAGTTATGGGTGATGCTCAGAAGCCGCTGTGATGCTTCTACACAAACACTGCTCAGAGGAGCAGGCTGTGGGGCAGGGGTGATACAAGAAGTAGGTACCATTACAAAAAGTGGAATATTTTGACTTAAGCTAAAGTAGAGTTAAGTTTTGTCTTAACCTGCAGTTTTTGAAAGTTAGATGGAGCATCTCTTTGTTAGCATGTTTTCTTTCTCTGATAGCGTGTTTTATTTTAGACTTTTTTTCCACACTGTTCACTCCTTGAAGATGGTAACGTCTTGTGTGAATCATAGAATCATAGAACCAGGTTGGAAGGGACCCATCGGATCATCAGGTCCAACCATTCCTATCAATCACTAAACCATGTCCCTCAGGACCTCATCCACCCGTGCCTTAAACACCTCCAGGGAAGGTGAATCAACCACCTCTCTGGGCAGCCTATTCCAATGCCCAATGACCCTTTCCGTGAAAAACCTCCTCTTAATCTCTAGCCTAAATCTCCCCTGGCGGAGCTTGAGGCCATTCCCTCTTGTCCTGTCCATGACCTGTACTGAACAGACATCCCTGCTTCTGTAATCGCCTGTTTAGAGTTTCTTATCTTAAAGACACGGTCAAGCAGAGAGCTGGCTACAAAGCTCCAAATTAGCAAGAGTTCTGAGTGTTGTGAAGTTGCATAATAACATCAAAATTAGGCCTTGGGAAGTATCAGAATACGCATAAAATTTGTGGGGAAATTTATACCTATGCATGTAAGTGGTAAATACATTCTACCCCCATACTTTGTTGAGGATGTTGAGGCTCTGGAGCGAGTCCAGAGAAGAGAAACGAAGGTGTTGAAGGTGCTGGAGATCAAATCTTAAGAGGAGCGGCTGAGGGAGCTGGAGTTGTTTAGCCTGGAGGAGGCTGAGGAGAGACCTCATTGCTCTCTATAACTACCTGAAAGGAGATTGTAGAGAGGAGGCTGCTGGCCTCTTCTCCCAAGTGACAAGGGACTGGACAAGAGGGAATGGCCTCAAGTTCTGCCAGGGGAGATTCAGGCTGAACATTAGGAAAAAAAAATCACGGAAAGGGTTATTTGGCACTGGAACAGGCTGCCCAGGGAGGTGGTTGAGTCACCTTCCCTGGAGGTGTTTAAGGGACAGGTGGACGAGGCGCTGAGGGGCATGGTTTAGTGTTTGCTAGGAATGGTTGGACAAGATGATCCGATGGGTCTTTTCCAGCCCCGTGATCCTATTACTCGATGATTCTGCTTCTCCTGCCTGGCTGCACGGGATGGGCAGACATCACTCCCTCTCCCTGCCCAGGCCTGACCAAGGCTTCTCTCTTCCTAGAGCTCCGAAAGGAATCTTAAGAGAGTCTATTTGGGGGTATTTTCGGCACGAGGGGCAGGGGCCCGCTCCCGCAGAGAGTCCCAACCCGCGCCCGGCCCTGGCCCCGCACCTCCCCAGCTCTCAGCCCGGGCCGCTCCCTCCAGCAGGCTCTGCACCGAGTCAGGGAGGTGGAGGAAGCGCTATCCCGGCGGAGAATTAAGCGGATCGGCGGTGACACCGGCCGCCCCCCCCCCCCCAACCCCCGTCTCCCTTTTTCCCCAGTCCCGGCCGTCGCACCTGCGCAGAGAGACCGTGGCCGGAGGAACCCGTGGCTGGGGAAGAAGTTTAAAAAAAAAAAAGAAAAAAGGAAAGGAAAGAGAAGAGGAGGACGAGAGGGCGGTCCCTGACCCGGTAGCGGAAGGCGGCGTCGCGGCTGCGAGGTTCCGCCGGGACGGAGGGAGCGGAGGTTGAAGTTGCGCGGTGGGGGCTGCGCCGGCCCCGCGGCTCCGGCAGCGGGAGGATGCGGCGGGTGGGTCCCTCCCCGCGGGTCCCTCCCCGCCCTGTGCCCCTGGGGCTCGCCCCGCGGCCGGTTGTCTCGCGCCCCGCCCGTGGGGCTCGCCCCTGTCCCCGCGTGCCTCGCCCCGCGCCCGTGGGTCGGGACCGGGACGGGTGGGAGGCAGGCGGAGCGGGATGGATGCGGCTCCGTTGCGGTGTTTGGGGTGTCGCCGCCACCAAAGGCAGCTCTTCCCCGGGATGCTGCCTCTCGGGACTCCGCCCCGTCCAGTTGCTCCCTCTGTACTCAGCACTGGTGAGGCCGCTCCTTGAATCCTGTGTCCAGTTCTGGGCCCCTCAGCACAAGAAGGATGTTGAGGCTCTGGAGCAAGTCCAGAGAAGAGCGACGAGGCTGGTGAAGGGGCTGGAGAACAGACCCTATGAGGAGCGGCTGAGAGAGCTGGGGTTGTTTAGCCTGGAGAAGAGGAGGCTGAGAGGAGACCTCATTACTCTCTACAACTACCTGAAAGGAGGTTGTAGAGAGGAGGGAGCTGGCCTCTTCTCCCAAGTGACAGGGGACAGGACGAGAGGGAATGGCCTCAAGCTCGGCCAGGGGAGATTTAGGCTGGAGATGAGGAGGAAGGTTTTCACAGAAAGGGTCATTGGGTATTGGAATAGGCTGCCCAGGGAGGTGGTTGATTCACCTTCCCTGGAGGTGTTTAAGGCACAGGTGGATGAGGTCTTGAAGGACTTAGTTTAGTGTTAGATAGGAATGGTTGGACTAGAAGCTCCAATGGGTCCCTTACGACCTGGTTGTTCTATGATTCTGTGATTAGACGCTCGCCTGCGCAGCCCCGGGAGAGCTTGGGCACCTTCCCAGCAAGGGCTGGCTCTGGTGCTTCATTTATCCCAACGGGATGCTTGTAGGAGTCGAGGCAGTGGATGGGAGTCAGTGGTCCTTGTGGGTCCCTTCAAACTCTGCTGGTTCCAGGATGGGACGTTCAGTGTTGCTTAATATGCTAAATTAATACGCTGAAAAGGCTCAGCAGGATGTTCCTTTTAGGTAAAAAAATGGCTTGGAAAGTCGGAAAGCTAAGGCTCTAGTATGAAAACCACCCTTGGTTTGTTGTTTCTGTTTTGGGGTTTGTTTTTTTTTTTTACTGCCATAATTCAAGATATGTTTGTAAGGTTCACTAAAATTTGTCGTTTGGGAGGCTAAGGGGAAACCACTTTGATTTATGAATATGTTCTGCTTGATGCAGAGCCGAGGAAGTTGGCTGATGGAAATAAATAGGAGAGGTGACTCTCTCATTCTAAAAGCCTGAGCCTTTAAATGTCTGACATTCAGATACTTGAACTCTCTTTTTTCCCCCTTCATTATGGTTGGACTCGATGATCCGATGGGTCTCTTCCAACCTGGTTGTTCTGTGATTCTATGATTCATTAGGAGTAGCTACTTTACTGTTAAGAGACTTTATTTTTTTCCATGAGAGTTTCTCTAACTAAGTACTAAGAAAGTGTACTTCTCCTGTGCTTACTAAACTTGTAGGTATTCTTCCAGATTAGTCCCTTCTCTAAAACTGCTTTTTGACAGTTGAGGACTTAATATTTCTACTTACAGAAGTCTTCTGAATAAATGTGGGACTTGTGTAAATCTTGTCTGTGTCTGGAGGAGATTGAGTGTACAAGAAAGAAGTACAATAGAAAGAAATAGATGTCTACAGGTATCTCTCAGTGTTCTTAAGAAATACCTCATTATGTTTGTTTTGAGGCTGTGAAACCTTAAGGATTGCAGTGAGTGTTAAAACTAATGTCCTTTAAAGCTCTTTAATGAGAAAGCAGCTGTTAGGCAGCTGAATGGTCTTCTTAGCACTAATTTTGAGACTTATCATACACTAAAAGTTAGCTTTAAGGAGGTAATACAAATCCATTATAATTTTGTTGTTGTGTGCTATGTGTGTTTTCTGTTGTGTGTTGTATGAAACACAACATTTCAACATGATCCTAGAACTTCATTATAAGTTGTTCTTTCCAAGTTTATCAGATGTTTTAAAAAAGCAAAGCTTGATAGAAATACAAACAGGCTAGTCACAGTAAAGGAGATATAACTTTTAAGATGTACTTTTAAGGGCTGTTAGCGCTTCTTAGTTTTCTTTCAAAAGACCGAAGGCAGTAATTACATGTGTAATATAACAGCAGTTTTACTCAAAGCTCATAAATGGAATTGTTTTTCAGGCAGAGATGAAGCCTGGGAAGTCATCACATCCAAAGGTAAATGTTTTATAATTTAATTAGTGTGGGAAAACAGCACTTTTTAATATTAGCACATAGACAGACAAAAAAAATACAACAGAATTTGCGGCAGATACAAGAGTAATTTCAATTTATGTTCAAAATAAATGAAAAATTATTGCCAAATACTTCAACTATGCACTTGAGCTTTATGGTCTTCGGTTAATAATGATGTTAACTGTTTAAGAATAGAATTAGCACATAGCAGAATATTATTAGAATGGCTTCATCATAAAGACTTTATTTTTCTTCCTCAGAATTTTTATTGCTATGAGTGATTTTATTTTCACTAATTACTTTACTTAATTGTGGGATTTATAGCTCGTCTGATAGAATTTAGAGGTCTGCAGTAATTCCTGGACTGTGGATTCAGCAGTGGAGATTTATAAATACAAATACGTATTTGTGTATTTACATATGTGTATATTCTTGTGGCATAAAATGAAACTCATCACTTCCAAACTTCATTTCAATTTTGAGAGGCAATACGGTTCTTTGACTGTGTAAACTTATCTGGTCTTTAATAGCGTTTAGGCCAAAGGCATATCTGAATTGGACCTCATTGCTGGTTTTAGTTAATAGTTTCCCCAATAGAACTTTGTATTTTGATGTTGTCTTCCACTTGTCTCTTAACTTTACAAGCATCATCAAAAAAAACCCCTAAGCTTGTAGGAACCACCAGTGTTCACAAAGGTTAGCCTTGCTAAGGCAGTGTTATCTGAGGGACAGGAGGAAATATGAAGCGGATAGGTGCTAGAGTATAGACAACCGATCATATCTGGGACTGAGAAAGTACTGCCAATGAGGAGAGAGCAGAGGAGCTGAGTTTATATCATCTAGAGAATTTTAAAGTAGGTTACATATTTGGAAGTTAATTAACATTGAACTAGAAGTAAGGAATTTAAGTTACTCAGTCTCAATAATTTTCCTATAGTAGGAGTAGCTAAAAGCAAGAACAAGTTATATAGGAATTTCCATTAATGTAAGGGTTACCTAGGAAAATATCTATCAGATAAAATTGTGTGGTCTGTTATTGATGATAGTATACTTGTCACAGACATTGACTTCCATGACAAGTATAAAGTACTCCCTTATGCCTGTTTTCATAGTCTCTAACTTAATTTAAATAAACAGTGTTTATAAAATCCTGATGCTGCTTATTCTATAAAATGGGATGTGTCTTGTTGTTGGAAAACTGTCGTTGACAATATTATGGCAATTATCTTAAATACAGTGCTGCAAGATAATGTTCCTTAAAAAAAAAAACAAACCTAAGTGTTTGTTAGTGAAGTAAGAATGATTTCCAAAGGATTAATATTTTATCCAGGAGATTCAAAAAGGAAATATATAGAGAAACCTTAATATTAACTGGGTGTGTGCTTTTTCCTTTAAATTAGTCGTAATTTAATTACAATTTGTATAACTGGAGTGCAGCTGTGGTGGGGTATAAACTCTTCAGGCAGGACAGGAAGGGTAGGAGAGGAGGCGGAGTAGCCCTCTATGTTAGAGAGAGCTTTGATACCCTCACACTTGATTATGGTGATGACAGGATCAAGTGCCTGTGTGTTGAAATCATAGGAGCCCACAAGAAGATAGATATTGTGATGGGAGTCTGTTGTAGACCATCCAACCAAGAAGAAGCAGCTGATGAGCTCTTCTATAAGCAATTGGGAGTAGTCTCAAGATTGCTACCTCTTGTTCTTATGGGAAACTTTAATCTTCCGGATATCTGCTGGAAGTACAGTACAGCAGAAAGGGAACAGTCTAGGAGGTTCCTGGAGTGTGTGGAAGACAGTGTTTTCACACATCTGGTGAGTGAACCTACAAGGGAAGGCGCCCTCCTGGACGTGCTGTTTGTGAACAGAGAAGGCCTTGTGGGGGATGTGACGATTGGAGGACGCCTGAGACAAAGCAATGATGAGATGATAGCATTTTCAGCTCTAGGTGAGGTGAAGAGGGGGATTAGCAGAACAGTCACATTAAACTTTGACAGGGCAGAATTTGGGCTGTTCAGAAGGCTGGTTAAAAAAAAGTCCCATGGGAGACAGTCCTTAAGAGCAAGGGACCCCACGAGGGCTGGGCGCTCTTCAAAAAGGAAATCCTAGCAGCTCAGGAGCAAGCTGTCCCCATGCTCCAGAAAAGGAGCTGTCGGGGTTAAAAACCAGCTTGGTTGAGCCGGGAGATCTGGGTGGACATGAAAAAGAGGAGGAATGCCTATGAATTTTGGAAGAAGGGACAGGCATCTTGGGTGGACTGCAGGGAGGAAGTGAGATCATCCAGAGAAAAAATCGGGAGGGCTAAGGTCCAATTTGAACTCATATTGCCCAAGTCTGTGAAAGATAACAAAAAAATTTTCTATAAGTACATTAACAATAAAATAAGTACCAGAGAGACTATTCAGTCTCTATTGGATGCAGAAGGAACAACAGTGACAGGGGATGAGGAGAAGGCTGAGGTACTTAATGCCTTCTTTGCCTCAGTCTTTTAATACTAAGGAAAGTTGTTCCCACTGTGTGCAAACCCAGGAGCCAGAGGAGCAGAGTGAGACTCCCATGATCCATGAAGAGACAGTTAGAGCCTTGCTTGCCCACCTAGAGACCCACAGGTCTATGGGGCAGGATGGGATCCACCCAAGAGTATTGAAGGAGCTGGCAGATGTGCTGGCCAAACCCCTTTCCATCATCTTCCAACAGTCCTGGAAGACTGGGGAAGTTCCACTGGACTGGAGGCAGGCTGATGTGCCCATCTACAAGAAGGGTCGCAGGGAGGATCCAGGGAACTACAGGTCTGTCGGTCTGACCTCAGTGCCGGGGAAAGTCATGGAACAGGTGATCTTGAGTGCTATCATGAAGCACAGGCAAGAGAACTGGGTGATCAGGCCCAGTCAACAGGGGTTCACAAAAGGCAGGTCTTGCCAAACCAACCTGATCACCTTCTATGAAAAAGTGACTCGGCTGCTGGATGAGGGAAAGGCTGTGGATGTGGTCTTCCTGGACTTCAGTAAAGCCTTTGACACAGTTTCTCACAGCATTCTGCTACGGAAACTGTCAGCCTCTGGCCTGGACAGACGCACACTCTCCTGGGTAGAAAACTGGTTGGATGGCTGGGCCCAGAGAGTGGTGGTAAATAGAGCTAAATACAGCTGGAGGCCGGTCACAAGTGGTATCCGCCCCAACTCACTGCTGGGTCTAGCCCTGTATAATGTCTTTATTAATGACCTAGATGAAGGCATCGAGTGCTCCCTTAGCAAGTTTGTGGATGATACTAAGCTAGGAGGAATTGTGGATCTGCTGGAGGGCAGGGAGGTTCTGCAAAGGGATCAGAACAGGCTGGACTGCTGGGCAGTGTCCAACCAGCATGAGGTTTAACATGGCCAAATGCCAGGTCCTGCACTTGGGGCACAACAACCCTATGCAGAGCTACAGACTGGGAGAAGTCTGGCTGGAAAGCTGCCTGGAGGAGAAGGACCTGGGGTTGTTGGTCGACAGCCAACTGAACATGAGCCAGCAGTGTGCCCAGGAAGCCAAGAAGGCCAATGGCATCCTGGCTTGTATCAGAAATGGTGTGACCAGCAAGTCCAGGGAAGTTATTCTGCCTCTATACCTAGCACTGGTGAGACCTCTCCTTGAATCCTGTGTTCAGTTCTGGGCCCCTCACCACAAGAAGGATGTTGAGGCTGTGGAGCAAGTCCAGAGAAGAGCAACAAAGCTGGTGAAGGGGCTGGAGAACAAGTCTTAATGAGGAGCAGCTGAGAGAGCTGGGGTTGTTTAGCCTGGAGAAGAGGAGGCTGAGAGGAGACCTCATTGTTCTCTACAGCTACCTGAAAGGTAGTTGTAGAGAGGAGGGAGCTGACCTCTTCTCCCAAGTGACAGGGGACAGGACAAGAGGGAATGGCCTCAAACTCTGCCAGGGGAGATTTAGGCTGGACATCAGGAGGAAGTTTTTCACAGAAAGGATCTTTGGGCACTGGAACAGGCTGCCCAGGGAGGTGGTTGAGTCACCATCCCTGGAGGTATTTCAAAAACAGTTGGATGAGGTGCTGAGGGTCATGGTTTAGTGATGGGTAGGAATGGTTCGCCTCAATTATCCTGTGGGTCTTTTCCAGCCTAGTGATTCTATGGGTCATCAGGCAGTTTTGGAGCAAGTCTGTAAGGGTTCATGTAGTCCAGGATCAGAATTAGTCTTGTCTAGGAAGAGATAAGGGCTTTTCCAGGTGGTGGGTCCACTCTGTTTCCTAGGTTGACCAGATTGGACATCAATGTCTAAATATATTGTTCTCCAATTCCTTCCCTGTTTCCCCGCTTTACCTGATTATTCTGGAGTCCTATTAGTCACAAAATGTATACATGAAGGTGAATCATAACAAGTGCTCTTCATAATTCATTATAGAATTTTTGTGTAATGAGATGATATGTACTTGTTTGAGAAACCATAATTTTTCTTTCTAGAGATCTTTCGATTGGCATTGGAATGAAGTGGGGAAGAACCTAGGAGAATCTTGTACCTTAGTCCTCTAGTTAACAAGTCTTGCAGTAAGGTGTGAGGTGAGAGACATGGTCTGAGACTTGAGCCTGTGAAGTTTCGCATAGCTAGGAAGGGAACTTTAATAGTCATGTGGTTGTTCAGTAGTGCAGAGTAGTCAGCTTTGCTTAAATACATAGGTGAGTATGAAACATTTGCAGTTGTGTAGTTTGCTCTTCTTGCTAACTACTGTGTGCTGAGTTCTAATTGTAGGATGCATTGCTTTTGCAACTCCAGTAGCAAAGTGTATGTATATACCTATATATCTATATATATATCTCTATCTATATCTCAGAAGTAATCACACATTAACAGTATCTCAGGAGTACAGCATTTTCATAGTATTATCCTGCTGAAATGAAAATGGAAGCAGTGCACAAATGAAACTAATATGGCTTTTAAAATTGGCTGTTGATATCAGACTTCAAATAGCAATCCTTAGTGTATATATTATAGCCATCTCCAAAGCTTCTTCACCTTAAGTGAGATCTTTTTATGACTACTTCAAATTTTTTGCGGTTGTTTTAATGATGAGCCTCTTTTGTGACTGTCTTATTGAGAAAACATCTTCGGAATCTCATTTTGTGAAGTCAGCAAAATTTTGAATAGCATGGACAAGGAGAACATTTTTACTGTGTCGTTATCAGTATTCTTATAGTCTTGAAATGCAATGCAGAAAGTGTTTGTCAACTTGGTTAGGAAGTTCTCTTGCAATTAAAGTACTTGCTTTATGTGTCTCCTAGTTACAGTGGCCTCTTTACTAGAGAAATGGATCACAAGAATTGAGTTGTCATATAGGTAATATTTGTGCATACTTGTATGTGGATATTGAACATGAGCTCATAAATAATATTAGAGAAAAAGGTTGGGATAACTGCTCTCTAGACTACTTTATGTATATGTATATGTGTGTGTGTGTGTATATATAGTATATATGTATATCTTATGTATATACAGTTCTACATATTTGGAGTAGAGATGCTATATAAAAGCTTAAAGTTAATTTCTCCTTTGGTTAATATGAGAATCTTGTGATGTCACAGATTTATTTTTATTGCTGATTAGTATGTAATTATCTACATCAAATAGAGATGACAGTATTTCCTGGTCATATTGCATGATTGTCATATTTGTGGAGTGCAAAGGCTGTGACTGCAGAGGTCGCCTTTTATCACTCAATCCTACCAACATGGATGGTGCATGTCAGACTCATTTGAAGTTAATCCAACTTCTTACTGCAGTGTGTCGTTCTAAGATGTTCTAACTTGGTGTCTGAAGTTCAGTTATCTGCTATGTAACTTAAGAGTATTCCCAAACAACTAAATTTGTGTTGTCACTTCCAGGCAGTATATTTGAAGTTTTAGCATTTGTGCTTTTCATTGATCACAGAATAATGTAGTTAGTTGACCATTTTCAGTGATCTTGTATGATAATACAATCTTTCATTCAGCTGAAGATTTAATATGGAGTACTGATCTTATAAGGGAAAGCTATCATTGTATATCAGAACCAACCCAAATATAGCAAACTAGCAAACATAAATGCAACTACAGCCTGGTATCGTACTCTAAAGGAGTCTCTTTCTTCTGACCAGTGTAATTGTTGCTCTATAATCACAGCTGATCTAGGTTCTGAACCACAACTGCTAAAAGATACCAGACCCGGTATACATTATGAGGCTCCACTGGCTGCAGTGAAGTGCATAAGCTTATTGGATGCTACTCTTGGCCTTAATCAGTAGGATTTTACAAATAAAGTCTATTTTTGTGTGTGTGTGCGCGCTCTGGATTCTAGAATAACTTATGAGAAGCTTTGGCAAACTGGTGATATGATTGGTGTGGTTGTTCTGTTGGTTGGTAGGGATGAGTGAGGGAAAGCAAAAGTTATTAGGTATAGTCCAGGTCAGCCATTTTTCTAGTGCTGCTGATGGATGTTTTCTGATGAAATAATGTCAATGGGATTTTGAAGAGTTCTAAAGCCTTTTCCTTATGACTGCTTTTCTGCTTATTTTACAGAATTGAATGGTTTCCAAAAATTGAAAGGGAGTTTGCTGCGAAGTTTGATGTTTATTCTTTGTTGTATTGACTTGCTATTAATCCTCTGCAAGTATGAATGTTTAAGTGACTTCCTTTTTCTTTCCCCTATATTTATACATGTCTTTGTTTTTTTTTTTTTTTACAGGATTTACTTGGAGTAAAAGATCACTGACTTCTACAATGGAAAAGTCATGGATGCTTTGGAACTTCGTTAAAAGATGGCTACTAGCTTTGGCTTCCTGGTCTTGGAGTCTCTGCCGTATTTGTCTTTTGCCCTTGATAGTAACTTTTCACTTGTACGGTGGCATTATACTACTTATATTAATATTTGTATCAATAGCAGGTATATTATATAAATTCCAGGATGTACTGCTTTACTTTCCTGAACAGCCCTCTTCATCACGCCTTTATGTTCCTATGCCTACTGGTATACCACATGAAAATATCTTCATCAAAACCAAAGATGGAGTTCTTCTCAATCTTATTCTGCTGAGATACACAGGGGACAATGCAGCATATTCTCCAACCATCATTTACTTTCACGGGAATGCAGGCAACATTGGCCACAGGTTGCCAAATGCTTTGTTAATGCTGGTAAACCTCAAAGTAAACTTAATTCTTGTTGATTATAGAGGGTATGGAAAAAGTGAAGGAGAAGCAAGTGAAGAAGGTTTGTACTTAGATTCTGAGGCTGTGTTAGACTATGTAATGACTCGGTCTGATCTCGATAAAACAAAAATTTTTCTTTTTGGCCGTTCCTTGGGGGGAGCAGTTGCTATTCACTTAGCTTCTGAAAATTCCCATAGGATTTCTGCCATCGTGGTGGAGAACACCTTTCTTAGCATCCCATACATGGCCAGCACTTTATTTTCTTTCTTTCCAATGAGATATCTTCCTTTATGGTGCTACAAAAATAAATTTCTATCCTACAGAAAAATCTCTCAGTGCAGAATGCCTTCTCTCTTCATCTCTGGGTTGTCCGACCAGTTAATTCCACCAGTAATGATGAAGCAACTTTATGAGTTATCCCCAGCTCGGACTAAGAGATTGGCGATATTTCCTGATGGAACTCATAATGACACTTGGCAGTGCCAGGGTTATTTCACTGCACTTGAACAGTTCATCAAAGAAGTAATAAAGAGTCACTCCCCTGAAGAAATGGCGAAAACATCATCTAACGTAACAATAATATAATTGATATTCTTCTTTCGGGTGGGGGGAGTAACTGCACTGTATATTGATTTGTGAAAAGTGGTAAAAGAATGTCCATTTTTAAACGTATGTCATGTCTGTACTTGCCTAAAGAGTGAAATTAAACTTGGAAAGGTCTGATGTTTTATTAATATGTTCCAGATACTTTTTACATTTGCAGCATTGTAAATGAACCATTTTATGTCTTTCTCATACTTTTTTGGTACCTCTGTTCATATATGTCATTTGTTTGATATGTACAACAGAATCTATTAAAGGAACTTGCTACAGAAGTAGCACAGAATCTATTAGTTTAGAACAATGGGAGGCTCTTCAGTATTTGCTGCTGTATGTGCAAGCTTTTTGGACAGTCATGGTTAGCACAATAATTTGTTGTTTCTCTTATAGTTTATTTAAAGTATACCATGCATGAGATCAGTGTTTTATTCCTTGAAATTTTATAATATGCAAGGTGGAAAGTCTTTAATGTGCTAAATAATATAAAGTAACGTTAATTGTAGAGCATACTTGCAGGTATACTATCTTGGGTTATTACTGTTTTTTATTGTTATGCACATGTATGGATTTCAAACTGCAGCTGTAGAAGAAAAGACACTTTCCCTGTTTTCATTTCACCATTTGTTTTGTAATAGTGCACATAAAGCTATATGTTCATGAACATCATGGCTTCAGGATCTTGCCCAGGCAATTTCTTCATAGAAAGTAGAAGTAGCCTTCAAAAAGAGCAGTGTGATCTATGCTCCTTCCTGCCCCAAGTTGTTCTCATTAAAATACAGGAAAACTATTTGTTGGTATGAGTCTGTGCACTTGAGGTGGGATTTCCCAAGGTGGAGTGGGTGGTGTAAGATGCTTCTATCTATCACAAAGTAAAAGCATGTATTTATGTTGATTTTTCGTTTTGTTTTGTTTTAGGCTGGTGTTGTTAAATGTCTACCATTTATTTATACCTCCAAAAGAAAGAAATCCAAATAGTTATCAGTGATTACATGATTAATGTATGCAGTTGTTACAGTCAGGTTAATAAAAATAAGCAGTGCATTAAATTCAATAGACCTAAACTTAGTCTGGAAGATACAACATTTATTTTGACACTTTTTCCCATTTTCTTGTAAGAAGTCTTTCACAGTTCTGTTGTGCTGTGTGAAAGTAGCCTGAGCATCAGCAGAAGTGCATTTTCTTTAGCTCTGTTTGGATTTTTGAAGCTAGTATCTCACTATTTCAGAGGCAAGGGTACTTAAATTGAGAAAGATTAATTCTGACCAAATGCTGGGTGTGGTTTGTTTTTTTTTTCTTTAATTATTTTTTGGTTTTAGGTGTCCTTTTCCTAGGTAGTGCCATCACAGTTGTATGTGCTTAGCTCAGTATATTGAAGCATGGGTCTGTTTATATCTCTTCTGCAGGTTTGATTTCTCATTTGCTGCAGTTAAAAGTTTGCCTCTTCAAAATATTTTTTTGCTGGAAAGAATGAATTGTGGGAAATCTTCCACACAATCTGTACTATTGCCCTTTGGATCGAAGTTTTTAATTAAACTTTTCTGCAATATTGTTCTGATTCAGAAAAGCATTGCAGCACTTAAAATCTCTTTCCTGACGGTTAGTGGTATTTTAAGCTTATGGTTAAGTTCTCTGGTTGAATAAAACTGCATTCCTGAACTGGTGCCTTAATGGTTATGCCGCCTAAAATTTATTAAGTGGAGTTACAGGTCTTATGTCCACATGGTAATAGTTGTCAGAAATTTATACATACAACTTTATTTAAATGTGATTTTTTGTTTGTTTGTTTGTTTGTCAAATAAACACATGCATACCAGAAATTATTGCTTTCTCTGGTAAGTATCTTTTGCCATACTAGTTTTAAGGCTTTCATAGAGTTCATTGAAAAAACTGTAGAACTTTGAGGATGCGTAGGTCTGAGGCCATTGTAGACAGGGCATGGTTTTGAATCTGAATGAACCCAAAACATTTACTCAGCCATCCAGTGGTGATATTTTTGTGGGAAGAGACAGGTGGAGAAGGTATATTGGTGAAGCTTGGTTTGTTTATGTAGCAAAAGGGAGTTAATAGACAGCATTCCCTTTCTCTGGTGTATTCTAGAATAACAGTGTGAGGTGCTTGCATGTGTTTTCAAGTACTTCGGTTAAGGTAGGGGCAAAGAAGGGAAGTAAGTGGGCAAATACTGCTTTTCTAAAAGCAAGTGGATAAAGCCAAAAGAATAGATTACTTGTTGGGGACAGAATGAAGAGGAAGTAAATAATTGTTTCAGAAGTTGTCATAGCTTGCTGTTAAATACTGTTTTTTCATAAAATGTCAGTTTCTAAATTAACATGACTTCTTACCTCACTCCCTGCCAATGAAAGACAAACAAAAACCTCAACCGAAACCAGCCCCAATATTATGTGGCACTTGCATACAAATGAAGTATTCTTATTTGGGCACACAGTTGTTAAGTGATAGTCAAATGTGTGGCATTAATTATGGCAATCTGTAACTGTTCAAAGTAGACTGTATCTAAACATTACTCTTAATTATCAAGATATATCATTCCACTATATTGTTTGCAGGACATAAAGATGAAACACTGCCTGATTTTGCAAGTAAATGAGAAGATACAATTGTCATATATGCATCATTTACACTCGATGTGGTTTCTTCCCCCTTCCACATATACACATTTTTCTCAATGGACTGAGTGCCTACACTTGTGAATGAATATCTGTTGTTATGCTGTTTTTCATTTAATTGGTTCTGAGATCCACTGAAAGGAAAAGAGGAATGAAATTATTTTCTTATACAAATATTCTGCACACATCGTCTTTTAGGGAGGGAGAAGGGGAAAGAAACTTGTTTCGACAAGTTGAGACTTGTTTTGATTTTATGGTCTGTGTGATAGAAACCCACAGTTACCTGCTGCTAAAAGCCATTTTCAGACAGTAAACTGCAAGCAACATAGTAGTAATAGTAATTTTGAATTGCCAAAAGATGTATTATGATACTGTTGCATTTATTCCACTTAATACCATTACATGTTTTTCCTTGACAGTTCTCCCGTTGTGTATAGATGCTTCTGAAGTATTTGTCCTGTAAATATATATTTCTAGTTTGGAAAGAGGAGGTTGAGGTATTTTCACAGGTTTGTAAGAAATCATCTTGGTTTAAATAGGCTCATTAAATGAACTGTCTCTTTTGTAAGAGGAACTTTTAAGTTTTAAAACAGAAAAAAAATTACAAAAAGCAGACAAGAATAGTGGGGTCAGGAGTTGAATGGGAAAATCTGTAGCAGTAGACTCCATGTAAGGAAGCATCCTGTATAAAACCTTGTGTGTGCACATGTGTGAGTGGTTTTAATTAGTGAAAATACTTGAGGCTTCCTGCTAAGCCAAGTTTACATTCCCAGTGTTTGTTTCTGAACTGTAAAATGCAGAGAGATAAGCTGTGATTTCATCTGAAAAACTATTAACTGGTGTAGCTGCCCTCATGTCCATTTCTCAGGTAAAATTAGAAATAGAGCACAAATACAATTGGTAGGCTGCAGGCAATCTCTCAGTTGAAGGGCAAATGAATTACCTAATTATGCAAAATATGAATATTAGCATCTCTAAGTTAATCATTTGTATCATGTTGGATGTTCACAATGAAAAATGCAAGGCTGAATGGAGAGTCTAGGTTATGGTCTCTTCTGTTAGCAAAAAGATGCTGACGTACCTCCATTTGTATTCATAATTCAGTTCTTGAGGAGTATGTTTTTATTTTTGTTAATGACAAGTGATTTTGCTGGGGGCACTTCTGCCAAATATAAAGTCAGTGCCTCTTGCATGTAGTGGGATCAGCCTGATATATCCCATTAAGAATAATTTACAATGCTTGTATGCTTTAGAGTAGAACCCCACAGAAGTGTAACTAGAGATAGCCTATTGAAACTCTAATTAGCACTTTTGGTTTGAATTCGGATATAGTCATTGAACACATGATGCAAGCTTTCAATTTGATTTTTCCTTAATATCTAGTTAGAGCAGAAATGTCTTTAAGTTCCTAAGTTTTGTAGACAAAGCATAAATGTTACTGTTTATGTGCTTATTGTGGCAAAGTTTTACATTCTCATTCTAGTCTGGTTTTTACAATAAAATTAATTTTACAAAAAACACTTTTCTATTTTTATGTACCGACATATGCAATAAATTGATACATTAAAAGTTATGTTAATGTCTTGTTCTAGTTTGTGGCGTGTCTTCAGTATGTGTACAGGGGTATTTTTGTATTCATGGTTCAATGTCAAGGTATCGGTTTCTATAAATAGTAGTGAGGCTCTGGCACAGGTTGCCCAGAGAAGTTGTGTCTGTCCCATCCTTGGAAGTGTTCAAGGCCAGGCTGCATGAGGCTTTGAGCAACCTGATCCACTGGGAGGTGTCCCTGCCTGTGGCAAGGGGTTGGAACTGGATAATCTTTAAGGTCCCTTCTGACCCAAACTGTTCTATGATTTTCAGTTAGTTACTAAAATCAGAGCACATAGAATAGACATCTGCATTGTCAGACGCACTGTTTGTGGAAAGCTATTACAGCAGGGGAAACCTATGTTACAAATATCTATTTCTAAGCTTTGTCAGGTATCCTCACTTTCAGGAAGTGTTAAAAAGTAAAATTGGTAGCCAATCCTTCTCCATCACTTTCTAACACATCCTGCATTTCAAAACTTCTATTATTTATGGGACTGAGAGATGGTCCAAATAAATGTCACTCAGGAAATGCTGCTAAGTGTTTCTGACTAGTTTTACCACCTGTTACTGGTAATATTTCAAATGTCAATTTTAAATGCCATAATGCCACTCTAGCAGGCTTATAGTTAATTCATGTAGTTGCAGTGAGATACTTGGGCTGAAGCAACTTCTGCTTTCTTGCAGAGAATTGCATAACTAAGCTTAAATCTTCTCTGCTTCCATCATGTATGCTTAATGTCAAATACTCTGAAAATAAGGATTTACTACTTTGTGTCCTCTTCTGGATTCCTGTAAGGTGTATAGTTCAATTTTAATCCAATAACCAGGATGCAGTGGCAGGAGGGTGGTACATTTTGACAGTATTCCAGATACCTATTAATTTTAAATGGAAAAAAATTTATCTGTAATGCTTAAAAAGTAAGAAGTGAAAATAAAGGAGCGACTCGGGTTTGGGTACTTCATGTGAATACTACCTTCCTTGAATGAAAAGCAGTTTGTCTTGTGAATTATTTCAATAAACGTTACTTGTACAGTCTTACTCTGAAGAATAGAAGTCTTGCATTTGCTTTTTGCTATTTGAAAACTGGTAAGCAGCAAGGCTACAAAGTGCAACGTAAACTGTGTCCTGGAATGTTTCATGATGTTTTATAATGGCATATGAATAGCTAAATTTAAATGCCAGAAAATAAACCTAACCTAGAGGCAGGGGACTTGCTGTCTGATTAAAAGGCCAAGTGTGGGTAGATAAGGTTTTGAGAAAATACTGAACAAATAGCTAAACAAAAATTATTATCTTAAAATATAATGAACATGTCTGAGCTTCAAAGCCTTTGTTGGACTCTGTTCAGGTTCTTCATTTTAGAATTTTTACAAAGTTCTGTCCTTATAAGTAGATAAGGAAGATATACTGAATATTTTCTAGAAATGTTTTGAAAACCTTAATGTGATTAATTTGTTATGCTTCAGCTTGGGTGGAGGCAGTATAACTCTCCTATGTCTTGAAAAAAAAAACAGCAACTTCTTTTTCTCTGAAAGGCTATGCAGCTTAACAGTAGACCTGGTTTTAATATATTACAGAATGTTGTTTCACTCATAAGTGGAAGTACATCTTGAATAATGTCAAACCATGAACTGAATAATGCAAAGCTGCAAGGCCTCTGACATAAAATGTAAGTGTGTTTGCAGATGAACTTCAGAGAGATGTTGCTTCTAGTTTTGATGAGCAACTAAGAAACAAATTTTGCTACTTGAAGATAGAACGAAAGGAAGTTCTACAGCTGTTTTGCGTTATGCTTACGTCTGGTGTGGACTAACTATTTACAAAAAAATCAAAGGGAAAGGTCAGGCAAAGAGCCCTTCTCCTTCTGTCCCTGGGGGCTTAAGGACAGTGTAGCAATTAAATACATCTATGAAGAAATAAAGCTATAATTTGAAAATACTTGGATCCCTCTCCTATTCCCCCTAATAAAGGTCTACTTGACTGTAAAAGCAGCAGTGGCCACTCCCACCTGAATGGCCATAGCTCCTTGTTTATTTTGCTACCATACAAATGCATTTTTAGAACATCTGTGCAAAACCTGTAAAGTTGCAGTGTTGAAGAGATGTAGAAATGCCGTATTCCGTGTTGCTGGATAGCCAAGCCTATGAGACTATAAGAGAAGTGAGCTACAGCTGTGTGACAGAGCTCCTTTTTTCCTGTGCAGTAAGAAGGAATTGCTATAACACCCTGGGGATGCGGGAGGAGGGAGGAGGCTGGCACTAAGCTGTTGTAGTATATAAATTGTGTTTTATTTTTATATTTTAAAAATTATTTTACATTTCTTGTTGGTCCTGCTGCATACTTTGAGAGACATCTATTATAATTGCTTTTCCTTCCTGTGTTGTTTCCTATTCTCTTTGAAAGCACTGTAATAACCATATAAAAAGTAATGGTGGCTGCAAGTCAGCTGTGTGTCTACTTTGTATACTATGCATGCCAGATTTGAATCCAAATGGTCTACGTGTGTAGAGAAACAAAGTCTTAAGTGAAGAATAAATCAAGCATGGCATATTTAAAATGTGCAGAGACACTTGTGTTTTCCTAGGCAATTGTAAAATTAGAAAGCAAAGAGAAAGGAATACCTTTTTTGCTTCAGAAAAATCTCATAGGATTTTTTCCCCTTTAATAAGCTAATTTATCAAATAGGGCTTTCACTGTTTTTACAATACATCCTACACATACAAGGTATTCAATGGCTTCCTAAAATTTAATATCATTGCATATAACACGCGCAGCCACAGGGGCACAGTAACCACAAATAGAGTGTTTTTTTTGATCCACACTCAAGACAGGAACTTACCTAGTTTTACTACTGTGTAAATTGTGGGTAATGGCTGAAAGAACTAATGAAATGTTCCTGATTGAAATATGAATTGTTACAAAGGGCTACCTATGAATGTCTGTAATAGCAGAAAACTGTCATCCAGGATTTATTCTGATCTCCTCCAAAACACTCCATTCATTTTGTCCAGATCCAGAAAAGACTTGAAATTAAATGTGTTTAGAATGGAACTTTTGCTTACTTTTTGCTCTTCTTATCTGTTCTGCACTGTCTTGTGCAGTAAGGCAACATATTATGGCCTCTTTCTTTTTGTAATAACCACAAGGACTCCATTTTGTGGCTAATTAAAACGTATGGGAAGTTGGATTTTGCCACTGAAGGTGGACATCAACATTTGCCTGGATCTCTGGGTGCAGCATCTGCACAACCTCCCAATTAAAATCAGAAAAAGAAATTTAAGTAAACTTTTAAATTTCTTTTTGTAAATTGGGTTTTTATCCAAGTCTTCATATTCAAATCACCTACTTCTCTTTTGTACATTAAACTTCATTATGGGATCTTCCTCCCCCTCAAAGATGATGCTTTTGTGGTTGAAGTACAGTACTGTATTTCAGGAAATCAAGAGTGTAATTTCTGGTTCAACCACAAATTTCCTGTGTGATTGCATGCTATCTCTACCTTGCTTCCCCACAGATGTAGTGATGACATTTAATAAATTTGCTGGTTAGCAAGATCCATCTTGATCACTTAATCTGATACTCTGCATAACGGAAAAAAAAAAAAGCCTGCAGAATTTAGAGGGTTTGTGTCCGGTGTAGCGTTTTGGAAGGTTTAACCGTCCTTTATTTTGTTCAATAATCTATTTCCCGTAATGAAACACTTCCACCAGTAAGAGTCCTCAGTGGTGATACTTTGGGGACTTCTTTCTTATTGAGTTTTACCTAAAAGTTTGCTCATTTTCCCAAAAGTGAAAGACTTTGCTAGTCTAAGATTTTTATTTAACCAAGACATTTCTTAATATTTTTCCTTGTTAAAGAGGTCTTTTAGTTAACCTGAATGTTCAACATAGCTCATCCTTTGGGTTAAAGAGGCACTAAATATTTGGATTCACACAGTGTGTGCATGGATCAGGTGTGCTGTGCATGCATAATAGGACCATATTTTCAGAATACCTTTCTTTATAAGGGTTCATTCTCATTTGCATCCATCATTAGATGGCCAGGACAATCTTGGCAGTTTAATACAGTAGCATTTTCTTTTGTATAAATAGTTTGGAAAAGGCTACTTTGAACTGGGCTTAAGGTGGTCACTTGTTGCCCTGAGGTTTTATTGCATGCATGTGTAGCACTGCATATGCCCTGAAACAAAACCAGTTAATATGGCACAAACTTTTGCAAAAGGGTTTTCAGGGAAGCTGACTAGTAAAAGCAGGCTGCTAACAACAACCTGTATATCCTTTCCATTATGGGTTCTTTAGGCCTAAAATTCATTCTGTTTTTTCATTCTGAACCCTTTCCATGGTTTGGTTTTGGCATTCATAACTATATGCAAACAGTTTTGTCAATATAAATGCACGATTACTGTTACCTTTTCTTTTTTTGCTTAATATTTTCCTCTAGCATATATTTTCAAATATTACATTTTTGTTTTATGAAGTTCCACTGAAAGCACGTGTTCAGCTAGAGTCAACACCCTCCCATGTCTGCTGGTAAAAGGCTAACCTGAGCACTCCTAGCTCCTCTGTAGTCACACTTGAGTTTAAAACACAGAAAAAAACCCTGCACATGTACTAATGTTACTGACTTTGGTTTAAGGACCCCATTGCAGCTCTGCAGACAGGAGGGAGGTATCGGTAAGATATCATGGCAAGCATCAAGGCACCAAATCCACAATCCAGGCTCTGCAACTAGTATGGGGATTTTTGTTCACTCATTTGTTTTTAAGTAATTTTTATGAGTTTTTACTTTAATTTAATTAGCAGTCTGCAATTTACTGAAGCTTCATTTATGTTAAAATGGAAGTTGTTCAACTAAGTTTATTCCTAGGTAATTAATGCTGTTTTTCATGACTGATCTCTCACTGTCATTATTTATTGTTCCACACATCACAAAAGATGTCTAAAATAATATTTTCTTTCCAATCGCTTAGCTGCTTATGAAGCTATAGAACTCTAGGTCGCAAACAGAACAATCCCTTTGATACTCAGCCAGAAACATCTGTTGAATTTAATAATTTGCAGTGTGGGATGTTCTGATTTCCCTCATCTCTGTT
Source organism: Coccyzus lansbergi (assembly GCA_033558105.1). Lineage (NCBI taxonomy): Eukaryota > Metazoa > Chordata > Aves > Cuculiformes > Coccyzidae > Coccyzus > Coccyzus lansbergi. The sequence goes on along the minus strand of JAUMJK010000056.1, from coordinate 376,913 downwards.
TTGAATTTCTCGTTTATCAGAATGATATACAAGCTGAAATCAGATGTGTTGCAGAAATCCTTTGTGTCACCACAATTATTTTGTCAGCCCAAATAACAACTGCATTTAAAGACAATGTAACAGGGAGTAGTCTATTTTCTCCAGAACCAACTACATATACATATATATATATATGCTTGCCTGTGATTTTCATATATATTATTGACCACAGAGACCTCACCGGCCAATTGTTTCTCAGTATTCCTGGACAGCTAGTTATAACTTTCATTCTCTCACTTGGTTTCATTTTCTTAAATAGCACTTCTTTTTCAACTGTCGTATTATTTTATTTTTGAAATACAGTCAGTACGAGGCTGCTAATGTTATGATGTCTAGTGATACTTCAAGACGTATCTGCTTAGTTCTAGTAATTGCTTACTCAGTTAAAAAAAAATGCTTTACTTCGTCTTAAATTTCCTTCAAAATGCAGCCCAATTTACACCTTAATTTAGCTCTGAAAATAGGTGCAGAAACAGTATGGTAGTCTGCTCTTATTCCACACTGCACTGATTTCTGTGTCATTTCTCATAGTATGTACATGCCTTCTAGGGTCATATTAAGATAGACAGTACAAGTTGGGGTTTTTTCCTCTGCATTTAGGAAAATAACTACTTGTCTGTGCAGGATATTGTGTGGTTCCTAGTGGGGGCAAAGTAATGGAAAGTGTACCTTGCATCACAATAGAAGATGATAAAGCTTATAATAACCCTCACTTTCTCATAGTCTTAAGAAACAGAAGTGGGAAAGGCTACAGATGTTGTTAGTCTCTTGCTGCTTCTGCTTCCTTATCCTTCCTAACAACATCAAGTCTGGACTATTCTGACAAGTGTTGCAATCAGGATTCATTACACAATATTCAGACCTGTAAAAGTTTTCTCTTTCTTGCAAAGATAAGGATTACTTACATGGTAAAAAATGTATATTCCAGTGGGGGGATCTTGACATCAATTTTAGCTCTAATTGTGATGCTTTTTGAGTTTTTTCTGTCCCAGACCACTCAAGCCCTTAACAAAAGAGTGAAATTTTGCTTTCATGTGAGAAGACAATGCAAAAAGCATATGAACACATTTGCAATGTTTTGGTGGCCTTGCTCCTGCAAAGAAAGGAATTCCTAATGCAGGGCTTTAAGATGAAAGGAGTAGTAAAACCTTAAGTAGATGAGTTTAAGACAGGTACTCAAGATTCACCTGAAAAACTCAAGTGTGTATGTTTAAAGTTTTGTTGCTGTTGCTTTTAATTCTCTTAATGTTAGTTTCCTTTTATACCCCTTTGGCCTTTTCCCCTCGTTCTTATTTTCTTCACTTTTATTCTTTCCCATTCTCTGTTTTTCACCCCTTCTAGTTCTCCCCCCTTTCCCTCCCTCTCCAACTTTCCTCTCTCCACTTCTCTGTTTCTCCTTTTGCATTAATCCAGGTCCTTGAATTCGGTAGAGAAACTGTATTTATTAAAGAAGTATAACACATCTCTTTTCAAGTTAATATGATGAATTGAACTGCAGAATCTCCAACTACATACAGTTGAGAGACCGGTAATTTGTTACTTATACCTGGGAATATTTTTCACTATAGTGTTTAGGAAACCACAACTTTTTTTTTAATAGATTATCCCATCTGTAGAAGTGTAGGCACTTTAGATATGAATATAAGTATATTAATACATATGATATAATGTATATGTACAGTACATCCATATACCTACACGCAGAGGCACACACATTGTCATATCTGTTTGTCTTTTAAGCAGCACTAGTTGATATGCTGCCAGGAAACTTTACATTGTTTCTGCACTTCCAGATAAGGCTCTAAATTACCAGTGGTACCGGCTGTGCCTAAATTTAAAGATAATGGGAAACAGCAATAGCAAGCTGCCACATAAATAAATAGTGGAAAGTGAAAGGAGGAAGGTAGATTGAGCAAGCAGTCCATGAGAAAGTGTTAATTGCCAAAATGCAGCACAGAAAAACGAAAACTAAACGGAGACCGAATCTTAGACCTTCACTCTGTACATTAAGTTTAATGGTTTTATCAACGGCTTCATATGACAGGAAATGATCTGGGCGTTTTGTTCACTTATTCTGGATGCACTTGGTTTCAGAGAGCAACTGGTAACATGGATTGCACCTCGGAAGGGGACAGCTGAACTCTCCCTCTGGCTTTAGTGAGGAAAGAGCAGCGATGAAATCCGTGGACTGTGTGCACGTCATCCAACAGAAGGATACCGCCTCCTCTCCCTCTACCCCCACTGGTGCTGCTTCAGGCACCACAGGACTTTTTTCTGTCACATTCCTGTGGCTTGCAATGCTCCTGTCCTCTTGTCTTGCAGCATTGTCTCTTTACCATGTTATCACTCTGAAAACAGAGCTAGAAGCTCTTCGTAGTGAGCTGATCCACAGGGTCCACGCAAAGTCTCCACTAGATCGGCCACCTGTCTATCACCTATCACATGAGGAAAATAAAGCAGGTACCCCTGTTTCTTCCATCCTGCAAGTGTCTGCAGCTGGCACCAGGCAGGTAAGATAGATGGGTGGGTTTTGGCTTGCAGGAGATAAGAAAATGTGAGGCTACTTTCATACTATTGCTTCTCTCTGTTAGGAGAACATGCTTCCTGGTCCTGGCCCAGCTGAATTCTGGAATGGCAGCAGAAATAGGGGGAGAAGGTCTGTTGTCCACACAGATGAAACAGGTAAATAGCACCTGATCAAGTGCCTTAGGATGCCTACAGTTTCATACTGTTTTGAGAAAAGTAGCAGTGCTTGGCTTGTACCTTCTTCATCAGCTGATCCGTGCCATGAGAGCCTGTTAAAATTTTTGCAATTATTGCTGAATGAATGGTATTCATTGCAGGTATATTCTCTTAATGCTTACCATACTGCTTAATGTACCACACATTCATCCCGTCTGCAGGTTGAACTTTAAAAGTTAAATCCCAAATCTGCTTCTTGTTACGGAGGCATTTCTCGATGATGCAATAGAGTTGAGTGAGGCACCTTTACATTCTTCAGACTGTAAATCGCTCAATTGTAAAAGCATCATTTTCATTTCAGGGTAATGCCTAACTTGTTTTTCTCTGGTCATTATTAGGGAGGGAAAACTATTATTAAAAATGCCAAGTCATTTTTCTGGGAAAACATGCTCATCCTAAAACAGAGAAGTAACAAGAAAGCTCCTTAACTTTAGAGAAGTAGGAGCTTTCAAACAGAAAGGCTTCTTTGTACCTGTCAAAAGAGGCAGACTACAAGGAATTCAGAGGTTTAGTGTCATTTCTGCATGAAAGCAATCTATTAATACAATTAACAAAATTAGAAAAGGTATGGTTATCCAGTAAGATTTTTTTTATCACGGCTTTTTTTTAAAGGTACTGCAGAGGACATTAATGACTGTACTCTCTAAAAGGCAACCAATGTGTATTATAATGTTTGAATAATAAAGGAATATCACTTTTTCCTCTGGGGATAAAATGCCTATATTTTTTTCTCTTTCTAAACACAAAGATGCTTGAGAGAGTTAAACACAGGATTTTATTTTAACAATTTGCATACATAATCTAATTGCACTGAGTAACTGAAAGAAGTTCCTGAGTTGCTAAATCAGTTCAGTCCTCTTAGGGATACCTTTAGATTGTTTTAAGTGATGAAAGCTGATATCTTAAATTATTAATAGAGCAAGTTAAAATGGAATAACTTGTAGGTAAATCAGACTCTGCTTAACAAGAGCTTTTGATTAACTAATTAATGTGAAATTTATTTCACTTCAGCAAGCAAGATGAAATTTAAGCTCTAGAGTGTAATCAATCTACTTATCTTTGAGTCTCTCAAAAGAGAATATTCATTTAGGACATCACCCAAAATCCATAGTTGAAATGGGATTTATTCTGTTTCATTAGTAATCTTTGATTAGAGGTCTTGACTAAAAGTGATTTCACAAAAAGGACTGAGGACAAGGTTGCTTTAATTGTATTTCTCGTAGCCTGATTCTGTCATGGAAAATATAGAATTTCCTTTCTTTCCCCATCACAGCACATCCCAAATAAAAATAGCGAACTTTTAAACTGAAAGCACAAGTATTTTGAAATACAAGGAGGCATGTCTTTAAAATATTGATGTTATAGCATCAGTACTCTGCAAACTATTAAATTCCCTTCACAGCAGCTTTCATCTTTCTTCTTGTTGCTATTTGAGGGTGTATGGGGGAGAAGGAGGGTTTTGGGCTTCTCAGCTGTGCTTTTGGCAAATGCAAGATCCCTCCAATTAAGTAACCACCTCGTATTATACCTATTAATCTTTCATCACATACAATTCTAATTAAGCCACTTAATTCTTTTTAAAGATGTGTCTGGCTTTAAAATTGTTCAGAATGGATAACAGAAAGCACAGAATATGAACACTAATTTAAAAGGGAAAAGCTAGATAGGCTGACCCACTACAAAACTGTTTTCTAACACGACCATTGTATTTTTTAATAAAAATAAGAAGAGTAAATTGCAATTCTTGCATTTACATGTAAAGTTATCTGCTAGATAGTTTCCTTTCTGCATGCTCTAATTTCAACAAATTAAACTTGGTAGAGTTCAGTAAAATGTTACATTTTCTCAGATCAGACCTCACTGATGACCATGAACCTACTAGTCAATGTGAAATTCTGTTTTAGCAGAATGAGTAAAATAAGAGAATACGGTGTTGTTCATGGTGCTGAACCCTTTCTGTTACCTGGCCACATACACATTATTACTAGTCCTGCATTTTGTTCTTACATCCATTTCTGGATACCAAAATAGCAGCAGCCTCCAAATAATTCTGCAGATTCATTGTACTCATTCTGGTTCAATGGCTGATAAATTAGGATATTGAGATAAATGCCTTGTCCTTTTTCTGCTTTCTTCAACAAGGTCTTAAAGAGGAGTTGACTCTCATAATTAAGTGTTGACCCGTAATTTCACTTTAGCATGGACCAGTTGCTTAGCAATAGGATACCTGAAAATAGCATTGATAGGCATTTACTTCTCATAAAAAAACAGAAGTAAAATATAGGTGCATTATTTTGTTTATAAATAAAGTTATGGTTCAATTATCTTTTCTTTTTAAACTCTAATTATTAATTTCCAGGACTGAATGCTCCATGATGAATTTTAGGCCCAGTACAGCCCTTCCTGAACATATAGAATTTCTATTATATTTTTTTTCCTATTTTCTTGATGTTGTGTGCATAAAAGTAGCCACAAATTAGATTTCACTTTAAATGGATCTAACACAATCTTCTTTCATGTATTTATGGCTTATATATTTGTCTGTGCTCATGCATAAGCTTTTAGTCATCAGAAGTTGCATGTATTTTTTTTGTCCCAAGAAAATTTCCAGCTCACGTAGGTTGAAGCATGGGCTCAGGCATCACTTCCAAATACAATTGTACAGATAGCAGTCAAAACCAGAGTTCTTGTTACAATAAGTGGGAGTTAATGGGTGATTTTGAAAGGCACATATTTATATGCAGGCAGCTAGATCATCTGACCACTTCTGGTGAATGTGATATCAGAACACCTAAGAGCAGATATCATTTTTCTTTCCCTTTATAAAATTTGCCTGCCAAGGAAAATTGTTACACAACAAAAACATCTCCTGAATTTTATACTCTGGTCACAATTATTGATTGCCCTGCCTGTGTGTTTTTCTCTCTAAGCTGTTTGTGGGTGTAAGTCAGGGAAGGAGACAGTTCCTATGTAGTTTCCACCTAAGCCTGTTCAATGCACAAATATCAAACAATGAAGCAATGCAAAATATCATTTGTACGCTCTTTCTCTGTCTGGTCCTGATAATTATTGTGGCATTCTGATTCCAACGGCCAGCTAGTGAGGTGAACATCAGGCTTCCTGCAAGCTCAGCTTCAGGCAGCATCCTCCTATGATGAGATTGGTGCACCCGTGGGCTGCTTTCACTTTGGTGTATTGAGGTTATCCATCTCAACCAGGCTGGTTGCAGGTATGGAAGGAACTGAGCATAAATTCTAAGTCATTCCACATAACAGTGAAATAGGCTAATCTGGTATGTGACATGACATTTTTGATTTACTAGCAATTCCCAGGTTCTACCCATTTAAGTTGTGAGAATTTTGCCATTGTTCTTGGTATAACTGCCTTACTGGCGACTTGGTACGTTTGTTGGTTAGAAATGTTTTGACTATGTGGTTGATTTAGATCTGTGTGACAGAGTAACCCTTTACAAATGGAACTTAACTTTAGTGATCTTTGAATCAAGAAACCTAATGTTTTGTTAGCAGTCTAAACAAATGCCGCATATAAAATTCCCTCCCCGAACAAACATTCAAAATACTTCTTGTTTTATTATTTGAAGAGGGGAAATATAAGAGTTCTCTTAATAAAAATAAGAGGCCTACTTCTTGAAAAGATATGGGAGGGTTTCTTGTTATTAGTTTTGCTGACAACAGGCTAACTCAAAAGGAAGTTGGCCCTTCTATGTGGAAAGATTATTTGATACAGCACTCACAATTCTACATGAAGAATTTTGCTTACTGAATGAATGAACAAGTGTTGCATATATGCAGTACATTGTGCAATCAAAAATACACAAAATAGGCTTTAATTTTTTAAAATAATATCCTGCTTTATAACGAGTAACAGAAGTCTACGTAAAGCATTGTTCATTCTTAGTAAATGATTGCTTTCTTATTCTGATTGTAACATGCTATTAGTAATTCTGTTAAGGTTAAAATAACGCTACCAATACTTTGAAGATATTTGTTAGATCTGAGTAGTATCTGTAGCCATGAACAAGATGTTTTTATGCAAGTATTGATTTAATCCATGATTAATGCCATATAAAGGCTTCCTAATTAAAAATTAAAAATTAATCAGTCTATAAACATGCACAAGCTAAAATTAAAACGAGATGTCTTGTGATGAGAAATTAAGCAGTTAAGGGAAGAAATACAGTAAGTTGTTCAAGAACATGCACTTAACTTGTAAACTTAATTATCTAGTGTTTGAGTACAGATTAGGAAGTCTACAAAGAATAGATCTAGATTGTAGAAGGAACCTAAACAAGTAGATCTTGGGGGGGGGAGGCAGTGCCTGTTTTTATTTCAGCAAAAAAATGAGATAGATGTCTTGCACTTCAGGTGTCGAAACTTAAAAATTTATTTTTGAGTTCACAGACAACAAACTCAAATTTTTATTTGGATGGATTATGACATTAGATTACAAAGTAATACAATGATTATACAAGTTAATTAATATAAAAATTTGCAGGGGAGGGTAAATTTGACTTTACCAATATCAATCAGGTCTGAAACCATGAATATACGCAGAAGGTTGTGTTCCTATCCCACAGAAAAAAAAAAGCTCTTGTTTTTAAAACAGTTGTGGTTACATTGCTCAACTGGTGAAGGACATGCCCCTTCATGTACTGGCTGTGGTTTATAAAGGCATCTGGAGTCACTAATTTCTTCAGAATTGGCTGTTCTGTTCAACGAAGAAAAGACATCCTGAAATGTTCTTCTCCCCATGCATACACCACAGAGTGGTTAAAATGAAAAAAAAAAAAAAAAAAGCAAAGCTATTACATGAATTCACAAGAGGACAGGGCATACTTTGTTGACCTAGATATGCTCTGTTTTGTACATCCGGACCTCATGGTAACACTCAGTCTAAATATTTTTGCATATTTTTAAGATGTGTTTTATGAAACCTGCATTATACTCCCATTCATAATCATTCAAAAATAGTTTAGACTACAAACTTGATGCTCAGATGTAATTTACACTGGGCTGAAGAGTATTCAGGTAGAGGATTTGATTTATTCTACTCACTACTGATAGTAACAATTCAATCCATATTTTGTAGTGCATATATCCTTGATATTGTACTTCAGCTAAGATTTGTGTCCTTGGACTAGAATTGCTAACATTTTTAATAATGTTAACTTTTTACTGAAAAGCACTGTTAATTTACTCAGAAAATATACTCTGTATATCCATATCTTCTTCATAGTTGCATTACTTATTCTGAATTTGTTTCAATGAATTACTAAAATTTAAGTGTGTACGTAGTCTTTTAAGGTGAAAGTTAAACGTTTGTGTGTACTGGAAGTAGTTATGTGTCAGTCTCGGCTTCTGGACATGTTTTAAAGCATATTGTTCAATCCTGCAAATGGTTTTTAAAAAAAATATTTGCCTTATTATAAAGCCTTTGTAGCTTCAGGTGCTAATTCCTATCCACTTTATTGTCATAGATGACACTGCTGTATCCATATTTCATGGAATCATAGACTCATAAAGTCATTAAGCTTGAAAAAGACATCTAAAATTACTAAGTCCAACTTTTAACCCAACACCACCATGCCTACAAAACTGTGTCCTGAAGTGCCACATCCACACACTTTTTGAACGCATCGAGGGATGGGGACTACACCACTGGGCAGCCTGTTCCAATGCATCATCACTTTTTCAGTACAGATTTTTTTTCCTAATATCCAGTGTAAACCTACCCTGTTGTGGCTGGAGTGCATTATATACATTTCTCTGTGAAGAGCAAGCTTACTATATTCTGTGGAGCCTTGTTTCTACCTGCACACACTAAAAAAATAGTGAGATGTTCTTAGAGAATATAGGTAGATTTGATATCCATAGCATAATGGAGAGTTGGTTTGTGTTTTGAAAAGATGGAAAAGATCTCAAACCTTATTGTACTTGCTGATTTTAATTACTGTGTAGCAGTTCTCATTATTGATGACTAATATTTCAATGCTGCAAACAACTGAAATGTAAATCCAGACTCGCAAACTGCAAATCAGCATAGTTTCAAGAATGTCTATGAAGTTTGCAGAGAAGGTTTAACAAGAAGCATCTTGCTAAAATCACCATAACTTTCATTACTTGTGAACACTAGTCCTTGGTATCCAGCTGTATAGCAGCTGGTTAGTGTGGATCATAACAAATCTCTTGTTTTGGTAGGAGAAAACCCAGTGAGCATGCTAGTGATTTCTTTTGAAAGCAGGAATAAACATTTTGATGTAACTTATTGGGAATCAGCAAATTCTGTTCACTAGGAAGGCACTTAGCACCACAGAAGAATGAATGAATACTGTATGCAGTAAATTGCCTGATGTGTTTTGTTGTGCAACTCCAGAATAACTACTTTTTGACTCTATTTGGAAGCTTCTTATTCAAACAATTCTGTTACTCACAAGTGCAGTGTAAAAAAATAACTGAATTATAATACCTTTTTTAATTTTGTGTCCTCTTGATTTTTCTATTCCTTGTCAGAAGTCAGGGAATTCAGATGCCTTTAAATTCTTGGTTTGAAAAATCTATGGATTTTGGCACATTTTTGATGATTATTGAGAGAACTCAAGGCTGTGTTGCAGTTTAGGAGATGGGAGCTTGCAGGATAGCATTCCCGTTAATATAAGTAGTGCTCACAAGTTGTGTGATTATTTCAATGTTGAAGTGTTCAGGCGTGTGCTTGAATTTCTGTCTGCTGCCTGTTGGCACTGTTGAATGCACCCAGCTCTGTTATGGAGTGTCAGGCACCCTTAGAAATGTGGCTTAGATACAGAAGGGGGCTGCTTACTGTTCAAATCCTTTCACTATCTGCTGCTCAGTGGGACGTTTGCGCTGCTGGGCACTTGGTTGCACACATGGGTGCCACGGACAGATGTAGAAACAAGATCCCATGGAGCATTGCACTACCCATTATAGTAAAAGAAGGCAAATTTGACACACAGTCTTCTTACCTGAAAAGATGTAAACAAAAATGGAAGAATCTGTGGCAGAATTTTCTTCTCTTGCCTCTTAGTAAATAAAATACCATTTCTGTTAAGTGCAGTAAATGTTACTACTCCCTTTTCCAACCTAGCTGCAGGGGTCTTTTTCATTAAAATCTGCTCTAAGCAAATACAACTATTCCTTTTTTCTTTTATCCTGTTCACTGACATTTACACTTAACAGATTCTTTTACGATCTTTGTTTCACTTGCAAGCCTGTATTGTAATATACCACAGTATTTTTCTGTGGTCAAGCTCCTAGTTTCTCATTAGTGTCACCAGTTTCTACAGTTTTGAGTAACACATCTGTTTTGACAGGTACTAAGTTATTTCTTATGTGTGTATTAATTTGCTAACAGTCATCTCTGTATCTTCCCTCTTAGTCTTGGTATAGGTTGATTGAGTATTGGTATCTGCAAACATATTGAAAGTACATATACAGATATATGGATTTTGAGGAAATTATTTTGAAAGTACCCTGTAACCGATATCCATGACTCAGGTTTTACAGCAAATATGACTGGAAACTAATTTCTTTAGATAAGACAGTAAATATCATTATAAAACGTGATATCTGTTATAGCTGATAGGGCTGGGTTTTTTTTGAGCTTTTGCTTAGAAAACTGACAAGATTAATTGATCTGATGATTCTTAGCTCATTTGACTTACAGCTACATTTTTAATTATATTAGGACCAGAAGTTAAACAAGTATTACTTGTGTCACTGTCATAGGCCTCCTGCTTAGCCACTATGACAAAGTGACTCGGCTGCTGGATGAGGGAAAGGCTGTGGATGTGGTCTTTCTGGACTTCAGTAAAGCCTTTGACACAGTTTCTCACAGCATTCTGCTATGGAAACTGTCAGCCTCTGACCTGGGCAGGCGCACACTCTCCTGGGTAGAAAACTGGCTGGATGGCCGGGCCCAGAGAGTGCTGGTAAATGGTGTTAAATCCAGCTGGAGACCAGTGACAAGTGGGGTTTCGCGGGGCTCGGTGCTGGGTCCAGCCCTGTACAATCTCTTCATCAATGACCTGGATGAAGGCATTGAGTGCTCCCTTAGCAAGTTTATGGATGATGCTAAGCTGGGTGGAAGTGTTGATCTGCTGGAGGGTAGGGGATCTGCAAAGGGAGCTAAACAGGCTGGACTGCTAGCCAGAGTCTAATGGCATGAGGTTTAACAAGGCCAAATGCCAGGTCCTGCACTTGGGGCACAACAACCCTATGCAGAGCTACAGACTGGGAGAAGTCTGACTGGAAAGCTGCCTGGAGGAGAGGGACCTGGGGGTGTTGGTTGACAACCGACTGAACATGAGCCAGCAGTGTGCCCAGGTGGCCAAGAAGGCCAATGGCATCCTGACTTGTATGAGAAATGGTGTGACCAGCAGGTCCAGGGAGGTTATTCTGCCTCCGTACTCTGCACTGGTGAAACCGCACCTCAAATACTGTGTTCAGTTCTGGGCCCCTCACCACAAGCAGGATGTTGAGGCTCTGGAGCAAGTCCAGAGAAACACAACAAAGCTGGTGAAGGGGCTGGAGAACAGGCCTTATGAGGAGCGTCTGAGAGAGCTGGGGTTGTTTAGCCTGGAGAAGAGGAGGCTGAGAGGAGACCTCATTGTTCTCTACAACTACCTGAAAGGAGGTTGTGGAGAGGAGGGAGCTGGTCTCTTCTCCCAAGTGACAGGGGACAGGACAAGAGGGAATGGCCTCAAGTTCCGCCAGGGGAGATTTAGGCTGGACATCAGGAGGAAGTTTTTCACACAGAGGGTCATTGGGTATTAGAAAAGGCTGCCCAGGGAAGTGATTGATTCACCTTCCCTGGAGGTGTTTAAGGCACGGGTAGACAAGGTCCTGAGGGTCATGGTTTAGTGTTTGATAGGAACGGTTGGACTTGATGATCCAGTGGGTCTCTTCCAACCTGGTCATTCTATGATTCTATGATCTTGAAGTTATCTAGTAGATGTTGTGGTATGAATTTTGTTTTGACATGTTTGAACAACATCTGTGTTAAAATCGATAGATTATGTTCTCAAGTGCTGAGACATGGAAAAGATTTTTTTTTTCATGTTCTTCTTTGTTGTTCTTTTAAAGTTTTTTTCAAAAGCTTCACCTCTTCTCTGCGACTGATTTATATTTCTTTGATTCCAAAATGTTTTCACTTTGTAGTGCTGCAGGCCTGCTTGCAACTGATTGCTGACAGCAAAAGCGATATCCAGCAGATAGGTAAGAATATGTTACATGATTTGTAGCTAAGTAATCCATGTATTAACCTTTCCATCTAATTTTATCTAACTTCAAAGCAGTAACTGAGTTATGTCACTGAATTAAAAAATTAAGTCCCTTGTTCTAGTTTGACCTAAAGCAGAACTTCTTCTCTGACTTTTCAGCTAACCTTTTTTCCAAACTTCAGCTGCAGAAGATTACCAAAACCAGATTTTCAGACAGCAAATGCCTCTAGTGGTGATCAACCTGATAGTTATGACCAATGTAGTGAGCTGCAGGTATGCAGATAGGCCACTGCTCACACCTATCCTGATGTACATTAAGGCCATCCTGGAGTTGGTGTGAAGGGAGTGGCATGTGCTGGTGACAGAACAGGTAACCCAAACTAGACCAATGAAGGATTCCACATCATACTCGTCCTACTCAGTATAAAGGCTTAGAGATCACTAGGGTTAGCTGCCTTCTTCAGGGAGGACCTTGCCTCTCTGCCCCTGAACTCATACATATGCTCCTGAAACACACTCCTGAGTCGAGCTTCTGCCTGCTGCTCAGTCCAGTCCAGGAGTTTCTCCACATGTCAATGGTGACATATTAGTCATCTTGGAGAGTTTGGATTGGTTTTTTGTATACTGGAGTATATATTGTTATTTTCTTCTTAACATTATAATCTTCCTTTTCTTCTTTATTATTGCATTAAAACTGTTTCAGTGTTAGTTTCCAAACCACAAGTCTTTCTCTCATTTCCCTTTTGGGTTTAAAATCTGCCCATTTTAGCTGCTAGTCTGTCTGGGGGCTGCTAAACCAGGACACTCCTGCATCCAGACAGGTCTTGCAAATATTCTCTTTTCAGTGGGGAAATCCAGCTAGTGACTGGAAGTCTTGACTAGAAGACAACATTGTTAATTTTTGGCAGATGAAAATTAAGAAAGTAAATTTATTTCTGATTACCCCAAAATTATTGTTTCTTTCAGATGATTCAAGTATTGTCCCTTGGCTTCTGAGCTTTAAACGTGGAACAGCTCTGGAAGAACAAGGAAATAAAATAGTAATAAAAGAAACAGGATATTTTTTCATATATGGCCAGGTGAGAAAGCTCAGTTCATTTCAGTGTCTCATTTTTTTTTTTAAAGGATTTTTAATATCTCCATACAATATTTGAAATCTACACCTCTTCATTCTGCAGGTTTTATATACGGATACAACATTTGCTATGGGACACCTTATACAGAGAAAGAAGGCCCATGTGTTTGGTGATGATCTCAGCTTGGTGACACTGTTTCGTTGCATCCAAAATATGCCACAGTCTTATCCGAATAATTCTTGCTATACTGCTGGTAAATGTTTCAGTCTTCCTTTTCTTTGTCTGCAAATGAACTGTGTCAAATAGAATCTGTACTATTGGGTGATTAAGTATTATGGCTGTTGTAAAAAAAGCAGACTGCATTGCTAACTGCAAATCTACAAAATACCTCCAAAAACTACTGTTTTACATAAAGTGTTGAAAGTCAGAAGGTATATATCTAAACTTAGGTGATCTGAACAATTCCCCTCTCTCTACTGACTATATGATGTTGTTATATACTTTGGTGCTTTCAGTGAGATGTCTGAGGCAGACAAAAGGAGTGCATACCGTCCTTATAGAAGAACTCAGTTAAATTTAGGGGTTGAATTCCACATTTTGCTATCCCAATAAAGTACCTTGGAGCTATGTTCTCTTTTTTAAACATCATATATGAATTTCAGCCACCCATTTTTTTCATACCTTACTGGGGGATTTCCAAAGGTATTTCTTATCAGCTTAATTCTCTACTCCTTGTAATGGCTACTGCACTTTGTGGTAACCTGAAAATGGGTTATCTCCCATAAGAAGCTCTTTCTGAGTGCACAGATTAGAAACACCGCAATAAAATTATTTAATACAAGTCCATCAGGCTCAATATTCAATATATATATATATATTTATATTCCTGCAGTAGTTATTTTCAAGGGTTATTAAACCTCATTGTGTAGCTCTTATCTGCCCTGTCTTTCCCCCTTAATGTTGCCTTTGAGGGTTTTCTCTTTTGTTATTTTCCAGCAAGATCTGTGTGAATAAAATTTATCTTTTATTTTTTAAAAGTCTTATAAAAAGGTGGGTGATATTGAATGATGGAGTTAACTGTGGACAAGTAATGGCATTAAACAAATGGGATGAAACTATGGGAACTAATGGGAAGGAAACTATTTTTTTCCCAAACAAATATAAATTAACTACGTCCTCCTGGCAATCGAGGATGTCCAAGTATTTTCTTTAACTTACCCTTCCATTCACCCATTCTGGCATCATAACCACTAACAATTTCATCTATCTTTTTTCACCCTTGCTTTACTCCCCCACCTTTTTTATTAAAAATGTCTGCTCCATTCTACCACTCCATGGTTTCTGCTTCCCAAATTCCCACCCTTCTTCTTCCACCTAAGAAACCAAATCTCACTGCAATATCTCACGTTGCTGAGCATGTATGGTAGTAAACGTTAGATGTACTCTCAGCTCAGTAACTGCAGCTTGAAGGTGAGGTGCTTTTGGTTATCACATCAGCTGATACGCGGACTTTAGTGCTCTGCAATTGCAGTGGATCAGCTGATGTCTGGTAACTTCATTTGGTTCATAAAGCTCATGAGACCTCCTCCAGAAGCATGGGAACAGAATGGTCTAGGACCAGCAAACCCCAATGCTGACCTCAACTGTCATATCACCATAACACGCATAATCTGGGTACACCACTGTTACAAATTTTTGCAGCATTTGCTTAAGTGAACTGTGATATGCTGAGTGCAAAGTAGGTCCAGCTCCATAGAGGACATTGTCAGCTTTGGGTAGGCTGCAATTTGTAAGATTGTGCGAAGGGATAAGAAAAAAAAACACTCCTCCCAAGAAACAAACCATGCTTCTATTTATAAGATGACGTGTAATGACTTTTTGAATACAATTTAAGAAAATAATGCATTCTAAATATTCATTTAAAAATATTCCAAATCTTTTGCCAGGCATTGCAAAATTAGAAGAAGGGGATGAACTTCAACTTACAATACCACGGAGGAGGGCCAAAATATCCTTGGATGGAGATGGTACTTTTTTTGGTGCAGTTAGACTCCTCTGAAGCTCTTAATTTCTGTTATTATTCTTAATGCAGTTTTCTTCTTTTCCTATGCCTTTGTCAGAAAAAATATTGAATTGTAATAAAGCTGACAATTCAGTCTCCCCTCCATCCACCACCAACTACTCAAAACTTTTCTTCAGTTTAACAAGTGAACCCAAACCAGGAAGTACACCAGACAAACTTGTGAGATATAACCATCATGTGATTACCACAAGTATAAAGTTGTGGGAAAAAGCATCAAACAGTAGATTCCTTATCACAAAATGGATGTGTCAAGTAGATTCTATTTTTTTTGATTTGAGAACAAGATTTGGGGGAAGGGAAAAGTCTAAATGTATGGGATACTGGAAAGTAAATGTATGGAATAACCAAAGCAAACTCCTCATAAATATACAGAATAGTAGCTTGCCTCTACAGGCTTCTATGGGCTTGCTCCTTCCCTGTGAAGAAAAGGTGCATAAATTGCTAAAATCTACTAGTATTTACTAATTAGAATCAATTTTACTGGGAAAAGCGCAAGGAAGATTCTTGAATGGCTTGATCTTCAAAGGATTGCTACTCATCAAGAAATAAGTGTATACTTTTATGTTAGCAAGCCAGGGATAAAGAGAAACATGATGAGATTAGACACAACGCAATAGGTTTAATTGGATTTCTGGCTTAATTATTTCTGCAGTCATATATAGATGTGTATATATATACCATATATATTTGTATATATATACCATATATATTTGTATATGTATATATATGAAAGAATTTACACACACATATACAAGCCTTTGATATATTGGTATAGAATTTTACCTTCTTTTGAACAGATTATCCAATGGAAATAATACTGCCTACATTTCTTTTTTTATTTCTCTTGCTTTTTGCTATGAACCATTCTATGCAACATAGTAAAAAAAGAAAAATCCAATAAATGTGGAACCAACTGTAAAACTAAAAAAATATATTTGCATCTCAGAAATCAGGACTCATTCCCTAGGTTAAATATGGGCTTTTTCTGAAGCTTTGAATATATTGCTCAGCTTTGTTTTCAAAAAAATATCAGAACAGATGTGGGGTTTTGTTTTCTTTTGTCTGTATGCTTTGTTCAGTAGGTAAGATTTATATCTTTTTTTGCCCCAAGAATCCATGTATAGCATGTGATCAAGGTAAAATCATGGTAATAGTGTGGTCAAGACTTCTAGAGCTATTGTAATACACGCATTGAATACTTATTCCACTGATCTTCAGGGAAGTATTTAAGTGCATACTGGAATAGATAAAATTATAAAAAACACAGTAATGAACTGTACTTCATTTGAAAATATTTTCTAGGAGTTTAGAATTGTGTCATAAAGCTCATTCAATAAAGAAAAGATGCTTTGTATATTGCAGTCTCCTTGTTTGTTTTTATAAATCATGGGTTTTGATTGTATTCTCATGGAGATAGATGATAAATAAAGTAGATTTGGAGTTAGGAATTACAGTCTGTGGTAAACTAATGAAACAATTAATTCAAGAAGACTTTGCAGCAAAAAACATATGCACATTGTATTACCACACAGGGATTTATATCAGACTTAACTACAGTTTCAAAATGTCTGGAAATCCTCCTTCTAAAACTTATTTATTTTTGTGTCCTGGAGCTGAAGTAACCGCTACTGCTGATTATTATTATTATTTAACATTGATATGCTAAGTTTGCAAAAAAAAAAAATTACATCCTCTGCAGGAACCCTCACTTTAGCCAAATGTTGTGTGATGCTGCATATAGATAAAACAATTATTAGCGTGCAGTGAGTTGTCTGTCATTATGGACATACATTAGAGAGATGCACAGAATCTCTAATCAGAAGCTCGCTGATTTTAGCATTGTCAGATTATGGGGAATAAAATGCTGTTATTGTTACTTTCCCAGAGAACCTATGACTAAATTTGTAAATTTAACTTTGGGTATGTAATTTCCCCAGTGGCTTCAGTGGGCTTGTGTGTGCGTAGCTCAAGTCAATTCTGAATGTATTTGGCACTTCAGCAAGTGTGCTTTGATATAACCAGACTTAGTGAAATATTTTAAACATACAGCACATAGAAAAAATTCTGTGAAGATGAATCAGTCGTCATCACCGCCCCTTTTCCTTGTTATATTTCTTCGTTCTGCTGCTGGTGAATATGGGCAGCACAGAATTTTCGGAAGTGTTTGGGATATGGTGTGGTTTGAAGGAAAACTTTCCTCTTCTGAGTCAATTTTTTTTTTCAGAAAGGGTCATTTGGTACTGGAACAGGCTGCTCAGTGAGGTAGTTGAATCATCTTTCCCTGAGATGTTTAAAGGACAGGTGGACTAGGCGCTGAGGGGCACAGTTTAGTGATTGGTAGGAATGGTTGGACTCAATGATCCTGTGGGTCTTTTCCAACCTTGTGATTCTGTGACTCTGTAAAAATATCTACAAAATGTTCCCTTGCTTTAGTAGGATGAAACTGAACCTCAAGTTTCTTCACAAAAAACATGAAACTTGAGAACTCCCATGTGTGTAGCAAGTGCATGCCAACAGACTGTTCAGATACTTCTAGTGACAAAGCTGTTGATTTTGCTGTTGGGCTAGTTTTCTATTGGATTAATAAGAAAACTTGTCTTCTCAAAATTAACCTGCTTCTACACAAAGCTGAGTTACAACAGATCAGCATTTTCTGACTGAAGAAAGGGAGAATACCTCCTTCTTAACGGTTCTGCTAGCAAACTTGTGATACATGAGATAGCAAAGTGCATCCAGACCACAATCATGCTTATGCTTCACTGACTGAGAGTTACTGAAAATTTTCTGCCTTTGCTAGATGTTGTTTAAATAAGTGTGATAAGTAATAAGTGTTATCTAGTTGGATCATGACATATTTTACATTCTTATCAAGGATATTTAGAATTTAAAATAGGTTTCTTCAAATGCAACAAACTGTGCAATACTCTGGTTCTTTTTCACATGGTGTTCTCAGTGTTACAGAATAGTTTATGTTGGAAAAGATCTTTAAGTTATTAT
Organism: Coccyzus lansbergi; assembly: GCA_033558105.1. Lineage (NCBI taxonomy): Eukaryota > Metazoa > Chordata > Aves > Cuculiformes > Coccyzidae > Coccyzus > Coccyzus lansbergi. The sequence goes on along the minus strand of JAUMJK010000056.1, from coordinate 358,720 downwards.
TGAGTCCAACCCTTAACCAAGGACTGCCAAGTCAACCACTAAAACATATTCCTAAGCACCACAACTTCTGAACACCTCCAGGGATGGTAGCTCCACCACTTCCCTCGGCAGCCTATTCCAGTGCTTGACAACCCTTTTCGTGAAATGATATTTCCTAATATCTAGTTTAGACCTCCTCTGGCACAACATCATGGCAAACATACCGGACTTGGACATTTTCTTTCCAGTATATTTTCACAGAAAGTGTGAGCATGTATTATTCTTTCCTTTTTAATGAAGTGCAGTTGGCAAATCTATAGCCACTTTGAAATACCTCATTTGTATCTTAAAAATAAGTCTGTTTAATAATGTGCACTCTGTACTCATTACATGACTCTTCTGTCTCTGACTGTTTCTCAAATTGCTTGGCACTTGTCATAATAAGACCTTAATTTCAGTTGTCCCGTAGTTGTGCCGTGCTTACTTTGCTGGACTTGAGATTTGCTATACCTCTGGCTTATGTCTGAGGTTGAACTGTCTTGGGTAACTTCAACCCCCAAAGTTCTACTCTTCTAAAGATAAAGGTAGGGCAAATGCATTGTTTGGATTTTAGTTTAATGATTTGGCTATTTTTTTTTTTTTTATTTAAAGGCCTAGAGGCTCAATGCTTTGGAAAAAAATGAAATGTGTGTAATCTGAATTTTGCTTTATTTTAATCAGGGTTTTCTTTCTTACTTCCTTTCTTTCTTGTACACTCATACTTTGACAAGATGCATCACTCTGAAGAATATTTTATGCCTCCTCAAATTGAAGATATTCTATCTCTACTGAGCTTTCAAAAAGCAGAGGAAAATATTCACAGCAGTTTTGCCTGAGTCTGTGAATTACCACCATCTCTAAGATCATAGAATCATAGAACAACCAGGTTAGAAGAGACCCACCGGATCATCGAGTCCAACCATTCCTATCAAACATTAAACCATGACCCTCAGCACCTCATCCACACATGCCTTAAACACCTCCAGGGAAGGTGAATCAACCACCTCCCTGGGCAGCCTCTTCCAGTGACCAATGACTCTTTCTGTGGAAAATTTTTTCCTAATCTCCAGCCTAAATCTCCCCTGGTGGATCTTGAGGCCATTTCCTCTTGTCCTGTCCCCTGTCACTTGGGAGAAGAGGTCAGCACCCTCCTCTCTATAACCTCCTTTCAGGTAGTTAGAGAGAAATGATGTTGTTTTCCAGGGTCAGTCCAAGAAAGAAGTTGATGCAAACACAGGGAAGACAGAAACTAAATACTTCATGCAGAAAGGATCTCATGAGCTTTGCAGGTTACATAGAGTTCAGCAATGATGGGGGAAGCAAACCAGATTTGGAGCTGAACTGCAGAAACTAGAAAGACTCTTAACTAGGATTTGATTGCTTGTGAGATGCTGAGAAATGCAAGGGCATGAAATGGATTGGCTGTGAAAAACCTGGGAACTAAGTGAGGTTAGGCAGAGACAACAGTTTTGTGGAAAAGGGCCAGGGGTTCCTGGGGGAAAGCAAGCTAAATGCAACTGTACTGTGTGCCATGTCAGAGGTGATGACTAACAGCATGCTGCTCTGTATTAACAGAGTAGTTACCAGTAATTTAAGGGAAGGGGTTATTTCACTTTTCTCTGTCCCTTTCAGAGTCAGTTTGGAATCCTGCACCCAACTTTGGACACACTATGCCCCCAAGAATGTGAGTTCTATATTTCAAGTGAGAAACTTGAAGGGTTACATTTGTATGCAAGGGGCTGGTTGAGGTGGAGCACATGCCAGCCCTACAAGGAGGGGCTAGGGGAATTGCTTTTGTCCAGTGTGGAGAAGAGGTTTGCAGGTTCCTAAATACCAGCCTCCAAATACCAGTCAGCAGGTTGTCAAGAAAACAGAATCATACCCTTTGAGAGGTCCATGATGGTGTAAAAAGGGACAATGGGCACAAATCAGAATAGGAAGTTTGTGCTTGACATAAGAATAAAGAACTAAAATTACCATGGTGTCACAGTCTGTTTGGTTCTCTCGAATTTACAGGTTATCATACTCTGTAAATTAAACTTCATTTTATGATCTGATAAGGGAAGAAAACAAACACGACAAACAAGGGCTCGATCCCCTTTGCACAGACTAGTCTAACATGAATTCACTAATTTATCACTTAAGTGATGAGGTTTCTAACTCACAAGCTGTCTAATTCATAACTCGTAGCTCATAACTTGTAATTCATGAACCTATCAGGTAAAGAGTTACCTAGCTGGTGGGGAGAGCACTCATTCTTCCTCCTCCATCACAGTGTGGGCATACCCTGTATCATGAAGCATAAAGCATGAAAGCCTCAGCAGTCCAGCTGCTGTTTGATCTGCTTCCGTCTTGGAGATTTTGTCTAGACCATTGCAATGACATTGCAGATTATGAAGAAACAGCCAGACAACCAATACACAAGGGTGATGGCTGCAGGGGACAGCAAGGTGCAGATGGCACTGGCTGCATAACTTTTAACACTTTCTGGTCGCCATGCCCCACCTACATATTGCCTTAACTTTGACCTAAAGACACTGAGACCACCAAGCACCAGACCTTACCATGAGCTACGTGTTAGCCAAAATCTAACAGGGACAGGACAGGGGACAGGACAAGAGGGAATGGCCTCAAGTTCTGCCAGGGGAGATTTAGACTGGACATTAGGAGGAAGTTTTTCACAGAAAGGGTCATTGGGCATTGGAATAGGCTGCCCAGGGAGGTGGTTGATTCATCTTCCCTGGAGGTGTTTAAGGCACGGGTGGATGAGGTCCTGAGGGACTTGGTTTAGTGTTTGATGGGAATGGTTGGACTCGATGATCCGATGGGTCTCTTCCAACCTGGTTGTTCTATGATTCTATGATTCTATGAAAACCTGAGCAGGAATTAAGTGGAGTCACACAATGGGGACAGTCAACCACCAAAGCAAGTTACCCAGAGGGGCTGTGAAAAACCTGTTCCTATGTATTTCCAACACCTGAGCAAACTGATTTGAATTCGGTGTTAGTCCTGCTTTGAGCGGGCTGCACTACAGACCTCCAAAATCCTCCCCGATGGCTGATTCTGTGGTGAGAAACTAGGAGATGGAGGGGGACAGAGAAAGAACTGAGACTGGTGGGAACAGGTTAGAAAGGATCCTACTGGGGAAGGAGGGGTGTTCATTTCCTGAGTGTAAATGAAATATAACTTCCTCAGCATGCGCTTCAACAGTATCAGCAAACGTTTATGTAACACACAGGCCAGGTTCCAGTTAAGCACAGCAAGCTGCTAGCAGCCATTGGGTACAGCATGACCTGAAAAGCAAGAGTGTCAATTGAATCAAACCATGTGGCCGAGTAATAACCTTGACTCACTCACTTGTGAGTTTCCTTTGGCTTTTTTTTTTTTTGTAATCCTCTTACCCTCATTCACTTCACTCAATGGATAGAAGACACTTACTCCACCTGGTAGAAAATAAGATATTGATGGAAAGTGTTTTAACTGGGGCCTAGATTAATTTTCAGAAATATTGGAAGGAAATAGTAAATGTGGCAGAACATGCAAAGAAGAGAAATCATGATGTCCTATTTAAATCAAAATTGAATTCCCTTTCTATCTGCGAAAGCTGGCTAAAAAGTTATGTTTACTTTCCACATATTTAGAGTTTTCACTTTCTTTAAATCTAGGGTTGTTTCAATATTGACTTAAAATTAATTCTCCCCAAACTTTATCTGCAAATTTAAGTTTTTTTATTTCCTATCTTTAATCCTGGTGAATGTCAGTTATTCCAATGGCTGCAAGAATTCCTGTATCTGAATGTGTATGTGAGTTGCCTTTCCAGACAGAGCTCAAGGTACTTGTCTTCAAGAGCTTCTTGGCCTAGGGGAGAGTCTTGATGAACTCCTTTGAATCTGAAGATCACCACTTTCTGTCTCTCTGCCTTAGTACCCAACAACCCTTACAGAAGTCTAAGCTGAGTTTCCTCCAGACATCCTTTTGAACTGGGTAACAGCTCCTTCAGTCTGAAATAATTTAAACAGAACATTCTGGGCTCCACAAACTGGCATTTTTGGCAAAGTTCTGTTTTGTCTGAAAATTTCCAATCTGCCCTGGTATTTACCGCAGAGTTCCTTAAATGAGATTTTTCACAGGTGGTCACTGATTGAATGTTCCTCATTTTCTGGCTGACTGACTGATGTCCTTGTGGCTTCACTTGCAGAAGTGTTGAAATTCACAGATGAAACTGAAATTAGCAAGAGCTGTGCTTTGACTATATGGAGGGTTGTATAATTCTGTGCAGAAAGACTGCAGCAACAAATATTCTGGAAAAGGCTTGGGGTAAATAAATTCTGATCTGGAGGTAAACTTAGTGAGGATTTTGCATTCAGCCAAGAGATATTCAAAGGAAAATGTGAAACAAAATCTTGTTAAATCATTGCTTGGGTGCTTGAAACTGTGTGCGTTCAGTGGAATAGAGATTTTAGTGGGAAGAGTTTATAAAACGTAAATTCTGTAACAGGTGCAAGGAAGTAGAACTGAGATTATGAACACAATTTTGGCTAATCTTTATTGCATTTAGCTCTCCATCAGAAGATTTTGTGAGGATTTGAAGACAGAAGGTGTGTTCCTATTTTCTGCACTAAAAGCAAAGTTCCACTGCCCACAAACCTCATAGAAACTACTACAAGTAGCTATGGAAGGGATGTTGATTGTTCTATGTGTGGTTAGACAGTATCTGCCTCCCCATCAAGGGAACTAGAAAGCAACCACTTCATAGCTCCTGACACCACTGAAGAGCAAACCAGGCACTTTTAAACTAGGAAGAATAAGGGGAAAGATTTGCCAGAGGGCAGCAGACAAGCAGTGTCTGGTAGAAGAATGCTTACGCAGTGTTTCTTGCCCTCTGAATGAGAAGGTCACAAGGATGATGATTGAGATTTGAAAAACTATACTGTTCTGTTTCACAATAATCATTTTATTGATTTTTTTTTTTTTTCTCAAACAGGAGATGTGCCACCTCTGCCAACCCCAAGAAGAAGACAGTGAGAGAGAAGTGACTGTATGGAGTGGAGGGGCACATAGATTCTGTGGCAGGCAGGAGAGGTAGGTGTGTGGGAGGGAGTGTAATGCCAAGGCAACAACAAAAACACTGCTATGCTGCCTGTCTTCTGCTGTTGTTTCAGTTGCTCCATGCAACCTTTTAGTTCCGAGCTAGTCTGGTATTTAGTCACAACTGTTAACTTTTTTGAGAGTAAGATTGTTATGGGTCATACTCATGTCTCTACTCAGTTATAAGTTGCAATTACCAGCCAAAATTACCAGTCCCTATGCTGAACCTGTGCACTAATACTGATGATGCTTTAATGAAATGCCACACTGGAAGTGTGAGTCAGGACTACTGCAAACAAGCTGAGCAGGCTGATGAGAAATGAGGTTGAATTTGGCATTCTTTCTCTGCAAAATGATGATGCTATACTTTCATATTGCCAGAAACTTATCTTCCACCATCTTTTCCCATCACTCATTTCCTTTCTTTACTCATTCTACCAAGAATCTCCTTTTCTTTGGCTTTGTTTTCTCTCACATTCCTCACCACCGCACTCAGGACCTTAAAGAGAAAAAAAGCTAGAATAACTAAGAGTTTTTAAAGCAGAAAAGTAGCTCAATAACTTTTCACCACTCATTTATTTCCCATGGATAACCTCACACAATTGTCACCACCCCCATTTAGAGAGTAGAACTTGTACAGCATGATGGTGCAGTTGAGTCTCCTCTGCCAGGAGACAGCAGTGCACACACAGCACGCCTTCTACATTTTCATCTCTGCATGAAACAAGCAGGTAGCAAAACATTCTCTCCTCTTTAATTGAGTGCATCTCTTCTGACAATGCAAGTGGAACAAGATAAAAAGAAAATGGAAAAGAGAAAAAAGAAAGGAAAAGCTCTCAGAGCACTGATGGCAACGAGGTAAACTTTTATCCCTGTGAATCAACAGTGAGCTGATTTTTATGCGTTGCATTTGCTTTTGAGAAAACAAAACAACAAACCGAACAAAAAAAAAAAATCAAACAAAAACACCACACAAACCCACACAAAAACTCGCTTCCTTGAACTTCCTTTTGCTTGTCTACAGGAAAAGAAACATTTCTGCCTGGTTTATTGTTCAATATGCAATATTGAGCTGGGAAGAGAAAGTTTGAAAGTCAGCACAGTTGACGTACAAAGCTTGGACAAAACTAGTAACCCTGAATATCACAGAACTGAGTCTTTTATCCTAGGCCCAATGTCAGAAAAAAATATAGGGTTCAATATTTTCAGAATTTTAGTCAGTATTCTAGTAGAGTTCAAGCTTACAATATTATTAACTCTAATTTCCTTCTACATTCCTGAGTTTACACACTCTCAATGTGTTTGTTTGACAGTAAGTTCCTCCTAGTATGAGAATTTCTGGTTTATATGTTAATTCATCCATACATTCATAGCATTATGAGATCCTTCTTCAAATCCTAAGTGGCTGAATGCTTTGGAGTTTTTTGCTTGTTAACCAAATAGAACAACCAAGGTGGAAAGAAGAATATTGTTTCTGTCATTAAAGCCAATGCTTTAAGAGATTTTCCAAAAATCCATTTTCCTTACCTTGACTTAACAGTATAGGGGTGAGGAAAAAATTCAGTACCTGATTTGCTGTAACTATCTTGCCTTGCTGAAGGCATTACTGTGTTCTTATGCTCCTCACATTTTCACTGGGTTCTAATACACATTTCATTTTAGCTACAAACCTCTTTTCTGGTAAATCCCACCCTCACAAATTCATAGCTTCTACAGCTGACAAGTTGTTTTATTCTCCAGAGATATTTGATTTTGGGGGAGATGGTGATTACTTATATGTGTTCATTCACAGAATCACAGAATCACAGAACAACCAGGTTGGAAGGGACCCATTGGATCTTCTAGTCCAACCATTCCTTTCTAACACTAAACCAAGTCCCTCAATACCTCATCCACCCGTGTCTTAAACACCTCCAGGGAAGGTGAATCAACCACCTCCCTGGGCAGCCTATTCCAATGCCCAATGACCCTCTGTGTGAAAAACCTCCTCCTAATCTCCAGCCCAAACCTACCCTGGCGGAGCTTGAGGCCATTCCCTCTCGTCCTGTCCCCTGTCACTTGGGAGAAGAGACCAGCTCCCTCCTCTCTACAACCTCCTTTCAGGTAGTTGTAGAGAGTAATGAGGTCTCCTCTCAGCCTCCTCTTCTCCAGGCTAAACAACCCCAGCTCTCTCAGACGCTCCTCATAGGGTCTGTTCTCCAGCCTCTTCACCAGCCTCGTTGCTCTTCTCTGGACTTGCTCCAGAGCCTCAACATCCTTCTTGTGCTGAGGGGCCCAGAACTGGACACAATATTCAAGGAGCGGCCTCACAGTGCTGAATACAGACGGAGAATCACCTCCCTGGACCTGCTGGTCACACCATTTCTGATCCAAGCCAGGATGCCATTGGCCTTCTTGGCCACCTGGGCACACTGCTGGCTCATGTTCAGTCGGCTGTCGACCAACACCCCCAGGTCCCTCTCCTCCTGGCAGTTTTCCAGCCAAGCTTCTCCCAGTCTGTAGTTCTGCATAAGGTTGTTGTGCCCCAAGTGCAGGACCTGGCATTTGGCAGTGTTAAACCTCATGCCATTGGACATTGCCCAGTGGTCCAGCCTGTCCAGGTCCCCCTGCAAAGCCTCCCTACCCTCCAGCAGATCGACACTTGCACACAGCTTTGTGTCATCTGCAAACTTACTAAGGGTACCCTCAATGCCCTCATCCAGGTCATTGAGGAAGACATTGAACAGGACTGGACCTAGCACTGAGCCCTGGGGAACACCACTTGTCACTGGCCTCCAGCTGGACTTAACACCATTTACCACCACCCTCTGGGCCCGGCCATCCAGCCAGTTTCCTACCCAGGAGAGTGTGTGTCTGTCCAGGCCAGAGGCTGACAATTTCCGCAGCAGAATGCTGTGAGAAACTGTGTCAAAGGCTTTACTGAAGTCCAGAAAGACCACATCCACAGCCTTTCCTTCATCCAGCAGCCGAGTGACTTTGTCATAGAAGGCGATCAGGTTGGTTTGGCAGGACCTGCCTCTGGTAAACCCATGTTGACTGGGCCTGATCACCCGGTTCTCTTGCATATGCTTCATGATAGCACTCAAGATCACCTGTTCCATGACTTTCCCTGGCACTGAGGTCAGACTGACTGGCCTGTAGTTCCCCGGATCCTCCCTGCTACCCTTCTTGTAAGTGGGAACTCCATCAGCCAGTCTCCAGTCCAGAGGTACCTCCCCAGTCTTCCAGGACTGCTGGAAGATGATGGAAAGGGGTTTGGCCAATACATCCGCCAGCTCCCTCAAAACCCTAGGATGTATCCCATCTGGCCCCATGGACTTGTGGGTGTCCAGTTGGCCAAGCAGGGCTCTGACCACCTCCTCTTGGACTATGGGAGCCTCGTATTGCTCCTCTGTTTCCCGGGTATCTACACAGAGGGAACAGCTTTCTTTACTATTAAAGACTGAGGCAAAGAAGGCATTAAGTACCTCAGCCTTCTCCTCGTCCCCTGTCACTGCTGTTCCCTCTGAGTCCAAAAGGGACTGTATGGTCTCCCTTGTCCTCCTTTTACTGTTAATATACTTATAAAAAGATTTTTTATTGTCTTTTGCAGACTTAGCTAATCTGATCTCTAGCTCAGCCTTAGCCCCTCTGATTTTTTCCCTACATAGCCTCGCTTCCCTCCTGTAGTCCCTCCAAGAGGCCTGTCCCCCCTTCCAGAGCCTATAAATCTTCCTTTTTTTTCTAATTTCACTCAAGATTTCCCTACTTAACCAAGTTGGTTTTTTCCCCTGCCGGCCTTTTTTTCCAGAACACGGGGATGGCTTTCTCCTGAGCTGCCAGGATCTCCTTTTTGAAGAACTCCCAGCCCTCATGGGCTCCCTTGCCCTCAAGTGCTGTCTCCCAGGAGACTTTGCCAACCAGCCTTCTAAACAGTTCAAAGTCTGCCCTCTGAAAATTTAGTGCTACCGTCCTGCTTAGCACCCTCTTCACTTCACCTAGGACAGAAAACCCTATCATCTCATGATCACTAAGACCTAGGCGACCCCCTACTCTCACATCCCCCACAAGCCCCTCTCTGTTGACAAACAGCAAGTCCAGGAGGGCACCTTCCCTCGTAGGTTCGTTGACCAGCTGTGCAAGGAAGTTGTCTTCCCTGCACTCCAGGAACCTTCTAGACTGCTTCCTTTCTGCTGTGTTGTACTTCCAGCAGATATCAGGGAGATTGAAGTCTCCCACAAGGACAAGAGGCACTGACTTGGAGATTGACCCCAGCTGTTTGTAGAAGAGCTCATCAGCTGCTTCTCCTTGGCTGGGTGGCCTGTAACAGACTCCCATCACAAAGTCTCCCTTGTTATGGGCTCCCTTGATCTTAACCCACAGGCACTCGATCTCCTCATCGCCACAGTCCATCTCAGAGGTGTCCAAGTCCTCCCTTACAAAGAGGGCTACTCCACCCCCTCTCCTACCCTTTCTATCCCTCCTGAAGAGTTTATACCCCACCATACCCGAACTCCAGTTATAAGAGTCATTCCACCACGTTTCCGTGATGGCAACGACATCAAAGGCACCTTGCCCTACAACGGCTTCCAGCTCTTCCATCTTGTTCCCCATGCTGCGTGCATTGGTGTAAATGCACTTCAGCTGAGTAGCTGAGCCTTCAGCCCTCCTACTCTCCATTCATACTCTCCATAAAGGATTTCTACTAAAATGAATCCCTTGGGATACACAAGCTATTAACCTGTGAGGAAGAGCCAAGTAGAATGGCAAAATTACACAGTGTTTTGGCAAACCACAGGCTTATTGCTCCATTTTCTCACCCTGCTGATTATGAATGTAGCAGATCATGTTGGCTTTCTTTAAAAATCCAGGATAAGGTTCTTCTGACTTAATGAAGACATCTGCAATGAGGATGCCTCCACATTTTGAAGCAACCATCTAGAACCCCTCTTTAGTCCATGGGGAGAAGCAGGCACTTCTGTGCCAGTTTTTCTCTCGATAAAGCAATTGATTCATAAGTTGACTGAATCATAATGCCAAATACTTTTTTTTCTCTCTCTTTCTGTGAATATAAAGTTCTCAAGTGACCACCTTACAAAATTTAGCTATCAAAATTTAGTTCATAATCTTATGCCTGATTGCTGCAGCAGCCAGGGATCACAAAAGGGAGCATACTATTTCATTACATAGCTTCCATACAGGAAAGCATCATTGCTGAAAGTTCTACTTTTTGCAGCAAGAAAGGTGAAGGTTAAGAAAGGAAAAAGAAAGACTATGGTGTTATACACCACTACCAGACTTGTGTATAGTAAATTTATTGCATTATGCTCAAGTGCGGAGGTAGAAGTGTGATTTTATTTGAATTACTGGGTTAAATCAAACTACTGACTTGGAGATTAACTGGGTTGTGACAAGTTTGCAGGAAGGAAAATCAAAATCAGTCTGTAAAATGAGGAACATAGGTATATAAAAACACTTGAAAGAAGGTAGTCTTTATGGCATCATTTGTAACTTGGCATTAAGTCAAATATTCAAAGGTAATGTGTTTTTTCCCATTATGTAAGACTATTTCAGAAGTATATTGGGAAATATTTGCTCATAAACTGGGTAGGCAAAGTAGCTGAAGAAATTCTGAGTGGAAGTAGAATGTGTTGAATTGGAATATATCAATAGTCTCACTAGGAATGCAATTGTATTTATAGATTGTTTCTAATCCATCTTGTTGTTAACAAACAGAAAGCTGCATAGAAGTACCTATTTTTTATATTTTATATATATATGTCATACACACACACACACGTATTCATATACACACATATAATGACACTTAAAGAATGAAGTGGGAACATATAGATTCTGTTTTAAAGGTGACCGAAGACCTTACATGTATTTCTTAAGAGGGTGATAATACCTGTGGAAATGTAAGGCTTGTAACAGGAAAATCAATAGAGTTTTACAGACTGCCTCCTGTCTTCCAACATCCCTATGTCTTACCTCTGATTTCAGAACCCAATTCAAGCAACTAGCTGTGAAAACCTTCCTCCTGAGGGCATCTGGATCTAGCTTTTCTGTCTCTCCTTAAAGATGAGGGTCTTCAAGATATCACAATTTATGCTATTTTTACGCTATAACATGGAACAAAGTATTTTAGTTCAATATGACATCCATGCTTTGAACAAACTATGTCAAGTCCTGTTGGTTTTCCAGTTTTCCTTCTTTTGCAGTATCTTACCAAGTGAAAAATACCTCTGAAGATGCTGTCATTTTCATATCTTACTTCCAAAACTGTACACCCATGGCCCAAGTGTCCTATTCCATCTTCGAGGCTAACAGTAGTGCTCTACTGAAATAGTTTGTGTGACTGGAACTCTCCGAACAAGGTCTCTTGTCATTATCTTAGCCATAATATAGAGCATGTTAATTAGGCAGCCTCACTGCCAGTCAGGTTTTCTTCTGCTCTGCGCATAAACTTGAAGCTTTTGCCTTTCACAGCTGTGCAGTCTCAGAAATGCAGAGAATGGATAGAAGAAAGGAGACAGTGCCATTCTTATATTGGACTGAGTGAAATGCATCACAAAAGAAAGTGCAGTTAGTCCAGGACAGTATATGAGCCTTAAACTTGTAGCCTCAGCAAAGGACACTTCTCTTTTACAATATGCTTTGTGTAAGGAGACTGAGATCATAATGATATAAACATGGGTCTTATGTAAAATCTGAAATATTGACACATTAACATAATTTTTCACAGCTTTTCAAGCGAGTTCATGAAATACTGTTGCAGAAATATTGCCAGATATATTAATGAAGAATCAGGTGCAGACACACATAAAACAAAGAATTGAAAGGAGATCTGTTTAAGACAAAGGTGAACATAGTTACACAAGATTAACTCAAGAAGGAATTTGATTTCAGTAACTGGTTTTGCTTGTGTACAGTTACATATTTTTTTTTCAGATCTGATTCCTAATGTCCACATCTAAATGCACACATTCAACAATGACTGTTCAAGCAAGGACTGTTGGGTGTTGCATTTATTTTGAAATGGACTAAGTGGTGTTAATTTGCTCAAAAGTCTTTTGCAGGTTGCTTGAGTCTTCTGTACTAAGCTATCGCAAGTGGCTACTGAACTGCAGGTCAGGAAACCAAAGAGACTAAAGCTGGATCTTGGCAACCTGGAAGAACCTCATAGCTGGCTCCCCATCCTTCTCTGGTGCTGTGGTTGGTGCTGCTGAGGTGATCTCTCACTACGAACACAAAATGATATCACTACCACTATCTCTTTTTGTTATTTTTTTGTTGATTTTGTTTGTTCAGGCTGATTGGTTTGGCTTGTTGATGAGGTAGTCTTCTGTTATCCAAGTGAGCATGAAGGGACTTGGTTTGTAAAAATGGTGGGCAGAGGGAGATTCCTCTAGGGGTTAATGCAGTTACCTAAGCTTGGTACTTAAGATAACTGATGAGCCTTCATGTCTGCCCAGAAGTACAGTGGCAACTTCAGACTTTTGAATCAAACTTAGTAACAATCGTCACCATCTATGCTGGTTTCAATATGGTCAGATTAGTTTATGTATGGTTGCAGTATTACTGCTCCACCAGGGCTTGCTCAGGATAGCTGTCAAAGAGGAGCAAACCCCACTGGTGTGGATCAGGAAGGTGACACCAGGAAATGGGATCCCTCAAAAGACTCTTAAGGAGTGTGAGCAGAGCAAAATATTCCTTGAATATAGAATCATAGAATCATAGAATCACTAGGTTGGAAAGGACCCACTGGATCATCAAGTCTAACCATTCCTATACGTGGGAATCCTTTGAAAATGTTTTCCATCAGTGCTCTTGGAGAAACCTTGTTCCGTTTTCCTACTCCTGATGGCATCTGAAGGTCTGTGAGGTGGTCTCCAAGTGCTGTGGGAACAGCTCCGGGCTGCCCCGGATCTCGCGAATATGACCACTAGATGTCACAGCTGTCCCACAGAAGCCACATTGTCCCAGCCCACTAGAATCAGCGAGATGCTCCTTTTCTCTCGCTGGCTGCTAGACACCACAGAATCCTCCTAAAACAAGGAATCCTCCTAAAACCATGTGAAAGAGGGGAAACCTACGCCTGACTCCACCCTGTCTCCATGGAGAAGGAGCAGAGGTGGGGGCTTCTCATGGTGCCACCAGAATCACAGGTTGTCCCCAACGTGGCACACTGAGGGCAGGGAATTGGAAGTACGGATGGCAAAAGTGTATTTCTAAGACAACATGTCTCATACAGCCAGGTCCATCTTCCCCAAGTGTCTTAATTTAAGGTCTCCAGGAAAATCTACTATATCTTATACCTTACCTTATTGTCTTCTACAGGTGCCTTTCAGGAGGTTGAAGTGTGTGTTGGTCTCTTCTCCCAGGTAACAAGAAATGAGACAAGAAGAAATAGGCTCAAGTTGCACCAAGGGAGGTTTAGATTGGATATTGGGGAAAAATGCTTTATCGAAAGAGTGGTGAAACCCTGGAAGAAGCCTCCCAGAGCAATGGTGGAGTCCCTGGGAAGATTCAAAAACTGTGTGGTCACGGCATTTTGGGACATGCTTTCGTAGGCATTATGGGCTTGAGCTGATGGTTGGATAGGAAGAGCATAGAAGTCTTTTCCAACCTTAATGATGCTATGAATCTTTAACATGGCTAACCAAGCGTGTACCTGATCAGAGTAGGTTTCACACATGTCCTACAATACTGTTATTCAGTCTCAAACTCATTCCTTTGCTGTGGTGTATTTTCCCTGAATGGGTTTCCCCAGTTCATTTTTAAGCTCTGCTTCACCACAAAAGGAAAAATGGCAAATACTTTACACCTTGTAATTTCCAACTAGATCATAAATCTGATATTTCAGAGAGAATGCTCTGCTTTTTTTCCTGCTGCTTAAATGCATTATTATATGAGGTTTGTAAAATCCTTTTTTTCTATTGTGCTTATCACCAACTGTTCAGCCAGGATTATGCTGCAGATTTTATACCAATAGTTTGTGCCTGTGAGAAACAAAGCAGCTCAAACATTTCCTTTGCCCCTGAGGCATCCTTTACCTTGCTACCAAGCATCCTGCAACACCATCCGCATGCCCAAATGCAGCCAGCCCCTCTGTTTGCTTTTCCACTGTTGGAACTGGGATTACCCTCACAGGGAGGCTTTGTGGATCAGCCACTTCCCATTGTGGTCTGCTTCATTATTATAGCTTTTTGGGTCTGTTTTTAGCTTGGCCTGTGGGAAATGCACACCACCTCCCAGTAATGTAAATTAATATTAATTTTGCTATTTAGAGATTCCCTATGTGCTGCTTTGCAAAGATGATCCTGGACACGTGAGGAGGCGTTAACACATTAGCTGCAGCACATCCGACACAGAAAAAGATTTCAGAGGGACTAATCCCTCTGGTGGCAGAGCTTGTTGGCCTGTGACAGAGTTACATCATTGGTGAATTTAGCCTCCATTGTCTAACATCAGACAGAATTGGCACCAGAGGAATAATGATGACAATAGCAGATGAGCTAGGCAGCCCTTCACATGCCTGGGTATCACTTGTTTGTATCCTCCTGTCATCTTACAAGTTCCTGAGCTCAATTCATTTACCAGGCACATATTCAGAAAGTTGAAGTTGGCACAGCAGGGTGACTCCTGGTGATTCAGGCATCCTAACAGCTATTCACTCTTCTAATTACATACATCGTTGCTGATGACAACTTCATGAAATCCCAGAATGGTGGGGGCTGGAAGGGCCCTCTCGAGCTCATGTAGTCTAAACCTCAGCTACAGCAGGGTAAGCAGGCTGCATATAGATTGAGTGTACTCACCATGATTTGGGATACAAGAACAGGAAACATGGAATGCAGAAGATGCCATTTTGTGATAAAAGCACAAAATATATTAAGCTTTCACTGATGGTGTTTTGTTAGTTTTGGTAGTAAAAGGAGGGCTGGTGCCTTTGTCAGAGAACTGAGCACAAGTTTTGGGGTGATTCACACTCCTGTTGAGGGGTGGCCATTGGACTTCTGAGCATCACTCCTCCTCTTCAGCATGTTTTTATCATAGAATCATAGAATGTTGAAAGAGAACATAAGGCCCGTGCAATTTCAAATCCCCTGCCATGGGCAGAGACACCTTCCATGCATCAGGTTGTTTAAAGCCTCATCCAACTTGGCCTTGAACATTCCAGGGATGGGGCATCCATGACTTCTCTGAGCAACCTGTGCCAGTGCCTCACTGCCCTCACTCTGAAAAATTTCTTCTAATATCTAACCTAAATCTCCTCTCTTTCAGCTTAAAACTGTTCCACTCATCCTATTCCTGCACTCCCTGATAAAGAGCCCCTCCCCATCTTGCCTGCAGAGGCCCCCTTTCAGTAGTGGAAGGCTGCTATAAGGTTTCCCCTGAGCCTTCTCTTGTCTAGGCTGAAAAACGTGAACTCTCTATCCTTATATAAAGGTTATCCAGCCCTCAGATCATCTTCATGGCCTCCTCTGGACTTGCAATAACAGATCCATGTCATTCTTGTGCTAAGGATTCCAGAACTGAGCACAGGACTTCAGGTGAGGTCTCACCAGAATCCTTTCCCTCAACCTGCTGTTAGCACTTCTTTGGATGCAGCTGTCTTTCTGGGCTGCAAGCACACATTGCCAGATCAAGTTAAGATTCTCATTCACCAGCACACCCAAGTCCTTCTCTTCAGGGCTATTCTCAATCCGTTCTCTGCCTAGCTCTTTCCTGGGAAAATAATCCATGTATGAAAAATCAGTAAAGAAACAAGATTGTTACAGGGTTAAATTCAAGCTAGCCAACACAAGAAGGACTGCTGGCTTTAGCAATCAGACTGTCTTAGTGTGTTGGGTTAAATCTCCTCTGTACTGTGCTATAGCATCTCTACCATTTCCAGCTTCAGAGTAGTAATGATGGTGCCTTGACAGAAACAGTATTAGGGGAAACAGTGATGTAGACAACAAAGGCATGGGATGCATTTTGCTTTTTAAATTCTTTTCTCCACACAGGAGTTGTTGGCTTCTCCAAGACATAGAATTCACCTGCAATGACAAATCACATGCAGAGACTCCTGAAGTTCAGTGAAAACAGATTCTAATCTGGTTTTCAAGTATTTATACAATTTTGGTTACTCAGAAAAGACTGGATAATATTATTCCTACTTTATCTTTCCTTTGTCCTTCCCTTCTCCCAATCTGTAGGAATAGCAGTCATCATGGAAAGAAAGAATCCTTTCTATTTTTTTTTTTTTTGGAGTTAAAATTGTTATCTGTAGCCCAAGTTATCCATCTGGATTTTATATGAGCAAAGAGACAAAACCAAGATAATCCATTTTCAGCCAAAATCAACAGACTTGCAAAAATAAAGTCCTGTCAACCAGCTTCATTATCCCACATGTTGCCTGTTTGTTTTGGTTTAGAGCAAAACAAAGAACTAAAAAGCGTATTGTATGTTGTGTTGGGATCTGAACCAGTCTGTAAGGGGAGCCAGAGCTATAATGACTCACACACTGGGAAGAATTCCACCTGTTCCCATCCAAATGATGTTTCCCCACCAGGCTGGAAACAGCTGATGCACTGATTCCCATGAGAATGTTTTCATCTTGAACAATATACACATTTGAAACCACTCCCTGAGTTTGTCCCATTTAGTTTTCTGTTTGCATTAAATGCTGTCCTCTAACCAGTGCAGATCTTGGTGCTGAATGAGCATTTCTACCCCAGACTTCAGCTCTACTCTGAGATTTTTAAGGAAATTAAGGGTAATTGATATAAAAAAGACATTGCTATAACCAAGACTGGGAAAGCCATGGTCAGTCCATTTCTGAAACAAGCCATTGGCCTTCTCAGTCACCTGGGCACACTGCTGGCTCATGTTCAGTCACCTGTCAATCAACATCCCCAAGTCCTTCTCCTCCAGGCAGCTTTCTAGCCATTCTTACCCTAGTCTGTAGCACTGTGTAGGGTTGTTGTGCCCCAAGTGCAGGACCCAGCATTTGGCATTGTTAAACCTCATGTCACTGGTCTCAGCCCAGCTGTCCAACCTGTTCAGATCCCTTTGCAAGGCCTCCTGACCCTTCTTATAGATGGGCACAACATCAGCCAGCCTCCAGTACAGTAGAACTTCCCCAGTTAGCCAGGACCTCTAGAAGATGATGGAAAGGAGTTTGGCAAGCACATCCACCAGCTCCTTCAATAATCTCAGGTGGATCCCATCCAGCCTCATAGACTTGTGATTGTCTAATTGGGCAAACAGGTCTCTAACCACTTCCTCTTGTATCATGGGAGATTTGTTCTGCTCCTCTAGCTCCTGGGTGTGTACACACAGGGAACAACTTCCCTTACTATTGAAGTCTGAGGCAAAGGAGACATTAAGTACTTCAGCCTTGTTCTCATCCTTTGTCACAGTTGTTCTCTTTGCATCCAATAAAAACTGATATTCTCCCTGGTCCTCCTTTTACTATTGATGTATTTACAAGAATATTTTTTTTATTATCTTTCTCTGAATTGGCCAGTCTGAAGTCTAGTTGGGCTTTAGCCCTTCCGATTTTTCCCTGCATGACCTCACTTCCTCCCTGTAGTCCACCCAAGACTCTTCTCCCTTCTTCCAGAGTTCATAGGCATTCCTCTTCTTTTTCATGTCCACCCAGATCTCCCTGTTCAACCAAGCTGTTGTTTTTTCCCCATGTGTCAGCTCATTTTCTGGCACATGGGGATGGCTTGCTCCTGAGCTGCTAGGGTTTCCTTCTCAAGGAGTACCCAGCCCTTGTGGACAAACTTGCTCTTATGGATGATCTCCCATGGGACTTTGCCAACCTGAATAGTACAAATAACTTCTGAATAGTACAAAGTCTACTCTCTCGTAGTTTAATGTGACTGTTCTGCTAATCCCCCTCCTCACCTCACTTAGAACTGAGAATTCTAATATCTCATGATTGCTTTGCCCCAGACACTCTTCAACTGTCACATCCCCCACAAGGCCTTCTCTGTTCACAAGCAGCAGGTCCAGGAGGGCACCTTCCCTTTTCTGTTAGTTCACTAGTTGTATGACAGTTGTCTTCCACACACTCCAGAAACCTCCTAGACTGCTTTCTCTCTGCTGTATTGTACTTCCAGCAGACATCTGGTAGATTAAAGTCTCCCATAAGGACAAGCACTTGTGATCTTGACACTTCTCTCAGTTGTTCGCAGAAGAGCTCGTCAACTGCTTCTTCCTGGCTAGGTGGTTTATAACAGACTCCCAACACAACATCTACCTTCTTATGGGCTCCTCTGATCTTTGCCCACAGACACTCAATCCTGTCATCTCCATAATCAAGCTCAATGGTATCAAAACTCTCTCTAATACAGTGGGCTACCCCACCTCCTTTCCTACCTTTCCTGTCCTACCTGAAGAGTTTGTATCCCACCATAGGTATGATCCAGCTACCCAAGTTGTCCTACCACGTTTCTGTGATGGCAACTATGTCATAGTCTTAGTTTGGTGAAGGTGAGGAAAGGTAGCAGTAACTTGCTTCTGCATCACTTTTGATGAAGCATAGTGAGAATTATGGAATTTATGAATGTGTCTACACAGACGTGTACAGGTAGATGTAAGCTGTCTTGCTGTCTTCTCAGTTAACCAAATATCAACAAGATGGGTGTGGCCTTGATGTACTAGATCTATATCCATCCATATTGACTTCTGTGATTATCTTCCAAGGTCTAGTTCTGACATTATAGGATCAGAATACTTTGTATTGGAAGAAACCTTAAAATTCATCCAGTTCTATTCCCTCTACCATGGATAGGGACACTTTGCACTGGATCAGGTGGCTCAAAGCCTCATCCAGCCTGTCCTCTAACACTTCCAGGGATGGGGTGTCCACCACTTCTCTGGTCGACCTGTACCACTGCCACACCATCCTCGCAGTAAAGAATTTCTTCCTAATATCTCATCTAAATCTCCTCTCTTTTATCTGAGAACTGTTCCTCCTTAACCTATCCTGGAACTCCCTGATAAAGAGCCCCTCCTTGATCTTTTCTGTAGGCTCCCTTTAAGTACTAGAAGGTTGCTATAACATCTCTGTAGAAACATTTCTTCTTGAGGCTGAACAATACTGATGTTGTTCAGCCTCACTGAACACAGGAACAACCTGTCCTTGTATGGGAGGTGCTCCAGCTCTCAGATCATCTCTGTGGGCTCCCCTGGACTCATTCCAACAGATACACGTTCTTCCGGTGCTGAGGAATCCAGAACTGAATACAGAGTCCAGATGAGGTCTCACTAGAGTGAAGTAGAGGAGCAGAATCACTTCCCCTGGCTATACAGCTGGCTTTCTGGGCTGCAAGTACACATTGTCAGCTCATGTTGAGCTCCTCATCTCCCAGCACTCCCAAATCTTTCTCTTCAGGGCTACTCTCAATCCATTCTATGCCTAGTCTGTATTTGTGCTTGGGGTTGGATGTTAGCACTAATTTGATGCATGACTGTATGATCATTTCTGTATTTGTTCTACCTAAAAGATTTTTCATGAGTGAGGGTGTGTTGAGGGAATCAGTCCTCAGTTTGTGAATCTATTCTTATGCAGATGTTGGACTGGCTGCAAAGAGTTGGGTCCATTCCCACACATTCCCATTTAGCACAGCTAAAATTGTTTCTTTTTTCAGAAAATTTATTCTTCTATCTGCAAAACAAGTGTAAATATTTCATCACTTCAAGCAGGGTTTATAAAAAAATCTGTTATGTGGAATGTGTTTGTTAACCAGGATGCTATTTCAGTGGTTTGAGTAAACTAAGCACCTACTGTGCAAGTAGTGAGACCTCCTGCTACCTTCAGCTTCTCTACAATTGTTGTTACTATTACATTGTCATTACTTATGCAAAACTTCAAGAAAACAAAGAAAAAGAGGCCTACTGCAATCGGATGGAAAAACAAAGATTGATTTTCTGGTTTTGAATAATAGAGCATAGTGCTGTATTCTACCTTTCCTCCATTTGCTGTTGATGGAGGAAGGCTTCACTGCTTCAGTCCTGACAAGTAGACTGCTGCAGAATATGCCTACATGGTTATTCTTCAAATAAAACTCATTGTTTTTAAAAGTGAGTGTGATGAGCCTTTAGGTTAAGGTCATTAATCTCTCCGTAGCACGTTTGTAGCATTGATTTGGGCAGATGTTTTACATTTTTCATGCCTCAGTCATCAACTGAATGTCTGACTGTTGACCCATATTTTGGAGAGTAAACATCAAGAAACCCTTTGTGGTAACTGTAGTTTCCTGTCAGCTGGAAAAATGCTGGAAACCTTTTCTCATGAACTTCTGTCCCTGGCTGCCTGTATTTCCTGTCCAAGATCTTTCTAAGCAGGTTGGCATGGTGACAATCTTTAGCTAACATGCAATCGTTGATTAGAGAAAAATGGAATGTAAATGGCAGTTTAGATAAACTATAAGGAATCTTGTTTCCTAACAGTTTCCTTTAAAGCAAGAAGGCACAGGGCAAAAGAATATAATAATGCCATTTTGTGTATCATTCAGACCGGTGCCTTCAGAGCAGTAACTAGCTAACATTCGTGATTTCCTTTGTACTTGGCAACATTCACATTTCCGATGTACTCGAGCAGATTAGGTTTCACAGTGGTAAACAAAATTAAAAAAAAACCCAAAAGCCACAAAACCCATTATGAGACTTTGAAACAATCTGGAAGGCTGAGTATTTGTATTCTTAGGACTGGATGTGACTTTGATTAAGATCTGTGGAAAGAATGAAATGAAATTCAATATGAGATTGATCAGGACTGCAAGTACTTCCTATACCACTGTGATTTCAATTAAAAGGCAATAAAGGACAGAGAGGAATTTTGAAGTCAGCGGTTGTGCCAGACTGGCAGTGTTTCTTGAAATCTCCTGCCTCATTAGCACTTGTTAGTCAGGCTTGGTAAAGAGATGGATGAACTAAGGTGACTTGCTGACACGGATTGGCTTTTAACTCAACAAAAGCTGTTGAGTTCTTTGAGAACAGGAGATCTGGGTTGAGGAGTTAGCCTTCAAACAACAAGAAGGGGTTGAAAAAACACATAGCTGTGATACTTTGAGACATGTTTTAGTAGGCACAGTGGTGTTGGGCTGATGGTTGGACTAGATGATCTTAGAAGTCTTTTCCAACCTTAATGACTCTACAATTCTATGATCAGTCTCAATGCTGCTGTAGACACCTCTTTTCTTTCTATCTTTGTCTTTGAGCTAGAAAAAAAAATGATTAGATGGTGCTGCTGCTATTTTCAGTTTCTGATGGACATGCAAGCTTCCAAACTGGATTGTCTCTGGAAGATTAAGCAACTTCATGGAGGAAAGCACTAAATGTGAGGTGGATAAGACAAGGTCCCAAACCCAAATTGCATGACTGCAATTTGTTTGTATATCCATTCAGTGTCTGGAGGAGCATCCGCATAATAACACAGACTTTTGTACTCCTGGTTTAACTGGAAGCAACAAAGATTGGACTTGTTGATCTTAAAGGTCTTTTCCAACCTAAACTGTTCTGTGAGTCTGTGATTATAGTAGTATAAATAAAAGTGGACGTGACATCAGAGATTTTAGTGAGATTATATGAATTCTTGGAGAAGATGAAAAAGATTACTTGGAAAAGCTGACTTGAAAATCTAGGTGTAAAGTGACACTCCACAATTGAATATAAAGTAAGGCATCAAGAAAACCAGAGACGTCATTGCTAGCATCAAAGCTATACAGACAAACCCCAGCACAATATCACTGGAACCTACCAGCACTAGGTATGAAGTGGAAAGGAGAATCAAGAAATTCCAGCCTTAATTCTGGAGTTCTGTACATCATTGTAGCTCATTTACACTTTCTGCAAAGGCAAATGGCAATCAAATTCCATTGCGATAATTCAGATTGAGCTCTTAGCCTGTAGCTGCTGCTTGGTCAACTGAAACTTCCCAGTCTGTTGGCTCTAATTTCCTGCACTCTCTCTCGTCTGTGGCTATGAACACGCAGCACTGAAACTTAGGGCATAAAGCCAGTGTATATCTTGCAATGGTAGCTAAGGAGGCACTTAAGGAGCTATGACAAAGCATGAGAAAATGTTCCCTTAGTTGTCAAAGAGTAAATTTGCTCTCTTGGGGCAAAGCTACTTTTATTTTCGTTCTTAGAAGACATTTTAGAATGTCTTGAATTGGGACAAGTTAATTGTCACCCTCTAACTGCTTCTGAATTCATGGTCAGGGGGCAAAATTATTTGGGCTAGAAACAGTACCTTGCAAACAAGCATTTTGTAATGCCTGGGTTAATAGAGATTATTTAGGCACAAGCACAGTACAAATAACAAGTATAAAGTGAAGAGTGAAAAAACATTCAAGACATAGAATCATAGAATCATCAGATTGAAAAGGACTTCTAAGATCTCTGAGTCCATCCACACCTATATGTCACTAAACCATATCCCTAAGTACCTCACCTACCTGTCTTTTAAATACCTTGAGGGATGGTGACTCAACCACCAACCTGGGCAGCCTGTGTCAGTGCCTGATAAATCAGCATAAAGCAACACCTCCCATTCTAAAATCCTTTCACTGAGATAATAAAAATATGTGGGCAGGAAAATTTTATATAGCAAGGCATCATTTGCTTTGTTAAGAACAATTAGTCTCTTACAGCCAAACTGAAAGCATAAGCGATTCATAATTAATTCTATATTATAGACTCTACCCTTAAATGTCTATGTAAGTTTATGTAAGAATAATTCAATGCCTGAGTGACTGAGAAAGAAATGCTTTCCTTTGTGAAAAGCATTTCCCTTCTCCCATCTGAAATAATATCATTGCTGCAAGTGATGATAGAGAAACTTCCTTAGCAGTGCTTGGAGTCCAGAATACTAGCAATTAAAACAATCATGAAATGGAAATTCCATTCTTCAGCAAAAGCCTCAATCAATGCTCCCAGGAAGAGGCACTAAGACATAAGTTGTCCCCAAACTGACATCCACAACATGCATTCCTAGAAAAAAGAAGGCAATTTTGTAGATAATAAACCTGCTTCTCACTTGAGAAAAATGTTTTCACTTCCATTAGTTATAAATTATTCCTTAAAACCACGAACACTCTGCCTGTGCATATACAACTGCCTCGTTACAGAAACATAGAATCATTAAGGTTGGAAAAGATCTCTAAGATGATCAAGTCCAACTGTCAGCCCAACATCATGCCTCAAAGTGCCATGGCCACATGGGTTTTGAACCTCTGCAATACATCCCTGCATTGCACAAAAATGAAGAATTCGTGAACACAGACTGGAAGAGCAGCTATAATTTATATACTCATATATATACACACGGAGCAGGAAATCTACTACACACTTATTATTCAATGAAGCTAGGAACTAAGCTTATTCTGGTGTGTAAAAAAGTTCACTACAGTTCTTTCACTTACAAAACCTTTAAAGATAATACTAATTACCTGCTAGCAACATGTAAAATTATGTTACCCCCTGAGATGACAGAATTCAAGGAAGAGTGTGAAACAAGTGGTGTTCCTCAGAGTCTGGTATTTGGATGGATCAGCATGGATCAACATCTTTCTCAGAGACATGGACAGTGGAATTGAGTACACCCTCAGCAAGTCTACCAGTGCCACCAACCTCTTTGATACAGTTGATCTGCTGGAGGGAAGGGATGCCATTCAGAGGGACCTGGACAGGCATGAGAGGTGGGCCTGTGCTAATCTCATGAAGTTCAACAAGGGCAAGGTCCTGCACTTTGGTCAGGGCAATCCCAAACACAAATCCAACATGGGCAGAGAATGGATAGGGAGCAGCTCTGAGAAGGACTGGGAGTGTTGGTGGATGAGAAGTTCGACATGAGCTGTCAATGTACGCTTATATTCCAGAGAGCCTGTAGTATCCTGGGCTGCATCCAAAGAAGTGTGACCAGTAGGTCAAGGGAGGTGAAGTCATGGATGCCCCATTCCTGGAACTGTTTATGGCCAGAATGGATGAGGCTTTGAGTAGCCTGATCCAGCAGGTGTCCCTGCTCATGACAGGAGATCGGAACTGGAGAATCTTTAAGGTCCCTTCCAACTCAGAACAATCCCTGATTCTATGATTCCTAGCAACATGACTGTCACATGCTTATGTACCCTTTTATTAGCTGCTCCATGTGTAAGCTGCATGCTTACACATGCCACACAAAGTTTCCCATAATGCCTTATATCTGGAGAAGGATGGTTAATTTCATTTATTTATTATTTGAAATTGCATTTGAAAAGGGTGGGGAAGAGTGTCACTAGAAAGGATGAAAGCTTTTTTAGCTGCACAGTAAGCATGTCTATGCCTTTGGGATGGATTTCCAGTACAGCAGCCTCTTTCACCATGATCCAGCAAAGCACTGGAGTCTAGATTGGAGTTAATCCTATACTCACATGCTTTGCTCAACTAGGGCCAGAATGCTGAGCACTTTGTATAATCAAATCTCTAGTGCATTTGTACAATAAAGAAGTGTAAGACTAAAAAGCCACCCTAAGTTCCAACTGTGTTGTGAGAATATATTTCTGCACTTCTGGAAAATTAACTTGAGTAATGAGCAGAAGCCAATAAACAGGTTGAAATCCAATGCACTACTGTGAGGGTGGTGAGGCACAGACACAGATTGCCCAGAGAAGTCGTGGATGCACCATCCATGGAGGTGTTTGAGGCCAGGTTTGATGGGACTTTGAGAGTCCTGATCCAGTGAAAGATGTCCCTGCCCATGGTGGGGGGTTGGAACTGGATATCCCTAAGATCCCTTCCAACTCAAACCTTTGCATGTTTCCATAATTCTATGATACATGTGGCAGGCTCTTTGGTAGAGTTAATATTGTGAGTATATACCTGGTTTTGCACAGAATATCCAGCATGGATAGAACTTTTTAAACTAGAACTATTCAAATTACCCTGTTGCAGAAGAGAAATGCAATTTGACAGCTATGCAATTGCCCAAATTGTCAAAATCCATGTGAAGTCATTTTTCGAGCAGTCATCGATTTTTCTTTTGTTTGTTACTTTTGAAAGAAAGAAGATAAAGCATGCAATCTTCTCTAGTGCTGTAGACCTTTCAATTCCCCTTTCACCTTGTCAATTGCATGTAAAGCTAATTGAGCTTGTTTCCCTCTGCCTTTCTTCACAGGGTGTATGCTCCATGTCCCTAACAATGCTGGTGGCTCTCCACCAGACTTGCTCAAGTTTATCAGTATTTGTCTTTTACTGGACTGTCACGGTCCACTCGTAAGCGGACTCGTGATGGTTCATTTCATTTCTGATTTCAGAGTTGCAAAATAATAACTCAAAGAGAGAGAGAGTCAAGGGAGTCAAATTTCGATCTCGACAGGCACTTTATTAATAATGTCCATAAACCAACTTATGATAGAAAAAGAGAGAGAACAAGGAAAGAGATATGAAGAAGAGGGAAGGAGGTGTTTAAGGCACGGGTGGACGAGGTGCTAAGGTGCATGGTTTAATGTTTGATAGGAATGGTTGAACTCAATGATCCGGTTGGTCTCTTCCAACCTGGTTATTCTATGATTCTATGATTCTACTATTACAACAGGCTAAGTTCATCCTTTTCTTGGTATGGAATTGGTACACAAGGGAAGAACTGACACAGTGTCAGATTTCTCTGGGAGGGAGGCAGTTTATTTGACTTGGGAGACAGCTCTGGATACTCTTAAGCATGGCTACGATCTCTTCAACTGCACACTTTCATATCTAGATCTCATTAGTGCTGCTTTCTCATAGACCTCATATAACATCATCTGAGACATTAATCCATAATTTTCTTTCCTTTTTAGGGTTGGAAAAAAACAGGACATAAATGTAAAGATGGGGTAGGGTGATGAACATTCCTTTATGTTTCTTGAGAGAAAGAAAATATCAACTTTTTTGTTGTTTTCTAATCAAATTTCTGCATAGCAACATTGAGAACCCTCCTGTTGTCCAAAATATCTTCTTTTCACTCATACACCACTCTCAAATAAGAAGAGCTCAACATAATACAAATAAGAGGAGTTATGTCTACTTCACAAGCACCAGTACCCAACTTTGAGGGAAAAAAACCCTGAAACGCTATTAGCATTACTACCTTTCTGTCCTATACAAGAAAATTTCAGCGTTTCTGTCTTCCTGTCCTTTACACCATAGAAAATTATTGCTGCTTCAGTTGAAGCACAGCTGCAAAACTGCTATAAATGTGTTGAAACTTCGGCTTATTTGCTCAGGAATGAACAACAGGGAACTGGAATAGGACTCCTTTAATGTGGATATGCTGCTGACTGGAAAACCTTACTTTTCTCAAGACACTGAGCTACATTATTATTTTTATTCACTCCACTATTCTGCTCTGGCTTTATCACTGGAATTACGCCCTCATTAATAGAGAGGAGGGCTGAGTGAAATGGCCATTATGAGGTTCAACAAGGCCAAGTCCTTCACTTGGGCCACAACAATCTCATGCAATGCTACAGGTTTGGGGAAGAGCAGCTGTAAAGCTGCCCAGTTGTAAGAGACATGGGGATGCTGGTCAAAAGCAGCTGAATGTGAGCCAGCAGTGTGCCCAGGTGGCCAAGAAGGCCAACAGCATCCTGGCTTGTATCAGCCACAGTGTAGTCATCAGGAGTAGCAAAAAGATTGTCTGTATGCAATCAGTTCTGGTTAGGCCACACCCCTAATCCTGGGTTCAGTTTTGGCCCCCTTACTAAAAGAAGGACATCAAGCTGCTTGAGTGCATGCAGAGGAGAGCAGCAGAGCCAGGGCAGGGTCTAGGGTTGTTTAGTCTGGAGAACCGAAAACTGAGGGGAGACCTCATCACCCTCTACAACTACCTGAAAGGAAGATATAGCAAGATGGGTGATGGTCTGTTCTCCCAAGAAATAAGCAATAGGACAAGAGGAAATGGCCTTAAGTTGTCATCCCAGTTGTAGGGATGTCTAGACTCGATATTAGGGAAAAAAAATTACTTAAAGAATCATAGGATCATAGAATCACCAGGTTGGAAAAAGACCTCTTGGACTACCGAGTCCAACCATTCCTATCTGCCACAAAATCATGTCCCTGAGCACCTTGTCTACCCATCTTTTAAATACCTCCAGAGATGGTGACTCAACCACCTCCCTGGGCAGCCTGTTCCAGTGCCTGATTCTTTCTGATATCTAGTCTGAAACTCCCCTGGCACAGCTTGAGGCCATTCCCCCTTGTCCTATCCACTGTCACTTGGGAGAAGAGACCAGCACCTTCCTCTCCATAATCTCCTTTCAGGTAGTTGTAGAAAGCAATAAGGTCACCTCTCAGCCTCCTCTTCTCAAAGCTAAACAACCCAAGCTCCCTCAGTGGCTCCTCATAAGACTTGTTCTCCAGCCCTTTCATCAGCTTTGTTGTGCTTCTCTGGACATGCTCCAGTGCCTCAACATCCTTCTTGTGGTGAGGGGCACAGAAATGAACAGAGGATTCGAGGTGCGGTCTCACCAGTGCCAAGTACAGAGCGAGAATAACCTCCCTGGACCTGCTGGTCATGCCATTTCTGATCTGAGTCAAGATGCCATTGGCCTTCTTGGCCACCTGGGCACACTGCTGGCACATGTTCAGTTGTTGTCAACCAACACCCCCAGGTCCTTCTCATCCAGGCAGCTTTCTAGCCACTCTTCCCCTAGTCTGTAGCACTGCAGACTAGAGTGGTGAAGCCCTAGAAGAGGCTGACCAGAGCAATGGTAGAGTCCTCATCCCCAGAGGTGTTAAAAAAAAATGTACGGCCGAGGCACTTCAGGATGTGATTTAGTAAGCACAATGGTGTTGGACTGACAGTTTGACTTGCTGATCTTCGAGGTTTTATCCAAACTTAATGGTGCTATGATTCTATGAACATTTTGAAGTAGGAAGCCTAATAACAGAGAAGAGAGGAAAAAACCTCTTGAGACAGCTAGGAAAGGTTAAGTCATTCTTGTTTGTAAGGAATCAGTAACTTGGCAGCAGAGCAGGAGCATCCACTAGTCTCAGCCCGGGACAGAAGAGCGGAGGTTCAGCACCATGGCCAGCGCCGGCCTGTCCTAGGCCCCTCGCTGCTGTGGGGCTGATGCTATGGGGATGAAGCTGTGGGGATGATTCCATGGGGATGATGGCATAGGGATGATGCTTTTGGGATGATGTCATGGGGCTGATGCTATGGGGCTACTTCTAAGGGTTGGAGACATGGCAGCGCCCCTCCACATGGGGCAAACACTTCTTCCGTTTCTTCCACAAAATCCGCAAAGCTCTATCTAACCTTTAAGTAAACAGCAGAAGGGATTTAGAGGTGTCAGCCTGGGCAACACTTTTCGTGCTGGGGTGGAAGCATTATATGGCTTTTTAAGCATTAAGACCTGAACCACCTGCAAAGACAGCTGTTTATGATTCTCTAGCCCCAGTGATTTCTTGGCTTGTATTGAAAGTGCCTACAAAACCCTGAGGAAATGTCAGGTTACTTTGCTATGACTTTTCATACTTTTTTTTTTTCTCCATTTCAGCAAACAGTGGTTTATTACCACTGGCAATGCTTTTCCACAAGAAAAACATACTGATGAGCAGAAGAGTGGTGAAATTCTTAGGTTATAATCATAAAAATGTGCCAGGAATTCATGACTGCCCAAAGCTTTACATGCTATTGACAAGGTGAAAGGGAAATTGAAAGGTCTGCAGCACTGTAGAAATTAAGACCCCTGAAGGTTTATTTTGTTAAACTCACAGATGTATGGTCCTCTCTGCTGTTTCCCACCTGGTGGTGAGCTCAGGTCTCCAATCAGACTTTATAGTCTTTAATGTCTTTTCCACTCGAAATGATTTGTGACCTTGTGATCTAGTTTCCAACCGGCTCCTTGTGTCCCTACGTGCCCCTAATAAATGAAAAGATGTCTTCATTTATTTGATTTTGTGAGGAGTTAAATTTCTTGATTTAATGTTGTCACTACTCTGAGAGCAAGTAAATCTGTGCCCAGAGCATGTCTCCTGTAATCACAGAATCATGGAAATAGTTTGAATTGGAAGGGACCATAAAGGACATCCTGTTCCAACTACCCAGCCACAGGCAGGGACACTTTCCACTGGATTGGGTTGCTCAAAGCTTCATCCAGCCAGGCCCCGAGCGCCTCCATGGGTGGGGCACACATGACTTCTCTGGGGAACTTCTGTGAATGCCTCACTACCCTCTCAGTAAAGAATTTCTTCTTAATATCGCATCTAAATATGCACTAAATATGCACTGACTGGATGGCCGGGCCCAGAGAGTAGTGGTAAATGGTGTTAAGTCCAGCTGGAGGCCAGTGACGAGTGGTGTCCCCCAGGGCTCAGTGCTAGGTCCAGTCCTGTTCAATGTCTTCATCAATGACCTGGATGAGGGCATTGAGGGTACCCTTAGCAAGTTTGCAGATGACACTAAGCTGTGTGCAAGTGTCGATCTGCTGGAGGGTAGGGAGGCTTTGCAAAGGGACCTGGACAGGCTGGACCACTGGGCAGTGTCCAACGGCATGAGGTTTAACACGGCCAAATGCCGGGTCCTGCACTTGGGGCACAACAACCCTATGCAAAGCTACAGACTGGGAGAAGCCTGGCTGGAAAACTGCCAGGAGGAGAGGGACTTGTGGGTGTTGGTCGACAGCCAACTGAACATGAGCCAGCAGTGTGCCCAGGTGGCCAAGAAGGCCAATGGCATCCTGGCTTGCATCAGAAAGGGTGATTCTCCCTCTGTACTCAGCACTAGTGAGGCCGCTCCTTGAATATTGTGTCCAGTTCTGGGCCCCTCAGCACAAGAAGGATGTTGAGGCTCTGGAGCAAGTCCAGAGAAGAGCGACGAGGCTGGTGAAGGGACTGGAGAACAGACCCTATGAGGAGCGTCTGAGAGAGCTGGGGTTGTTTAGCCTGGAGAAGAGGAGGCTGAGAGGAGACCTCATTACTCTCTACAAGTACCTGAAAGGAGGTTGTGGAGAGGAGGGAGCTGGTCTCTTCTCCCAAGTGACAGGGGACAGGACGAGAGGGAATGGCCTCAAGCTCCGCCAGGGTAGGTTTAGGCTGGAGATTAGGAGAAGGTTTTTCACGCAGAGGGTCATTGGGCATTGGAACAGGCTGCCCAGGGAGGTGGTTGATTGACCTTCCCTGGAGGTGTTTAAGACATGGGTGGATGAGGTCTTGAGGGACTTGGTTTAGTGTTAGATTGGAATGGTTGGACTAGAAGACCCGATGGGTCCCTTCCAACCTGGTTGTTCTGTGATTCTGTGATTCTGTAAATCTCATCTCTTTCAGCTTAAAACCATTCCACCTCATGCTATCCCTACACTCTTTGGTCAAGAGTCCCTCCCCAGCTTTCCTCTAGACCCTTTTTAAGGCTGCTGTAAGGTCTCTACAGAACCTTTTTTTCTCTAGGCTGAACAACACCAACTTTCTCAGTCTGTCCTTGTCTGGGAGGTGTTTCAGCACCTTGGATAACCTCTATGTCCTCTTCTGGATTAATTCCAGGAGATCCATGTTCTTACTGTGAAGAGGAATCTAAAACTGAATGCAGGGCTACAGGTGAGATTTCATGAGAGCAGAGTAGAGGGGCAGAATCACCTTCCTCAACCTGCTGGTTGCACTTCTTTGGATGCAGCCTGGGATACAACTAGCTTTCTGAGCTGCAAGTGCACATTGCCAGCTCATGTGGAGCTTCTCATCCACCAGCACTCCCAAGTCATTGTCCTTAGAGATGCTCCAAATCCATTCTCTTACCAGCCTGTATTTGTGCTTGGGATTGCCTTAATCTAGGAACAGGACCTCACCCTTTGCCTGTTGAACTTCATGAGGCTCACACAGGCCCACCTCTCAAGTCTGTTAAAGTCCCTCTGGATGTCATCTCTTCCCTCCAGCATGTTGACTGCACCCCACAGCTTGGTGTTATGAGAAAACTTGCTGAGGATGATATCAATCCCACCGTCAATGTCTGTGAAAAAGATGTTAAACAACACTGGTCCAAATACCAGCCCCTGAGGAGCACCACTTGCTACCTGTTTTATCTATCCCCCTGATACTCTCTGAAAACTGTCAGCACTTGTGCCACAGGCTGACACAGGGTCTTCAGTCTACATCCCATTCACAGACCTTCTTATGGAGACCTGCATGTCTCTTGCAATGACCCATCTGTCAGTTTCCATGCTCCCCTTCCCCAGGGATTAAGTGCACTCCTGTCCCTCCTTTTTCACTTTTCCTGGACATCATGTCTTTGCAAAGGTCTTCACCTTCCTCTATTGGTGGAGCTGCTCTCCAGTTCTAGAGCTCTAAATGACCCCACAGCACTAGGGAGCCTGGAGCAGGAGTCCTTAGTTACGACAAGAAGAAATGGCCCTAAATTGCACCGGGGGAGGTTTTGATTGTACACTGGGAAAAATTTCTCTCCTGAAAGAGTGGTGAAGCACTGGTAGAGGCTGCCCAGGGAAGTGGTGGAGCCTCCTTCTCTGAAGGTGTTCAACAAATGTGTAAATGTGGCACTTTGAGGTATGGTTTAGTAGGCACGGTGGTGTTGGGCTGATAGTTACAGAATCATAGAATCATCAGGTTGGAAAAGACCCACAGAATCATCGAGTCCAACCAGTCCCTTCACCAGCTTTGTTGTGTTTCTCTGGACTTACTCCAGAGCCTTAACATCCTTCTTGTGGTGAGGGGCCCAGAACTGAACACAGTATTTGAGGTGCGGTCTCACCAGTGCAGAGTACGGAGGCAGAATAACCTCCCTGGGCTTGCTGGTCACACCGTTTCTGATCCAAGTCAAGATGCCATTGGCCTTCTTGGCCACCTGGGCACACTGCTGGCTCATGTTCAGTCAGTTGTCAACCAACACCTTCAGGTCCTTCTCCTCCTGGCAGCTCTCCAGACAGACTTCTAGTCTGTAGCTCTGCATAGGGTTGTTGTGCCCCAAGTGCAGGACCCGGCATTTGGCCATGTTAAACCTCATGCCATTGGTCTCTGCCCAGTGGTCCAGCCTGTTCAGATCCCTTTGCAGAGCCTCCCTACCCTCCAGCAGATCGACACTTCCACTCAGCCTAGTGTCGTCTGCAAACTTGCTAAGGGTGCACTCAATGCCTTCATCCAGATCACTGACAAAAACATTGATACAGTTGAAATGGATAAGCTTAGAGATCTTTTCCAGACTTAATCGATTCTACGATTCTTACTCTGTCCATCCCCTACACCACCAGTGACTGCGGGAAACAGGTGGAGAAAACATCCCCCAGCCTTCCTGGAGGTGAGAATCTGCTGGAGGAAACATCTCACCCAACCCCCACCACCACAGCAACCACCTGCTCAGCGGGCAGGGACGGGAGCGTCTTCCCAGCCACTTGTAGCGGCGGCAACACTCCCCGACCTTACCTGGGGGGAACCAAAGGAGCCGGCGTGGGGACTGTCCCCGCAGCTCCCGCCTCCCCCCTGCAGCTCCGGAGAGAGCCGGGATGCTGGTGGGGCGAGCCGGGTCCGGGCATCTTCCCCCAGCTCCGCCGCCGCAGCTGCTGCTGCTGCTTCTGCTGCTGCTGGCGCTGCCCAGCCCGGGACCGGCGGGTGAGTGAGTGCGGGGAGCAGCGGGCACCGCATCCCACCCGCATGGCGGGGCCAGAGCCGAGGGGCTGCGGGGGTCAGTGGCTCAGAGGGGCAGTGAGTGGGAAGTTTCCCCCGGGGCAATCAGAAAAGGTCCATAGTGATGGACAGATTAATTAAAGATAGTGTTGGTTTATTTGGGTTTTTTTTTTTTTTTTTCTGTTTGCTTGTTTGTTTGTTTTCCTTTCTTTTCTTTGAAGCTTTTTCATAGACTCAAAGAATAGTTTGGGTTGGAAGGGACTTTAAAGCTCATACAGTTCCAACCCCCCTGCCATGGGCTAGGATGCCTCCCGCTGGATCGGTGTTTAAAGCCCCATCCAACCTGGCCTTGGACACCTTCAGGCGTGGGGCATCCACAACTTCTCCGGGCAACCTGTGCCAGTGCCTCCCCACCTTCACAGTAAAAGATTTCTTCCTAATATCTCAACTGAATCTCCTCACTTTAAGCTTAAAATCATTCCCCCTTATCCTATCCCTGCCCTCCCTTGGTAAGAGCCCCTCCTGAGCTTTCCTGCAAGCCTTCTTTCCGTACTGGAAGGCTGCTTTAAGGTGTCCCTGCAGCCTTCTCTTCTCCAGGCTGAACAACCCCAGCTCTCTCAGCCTATCCTTGTATAGGAAGTACTCAACCCTCATATCATCATTGTGGCTTCCTCTGGACTCTCTCTAAGAGATCTGCATCCTTTGTATTTTGAGAACTCCAGAACTCAATGCAGTTATGCTGGAACAGCCTGAAACAGGAACTGGGATAGGATTGCATGTTTTGTTTGGAAATCCTCATGTGTCTTTGGCAAGGGCTAGGTGCCTCGCATTGATTTTCCCTTTCTACTAGTTGGCTTTGATGTACTTAAACTAGGTGCTTACATGCTGCTCTAAAACATGAGTGTAAGGGCAGGGACTCTCAGGTAGCCCTTACTGCCCATTCATTCCCACAGATTGTGGGCAACTTTTAGGGAAAAGTTGATGAGAGTAACCTGCCCCAACCCAGCAAACCAGCAGCCACTGATGTCCTAGGCTCAGCCCAGTATCTGGGCTGCGCCACAGCAGCTTTCTTACAAGAAATGCTCAGCAAACTACCAGAATGGTTAATGCTGAAAGCAAGAAAAGAATGAAAGGAAAAAAAGAACACCTGTTCCCTTCTGCTACCTGTTAAACCGTGGCTGGGCATCAGAAGTATTTTTACCGAATTAAATAACTGTGGTTACACCATGAGAAATGAGAACAAAGCAACCATCAGTGAAATACTAGAGCAGAGCAGAAACAGACTAAAAAAAATGCAAAAAAAAAGAACTAAATTCCCATGAAACTCATTGCCATGGAGATGCGTCACACTTTAACAATTCAGTCTTGTGCATGGTTGTGGGCTTATTTGCTCAGGTGATCATATGTAAATTAGTGTTCCTTTGCTAAGAACTTGGTTGTAGCTGTTGTTTGCACAACTGTAAGTTTTATATTATATAGAGTTATCAGCTTCTCAGGATATATTATAACCTATCATGAGCCTACTGGATACAATAACAGCTCAGTGCAGTTCACCTAATGGACCTAGTGTAAGAGAAGCACAGTGTAGCCCTTTGCTATTCTCTCTGCTGCTTATTGTAAGAAAGCACCTTGTGGGTTTTTATATCAATGGACTCATTAAAACATTGAGGTTTGGGTAGGAAAAAATCAGCTGATGTATTGCCCAAGAACATGTTGCTCAGAGAAGTCGTGGATACCCAATCCTGGAGGTGTCCAAGGGCAGATTGGATGTGGCTTTGAGCAACCCAATCCAGCGGAAGTTATCCCTGCCTGTGGCAGGGGGTTGGAACAAGATGATCTTTGAGGTCCCTTCCAACCCAAACTGTTCCATGATTCTATCTTTCTATGTAAAAGGCTTTGAAAAGTGCTTTTGGAGCAGAAACTTGCTAATGAAGAAAAAATCTTTCTTACCCTGGGACAGCCAGGGACACATGTCCATTCTCGATGCAACATGTACTACTTGGATGATTAAAGTGCCTGAGGGAAAAGTACTGAAGAGTTGGTGCACCACAAACCATTCCAGCAGCCTGGAATTTGCACCTGTGGTGGAAGGTGCTCCTAGTACCACATGATCAGAGAGCTGAAATTTGGAGCTCCTGTGTGTGAAAGCACCACTATTCAGCACTACTCACAGAAACAATCTGCTACACTGATATAAACCTTTTCTGAAATAATTTTTGCTGGAGATGGTCCAGGCCTCACACATGCAGGAGTCCTAGTTCTCACATGCTCATTTGGCAGTAGATTAAAGACTCTTACTACTTAAGAAAAACTTTGTTATAAAGTCATTTATAATAGTCCTCTTTTTGGGGGAAAAAAGTTAGAGCTCAGGATGCCAAAGATAATTTTAGCGTGGCAGATAGGAGCAGAGAAGACAACACTGATTTCTTATACTTATTTAAATTTGGGGTGATACATTCAGTAATCCTGGGGCCAGGATTTCACCCTACTAATATTAACTGATGGACTCTTTCCAGATGTGTTGGTACCATTGGAAATACAGAGCATAATTCAACAGTATCAGTTCAGTATCAGAAGCAGTGAGCAGAAATGGCACTGCTCAGTTCGTAGAAAGAGCTTTGCTGCCTGGGGCAAGGCTTCTCAGCTCAACTATGACATCAGAGTGACAAAGCTGTGTGGACCCTGGTGCCAGAGCTTCTTTTGTACCACCCTCCATGACATGCAGAAATTTGGTGTCCTGTATTCCTTAATCACAGCTTTGTATGTAAAGACTTTTTACTGACCTATTTACATCACTGACTCATCAAAGTAACCTTTTATGTATTATGTTTTATGTATATAATGCTATAGTTATTTTATTCTGGATGAAGAAAGTGCTGTGGAAACAATATGGTTTCTTATATGTCATGTCTGTGTGTTGACATCTTAAAAAATGGCCAAGTCTTTGACATCCTGTGGTCAACTGCTGAATTGCATCTAGGAGAGAAGAATCTATCACTGATTTTTAATCACGCTTTGGGTTTCCCAGGTGTTTTGTTAAGCTTACAGTGCCTAGTGTCAGTCCTTAGTTAGTCTGATTCATGCAACTCGGTGGTGATAAGACAAATTGTCTCTTAGATGTGGAAACTAAGACTGTAGCCCTCTTCTATTCCTATGAATAGTCATTCTCTTTTGCTGCAACTTTTTGTGTCATTTGTAACCCACAGCTCTTCTTGTAATGAAAGGAGTAGGTTTCCCTCAGTAAGTTTGCAGATGACAACAAATTGGGCAGAATTGTTGATCTGCTTGAGGGCAGGAAGGCTCTGCAGGGGAGTCTGGACAGTCTGGATTGATCAGCTAAGGCAAATTGTATGAGATTCAACAAGACCAAGTGCCAGGTCCTGTACAGTGGTCCCAACAGCCCCACGAAACACTACATGGTTAGGGAAGAGTGACTGGAAAGCTACCCTGCTGAAAAGGACCTGGGGGTGCTGATTGATGGCCAGTTGAGTGCCAACTCAGCAGAAGGGGCATGGCCAAGCAAAGGAGCATGGCCAATCGAAGGAGGCCATCAAGCAGAAGGGGTGTGGTTGAAGGCCAATGGCATCCTGGCTTATTTAAAAAATGGTCTGACCAGCAGGAGCAAGGAAGTGATTGTCCCCCTGTACTGACACTGGTAAGGCCATACCTTGAATACTGGGTTCAGTTTTGGGCCCCTCAGTACAAGAAAGATATTGAGGGGGTTGAATGTGTCCAGAAGAGCGCAACAAAGTTGGTGAAGGGTCTAGAGAAGCCCTATGAGGAGCAGCTGAAGGAACTGGGATTGTTTAGCCTGAAGAAGAGGAGGCTGAGGAGTGGAAAGAATTGCAGTGGGATACTGTTTACTCATAATTTCTAATCGCCAAGAAGTAATCACTGTGAATCTTTGCTGCATCAGAACCCTCAGACCAGCCGTATCTCTGCATATGATAATCTTGCAGGTATGCACTGCTTTTTCGTAAACATCTGCTTTCCAGGATCTGTGGCCCAGGGACCTGCTAGACTCTTGTGAAAAAAACAGTTCTGGATTACAGAATCATACACTCAATGAACAACTGGTTTTGGAAGGGTTATCTCATCCAACCTCCCTACTCAAACAGGACAACTTTGAGCCAGTTGCCCAGGAACATGTTCAGCTGGATTTTGAATACCTCTAAGGGTGAAAAGTCCACAGCACCTCTGGGCAACCTGTGCCAGTGCTTGGTCACCCTTGCAGTAATAAAAGTTTTCCCTGGTATTTAGAAGAACTCTTCTGTGTTCCAGTGTGTACCCATGGCCTCTGGTCCTGGGTACCACTGAAAAGAGCCTGACTCAGTTGTTGTTGTAACCTCTCTTCAGGTATTTATAGATATTGATGAGATTCCCATGAGCCCTCTACCCTGAACAGCCCCCAGCCCTTCTAGGCTTTCTTCACAGGAGAGGTGCTGAAGCCCCTTCATCATCTTCATGGCCCTAGTCAAACTCTCTCTGGTACATCCTCTTGTACTGAGGAGCCCAGAACTGGATCAAGTAGTCCAGGTGTGGTCTCACAAGTGCTGCCTAGAGAAGACCTGATTTGATCTACTGGCAGCACTTCTCCAAATGCAGCCTAAGATACTGTTAACCTTCTTTGTGGCAAGGGCCCAGTGCTAGTCCATGTTCAACTTGGGGTCCACCAGGAAACTTCAGTCCTTTTCTACCAATCTCCTTTTCAGATGCTCATTCCCCAGCACGTACTGGTGCTTGGGGTTGTACCTCTCCAGGTCCAGGACTTTCCGTCTCCTATGTTGAGGTGTGTCCAAGACATGCAAGAACATGTGTGAGAAGGATTCCATCTGCGCCAAGCCTGAACAAAGAAGGTGATTTCTCTGCACTGGAACAGATTAAAATCTAAATCTGAAACAGATGGCATGGCAATGCAGATAGGTCCCAGGTTGTGCAAGCGAGGTTAAGGGACCTGAGTCACCACAGAACCTATACCCTGTGTACCATGGCAGTCCTGTCTCTCCCTGTTTCATTCCTCAGTTTGTCTAAGGTTGGATATACTCCTGCAGCATCTGTGAATCAGGCGTGAGGATTCCAGCTACTTCTTTTCCCGCTTCTGGTTTAAAATGCCAAAGGAAGAACCATTTTTGAGATATTTCAGTATTTCCTGCCTCATCTGGAAACTAGATATAAGCAAGTAGTTCCACAGGCAGGAGAAGTGATGGTGCCTAGTTTCTCATGACCTTTTATCTCCTGTTTAGATTATCCTGCATGCGTGAATGAGAGCTTTGTTCCAAACAGTTCCCATGGAGTGGGTTCTATACTGCCTCTGCTACCATAGGAACCAGAGAAGGGTAAGAAGCTGGTGAAGGGTCTGGAGCACAGGTGTTATAAGGAGTGACTGATGGACCTGGGTTATTTAGTCTGGAGAAGAGGAGTTTGAGGGTATCTCATTGCTCTCTGCAGCTCCTGGAGAAGAGGTTGTATCAAGGTAGGTGTTGGTTTCTCCTGCCAAGGAACAAGTGTGTCAAGTTGTGTCAGGGGAGGTTTAGACTGGATATTAGGAAAAAAAATCTTTATTGAAAAAGTCATAAAGCTCTAAAAGAGGCTGCCCAGGGCATTGGTGGAGTCCCATCACTGGAGGTGTTAAAAAACTCTGTGTTGTCATGGCATTTCACAGTATGATTTAGTAGGCACAGTGGTGTTGGGTTGACAGTTGGACTGGATGATTTTGGAGGTCTTTTCCAACCTTAATTATTCCGTGATTCTATGATCCTATGAACCCTTTCATAAGCTCTTCCATCCATATATGACAAAGTAAGATAAACACATAGACTCATACAAACTCCATATGGTGGAGAATCACTTACAATGATCACAAAATGAGCAACAAAGCAGTATATATTCCTACAAGTGTAAGCTCAGATAATAGTGCTCTTCAGATATTTTATTTCTAATGATTCCTTATAGAGGTAAAGGGACTTTTTGATTCCCTTTTTCATCCTTCATTGGTGTGGGTGTGTCCTAGGTTATACTGGACATGCCATGGCTTTAATCTTGTTTAGTAAATTTTACTTTTCTGTCTGGAACTGGACTTGGAAAGAACGATTTAGATGAATCATGCAAAAGGAAGTATTTAGAAAAAGAGATCATTTGGAAAAGTTTATCTTTGTTTAGGATTTAGTAAATATGGGCATCAGATGCTAAGAATTATGTAGTGCACCAGATGTTTTTATGTATGTTAGGAAAAGGAAGTTTCAGGGTTATAGCATAATGAAGCTGTTTGTTAACCTTCCTGGCAGGTGCTGAAGGGAGGACTTACACATAAAATACAATATCTGTAAACTTTGAGGTATGTGGAGGTGTGGAATTAATCATCCTGCAAGCTTGATTCTGATGCTCAGCTGACGTAAAATGATGTAATTCCACTGGACTCAGTACAATTAAGTTGATTTATACCAGCTAAGTATGTCATACATACCTCTATATTTAATTTGTTTTCCTAATAAGAGTTGAGATCAGAACATAAGCAGTATTCAACACTCCTTCAGGAGTTATTCCATTATTTTATTAGTAGAATGAAATACGATAACCTGTGTGGCTGGCAGGTCAAGGGATGTGATTCTCCCCCTCTACTCTGCTCTTGTGGG
The DNA here is from genome assembly GCA_033558105.1 of Coccyzus lansbergi. Classification (NCBI taxonomy): domain Eukaryota; kingdom Metazoa; phylum Chordata; class Aves; order Cuculiformes; family Coccyzidae; genus Coccyzus; species Coccyzus lansbergi. Next base: position 319,413 of record JAUMJK010000056.1, on the reverse strand, counting down.
ACCTCAATTGAAGTATTGTGTTCACTTTTGGAATCTCTGACGTAAGAAGGATATGGAACTATTAGAACAGGTCCAGAGGATGGTCGCAGGGCTGGAAAACCTCTGCTATGAGGACAGGCTGAGATAGTTAGGAATGTGAAGCCTGGAGAAGCAAAGGTCCCAGGGAGATCTCATAGTGGCCTTCCAGTACCTGAATGAGGCCTACAAGAAAGCTGAGGAGGGACCTTTTAGTAGGCTGTGCAGTCATAGGATGAGGGGGAATGGCTTTGAAGTGGAAGGGAGATGGTTTAGATTAGACATTAGGAAGAAATTCTTCACAATGAAGGTAGTGAGGCACTGGCACAGGTTGCCTGGGGAAGATATGGATGCTCTCTCTATGGCTATGATCAAGGCCAGATTAGATGGGACCATGAACAGCCTGGTCTGGTAGGACATTCCCTGCCCACTGCAGGGGGATTGGAACTAAATGATCTTTAATGTCCCTACCAACCTCAACCATTTTATGATTCTGTGATTCTCCCCCTTCCGCTCTGTTCTCATCTGGAGCCCTGTGCTCAGAACATGGATCTGTTATGAGCCCAGAAGAGGCCATGGAGATGATCTGAGAGCTGGAGCACCTACCATATGAGGACAGGCTGAGAGAGCTGGACTTGTTCAGTCCATATAAGAGAAGGCTCTGTGGAGCTGTAACAGTGGTCTTCCAGTAATTAAAGGGAGCCTACATGAAAGACTGGTAGGGGCTCTTTATTGGAGAGTACAAAGATAGGATGAGAGGGGACAGTTTTAAGCTGAAAGAGGGGAGGTTTAGATGAGATATTAGGAAGAAATGTTTTCCTGTGAGGTCGTTGAGGGACTACTACAGGTTTCCCAGAGAATTTGTGGATGTCCCATCACTGGAGGTGTTTAAGGACAGGTTGGATGATCCATGTCAGGGGTTTGGAACTGGCTGATCTTTAGAGTACTTTCCAACCCAATCCATTCTATGATTCCATGATTCTATGATAAAAAATTATTCTCTGGGTCTTGGAAACAATCATAAATAGTCAGTAATAACTTGCAAATAATTATGTCTATAAATCAAATGTGAAGTTTGCTAATGTACCTTAGTGATCTTGTAATTTCATGTGACTTGAAAAGAATTTAAAGAGTAGTTCTAGAGGTGCTTGAAGCTTTCAGAGCTGTACATGAAATATAGACAGACAAAAAAAAAATAATTCCCTTAAGTGACTTGATCTTCCAAATTATAATCTCAAAAGTGTCTGAGTGCCCAGGAGTCTAACATAGAGAGAAATTGGTAGAGCTGCTGTTGCTTAGTGACTTAGCACATCTATGCTGCATTTAGAAAGCGCCCAAGCACTTGGCTAGTCACTTGAGCACAGTGACTTAAACTGCCAGTGGCAGAATAACTTGACTAGTTAAGACTATATGACCATACATTGACTTCCACGGACACATCAGACCTTGCAGCAGCTTGTCCAGAGAAGATGTTCAAAAACCATGTGGCTGTGACATTACAGGACGTGGTTTAGTAGGCATGGTTGGACTGATGGCTCGTCTTGATACTCTTAGAGGTCTTTTCCAGCCTTAGTGATTCCACAATTCTATAATTCTATACTTTCAATGCTATGAGTTGAAGTCAAGTGGGCGCTTATGAATGTAAATACCATCAGAATTTAAAAAGCCTCTTGCTAGTATCCTCTACAATCTGAATTCTCCGCTGAAAAAATCCCTCTGAGCCATGCCAGAGGTGAGAGGAAAGCAACAGAAATAGATGTTACCACAAAAGGTAATTACAAGAAATTGTTTCTTTCTCCCTAGTATTGGAAGTCAACTGCTGAGATAATAGGAGTCAGAGCTAAGTTGTTACAGAGAGAAGAAAGGATTGCACTGAGTTGGGGTATGGGGTGAGGGCTGCAAAGGGGTTGGGAGCTGTTCCTACAACTTCTTTTGGTATTGTAATGGGAAGGGAAGGACTGACTCAAGAGTTACTTCATTTCTTTCAATATGCTTGTGGTAATGACGTAATTTAGAGATGGTTTATGAAGACAGCCTAGAGATGAAGTTAAGGACCTCTCTAATCTGCTGGCAGTTGCTGGAGGTGTGAGGTTTTTCTGATCATTTTATACTCAACATTATTTTTCTATTGATTCTGCAAAAATAACTTCCTGATTCCTGACACAGAGCATTTTATCTAACCCTGTTCAGTGGAAAATACTGTCTGTTCCTTCAGTCACAGACCACGAAGAAGATGATCCCCATAAATACCTCTACTTCAATAATTGACCTCTTCTTAATCTTATGTACCTAAGAACAACTGGAAAACAGTCTTTTCAAATAGAATCATAGATCATGGAATCATTAAGGTTCAAAAAGACCGCCAAGATTATCATGTCCAATCATCAGACCAACACCACCATGGATACTAAACTATGCCCCACAGTACCAGACATTCTTTGTACATCTCCTAGGATGGAGAAACCACCACTTCCCAGGGCAGCCCCTTCCAGTGCATCACCACTCTTTCAGTAAAGAAATTTTTCCTAATATCCAACCTAAACCTCCAGTGACACAACTTTCGGCCATTTCCTTTAGTCCAATCACTTGTTAGTTGGAAAAATAGACCAAAAACCACCTCCCTACAACCTCTTTTCTAGGAACTGCAGAGGTCTCCCCTCAGCCTTTGCACTTTTATTCTCCAGACAAAACAGCCCTGGTTCCCCCAGCAACTGCTCAAAAGACTTGGTTTCCAGACCTTTTTTGTCAGGTCCTTGTTACCCTTGGAAAAATTGCAGTGCTCTGTTTACTATTATGCAGTGCAACAATGATACATCATATTAGATATCACCAGAAATTTAGGATAATTTTATTCTTTGGAAGTTTAACTGGATGATATTTCCATACACTCTTCATCTTTGGACTAGAGATCACACTCCAAAGATATTTTGTAGATTAAAAATACAGATAGGATATATGATCTTTTTTCTAAGGTGTTTTTTAAAATCCCACCAGGCAAATTTATGTTTCTTTAGACATGCAGATACAATAGAAAGTCTTGTCTGAGCCTTTAAACAAACAATCTCATGGAAAACTGAGTTGATTTAAATGTGCTATTAGATATCTACTGTAATCCATATAGGCTAATACGGGACTGGTCTCAAAACATTTACTGGCTCGAATATATAATACATTGGTTTTAGGTGACAGATATATCAGGATTTTCCTGCTTCCTTTGGAACTTATGAGTTTGAACTACCCCAGTGGAGCTAATTGTTTTTTCCTGCAGTTCATACTAAAGTTTCCTTTGCATAACTTCATCCTCTTACTCATAGTCTTACCTCATGGCCCATGGTCCCTCTGAAACTTAGAATTACATACGCTGGTAGGAATACATGCATGGCTAGTTACTCTGTCCCCTGGCACTGTCATTAGACTACATTACACTTTTCTAGATTTTGAAAAATCTTTTTCTAACATAATCATCATTGTGACATTTACATGTAACTATTTGCTGTTTTGCTCTAAATTTCACCCAGTTGCCACCCACCTGAACAATGTATTAACCTGGACTGCTCACTAATTCAGTGATGCAACAAAGCTGCCAAACAAATATACATAATTCTAAACTAACAGGTAAAGTTGGTCTGTATTGTGTTTATGGGCTATGTTGTGTTCAAAAGAGGTAAATCAACATATACCTCTTCCTAGACTCCGTTTGCCCAAGTCTTCTAGCATGAGGTCATTATCTTTCCTTTTGCAAGACATTTCTTTCCTTTATAACTGTAATAAATGTGAAATTGAAGTAGACTCTTCATTGAAATAGAGGGAACGGTCTCCATATAATTTTACGCTTGAAAGGAAATGGAAAAATAGCAGGAAACATCTATCAGTGCTTACAGCCCTCTATTTTGATACTGAAGGACGTAGAAAGAAATAGAGTGTCTTTTCCAGTTAAGAGGGCAGAGAACATCACAGAATCATAGAATTGTTTAGGTTGGAAAAGATATTTAAGATCATCAAGTCCATTCTTTAATCTTACACTGCCGAGTCACCACTAAAACATGTCCCTAAGAACCGTATCCACAGGGTTTTTAAATCCCTCCAGGGATGGTGACTCAAACACTTCCCTGGGCAGCCTGTTCCAATTCTAGTCAGAATTGATATGCAGAGATATGAAGAAAAAAATTACCCTGAGTTATCCTGCAAGCAGAATGGATGGAAAAACAGGAGATTTAACCTTTGACTACTGAAGAATTTTAGAAGTTTATTTTGCATGTGGCTAGCACTCTTGGTGTCAACAGAAATAATTCATGTACCTCTGGGCCCCTTTCAAAGATTTTAAACTTGCAGAGATAGAGCACAGCCTTTTCTCCCCCCTCACCTTCTCAACTCCAAGTACCCTGCCTAGTAAGTTATATATGCGATCACAGAATGGTTTGTATTGGAAGGGAACTCAAATCCCATCCAGTTCCAACCACCCTGCCATGGACAGGGATACCTTCCACTCTATTGAGTTTCTCAAAACTTCACCCAACCTGGCCTCAAACATTTTTGGGGAAGGTCCACCTACAGTTTCTCAGGGCAATCTGTTCCAATGCTTCATCACCCTCACAAGAAAAATTTCTTCCTAATGTCCAACTTAAATCTCCTTTCTTTCATCTTAAAAGCATTCCGCTTCAACCTGTTACTGCACTCCCTGATAAAGAGTCCCTCCCTAGCTTTCCTGTAGGCAATCCTCATGACATCAGGAGGTGGAAGGCACTGCTACGCTTTGCCTTCAGTAGGTTTCAAGGCACTCCACAGAGCAAGTTGTGCCACTGGAGCAGGAGTGTGATCCCAATGTATGTGCTAGAGCTGGAGCTGGTACAGAGAAAGTTGTTTCGCTACATGCTGCAGGGCAAGTCTCAACATCATCTGCCTCACACAGTGTTCAGACAATGCTTGAAATAGTCATGAGGCCCAACGCAAAAAACCACCAAGGCTGTGCTTGTAACTCTTTTTAGTTAACAGAAAGGAGAAAATCAACTATGATCACTCTCAAGACAGTTCCCTTCTGAGGTGACACACGGCTGCATACGATGCTGCCAACATTCAGAGCAATTCTGCAGATCATTTTCTGAAAGGTTTCATTGAGGATCGTCATTGGTTTTGTTTTCATATCTTCAGCTGACAAAAAAATGGGTCCCTTTGAGCACCAGCTTGAGTTTTGGGAAGAGGCAGAAATTGCAGGGAGCTGGGTCTGGCAAACAGAGTGGGTGCTCAAAAACAGTGATGCTCTTCTTAGCTAAAGCCAACTTCCTAGATGAAAGTTGTGGGGTGGTGCATTGTCTTGATAATTCAATATTCACTTTAGCATACTGATACTTTCTGACCAGTGGTAATTAAATGTCTCTATTTGAATGGGTGTCGACTCGCACTGAGTGATACAATTGAGTTGAACCTTGTCTCATTGTGACAGGTTAGAACATGTTCTATAATCATTTCTTTGTCTTTCCTCTCCCGCTCCTGGTTCCTGAGCTACAGAGTTTTTCTCAGGTTTTTCTGTCAGACCTCAGAGACTGTTACATCTTAATATTTGCATTCTGGTTTCTACACCGCTTTCACCTCTTATTCACATTTCCAAGCCCTTTTGCAGGGGCAGGATGAGCCCCAACTTTCCACTAAAGTGGTGAAAATGAGTTTTGAGAATGACCAACAGAAGCATGCAGAAGAGCAGCCCCTTAGCCAGGCTCAGCAATGCAACCAGCACATAGACCTACAGTTTCTGGTTGTATAAATTGCAAGACTATAATCTGTGTTATGAGCCAAAGGCTTTGTTTACCAACTAATTGCTTACTAAGTGTTTACTACTTATTTTGTTAACTGTGCGGTATAAAAGAGCAAGAGTCTCTTTCCTGGTCTTTGGAGCTGTTAGCTCCTGGGATGTTTGCAATAGCTGTCCAAGTGAGTACAAACAGTACCGTGTCTTTGTGCACTTGGCACCAAGACTGCTCTTGGCATTTGACCGCTGGTGAGTGATCCAACTACTCTAAATCCTCCAACTATTGCGTTAACTCATGACCCAGGATGAATTCTTGCCAGTGACATGGAGGAAAGAGAATTGCTACCTGTTTTACAAGAAAGGATAATAGCAGAGACAACAAACCAAGGGGAATTATATCTCTTTGGACGACTAGAATTTCAATTACATTCATTTTTTATCAAATATTTTCTGTTCCTTGTGGCTACAAAGCATTTTAATCAGCAAAAAAAAAAAGTATATTGAACTGCCAAAAGAAAAGGTAATCACAACTCCCAAGATAAAAGTTATCACTTAAAAATATGTTTTAAATTAGTGTTCTTTAATAACTTGGATAAGTAAAACTCAAGGACATCTATAGACCCAAATTAATTTTGGGTGTTCCTAGCCCAGGTAATAAAATCCATCCATGTGGTGGAGATCTCATAAGGTAAGTTTCACAAGGGAAGGCAGTCATTTTCAGTGGCAGTCATCTGGCAAAATTAGACAATTTTCTACAGACCTGTGGGACAAATAGATGAGATTCAAAGCACGATCTTCTGTCCATTTGAATCTGAACCAAACCCAAAGCACTACGGGTGTTACAAAAGCTAAACCAAGATCTCACTTTGGATCCAAAGTTCATAACATAAGCAAAATGAAGTCTGAAACAAGTCCTTATGGAATATTGGGAGGCAAATCATTATTCACACTTCAGTGCACTCTAATTAAAGTCAAGAATTACTGGGATGATAGAGATTTTTTAAAATGAAAGCTAATTTGATGTCCTGCTAAACAGCATGGGCAGTCACTTCAATGGAATTTCAGCTCCTATCTGAAACATAAGAAAAATATGCAAAAATCAGTTAACTATGTGCCTTGCGTCAGCCTGGAGGATGTAGTAAATATGTCTGCACTAGGGCAGGGTCAGTAAATGTGGCTTCTCAGCAGGCTATAGTCCTAGATTAGGAAAGATATATCCATATTAAAGAGTTCCCCGAAGTCTTTAGGACACAGTCCCAAGTAATCTGGGAAAGAACACAGTACGCAATGAAATAGGGACAAACTGCTACAGTGATCAATAAATTCATCTGATTTTTATCTCTTTTAACTTTGCCCAGGGAACATTAATTAGTACAAACAGAACAAAATAAAAACTTAGTAGCCCCATAAGGGACTAAAAGATCTTTAATCTCTTTCTTCTTTAAAGTAGCAGAAACATTTGTTACATCTTTTTATCATTTCTCTCACTGTGAGCTGATTTTTTACTGTTCTTGCAATAAAGGGGTAAAAGACTTTTGTCCAAAAGTTACTGTGGTCAGTTGACCCTGGCTGGACATCAATTGTCCACCAAAGCTGCTCCATCACTGTCCTCCTCTGCTGCACAGGAGAGAGAAAAGTATGACAAAAGGCTCATGGGTTGAGTAATTATCATCATAGGCAAAACAGGTTTGACTTGGGAAAATTAATTTAATTTATTATCAAACAAATCATAGCTGTGAAATGAGAAATAAAATCAAGCCTTAAAATATCCTCCCTCCACTCTTTCCTTCTTCCCAGCCTCAACTTCACTCCTGAATTCTTTACCTCCTCGCCTTAAGCAGCTCAGAGGGATGGGGGGTTATTGTCAGCTCATTGCATATTGTCTCTGATGCTCCTTCTTCCATATATTCTTCATCTGCTGAGCACTGAGTCCCTCCCACAGGAGACAGTCCACCACCATGTTCTCCCATGTGGGCCCTTCCCTCAGCCTGCAGTCCTTCAGGAACAGGCTGCTCCAGTGTGGGTTCTTCTCTCTATATAATCATAGGTCCTGCCAGTAACCTGCACCAGCACAGACTCCTCACCAAACCACAGCCTCCTTCAGGTATCCACCTGCTCTGATGCAGAGTTCTCCTTGGGCTGAAGGTGAATATATACTCCACAATGGAGCTCCATGGGCTGCAGCGGAACAGCCTGCTTTGCTTGTGGTCTGCACCACAAGCTGCAGGGGAATCTCTGCTCCGGCACGTGGAGCACATCCACCCCTCCTTCTTCACTGTCCTTGGGGTCTGCAGAGCTGTTTTTTTTCACGTATTTTCACTCTTCTGTTTTGGTTATCGAGTCCCAGTAGTTTTTCACTCCTTCTTAACTATGTTATCCAAGAGGTGCTAGCACTGTCACTGATGGGCTTAGCCTTGGCCGGTAGTAGATCTGTTGTGGAGCTGGATGGTATTGGACACAGGGTTTCTGGCAGATTCTAGAATTGGATTAAATTTAGATTAGATATCAGGAAGAAATGCTTTACTGTGGGGATAGTGAGGCACTGGAACAGGTTACCCAGAGAAGTCGTGGATGCCCCATTAGTGTTCTAATGACATCTGAAACTAATAAAAATTCCCTTTATTTACAGCAATCTCATTTTGGACTGTATTTAAACTTTGATTATATTACAAATAACTCTCTGTGAGGACTCATCTCCACGTGACTCCTGGCCCTGCTTCCACTGCAATCTTCAGCAATACTGTGGTGTTTCTGGGATGCTTTGACTAATCCCCATTTTGTATGGTTTTAATACAGCCTGATGCTATTTCACTGTAAAATTTAAATATGCCTCGTGTCACACATGGTTTCATCAGGATTATTTCTGTCTCCTATGCCAGTAAAAATAGAAAAACAGAGAGGTAGGGGACAAAGGAGAGAGAGTGCTTACTGGCAGTTGAATGCCTTTCTGTCCTCAATGTGAGTTTTCCTTACATGTGTTTTGATTTTCTTAATATTTCATCTTGCTCTTTGGAAGGTGATTTGCCTGTACAGATCTCTGTAAGAATGACTATAGAGTTGGGAGATGTCTCATTTATTGGAATAGGCATTAGGAAGAACTTCTTCACAATGAGAGTGGTGAGGCACTGGCACTGCCCACGGAAGTTGTGGCTGCCCCATCCCTGGCAGTGTTCAAGGCCAGGTAGGATGGGCCTTGGGTGACTTTTTATAGTGGGATGTCCCTGCCCATGGCAGGGGGGCTGGAACTAAATGATCTTTTATGTCCCTTTCAACACAAACTATTTTCTGATTCTATGGTTTTATGATTCTAAAACAACTAGATGAAGAGAAGTACTCATTTCTGGAAGGGGGGACAGGCCTCTTGGGGGGACTTCAGGAGGGAAGCGAGACTATGTAGGGAAAAAATCAGAGGGGCTAAGGCCGAGCTAGAGGTCAGATTAGCTAAGTCAGCAAAAGACAATAAAATATCTTTTTATAAGTATATTAACAGTAAAAGGAGGACAAGGGAGACCATACAGTCCCTTTTGGACTCAGAGGGAACAGCAGTGACAGGGGACAAGGAGAAGGCTGAGGTACTTAATGCCTTCTTTGCCTCAGTCTTAAATTGTAAAGAAAGCTGTTCCCTCTGTGTAGATTCCTGGGAAACAGAGGAGCAATATGAGGCTCCCATAGTCCAAGAGGAGGTGGTCAGAGCCCTGCTTGGCCAACTGGACACCCACAAGTCCATGGGGCCAGATGGGATACATCCTAGGGTTTTGAGGGAGCTGGCAGATGTATTGGCCAAACCCCTTTCCATCATCTTCCAGCAGTCCTGGAAGACTGGGGAGGTACCTCTGGACTGGAGACTGGCTGATGGAGTTCCCATTTACAAGAAGTGTAGCAGGGAGGATCCGGGGAACTACAGGCCAGTCAGTCTGACCTCAGTGCCAGGGAAAGTCATGGAACAGGTGATCTTGAGTGCTATCATGAAGCACTTACAAGAGAAGCGGGTGATCAGGCCCAGTCAACATGGCTTTACCAGAGGCAGGTCCTGCCAAACCAACCTGATCGCCTTCTATGACAAAGTCACTTGGCTGCTGGATGAAGGAAAGGCTGTGGATGTGGTCTTTCTGGACTTCAGTAAAGCCTTTGACACAGTTTCTCACAGCATTCTGCTGAGGAAACTGTCAGCCTCTGGCCTGGACAGACACACACTCTCCTGGGTAGAAAACTGGCTGGATGACCGGGCCCAGAGAGTGGTGGTAAATGGTGTTAAGTCCAGCTGGAGGCCAGTGACAAGTGGTGTCCCCCAGGGCTCAGTGCTAGGTCCAGTCCTGTTCAATGTCTTCATCAATGACCTGGATGAGGGCATTGAGGGTACCCTTAGCAAGTTTGCAGATGACACAAAGCTGTGTGCAAGTGTCGATCTGCTGGAGGGTAGGGAGGCTCTGCAAAGGGACCTAAACAGGCTGGACCGCTGGGCAGTGTCCAACGGCATGAGGTTAAACACGGCCAAATGCCGGGTCCTGCACTTGGGGCACAACAACCCTAAGCAGAGCTACAGACTGGGAGAAGCCTGGCTGGAAAACTGCCTGGAGGAGAGGGACCTGGGGGTGTTGGTCGACAGTCGACTGAACATGAGCCAGCAGTGTGCCCAGGTGGCCAAGAAGGCCAATGGCATCCTGGCTTGTATCAGAAATGGTGTGACCAGCAGGTCCAGGGAGGTGATTCTCCCTCTGTATTCAGCACTGGTGAGGCCGCTCCTTGAATATTGTGTCCAGTTCTGGGCCCCTCAGCACAAGAAGGATGTTGAGGCTCTGGAGCAAGTCCAGAGAAGAGCAACGAGGCTGGTGAAGAGGCTGGAGAACAGACCCTATGAGGAGCGTCTGAGAGAGCTGGGGTTGTTTAGCCTGGAAAAGAGGAGGCTGAGAGGAGACCTCATTACTCTCTACAAGTACCTGAAAGTTGGTTGCGGAGAGGAGGGAGCTGACCTCTTCTCCCAAGTGACAGGGGCCAGGACGAGAGGGAATGGCCTCAAGCTCCGCCAGGGAAGATTTAGGCTGGAGATTAGGAAGAGGTTTTTCACAGAAAGGGTCATTGGTCATTGGAATAGGCTGCCCAGGGAGGTGGTTGATTGACCTTCCCTGGAGGTGTTTAAGACACGGGTGGATGAGGTCTTGAGGGACTTGGTTTAGTGTTAGATAGGAATGGTTTGACTAGAAGATCCGATGGGTCCCTTCCAACCTGGTTGTTCTCTGATTCTCTGATTCTGTGATTCTGTGATTTCTCTGATATCTATATTATATATATAGATATAATATCTCGTATAAATCTCCTGTTTCATCTTAAAACTGTTCCCCCTCATCTTATCTCTCCACTACCTGATAAGGAGCACCTCCCCAGCTTTCCCATAGGCTCCCTTTAAGAAGGGGGGCAAAATATATTTTGTTCATATTCTTTTTGCTTTGAGTCCTAGGAGGAGGGGAACTCGACATTTTTTAAAAGAAAATTAGCACAATTATTTACTTTCTGAGTCACTTTAAATTTTTTTTGCACTTGTTTTCTTAGGGAGGAGAAGAGTAAGACCCTGAAAAAATAATTTCTTTGAAGAATTGAATGAAAAATGCTGTTCTTCATGTCCGTTCTGGTATTTTATATGTTAGTATGAACCCAGTGCTGTCCACTCTGCCAAGTTTGAATACTTACCTGTAAATGTTCTGAAAGAGGCTGCCTGGGGAAGTGTCTGAGTCAACATCCCTAGAGGTATTTAAAAGCCACCTGATCAAAGCAACCTGATGCAATAGAAGGTGCCCCTACCCATGGTGGAGCAGTTGGAACTGGATGAGCTTTAGGAACCCTTCCAACCATTCCACTATTCTATGATTCTATGTTACTGTGCAGGATTTGATGAACAAGTGGCTGGTTTTGGCTCTGATGAGCTGCAGGCTGAATTGTAGAGTTAGATAAAATTGCAGACAGAGGCCATTGAGAACAGCTGGAGATTTTATTGATGATCACTTGATCTAGTGAGATGTTCTTGGCCTACAGCTATGTGACAGAAGGAATTACAGTGTGTGATTACTGGCCAGAAATACCTGAGTATCAAGTCCACATTGTGTGAGGAGATGGAAGAATTGTAGGCCCCTGTGTGGGAAAAGGTCTAGGAGGCACACAAGATGGCTTGTAAGGAGCCATATAATCTCAGTATTAATTGTCCAGGTCTGTGTACGTTTGGTGTATTCAAGGGTTTTCAGATTCCTCGTCTTCACATCATCACATCTGAGTAAAGAAACTCAGAAATACACAGGCATTCTGAAAGGACCTTGTGTATCCTTAAAAATCTTCTGAAGTTCATATTCTGGCAGTGAAAAATTAAATTATTTGTAGTAAAATGTGATTGTCAGACCTCACTTGACACCTGTCCCATTCCTTTGGACATGCAAACTTGCTGGTTCAAATCTGCACTACATCAAGATCTTGCAAACATTCACCACCTCCCAAGGCTTCCTTTCTTCTCTCTCTTCTAGCCTGGGGAAGAGCAGAGAGCTGCAAACCCCATCTTTTTAACTAGGAGGTAAACTGGAACATTGTTTATGTTAAGACTTAAGAAGGTGGCAATCCAGATCTAAACACATCTGCCCGTCCTCAAAGGATGACCTCTAAGTCTAGCACAATATGCAGATGGATAATATATGTTAATTGGTCATTACTTCATGCTTGGTACTCATCCACTCCAGATCTCCAATATACCCATCTGAAAGTTGGACACACATATCCAGAATTAGTCTGGTGGGTTTTCAATATCTATGCTTTCTTAGCCTCCAACCCCATTTCTCCTTCTCTTACTCTTTCCCATCTTAACAATGTGAAGAACTATGAAAACTACCCAAGAAATTAAATTCTGAAGTGATGAAAATGACTGAATTATCCAACGAACTTGCAAAGTTAAGGTCTACATCTCATTCTATTTAATAAATAAGAAGCAGTTGATGTTTCTGTGGTGGAGGACAGATACTGATTTTATGCTGCAGAATGAATTTTCGCAATCTTTTCCTGAACTCCGGCTTCTCTTCCCACACTCTGGCCCCTACAGGGAGTGAAAGTAGCTGGGCTGATGAACTCTGGACCACAAGCTCTGCCTTTCATAATTACTGAATGGAGTACACCAGTATTTTCTATATCCCACAGGAAGTATGTGTTGCTAGAGTCAGTGACTCAGAATTTAAGCAGTGATTGACCACTAGTTCATTTTCAAGACAGCATCCCAGAAATGTTTCCCTAATATTGGAGTATGAACTCTGTCTTTGTTACCACATGGTTATTTCATCCAAGTCCCAGCACTGAGATCCAGCATCCAGATCAGGCTTCACTCTTTCAGGAAAAAAAATGTTCTTCTACCCAATCTAAGCCTTTCCTGGTTCAGCTTGAGGCCATTTCCCCCCAACTTATGGCTTGTTACTTGGGACAATAGACCAAAACCTGCCTGTTCCAACCTCCTTTCAGGTAGCTGTAGAGAACAATGAGGTCTCCCTTCAGCCTATTCTTCTCCACATCAAAAAGCCCCAGATCCCTCAGCCACTTCTAGAACCCCTGTACTCCAACCATTTCCCAGCTCCATTTCCCTTGTCTGAGTGTGCTCTAGGTCCTCAATGTCTTTCTTGGAGTGAGGGGACTAAAACTGAACCCGGGATTTGAGGTGTAGCATCACCAATGTTAAGTCTTGGGGGACAATCCCTTCCCTACTACTGCTGACTACATCATGGCTGATCCAAGCCAGAATACTGTTGCCCTTCTGGTCATCTGGGCACACAGCTGGATCATGCTGCTATTGACCAACATTTCCAGCCCCTTTTGGGCTGGGCACCTTTCCAGTTGCTCTTCCCCAAGCCTGTAGCATTGCATGGGGTACTTTTGACTGAAGTGCAGGACCCGGCACTTCGTATTTTTAAACTGCATACAATGAATCCAGCCTGCCTGTCCAGATCCCGCTGCAGAGCTTTCCTGCCCTTGAGCAGAGCAACACTCCTGCCCAACATGCAGGCTTTCACTTTATGGTTGGTGCATAGCCAGAAACATCTAAGTATCAGGTCTGACTGAAACTTTAAGACTCTAGACAACAGAAAAATCCCTAGATTGCCACATTTCTTATGTACCTTTTGGTTTTGCTCCACAAAAATGCCCATGTGGGGTGATCATAGTCTCTTCTGCTGTGCAAAGAGCCAAGACTTGAACTTTCCTGGACTCATGCCATTCAAGAAAATTTGTCCTGACAGAAGAGACATCTTTTAAGAGGATGAGCATTTAATCTCAATCTGAGCTGGACTCCATTTCACTCAGACTTGGAAATGATATTTTGATCCCACTCACTGCAGGCAGTACTTATAGTGACTTGATATAAAAATACTTTCAAAGCCTTCTTTCCAAATCACATCACATATGCATAGGGAAGGTCAGGTTTAGTGCATTTGCTTGTACAATAAAAAGAAATGGCAAAAATCCCATAAGCAGTTTTGAATATCTGTGCCCTTGCGTGAAGAAAGGTTTTGTCATAGAATCATAGAATTACAAAATGGTTTGTATTGAAGGGACCTTAAAGCCCATCCAGTTCCAACACAGTTGTCATGGGTGGTGACACCTTCCACTGGATCAAGTTGCTCAAAGTCTTGTCCATCGTAGCCTTGAACATTTCAGGGTATGGGGACATGGGCCACCCATGACTTCTCTGAACAACCTGCACCAGTGCCTCACTACCCTCACAGTAATACATTTTTTTTTAATAATATCAAGTCTAAAACTCCCTTCTTTCAACTCAGAAACATTCCCTTCCATCTTACCCCTGCACTCCCTGATAAAGAGCTCCTCCCCAACTTTCCTGGAGTCCCCTTTCAGTACTGGAAGGCTGCTATAAAGTCTCTCCAGAACTTTATCTTCTCTAGTCTGAATAAGCCAAACTCCCTCAGCCTGTCCTCATATGGGAGGTGCTCCAACCCCCTGTGGTCTCTTATGGACACGTTCCAACAGATCCATGTCCTTCGTGAGTTGAGGGCTCCAGAAATGAACAGAGACTCCAGATGAAGTCTCACAAGAGCAGAGTAGAGGATGAGAATCCCCTCCCTTGCCTTGCTGGTCACACAACTCTGGACGCAGTCCAGGATACATTTGGTTTTGTGGGCTGCAATCATGCATTGCTGATTCACATTGAGCTTCTCATCCCCCAGCACCCCAATCCCTTCCCTTCAGGACTGCTTTTAATCTATTCTCCTCCTAGTCTGTATCTATGTTTTGGTAACACATCAAATATGTTAAGGCAGTTTTGTCTTGAAAATTTTTACAGTGTGAGGAGGCAATGCACATAATTTGAGTAGCTGAGAAAGAGACAGTCAAAGCACACAAAATTCAACATATGTGAACAGCCTGGTTTCCCAAAGGTGTGAGAGCTGGTTGGTTTTATTCAGCAACAGGAAAAGATGGGTACATCAGGACTGGTTTGGAATCTTTATCTTTATAAAGTGTTGTGAACAAAGTAGGACTGCCCTACATTCCACCTAGGAAGTGCTAGGTAATTTCTTTTAAAAAAGGAGATAATTAGGTCTTCAAAAGGAATTTCAGAGAGAGAAAGATTGGATGATTAATGCTGAGTTCAGAGTAATGTGTAAAGTATAAATGGGATCATGGGAAACAAGTAAATAAGAGATAAAGTTGACTTATTGGAAGTGACTCGACGAAGGACAAAAGCTGGAGAGACTAAGCAGATCCATGAAAGTCCTTGGATGTGAGGACACATGACTGGAACTTGATGGAACGATGTCAATCTCTTTCACTCTCCTGCTCAGTCCTGCTCCCCGTCCCTGTCTCTAATGTTGAGATTCAGCAGATCAGTTTACTGACAAAGAACAGCAGGGACAGCACTGTGGGTGTCCGTGCCAGCAGCCTCTCTGCTATTATAATTGGAGGGAGCATAACTTAATAGGAAAAGTCAATACTGCAGAGAAAGAATAGGGCTGAACAGCCCTCCATGTTCTCCCCTTGCAGAGGAACCGGCCCTGGCCACTGCTTGCATTTGTGTGGGGAGAGTTAGCATGCTATTAGCATATCATTTATTCGCTGAAAAAGGGGGCTTGTTTGCCAGCAGCAGCTCAGACAAGGCATGATCCCAGGGCAATTGCATTCCCTCTTTTGGAGGTGTTGCCATGCATACATTTGTACAGTTGCTGAGACACAGAAGCAAACAGATAGGTTGGGTGAAAAATGAACTTGGAGCAGCTGAAAATGGCACAAAGGGAAACACAGACTTCGGTGGCATTCACAGATGACACTCACCCTTGTGTTACTGTCTGAATTCTTTGGCAGTGCTTCGCATTTTGAACTGACTTTGCTTTCTCATTTAGTTGAATGTGAGGGCTGATCTTGGTGTTCAAGCTATTTCTTATTTGCTTTACCAAGAAATAGCCCCATTCAGACCCACCTTCCTCATCCTGAGGCACTGGGCATCCATTTAATGAGTCCTTGTATGACAGAGCTTACAGTCTGTATACAAGGCAAGACAAAAGGGCAAGGATAAACAAAATAGGTGAAAGGATCAAAGTAGCAGTGAAATTACCACAAATTTAGCTGGCTACAGCCATACTAAATGTAACAAGAATCAAGACTGGCATTCTCACAGCCTAGGTCTGCTGGGGAGTGTTTTGTCTGGCATCATAACAGAGGTGAGCTTTTAATTAGTATGATCTTGAAATCAGTGGGATATCAACACAGTAGGAGTGGTGGCTGCACTTTAAGACTTCCCATTTAAAGTAGCCAGAGCATTGGAGAAAGAATTCTTAGAAAAGAAATGCCAATAAAAGCCACAACAGATTTCAGACAAGATGAAGAATGGAAAAATTTGTCCCCTATTAAAGAAAAGCTCTCTATTAAAAATGGCAATTTTAGTGCAGCTTTCAAATGAAAATCTATTTAAAGCTCCTATTTCCTCATTTTGATAGATTTCCCCTGGGAAATGTACATCAGGATAACTCCTTTAGCAAACACAGTGTGTGTTCTTTGAACTTTGATGAAATTGCATAAGGAAAATGTAACAGTTTAATATTCTTTTTGGTAGCAGATTCAGCAGAGAAATACTTGTATGGAGAATTATATGTATATATATGTATGTATAAAATAATCTGTGCCAAAGAAAAGGAAACAAGCCTACTGTTAAGAATGACGAGGAGAAAGTTCATAGAATCATTAGGTCGGAAAATACCTTTGAGATTATCAAGTCCAACCGTACCTGTCCACTACAAAATCATATCTCTAAGCACCTCATCTACTCATCTTTTGAATAAGAGATGAGGACTCCATCACTGCCCTGAGCAGTCTCTGCCGGTGCCAGAGAACCCTTTCAGTGAAGAATTTTTTCCTAGTCTCCAATTTGAACCTGTCCTGGTGCAGTTTGAGGCCATTACCTCTTGTCCTATCACCTATCATTTGGGTGAAGAGACCAACACCAACCTCACCACAACCTCCTCTCAGGCAGTGGTAGAGAGTGATAAGGTCTCCCCTCAGCCTCGTCTTCTACAGGGTAAACAACCCTGGTTCCCTCAGCAGTTGTGTGTATCTTGTTTCTGCTCTCACTTTGAGAGGATGACTATGCCTTGTTAGGTCCTGCAAAAGGGTGTAAAGTACCTGAAGAGAAGGACTTTGAGGGAAGCTGCTGGATGGGAAACTCAACATGATCTGGCAATGTGCACTTGCAGCATACAAAACTAATCATATCCTGGGCTGCATCCAAAGCCATGGGACCAGTAAGGCAAGGAAGGGGACTCTGATCCACTCTGGTGAGACCTCTCCTGGAGTCCTGCATTCAGTTCTGGAGTCCTCAGCATAAGAAGGACATGGGTTTGATGGAGCATGTCCAGAGCTAATGTCCTCTCGTATGAGGACAGACTGAGAGTGTTTGGCTTATTTAGCCTAGAGAAGAGAAGGCTCCAGGGAGACCTTATAGCTGCCTTCCACTACGGAAGGGTGCCTCCAGGATAGCTGGGGAGGGGTTCTTTATCAGGGAGTGCAGGGACAAGATGAGGGGCAACATTTTCAAGCTGAAAGAGGGAAAGATTGAGAAGAATTTTTTCCTGTGAGGGTGGTGAGGCACTGGCACAGGATGCCCAGAGATGTTGTGGATGCCCCATCCCTGGAAGTGTTTAAGAACAAGATGGATGAGGCTTTGAACAATCTGTTCCAGTGGAAGGTGTCCCTGCCCATGGCAGGGTGTTGGAACTGGATAGGTTTTAAGGTCACTTCCAACCCGAATCATACCATGATTCTATGTTTCTATGATACTGTAGAACTCCGAAGCCGGCAGTACCTGGCATTGATTTGGATATTAAATAGCAAGTCAGTCAATAAGGGTTACACAGTCTGTGCTGCTGTATAAGTATATTGCTTGTGATTGTTATTTTGAGGGAAAAACTTATATATGGATCATCAAGAGAAAATGCAGCTAAATAACTCCACTTATCAGCAGTAAATTTGCCAAGTGACTTTCTGAGGTGTTCACAGTTCTAGAGGTTTTTGCTTTCTTGTAGTCAGTAACTCAGCTCAGGGTAAGAGTCAGTGCCAAGAATACCTGAAATGAGCTGATTGAGCTAAATCAAAGTGTATTGCAAAATATTTTGCCTCTCAGGAAGAGAACTACTCCAAACCCTTGTTTAGGGCCTCATGGTTCAGGTAATCAATTCTTGTATTCACTGCATTGGTTGTTTTTTCTTTTAATTCCCATGCTACCTGTAAGGATATTTTCACAGATCCAAGTTCAATAGTTCTTTTATGTTTTCTCTTTCCAATGTCACATGTAGGATTCATTTAACCCAATACAGCTGACTGTTTCCAAGGTAGTCACTTGCTGACTTCCTTTAGACTCTCTGCAGAGAAAAGCACTTTGGGGGAGAGATTTGTCTCCTGTTGAAGACGGCTAAAATTAGGTAACTTAATTGTGCCCTCAAAGAGCACATTTCTTGCTTTTCATTGCAAACAATGAGAGATACTAGGTGAGATGTTCCCATGGACACCAAATGTCAAAACTTAACTGAGATAAATGCTAGCGTGTCCTATCTTCTGTCTTTTTCTTTTTAAATAACACCAACATTACATTTTTTTGCCTAATTCCTGTTGCAATTTCTGGTTTCTGACTATTCTTTCATTGCTAGGTGAGAAGACAGAGCTGCCACCCTTCTCTACAACAGGAGGAAACCACTCCATTCTGGAAGATGCAGTATCACCAGCTTTTAGTGCTACAGTCATTATCATTGTCACTGTTGTCATATCAGGAAGCGCATACTTGTGTTTCCTGAAATATGTCTGCTCTGGATGCTGCAAAGCTACGCAAGTAGTACCAGCCAGAAGGCTTGATCCTAGCAGGTCTGAAGAACAAGTCTAATCTCTCCTTTTTGGGTGATATATCAAGCTATGATAATAAATATCTGTAACTAAGAACAAGTATCGGAAAGTAGGGGAGATATGACATTCAGTAAATAAAAACAACTAACAGACCTTCACTTAATATCAGCCTTTTGTCATACTGTGCTCTTCATACCTTTAATTGATTTTTCCTAGGTATAGGGAATCTTCTTGTGATGTTTTTGGATGAAACACATGTTCCACTACTATTTGTCTCTCCTTGACAACAACTTTCATCTTCTCTGATTACACCAGGTTTACTGCATTTTTCTTGGCACTTCTCTGCTTTCATCTTTGCTAACGGCTTTGGAATTCCAGAGTTTTGCCATTGCTATCAAATGTTCTCTCCTGGAAAGAAAGCACACAGGACTCGGTACCTTGGGAACTGTCTGAGTTTGTCATCTTCCGAAATGGTGAAAAACAATCCGGGCACACTTTTGGAGCTCAAAAAAAAAAAAAAAGCCCTTTGGTCTCCTTACACAGATATCTGAATGACACACTACCACTTGCATCACTTCAGAGGTCAAACCAGATGCTCTACTAATACTCTGACATAAACTCCATACCAACAAGTACTTATATTTCTGTTACTCACAGATCTTTTAAACCCATGTGTCACTGCTTCTTTACTGGTGAAGCATTTCATATTGACCATGTCAAACATGCTATTTAGCCAGAGAAGAAAATTCTAAAGAGATACTCTTGTTTTTACAATTCTGTTTTTAGTGGATGAACCAATTCATATGTTTTTGAAGAGGCGGGTTGCCAGCACTACATGCCAGGTATGTTTTGGACCTTATCTGTGTCCCCTGAACATCCAGTGCTCTTAATACTGCAGTGAAGATGAAATACAAGAGCCAGGACCACAGTTACTTTGGGAAAGAGCCAACAAAAAAGAGTGCAGTTCTGTATTCAGTCCTGGGTACCATTGTGTGGAGAAACTCCACTATTTATATTTAGATTGGACCTGCAGATGATCAGTGGTGTTTATGTTTCATGCTGATACATTTATCAAGCTTGCCTCTTAAATTGCCATGTGTTTCAGCTGCTCTGTGTATCTGTGTCACTAGTAAGTTAACTAAAGAGCTGATTTCTATCAGAGACTGACCTTGACAAATCTACTTTACAGCTGGATGTAGTGGCAAAAAAAACCCAAAATAAATAAATCTTGATCCTTCTTTTATATATATAAAACTATTGCAGTATTTTCATCTGTAAGCATTTCCATGACTCTTCATTTCATAGTAGAAAGCTGTTAGTGAAAATCCTCTAGCAAGTCTCCACAGTCCAAGGAAAGCCCATGAGCACTGCATATATGCTGGTAGGTGTTGATATTTTGACAGCTGTATTGACAACCCAATATTTTGTATTTTGTTGTCATTGAAACCTTTTCTCAAATCTTAATAATTTCTGACTGACATCCAGAAATAAATCAATCAAGTGCATGACTGATCCATCTTCATTATCGGCATGTTTGGGTTGGTTGCTTCCATTCAAGGTAGAATCATAGAATCAACAGGTTGAAAAGACCCACCAGATCATTGAGTCCAACCATTCCTATCAAACACTAAACCATACCCCTCAGTGTCTTGTCCACCCATCCCTTGTGATATTCTAGTTTTACATAAAGGAATTGTTCTGCTAAGGTTTCTTTTGTCAGGCTGCTGCCAGAGATCTGCCAGATCCAGGCTGGGAACAAGGATGATTCCCAGCATAAGTTGGAGTTGAGAGACCTGGATTTCTTCCTCTTCCAAAACTCTTCTATACAAACCCCTCAAAGAAGATCTGAGACCTCTGCACATCTGCCCATTATCACTGCTGCTTGCAAGGGAGCCACAACAACCATTCCTACCAAACCCATGACCACCAAACTACAGCTCTGGCTGCATTTTCATTCTTCTCCTGCCCTGGGACCTGCTCTGCTGGGCAAGTAATTTAATAAGAATAAACTAAAGGAGAAACAGAAACAGGGTAGTGGTTAGGATACAGCCCTGGGTGGACAGAAGGCACAGGCTCTGCTCCCTTTCCCTGGAATTTGTTTCTGTATTTGCCATTAATCTTCAGAACAGAAGACAACCAGGAGCAGACTGGGAATCATTTTTCTTTCAGGTTAGATGCCCTCTCAGCCAGAAAAATACAGGTCTGATTAATTTTTTAATACTTTTATATAGCATGTGACAGCAATCTGAGCATCACAAAGGCTAGAAGGAGATCAGGGGAAGTTAGGGAAAAAAGGTTTAGGGATCAGAGCTGAAAACCTTCAGGACCAGTTACTTGCAGGGAAATCAAACTCCTTATTCCTCATTAAGGATTAAAACTTTAACTAAAATATTAAACACCACCTTCAGCAAGTTTGCTGATGACACCAAGCTACGTAGCATGGTTGACACACTGGAGGGAAAGGATGCCATCCAGAGGGACCCTGACAGGCTTGCGAGGTGAGGCTGTTTGAACCTCATGAAGTTTGACAAAGCCAAGTGCAAGGTCCTGCAGCTGGGTCAGGGCAATGCCAAGCAAAAGTACTGTCTGGGTGGAAATGGATTTGGAGCAGCCTTAAAGAGAAGGACTTGGGGATGCTTGGGAATGAGAAGCTCAGCAATGTATGTTTGCAGCTCAGAAAGCTAGCTGTATCCTGGGCTGCATCCAAAGCAGTGGGACCAGCAGGGCAAGGGAGGGAATTCTGCCCCTCTCTGCTGCTCTTGTGAGACCTCACCTGGAGTCCTCCGTTCAGTTCTGTAATCCTTAGGAAGGACAGGAAGGACATGAATCTGTTTTACAGCGTGTAAGGCCACGAAGATGATCCAAGAGTTGGAGCACCTCCCACACAAGGACAAGCTGAGAGTTGGGCTTATTCAGCCTGGAGAAGAGGAGACTCTGGGGAGACCTTATAGCAGCCTGCCAGTAAAGCTGACTCTTTATCAAGGAGTGCAGGGATAGGATTGGGGGCGGGGGAACAGTTTTAAGCCAAAAGAGGGGAGATTTAGATGAGATATTAGGAAGAAATATTTTCCTCTGAGGTTGGTGAGGCACTGACACAGGTTGCCTAGAGAAGATGTGGATACTCCATCGCTGGAGATTTTTAAGGCCAGCTTGGATGAGACTTTGAGCAACCTGATCCAGTGGAAGATGGCAGGGTGGTTGGATGGGCTTTGACTCCCCTTCCAGGCCAAACCATTCTGTGATTTTATGATTGTATGAAAAGATTCCTGTGAAATTATCCACCAGAGGGAGTTACATGAATGCAACTAACCCAGACTGAGCTCTAAATGATTATAAACAGGCGAGTAAGAGCCCCTCTGTGTTCTCCAGGACAGACGAGCTGCTCCCCAAGGAGCTTGGGCTGAATTAAGCAAAGTACTGACCCAAATCTGCATAATCTTAAGTGAATACTCAGTGAACTCTAAGAAATCGCTCTGTGCATTGCATTAAGCAAAGTGTTTTATTAGAGTGAGATCAAAATAGTCAGCACTTTACAGGATCATATGAGAAAAAGAAAAAACTCTATTTACACCTCAGCTTTTCTTTTTCCCTCACTGGTTCACTTGTTAGAAACAAAGCTAAACCAGGACCAGTCCCATTTCTGGGAGGTCCAGGGAGGAAGCCTTGACAGCAAACTCGATTGCTTCTACTGAGGAAGTTTGTGTTGAGGCTGCCTCTGACACACAGAAAGCACTGCTCACACCAGATCCCAGCAATCAAAACCAATTAAGTAACAGCACATCCCCATCCAAAATTTAGGGTAAATCTCTGTTCCAACATGAAACTAATTCTAAGATCTTTTTGTCTAATTCACATCAATTCTATTCGAGGAGAAGGAAACGGTGCGTACTATCCCTTTACCAAAAATATTGTCAAATTCCTGCCTCCCTCTGGCCCAGAAAGCAGGGAAAGGATCACAGTGCTAGCAAATCCCAGAATCAAAATAACATTTTAGAGGGTTTTTTTGTTTGTTTGTCAGTTGTTTTTATTTTGGTTTGGTTTATTTTGTTTTGGTTTGGTTTTTTAATGTATCTCCTGGGTATCCTAGAGTCTTGAATAATTCCTAAAAGATGTGTAAGAAAAAGCACTCCAGCCTGCTGCAGACCTCAACCTAAATTCTGCTTTATAAAAGAATAAAGGATCACAAGGAGTTAATCCCAGTTACGTGCTTTGACACAACTCAAGGCTAGCAGAGACTGTGAGAAGATGTTAAATGAAGGTGATTCTTGCCTTAATGAGATTATTTTCTAATAATGAAAACCCCAAAAGGCACTGCAATATAAGAGCAGGACCAGGCTGTTGTTTCTGTGACTGTCAGGGGAATAGAAGGAGGTGCAGGGAGGGTTTTGCCTTAGGACATTCCTGAGCCTGAATTCCAGCCCCGAAAGCCCTCGGCCCCCAGCCCAGGGGCACAGCCCTTTGTCACCTCTCCTCCCTCTGTAAACCAGGCATTTTAATACCACCACCCCCCTCCTCCTTTTCTCAGGAATGCTGAAGAAAATTCCTTGAAGATGAAGTGCCTGAGTTGCTGTCATGCTGCCAATTCCCCTGCACTGCACAGACTCATATGGTAACAGAAGCCAAGGTCAGGGAAAGCATCAGTCAGTGTGGATTTGGCAAACAGGGGTGTCAGTGTCTGATAGCTCATGCTTGCAGATTAGATTAGTGTGAAACACCCTGCCTAGGTTATCCTTGAAAATCACTTCAGCTACTGCAGGAGACGACCACTCACTGCACCAGTGGGATTGAAAGCAGGACAGTTACTTTCGATATACATTTGCTTCACCAGTACTCATTTTCTGGGCTGTTAGTGTTGGTGTAAGCCTAGATGATTTGAATGTAAATATCCCCAGACTTGTTTATGAGATGCTACCTATCTGTTCATATTTAAGGTAAACAATCTCTTCTCCCAAGTAACAAGTGATGGAAAGAGGGAAGATGGTCTCAAGTTGCACCAGGGGAGGTTTAGATTGGATATTGGAACAAATTTCTTTACTGAAAGAGTGACGAAGCACTGGAAGATGCTGCCCATGGGAGTTACGGTATCCCCATACTTGGAGGAGTTAAAAAAATGCATAGACATGGCAGTTTGGGACATGGTTTAGAAGACAATTTAGTATTGTGTTGATGATTGGACTTAATGATCTTGTAGGTTTTTTCCAACCTTAACAGTTCTATCATTCTGTTATTCTATAATGTTGTTTTATCCCTGTCCTCTGTTTATTCCTTTCCAGCATATCCAAGACCATTTTCAATGGTGGTTCTGTTACTGCAGAGAACTTGTGGGTGCTGTTTGAGGGTATAGGTTTTTGTACAATGAATTGCTGCAGAAAGACAAGTTGACAATGAGCCAGCACTGTGCCCCCATGGCCAAGCAGCCAAGGGAATCCTAGGGTGCACAGACAAGAGTGTGGAGAGAAGGGTAAGTGAGGTTGTCCTTCCCCTTTACTCTGACCTAGAGAGGACCCATCCAGAGTCCTACATCCAGTTCTGGGCTCCCCAGATCCAGAAAGACAAGAACAACTGGAGAGAGTCTGGTAGGTCCACAGAGATAATGAGGGCATGGGAGTATCTCTCTTGTGAGGAGAGGCTGAGAGATCTGGGTCTGTCCATCCTGGAGAAGAGCAGAAGAAGAGGGAATCCCATCAGTGCTGATCAATATCTGATGAGTAGGGGGCAGGAGAAGGGGTGGTTGCCCAGCAACGGGACAAGGTGCAACAAGTACAAACTGGACCGGGGGTAGTTCCACCTGGACATGAGGAAAAAAAAATCATTCCTGTGAGGGTGACAGAGCCCTAGAACAGGCTGCCCAGGTGAGTGCGGAAGCTCCTTCTCCAGAGTTACACAAACCTACGTGGACATGCTCCTGTGCAACCAGCTAGAGATGTCCCCACTGTAGCTGTGAGTTGGAGTGGATGAGCTCCAGAGGACCCTGCCAACCCTCACCATTCTGTGATTCTGTGAGTATGGTTTAACCCCACCAAGTGTGTACATCTGTGGGGTGCAGAGCAGCAAAGAGTACTACCTTGATAAAGCACGGCATTCACAACAGTGTAATTTCTTATCTGACAAGTCCAGCCCTAAGCAGAGCTGATGAAATTATGTGCAATGTCCTCTGCTGGGTGTGCTCTGTGTGATGAGAAGTTCCTGGCACATTCAGTTAGATTGGAGAAAAGATCTGGGATGACAGCAGGTAGCCTCAGTCCTGTGACGGAAGATGAGCATGTCAGGTCTAGGAGGCTAGTTTAGATCATATAAAGAATGCCCTTTGCAAATCTAACCTATTTATTTTTAAAATATTTCCTTGATATAAAGGCAAACATTAAGAACAAAGAGAAAAATGCCAAGTGACTTCTCAACACTGATTGCCAGTCACCTTCAGACTGCTGTCACTTGTAATCTAGGGGAAAGGCAAGGCTTTGGAAGAACTACTGATATTATTAGAAATCTAAATATTTGCACTGCCTCTCCACGTCTGCATCAGTCTCACATGAGACACTGGCTTTTCATTATCGGTTGTGAAATCTGAAGTCCCGATGCTAGTCATGCTGTGCTCACTGGGAGGCTGGGACATAAATAATTTTGGGAGAGCATATGAATTTCAGTCAACTCTCTGGTTTCCTGCTCCTTTGCATAAAATATTGCAGTTAAACAGGTACTCAGATTAAAAACAGGAACTGTATTGGCCTGAAGTGATGTGGTGATGTCATTATAACTTTTTCCTCCTCCTCCCAGTGCACGCACTCACTCTTAGGGTAAGTTTTCATCGGCTATACAACACTGTAAAAGCACAAAGTGAAATACAAAGGTTGGCTTGTGTCAGTATGAACAGGACTTGGAGGAAAATGCCAATAAAACTGGTTTATGGCATATTTTATTTAATTCTGTGGGACTCTGGAAATAAATATATGTTTTTATAGGAGTTGCTTCTTCTCTATCATACCCTCACCCTCATTCAGTAAATTACACATAGAATCATAAAATCATTATGATTGGAAAATACCTCTAAGATCATCAAGACCAACCATCAGCCCAACACCACCATGACTAGTAAACTATGTCCTGGAGTGCCATGGCTACACATTCTTTGAACACCTGCAGGGATGGGGACCCCACCACTTCCCCGGACAACCTCTTCCAATGCTTCACCACACGTTCACTGAAGAATTTTTTTCCTAATATTCAATCTAAACCTCCCCTGGCACAACTTGAGGCCATTTCTTCTCATCATGTTGCCTGTTACTTGGGAGAATAGACCAACACCTGCCGGGCCCCAACATCCTTTCCAGTATCTGCAGAGAGTGATGACATCTTCCCTTAGCCTTCCCTTCTCCAGACTGACCAATCCCAGATCTACTTGTAACACTTGTGCTCCAGGCCCTTCCTCAGCTCAGTTGCCCTCCTATATAATGTAGAATCATAGAATAGTTAGGGTTAGAAGGGACCTTAAAGACCATCTAGTTCCAAACCCTCTGCTATGGGCAGGGACATCCCACCCAAAGCACCCAAGGCCCATCCAACCTGGCCTTGAACACTGCCAGGGATGGGGCATCCACAACTTCCCTGGGAAACCTGTGCCAGTGCCTCACCACTTTCATCATAAAGAAATTCTTCCTAGTGCCTCTTCCAAGAAATGAGACATCTCCCAACTCTATAGTCATTCTTACAGAGATCTGTACAGGCAAATCACCTTCCAAAGAGCAAGTTGTTTCTGGAAGGACAATATTAAAAATATTAAAGAACATGTAAGGAAAACTCAAGTTGAGGACAGAAAGGCATTCAGCTGCCAGTAAGCACTCCCTCTCATTTGTCCCCTACCTCTCTGTTTTTTTATTTTTACTGGCACAGGAGAAAGAAATAATCCTGATGAAACCATGAGTGACACGAGGCATATTTAAGTTTTACAGTGAAATAGCATCAGGCTTTATTAAAGCCATACAAACTGGGGATAGGTCAAAGCATCCCAGAAACGCCACAGTGTCACTTAAGATTGCCATGGAAGCAGGGCCAGGAGTCACATGGAGATGAGTCCTCACAGAGAGTTATTTGTAATATAATCAAAGTTTAAATACAGTCCAAAATGAGATTGCTGTAAATAAAGGGAATTTTTATTAGTTCCAGATGGTATTAGAACACTAAGTTTCAGAAAAATCAAAGCCAATATGATGAAGAAAATAACCACCCCTCTTGGTGCCTCTTACATAATGAAATATTGGGATCAGAATGCCTCTCTGGACAGGGAGATGGTTATTCACATACATGTTCCTTACACAGTAAGCAAAACAAGGAAATGTACATTCTCCATGTTTCTGTTATAGTCTGCTCTCTACACAGGTGACATCATGGGAATCTTTTTTCTGCTTGGCTAATTTAGATTGTTTCTAACCTGAATAAGTCACAAATCTCCATCTGAAAAGCCAGCTGTGCTATGCACAGCTACTTACAGGGAACAGAATTCAGGGTTATCTGTCTTGATTATCTTTGAAGTAAAAGAGCCAAATATATGAGAAAAACAAAGCTGGCTCCACTGAATCCAACCACACAGCTTTGATTGACTGTAGTAAGTTCATTTCAAACATTCATCCTGCAGTTTACAAGCTGAACCTGAATCTGAAAGTCAAGTTTTTCATAATCGCCCGTTTTCGTCATCATTAATCTGTGTTTGTATTTCCATAAACAATTGTGTTTACAATCCATCATTAATCTGTGTTTGCATTTCCATAAACAATTGTGTTTACAATCCATAAGCCAAAAACCCACTTCACTGCTGTAAATAATGGTATTCCTGCAAAGCTTGCAAGGAGAAGAACTGCAAGTTTATTTTAGTCAATCAAGTCAGTTGGTAGGGTCTTGTGTGTATGCAGGAATTCAGTTAGGTACATAAGCAAAGGTCAGACATGTTTATGTGTTTCCATAGTCACTTAATAGCCACCATATATAAAATCCCTGTGTTTTACATGTTTTCAGATGAACAAAGTCCCACCTGGATCCTAGACTCTGTCTTGCTCCTATTAAGACTTCCCAAGCTTTAGCTAACATTTTGAGTTCAACAGAATAGGAACCTTATTTAATTTGCCTTAATCTTTTTTTCTCAGTAATGGCTGTTTGGTTGACTCAGCTTCTCTCTGTACGTCTATTTCTCTTGAACACTGTAAGACAGACCACTGACGTTTTCCAAGTGGTTGGTTGCTCTTTGCCTGTCCTTGGTCTCTGTGTTTACAGAATTACAGAATCATAGAAAAGTTTGGGTTGGAAGAGACCTTAAAGATCATTCAGTTCCACCTTTCTGCCATGGACAGAGACATGTTCCACTGGATCAGTTTACTCAAAGCCTCAACCATCCGGGCCTTAAATACCTCCAGGGATGGAGCATGCATGACTTCCCTGGGCATCCTGTGCCAGTGCCTCACAGTTTCTTCCTAATATCTCATCTAAATCTTCCCTCTTTCAACTTAAAACCATTCCCCCTCATCCTGCCCCTACACTCCCTGATAAAGAGCTGCTTCCATCCTTTCCTTTTAGGCCCCTTAAAGTACTGGAAGACTGCTATAATGTCTCCCTGCAGCCTTTTCCAAGCCAAACAAGCCCAACTCTCTCAGCCTGTCATGAGAAAGGCTCTGCTAAGACAGAATGCCCTTTCTGAGGATCTTCCTCTGCCAGTCTGAGGTGCCTCAAGGCACTACACTCCAGCACTGCCACAGCTGGTCCATAGTACTGGGGTGGTTGAAGCATTTCCTTCCAGCAGTGCAGTGACAGCTAAAACCATTGCTTCTGTCTTGAGGATGCCGGGAAAATATTCACCGTGGTTGTACCTCTCCTTCATATCAGTGTGACACTGGTGTCTGAATCTGTAAGCCCAGAGCCTTGGCCAACAAGGATACTGGGATATTAGGAAATATTTGGATATTAGGAAAAAAAAATTACTGAAAGAATGGTGAAGCACTTGAAGAGATTATCTAGAGAAGTGATAGAAGTTCCATCCCTGAAGGTGTCCAAAAATGTGTGGCTGTGTCTCTTTGGGACATGCTTTAGCAGTCACAGTGGTGGTGAGCTGACAGCTGGACTCAGTAGTCCTAGAAATCTTTTCAAACTTTAATGATTCTAAGTGATGACTCTTAACTATATACCTCTCAGCATCCTTTTGAATCACCTCGCAGACAACGATGATTCAGATGAACG
This sequence comes from Coccyzus lansbergi, assembly GCA_033558105.1. Lineage (NCBI taxonomy): Eukaryota > Metazoa > Chordata > Aves > Cuculiformes > Coccyzidae > Coccyzus > Coccyzus lansbergi. Next base: position 290,084 of record JAUMJK010000056.1, on the reverse strand, counting down.
GGACTAAAGTGATACTAGCCAAAAAGTTGAAATGCTTTAATGCTCACTTGGACACTGACATTACATGACTCTACAGCACTTCTCCTTTCTGTTCTCATATTGATGAAATGTGAAACCCTTCTCAGAACTCCCAAGACAACGTCCTCTAAAATCACAGTATTCTACTTCTGACAGACTAAGAAATGCCATTGTTTCCTCCTGGATGAGACATAGTGACCCATGCCTTCATGACCTCCCATTTGACCTGCTGTGATTCCCTGTTCCAATCTGAATGCAAAAGCAACACAAGTCCAATTCCGCTTGCTTTCTCCATGCTTCAGGTTTCCATGGACCAGGCGTCTCCATTGGCTCCCAGGCAGCTTTTGGTGCCAGTGATCAAGCCCATTTCAGTGACAATATCTCAGGAATAACAAAAAAAACCCCAAAGAAACATAAAAACCCTAAGGTAAAGCTCAAGACACACACACAAAAAAAGGAGCTATTTTAAAAATTTTTTTGAGTCTAGCTGTTAGAGGAAAACAGACAAATTTGGCTCCTGAGCACCTTTAGGAAATTAGGTAAAACCCTTCCTGCCCAGATCAACTCTGTCAAAACGTGACTCAGGCTTCATCACAGACAGCAATTGTTTCTGTCTCAGCTGCAAGGTCATATCTGGATTAAAATATTTGCAGTTTACTTTTGATGAATATTTGCCATTTGAAGGCAAATGAGGAAGTGATTCCATTTTCCTTCCAAACACTCATGGTTTACAGAGATTTAACTAGTCCTTCCTCTGGGACAATGTCACTTACATAAAGGTGAACTTCCTAAATAAAGCTAAAAGTGGCTACTAGGAAAAAAAATAATTTACCTGAATGATAGGAAATGAGGGAAATGTCATTAAACACGGGAAAGAAAGACCTTTAAGTTATTATTCTTTCCAAAGCTTTGTATCATAATTGTCACTCTTACGATAGCACCTATATACAGAACGATTCGTATAAGAACCCCCCTGAGATAAGCATTGTGCAAAGTTCTTATGGTGCGATGCAATCCCTGTAATAGCAAGGAGATTACTGTTGAAGAGACTGAGGCATTTTGTAGCTGAATGTCCTGTCAGTAAAGTCAGATAATAAGCCTTCTTTTCACACACTGCCTTCAGCGAAGGAGGATAAATATAGCTGCACGACGAACTGCACTAATGACTTCCAGTATTCAGGCTAGGTCACTTTGGATAAATTCACATGGGAGGCTTCAAGCAGACAGGAACTCACTTGCCAGAGCTCAGAGCAGTTCAGGCATAAGCCAGTTTTGACCCCAAGGCTGCATGACCACACTTAGCACAGGGCTGAGATTGTGTACCTCTGACTGTGTGATGTAACCAAGGGGAGAGAGTAAAAAGTGGAGTGGGGAAGAAGGGGGTGGGGAAGGGGAAGATAGTTCTATATGTAGAAAGAAGTGAAGAGAACAGTGTTTAAGTGACTTGCCTAAGGTCGTGCAGAGGCACTGGCTGGTGTGACAACAGGACACGGAGGTGAAGAGCTGCAAGACAATATGCACTTACAACCTAGAAAGCCAACTGTATCCTGGGCTGCATTCAAAGAGTTGTGACCAGCAAGGTGAGGAAGGGGATTCTGCCCTTCTCCTTTATTCTGCTATGACTTCATCTGGAGTCCTGCATTCAGTCCCAGAGTCTGAAGGGGGAAGGTGAGTGCAGACAGAAGGAATTCCTGTGTTGGAGGAAGTTGGGCTGCCAAACAGCATCTGCTTCTGCTGCTGAAAGTTACGTTGGTGCTGACACACTGGGTTATTTCTGCTGTGATATTACCCCAGTGTCTAATTAAAGACAAGGTTAAAAACACAGCCTGAGATTTAAAGTTGTGAATACCGATGACTGGAGATTTCAGATTTTGCTTTCGTGTTTAAAAGGTCAGAAGCTTTATAGCTCCAGCTAATCTCCACTAAGATGCATCCCAAACCCCCTCTCAAGTAGCACAAGTCAAACTTCAGGACACTGGGACAGCAGGGAAGTATTCCCCTGCCAGGGCTAATTAGAAAATCATACACTGATGAGAAACTTAGTTTTTTCAAACTTAAAAATAGTAGTTTAAAACAGTGTTGTTGGTTTTGTTTTTGTTTTTTTTAATAGAGGGAATTAAACAGTTTTTTTAATCACATCCATGTCATTGTAGTTTTTAATGCATAAAGTGCAGGATAAATAATATTTTTCCATTCGGCTTTATTTGGAAATCAAAAGTAAAAAACCATATTTTAGATCTAGCTACTTATTCATGCCAAAAAGCATGAGTCACACATGATGGTATTCATGGAGAAGCAAGCAGAGCTTGGGGAAATATTTTGGTGTAAGGTTTCTGTTCCATATTCAGAACCAGACAAACCAAACTGTCTAGAGGGTGAAATACGAGAATAACAACAGTGCTCAAGATTTTCACACTCAGGTGCCTAAGAGATAATTTCCTTCTGGAGGATTTTGATAAAAGATAAAGTCACTGCTTGGAAATTTAACTACTACAAAATTTCCAAAAGGTTAACAGGTACCAAAGGTGAGCACTGCAAAGGAAACTGAGTGGGATTCATGTACCTACTTCTAGGGGTCTGCATTGGAACTAGGTACTATGCTTTTAGCATAGAATCATGGAATGGTTTGGGTTGGAAGGGACCTAAAGGTCCATCCAGTTCCACCCCCCTGCCATGTGCAGGGGCACCTTTCACTGGATCATATTGCTCAAAGCCCCAAATAACCTGGCCTTGAACAGCTCCAGGATTGAGACATCTAAGAGTTCTCTGGGCACTCTGGGCGCCCTGTACCAGTGCCTCACCAGAACTGAACACAATAGCCCAAGTGAGGTCTCACAAGAACAAAGAGGGAGAATCATTTTCTTTTAGATGAAATTACCTCATCTTTTCATATTGCCCTTTGATGTCCTTTACAGTCAGGGTAATGCTGAGCACTCTGGGTGTTTCTCATCACCAGGACAGCCTTGCTTAAGAGCGTGTGCAGCATCACTGCAATTGCTCACTGGGCTGCAGGTACATGCCTTCCTCCCCCAACAAGCTTTCCTCATCCTTCCAGACATTTGAGAATTTCAGGGCTGATTTTCCCTTTCATCTTGTTCTTTGTTATATCTATTAGAAGTTGCAGGGAGTTTATAATTTCCAATGTCACACTCCAGAGCTTTGTATGTCCATGTAACAAGAGTTAGCAATCAACTTTTGTTGCAATTTGTCCCTAGAGGAATGTTGTGAAAATGGATGAACAAAAAAAAAAAGAAATGGACCAAAAAAAATAGAATCAATACTTTAAGAACAAAAGTTCTTAAAAATATTTTGAAGCTTGGTCCAAGGGAGGCTGCAAGGACTGGTAGGACAGTGTTTCTGTATATTTGATTTCCAAGACTGGCTTTCACATGAACAGCATGGTAGTAAGGGGTTTTGGCAGGAATCTCAGTGCCTTTCATTCCAGCACAGGGCAAATTATAAGGGTTAGCCTGGTCTGTCAATGTCAGCACTAACTGTTTTCCCATGGCCAGATTCCAAATGTCAAAATAAGGTTTTAAACCTGTTACCTGTAAATACAAAGCATAGTGTGGTTCTTGCAGCTCTTGTCTATGCAGACAGAGCTAGGAACTCTTCTGGCATTTTACTTTAAGCAAAGTCATTCATCTCTGGAGTTGGTTCAGGGGTACTTTGAGAAGCTCAGTTTCCTTGCTGTGAAGAAACAGATGTGCAAGGGCAGAGCATAGTATGCACAAAGTGGTAACCTCAGTATGGAGTGGGTGCACCTGAAACACAGTTGGTTTAGATATAGCTTGAGACATCTGGACTGCGAGTACACATATGGTCCAAATTTTAATATCTGGCAGGGGATTCAGTTAGGCAATAAAATACACAAATGCCAGTGTGTACATGAGGTCTGAGTGTCTGTGCTCCCTTTATAGTCAGGGAGATTCAGCTAATACAGACCATGGAGCCTTTAGCACAATTTTGTTCACCCTGAAGGAGTCACCTGATAGTCTCTTGAGTCATATCCAGACACCATTGACTATGAACTTTAATGGAGACACTATCCATATTTACTGTTCACATTTAGTATATGGGCGTGTTCAAGGCCAGGCTGGATGAGACTTTGAGCAACCTAATCCTGTGGAAGATATTCCTGTCCATGTCCATGACAAGGGAGTTGGAACTGGCTGGGCTTTAAGGTCCCTTCTGACCCAATCAATTCTATGATTCTGTGATTTTATATCCAGAGAAAGTGCTGAAATTTAAAAAAAAAAAAGAGCGACTGCTGGAGGCAGCTGGCAGTCAGGGGTCCTTGGCTCTGCTTTTTGCTCTGCCACTCCTGGGGTCCAACTGCTTCAGAAAAAGGGTTGAGGAGTTGAGTACTGAGTGATATGTGCCCTGTAATGAAGCCCAGCCACACTGACCTCGCATGATCCCATAGTGATGATCTCAGAAGGCACAGATTAAATCCTGGAAATGTTTCCTGGGAAGATGTAAGCCTCACCCAACGCATGGTACATTTTTATAGCCCTACCCCTCCACTGAGCCTGAGACTGAGAAAACAATAACCAAGCCTATCACAAGTGCTCAAATTGCCAAGTAAGGCAGTTGAAACTAATGATATAAATATACTTTGAACAAGACATCTTTATCAAGAGAGGAAGTATTAAGAGTTACAGCGACCAGGCAACACAGGAGAAAGGACGATAAAGAGGGACTGTGATAAGGTTAATGAAGACTGACAAATAGAATCAAGTGGCTTTTTCCTGTTTAAAAAAAACTTGCTCCTACTTCTTATCTAACTCAAGGAGAGAGAGGGGAGTTTCCTCAGTCAAGCAACTGAACAAAGTGAACCCCAGAAAAAAAAAGGGAGCTGGCCTCACAGAAACCCAAATCCTCTTCCTTACAAATGCAAGGTGAACCATAGACTAGATCCATAGCATCATAGAGTGGTTTGGGTAGAAGGGACCTTAAAGATCATCCAGTTTCAACACCCCTGCCATAGGCAGGGACACCTCCCGCTGGATCATGTTGCTTGAAGCCTCATCCAGCCTGACCTTGAACACCTCCAGGGATGGAGTATGAACAATTTCTTTAGGCAATCTGTACCACTGCATTTCTACCCTCACAGTAAAAAATTTTTTCCTAATATCTAATCTATATCTCCACACTTTCAACTTAAAATGATTACCGCTCTGCACTCTTTGATAAAGAGTCTTTCTCCAGCTTTCCCATAGCCCCCCTTTAAGCAGGCAGCATACCAACGCATGGCTTGCTCCTGCTTTCACTGAAGCCAGGGAATGACGAACACAATCAGATCCAGGTTCAGCCCTGCAAAAAGTTACTTGATTGCCTACATTTGTCTATTTGTTATTGCAGAAAAGTTCCAGGAAGGATAAAAAGTAATGAAAAGATTAATTAGAGAGCAAGAGTTAATCGAAAGCAGAGCAGTACCTTCTGGCTAACAGACTCTATTGCATTTGCAGCAAGAATTGTTTTCTTGTCTCTATGGTGTGGTCTTAATTTCTAATAATTGAGCTCCCTACAGCCACTTTCAAGCAAACTTCCCTGGCTGTCACCTTACCTGAACCTCTCCACTGATGCCTTTCTAGTAGATGGAAAATGCAGCGGGCTCAGCAGAAGTGCCGAGAGATCAGGAAGAGCCAGCCTGCCCCAGTAACTGGCTGGCTCAAACAAAACTGAAGCCAGTGGAAGGAATCCAAATTACTTTTGAGGACATTGGCTCAGGGCTTTTGGATTTCAGGCTGAGAGGACAGAGTTAGAACACACAGAAGCAGAGCAAGTGTGAAGGTAAGGGAGAGATTTATATGATAGAACCCATCTATATATATATATATATATATATATATGTGGGGGGGTGTGTGTGTGTATATATATATATATGTATAATATAATGCCTGTTGCACAGTCCTGCAGAGCTGTGTCTGACCACTGCCATGCTGTCTTGCTAATGAGCAATATGATCTCCCAGCACCCTGATCAATCTGATCTCCCAGCATCCATGCTGTAAGTAGCTTTGTCTCTAGTCCTATCTCTTGCTCCTCCTCCATGAGCTTCTAGCCAGACTGCCTGGGTGGACCCCAGATCTGAGCAATGTCATTGGCCGCTGGATGGTCAACAGATCTGGTCTTGGTCCATCCTTGAATGCACCCTGTTGGGGATGGCATTGCTTGTGCTAGAATCATCCTCAGCTCCCAGCTTGTCCTCCCTCGTGGAGCAGCCCCACTCTTACTCCTTCAGAGCAGGCACTTACAACATCAATAACCCACATAAGAGGACCTCAAGAACAGCTAATGATGGCTCCTTGGGCGTCCCAAAGGCTTCCCATATTCTGCTTCACTGACCTCCCCAGCTTTGGCAAGTATACAGCTTTCCTATCAGCAGGGCAGCCAGGCACAGATCTCCTCAGTGCAAGTCAAATCAGGATGGCTGACCTTCAAGATTATCTTGAAGACATGTAAACGTTCTTCAGATGAAAAGGGATTCAGTTTTGAGGTCAGTCAAATGACTAGTCCATCCAATTTTAAGTTGTGAAGAGAGGGGTTAAGCCAGAGCTTGGGTTTACATGTAGATACAGTGAAGTTAAAAATAGTGTTAAATGTTGGTAAATATTGTATTATATGCAAACTGAAAGAAAAATAAGTAGGTTAATATACATCTGTCCAACCACTTCTATGGTTGCTTTTATCTCAGATGACCCCATCAATCAGTCTCAGAATCAGATTTGGGAACTTTGGATAGCCACTTACAGGCTAATATACCCAGTAGTACTGAGTCTCAGAATTGCTCTCAGTCTTACCACACTACTGTTTACAGAACATGTACAAGACAGTTCGATACTTGTTTCATATGACATGAAGGTAGGTCATCTCCTGAAAAGTATATCTGAATAGCAAACCAGTATTAAAGGCTCACCTGGAGCACTGCATTCAGTTCTGGAGTCCTCAGCACAGGAAGGTCTTGGATCTGTTAGAGTGAGTCCAGAGGAGGTCATGGAGATGATCTGAGAGCTGGAGCACCTCCTGTAAAAGGACAGACTGGCAGAGTTGAGCTTGTTCAGTCTGGAGAAGCAAAGGCTCTGGAGAGATATTATAGCAGCCTTCCAGTATAGAAAGAGGGCCTACAGGAAAGCTGGGGAGGGGTTCTTTATCAGGAGATGCTGGGATAGGATATTGGGGAATGGTTTTAAGTTGAAAGAGATAAGATTTAGATGAGATTATGAAGAAATTTGCTACTCTGAGGACATGGAAGCACTGTCACAGGTTGCCCAAAGAAGCTGTGGATACCAGATCCCTGGAGGTGTTTAAGGTCAGGATGGATAGACTTTAAGCAACCTGATGCAGTGGAAGGTGTGCCTGTCCATGGCAGAGGGTTTGAACTGGAAGATTTTTAAGGGCACTTCCAACTCAAACCATTCCGTGATTTTATGATTAATGATAACTTGTGTTTTCATAAGACTGAAAAAAATTATGAGAAAGGGCTAGTTGCAATAACAAGATGGGTGGAAAACTGTTAGTAGGTGTTCTTTGCAACAGTAAGATTTATAACCTTTCATAGGAACCACAGAGGGACTTCCTAGTTCTTACCTCTGGAGAACAAAACACCTTGTACTGAAAAGTAGTGGCTGCTAAGAATATCTGAAATGAAATGTTCCATATGGCATCTTTGTGTTTCTACGTGAGTCTCTTTTGACCTCTGATAGCGAATCCTTCTCATCACTTTTATCATAGGCAGATATAAATGCTCATCACTGCTTCATTTTCCTACCATATAGGCCGAGATGCAGCTTCAATGCAGCCTGTTCTTACAAGCTGGGATGTGCAGCATGGGCAGGTCTCTGCTGTACTGCACAACTACCACATGACTCAGAGTATCTGGGGATAAATTGTTCCAATAATGTTTTAAGTGTTCTTTTTAACCATAGTTTAATTTTGTGTTTTAATAAAAACAGCAGACATAGGCCACAGAAGAACAATTGCCTGCACAACGAGAGAAATAGCCTCAAGTTGTACCAGGGGATGTTTGGATTGGACATTGGGAAAAATGTGTTTACTGAAAGAGAGGTAAAGCAGTGCAAGAGGCTGCCCAGGGCAGTGATGAAATCTCCATTTCTAGAGGGTTCAAAAGACGTGTAGATGAGGTGCTTTGGGATATAATCTAGTTGGTATGTTAGTATTGTGTTCATAATTGCAATTGATGAGTCTATGAAACATCTCCTGAACTCTGTATAAGCATTCTAGTAGACTTCCCTTGCACATCATTTAAGAAGACTTTCAGATATACAGATCCTGTGCAGTTACCATCTCTTTGGTGGCAGCTGCTTCACAGACCTTTTCTACAGTAAAAATAAGCTATCGAACAATGACAGAAGAAGAAAAATATGGTCAAAATGATAGGGTTCAAAAGCAGCAAGCATTTAATATCCTATGATCACTCTTGGTTTTAAGGCTCTTTGGGGTCCTGAAATATTTGCAGGACAAAGGTCCCTGGAGTCCCAGGCAAGGGGAGAGTCCTGCTGCAGCAAAATCAGACCCAAAAATAATCAGCAAGATCAGCAAAGAAATGTTGTTTGTTGCACTGTGCCCCATGCAGTCTGTGTTCAGAACTTCTTCCTTGCTCAGCAAATCCTTTGGACCCATCCCTTCTTAGAGAGAAGAAGGGGAAGTAATTTAAAATCTATGCAAAATGTTTGGAAAAGACTAACTTATCTCACTTCATGCTGTGCAAGGTTTTCACTGCAGAGATACCCAACAGATCTGAACATGTGGAAATGCTTCTTTGTTGACCCAAAGGTTTTATGGAAGCTAAACCAGACTTAATATTGAATTTCTTTTTGTATGCTGTAAATTACTAAAGAGAGATCCCAAGTTTCAAAATCTGGCCTGGATTTCAACCTCCCAAAGAGCTGGGCTGATTCATTCTGTGGTTATCGTTCAAATGCTGTCAGGGAGCCAGTTGCAAAACTAGCATGTGGTTCCAGCCTCAGATTTTGATTATTTTTGGATCAAGAGCGAAGTGTGTCTGGAGCTTGGATTTTACATTATGTCTCCATTAAGCAACATGTTGCAAAAGCTCAGCCCAGGAGGAGACAGCACATTCCAAGGTGCACAGACTGGTTTGTCGGTTTTTTTTTAAATATTGTTTTATAAGCCTCAGGTTCCCATCTTCTACATCATCAGGACCTAAACAGCACTGAGAGCTGCTTGCAGTCGGGTAGGAGCTGCCTGAGGCTCACAGCTCCAGCATTGCCCTTTTTGGAGTAGTACCAGACAGTATAGAAACTTTTTCAGAGCCTCATCCAACCTGGCCTTGAACACCTGCAGTGATGGGGTATCCACGACTTCCCTGGGCAACCTGTCCCAGTGCCTCCCCACCCCAACAGTAAAGAATTTCTTCCTAATCCGAACACATCTGAATCTCCCCTCTTTCCATTTAAACAATTTCCCCTCATCTTATTCTTGCACTCCCTGATAGTGAGCCCTTCCCCAGTTTTCCTGTAGGCACCATCTGAGTCCTCTCCCCCCTCTGCTATCAACATCAAATTCAGCACAGGTACTCCAAGGATGCTGGCAGGTCTCTGCAACTGGCCACATCATACCTCTAACTCAAAAAGAACCACAGGATTGTGAACCTCTCTGTGCAATCCCACCACAGGGCTGTGGCCAAGCGAAGTTTATCAAGTCCAAGTTTGACAGTTGGACTGGATGTTCTTAGACATCTTTTCCAACTTTAATGATCCTTTGATTGTAATGCTTCCATTCTTGGTACAAATGCCCTTTTCTGACAGCCTTCATCATATCAGACAATCTCCAAAAGCTGAGTCTTAACCAAGGTCTTTCCCATCCCTGGAGCAAAGCAAAACCCATAGCCAAAGCTCTGGGTCCAAGTGTCGGTACAGGAAAGTGGGACATCTGTGACCTCCCAGGCTTGGTGCCTTTTCAGCTGAATAGTGTGTAATGATAACTGGGTGAGAGGGACAACAGAGCAGTGGGTTTTAATTAAGCAATAAAAAAAACTTGTTCTTTGACCAAAGCAACGGAAAAGCCTCCACATGGCATTTATTTATCTCTAGGTTAATCTATGTTAAGGGTCTGAAAAACACATTGCATCTGCAGTATGTTTTTACTATTTCTGGCCATGTGAGTTTTGTTACTGCAAACAGCTCTTGAAAAGACATTCAATAAGCATGAACTAATCCTTGCACTAGTCCAGGGAGTGAGTGTGAGTGAGTATCCCATAAAAAGGTTCATGAGCTCTTTGAATCATACTGCAAGGACATCATGCCTGAATTATGCATTTTCTGCATATTCAACAAAATGAGGATTTGAGGGTTACCTATGTCCTTGTGGCTCACTCATATCATGTGCACCATTTATAAGGCAAAACACACAAGTCAGTGAATAGCATTTCCCCAGAGAAGGCTCACAGAGGCACAGAGAAGAAAAAGTAGCTTCTCGCATGGTAACTCAAGAGAGGGAATCTGCCTCCTGCCTTATAGAGCTGTTAATCACCTGTCCCTGCTCCCTCTTACCACTAATGAACTCTGTGTCTAATCAAACATGATCTGAATGAGTTGTAATTCATATCTTACCTAAAGTGACTTTCAGAGTAAAGCAGCCTTTTAAATATGGAGTTCCTTGATATACTGATCCATACAGATGTTACATACAGATAAAGATCACTTATTACCCATATTAATTACCGTATGATTTCTTTTTCTTCCCCCCCCCTTCCGCTTGCTATAAAGTGCTAACAGAGCTATGAGAAAGTGAAGTGCTTTTTAACTCTGGATCACAAACCATCAACACAGCTGCAGATTCATTTCCAGTTGCAGATGCTTTCTGGTTAATGAAGTTAGAGCCAGAAGAAATGCAGTTTGACTTTGATGTTTAAAACAGTTTATGGGCTGACTGTAGGAAGGGAGGGAGAATAAACTTTTATTTTTACTTTGGGCAAGTGAATTTTTGAAATGGCTGAAAGGCAGACAATGAGTCTTGTACTATCATGCTTACAGAGCTGCTTTTGAGATTGAAGCTAAACAAAAACTTCTTGGATGGGAGCCTGAAGTGCTCCCTGAGGAATAACTGAACAACAGCAGAGTGGTAAGCTAGATGACAAAATAAAGCAATTTTTTTACCGTTACTGCCTGTGATTCTAAAGTTATTAGAGTGCTACTAAGGACATGATATCAGCAGAAACTTTTAAGACACATGTAAGGCTATAAAAAAAAAAAAAAGGCAGCTGTAAAAGCCAAAGGCATTGCATGCCTTCCTGGCACACTGAGCAATTCAGGCAATCTGGTCATTCTATGAATTTTCAGAATTCCCCAAAATCACTGAGAAAAGGACAGAACAACCAAGTGATAGTCTGCAAAGGAGAAGGCAGCTTAGGAGCTGCCATCAGAGTTAATGGGTTGCCCTGGGAAGTCCTGGATGTCTCACCCTTGGATGTGTTCAAGGTCAGGTTGGATATGGCTTTGAGCAACCTGTTGTAGTGGAAGGTGTTTCTACGTCCATGACAGGCAGTTTGGAACTGGATGGGCTTTAAGATCTCTTCCAACCTGAATTGTTCTATGATCCTACCTCAACATATATAGGATCAGTAGGAACCAGAAGCAACTAAGATGGTGGAAACCAAATCTCCTATGTAGAGGATGAAATCAGTCAATGTGCTTGTGAAGGACAGGACACCTCTAAGCCTGCTAGTTCCAGTTCATGCTAGGTTTTCAGTGATCAGAGCAGGTGAATGAAAAATTACCCATTGCCTCGAGGCAATTGTCTCCAGATGGCAAGGGGAGGAGATGGGTCAAGGAGAATGCCTGAGCTCAGAACTGGGGTCATAGAATCATAGAACCATAGAGTCACAGTATCATAGAATTATTTGTGTTGGAAGGGACCTTAAAGGCCATCTAGTTCCAACTTACCTGTCATAGGTAGGGACACCTTCACATCAGTAGATGTGGTTCTGCAGCTCCACAGGAAAACTGTGAAGGAAGTCAGTGGGGTAGGAGCAGGAAGAGAAAAGGAAAGCATAATCAAGGACTTTGTATAGCTTACTGTAGCTCAGACAGTCCCTGAGTTAGTTGACATCCTGCTTCCATACATGCCACAAGGGCCAGCAGTGATGTAGGAACCTTTTTTTATTCCCTAGTGTTCCTGCGGTAATGAAATTTGCATTCAAGAGACCTTTTGGACAGTTTTGGTGAGCTTATTGTGGGAAAACAGTCTGGGACTGCTCTGAAACCCTATGGTCTCTCTCTGGCTCCTTTAGGATCCCGGATCCCCCTTCAGTATGTTCCAGAGCATCTTGCTGTCATAGAGACATAGATTTGCTTAGGTTGGATAAGACACTTAAGATCACAAAGGCCAGCCCTTAACTTCACACTGCCAAGTCTACTGCTAAATCATGACCCTAAGTACACGTCTACACATATTTTAAATACTTACAGGGATGGGGACTCCACCACTTCCCTGGGCAGCCTGGTGTCATATCCCTTCCTTATTTTAGGCAAGGCAATCAAAATGATGGGGTAAGTCGTGTTTTTTCACAGGCAAGAAGTGAATTACAGGCAACGGTGCACAATGAGTGAGAAGGAAATTTTTTTGGAAGAAAGTTATGGCAAAGGGAGACATGGAAGCCTGTGAAGGAAAAAATGGAAGAGAGGGAGTGGAGCTGCATTCAGAGCTCACGAGGTGCAAACTCATAGAACGCAGTGAAAAATAGATAAGTGACTTTTGAGAGTCTTGAATGGGAAGGCGGTGGCTGGGGAAGCGGATAGGATTCTATAGCCTAAATCCCTGTAATAAGAGTTCCTCCATGTGATTTGGATTTTTTGAAGGTTGTGGTGGGGAAACCACACACAAACACAGAATCAAACCTTGCTCATTTCTACAGCTCTATCTTGCAATACATCTTTAACATGGGGGCTTCACAGCACATGAAATCAGTGCACAGCATCACCTCTGGAGGATGCGACCACACATGACACAAGCCTTGTAAGGTGAAGGAGATGATAAGAAGCAAAGGTGGGAAAGCAAGTGCTGTGAGCTGCCCAGCGAAAGGAGACATACTGTGGCTTTGAGATTTTTGCAACAATATCTTGCACGGCTTTGGAAAGGGAAAAAATTAGATGATTACATTACATTACATTACATTACATTACATTACATTACATTACATTACATTACATTACATTACATTACATTAGAAAGAAATTTTTAATGTTAGGGTGGTGAGGCACTGGGACAGGTTGCCCAGAGAAGTCATGGATGCCCCATCCCTAGAAGTGTTCAAGGCCGGGTCGGATGAGGCTTTGAGGACCCTGATTCAGTGGAAGGTCCCATAGCCAGGATGTTGGAACTGAATGATCTTTAAGGTCCCTTCTGACCCAAACCATTCCATGGGTCCATGATTCTATGAAAATGCTTAGTATCTAAGTGCCGTGGAAAGCATCTGTGAGAAAACAGGAAGAGACGGAGGCCTTTCTTAAAAAGGGCTTAGGAATCTGGGACACAGGCACCTAGAAATGGCACCACATAAACAGGAAAGCCTCTTTGAAGGCTGATGCAATTTTCCTCTTCCTGAAGCAATACAGAAGGGATTTAGTGGAAGGACACATGCCTTTGGTGACCGGTGGCTTCTGCTTGCATTTGATGTAGTCAGAGGATCAAAACAATACCAAATTTGGAATGAATGAGAAGTGAATCACAAATTTTCTGACTTTAAGGTGGTTTCCAGAGCAGGTGATGTGATTCTTGCCCGGGTATCCAGAGTGATGTAGCCAGCATAAAACAAGCGCTCTTTGCAAAGACGGGAAGGGAAGAAGGCATTGAAAGTGGAAATGAAAAGCGAGCTTACAAAATACTATGAAAAAATGCTAAGCCCCATAAACATGCACAGTTAGGTATGGCTAATCAGGGACAATTTCAATGTTTTGAAGGTTTCTTCAGTACTGCATCTAATTATAGTTTCCTTAATTCATGTGGCCTGTGGCACAGTAAGTCAAGTGGAAAAGGCATGGAGTGAGTGTGCTGGGGTCCATCCCAGTTCTGCCTGATGCTTAGGGCTTGCGTTTGCCTTTGAGGACTTTCTAATCCTCCCTTACATCAAAGGCTTTCACTGCATCCCAGATAACCATAACAGTCCTCAGAGATGGGCAGAATACCCAGGATGTGTTGTGGAGCTCACGTCTAACTCAGATCTCTTTGAATATTAAGTTGAAACTAAGTGTGTTGCAGGCTGGCCTTTTAAATTTATTTACAGCACTTTAGCACTGCTAGACTATCATCTGGGTACCTTCCAAATTTAACAGTTTTAGCTGTCGGCTACCTTTCCAAATCAGGAAAGTTCCGCTCTCCTGTAACTGAGTTAAGAGTCCTCAGCTCCTTTTAGAGACAAGAGAGAGAAACATTCTTCAATGATTCATCTGACCTACTTTAAATGTCAGCTTTAGGGAAACTTGAGCTGTAACCTACAAAATATCTTCTCTCCATTGACTGTGAAGAAGCATTTATCACATAGTAGACATTTGCATCTACTCAGCCCAAACTGCATCCAGAGAAGTTAAAGCCCAGACTAGTTTTCTTTACTTCATTGGAGTGTGACATTTAAACATTTTCTAAACCTGAGCATGGTTACAGACAGGGGAAGTAAATCCAGGTCTGAATTCCAGGTAAACTTGATCACTGGATTATCTTCCTTCTGGGTCTGGTGTAAAATGAGAAATGTTTCTTTTTTCTTTTTTTAGCTGGTCTTGCAATTACAACTACCTTCTCCAAACAGGCCAATATCTTTGAGTTATCCTGTCAAACAGAGGGAAAAAAGATCCCCAGAATCTTAGTATTACCTCCATGCTAGAAGACTTGCTCAGAGTTAAATTCTCTGATCATTTAAAATTTAATCCTAACTCTAATTGTGTCAAACTTACATCACACCAAATCTATCTAAAATCATATTTGTCCAGATTATTTTGCTTCAATTATTTATGTTTGGACCTTGTCAGAAAGTTTTAAGGCTGTTTGGGTAGCCTTCCTCTGTCGTGGATGGATTAGTGAAGTCGTACAATAGGATGAAAACAATTTACAGGATTTCTTGGTAGTAGTAACACTCAGTCATTAAAATTTGTGATAAGTTTATCTTCTAACTCAACTAAAACACCATATTTCCCAGCGTAAACAATCATCTTGTCTTTCTCTTCTCTTCATTTATGCATTTTTTTTCTCTATGCCAGTTTTCTTCTCTTTTCTACTACAGCATTTCTCCTTCACTGGAGAGGTGGAAAGGGGGCTTCTACTACATGTAACTGAGCCATAATTCCCACAATGAGGAAACAGAAGTCTAGTCCATCTTTCATATTGGTTTTGCTGCCTTAATGTGCCTTCTCCAGTCATCCAACTTATATGCAGCTCTTCCTTGCACTGCCTTCAAAACATTTTGAGTGGTTCTACAGTTCCTGACTTTACTTTTCTTGTCTCATGTCCTCTGTTCTCTAACTCCTGCCAGACTTTAACTACAAGTCTCTGAGCTCATTGACTCTGCCTGTTTTTGAGGTTCTCTCCTACTTTCTTTTATGAGATCCTCTTGATTTTTTGAACAGGCTGCCCAGGGAGGTGGTTGAGTCACAATTCCCTGGAGGTGTTCAAGGGACAGGTGGACAAAGGGCTGAGGGGCATGGTTTAGTGATTGTTGGGAATGATTGGACTCAATAGTCTGGTGGGTCTCTTCCAACGTGGTGATTCTATGATTCTATGATTTTGGCAAACTCATGCTGTAAGGCAGTGATGTCCCTGATGTTCAGTATTCCTGAGTTGAAAAAAAGGAGATGAAAGATATTGTTGCACAGGTTGAAAAACAAAAAACAACCCAACAACATTTTGGGTAAAAATGACTGTTATAGTGCTGCTGGATTGGGAATAGGAGGTTATAATTTAGCAGACAAAGTCTTTGCAGAAGTTGTATTTCTCTTCTTGTTTTCCAAAAGTCTGCTCAAATCTGATCAGTCTATAAACTCCCAGGAAAAAAACCTCACCTATATTTGACCTATGGAAGGTTAATCTGTGCAAATGGTGACTGTCTTTGAAAAGTCTACTCTTTCTACACATGAACAAACCTTTCCTTTTGTTTCCATAGACTCAAACCATTTACACTCATGAGAGTGTGGTGCTAACCGGGGCCTGGCACTAACCCAACAGCAAAGATGTTGAATTCACCAATGCTCTAGTTGAAAACAGCAAGTACAAACATTGAGCTGTGGCTGGCCATGGTCTAGCAGCTGGACCCTGCGAGGCATAAATCCAACATAGTTTAAGAGACCAGGGTCTTATTTTCAGCACACTGGTACTCAGACTCCACAGCAGCTGGTGAACATTCCCATTTTTCATGTGAAAACAGTCCTTGAGTTTGACACTGTTTGCCACAACACTATGATATTGTTTGTGAGAAGGTTGCTCCCTCATTATTTGCATCTTCTTGAGAATGGATTGCATCCAAGCATCTTCTTATCTTCCTTCACTTCCCAGGTTAGACTTGCTCATGCCCATTGGTATTTGAAGAGTTATTCAACACGCAAAAGGAATGGATCCAGCTTTGTTTCCCAGCTCCTATTACTCACCTTCTTTATCTCTTAGCTAAAAGTTTTAATGGATCTGTTTTGATAGAAGTTTGAGGTTGGAGGCTATGAAGAACTTCAAAGGTATCTAATAGCAGTTTTGTCAATGATTCAGTAAAAAGACCACATAGTCTGATTAAAAGTAAACTACTCACAATACTGCATGGAACTCTGTTGATCTATTTTTACTGTATCACAAACAAAGCTGAGGAGAGGGGGAATCCCACTGACCAACCACCATACAGGAAGAATGGAACACATCTCCGTCCAGTATTACCCAGGTACTCGTTAACTCTCTGATAACCAGTTTAGACAACACAAGGTGGAATGTCTCCAGCACCAGATGGTAGTGATGAGGAAGAAAGGAGTGCAGCAGACAAGATAAAACTTGACAGGAAAATAGAAGGAGGAATTTCTGTTCATTAGGGCAGAGATTGCAATCTGAGAGTCCTAAATTTAACCATTCTTTTGTTGTCAGGAAGTGTCTGAGAAGTATAAGGACAACAACAACCCCAATCCCTGGCTACATAGCCAGCCTACCCTCAAAAAATCGATCTAGTGATATGGCTTCTGACTTAGCTCAAATGATGGAGGGTCTGTGGTGTAAGACCATGATCCACACCATGATCTACAGGAATCTATGTTCTGGATTCCTGCAGAACAGTTCAAGTTTGCAAACTCAAGACTGTTTCAAAGTTCAGAAATTTGAGCATCCTCCTGGCCCACACAGCTCTATTCAAGGTTGATGTACACTGATAAAATTCCTTAATTAAACACTACTTTGTGCTTTCTCCAATATACCCCAGAGCATTACAACATAGCCTCATCCTTTGCCCCAAAGAATATTGTTTTAATTTCCTTTTTAATAAACAAAAGGCAAACTTAAGCAGTAGCAGTTTGAAAGGTTTATTCTTCAGAACCAATCAGTTATTTTCAATATCCTTCTGGATGCATGAAAGTAAGGCATCATAATGAGGAATGCATTTTCTCAAACTAATGAAAAGTCTCTCTTTATGTGAAGCAGAGTTTTATAGACAAAGATCCTATATAGGTTTTCATACACTCACTGTGTAGATAGGCAGATATTTTTGGAATGCGTCTCCTGATGAGATATGAGGGTTGTTATTAATTCTGTCTGTCATTTTTATTGAAAGCCAAACAAATTGCATATAGTGTATTAAGAAAAAATGTAAACCTTCAGTGCCACAAGAATCCCCAAGATCAAAGCAAACCATGCTCTCTCTTTCACTTGCCTTTCAATAGACTATGTTCTGCCTTGGTAAGAACATTCAGCAGGCACATATCGTGCACTAAGCAGCAAAAATATGTGCAGAAGTCAGAAGATGCAGACTTTGATTTCTGTGTTTATTAAGGAATATAGTAATAGAATCATAGAATGGTTTGGATTGGAAGGGACCTTAAAGATCATCCAGTTTTAACCCCCCTGCCATGGGCAGGGACACATTCCAGTATATCAAGGTGCTCAAAGCCTCATCCAGCCTGGCCTTGAACACCTCCAGGGATGGGGCATCCACAATGCTGGTATTCAGGTCTCCTGTGAAGTGTTGTGAGAGCTGAAGCCACCATATGGATTAAATTCAGAGGGATCATATGAAATAGTTCCTTAAATGCTGCAGCCTGTTCCCATTTCACCTTCCACCTAAAGATCTTTCACAAAAGCAAGTGTGCATTGCTGAGCATATGATTTCCTATGGCTTGTCCCTACAAGACACACTTACCCTTCCCTACCCTTTCCAACAAGATTTCTGTAAAAATAATGCACTGGAAAGCAAGAGACTATTGTGAAGGTACAAATCTAACAAAAACTCTCCCTGTGCATCAGTCCAGAGGCTGCAGTTCATAGAATCATAGAACAACCAGGTTGGAAGAGACCAACCGGATCATCGAGTCCAACCACCCGTATCAAACACTAAACCATGTCCCTCAGCACCACATCTACCAGTCCCTTAAACACCTCCAGGGATGATGAATCAACCGCCTCCCTGGGCAGCCTATTCTAATGACCAATGACCCTTTCTGTGAAAAACTTCCTCCTAATCTCCAGCCTAAATCTACCCTGACGGAGCTTGAGGCCATTCCCTCTTGTCCTGTCCCCTGTCACTTGGGAGAAGAGGCCAGCTCCCTCCTCTCTACAACCTCCTTTCAGGTAGTTGTAGAGAGTAATGAGGTCTCCCCTCAGCCTCCTCTTCTCCAGGCTAAACAACCCCAGCTCTCTCAGCCGCTCCTCATAAGGCCTGTTCTCCAGCCCCTTCACCAGCTTTGTTGCTCTTCTCTGGACTCTCTCCAAAGTCTCAACATCCTTCTTGTGGTGAGGGGCCCAGAACTGAACACAGGATTCAAGGAGCAGCCTCACCAGTGCTGAGTACAGAGGGAGAATAATTACAGAGGGTTCTCGATGAATCACAAGGGGAGACTTTGTGACAGAGCTCCGTGAGAAGGTGAGTAGGTTGTGGAGTATCAGGGAGTGTGAGAGAGAGAGAGAGAGAGACTCCTGGAATTGCACTCTACCTTCCCTGAAACAGGCCCAGCAGGCAGACAGGATGCATGATGCAGGGGATTCCCTATTCTCTCTCTGCCTGCCTGAACACATTGACCTAGGGATAGTTGCAATGGCAACAAGTTCCTGCCTGGTGCTGCAGGCAGATCTCCTCTGAGACCACTCCACCTTCCCAAGTTCCCTGCTTAGTAGGTATAAGGCTCTGCAAGAGGAATGAATAGGATGATGGTTTGTATAGCTTAGAGGTCTCGCGGGAGGTTAAGTGGGACTATGTCCTGCATCAAAACTCCTTCCATAAAGAAAAAAGAGACATTGTCATAGGAGACTCCCTTCTGAAGGACACAGAAGAATCAATATGTAGATTGGACCCACTTGTCAGGGAAGATTGCTGCCTCCCTGGGGCCTGGGTTAAACATGTGAAGAGAAAGCTTCCTATCCTGGTACAGCCCTCAGATTATTATCCAGTATTGCTTTTTCAGGTACACAATGATGAAGTTGCAACAAGAAGACTGAGGGCAATCAAGAGAGACTTCCCAGCTTGGCTCCAAGCAATCAGGACTACTCAGGCTGCTTCTGCAGCCCTTTTTCAGGGAAATAGCTGTCCTGGAAGTCCCCAGATCGTGCTAGGTCACCCCCGCCTACTGGAGATCCTTCTAAGGCTGTGGCAGAGGCAAGGTGGTGATGCAAGGAACTGTGTCCCTCTCATCAATGACAGCTCTGAAATAGCTGGATTGTGTGACCAAGTACAGATGATATTCATAACTTTGATTCCTGGTTTAACTCTAGGGTTCAAATATGCAAAACGTATTTGGGCATTGGAATAGGCTGCCCAGGGAGGGGGTTGATTCACCTTCCCTGGAGGTGTTTAAGGCACGGGTGGATGAGGTCTTGAGGGACATGGTTTAGTGTTTGATAGGAATGGTTGGACTAGAAGTTCCGATGGGTCCCTTCCAACCTGGTTGTTCTGTGATTCTGTGAAAACATATTTCATACTCCAAACAGAGGATTTCTCCTAAAGCTTTCCATAAAGAGACATCACAGACTGGTTTTGTAATAATCCCAGATTGCAAGAGTCAAAACTGGGAAGAAAAGGAAGGCAATGCTATTTTTTATGTGTGGTGGAAGAAAAGATTCTTCTATTTCCAGATGTCTCACAGCCCTTTCAAGCGTAGAGGAAGATGTTATGGCAGGAGATTTTATGATTCTTGGCTTCAAAATCACATAAAAATTGTGTTTTATCTGACATCAAAAGAACAAGCTGTATCATCATCATCATGGTAAAGATCTTGTGTCTGCTCGGATCAGTAACTGTGCAAATAAGGCAGCCATAGAGAATAAAACATCACAGTTGTGCCCTTAGGCTTTCTCTGTGGTTTATCAGCCTCTAAGCAGTCAGCTATATGAAGAAAAAGATCTGAAGCATTGTTTATGTTCTGGATTAAGCCTTCATAAAAATGAATGTATACAACATTTTCTTAAGCCCAAATCTTAGATAATACGAAGATTTTGTCCCTTAAGACCTCCAGTTATTTCGATAAGATTCTCTGAAAGTTATGTCTCAAAGCTGTAATCTTAATTGAAGAATTTCTTCCTGGAGAGCATTAAAATAAAGATCAGCACATAATTTATTGCACGTTGCTAGTATTGCTCCTGCAACAATTTTATTTATAACAATTGGTTTGATCAGGGGAGATTTAGATGAGATATTAGGGAGAAATTTTTTTACAGTAAGTGATGTGAGGAACTGGGATGGGTTGTCCAGAGAAGATATGGATGCTCCATCCCTGGAGGTATTCAAAGCCAGGTTGGACGAGGCTATTAGGAACCTGATCCAGTGGAAGGTGTCCCTGCCCATAGCAGAGGGTTGGAACTGGATGATCTTTAAGATGCCTTCCAAACTAAACCACTCTATGACTCTATGGCTTTTGTGGATCTCACCTAACTGGATTTCAGCAAAGCAATTTAAATGGTGCCATGTAGGCAATTATTACAAAAGGGTCTGGCTGATACAGAGACAAAAGGTGCTGAAAGGGAAATTGTCAGGGCAGAGAGAGGTTACAAGCACAGTTTCTCAAGCTTCACTCTTATCCTGTCTTACCTGCACATATTCGCCAACAACATTTGCACAAGAAGGAGCACATTAATGATATTTGCTGTTGATACAAAGCTGGGAAGAAGAGCAGAATGTCTCACAGGAAGAACTCAGAGATCCAATTACCAGAAAATTACTCTAAAGATATTTCACTAGACAAAGCTTAAGATCATGTAATTAAAAGTGGATTGTGTTTCCTGAATGAGGTCTAGTGGAAATCAGGAGACAGATAGTCTAGTTGAAGGTGAAGCCTGGGAAATATGAAATCCTAATTTCTCCATGAACTGAACATACCCCACAGCTTCTTTCAGGTTTTTCTCTCACTTCTAAATTATTCTTCCACTTAAATAATTACTTCCTGCAGGTGGCAGGTGTAACATCATAGATTCATGGAATGCTTTGGGTTGTAAAGGAACTTACAGATCATTCCATTCCAAACTCCTGCCACAGGCAGTGGCACCTTCCACTGGATCGGGTTGCTCAGATCTTCATCCAATCTGGTCTTAAACACCTCCAGGGATGAGGCATCCACCAAATCTCTGGGCAATCTGTGTTCATGCTTCACCACCCTCACAGTAAAGAATTTCTTCCTAATAGCCCATCTAAATCTCCACTCTTATAGCTTAAAACCATTCCCCTCATCCAGCCTCTACGCTTTCTGGTAAAAAGCCCCTTTTAAGTACTAGAAGGTTGCTACTAGGTTTCCATGAAGCCTTCTCTTCTCTAGGTTTAAGAAATCCAGCTGTCTCAGCCTGTTATTATATAGGAGATGCCCCAACAACATCCTGTTCAGCTGTAGACAGAGTATGGGAAGGAGCCCTGCTAAGTAAAGCTGCTTTCCTTCCACCTGCAGAGCTCACTCAGACTAACTCTTTATTTCAAGGAAAAGACTTCAGAGTTATCCACACATTAGATGTGTTCCCAGCATGAAAGGTTGCTTTTCCCCCCACCCACACACTCTGGAAAAGTCTTTCCTGCCCTTTCATTGCCCACAATGATCCCTCAGAAGGGCTGGCTGGAGAGAAGCGCTCCCACACAACTGGTGACATTTAAGTCGTGTGGCAGATCCCTTTGCACACAGATCCTGTTCCCACCAAACACAATAGCAGACTCTGATGGGTGCAGGATGAAACTCAGGGTAACATTTTCTTCCACCCTACGCTTCTTTGCTGAGTGAAACTTTTGTAAGAAGGCAGAGGCCAGAAAGCCCTTCTCATTCCACCTCTGAAGCCTCTAGTCCCAAGGTTGGTTGATTCCATGCTGCAATGGTCCACAAACCCTCACATGCTTCTTTCCCTACTAACAGTGAAACAAGACCCTGTGTGCTCCATCCAGAATGAATGAAACCACAATAAATTCAGGTAAAACAGGACTTTTGGACAAGAAAAAAATTGTTGAAATATATTAATAAGCCATAATACCATCTTTCAGTCGGGTACATAATCCTCCTTCCCATGGGGATGTGGTATTGTGGTCCCCATGGGAAGGAGCATGGTGTCCCTGCTTGAAAGATGAAAACCACCACAAAAGGAAAAGTGAACTGAAGCAAAGTGTGATTGGTAATTCATTAGACAAATAGCCTTTTATATCAATTCACAGAAAACAAAGCTTTGTTGAAACATCCTGATTTCAAACACGTATATATCAGAAAAATGTCTTTGACAGTGGAAGTTTGACAGGCCAAGAGAGTTGGTCTTGCACAGTCTGGAGAAAAGGAGACTCCAGACAGACCTTATAGCAGCCTTTCAATACTTCAGAGGGGCCTACAGGAAAAGTGGGGAGGTGATCTTTATCAGGAAGTGCAGAGATAGGATGAGGGGGAAGATTTTTAAGCTAAAACTGGCGGGATTTACATCAGCTATTGGGGGTGATATGTGAAGGTGGGGAGGCAGTGGCACAGGTTACCTAGAGAAGCTGTGGATGCTTCATCCCTGGAGGTGTCCAGGGCCAGGCTGGATGAGGCTCTGAGTGACCTGATGCAGTGGAAGATGTCCCTGCCAATGGCAGGGAGTTGAAACTGTATGGGCTTTAAGGTGTCTTCCAACGCAAGCAATTGTGTTTCTAATATTCCGTTGAAACTCATCCCTTTCTGTATGATGGCAACTGTAGTTCTACTTCAGCCTATAGTTTCAGACAAGCCTTTAATATACCTTTGCAGATGTGAACATTTTTGTCCTGTGACCTGCTCAAAGCAGTAACTGCATCTGGATTCACAGATAAGGGGAACCAAAATAATATTTATATATCTCATCACTAAATTAATTCCTTTATCTGTGCAACCTGTGGAAAATTACCAAACCTGTGATAATGTGGTATAATATAGTTACAGGAAATTGTTTATGATAAGCTGGAAAATTGTATTATACCTTATTACTGCTGTCATTCCAATAACAGCTAACAAACTTCATGCTGCAATCGCATGTCAATAGTTCATGAACACCCTCTTTGTATTAGATTTGGACAGGCTTGCCAGAAAAATATCAGCTCATCACCAAATCAGCAGGAACAGTGATTTCCAGAATTTAAACAAGTGTGAAGGAGCAAATGTCAGTTTACACATATTAGATATTTTCATTATATGTGCTATTTACATGGAGTATTTTACATCATGATCATTTTCTTGGTGAAATAATGGAGACACTTAAATTCTTGCAGATCTCTTCTGATGCACTTATCTTTTAAATGGAATTTATTGCTAAAAACATAAACATTGTCTATCAAATGTTTGTGGGTGAACATTCATTGTCTCCCCTTGAGCCACAATCACTTAATTAGTGAGAGATCTTTAGATTAAAAAAAAAAAAGGCATGAGAAGCCTGCTTAATGAGTCAACCTATTACCCCTGAGTTCAAAATCAATCTGCACTCACTGAAAATTTTATCCTGGGAATAATCAGTGTCAATAAGAGTGTTCAGGGCATGATAAGATGTTTCTTTTCTCTTGTAAAATCATTTACTTTTAAAAGCCCACACTACCTTTAACAGCAGGCACAATGCACATGGAACCTAATAGTCACAGTGTGAGACAGGAAAAAGCATTGTATGGGTGGAAAAGATCAGCTTCCTAATTCTAATGTCACCAACACGCTTTTCCTGTGTACCTACAGACAAGGCACAGCCTAAACTTCTTATATGTGCTGCACACTGGCTTCAGAATGGGTATTTACACACTCATTTTAAGAGGCTTAATTTACTTCAGCTCATTAGTTTTTCTACTGCACAGAGAAGAACGGAATCGAACGGCATTATTCATAAAACCCCTACACAACATGCACATCCATACATGTGCATATCCACTAGGACTCTTGCTCCTGACACCAATCATACTGCTCTTCCACTGTTTGCTGCTCTTCAGTCCACTTCTTTTTTTACTCCAGGAAATTAAAGAAATTTTTAATCATCCCTCATACTTTATCCAGGCTGTGAAAGCTTCTCTTCCCAAGGCCTGTGCACATCTTGTTGGCACACTACCAAACCCCACTAACAAACAGCAGATTAAGTGGAAACACGGAAAAGAATTTCAAGCATGTATTATACTTGCTTGGAGTTCAGCGCGCAACTTTTAAGACTAGGGCTGCCCTCTAAACAGGCAGGCCTGGGAACTCAGCTGCAAAACAATTACAAAGGCAAGGAAAATACCTTTTCTCTGAGAAAGAAACTTGATGATGCTCTGCAGTCTTCACTAGGCTTCACTGTGTGCTCTGGAAGAGCTCAGTATGGTCTGTGTTTTCTTGAGGTCTTGGTTTCCATCTCCAGCACTGTTCTCCGAGGGAGTTATATCATATTAACTAGAATATTTATGTCAACCTCTTAAAGATGCAGGAGCAGGGGACTGTAATCTTTGTAATCTTTTCAAGCCACAAGCCAAACAGCCCCTCTATACACAGCTGCTGCTCTGCATTAAGGTATGAGAATAACAAGGCACTTCGATTCAGTTCTGCAGATTATCAACTGTCATCATGAGCTAGACAACGAAACACCTAGTATCATGCCTACATATTGTTCAGTTACTTGTGTTTCCTTGATGAGTAATGCTGGCTGCATAGCTCTCCCTCTCACTACTTACAGATCTGGTGTTAAAAAAGCGCTGTTTAAAGCACCAAAGCAAATACACTTAAGTGTGCAATTTCATTCAGCACAAGAATTCTGCCCACATTATCAGAGATTTCCTTGTCTTTCCAAAACCAACCTAGAATGTCTGTATAGGGTGTTCAGTAGAAAGAGGCTTTCCCAGCCGCAATTACACTTAAACTTGATGTGTATGTTGTTTTTCATTCTATAGGTTTATTGACCCTGAAGTTAATAAAAAAAAAAGTAACTCTTCGATTTAACAAGTTATTTTCAGCTTTAACTAATCTGAGCTCATGACTGGCTTTGGAAACACAACAATTATATAAAAGTCAAGATTGTTTATTATTATTCAAAGACAGTAACAAAGTAATTAACTAGCAAAGTAGTTATGTCCACTGAAAATAATATTATATTACTTCTGTAAGAGGTGGGGACAAAACAACGCTGAAAGAAAACATATAGCACCGAGGATATTAATACATGTGCTATGTATCTGAATGTCCTTCTAAGTAAGTGTCTGAAATGAGACTGAAAGTGCAACAGAAATCTAGTATAAATACAAGAATTATCTGCATTGAAATTCCATAACTTTTCTTTATTTGCTGTGATACATTCAAACAAAAGTGCTCCAGATAACAGCCGTAACGTAAAGGAAATTAAAATATAAAGGCGGAAAGAGACCATCAGATACATAAGGTGATTATTCATATTTCAAAGCATTAGTAACTGCTTGTATCTGAGTGCACCAAAAGCCCACAGGAGGGTCCATGTTTTTGTACGCTGCACCTATAAAAATAATAATCATTGGCAGCTCTAGCAAAAAATGTTTATTCAGAACTAGAGCCAAAGCCATCACAAAGATAAAGCACCATCAGGCACAGGTTTGCAAATGCCATAGTAATTAGTAGAGTGTACAAACGGCTTAGCTGAATTAATGCATTCTTTGTATTTGTATAGCACAGGGAAGCTTCACTTGGATTCATTCCTTCCCAGCATCGCTGTTTCACACCAGGGACTTGCATTTGCCCAACAACGCCAAGCAACATGGGCAACTCGGTAATGTTCAGGAGTCAGTGAGAGATGGATGGAAGAGAAATTGGAACTGGAGGTAGTGTCTATCCTCCTATTTAAAAACATAATATTGGCACTGCAGCATGTACTTATCCATGTTACTGCAATGCAGTGGCACAATCCACCTGAGAAACACTCTTTGTACAGATCACATTGACTTCCCAGTGAGGCTTGCTGAGCTACAAGTATTTGGCTGCATTGATTTTATAGATACAAGACAGGTTTTGTTTTAAACTCCAATTCTGCTATACCAAAAATATGTCACTGATTTGTCTAAGAGACAGCAGAGCATCACTTCATAGCAAACTCGGGTTGCACACTACACCATGGCTGTATTCCAGCTGCAGAATTCCTGAACTGTGCATTTGCCACAAATTATTTGTAACTCAACAGTTTGATGGCAAGGAAGATTCCTACCCCAAACAACACAAGAAACAGAAGTCAAGATGCCGTACAAATTACACTGTCAAAGGTATATGATAGAGAGATGCTAACAAATCTCTGCCTGGTGTATTTTATGTAGAACTGGATGGATTCTCAACAAAAAAAAAAAGAGGAAGAACTCAGTAAAACCTTTGTCCTGCTTTCCCCAGGCAGCAATTCAGATGGCCAGTAAAACCTAAGACAGGCTTCCCCTGTGAAAATCTAAGTTGCCCACACAAGATTTTCCTTAAAATGTCTAAGCAGGTCATATCAGAAAACCAGACTCTGTCCCTGCACACTTTCTATAGTGGTATGTTCACCAGGACCCTGCTAGGCTGTGCCCTGGCTGCTGCAAAGATTTAAACCCAAGTATGTTTTGTGTTTCCCAAAGCAGGATGCAATGGCACTGCTCATCTGACCAACATCATCTTCACAGTCAACTCTTTGCAACATCAAGGTCTGTTTGCTCAAAAACATCCTCTTAACTACACTGCCAATAAAGTCTCAGATCACTCAGGCTGAAAGACAGTTAGAAGTGTTACACCATTATTTATCCTTGATGCTATTTGTGTGGCATTCGTCTCCCACAGTGCACGCTTTGCCCTTTTCACGCTCTTTTTCATGCAGGAACACAAAGCTGTCATGTTTGGGTTGCAAACACCACTAAATGCCCTTCTTCAGCTCCCAACAGCATAGAAGTATTTTCTTTTAAAAGTTCAGATCAAAGCATTTCTACTAATCCTAGGATTTATTAAAACAAACATTGTAGGCATGAGATAGTCAACAGCGTCCCTTTTGTAAGATTCTTTGGAGACGGCTCTGATTTCATACTGTTTACTGATCCGCCCCAAATTAATCTTCAGTTGCCCAGCTGCAAATTCAGCAAGTCCACCGGCTCCTTCCCCACCCGGCAGACATTCCTTTCTCCCCAGTTTTGAGCTATAATGACAGCACCACACAGCCCCTGTCCTACAAACAAGGTGGCTTGCCTGAAAAGCTATATATTGCATCCCAACGTCACGAGATCACCTCACACAAATTTGCAGCAGCAGTCCAGCCTTTCCTCAAATGAGTAATCAAAACCAGTCGTTAAGTGCTTTCAAGGAGTTTCATTGTCTTTATCCTTCCCTGCAGTCAAGGTAGTTGCCTTTTATCCAGTAACAGATCTGTGCGTATTTGAGGGGTGTGATGCGAACAGCTACATTGAAATCCTGTGGGGTGCCATTCATGTCCACCCACTGATGGCCTGAAAATATTCCAATAATTTTACGCTCCCATTTGTGATTCTGCCTCTTCCACATCCTCACATACACCCCAGATCCACTCGCACCTGGCTGGGCATCACACTGCTGGTACAACAAGTCATATGTTTCATCTTTGACGTCACAGAAACGGTAAACCAGGTTTCCTGGACGATCATTATCATAGCCAGAGAAGTGAATCCTCCCTCCAGGCAAGTGTCTTGCCGGTGGGCTTACACCTATCTTCATAAACTTTCTTTTATGAGGTTTCTTGAGCTCTAGCAGTGCATAGTCATAATCCATACCAATGTCATTGGCGTTGCCTTTGATCCATCCTTTAGGGACATGTGTCCGTTTCACTCGGATCCATTGGAATTTCATTTTCTCAGGCATGGCTGAGTTGGTAATATTGGCCCCTTTGCTGCCATCTTTCAGTTTGGGCTTTAGGAACCCTACCCGCAGTTTCTGAGCTCCTTTGACATAACTCTTGCCATCATGTATACAATGAGCGGCAGTAAGAACATGCTTTTCAGCCACTAGTGTCCCCGTGCAACCTGTTGATAGCTTCACCGATGTGGAGAATGGGTAATTCAACAAGAAGTCTTTTCCAAAAATGCTAAACCTGCTGTCATAGCCATAGATCTGCCTCTTAGTTCGAGATTTCGCTTGAGATCCATCACCACCGTTGCTCAGAATGTATATGCCCACTTCAGTTTCAGTGAGGCTACCATTAGCATACAAGGTTTCATAGGACAGGTAGTGCTTCACTTCTTCATAAGTTGGCAGCGGAGAGCTTTTGTGGCATTCTGGGCCACAAGGAGACACCACTTCCAGTTTGGCTTCAGCATCAAACTGTGGTTTGTCCAAGTTAAGGGTAGACTGTGGCAGGATAACTGGAACTCTGTATGATGGCCAAGTTGGCTTCCAGTGAGAACTGGAGGTCATTACATCTTTAGCAGCACACAAGAGGAGGATTAAAGTGGACAAGCCTGCCATTCTGGATGCTGGCCTGTGGAACGCAAAAGGAAATGCAGTTACTCACCCAAATACATTGCAAAAATTGTCTACTGTGCTAGGCAATGGGTTGCTAACCAACTATACTTAAAAAGAGTCAAGCGACTGGAAAAGAGCCATCTACCATTAACTACTTCAGACTTCTCTGTGTTAAATGAATGCCTGCACTCATTATCTTGAATCAAACATCCCAGGATAACACTAAAAGATGAGGCATTCCACCCTTAGGTGTGCTGAGCCAACAACTTCCAGCTGACATCAGTGGAAAGTTATGGTGGTTTTCTTCATAGAATCATAGAATCATGAAATCATGGAATCACGGAACGGTTTGGGCTGGAAAGGGACATTAAAGCCCATCCAGTTCCAACCCCCTGCCCTGGGCAGGGATATCTTCCACCAGAGTAGGGAGTTCCATCCACCCTGGCCTTGAAAAGAAAATTAAGACTCTGTAAATTCATGCATTCAGAAACCATAGCTCCTGCACAAAGTAAATGTTTCTCACCTCAGCTGGATGATAGTATTCTCTGAATGCTCCCACCTCCTCTCTGACCCACTGAGAGCAGTCCCTAACTCACCTTGTGCTGTCTTAGAATCATAGAATCGTGGAATCATTAAAGTTGGAAATCTAATATCATCCAGTCCGATCGCCAGACCCACACCACTGTGCCTACTAAACCATGTCCCTAAGTGCCATGGTTAAATGTTTTTTTCAAATGTCTCCAGGGAAGGAGACTCCACTATTTCCCTGGGCAGCACCTTCCAGTGCTTTACCACTCTTCCAGTAAAGAAAATGTTCCTAATATCCAGTCTAAACCTCCCCTGGCACAACAAGTCTTAGCCAGAGACATGAAGCTGATGGGAGGGACAAGCAGAAGGACAAAGGTGGCAACCTCAAAGAGAGTTAGACTGCAGAACATGACACATGGGAGATGCATTTCCCCTTGCAACTCACACCCGATCATACTTTCTGCTCCATGTAGTGCCCACTCTCCCTTCACCTTACATTATAGCAGCAAAAGGACTAAGTTTACAATTCTCCAAGGGTATTTCAGTTAACATACTGTCTTATCCCTTTATAGACTCAATTAATTAGAAATGCAAACCAGCCCCCTCTGAGCACAGAGAGGCAAATGGGACTGTGGATGTGTTTATGAACCACAGGCAGAGTGCCTGAGACTGCAGGGAACAGCGTGCACTAGCACTGTGTCAAGAAGATGAGTGACTTTAGTTTATTTGAAAATTAGCCGTACAGCTGAATCGCTGCAGGAGGCATTGCGCCCTGGGCAAAAAGGCAAGCTGGATCTCCCTTGCATAAAGATTATTCAAACAAAACTTCACAATTATGTTGAGCTTACACATATTTAAAACCCTGCTGAAGCTGTGCTGATCACAACTTCAAGATCATTCCTGAAATACCTCAAACGCGTAAACCAAAGTAAATCACTCAGGAGATGATCCCAGCTATCTAAGAAAAAAAAAAGAAAAAAAAAAAAGAAAGAAAATTCTTCTCTCCAGTTCTTTTGGTAGGAATATTGTGTCCCTAAATTGCACTGAAAAAGACCTGGGAAGCTACAGACTCCTCAATTCCATCACTAGGCCTCGATTCTTCCATTGATAGCACCGACTGTGGGAATGAGGTTGTAATTAAAGCACACAATGTTCAAAACATCAGTTGATTCAAGAAGGATACAAAAAAATTTCATTCCAGAAAACAGATGAACAGAGCCAATGATACAGATGCTCACAGAGGCAGGTACTGAGTCTTCCAGAATTTACCGTCCCACTGATAATTTTTTCATTAACAAACAAGGCATCTTTAAAGGGACATCCTAGGAAAAAAATTTTTACTGTGAGGGTGAGAAGGCACTGGCACAGGTTTCCCAGAGAAGGTGTGGATGCCCCATCCCTGGAGGTGTTCACGGCCAGGCTGGATGAGGTTCCAAGCAATCTCATTCAGTGGAAGGTGTCCCTGGGTGATCTTTGAAGTTCCTTGTGACCCAAACCATTCCACAATTCCATGATTCTATGAGATCAGATATAATCATATAACAGAGATAAGGAAAACACAGACATAGAAGATAACAGGGAAAAATAATATCTCTCTATCCCCACAACGACAGAATAAGTCAACTAGTAGCTGTCCTACTTGTGACAGCAAAGTTTGTAAGTAGAAGTGTTACTGGTCTTTATTTAGCTGGCAAGGAAAAACGAACATCTCTTGTCAGCTGTTATTTGCACGAGCAAGCAAGATTCCCTTATGCCTGTCAGCACAGCGACCTGATGAGGGACTGCGTGCACAACAACTTCTCTGCTCCCTCTGACAGCATCACCAGGGCTGAGAAGATAAATTCCCTCTCCCTGCCTTCAGCTCTCCCGTATCTCCTTGTCATCTCCACTGCAGCAACACTGACTCAGGAGAGCCCGTTTCAGACAGCAGAGGGCAGCTGCCCAGTGAAGAGGAAAAGACAGGAGCCAGAAACTCGAGTGGGTCTCCCAAAAAGATTTTGGAAGATTGTATCCGTGTCTTTTTCTGTGCTCTGTGAAGCAGTGCTTACTCCATATCTCCGAGCAAGCCTTCCTACACCCCTCCTCCCTCCCCTGCTATGATCATATTGCAGATATACAGGATAAAAAGGCCTTTTCATCAGTTACAGTTCTCTATTATATACAATGCTATTAATACCTAACAATAAAACAGAGTTGTGAATTAATACCTGACCATAAAATCTAAACAGTGCTCACAAATCAAGGCATCTATTGAGGTATTTATCATTATGTCTTATCTGGAGACATAACTGGTACTAGAGCAGTTCTGGGATGCAATAAAGAGAATAAATATCTCTCATTTATAACAAGATGCCAAATTAGTGCATAGTACCTCTTTCTGTGTAGACCTTTCCTCTTTAAAAAATGGTTAGGAAGAAAAATGAAGGTATTTAAAAGCAGTTTGCATTTAAAGAGAGACCTACCAGACAGCCTCTGCTTTCCTCTTCCTTTTGCCTAAAAGAAGACCAAAAAAAGCAGAACTATCTATGTTGAGCTACTTCCTGGTGGGTGACCCTGGATGATGTTCTCACACAGAACAAGCTGCTAAGAAGCGAGGACCTCCCGAACGACGATCACAAAACGACACCGAATGAATTACGATGTGCTGCTCTGCTGTAGCTCCCCTCTTCTGTTTCCATTTAAACTGTGTCATAAACTCAATCCACCCTTTGACTCGATACAAAGCCCAGCTCTGATATCCAGCCTAGGAACCCCCTGGAAAGTGGTTTGTACATAATCACACTCGCTAATAGCATCAAAATTGTTTAGAGAATGGAAACAGTGACAGCTACCCTGGGGCTCCCTGTGCTGTTGCAACGCTGCACAGACACATTTCCCTGCCTGCTCGGGGCATTCACACTTTGAGAAAGATGTTGGTGAAAGAGAACTGCCTTTCACAGGACAAACATGAATCATTTTCTAATAAGCAAGTAATTTTCTGGAAGAGTTCACTACTTTGGGGGTGGTTCTTGTAATAGATGGTTAAACCACGATTAATCTGGGAACACACGGTATGAAAGCCCATGAAATGAGTAGTCCCTGTTACACTTTGAAATGAAGAAAATTTTTCCACCGTACTGGATGCCAGAATGGGAAAAAAAAATAAATAGAGAGAGAGTAAGAGAGATTCTATGAAAAACCTGCCTCAAACCAAATTAGAAAGGTGAACCAGATCATTGTCACTGCCATGCCAAAATACTTCAGCTGCTCCTCTTACTCACAGAACTTGTTAAAACACAGCAAAATCAACCGCGTCGCACTTCAAGAATTACAGGAGCCCTGCTGCCACTAAAATTTAATACCTCTATGAGCCTGTGATGCTACAGGCAGTTCGGGAGCGCCACTTACTCTGCCCTAAGAAGAGGTCTCAGAAAACCTTTGATACCAGCAGGCTAGGGGTGTCTGTTTCCAACGGGCACAGAGAGTAGTTTGACTACTCTACTAGCCTACTCCTTAGGCTGGAGATTAGGAGGAAGTTTTTCACACAGAGGGTCATTGGGCATTGGAATAGGCTGCCCAGGGAGGTGGTTGATTCACCTTCCCTGGAGGTGTTTAAGGCACAGGTAGATGAGGTGCTGAGGGACATGGTTTAGTGTTTGATAGGAATGGTTGGACTCGATGATCCAATGGGTCTCTTCCAACCTGGTTGTTCTATGATTTTATGATTCTATGACACGTGTGTCGGTTACGCACGGCAGAGGAAAGGGATGGTGTTATACATTTACCATTTAGCCCAGTTCCTACAGACCACTTTAACCACCTCCGTTCACCCTCCTTCCTTTCCGCTACCTCTCTCCCAGCTTGGCTTTCGCTGCACAAGAGCGAACAAGCAGACAGCGAGAGTCAAGGTGAAGAAAGGTGTGAACCGCACGCCAGGTCGTGCCTCCCTAGGGCCACCAAACCGTGGGGGAGCTGGGTGGTAGCCCCCAAAGCGGGACCTTCCCAGCCTCCCGGACTTCGGACGGGGCTGGAGGTGAAAGGCTGCGCTGCTGAAAGGATTAGGCGATGTAGGTCTTAAAAAAAAAAAAAAAAAAAAAAAAAAAAAAAAAAAACCACCAGAAATATTCGTCTCTCTCAGACACGTTGCGGTGTCCTAGTACAGGACAGCAGCGGAGAGTGACTGTCCCAGCGGGAAAAGCGACGAAGGCGGATTCTGTAGGGGCTGCCTCCTCACCGCTTGCCCCTCAGAGGGGACCCGAGGAAGGGGAAAGCCGCCTTATCCCTTTTGTTCGATGCCGCTGGGGTTAAAAACGCGTGGAGAGGAGGGCTCGACAGCCGCTGCTGGAGCCCTGCGCGGGCAGGGAGCATCCCTCGCCGCCCTCCCCTCCAGCCCCGAACCCTCTCCCTTACCAGGTCCCCGCGGCCGCCGCGTCCCCGGGAGCCGTCACGCAGGTGGAGGAGCCGCTCCCATCCCTCCTCCTGCCTCCGCTGGGCTGGGAAGGGCCGGGGGCTCCTTCTCGGCAGCGCCCGGAGCGGGGCGGAGCGGCGCCTCCCGCAGGTGGATCCCGATCCCCGCTCGCTCCCTCCGCCCTCCCCTCCCCCGGGCGCGTCCCTCCCCGTTTGTCCCCTTTCGCTGCCGATTCCCGAGCTAAAACACACGGCTCGCTCCTTAAAAACTTCAGTAAAGCGCCGTTTCCCTGGAGGAAATTCGGACGCGTGGTGGTAAATTTTATGGGTTGTCCGATGCGGGGATAGGAGTCGGACCTGGTGATCCTTGTGGGTCATAGAATCATAGAACAACCAGGTTGGAAGAGACCCATCGGATCATCAAGTCCAACCATTCCTATCAAACACTAAACCATTTCCCTCAGGACCTCATCTACCCGTGTCTTAAACACCTCCAGGGAAGGTGAATCAACCACCTCCCTGGGCAGCCTATTCCAATGCCCAATGACCCTCTGTGTGAAAAACTTCCTCCTAATCGCCAGCCTAAATCTCCCCTGGCAGAGCTTGAGGCCATTCCCTCTTGTCCTGTCCCCTAGCACTTGAGAGAAGAGCCCAGCTCCCTCCCCTCTACAACCTCCCCTCAGGTAGTTGTAGAGAACAATGAGGTCTCCTCTCAGCCTCCTCTTCTCCAGGCTAAACAACCCCAGCTCTCTCAGCCGCTCCTCACAGGGCCTGTTCTCCAGCCCCTTCACCAACTTTGTGGGTCTTCCATGGTCCCTTCCAAGCCAGGTCATTCTGCGGGTCTGTGAAACTGGTGGTTCGTGGCTTGGACGGTCGTACCCTTTACTGGGTGAAAAAACAGATGGATGGTCAAGCCCAGAGAGTTGTGGGGAATGGGCTTAAATCCATTTGGCAGACGGTCACGAGCATTTTTCCCCAAGGATCGGCACTGGGACTCGATCTTTGCGGTATCTTTATCAACACTCTGAATGAGAGGATGGCGTGTTCCCTGCAGACAACACCAAGTTGGGGTGGAGTGTTGATCTGCTGGAGGGCCTGAAGGCTCCACAGAGGGACCTGGACAGCTGGATCCATGGGCTGGAGGGCAGGAAGGCTCTGCAGAGTGATTGGGACAGGTTGGATCCACAAGCTGGAGGGCAGGAAGGTTTTACAGAGGGATTGGGACAGGCTGGATCAATGGGCTCGGGTAAATTCATAGATTCATAGAATAACCAGGTTGGAAGAGACCCACCGGATCATCAAGTCCAATCATTCCTATCAAACACTAACTATCAAATACCATGCCCCTTAGCACCTTGTCCACCCGTCCCTTAAACACCTCCAGGGAAGGTGACTCAACCACCTCCCTCAGCAGCCTGTTCCAGTGCCCAATGACCCTTTCTGTGAAAAATTTCTTCGTAATGTCCAGCCTAAATCTCCCCTGACAGGGCTTGAGGCCATTCTCTCTTGTCCTGTCCCCTGTCACTTGGGAGAAGAGGCCAGCTCCCTCCTCTCTACAACCTCCTTTCAGGTAGTTATAGAGAGCAATGATGATATATGTAATGAAATTGTACGATGTTCAACAAGATCAAGTGCAGGGTCCTGTACATGGGCCACAACAACCCCATGCAGTGCTACAGCCTTGAGGAAGAGTGGCTGGAAAACTGTCTGGAGGAACAGAACCTGGGGCTGCTGGTTGACAGCAGCTGAACGTGAACCAGCAGTGTACCTGGGTGGCCAAGAAGGCCAACAGCATCCTGACTTGGATCAGAAATGGTGCAGCCAGTAGGAGCAGGGCACGGATTGTCTCCCTGGACTCATTGCTGGTGAGGCCACACCTCAAATCCTTGGTTCAGTTTTGGGGCTCAAAGGAACGACAAGGAACTCAAGGAACGACACTGAGGGGCTGTAGTGCGTCTGGAGAAGAGAAATGGAGCTGGGGAAGTGGGGTGGAGAACAAGTGTTATGGGAAATGGCTGAGGGTCCTGGGGCTGTTTAGTCTGGAGAAATGGAGGCTGAAGGGAGACCCCATTGTTCTCTGCAGCTCCTGGAAAGGAGTTTGTAACAAGGTGGGTGTTGGTCTCTTCTCCCCAAGTAAGAACAGATAGGATGAGAGGAAATGGCCTCAAGATGCACCAAGGGAGGTTTAGACTGGATATTAGAAGGGAAAAAAAAAAAAAACCTTTAACAACTTTTAACAAAAGAGTAAATTATTCCATGATTCTTTGATTAATCCTTGTTTGTATTCTTGGTGTTCCAGCACTGCAAGCAGAAGTGATGCAGTGGTAGCAATTCCATGGCTGCATCCTCAGTGGTACTGGTCCCTTCACGGAGGGTCCCTAAGCCTCTGCCATCTGTCACCTGTGTTGCCTCATCAGGCAGATACTTGACACACATTTTTTGCATGGGTTTTAATTACTCATCCTTCTTGAATCCTTATAATGATATCTGGCAAGAAAAGAGAAAACTGAAGCCAAGAAGAAGGCAAAAATCCTGCCATGTGTTTCAACTCTGCAAGAAAAATCCACAAAAGGTTCTGCCAAAATTCCCAGCTGATGTCCATTACCCCAGCAAGGAAATATAAATTTCACAGGAATGGATTTATTTGCTGCCTTCTGCTGACCTTTTTATTCCCCTGCTACACTTGCAGAGGACCAGAACGGATGAAACAACACAGTGAAACCTCTGCATCACGCACAGAACCTCTATGAGATGCTGAGATGTGGAAGGATCTTCTGTTCTTAGATGTGACTTCTCTCATTTGCATTTATTTGGTCCTAGTGCCTATCCTGTTCAGGTCTGTGGAAAGGTTTTAGCAGATGGTTGGAGAAAGTTATTGTTGAAAACGTTGCAACTGCTCAGACAAGACTTTCTCAAGCATGGATGATTAGAGGAGAATTATGAGATCTGACACACAAAAAAAAGGGACGAACCCTGTAGCTCAGGAACCAAGAGTGGGAGGGGAGAGATAAAAAAATGGTTATAGAACATGTTCTGCCCTGTCACAGTGAGGAGAGGTGAGGCTCCATCAGCTCACTCTGTACGAGGGGACATTCTTATCTTCAGCTGGAAAATGTCAGTCTGCAAGAGTAAGCAGCAAGTTAACATCAAGCTGTTTTCTTGTGCAAGTGAAGAAATCTTTGCAGTGATTGAAGGTTACAGTGAAGAGATCCCAAAGATAAAGTCGGTGCTCAAAGGAACTCATTCCTTTGAATATGGGCAGCATTGTATGCAGCCATGTATCACATCAGAAGGGAACAGTTTTGAATGTGATTGTAGTTGATTTTCTTAATTTGCTAAATAAAAAGAGCTATAGGCACAGGTTTGGGGTTTTTTTTCTTTTTTCTTCTTTTTTTTCTTTTGTGTATGTTGGACCTTGTGCAATGTGATGAAGAGTTCCCCTGGGGTAGAGGACAAATATCTCCAGTGGAATCATAAAATAGATTCATAGAATCATTAAGGTTGGAAAAGACCTCCAAGGTAATCCAGTCCAAACATCAACCCAACACCACCATGCCTACTAAACTATGTCCTGAAGTGCCATGTCCACGCGTTTGAACCTCTAGAGGGATGAGGAATACACCACTTCCCTGGGCAGCCTTTTCCAATGCTTCACCACTCTTTCAGTAAAGAAATTTCTCTTAATATCCAATCAAAGCCTTGAGACCATTTCTCTCATCCTATCACTGGTTACTTCAGAGAAGACACAAACACCCACCTCATATCAGTCTCGTTCCAGGTGAGGGCTCCTGTCAGCCTCCTTTTCTCCAGACTAAACAACCCCAGTTTCCTCAGCACAGCTAGGGAATACAAGTGGCATCAGAGGGAAGCAGGAGCTGGTGGCAACAGTTCACCTGCTCTTGGGCCACCAGCAAATGGTCATGCAACAGTGAGGAACATACTTGGAGTATCAGTAAGACACCATCAACAATACTATACTAACCACAGATTCCTTACATCTCTGGACTCCGTGTCTGCTCACCTGCAGTTAGAGATGCAGCCCTCCTGCTCAGAAATATTTTCCCTGTACAACTCTGCTGGTTTGTGTGGGTGGAGAAGTCAGCCTGTCTATCACAGGGGGTGAAAGCCTTGTGAAATGTGGTCACACAATGGAGTCAGGGCTGCAGCAGTGGTCCATGTGTGCTCTTTCTTTCCACGGTTGTACAGCCTCTCCTGTCACAACTGCCAAGTGTGCTCAGGGCCTTCCCAGCTTTCCTTTTACAGATCTTTCTGCCTCTAGTAGGTCATCACCCCAAATAAGGCCTCTTGATCACTTTTACTCTTCTGACAAAGCATAGGTTGCCCAGCAGTCACTTCCAGATGACTGCAAACCCTCCACTGAATATTTGTTTGTCCCTTTCCTGCCTTATCTCAAATGTATCCAACTTCATGTATCACACTGTTGTTTTCAAGTCTCAGTGTGAAGAAGTAGTAAATATTAACATAAATGTTTCCCTGTTTGTATATTTTCCCCAATGTTTTTATTGACAGTGGCTGTGAATTACTTCAGACTGTCTAAAGGATTGTTTGATCTCCAGACATAAATTTGCCCACAGGAAAGCCTGGGAGGGTCTTTTTGTCAGGGAATGCAAGGTTAGGATGAGGGGGAACAGTTTTAACTGCAAGGGAGATTTAGGTTGGATATTCAGAGGAATTTATTTACTGAAGGGGTTGTCAAGCATTGGAATAGATTGTCCAGGGAGGTGATCGAGCCATCATCCCTTGAGGCATTTAAAAGATGAGCAAATGTCATACCTGGGGACATGGTCTAGTGGTGGACTTAGCAGGGCTGGATCAATGGTTGGACTCAATGATCTTAAAGGTCTTTTCCAAGCAAAACCATTCTATAATCTGTGATTCTCATGGTTTCCGGGTGTATCTGTGTCTTTCTGTGACTGCTGTCCGTCTACTTCTGGGGAAAGGATCTTCTTTTTTTTTGCTATGTTTGCACAGCTCCTTCCCCCACATGGAGATGGTCCACATCTACCAGCCCACAGTATTTAAGTTACATGGATTATAAGGTATTATGTGCCTCTGTGTACAACACCAATAGATGTACAGGAGCCGTAAGTCTTAGTGTCTACAGGACTCCTCCTGAGGATTAAACCTTGAAGAAAGCATCGGGCAAAAGTTCCTTCATATCAACAGCAGTGGAGAAGTATATTCAGTTTAAGATTTAGTTATAAGACAGTTGATTGCCATAAAAACTTCTAGATTTTTAGTATTTTTAGTACGTAGAGTAAAACTTAAGCTCAGAAAAGACAGTTTGCCTGGCCTATCTTAATGCCTGCCTTAAGAAAAAATGAACCTCTGTCAAGTTCTCTCCAGCAACTCTAGACAAAATCTACTGCTTTAACTTTCTTTTTTGGAAAACGAAAAAAAATACAAGTTACAGATTTCACCCCGCCTTGCGCCCACCCCTACTCCCCCACACACTCCCCACCCCAGTATATTTCTCAAGAAACAAGAGCTCTGGCGGAATTGGACTGCACAAGGTTTTTTAAGAAGAATGTGAAGGCCAAGATCTGAATGTTACTGTGATCCATTGTTGAGGCAAAGAGCAATAAGCGACAACATGCATAAGGGTGCAGAGGTATCAGCTGTACAATATTGTCAAGTGATAACACACATGCTGACATTTCAGCACCTTGCAAGTTAGCTGAAAATGAAAGAGTCTCCAGGTGGGAGCCCTAATGAATGGCACTGTCAGGAGATAATTCCTCATGGTTGAAGAAATCTTTTCTTCTGCAGGGAAGTGAAGTAACCTGGTGTTATGGGCCTGCGCCAGATTCCGCTGCAGACAATAGAGTGATTTCAGAGGCCACTGAGTCTGGAAGGAAGAATGACAACCCAGAATTGGCTCAAATCAGTTCTCCCATTGCTCACTGCTGATGTAATGCAGCAGAAAAGGCCTTGGAGTTCCCCACTGCAATGGGGAACTATCAAGCTATCAAGCAGGCTCCCTTTTCCTTGCAATGGACAGAGAATCTTCCTCACAAGTGCCGTGTTCATAGAATCATAGAATCATAGAATCACCAGGTTGGAAGAGACCCACCGGATCATCAAGTCCAACCATTCCTATCAAACACTATCAAATACCATGCCCCTTAGCACCTTGTCCACCCGTCCCTTAAACACCTCCAGGGAAGGTGACTCAACCACCTCCCTGGGCAGCCTGTTCCAGTGCCAAATGACCCTTTTGGTGAAATATTTTTTCCTAACGTCCAGCCTAAACCTCCCCTGGTGGAACTTGAGGCCATTCCCTCTTGTTAGGATGATAAATACAGCAGGACTGTCCCACAGTAAGGTGTTGTGATGACATGGAGGGGAAGACCAGACATTTGCCTCAGCTATGTTCCACCATGACACTAGCCAGAAAGAATGTTCTGTTTTCCTCAACTTTTCCAAGACTTCAGGTGCAAGGGTGGTGGGGGAGGTAAGATTTCCCAGAAATAATATGCTTTTACTCTCAGCTCTTGAAGGAAGCATATGAGGAGTGAGAACATGAGTTGTTTGGTTTATGGAAAATGTTGTCAAGTGGTAAAACTAACAGCTGAATGTATACAATGTTCTTTCTGTGTTGACAAAAATCTTGTAATCAGCTAGTATGACGCAGTAGAGCAGGGTGAAGGACTCTAGACTTGGAGAGGATTCCTCTGCCCAAATAAAGACAACTAAAAGCTAGGTACGGCCACTTGAGGTTACCTTTGCAGGCCTTGAGGGTCTGCCTCAGAGGGCAATTTATTACATCCTGAAATAGGACATAAGATAGGCCAGACAATCATTCCTTAAAAGCACTCATTTCCTTTCATTGTCTATTAGGAGAGGTCCTTAGCACAGGAAGGACATGGATTTGTTCGAGCAAGTTCAGAGAAAGCCACAGAGATGATCTAAAGGCTGGAGCACTTCCCATACAAGGGCAGGCTGAGAGAGTTGGGCTGGTTCAGTTTGAAGAAGAGAAGGCTCTGAGGAGACCTCATAGCAGCCTTCCAGTACTTAAGAGGGGCCTACAGGAAGGGTGGGAAAGGACTCTTTAAGTTAGTGCAGGGACAGGGTAAGGAGTAACAGTTTTCAGATGAAGGGAGGGAAGATTTCGATTACATATTAGGAAGAATCTTTTCCCTCGAAGGTGGTGAGGTACTGGCATAAGATGTCCAGAAAAGTGGTGGATGCCCTATCCATGGAGTTGTTCAAAAGAAAAGCTGGATGAAACTTTGAGAAATCTGAACCAGTGGAAGTTGTCCCTGTCCATGCCAGGGGGTTGGAACTGAGTGACCTTTAAGTTCTTTTACAACCCAAACCATTCTCTGATTCTATAAATCTAACTTTTAGATGCTTACAGTTATGTGCAATGAACCCTGCTTAGCATGTCCATCCTCTTCCTGGGGGAACACAGATATGTAAACATCCCTCTGCAACTTACAGGTACAGGGGATGGTTCCTATTGCACAATTCCACCTGAAGGCCTCACTGTGCAAATAAACACCTGCACCTGAGACAACTCAAATTTTACAGAAGGTTTCTACCATTACTGGCAAAGTAATCTATGACGGTATGGAAGACACAAGAGGTAACATTGGGCTAAGAATACAGTACATTTAGGAATAATTTTGTATGTACCTCAACAAATTCTTAATTGAAAGGCTTATTGAGATTTTCTGTATCTGTCATATAGGACATTCTCTAAATATCTGCTTGAAAAACAGTATATAATGTAGGAAGGCTTGATCAAACTATGATATGCATAGGAAGAAGAAATAGGGAAAGAACATTTTGAATTCAGCTTTGTTCAAAATTCTCAGCTATATATATGTATTAAATATACTCTTAACTATAAGGATCTTGGGAGTTACTGCTATTCATATTGCTGAAAGCATTTCTGAAAAGTGATATTTAAACTAACAGTGACTCTTTAATTTCATGAT
Source organism: Coccyzus lansbergi (assembly GCA_033558105.1). Classification (NCBI taxonomy): domain Eukaryota; kingdom Metazoa; phylum Chordata; class Aves; order Cuculiformes; family Coccyzidae; genus Coccyzus; species Coccyzus lansbergi. The sequence goes on along the minus strand of JAUMJK010000056.1, from coordinate 248,168 downwards.
AGTAAAAACTTCTTGAAATAAAACAGGCATCTGGATTTGCTCCAGCAAGACTCAGAGTCCAGTGAGATGCTGCATCTTCACCACTTGGATAAACAGCATATCAATGCAATGAAGTAATCCCCGAATAACACCTTAGCAATAAAATATCCACTGCAACTCCTCTCCCCGAGAATGTCAAGAATTTCCTGAAAATGGGAATACTTAGTGTCATGCAAAACTAGATCAAATTCATCACTACTAGGTTTGTTTTCATACTAGCTGATATGTCTCTGCTGAGTTTAGATTCTGCTGTAGATTTCAGTCCTCCATATGGCTGGTTTAAATACACCTTATACTCATCTAGCAATAGTAGGCTGTAATATTTTACAGGTGCTGTATGTGACCATGACATTACTACTTAAAGAAAGGCCCATGTTCAATGCACACAGCAAAGTAGAAAGTTCTGCCTGCAGTGAGAGCACACACCTGCAGAGTGGACAAGCTGGGCATGGTCTTTGGTCAAGTCTTTTCCCACCTGCCCATCAGCCTTAGCTAATGCTAGGAAAGGTCTTTCCCAGTCCTGTTCCACAGCAACAGTTGGTGGCCTTTCCAATAAGATTAGAAGATTCCATCATATCTGAGAAGTCATGGCAGTCCAGTGAAGTTCCCACTGACTGCAAAAATGGAAACATAACTCCTATTTCTAAAAACAGAAGACTTGAGGAACTACAAGCCAGTCAGTCTCACCTCTGTGCCTGGCAAGATCTTCATAGAACCATAGAATCATGGAACAACCAGGTTGGAAGAGACCCACCGGATCATCGAGTCCAACCGTAGTCACTCCATTCCCTTCTGTCCCCACTGCTCTGGGGCTCACCTCCAGCCTCCCCACTCACCCCATTCCCTCCCCAGTCACTCCATTCCCTCCCCAGTCACCCTGGGGCTCAGCAGCAAAGCAGCCTGCAAGTCAACCATCTCACGTGAAGGAGGACCACTGCCATGTCTCCCGACTCCCAGCCTTGGAGCTGGAAAGGCAAGGGGGGCACCTATTCATTATCCTGCTCCCACTGCCCAGGTCCCACCATCCACACTAGTCACTGCAGAGGACAATGCTGGGGACACGCAGGCACAAGCACGTACAGACGCGTGTGCAAAATAAACCTCCTGGTCTGGGAGAGCAGCATCCACCAGTTTACCTGTTAACTCCCCAAAATCAGGACAGTCACAAGAGACACCTGCTTGGAGCAGATCCTCCTGGAAATCCTGTTGAGTATTCTTTTCAGAGGGCCGTAGCAACCTCCATACAAGGACAGGCTGAGAGAGTTGGAGTTGTCTAGTCTGGAGAAGAGATTGCTCCAGGGAGACCTCACAGCAGTACAAGATAGGGGTCTACAGGAAACCTGGGCAGGGGCTCTTTATCTGGGAGTGCAAGGATGGGATGAGGGGAAGAGTTTTCAGCTGAAAGAGGGGAGTTTGAGATGAGATATTAGGAAGAATTTTTTTCCTGTGAGGGTGGTGAGGCACTGGCACAGGTTGCCTAGAGAGGTCCCTGGAGGTTTTCATGGCCAGGCTGGATGAGGCTTTGAGAAACCTAATCCTGTAGCTGTCTTGCCTGCCCATGGCAGGGAGGTTGGAACTGGATGATCTTTAAGGTCCCTTCCAACACAGATCATTCCACAATTCTATGATTCTGTGATTCTGTGAACAGACTTATTTTGATGCTTTGTCATGTTGCACCCAGTGTGATGGTACCCTGATGTTAGTAGAGGGACTCATAAATAAGGGACCACATCATAGTTCAGACTGTGTTCTAGATTCAATCCACCCAGCAGTGCAGACTGATCCTATGCAGTTAAACTTCCCTCATGGAGAGGAAGGATTGAAGTTGTTGTTCTTGGCAAGATCATCCTGCAATGGACATAGGCCCTGTGGGGACACCTAAAGCAAATGTTTCTCCCCAGCTTAGGGAGACAAAGAAAATGGGAAGCTAGGCAGGGGCTGTCTTAATTTCTTGGTCAAATAAGCCTTTGCTGGTAGAATTTCTGTGAAACCACCTATAAGTCTTTTTTCCTAAGGGCAATGAACACAGGGGACCAGGGTGCAGAGGAGGGCTGTTTTGCCATTGTGCATGGAACACAGGGTTACCTGATAGGAGCCTCCACTCTGAAGTGTGAAGAGTAGTTGTATGAGAACCTGGAGAGGTCAGTTATGATTAGCTTGGAAACAAGTAAACAAGATTAATCTTGGCTAATTTTAGCTACCTAAAAATTATGCCAGCAGCCTAAGGAAAACCATCCTTCGGTCAGCAGTGAGGGATCATCTCCAGAGGACAATCATAGAATCACAGAATAACTAAGGTTGGAAAAGACCTTGGAGACCATGAAGTCCAACTGTCAGCCCAACACCACTGTGTCTACTAAACCACATCTCAAAGTGCTATTACTACACAATTTTGACACCTCTATGGTAGGAGAGTCCACCACTTCCATGGGCAGATTGTTCCAGTGCCTGACCAACCCATCTCACCCACATTAGATGCTGCAGTTATGATGGAATAAACTGCAGTCTGGAATTATTTTCTCTTGGGTGTCAATAAAGCAATCTAGTCATCTAGGCCAGGACACTTTGTTTAATGGTGGGTGGTAATACACCATGCAGAGTTAAGTGTTCCTCATTGAAGAATTCCTCTTGGGCAGCTCTTGCTCATGTTTTGTTGAGATGAGCTTAGCTTGTTTTCCAAATCTAGTATACTCACCTATGCAAACGAGGATGATTTTTCTCCAAAACAGGCAATCCATTTCACTAACCTACAATCCCTTTCCTTCCCTTGTGCAGATGGCATCTTTCATCTGCAAGGTAACAATTGTGATTTTATGTTTCTCAAGTGTGACTGCAGCTGCAGGACTGTATTTAATTCTCGGTGCCTGGTTCTGTGTGAGATATAGACAAATTGGAGGTGATTAAGAAAAAAAAAAACAAACAACCAAAAATTATTAAAGGTAAATAAAGCTCATATAATTTATTACAGGATTAATCGAACAGTCTACAACTGCAGTGCAGAGTATATAGGGCCCCAAGGAGTAATTATTTCACATGGCATTGAAGAGTATAATGACAAGAGTATAATGCAGTGAGATAAGAAAAGACATATTTGGGCTAAATGTCACCAGAAAAAATACTTACTGTGCGAACTGGTTGTGAAATAGTATCCCAGGGGATTTTTCCCACCCTCAAGAATATATAAACTGTGCAAGGCAAAACATTAGTGAAGGGAACAATCTGAATGTCATGTAGCACTTTAGGCAATCCTATATGCCCTTCCCAGCACTAATTACTACAGTTCAAAGCCTAGAAGATAAGAAAACCATTTGATGATATGTCTTGCAGAGACACATCCCATAAGGAATATTTATAGTAAGTCAGGGTTTCTTTTAACTTATTTCCAATGCAGTGGGCCTTTTGAAGCTCAAGCTGATTGTCTTAAAATAGCCCTGTGCTGCTCCATACTAGCTACTAGGTACTTACGGGTGGTATGTAAGTATTTCCTCTCTCAAATGTATTCAGCAAAAAAGCCTGTTTCCAAAATGTCTAATCTGCACTCAGTCTACACTCTTTTAGCCTTCTGTACCAGTGACAGAGATCTGAGTATAAAAAATTAGTTTTTAATGACACGTATACAGCCTCACACAAGCAGAATCAGATAAAGATATAGATACTACTAACCTGAGTGTTGGGCTACGTCCGCACCAGGAGCAGAGCGATGCATCAAACCTGTGTATATCATTTAGAATCTAATAACTTTCTCATCCTCATTGTAAATATGAACCAAGACAAGCAAGGTATAGACATCTGCCTACATTTAGCAACAGCCTAAAATAGTAAGTCTGAAAGGCAGCCCATGTAACTCCATGGTATCATTCCATGGTCACTTTGGTAGAGGACTTCCTGGGACAGGAAAGGAATGAGAAGTGCACCTGACCTGGACACAGAAAAATAGATTTATAGAATAACAGAATCATTAAAGTTGGGAAAGACCTGCAAGTTCACCCAGTTGAACTATCAGCCCAACACCACCATGCCTGCTAAACCGTTTCACAAAGTGCCATATCTACATGCTTTCTGAACACCTCCAGGAACTGTGACTCCACCACCCCCCCCGGGCAGCCTCTTCCAATGTTTATCCACCCCACACAAAGACTCCCTGAATGGTAGTTCAGCTGCACTCAGGAGATGCAAAATTCATGACACTGCCCTCATCCTGGTACATTAGCAGGAGGATCCCATATAACCACTGACTGGAGTGGTATAGCTGTGCCATGAGGAAAGACCCTAGCCAGAAGTACCAGCTTTTGCTGTACTTTAGGTGCTGCAAACCACTGTGGTTTGTCTTCACTTAATAGTCAAATTGCCCACAAGAAGACAGGTTTATAGCTAGAAGACCTAGCCTGACATCCTGTGCTACTCAGCTGGCTTCTCTGCTCCTCCAGTGATTAGGCTTGCTTGAGCTAGAAAAACATTTTTTCAAAAAAGAACAGTCAAACTTGAGCTAAATATTGTGACAGGGGAAGTGTACATTACAGTCTTTGATTGATCATTGTCTAATTATTTCTATTTATACTTCAGTTGTTTATCAAGATGTATTAAGATCAAAAGCCTTGAAAGTCTAAGTATACTGTATCGTAGAATCACAGAATCATAGAATCATGGAATCATTAAATGGTTTGGGTTGCAGAGGACCTGAAAGCCCATCAAGTTCCAAACCTCTGCATGGTCAGAGGCACCTCCCACTGGATCAGTTTTCTCAAAGCCCCATCCAACCTGACCTTGGAACACCTCCAGGGATGGGGCAGCCTTGGCTTTTATGGGCAACCTGTTCTAGTACCTCCTCACCCTCATAATAACAAATTTCTTCCTAATATCTCATCTAAATCTCCCCTCTTTCAGCTAAAAGTAAAGCTTTTTCTGTCAGTACCATTACTGTTGTTCTAAAACCTGTAATTTCATCAAAAGCTGTGTCAAACCCTTTTATCACCTCCAGCTTCTTCTAGACCTTTACAGTTTCCTTCACCTTTAGGACTGAGTGAAGATTGGCAGTAGTGGGCAAGAGGGCTTCTTGATCAGCTTTTGAAAGCTCTTGACTATAAAATGCCTAATTTTAATAGCAGCTGTAAGTAATACTTAATACTTGGAATGATACCTCTGTTACTTGCAAGGCTAACATATTTTCTGTGTTCATTTCTGGTGTAGGAAACTGTTGTATGGTTTTTTTAGAAGTTTTCCCCAGTCACTATGGGAAATGCAGAACTGTATTTATCCTATGGTTCAAAAACATTTGAGATCAATGCTTTCTCTTATTGGTGACAGAGACACTGCCATTTTTGACAGCTTCTGCTATTTTGAGATCACTACTTGCTGGCTTAGTTGTAGCAAGTGATTTAAACTGTCTGATAACAGAAATACTGCCTCTAATTTCACTAATAGCAATTAGGTCAAATATGTTTATATATGAGCAGGCAAATTAGTCTTATTTCATAGACTCTGAGTATTAGTCTCAAGAAAAAGAACAAAGGAACTATTTTCTTCTTTGTAGGTCTCTTGATGGATTTGCTGATTTCATGTGCTTTTGTTTTACCTTTTTACTCTGCTTTTTTTCTACTGGCTAAACACTCCAGCCTGGTCCCAGAGTAGTCTATATGTCTTTCTCTTGATTTGGACATCATCTAAACTGTCCTAGGAAAACAACTTTCCCTAGGAAAAACAAGCCAATGTTTATCAGAGCTTACCTTGCCCTTACCTAGCTTCTGACTAGCACTTACCAGTTCTTCCAGATCATTTGAACTTTCTTCTTAGCAGCTCCTTGCTGAGGTAGTATATGGGATGGCCTGTCAATATCATTTATTTAAACCATCAGTAGTCATTAAATCTGTTTAAAGAACCATGGCATAATTTAGGTTTCCTCTAGTAGTCTTCTAGTTCAACCTTCTGCTCAAAGAAGGACCAAGTCAGAAGCTGAGCCTTAGATCCATTTCTTAGATCCCATAAAACCCATTTCTTGAAGAATATCCAACAAGGACTATCTACTGCCTTGGAATAAGTTCTAAGTTTTTAACGGAATTATGTCCAATCTCAGAGGCTGAGACTTCCACACTGATCTATCCCATAATCTCTGTTCTTTGCTAAATGTCTTTTGTTTATATGGCTGAAGAAAATAATTAATAGCAAGGTTGGTTGTTATGTGCAAGAGTGGTTTTATTGTGTTCTCAAAGGCATGTGAAAACCAAAGAAAACAAGCAACATTTTTTTTCTCATTTTCTTCAAATGTCTTACAAAAAAAAATATATTCCTGCAGTTTTGCATATGTTGTTTACTGAGTTTTATTTATTTATTTACTATGTTGATGCTGGGTTGGCAGACCTGCGGCACACAGCAATAAGAAATTTCTTCCTAATATCTCATCTATATCTCCCCTCTTTCAGTATAAAACTCTTTCCCCTTGTCCTATCCCTGCACTCCCTGATCAAGAGCCCCTCCTCAGCTTTCCTGTAGGTCCCTATTAAGTACTTGAAGGCTGCTATAAGATCTCCCTGGATCCTTCTCTTCTCCAGGCTGAACAAGTTCAGCTCTCTCAGCATGTCCTTGTATGGGAGGTGCTCCAGCCCTTGGATCATCTTCCTGACCCTCATACACATGATTCTAAGTGTACTAACATTGCTGATTTGGAGACACACCGTTAACTTATTTTAAAATAAATACTTAACAAGCCCTTGTTCAACATGTCCTGCATTGCCAGTATGAAGGAATAAGAATACAATTCCCCATTCTACCTAAACAGGCATAATTGCACATGGAAAGGCAGTTTTAAAATAACAATTTCTCCATTATGTTTCATTAAAAGTGAGCTACTTCCTACCAGTTACAAACACAGAAGGGTCTGTGACAGCAGTGCTCCAAGTTATACTTTGTCAAAGTGTACATTGGTTATGGCATTATGCTAGTAGCTACTGACCTCCATTATATGACTTTCAAACAATCTCTCTTTTACCACTGCTGTAAAGCTAAGCACATTTTTGCAAAGTTCTTAGTAAATAATCAGCATATCTCCATTTACAAAAATAGAAAGCAGCAGAAATTCCAAACTGAGCCTGTGGGTCTGGACAAACGATCACAAATGTTTAAATATTTGATTGGAGAAAAGCCAAATTTTGAATGTCATGGAGAGAGCCCGGTGCCAAGCAGCCATTTCTTCCACAGGACCTGAACGTTTGAGCTGTTTGAGCAGCCTGCCTGCCCAGGCAAACAAGCTCCTGGAAGTTCGTTGCTGTGAGTCTGCCTGGATCCCCATTCCTCAGCCCTTATGTACTTATTAGGCTTACAATAAAGGACAGCACTGAAGCAAGCACAGATGTTAACAAAGCCAGGGGAAATGCCAGGCCTGGTTGGAATTAATTCAGTGTGTGGTGAATGCTTTTGTTCTGAATGTGATGATGGAGTTTCTGCAACGAAGGTGAGCGAGCAGCAGATGGAGAGTGAGATGAAGTTGAGTATCCTGTACTGAAGTCAGCAGGAAAAACTGACTGAGCCCTAATTAGGACCTGACAACTCAATCCTGCAGGCAATATTCTCATGGAAATAAATGGGGGCTATGTCTGGTTAAGAATAGCATTCTGTTGTATTACTACATCTATTATTTGTATTTCTCCAGAAACTGTAAGTCCCAGCTCAGTATGGAATTGCACTGTGCTATACACTAAAAAAAAAAAAAAAAAATACTTTCTTGCTCTATTTTGGAAAAATAAACTATCTGCCTATGTTTGCACACTATGTTATCGGCACAACCTGTAGCAGCCTTCCTGTATTTAAATGGGGCTTATGATGAAAGCTGGGGAGGGGCTCTTTATCTGGGAGTGCACGGATAGGATAAGGTTTTCAGCTGAGTGAGGGAAGATTTAGATGCGATATTAGGAAGAAGGGTTTTTTTTTCCTGTGAGGATGGTGAGGCACTGGGGTTGGATAACCAGAAAAACAGTGAATTTCCCATCCCTGGAGGTGTTCATGGATAGGCTGGATGAGGCTTTGAGCAACCTAATCCAGTTGAAGCTGGGGTTGGAACTGGGTGATCATTAAAGTCCCTTCCAGGCCAAACCATTCTATTTCTTCCTAATATCTCATATAAATCTCCCTTCTGTTTTGTTTTCTTCTGAAACAGAAAGCAAAAGAAATGTGGAACTGGAAAACATCAGCTTTTGCAGTTAAACAGATTCTCTGTTTATCTGAGGAGCTGTATGTTTCTTTATAGTGGTTAATTCATTCCACAGTTTGACAGAGATCATCCAGTGTGGGAATCAAAAAAGACTCTCAGCTTAGGTAGCGGCTTCTGTGATTTCCCACTGGGATTGGTGCTGTGGCTTGGTATGAGAGGGACCTCCCATGCACGAGCACCCTGCTCCTTCAGCAAGGGACACAGTGCTCTTCCCCAGCCCCTTGTCTTTCTGCTGAGACAACCCGTAAATATATCCAAAACTGGTGCTGTTGGAAGACTGGATTTGAATTACAAGCCCATGCCTCCAGACTGCCAGTAGCCCTGGCTGCTGACACCTTGGACCTGATTTGAACGCTTGACAAAAAAGACAAGCTCAGTATGTCACTGTCCAGCCCTGGCTCCTCTGGCTGTCTTTTCTAACTCTCAGAGGAAGGCAGTTTAAAGTAGGTTCTTCTGAGGACAGAGAAGAAATCACACAGGAAATAGGACACTGCAGAGGCCCCTACACTCCCCATAGGCAGAGGACTTCCCAAGGAGCTCCCGCACACTAGTACACTGTCTGATAAGCAAATAGGAGGATCTGGAGGTCTATGTAGATGCCGATTTACACTATCGCTGCAATTACAGAGATATGGTGGGATTTTTGCACAGGTGGAGTGCACAGATGCACTCAGCTGGAGCTCTAATATGTGCACACTCACTCTTTTCGAAATGTGGAGCAGATGAGGAGACAGCTGTGTGCAGTGCCAAGGGGAGCTCCACTGTGCAGGATTTCTACATAACTCCAGTGGTCCTTTACAAAGTAAATTTATCCACAATTCTCCAGGATGCACTTGCTTTACAGGATTATTCTTCAGTCTCACAGATCTCTGATCAGGAGGTCAACCTGTATTTTCAAGGCCAGGTCAGATGGAGCTTTAAGCAACCTGATCCAGTGGAAAGCATCCAGGCCCATGGCGAGGGGGTTGGAACTGGATGAGCTTTAAGGTCCCTTCCAACCCACAGCATTCTATGATTCTATGATACATTGTCCGTTTTCCCTTTTTCACAGTTTATTCTCTCTGCATTCTGCTAGATAACTTTTATTTCCATCCTGATCACTTGCTGAAATGAATGATAAAACGGAATTAAAAAGACATTTCCAAGAAGACAAGTTCCTTACATCCTCTGCTGAAAATTCACTTGTGTCTGGGACTATCAGTCAGTATTTAGCTCTCATTTGGCAGCTTCACATTCAGTTCCTTCCATTTATAGGAGAAAGTAGAGCAACATAAGAAACTATGACTGGTTAAATGACAGAATGGAAGCAGTTTTCTGCACTAGAAAAACGTTTTAGTATAGTGAAGTACTAGAAGCCTAAAAGCATGTTAAGGAGCAGTCACAGCCAATATTTAAAACTGTGGGTCTCATTAAGGGATGGGCTGGGATAGATGATCCTAAGATGGCATAATGCACTAAACAGAGTTGGTTACACCTGCACTGATGTCTCCAAGTTGCTTTACCCTTAGCTGGACTTGTCCTAAAATGCCTGGTGGTATTTTGTCCTGTCCAGCCTTGCATGCCTCCCTCTGGCCTTTTCCCCTGGAATTATTAGAGGAAGGGTCTGTGCTGCCCAGTAGTAGTAATTATTTCCATGTCCAGCTGCAGGTGGTACCATACTCCATCATTAAAGCAAATAGTAGCCTGCAATAAAAATTGTCTTTGAAGGCTGCTTTGAAAGCTATTATTTAAATTATAGAATCATGGAATCATTAAGGTTGGAAAAGAAATCTAAGATTATCCAGTCCAACCATCAGCCCAACACCACCGTGTGTACTAAACCATGTCCTGAAGAGCCATTTCTACATGTTTTTTTTTTAATTCCTCCAGTGATGAGGACTCCACAACTTTTGTAGGCAGCCTGTTCCAAAGCCATAACGTAAAGAAATGCTAAGTGAAATTTTGAAAGATTATATTTAAACTTTTTCTTTAAATCTGTCAAAAGTGGTTCTGAGCAATCACTTGGTCCATTCAATTATATTACTTTACAGGAGTGAAAACTCCAGTGACAGAAGCAGATAATTGTTTTGTTAGGTTTAAATTATTTAAATGCAATGGATACAAGGCATGTGGTGCTGCTTACCTGCCTTGGGTATTTCATGCAGCCTCCTTGTTATTTGGATGCCCTGTCAGAAACAGCCTTCTGGAATTGAAACAAAAGACTGGATAGGAGGTAGTTGCCATCTTAATTCTGCAGTCACAGAATCATAGACCAGTTTGGGTGGGAAAGGACCTGAAAGCTCATTCAGTTCCAACCCCCTTCCACTGGATCAGATTGCTCAAAGCCCTATCCAACTTGGCTTTGAACACCTCCAGGTGTGATGGGTCCATGATTTCTCATGACAACCTGTACTAGTGACTCACTACCCTCACAGGAAAACATTTCTTCCTAATATCTCATCTATATCTCCCCTCTTTCAACTTAAAACCATTCTCCCTCATCCTGTCTCTGCACTTCCTGATGAAGACTCCCTCCCCAGCTGTCCTGTAGGCCCCCTTTAAGTACTGGAGGGCTGCTGTAAGGTCTCCCTAGTCATGTTTTCCAGTGATTACCAAGGAAGAGGCCCTTTAGCACTCAACTGGGAATCACTGCAGATTGGCAAAATTTTTCACTTAGGGGTCCCTCCATGGTCAGAAGAGAATTTTTCCAGATGGAATTTTCCCAAGAACCTGAATGCAATCAACTTGAAATGCTCTGTGGAGTTACAGAATCAGACACTGCTCCTATCTGCCAGCTTAAGAAAGGGAATGACAATTGATTAAAGATATATTGAGATATATATATCTATATATATATTTATCTGTAACTGTGCTGATACTTTATCTTGCCATCTCTGATCGTCCAGATATTTGTATAAAGAAAAGGGGCCACACAAACTAGGAAGGATGCACAACACTGCCATAAGGGAATTGGGACCAAGTTAGCTGCACCTGAGAGATGCAACTTGACAGAGTCCATTGGGGTGCAGTGGAGGAAGCGGTTGCCACTCTGGAAGGCACAAAGGAGTTGCAGGGATACAGCAACCAAATCAAATCACAGGTGAACTTGAACGTCTCAAGGACGAGGAGCCAGTCGCCAAGCAGGGATTCATGCCAACCCTTCTGAAATGTCAGCATTTCTCTTGCCCCATGCCTCAGGAATACGTTGCTTTCTGGGTCAGGCAGCCTGAAAATATCCTTCTGGTGCAAACAGAGGATTCAAAATCTGGCAACTCCACTGCTTCTGTGCCCTACATGTATAGCCTGTGAGCTATTACAGTACAAGGTAACGGGGAGGAAGAGGCGGGGAAGTATCCATGGGACTAATAGCAAGCAGGGAAGGAGATACAAAGCTTGTCCCATACAGAGATGAGGCCAAGCTATGGCCAATACCTATGAGGAGAGCAGCTGCCTCTACAGTCACCTCTAGGGAAGTCCTCCCTGCCAAAACCAGCTAATTCCTCCATCACTTTTTCCTCAAAGCTGGAGAGTTCCTTTCTGGAAGTCTTCTTGCACTTTTCCTAGAAATGTATCACTGTGAAAAGTTTTTGTCTACCTATTTTAATCCCAAGTAACATGGGATAGGACAAGAGGCAATGATGAGGGAAGGTTTAGATCGAGTACTAGGAAAAATTACATGACTGAAAGGATTGCCAGTTACTGGAAGAGGGTGCCTAAGGAAGTGGTGGAGTCCCATCTCTGGAGGGATTTAAAGGCCAGGTGGATGTGGTTCTTAGGGACATGTTTTAGTAGTGGAGTTGGCAGTATGAGGTTTATGGTTTGACTCATAGTGTTAGAGGTCTTTTCCAACCTAAACAATTCCATGATTCTGTGTATTTGCTGCATTGTACCAAGTAGACCCATATATGTGTAGAAGTTAGCTGCATCTCTCACTGAACTGCGTTGACACTGTGTAAGAGAAAACCAAAGGACATTTTAACTTAGTATATGGGTTTCACCAGAAAATGATCCATACATTTATTTAATCCTTGTCTACCTCTATGATAATGCAACTATATAATTAAAACATCTACAATTGCCTAAAAATATTGACAACATATTTTTCCTGTTTCATCTACATCAAGAACTTCCTCTGTAACAGTGCTGACTTTGATGATATTTTGGTTTGACTCCCTTGACTAATTTTTCATTTCTCAAAAGGTTGTTGTCTCCAAACATATTTTGCTCTTAATTACATTATATTAATACTCCAAAAAGCTAGTCAGAATAGTATTCTTTGTTCTTGCCATAAAAGAAATGGAATTAAAATGCTGGCATTTCTTGTGGAATGGAAACTTGAGGTTTCAGCTAGATCTAGTATCATCTGTTTCAGAAAGGGAGAAAAGTTTCCCTTATAACTATTCTCCTCTATCTATTCCCTTTTCTATTTTAATATAGATTAAAACTTTAAAAGCAAGGATTCCCACCTGTTTTGTAGAATCCAGCTGTATTCTCATAAAAGCAGGGACAAATGGTTGGGTCATGAAACAATCTTAATTTCCATGAAAAATTTTGTTGGGAATTAGAAAAACGTACTTCCAGCCAAAAGGAGTCAATTGAGGATCTGTTGCTGTTTGCTGCTCCAATTAATTTAAATGTCACATGTCATAAGGAGGAAAATAGAATACATGATCACTGATGAGTAAGGTTGGAAAGCTATCTCAGTGAGCTGGATGGAGCTTCACTTTCCACCCCTATGCCTCACTGAGTGAACTTCATACTCATTTATTGAGGGATTGTGTTGGAGGAATGATTCTGCCCAGTCTTTTTACTTCTAGATATGAAAAAAGCCAAAAGTTTTACATTTTTGGATCTAATAAAATACAAATCACAAGGAGGAACCCAGAACTACACTTCTAGTAAATAACCTTCTGTACAGCCTTTGCTAGTTGTGAGCTGGAAACTGCAGACAGTTTCTTTCATGCCAAGTAAAGGTGAGAGAGGCCAGCAGATTAGCTTGCAACAGATCTTTTCCACAGTCCCAAGCCAAACCACTGCTATAGATTTCCCCCCCCAACCCCCTTCCCAGCCTCCTACTCGCTGGACTTTCTAATGTGAGAAATATCTTCCCATGGAAAGCAGTGGTTACACAGTCACATGGGATCCTGCCTTACTCATACTGTTGGCATCTGCCTACAGTTTATGAAATCAGGCAGAGATTCCAGAGTTACCCTCAGACTGAGCTCTCTCCTGTAAGCAGCAGCAGAAGTCAAGAGGGAGCAGACTGGCCCAAAAAGACACTCCCAGTCATCATAGAAGAAGATTTTTTTTGACTAAATGGCAGGCAAAAATCTCTTCCCACATTATGGTGTATATATTGCCAGAAGAGCAGGGGATACAAATCTGAAGAACAAACCACCCATGCTCCCTGAAGACCCTGCAATCTTTCTGTAAGATGAAGTTGTTTTGTTCTGAGTCTCAGACAAATCACAATCTAAACAGAATGTACTTATCTGTGGTACTTTGCCAGGGACATGGATCTGTTAGAGTGAGTCCAGAGGTGGTGGGCCACAGAGATGAGCTGAAAGCTGGAGCACGTCCCATATGAGAACAGGCTCAAAGAGTTGGGATTGTTCAACTTAGAGAAGATTCCTGCTAGACATTATAGTAGCCTTTCAGTATTTATAAGGGGCTACAGGAAAACTGCAAGAGGCTCTTTCATCACTACTAGATTTGTTTTCATACTAGCTGATGGGTCTCTGCTGAGTTTAGATTCTGCTGTAGATTTCAGTCCTCCATATGGCTGGTTTAAATACACCTTATACTCATCTAGCAATAGTGGGCTGGAACATTTTACAGGTGCTATATGTGACCATGACATTACTATTTAAAGAGAGGCCCATGTTCAATGCACACAGCAAAGTAGAAGGTTCTGCCTGCAGTGAGAGCACACACCTGCACAGCGGACAAGCTGGGCATGGTCTTTGGTCAAGTGTTTCCCCACCTGCCCATCAGCCTTAGCTGATGCTAGGAAAGGCCTTTCCCAGTCCTGTTCCACAGCAACAGTTGGTGGCCTTTCCAATAAGATTAGAAGATTCCATCATATCTGAGAAGTCATGGTAGTCCGGTGAAGTTCCCACTGACTGCAAAAATGGAAACATAACTCCTGTTTCTGAAAACAGAAGACGTGAGGAACTACAGGTCAGTCAGTCTCACCTCTGCGCCTGGCAAGATCTTGGAGCGGATCCTCCTGGAAATCCTGCTGAGTATTCTTATCAGAGGGCTGTAGAAACCCCCATACAAGGACAGGCTGAGAGAGTTGGAGTTGTCTAAGCTGGAGAAGAGAATGCTCCGGGGAGACCTTATAGCAGTACAAGATAGGGGTCTACAGAAAACCTGGGCAGGGACTCTTTGGGAATGCAAGGATGGGATGAAGGGGAAGGGTTTTCACCTGAAAGGGGGGAATTTGAGATGAGATATTAGGATGAAATTTTTTCCTGTGAGGGTGGTGAGGCACTGGCACAAGTAGCACAGAGGCATCATGGATGCCCCACCTGTAGAGGTGTTCGAGGCCAGGTTGGATGAGGCTTCGAACAATGTGGAAGTTGTCTCTGCCCATGGGACAGGGTGGGTGGGACTGGATGATCTTTAAGGTCCCTTCCAACCCAAATCATTTCTCAATTCTATGATTCTATGACAGTAGCAGTTGGATGCATATTCATCAGTCTCTGTCCTTAACAGTTCTACCAGTGCTGTTGGAGCTGCTCTGCTGAGCAGCTCTGAGAGTATTGCAGTGTTGAGTAGAGTGTGGTTTAAACAGTAGTTTTATAAAATGCCTTAAGAATGTCACACTGTACATTGCAAACTTAATGAAAACCACATCCACCCAGAACAACTGGAATGGTAAGGAAGAAGACTTGGTGTACCTACATAGCCCCAGCATCATCAGGCCATGAGCAGCATACTCACTGCTTTAGAGAGCACAAAGAGGGGCAGCACAGCTCAGAGCTCTTTATCATTCCTCAGTTCTTCTGAACAAGGCAGATATTAGGCACCTGTTCTGCATTTCTTCCCCAGAAGTTCTCAGCAGCTGCCATTACCTATGGTGTAAAAATCTTAATGTTCTTTATGTGCAGTATCTAAGATTGAATGTGAATGATGGGTAGGGCATTGCTGGGCAGGGCCCGGCAGAAAGGTCTAGAGAGCTGACTCAAACACTAGAAGGACAGCTTTCTGCAAGGGCAGATGTTTCTCCTGGGGCTGTAGAGTGGAGTTGAAAAAGCTACATAATATCCTGAGTTTAATGTGTGGAGCTCCTTTTCACTCCCAGGCTGTTTCATCTTTCCCTCGCTGAGCACAATGGCAGCATGTGCTTCAAAATACATCCTAGTTGAGACACAGCAGGAGAGTGAGCTGAAGCAATGCAAGCTGATGGCACTTTCACCTGCAGGATCAAAGGGAAAGAATCTAAAACTACCAGGAAAACTACAGGAGAACTGTCATCATTATATGCCATTTGCCCCAAACCAAGGGTTGTTTGTCGATGACTATGCTGAAAATAAAGATTAAATAAGTAATTCTTCCTTCAAAAGTCTCCATAAAGAAAAAAAACCTCAAAAATAAACAAACGGACAACAAAAAAACCCCAGCATGGATGGTATGAGGACTGTAGTCATTTGGAGACCTCTGAGCTCCTGTTTCCACTGTCCTGCTCTGGCTCTAGAACTGCCTAAGGAGCAGGAGACAAGAAGAACAAAACTCAAGCAGCCAGGCTACTTGAAGTTCATGGTGGAGAGTGCAAGCTAAAATACAGCAAGCACAGTCTGTCAGGTGCTCACAGACAACCTTTACAAACCAGAATCAGAGGGGTCACACAGAGATTGTACCATGTGGAAAAATAGCAGTGTGAAGTCTTTAGAGGTAGGCAGGGGATGCTAACAACTCAGTGTGGGCAAGCTCTGCTGCCAGTGAGGCTAGCAAAATGTTTAATCAGTCTGTTGTCTGATAACAGTAACTGTTTCTGTTCTCCCTTCCGCCTTGAGATAGGCAATGATTAGGGAAAGCCACACAGGAGCTTGACAAGATGCCTTTTAACTCCACTGTAGATTAAACTTCTGCAGAGGGTGGTACAGAAAAAGGGAGGATATGGAACAAAGCAGTTTCAGAAAGGAAAAGCCATAGACCCATGCTTTTGGGGTTATTAAGCCTTTAGAAGCCCGTCTTTGAGATCTTGAAGGCAAATCAGGGCAGCGGGAACAGGAACAAACCTATTAGTAGGTTCCCTGGAAGGTCTGCACAAAGTAGATCCCAACGTAGAAAGTTAGATTACTTTTCATGAGGCTAACTGTCCTGATACCTTTTTTTCTCTCCTGTTCCTACTAGAACTGGCATCTAACACCCAGACAATGGCTAATGGCTTGTAAAGTGGGATACAACAACAATAAAGGACATTGTTCTTCCTCATAGAGCCTCCAGATCTATCACCAAGTCCCCAGCCCCAAAACACTCTCCATGGAGACTGGGTGGATGGAGTGTAAAATAAATGAGTTCCAGGCTTCTGTCCCCCAACCTTGGGCTGCTCTGACTCACATAGGAGCTCACAGCATTGCGGACAATACCACAGTGGGGTTTTTTTGTTTGTTTTCCACTGCATTAAAGCAGCAGTAATAACAGAGTGTCATGAGACCAGCACCGAACAGAAGAAATCCTGCCAATTGAAGATGGACTTGTGTACAGCTTGAAAGCAGCAAGGAAAGGAACTGTCCAGAGACTAAAACATTTCCACTTTGGATTTATGATTTAATACTTGTTTAAGTTAAACATTAATATGGGTAAAGCAACTTTCAAAACGGCGCCAGCACAGAGTTGATCCAAAAGTCAACAGGACAAAAGAATCTGGAGCAAAAAATCTCAGCCAAACCACTGAAGCTGATAATGTCTGGCAAGAATATTCAGCTCAGAGATGAGCTTGAGGACAACAAAACTCCATTAAAAAACACAAATCAGACCTCGCCCTTTGCTGACCATCTCTCTGCCTTTATTCTGACCAGATGTCTTAGAGGTCTTAGAGGCCTGAGATCTCTTTGTTAAGAAGGCTCTACAGATCAGGATTGCTTCTGCACTTGGGGATTCAGCTTCCAGGCTGAGCTGCAGCTGACCCTGCCAACTGGAGGCACAGGGACAGAAACCTTTGACTCTGGCCCAAACTGTATTTGCTGACAGACAGTTGGTCTTAAGCTTGCTAGCTATTAATTGTACTTTGACAAATTAGAAAGGCTTCCTGTCATCCATCAGAGCACCCACTTCCCATTATTCTGGGCTAACAGTCTGTAAAATGAAATGACAAACAGAAAGAACTACATTAAAACAAAGAGAGACACTTTCTAGGCTGGAAGGTTTGGAAGAGTAAGAATCGAGCCCCAGGGGCTGCATTTCCAACTTCATCTCTGACTAGCTATATATAAAAAAAGGACAATAACTCTTTTCAGCTCTCTATCCCTAAGTTAACAGTTATTAAGCAGGGATGCTACTACTCAGAGTCTTTGTGAGAACATTATGGAAATTAATTACAATTTATAAAGCCATCTGTGACCCTGAGCGGATGAAAATTATTAAATTCTTATTCTAAAAACATCCAGATTTGTTGTCAAATTTTAGAATCATAGAACAACTTGGGTTTGAAGGGGTCTCAAAGCCCATCCAATTCCAAGTCCCTTGCAATGGGCAGAGACACCTTCCACTAGATCAGTTTGCTCAAAGCCTCATCCAGCCTGGTCTTGAACATCCACAGGGATGGGACACCCACAACTTCTCTGGGCAGCCTGTGCCAGTGCCTCACCACCCTCTCTGTAAAAAAAATTCTTCCTAACATCTCATCTAAATCTCACCGCTTTCAGGTTAAAGCCATACCCCCTCATCCTATCCCTGCATTCCCTTATAAAGAGCCCATCCCCATCTTTCCTGTAGTTTCTTCTTAAGTACTGGAAGGATGCTATAAGGTTTCCCCGCAGCCTTCTCTTCTCCAGGCTGAACAACCCTTACTCTCTCAACCTATCCTCATACAGGAGGTGCTACAGACCTTGGATCATCTTTGTGGCGCTCCTCTGGGCAATCTTTAGCAGATCCATGTCCTTCCTGTGCTGAGGACTCCAGAACTGAATGCAGGACTCCAGGTTAAGTCTCAGGAGAGCACAATCTTCTCCCTTGACTTGCTGTTCACACTACTATAGATGCAGCCCAAGATACAGTTGGTTCTCCAGACTGCAAGTACGCATTGCTGGCTCACGTTGAGCTTCTCATCCACCAGCACCCCCAAGTCCTCTCTTCAGGGCTACTCTCAATCCGTTAAGCACTAAAAAGTTATTATTACCAGAGCCCCAGGATAAGAGTGTTAAAAAACAATATTAATCATTCAATTAATTTCTCATCAGGGGGAATGCAAGGGAAAATACATTCCTTCATTCCAACCCCATACACCTTGGCTGCCCATATTTGAACAGACCCAGATTCCTCTGCACTGAGTGTGTGCCTGCAGCTGAAGCAGGGAGATGCTACCTCAGTCTCTCAATGCAGGGAGGCAAACACCTCTAAGAGTAATTCAAATCCCAGCTGGGCTGACTCAGGCTCTGGAAATGTCCTTATCTTTCCAGATCTTAGGCTAGGTCTGTATTAGTAAGTTAAATGTGTGCAGGCTCCAGTCAAGCTCTTGCCCTGAGGCCAGATGGCATCATGCAGCCAACATCCAAGCAAGTAAGATTTCCTTCTCTCCAAATCAAGGTGTCTCTGTAGGGACATTCAGATAGGTGGGCTCCTAGGTCATGACCAGAGGCTACTGGGACAGAGCTAGTGCCCTCCACTGCACCAGCGTCAGGGGCCATTCTGACAGTATAGCAGCAGTGTGAGTTCCTGTGCCTTACAGCATTCCCTGTTTAATTTATTAGTGGAAGAGTAACCTTAGATGTATGTGATGAGTGTCTGAAGTCAGCTGAGATGTGCTAGGACAACAGCACTATGTGAAGGACAGGGTTAACTCTTTCTATCCTATAGGCATTTGATGATCCTACTTGGAAAAGAAGAGTGGCAGCCCAGTATCTAAGGTGATAAAGTCTAGATAAGCTAAATGCATCAAAGGAACTCAAAAGAACCTCCTTTTGGTGCTCAGTGCTCTGGGAAAGCAGCTGATAATTTATGGATTTAAACTCAGTGGTTAAGCCCATGCTGTGCTCACAGCCCTGTGTCTGGGACATTTCAGAGCCAAGCAAGGGATCATGTTCTCAGCTGAGTCACCAGCCATTGTGCTCTTCTGTCCGGCGTTGCCAGTCACTGGTTTCCACCATCCCCTTCCTGACAGTGATGGCCCTGCCTGGTAAAATACTTCTCCCTCATCACCCATATGCCCGCATTTTTGTATCTATAGTGTTTTGCATGCAGCCTTTGCAAACAGCTGGAGAGCAGTGTGCACGCACAGAATAAACAGGTAAAAGAAATCTGGGCACAAGGGACTTCTCCTTAGCTGGGGCTTGAGTCAGTGTGACAAACCCAGAAATGCAGGTCAGGATGTCTGAGTCGCAGCTCCCTCCCTGAACCAGGAGACCACAGTGCCTCACAGCTATTATCTGAGTGGGAACTCGTCAGATCCCACTGCTGTAACCAGGCCCTAATGACTATCAGATATATCCACATCTGCAAGGAGACAAGGAAAGCAGGGGAGGATTGCCCTCATAACACTGTAGACAGAAGAGTAGTTCCTGGAATATTTATCCAGCCACTGAACCAAAACTTTGTTTTTATATTCCAGCTGACAGTTTTTCAGAGCTTTTCAGCTCCATTGTTTTTTTATGTTCCCACCATTTACAACCCAAATCTTTGTATCTGTCATTAAAAACACACTATATAAAGGCAGCATGGCCAGCACCTGATGTCCTAGCAACCACAAAGCAGTTGCTAGTAGCAGCAGAATAGAAATGAAGGGAGACCTATATATATAGTCCAAAGTGAAGGTATATTTCGCATTGTAAGTGGCTATCTAGTTAAATACATTAATACGTCTAGGATAAACCATACCTAGTACAACTATCACAACTTAAAAGGGTTGGGTGCTGTTGTCCAAAGCTCGTGGTTGCAATTTGTCAGAGTTCATATGGAGTAAGAGATGTGGGAGTATTCGCACATCTGAGCCTACCATGCTTAATCCTCAGCATTTAAAACACTGCTTTTACCTCATCTTAAAATATTAGCAAAAGGAACTAAAACTTTACATGCCAATTAGGAAGAAATGATCCAGATGTGGCCCTTGAAGTGCTTTGGTTTGATTTGAATGTAACTATTTGGATTCCCTGGATAGTGAAAGTTACGTGCCTCAGAATGGTGGCTTTTATTCCTTTAGGGTAACCAGCATCTCCTCAATGGAAAGGATTAAATCAAAACTAAATCAGACATTCTACAAAGAAGGCTGGCTGTGTACTTTTCAACATGGACAAAGCAACCCTTCTCCCTGCTGGTAAAAATCCACACTAGTGCAGAGACCCAGCACAAAGCCTGATGCCACTTAAACATCCTGCTGAGAAGCTGAGGTATTGGCTGGGCTTCGTGCTAGGCCTCAGTGATGGATTATCAGCCACAAGAAAGAACAGGGACAAAAATGTCTGGGTCTGATTTTATATTTCCAGATATTTTTTGATGGAAATATGGAGTCAGAGTGAGATATATGATGTGGTTTCATATTTCATCCACGGACTCAAATCACATCAAGAGAGATTTAGATTGGGTATTAGGAAAAATTTCTGTCCTGAAGAGTGGTGAAGCATTGGAAGAGGCTGCTCAAGGAAGTGGTGGAGTCACCATCCCTGGAGGTGTTCAAAAAATGTATAGGTATGGCACTTTGGGACATGGTTTAGTAGGCACAGTGAGGCTGGGCTGACAGTTGGACTGGATGATCTTAGAGGTCTTTTCCAACCTTAATGATTTTATGATTCTATGATTATATTTCACTTCATACCTGAAACCTGCCTTTATAATGAAAGGGGCAGACATATCATGCATGTTAATACTTCTTAATATAAATGGACTCTGCACATAAAATATATGCAAACCACTTACCACTGATAAAAGGCAGTGCTACTCCTCTGAAGTAAATGGCATGACTTGATTCATTTTGGCTCAGGATTTTCCACAGGGATTTCACAATCTGTGTCTTCAATCCCACACTATGAGGTATTGTCTTTGTACACAAGCTGGGAGGCTGACCACATAAACATAACAGTCCCCTGGGATCCTGCTACAGATTCCATGTGGGACTCCACCTGGTTTGCCAAGACTGGTTCTTCACTCAGGGTCCACTGTATTTTTTCATACAATGACTATGTTTGTGTTCTAGGTTCTGCTCCTGGAAAAGAAGGTGCAGATTTGTTTGTCGCTATTCTGAACTTCCCATAATCTATTGATATTTCCAACCAGAGCAATCATGTGGGTTGGGTGCTACAAATAACCAGTGCCTCTGCTGGCTGGGTCTGCTCATAGTGCCATTTTTACACACCTGCTTCAACCCTTTCTTCTTGAGCTGCTGCTTTTCATGGATATCCACAAAAGGAAGCTCAAGTGGAAGTAGTTAAAACTCTCCAACTCATCACACCACAAGCCTGTTTGGAACAAGACCCGGAGTTGCATTCTGAAGGAAGTGAAGGGACCCAGGATGCAAGCTATGGTATGTGTGCACAGGAGAGACTAAATGTCTTTATTTAGATTTAAATAAGAAAACAGAAGAAAAAGCTTAAGCTGGGGATCAGTTGAATAATTCAGTCAAAAAATCATGACAAACACAACATAGCAGTGTACTTCCTGCAGGTATAAAGATACCAGGCAGTAAAACAGCTTTACAAACCAAATCCACACTTGTGTCAAAGTACCAGTCCGGGTTTGAAATGGCACAGCTTCATTCAACACTCAGACTTGCTCATCTGGATGCTGCACTGGGCAAGAGCCAGTTGCTAGCTTCCAGCTCCAGGCTTTGCCTTATCACAATCAAGGAACAATTCACAGAAATGAGAGTTCCTGAGAAGTATTTTCACAATCTTTCCATACCTTTTACCCAAAATGTGATGTTTCGTGGCATTTAGAACCTGCGCTGCAATAGCAGAGTGGGCAGAGGGCAGTCATGTCCAGCATCATCTTCCCAAGCACCTGCAGCACCAGATGTTGCTGAGGAGGACACAAGAAACCTGATAAAAAGCATTTCTGTGTAGTCTGTTCCCAGAGGAACTTAGTACTTTATCACTTCCAGAAGTGATCATTCCCCTGTGCTCAACATTGGTGGAGCTGCACCTCAAATCCTGTATTGAGTTTTGGGTCCCTCACTTCACAAAAGACATTGAGGGGCTGAAGCATGTCTAGAAAAGAAGAAGGGAGCTGGAAAAGTGTCTGGCACACAAGGGTTCTGGGCAGAAACTGAAGGACCTGGGGCTGTTTATCCTGGAGGCTGAGGAGAGACCTCATTGCTCTCTGCAGCTCTCAGAGAGGAGACTGGAGCCAAGCGGGTGTTGGTGTCTCAAATAAGAAGCAACAGGTTGAGAGGCCTCAAGTTGTGCCAGGGGAAGTTTAGATTGGATATTAGGAAAAATTTCTGTCCTGAAAGAATGGTGAAGCATTGGAAGAGACTGCCTAGGGAAGTGATGGAGTATCCATCCCTGGAGGTATGCGAAGAACATATAGTTGTGGCACTTTGGGACATAGTTTAGTAGACACGATGGTGGTGGGATGACAGTTTGATTGGATGATCTTAGAGGTAATTTCCAATGTTAATGATTCTATGATTCTACAACAAAACACCTGATCTCATTTTGGATTGTTTTTTATATATTTTTCCTATTCCTCTGGATATTATTAGCCATATAAAAGCATTGGCTCTTTCAAGAATCCTGCTAAACTCTTGATATTAATGGCTATGTCTAGACTAGTAAATTAAATAGGGCCATGACACTAGCTCTAAAACTGCTCAGGCTTGTCTATGTTGTTTCATGGTCCCTTGACATGGATTAGCACCAGCTAACAGACAGTACCTGAGCACAGTGTAGAGAACAGCACATTCTTGGGACCATTCCCAATAGGCAACACGGGTGTGGCCATATTGATTTAAGGGGGAAAACAGAGTTTAATCATGCGGATATGAATCATAATATGCTCTCTGGCTTCATGCCAGTCACTGGTCTTTTGCCTTTAGTAGTAAAGATGTAGCCAGTGGAATTTTTTTATAACAAACTTCACAGATCAATTAAGCAAACTGTGAAAAGCATCACTGGGTATATTTTGAACAAAGTCCATAATATGTAGATAGCTATCTGATCCCCTTCAGGGGAAGAACACAAGGGGCTTGGTGCTATGTTGAAGCTCAAACCACATCGTGAGGTTTTCACCATGCTTCCCAAACTTTATCAGCAACATAAAATTAAACGTGCCCAAAGAAGGCTTAGTGATGTCCCTCCCAAATACCTTTCCATGCCTATGGGCATGTTCAAGGATTGCTCAAGACAGCTTGGCTTGAATCTGATCAGTTATCTTGAAAGGAACACAAATAACTTCTAACCTGCGGTGTTTTTACATGAGTAACAAAATGGGAGGGGTTGGATTGCCTAGACCAACCATCACCCTAAATATGCATAAGTCTTCAGACTGACAGGACATAGATATTGTCACAGAGGCAAATAATATCTCTTCATTCTTAGAATCACAGAATCATAGTATGATTTGGATTGGAAAGGACCTTAAAGATCACAAAGTTCCAACACTCTAGTGTGCCACCTGCATAAAAAATCTGTATACTTGAAACGATTGTCTAGAGCAGCATTCTTTATTCACTCTTGCTTCAGCCTTTGAAGGACACTGAA
Organism: Coccyzus lansbergi; assembly: GCA_033558105.1. Taxonomy (NCBI): domain Eukaryota; kingdom Metazoa; phylum Chordata; class Aves; order Cuculiformes; family Coccyzidae; genus Coccyzus; species Coccyzus lansbergi. Next base: position 224,093 of record JAUMJK010000056.1, on the reverse strand, counting down.
CCTAGAAATGTGTCAGTACAGATTGGGCAGTAGGATACATAAGGGTCAGTGGATCAACCGGTCAATCAGTAAAATGCAAAAAGGCAAACCAACATCACTATGATTTGTAAAATCAAATATTGAGATCAAAACAAACATGACTGTGTTTGGTAGAGCTTTTCTACTTAATACAGAGGAGGAAGATCATAAACACTTTAGAGACAGTTCTGTAATATTTCTGTTTTGTTTAAATGCTGTATGTTTGCCATATGGATGTTGGTTCTACACAAGGGTCAATCAGACACAGCACATTCCAGAAAGCATGGGCTCTACCTTTCTCAGTGAGCAATTCTAATAATGCTAAATCATTTGGGGAGATGAAGACTCTGGAAGGAAGCTGAAGGAGCCATCAATTCCTACTGAGTTCCAGCCCATGCAGAGGTCTGGAGTGTCTACCTGAAACTTTCCTTGTTGGGAAAGAGAAGGAAATACAGAAAAGCTTCTCACTTCATCTACTTGTACAGTCTAGGAGTATACAAAAAATGGTTTTCTGGACTGCAGATATTAAAATGTAGGTTTGTAATGGACTTCACACACCAAAATCCTTATTTAGGTACAGATGTCCAATACTGAAGTGCCACTGGCTGCCCTGGAGCCATGTCAGCTGCTGCCTAAGACCATGGGTAAAGTCCTCAGTAATGCTTAAGTAGAAATATTTTGGTGTGTGAATAAAGATTCTGATATCCTGCTACCTCACCCCTAGGGATCTTTATGAAGGATGATGTTATAGTGGGGCCGTCGGGATGGTCATTCCTCTCTCCTTCCCAGGGCATACAGCATATCTGCCTGCTTGGTCTGGTACAAAAACCAGCCAGGACAGGATGTTCTTGAAGTACCTCTCTTTGACATGCTGCCCCTTACATGTTACACATCAGCATCTCTCAGCTGGGGCAGGAGGGAACCTCCTATTTATACTCTTCCATTGTCTGAATTCATCCAAATTCTATGTGAACGGTGTTCTCACCAGGGGCTATTTTCAGTCATAATCATAAATCATTAATCATAAACAACCAGGTTGGAAGAGACCCACTGGATCATCGAATCCAATCGTTCCTATCAAGCACTGACCCATGTCCCTCAGCACCTCGTCCACCCGTCCCTTAAACACTTCCAGGGAAGGGGACTCTGCCCACTCCCTGGGCAGCCTGTTCTAGTGTCCAATGACCCTCTCTGTAAAAAATTTTTTCCTAATGTCCAGCCTGAACCTCCTCTAGTGGAGCTTGAGGCTATTCCCTCTTGTCCTGTCCCTTGGGAGAAGAGCCCAGCTCCCTCCTCTCCACAACCTCTTTTCAGGTAGTTGTAGAGAGCAGTGAGGTCTCCCCTCAACCTCCTCTTCTCCAAGCTAAACACCCCCAGCTCTCTCAGCCGTTCCTCATAACGACTCCAACCTTTTGTCACTACTCCCATTTTGTGCACCCTATTATACTCAAAACTGGCTCACACAATTTGTCTGACCATAGAAATATCACTGTGTTTAATACAATGTGGGAAGGGAGTTGCAGAAAGAACAGTTAAATAATAAGAAAGGTGATAACACCTGGAACAGACACCAAAGGTAATAGCTACTAGAAAGTAAGACCCTGCTGTTAGAAGGCCTTTGACTAGGGACAATGAGGGTGTCAAGGGAGTCCCCTGACCACAGAGATCTGGAAATTCCCCATTCAATATACTACCTTCTTCCTTTCACCACCTCAAAATGCTCCATTTGGAAAATGGACAGTCTAGTTAATAAAGTGCTGCTACAGCAAATGCGAAGGGTAGCTTCTCCAGTGCTAAGCCACATCTATACATTACCTTCAATCTGATCTTACTTTTCATAGACTCACAGAATACCTCAAGTTGGAAGGGATCCATAGGATCAACGAGTCCAACTCCCTGTTCCTTCCAGGAAGAAATGAAATAAACCAAACCATATGACTAAAAGCATTGCTCAGACGCTTTTTGAACTCTGACAGGCTTGGTGCTCTAATCCTTCCCCGGGGAGCCTGTTCTGAACACTCTACCAGTGAAGAATACTTTTCGTGCATTTCAGACTCATGGTGTTCCTCTAGTTTCTCTTCTTTCTCTGTTACTTCCTCTGATGAAAAACCAAGATGTTTCAAGCTAGCCCAGCATTAGTTCTTCTTTCACTGATATTCTGTAAATGTGCTTTGATGAGGGAAGGGTGACTCAGGTCACTCTTGACACTGTGTCTTGTTTAGTCTGGAAAATAGAAGGCTCTGGGGAAACCTTATAGCAGCCTTCCAGTACTGAAAAGGGACTTACAGGAAAGATAGGGAGAGAATCTTTATCAGCAAGTGTAGGGATAGGATGAGGGGGAATGGTTTTAAGCTCAAACTGGGGAGATTTAGATGAGATATTGGGAAGATTTTTTTCCTCTTAGGGTGGTGAGGCACTGGCACAAGTTGCCCCAAGAAGTTGTGGATGCCTCATCTGTAGAGGTGTTCAAGGCCAGGTTGGATGAGACTTTGGGCAACTTGATTCAGTGGAAATGTCCCTGCCCATGGCAGGGGTTTGAACTGGGTAATATTTGAGGTCCCTTCCAACCCAAACAATTCTGCAGTTCTATGTTTCCATTATAATTCTCCCAGATGGATCCCGCAGCCCTGGCTGAACCCAGTTTGAAATGTCTGCATCCTAACCACTCTAGCATGTACTTTTCTAAGTACAGGAGGAAATTCTTTGCAAGATCTCTGTTGGTCTTTGTAACACAAATATCAAAATATTTGCAGTCAAGTTAAGGAGTAGAAAATGCATCCAAGACGCTATTGAGTAACCCTGCTTGAGGGAAGAATTGTCCATAGAGTCAGTGAGAATTGATTTTGATGTCTCGAAGGACATGGGAATACCAAGGACAAGACAAACCAAAAGAAAGGCATAAGTATATATTTAACTGAAGACAGCAAGAACTTTCCCTTCTAGGAAAATCACTCTTCATATCTGAGGTCATCCCAGGGTTAAAAAGACAAAAAGCAATTGAGTGAGCATCAACTGAGCAATTCCTGAAGAAAACAGTGTTGGTTATGGGAAAATCATTAACAGAGTGAAAGACAAGGAGTTTGAAAATGAATGGGACAACAGATGATCTCTTTAATAGAGATGAGTAGTGGATAGCTCAGACAAATCCCTCTGCAAGCACTCTCAAATCTGAGATAGAGAGAGATAGGTTTGGAAGAAAGGGCTGTAAGAGATGCATCCAAATGCTATTCCTAGGGAGATTAGAGTGAATTTCACCTCCTGAAATCAGTGCAATTCCAGTTTGCTATGAAGCACGTGGAGATATTTCCATATCTACATGCAATTCCATTGAGTTCTTCTGCCACATCTACATCTAGGCCTGACAACGTAGCTGGATGCTCCCAGAAAAAGAAATATGAAACTAGACAGATATGTCCATATCTTATCTTGACCTAGCAATGTCACAGGCAGGTAAGCAATGTCTTGTGTGGCCCTCTGGAAAAAACAGCACTTCGTTTCATTAGAATCATAGAACTGAAGAATAGTTTGGATTGGAAGGGACCTTAAAGATCAGCCAGTTCCAACTCCCCTGCCACAGGCAGGGACACCTTTAGGATCAGGTTGCTAAAAGCCTCATTCAACCTGGCCTGGAACATCTCCAGGGATGCAATATCCACGACTTCTCTGAGAAACTTGTATTAGTGTTTCACCACCATCACAGGAAAAAATATTCTAATATCTCATCTAAATCTCCCCTCTTTCAACTGATTACCATTCCCTCTCATCCTATCATTGCATTCCCTGATAAAGATCTCCGAATCTTTCCTGTAGGCCCCTTTACATACCGGAAGGCTGCTGTAAGGTCTCCCTGGAATTAAGCTATTAGGATGACTTCAGAAAAACATGTCTGACTGTTTTATTACCTTACCCTCACAGAAGAGTTTGGTTAATGCATGGTAGGTATGCAGTTCTTTCTGGAAGAGTTACTAGTAGGATCGTAATAATTCAAGACTCCAGAAAGTCAAAAGGTGAAAAAGCTAAAAGCTGCTCCTCTGTGTAAAATCTAAGCCCCACTGAATTCAACTGAAAGATTATTGCTGCCTTTGACAAGACCTGGAATTCACCTTCTGGAGACTGAGTTCCTTTTAAAGCACTTCAGATGGCAAACATCTTAATTTACCCCTGCTGGCTTTAAAGCTTCACAGATGACACTTTTAGAAGGAGATATTTCACTCTTACAAAAATCTCTTGTATTTCACTTTAACATTAAGCATTTTGCAAACTCATTCTTGTTGAAAGGGTGGTCATTTTTTATGTCAGATAGTTCTTATGACAAACAACTAAAATATGCATCTGGAGCTCATGGGCTTATGGGACTTAAAACATTAAAATATTTTTATGGGAGAAAAATGAGTACAAATAAAAAAAGCTACACTTTTGCTCTGAGGGAGAGTTCATTCAAGGGTACAGCATTTAGCACACACAGATACACTGTTAAGCATACAATTGCCTCAGATGGACTATTTACACGTACATACGCCAAACATCTGGGTATGCGTTTGTGTGTGCAGTTTACATGTCCTCTATTGCATTTGAACACATTTACTTTTGTACCCAAGAGCCCAGTTTAAACTGGACCCCACTGTTTTTTTAATAGGTAAGGATCAAACTTCTGAAAAACAGAATGATAACATGTTCTTCAAAGCAGATGATGCTGTATAAGCACAAGTCTCGATGTAGCCATGGGAAGGATGAATTTAGGATGAGTAGGAACTGGCTATCCTATACTTGTGGAGTTTCCTGTGAGGATGGTAAAGCACTGAAACAGGTTGTCCAGAGAAGTTGTGGTTGCCCCATCCCTGGATGGGTTCAAGGCCAGGTTGAGTGGGATTTTGAGCAACCTGATCCAGCAGAAGGTATCCCTACCTATGGCAGGAGGCTGGAGCTGGATGATCTTTAAGGCCCCTTCCAACTCAACATATTCCATGACTCCCTGAATTCAAGGACAATGCAACCATTATTTTAAAAATGACCTCTGCATCATAATCTGAATGAACATGCTAAACAAAAGTGTAGTGACACTTTGCTACTTTTCATCAGGAAAAGACTCAGTGTTGAAGAGATTTTATAAAAATCTGTGATGTCTGGACAAGACGATTGCACAAAGGGTTCTCTTGCCCCCACACTTTTATCAGCCTTTTCCTAATGGAGTGGGTGAGTGGTGGTGCATTACAGCAGCAAAGCCATTGACTACTTGCTTGGTGACACAGAGATGGAGAATCACACAGGGTACATGAATGCTAGGAAACTTCTGCTAGAATGGCTTAACCAAGCTTGAATATATGCCTGGAGCATAAAAATAAAGGAGGTTTTTAAACTACTCAGAGCATAGACCATAAAGGGAAAGGTTTACAATCCCTAACTCCTTCACTTAAGGAGCTTATGATTTATTTACAAGGCAAGTTTTATAATACATGGGGGATACCCTATGATCTGGGCTTGGATTAAACTAAAAAAGTATAGCCACTGGTAGGAAAACTCAGTCCTCTCTCCTGTTCTCAAGGCAGTTTTATAATAGTCATATTTCTTGTTAATGCAGGGTCCAAAGAAAGAAGGAACAATTACTTTGGGAAATTGCTCAGTGTGTGTTATAAGGAAAGCCTATGGAATATACAGCGAAATAACTGACCGCAGACTATTGGTGCCAAAACCAAAAGTCTGTTGGTTTATATAACTATCGGAATCAAAGCAATATGGTTACTATGACTTTGCTGTCTGTCAGCTAAGATGAACCTATGGTTTGTTTTAAGCCTGTCAAAACAGCTAATCAATATGCCTTTGCTGAAACTCCTTTCACAGCACCTTGGAAATTACTTGTCTTCTCATTAGGGTCAGCTAACACATTTTGTCTGGCAGATATGATAGGTGAAGTTTTGTACAGCAGCTCAGCTGATGGACAGTGATGCATTAAGCTATAGAAACACAGGCCATCAGCTGCATTCCTGCACTCTCAGCCGGATGCCTGGAGTGGCAATCCCTGTGTTCTCCCTCCTGGATCCCAGATCTCAAAGCTTTAGCTCCATTCTACAAGATGAAATTACGTACTTTGGCCTCTGTGCAAGGAAGTCTATATGACAGAGCCCTCAGTAATAACATTATCTTCATCTACCCTTCCCTTTCCCTGCTTATTCCCTAGAACTAGTATGAAGTTACTCAGTAGATCTCAATCAATTGGTCTTTGTGTATTTGCTTGCACTGTCTCTCTATATCAGCACTTTCTGTACCCTGTTCCTCTTGTAGGTGTTTCCATTGGATCCATCAGGACAATGTACAGAAACTTACTTTCTGTACATTTACCTTTATCCTTTCCCTTCCTCCTGCCATTTGTCACTATCCTCTTATTGCTGCACCCTTTCTCAATAGGTATAAGGAGCATTGCTCTAGTTAATAGGCTTAGAATCAGTGTGCTTGTTGTTTCATGGTGTATTCAGATAGTGATGTTAGAGCCAGTAAGTACTAGGAAGGAGCAAGGCATGGAAAACATGTAGAGGCAAGGAAAACAAACCATGACTTTTGATGGTTCTGCCAAAAGATATTCTATGCCACACCAAGCTGTTTGTCCCTGTGTAAATAATGTCTTGGGGTTTAAACCACGCAATGGACCTTGCTACTTATAAGTAAGTGGCATCCTAACCCAGGAAATCATCTGTTAAAATGCAATCTCATTACCTGCTGGATCCTTTATACACAATTCTTTTACAGGTTCACCTCCTAGCACAGATGCTGCTTGCAACCTGTAGTAACTTAAAATTTCACCACATGAATGAACATGTGGCTCAGATCTCTGCCCTAGACAAAAAAACCACACTGAACTGAAGCAGAATCACTGCTGCTGATATCATGGCACTGACAAATCGAGAGAGTTGGGCTTGTTCAGCCTGGAGAAGAAAAGGTTCCAGGCAGACCTTACAGTAGCCTTCTAGTACAGAGAGAGGCCTACAGGAAAGCTGAGGAGGAGCTCTTTATCAGGAAGTGCAGGGACAGGGAGAAAGGTTTTAAGTTGAAAGAAGGGAGATTTATATAAATATTGGAAAGAAATGTTTTCCTGTGAGGATGGGGAGGCACTGGTACAAGGCCAGGTTGGATGAGGCTTAGAGCAACCTGATGCAGTGGAAGTTGCCCATGGCAAGGGAGTTGGAACTGGCTGATCTCTAAGGCCCCTTACAACCCAAACCATTTAATAGTTCTATGATTGTGTGACTCTGAGGCCGATTTCCACCTGGTAGGAGCTGGTGGTCTGGGCAAACATGTGTAGCTATAAACCAAGAGATTAATTGTAGTCTCATTTTAGAATGAATTCCAGTGTTTGGAAGCAGTGAAACAATGACTATTAAAATTTTCTTTCTTCAGTGAGATAAAAAAGATCTTTTTTTAATTCTTACCTAACATTGGGAAAATCTTTAAGGGAAGAAAGAAGGAGCTCTTCTTCTCACAAGTTATCTTACCAAGTCAAAACCTAGCCAATTTGTGTGTGAATTGAATGAATTGAATGTATTATAACAGAATTTTCTATGATCTGATGTTTGTTTAGAGATGGAAAAGTCATCCAGACAATGTGATTCATCAGTCTCCCAGAAGTATTCCTCCTGTGTGTATGTTAGCTCTCCATCCAGTCTAGCTGAACCTCTGACAAGGGATGCTTTCCTCTGGTTCCTGTAGATAACAGCTTTTCAGCCATGTAGTGCTTCTTGCATGAAAGCTGCTTTTTCTGCTTTGTGTTTGTACATTTTCTTATTATTTATTTTGTATTATTCACCTTCAATCTATTCATTCATCCCTATACTCTTTTCCAGTAATACACTGTGCAATGTATACAACATCTGGCATTTCGTATGTGTTCTCCTATCACTTCCCTGCGAACACACTGCCTCGTGCTCCAGAGGGACTGAGTGTGTTCAGGTTTTTGAGGTCAGTCCTATTTGCTCATAAATGTTCATAATGCTATGGAGTTGTACAAGAGATGCTTGCGCTCCTGTCTGTTTCATTATGTGAGATAACACCAGTTAACTGCACCTGCCTTTCAGACATTTGGGACATCCAGGCTTTGTCTAGTTCCTGAGAAGAGTGCATCACTTGTAATCAGCAAACACGGCTGGCTGGGGGCTAGAGAAGTGCTGGGGCTCTGGAAACCCAGCTGCAAAGTCCAGCTCTGTCACAGCTTCCATGGGTGAATCCCTGTGTGACAGGAAGGAATAGTATCCTTCTACCCACTGCTTGTCTCACTATGTTCAGTGTGAGAAGGTACCCTGAGGAGCTGGAGTGGGTCCAGAGAAGGGCAACAGAGCTGGGCAAGCGTCTGGAGCACAGGGGCTATGGGGAGAAGCTGAGGGATCTGGAACAGTTTAGTCTGGAGAAAACAGGACCGAGACCAAATTGCTCTCTGCGGAACCCAGAAAGGAGGTTGGAGGAAGCTGGGGGTTGGTCACAAGAAACAAGTGATAAGATGAGAGGAAAGGCCTCAAGCTGCATCAAGGGAGTTTATATTAGGAAAAAAGTCTTTACTGAAAGAGCAGTGAAGCTCTGGAAGAAACTGTCCAGGGCGGTGGTGATGCCTCCTTCCCTGGAGAGATTCAAAGAATGTGTGGCTGTGGCGCTCTGGGCCGTGGTTTAGTACACCTGGTGATGCTGGGCTGTCAGTTGGTCTTGATGATACTAGAGGTCTTTTCCAACCTTAATGATTCTATAATTCTTCTTCTGCGAGTCCACTTTCTACCTCCTAAGCTTTCACAGGACCTTGCATCATATTTCTTCAGCTTGAAGATTAAGTGCTAATCTTCTTCCAGGCATTTGAGCTAGGATATCCTCAAACTCAGACAACGGTAAAACCTTTTAGTAACGGAGGTTCACTCTTCCAAGCCACTTGGGACCTTCTCCTTTCTATTTTCAGCTGCCACATTCACCAGTTACTGCTTCTGATCCACAGCGCTTGTTGTAAACCTTCACAGCCCTCCTTTCCAATCTTTGTAGAGCTCCATTAAGGGGATGTGGCCCTGCTTAAAGGAATTATTCCCAAGTGAATTTTGTGTCAGAGTCTCAAAGAACTCCTCTTGCTCTCCCAGATGACACAAACTCATGTAATACATTTGGGAGCAATGCAAGCTCAGTGCAAGCTGATCTCACAGATGTCAGGCCATGTTGCCTACACTTGATGCCCTCCAAGTAGGCAAGATGAGAACCTGTCCCACTGACAAAGTAACCCAGACAAATGGGCAGAGAGGACAGGACAGTCTGTATATGCTTCTCAAATACCTTTGTGAAGAAATGCCTTCTTATACATTGTTGTTTGACACCGCTGGCCTTTTTGCAACTATGAAAAGAAGTGTGATCCATCTTGCTGTATGTCTGCCAGGATTGTAGGCAATGCACAGCCACCATTTGGTGTTGGTTTTCTGGATGTAGCCTTGTCAGTACTGTGCAGAATGAGAACACCACAACTAACACCTATTCACTGTGTGTTCCTGTCTCCTTATCTTGCAAATGAGGAGTTTGAATTGTATGAGCTTAAGCACACTGATTCCCAAGTGTCTCATACACTGTCTTAACTGAATATTAGCACTGATGGGATCCATACACACACATTCAGAGGTGCAGGCTTGCCCCTTATGATAGTTGGGACAATTCTCCTTATTGTCACCTCTTCTGAGGCTATTTCCAAGCTCCAGCTTTGGTAACCTGCTAAATCTGATCATGGGAGAGAGACCATGACAGTGTCCTGCTCCAGCTGCAAGCTTGTTTTCAGAAGCTGAACAGTGGATGCCTGCCCAGTTGGATACCTACCACTAGGAATGCAGATGGGATCATACTCAGGGGGATGCTTACGCACTACAAATTGTTTCCTATGAGTGGGGTGATTTGTTTAATGCTTTTTGGTGGCTTGTCACATTTGGAGGTTAGTTTGGTAGGTGCAGCATCACTCTGGCTAACCTGACAGACTCATTTCAAAACAACTTTTGGACTTTATTAATAATAAAAAAAAAATCTGTCGTCAGCATTCAGGCTGTGGAAGGAAAATTTCCTGCTAAGGTAAGTTATGAAGACAGTGGAATTGCTACAGGATAAATTAATAGAGATTTAAAGCAATATTTCAGCTGTTTCTAACCACTTGTCATCTCCTTCCAGTACCCCAGGATCTCAGGATAGGTAGACCCTGTGGTCACAGTTTTATTTATTATCTAGAGGGACATAAAATCTAGCACTTCAGGTTTCCTGTACTCCAAGAATCTTCCCTTCTTTTCCTTCAAAGATCATCTCAGAAACCACTCATTAGCAAAGCTGTTACTCTCACTCTCCGTTAATATCCCAAATCTTTCACGTGGCAAAAGCATCCTCCATCTGATGCTAAAGAGTCCCTCTTATTATCTGTTGCCGCTGTAAATGCTTTGGGCCTAGGATCATGAAGATGTTGTCGAGGGGTTAGTTGGGATGTGAGTTCACAGAGCATGAGTTGCATCCCAGTAAACACTGGAGCATACTCCATGGGAAATGTGTCTGGGGGGAAGGAGGGACAACTAGTTGCCCAGTGACTGGGGATGAAGCATGCAAAGGGCTGTTACCATAAAACAGCTGAATTGTTAGAAGTTCACCGTAGTGAACCTCCCAGCCAGCTGTTGATGTTACCAAATCTTGCTACTGTGCTCCCAAGCATAAATCTCAAATACTTTTATCAGACAAACACAATAACCTTGAATAAGAGTTAAAACAACCCAAAGGTATCCAAATTCTGGCATTAGCCTTAAAGGAATAGTTCGTTATAAATAAGACTGTATTATGAAACTAACTTTTGACATAGAGAGGTGTCACTGATGTAATTGGTCTGGGTGTGGATATAAAAAAACACATCTGGCATGGGTCCTTCCAGCTTGTTGTGCCTCTATACAAACAGACTCCCTATACAGTGTGTTTTCTGAGATTTGATTCACCGTGAGCTAAAAAAAGCTTATGGGAGGGTAATGGTCTATCTTAATTGGCATGAGTAGAGAGTAGCTGAAAGGACTATTAAAACAAATCATAATAAACTATTCCTGCTGGTCAAGGCTCATTGCACATTTTTTATTAGTCTTGCCTGCATTTTTCTCTATGTAGGTTTTGCAGATGATCTTTAAGTGGAGCCAAAATATGTATTGTAAATTATTCTTACCTTGCACAGAACAGCTTTATATGTCTGCATGTGTACCTGTAAAAAATGCTTTTTCATAACCCATATCTGAGCACTGCCAGATGCCTTTGCCTGGTAAAATACAGAACATCATTCACTTCAGGGGGTTAAAGGCAGCACTATTTAATGACAGGGACTGAATGTGCTGCCCTTGATCACCACAGTCTGTGCCTTAAGTGATCTCTTAAAGGATTTTATACCACTACCAATGGCCCTAGATTAATCTAAATAAAGAAAAGAAAATGTGACATCATAAGCTTCCACTCAAACTTTGTATGCAGTAGGGATATACCTTCTTCCTTAATCCCTATGTCAATTCCATAGCTGCCCTTGTTTTCTGTGTTCTACATCAGTACAGAATTATAGAACAGTTTAAGTTGGAAGGGACCTGAAAGTTCATACAGGTCTAAGCTTCCTGCCATGCGCATGGACATGTTCCACTGGATCAGGTTACTCAAAGCATCATCCAGCCTGGCCTTGAACACCTCCAGGGATGGGGAAATCAAATCACTTAGGAGCAGAATCCAAGTTCTGCTCCCAAGTAACACTCAGTAATATGCGAGGAAATGGCCTGAAGATGCGCCGGGGAGTTTTAGACTGGTTACTGGGAAAAATTCTTTACCAAACGAGTGGTGAAGCATTTAAGGAGCCTGCCCAGGGAAGTGTAGAGTCACGATCCCTGGAAGTATTCGAAAACCATGTGGCCATGACATTTCAGGACATGGTTTAGTAGGCATGGTGGTGTTGGGCTGACAGTTGGAATTGATGATCCCTGAGGTCTTCTCCAAGTTCAATGATTTTCTGATTCTATGACTGCCAGGAAAAAGAAAAAAAAAGAAAACAACCACACTACCAACAGAAACCACATATTTAGAAAAAGAAATAGGGATGAGCAGGACTAATGAGACCTTACCTTTCCATCCATGTTCCTCTGCAGTATCAAAAATAGAGACTACCATGGTCATCTTTCCAGGGTTCTTGTTTCTCAGCTAAGGTGTTGGATTCTTTTGTTCCAAAATGGGATATTGGTGATAAACAGAATGTCACAAACCAAGCAGGTTATCAGAGCACTGCTGTCCACACCAGCTTAATGTTGTGAATTTTAGGATGTAATGAGATGAATAGGACATAAATAGCATGGCTGCTGTTCCTCCAGTACATCCATTAGCTTTTTCCACACCAGCCACACCTTTTAGTGCTGTGTTGTTCCGTGATGCCTATAGGGAAATGCCAACTGATTGCAGCTGGGCAGATGGTCAGGAAGGGCATCTCATGTTGCTTTCATTGTTTTTATGCCTACTTCATGTCATATACTGTTTTGTAATTACTTGACTTGAAATCACTTGATTGTGCACCCACTATAGCTTTATAATCCCATGATTCCCTACAAAAATCTTTCCTCCTTCAGTTCTTTCCAATTGCTTGTTGCAAGCATCTTCTGAAATATTCTGTAAATCGGGTGGCAAGGTCGGAAGAGGAAAGGAAGAAGGGTCCAGGGAGACTATATAGAAGCCTTCCAGTACTTAAAGAAACCTACAAAAAAAAAACTGAGGAGGGGTTCTTTATCAGGGAGTGCAAGGATAGGACAATGGGAAACGATTTGAAGCTGAAAGAGGGGAGATTTAGATTAGATACTAGAAGATTTTTTTTTTCCTGTGAGCGTGGTGAGGCATAGGTTGCCCAGAGAAGTAACCGATGTCCTATCCCTGGAGGCATTCAAGGCAAGGCTATATGAGGCTTTAAGTGACCTTTTGGAAGTGGATGATCTTTAAAGTCCCTTCCAACCCAAACCATTCTATGATTCTATGATTCTCTGATTCTCTGATCCAATCATTACAAATTTCTTCACAGTATGAAAAATAAATAAGCCATCTTTAAGTAGGACACAGAAACAGTGAAGAGTTCAAAATATTATCTAAATTAATGAGCAGAAATCTGGGTTTCTGATACTCCGCCATATCCCTAGGCAGAATGTCTTCAGGGGTTTTAACCTTGAATGCCTCAGTTTCTCTTTGAAAAATGCCTTTATTTCTTGTGATGTTGGGAAACTTAATTGATGGACATTTTCAAAGCGCTTAGTGCTGCTTAGATGAAAGACTTTTCTAAATGCAAAGTATTGCTACATGTAAAGTTTGCGTCTGGAGCAAATTTTTAAAACAAACCATATGAAAAGCAGAATTAAGAGTGGAAATGCTGATCCGGCTATTAATTGCTTCGCATCAGAGAGTGGGCAGAGGGTCCTCTTTTATGTTGTTTATTTCAAACAAACAACTCTGGGAATCTCCTGTGGAAATTAAATGAGAAAACCAAAGCCCTTTCATGGATATTTTTGGTTTATCTCCCCATGAATCTTAAATTCATCATGTGGAGAGAATGTGGAACGCATTTGCCCCCCTCTTCCCCCATCCCCTACACTCAGTTTCCCACAATGAATAAAATACATTTTCTTGCACAGTTTTGTCTGCTTGTTCACCAAAGGGTAACAAAATAACCCAGAAAACAAGAACACCCTGTCCCTGAACCCTGTTGAAAACTGAATAAATAAAGAAATCAAGAGGGATGACTCTGAGGGTTCCCAGGAAAACCTGCCGCATTTAACTTTGGGTATGCAGTGACCACTGACACACAAGCCCCAGAGCTCCTAATTCCTCAGCAGTGAGTAACAAACCCTTGCTCAGTGAGTCACATAGGCTCCAAAACACAGCTGAGCGTGTGTCAGTGAGCATCCAGGTTTTAGGAAATGTGAGTGGGAAGGGGTAGATCTGTTGTATCTGGCTGTCCTGGAACAGGGAGAAGCCTGGCACACTGTGAGGGCACTTGCAAGCTGTCATTGCAGCTGCTGATAGGCAGTCTGTCATATCAGCCTTTTCCAGCACATTCAGTACTCTAGATGAATTCTACAAAATTATGCGTCTGTATTTTGTCTTTTGTTCTGCAGTCCTTCCAGCACACACACATAGACCTCCCTCTGTCTCAGATTTAATCCCTCAGTTATCAATCTTGCACTTCTAGTGATACAACAACTAACCAGGAGTTAGCTGTTAGGCTGCAGGAAAAGCTTTGCTTTCCCCAACAAATCCTGATGTGAAAAAGGAGTACAGAAGGCAGTCAGCTTCAGTGAGAGGAAAATAAGCTTTGCTGTAAGTCAGTTTTTGAACTGTATCGAACAAAATCAGATTTTCACAAGCGGTCTTTAAGGATTAATCCTAATCAATTTTGCCTGGTTAAATATTATACAGCAGCTCAAATACCCACCTCTGTGTTTGAGAGGAGTCACGCACTTCTGAACTGGTGATTCACCACCACTTAAATTTTTAGGATGGGAGAAAGTGCCTTTGCTCAAGATTAGACTCTGCTCACCTAGCTTAGACCAGCCATCCTCTTTTCAGTGGCTTTGCAACATCTTATGTCTTAGGAGCATTTTAGATGGGTTTGGGCTTTAAAAGGCCCTTCATTCACTTTCTTCCGTTACACTAAGTATTACACCACATTGGTAATTTCATAGAATAGTTAAGGTTGGAAAAGACCTCTATGATCATTGAGTACAACCATCAGACCATCAGGTCCAGTTTGACCCCTGAGCAGGTGATAGTTTGTCTTATAATTAAAAAATGGCATGACTTTCCTTTTTTTTTTTTTTTTTTTTTCTGGGGGACCGGTTTTGAGAATTTGTTCCCCAACACTAGGCTGTTCATTTTGCTGAACCCTGATATATTCTTCTAATCAAATGTCAGAGGAGACAAGGGTGCTTAAAAGTTGTTCATGGCCATGCTGGCATCCACAGCTCCATTTCAGTGAAGTATCTACTGCTGTATAGCATGAACAAACACTCCATCCATCCACTGCTGTTAGATGCATGATTTACCCTGCAGAAATACTTTGATCTAGTAGGTGCTCAGTTTCTAGAGACAATGTACAATTTATGTGTACACTTTGACCTTAGTACGTCCCTACTTTTCTCCCCTGCTGGCTGTAGTGATGCTGGGATACAGGCATATAGTTTTACATTGATTTTTAATAGGGGTTTTGGACATGAAGATATTTTGATATCAAATTGCTTTTTAAGATTCTGTGGTAGCACCTTCTCATTTAAGATCAGTTCACTGCAGTCTTGGCTGCTTGCAGGTTTTTCTATATCATGATGAATCGCCATCACTCAGACTTGGAAAATGAGATTATTCATCAGCATTCCACATGCCAAGAGGTGCTAATGGAGTTAGTCTGCCCTCCCTAGGGATGGACATTTGGCTTGCTATATTCTCCCCTCCTCCCCTGTAAGGAACACTAATTAGTTCATCATTTAAGATTCATTATGGCAGAAATTAGCCATTTCACATGGTTCACCATTACAATGATCTGTATTTCCCCCAGGTAGTAGACAGCAATTCATAAAGCATTAACTTTCACATGCAGTATTTTCCATGGAGTAAAATGTCTTTTGGAAGCCTCCTAGACTTCTACATGTATCAGATACCCTGCACGGCTGTGCTTGTAGCCTTTGCAAGTCACAACTACAAGCAGACACCATTCTTATTTTGCCCATTAACTCATTCATCCCCTTTGCAATGTCAAACACACACCCCCCACACCACCACCACTGTGGACTAAAGAATGTCTGTTTGTAAAAAAAACAACCCCAAAGCAAACCCAAATTAATTTCTACCTAGTACCATGTTATGATTGCTGTCTTCTCTCCTCTCTGACACACTACACCCAGCAACACGTGCTGCAGAAGTTTACATGTTGGCAGAGACTGTTGCCCACCTGCTTTGCCAGAAGTGACTTTCTCAGAGTAGAGCCAGCAGAAGCAAAGATCTGCCCAGTTCCCAGCAGCTTCAGTGCAAAATCCAGCTGGGATCTTGCCAGGTCACAGTTTTTAATCACAGGCAGTAGTTCTGATCAGAAAATTAATCATACAATTATAGAATCGAATCATCGAGGTTGGTAAAGATCTGTAAGTTCATCAAGTCCAGCTGTCAGATCAACACCACCTTGCCTACTAAAAAATCATGTCCCAAAGTGCCACATCAAGACCTTTTTTTTTTTAACATCTCCAAGGATGGAGACTCCAGCACTTTCCTGGGTAGACTGTTCCAAAGAAAACATTGATTAAAATTCCTTCCTAGGGTTGGCTTGTGCATGCAGACTCCATGACATAAAGTATATTACCTAAAGTGTGTTACATTCTCTCAGCAGAATATTTAAGAGACATCACCAGACTGTCTAGATTAACTGACTTTAAGAAGTGCAAATGTCCCTGTACTTCTTTTAAATAACCTTTAAAAGTGTTAATTTCCTGTTTTCTTGTATCTGCAATAAATATGTATTTGTAGCTACAAACGCTCAGGAAAAATTCTGTGTGTTTGGAATGAAGTGATCAAGTCAGTGATCCAAGTCTGCTAAACTTCTGCTAAACTTCTGCTAATGTAAATAAGACAAATACTGATGTCAAAAAAAGCCACGATGATTTATATCAGTCAAAAGCATAGTCCCACCGACTTAAAAAATGTTTGTCCTGATTTATTTTAAGAGGCATAAGAGTCCCCTAAAATCAGATCCTAAGGCTTTTTAGAAGATTATCTTGGAGGTTATAGAATTGGCTGAAGGCCTGATGAACAGATAAACTTCTACAAACCTTTGTATTGCCAAGAAAGAGAAAGCCAGCATACATTTCTGTTTTATTTATGTAAATAGTGTGCTTTTATGCTATGGGGTTTAAGAAGCCTGTCTTTTTTTTTTCTCTTATCATCACGTGGGATTCTGCACAACATTTATGCTGGCAGTACACACACGATTTTTAAACAACAGAGAGATTGAGAGCTCCGCGCCAGGCACAGAAGTGTGCCAGTGACTGACTACATCTGTACCTATGCAACAGTGGGGCTGACCTTTGAAGCTACTTCTCACTTTCAGTTATTTATTTTCCTTATCAGTCCCATATCTCATCTGTATATCTCTGAAGGGGGTTGCCATGGGTAACCAGACTCCCAGCAAAGTTTACAGGGCTGCTGCCCTCTGAGAAATGGTTGTGGCTTTGAAATGCCATACCAGCATTTTCCCCTTGGCAAAAAGTGTGAAGAAAATACACTTTCAGATATAAAACTGATGAGATGATTTTACTAGGAGGCCATATTCACAGTTTCACTTGATAGTTATTGATTGTTAATTGCAGAGCTAATACATTATAATTATACAGAGGCCAGCTGAGTTAAAGTAGCTTTCATAGAGTCATGGAATCATGGAAGAGTTTGGGTTGGAAAAGACCTTAAAGACCATCCAGTTTCAAGTCCCCTGCCATGGGGACACACAACTCCCACTGGATTGGGTTGCTCAAAGCCTCATCCAGTCTGACCTTGAACACCTCCAGGGATGGGCATCCACAGCTTCTCTGGGCAACCTGTGCCAGTGCTCACCAATTTCACATTTTAAGAATTTCTTCCTAATATCTAATCTAAATCTCTCCTCTTTCCACTTAAAACTGTTCCCCCTTGTCTTGTCCTTGCCCTTCCTGATAGAGCCCCTCCCTAGCTTTCCTGTGGGCCCCATTTAAGTCCTGGAAGGATGGTATAAGGTCTCCCTGGAGCATTCTCTTCTCCAGACTGAACAACCCCAGGGAACAATCCCAGAACAGGGATAGAAAAGGATAGCGATAGGGCAGAAATCATAGGATTTCTAAAAGGTCCTTGTACCACACCAGCACTAGTTTCTCTAAGAACCTGACAAATCAACAGATGAATTCTTCCGGTCCTCATCCTTCCTACAGCTCATGTTGGAGATCTGCCTGCTGCAGAAGATATCCTTTGGCACAGGGGGGAGTATAAAGGCTAATACATCAATATAGGACTTGGGAAATGCTACACCTAAAATGAAAAAGGGTTGTCTTCTATGAATGATGTTCAAAGAATGAAGAGATGACAAGTGCCTTGTTGCAGAATTATAGAACCATTAAATCATAGAATGTCCTGAATTGGAAAGGGACTCATAAGGATCATTGAGACCAACTCCTGTCTCTGTAGAGAGAAGGGTGAAGAAATGCTTTGCATGCAGACACACAGGTTTCTTCATGTTATTTTCTCTTTTGAGATATCCAGGTTTACTTGACTCTGCAAATACTTTCATAATATGCAAACTCGTATTATTTTCTCATTTTGCACTACGCAAAAATACCTGGTTTTAGAATTCACCTTTTCATACACATAAGGAAAATATTTTAAAATCACACTGGCAAAGGAACTAATGAATACAACACTCATGAAGTATAAATTACCATTTATCATTAAAAGCTTCTCACACTACTTTTTCCTTACATCACATACACTTGTACTGCCCCAGAATCTTCAGGAATGTTAGAACATGACCTAAAAGAACTAGAGTCACAGAATCATGGAATGGTTTGGGTTGGAAGGGACCTTTAAGGTCCCTTTAATGCCCATCCAGTCCAACCTCCTGGATATACTCAACCAGACCATGTTGCTCAGAACCTGATCCAACCTGGCCTTGGATGTTTCCAGGGATGAGGCACCTCCCTCCTTCCTGTACAAACTGCCAGTGCTTCATCACCCTCAAAATAAAACGTTTCTTCCTTATATCTAGTCTGAAAGTATTGAACTGATAAAGTCAAGTGCTAATTGCAATTTTGCACAATCAAAAAAAGATTGTTCAGAAACGCATTAATGCTTACTTCTGTGGCAGCAAGTCATTACGAAAATCTCCTTTGACCAAATTCTGGAATGATGATAAATATTTTATTGCTTTATAGCCACGAGGGCCTTTTAAAAGAAAAGTTGGTTATGACTTGTTAAACTTGCTGAGTATGTGTTCCCCTGTCATGACAAATGTGAGACATTAAGAAGCAGGTTAACCCAGCTGGCTGCATGCTTACATGTGTCATGCTGAAGGTTATACAGACCACTGTTATGTACTTCCCCCTGTAACTAATCCACCTCAAACTGCCTTCACAGCAGCAGTGGGTGAAGATGTGCACTGTGTGATCAGCTGACATAGTAATTTTACCCCTTAGTAGCTTGTGTACCAGCTTTTTTTCATGTGGCTGAGACTCTGATCACCTTCTTCACTTCTTTTGTATCACAAGGCATCACCAGGACATCTTTATTTTTTTTGGTTTTGTGACCTGTGAAGTCTCACTTAGCATAATTTTAATGAATCCATATTGTTGAATGGATCTTTTAATTGCGTAAAATTTCCTAGCAAAAATAATTGTCCAAGTCAGCCTTGGGGCATATCACTGTTTGGAAGGTCAGTTGTGCTCCATTAAAATAACAAACTGACTTCTAAGGAAAAAGGTCACCCACCTCCTTTTTGTCTTCAAAACTTTCTGTTTAGACACCTATGATTTACTTGAAAATGGTATTGTCATGCTCAATGTAAAAATGTATTCCTGCACTGTACAGAAAATTAATTTTTTTTAAATATAAAGCCACTTCTAAAAAATGTCCAAAATATAAAGGTGGACTGTAGCAGCATTACAGTCTGACTGAAGCCAGCTGTAAAACCTTTGATGTCTTCCATGGGAGGAAGCTCAAAGCCATTGTCTATGAAAACAAATTGAGTTTCAAAATAAATGAAAATTATATGCTTGTGTTTCACTCTAAACTGCATCTGTTTAGTAGAAATACAGACACTGTTCTGCCCACTTCTGTTCAAGAACTCGGACACTGAGGATCAAGTCTACAGGGTTAATGTGCAGCTTAAGACATCGGTGGTGAGAGAGCAGGAAAACAACAAAGCCAACATTTATATAAGGGAGGACAGGAGAATTTATTGACTGAAGTGCATTTATCTCTATGCTCATTTTTCATAGTAAGAAGTGTAAGTATAAACCCCTATCGTTATCACTTAAAGCCAGCCAAGGTCAGGAAAGAGGTCCAAATGACTGACTAAGGCCTTAATTGCACAACTGCAGATGGATTTTCTCTACATCACAGTGAAATCTCTCACTGCTGAACAATAATATTGTGAGAGTAAATGTCAGGGAAGTGAACTGCAGCACAGGGAGTCTAGTGATAGATGACTGGTGAGACCGCTCCTCGAATACCGTGTTCAGTTCTGGGTCCCTCACCACAAGAAGGATGTTGAGGTTCTGGAGCAAGTCCACAGAAGAGCAACGAAGCTGGTGAAGGAGCTGGAGAACAGGCCTTATGAGGAACAGCCGAGAGAGCTGGGGTTGTTTAGCCTGGAGAAGAGGAGGCTGAGAGGAGACCTCATTACTCTCTAGGACTACCTGAAAGGAGGTTGTAGAGAGGAGGGAGCTGGCCTGTTCTCCCAAGTGACAGGGGACAGGACAAGAGGGAATGGCCGCAAGCTCTGCCAGGGGAGATTTACGATGGACATTAGGAAAAAAACTTTCACAGAAAGGGTCATTGGGCACTGGAACAGGCTGCCCAGGGAGGTGGTTGATTCACCTTCCCTGGAAGTGTTTAAGGGACGGATGTACAAGGTGATGAGGGACATGGTTTAGTATTTGATAGGAATGGTTGGACTCAATGATCCAGTGGGTCTCTTCCAACCTGGTGATTCTATGATTCTAAGGGAGTGACAGCCAGGACCTATGGATCCTCTTGCTAGCTCTATCACTGTCTGAGTACATGACCACGAATGAGAACTCTCTGCATGTCTCTCCATCTCTAATGTGTACGTGAAAATAAGGACTTGGCACGGTGACGTTAGCCAGAAAAAAAAAAAAAAAAGAAAAAAATAGACTTTGAAATTGGTTGCATGGAACAGGCTGCAGGCTGCAGCAATGAAGATTTTTAAGACCAGAAAGGATACCTACCCCATTGCAAGGATCTGCTGTTTTATGGTGGCATGCAATCATCTGTGGTATTTTGTCCGTAACCTTAGGTCTTGTATTTGTTAGAGGTAAACAGAAGGACTCTGGGACTGCTGTGTCTGGTCCGGGCCTTTATTAATTCTTGTGGATTAAACATCAAGTATATAATTGCTTGCAGTTGTGAAAGACTGGCGTGATGATCCTTATGGTGCCTTCAAATCCCACAGCCTGACCTAGTCTGATACCCTGTATGTGTCATATAAACTGAGTCCATACCTTCTAACTGAGCTACAGCATACCTTTATCTATAACATATGTATTTTACTATGTGTATATTACTCCATAGATATTATCTCTCCATATATGTATGCATATAGATATAGATATATATCTTCTATATAGCAACACAACCAGAAAGAACAGACTAAATTCTTCAGCAGATGAAACTGTTGTTTCACATTCTACATGGGAGCTTAGCACAGTTATCCTGCTGGCTCTAGCCTCTTTGACACCCCTTAAAAGTTTTTCTAGCCACTGTTTGTTGTACAGAGGGGTCCCAATCAAAACTCACACCCCATGTTGTGTTTGGTTTCTTTCATCCAGATGAATTTAAGAGTCTGCATGAGCAGAGATTATATAGTCTCTGCACAATCCAGTAAACCAGGAGATGCACAGCTGCACAATGCCAAGAATTCTCAAGGTATGTGGTTTGAAAACACCATCAATGTAAGATTATAACTTCAGTCTAATTCATTTCCTAAGAGCAAAGATATTATCATAGAATAGTCACTATAAGGGTTTTCTTTAGGCATCAAAGATTTATTCCCTAGTAAATTTTAAAGAATATTTCATTGGCATTCTCTTCAGTGCCAGACTGCTAAATGTAGGGCCACAGCACAAAGAGGTTTGTTGAATTACTGGAGGAACAAATTAGCTCTTACAAATCACTTTGAAACTTAAATAAAACTTTAAGAGCTTGATGCAGACTATGTATGCATTTCATTGCCGTTATGGCTTTTCTTAAACACTCTTTCTATTTTTTAATTAAGAATTTAATCGATCAATCAAATCTGTATTCAAGAGAGGCTTGAATATCAGACAAATTGCATTCATGTGTATCTGACAGCAAGAACTCTGCATCTTGGAGATAAGGAATCTAATTGAGACTGAAGTCTTGTTTTGCAGTGCCAGGTAAACTTTAGAAATGCAGCATCCGTAATTTCTTTCTCACCAAGCTACAAAAGGTCAGTTTGATAGATACGGTCAGCCCATAGAATTGATAAGTTGGAAAAGACCTTAAAGATCATAAACTCTGACCATACCTGTCTATTACTAAATCATATACCAAAGCACGTCACCTGCTTGCTTTTTAAACTACTCCAGGGATGGTGACTCAACCACCTCCCTGGGCAGTTTGTTCCAGTGCTTGATAAACCATTCTGTGAAGAAGTTTTTCCTAATGTCCAATCTAAATTCTGGCTGATGCAGCTTGGCGCCATTCTCTCTTGTCCTAACACCTATCACTTGGGGGAAGAGACCAACACCCACCTCTCTACAACCTCCTTTCAGGTAGTTGTAAGGAGCGATAAGGTCTTCCCTCTGCCTCCTCTTCTCTAGGCCAAACAAACCCAGCTCCCTCAGCAGTTCCTTGTAAGACTTGTTCTCCAGCTCCTTCACCAGTTTCATCCTTCTTCTCTGGACATGCTCCAGGACCTCACCAGTGCCAAGTACAAGGTGAGAATCACTTCCCTGGACCTGCTGGCCACACCATTTCTGATACAAGCCAAGATGCTGTTGGCTTTCTTGGCCACCTGGGCACACTGCTGGATCATGTTTAGTCAGCTGTCAACCAACACCCCCAGGTCTTTCTCTGCCAGGCAGCTTCTCAGCCACTCTTCCCCAAGCCTTTAGTGCTGCATGGGGGTTTTGTGTCCCAGGTGCAGGACTCTACACTTGGTCTTGTTAAACTTCATCCCATTGGCCTCAGTCTATCAGTCCAGCCTGTTCAGATTCCTCTGTAGAACCTTCCTACCCTCCTACAGATTGTCGTTTCTTCCCAGTTTAGTGTCATCTGCAAACTTGCTAAGGGTGCATTTGATCCTCTCATCCAGGTCATTGATAAAGACATTGAACAGGACTGGACCTGGCACTGAGCCCTGGGGAGCACCACTTGTGACCGGCCTCACACTGGATTTAACTCGCGTTGTCCTGTATGTGCTGTGAGATGGCACCCAAGATGACCTGCTCCATGACCTTCCCTGGAACTGAGGTCAGATTGACAGGCCAGTAGTTTCCTGAATTCTCTCTCCAGCCCTTGTAAATGGGTGTAACATCTGATGATGTGATTGAGGGCTGCTGGGCAGAGAAGGACTTGGGGGTGCCAGTTGATGAGAAGCTCGACATGAGCCGGCAATATGTGCTTGCAGCCCAGAAGGCCAACTGTATCCTGGGCTGCATCAAAAGAAGCATGGCCAGCAGGTTGAGGGAGGTGATTCTGCCCCTCTATTCCTCTTTTGTGAGACCTCATCCGGAGTATCGTGTCCAGTTCTGGAGTCCTCAGTATAAGAAGGATATGGATCTGTTGGAATGTGTCCAGAGAAGGACTACAAGGATGATCCAAGGTCTGGAGCACCTCCTTTATGAGAAAAGGCTGAGAGAGTTGGGGTTGTTCAGCCTGGAGAAGAGAAGGCTCCAAAGAGATCTTATAGCCACCTTCCAGTACCTGAAAGGGGGCTACAGGAAAGCTGGAGGGGGACTGTTTACAAAGGCTTGTAGTGATAGGACAAGGGGCAATGGGTATAAACTGAAGAGGGGCAGATTTAGACTAGACATTAGGAAGAACTTCTTCGCCATGAGAGTGGTGAGGCACTGGCACAGGTTGCCAGAGGAAGCTGTGGCTGCCCCATCCCTGGAGGTGTTCAAGGCCAAGTTCGATGGGGCTTTGAGCACCTTGATCTAGCGGGATGTCCCTGCCCATGGCAGAGGGGGTTGGAACTGGATGGTCTTCAAGTTCCTTTCCCACCTAAACTGTACTGTGGTTCTGCGGTTCTGCGACCTGCAGCCCCTGTCCCCAGCAGAGAAGCTCCCGCCCCTCATCCCCTCCGACCTCTCTGCTGCCGCCGGGGCGGTCGGTCGCGCTGTGCCCGGCGGAGGCGGAGCCCCCGGAGCTGCCATCCCCTCCCCTCTGCCTTTAACAGGTAACGGAGGAGGGGCGGCTGCTTTCCCGGCTGCCTTTGGCTGTGCGGCCGCCGCGCGGAGCACCGGAGAGGGCCCCCCCCAACCCCCCCCCCCCCCCCAACCCCCCCCCCCCCCCCCCGCCGCCTCCCCGCGCCCGCGGGCACTAAGGCCGCGATGGTGCCGGGGAGCGGCCGCCTTCTGCGGCTGGTGGGGGCCGGGGGCAGGCGGCTTCTCCTCCTCAAACACCCCCAGAGGCGCGTCTGCCAGGCTGGGGGGAGCCCGCCCCCCCAGGGCAGAGCCCAGGCTGCCAAAAAGAGAGGCTACGACATCACCAGGAACCCGCACCTCAACAAGGTCGGTGCTGGGGCGGGGGGCGGGGGGCAAGGGGCTGCTGGGGCTCGGGAGCTGCCCGTAACCCACCTCTCCCTCCCTTCCCTTCCTGTTCGAACCGGCATCTCCGCCTCGTCCCGAAGCCTCCTTGCGTTGCGTATCCGTAGCAACCTGCATCTCAGCACCCCGGCGGGTGTGCTGCCCAGCTCTCTCCGCACAGAGAGCTGGGAAGCGGCTCCTCACCAGGAGTGCATTAGATTCATGGAGTCACCAGGTTGGAAAAGACCCACCAGATCATCGAGTCCAACCATTCCTATCAAACACTAAACCGTGTCCCTCAGCATCTCATCCACCTGTCCCTTAAACACCTCCAGGGAAGGTGAATCAACCGCCTTCCTGGGCAGCCTGTTCTAGTGCCCGGTGACCCTTTCCATGAAAAAATTTTTCCTGATGTCCAGCCTAAACCTCCCCTGGTGGAGATTGAGACCATTCCCTCTGGTCCTGTCCCCTTTCACTTGGGAGAAGAGCCCAGCTCCCTCCTCTACACAACCTCCTTTCAGGTAGTTGTAGAGAGCAATGAAGTCTCCCCTCAGCCTCCTCTTCCCCAGGCTAAACAACCTCAGTGCAGGAGTAGGGTGAGGGAGAATGGCATGAAGCTGAAAGAGGGGAAGATTTAGCTGAGATGTTAGGAAGAAATTTGTTACTGTGAGAGCAGGGAGGCACTGGCACCAGTTGTCTGGTGAATTCATGGATTCCTCATCCCTGAAGGTGTTCAAGGCCACGCTTTGAGCAGCCTGATCCAGTGGAAGGTGTCCCTGCCCATGGCAGAGGGATTGGAACTCAATGATCTTTAAGGTCACTTCCAACCCATTCAATGTTTCTATAATTTATGAACAAAACCCCCCAAAACAACAACAAAAAAAACCAAACAAAAAACAACCAATCACCCCAAAAAAAACTAAAAACCAAAGCAAAAGCTTTTGGAGCAGAGTTTAACAATGTCTATATGGTTCATTGCATGAAACTCCATTGTTTAACCCCACACTACTTTTCTATCCCTTTCTGGAGTTTAAAAGGAGGGGGAAGAGAATAAAATCAGAACATAAATTCACAGAGTCCTTTAAATTGGAAATGACCGGTAAGATCATGAAGAATCTTACATTTCAGCTTCTTCCATGACAGGGCTTTGGACTCAATGGTCTTTAAGGTCCCTTCCAACCCAGATGATTTTTTTCTTGTATTAATATTACTAAAAATAACCACATATATGTTAATTACCTTAAAAATACATCAATATTAAACATGATATTGATCATTAATGGGGCTGTGACTACATAGCATCTGCTTGTGTAGTTATCTAGTCTTTGAGCCTCCTGTGTCGTCTTTTGGACTGGGGACTTTTTGGATGACAGCTTATACTTCATATCGCGTGTGATGTGCTGGGTGTGCATCTTCTGGTACCTTCTTAGGTGTTCAAAAAGCCTTTAGCCATGGCACTTTGGGACATGGTTTAGTAGGCACCATGACATTGGGTCAGCAGTTTCACTTGATATCTTAAAGGTCTTTTCCAACCTTAATTCAGCATCCATAGAGGTGCACCCCTATGGACCAAGGTGTGCAATGCCACAAAATGTTACTGAACATGTAACAACCCTGTAGGCAGTCTGGTTTAAGTCATTATACAGTGAATGGAAGAGTGAAGAGGAATTCCCAGCTATCTCATTAGCAACTTTAGTTCAGCTTTAAGTGGTTTTGGTGGGTTTTAATTCAGCATCTGGCTTATTCTCTTGGGTGCTGGATGATAGTTATGAAGAGCAGCATAGCTAATGATTCTAACAGTCTTACTTAAAATCAATTCAATTTAAAAAATTAGTAGTTTTTCCTTTGCTGAGTGTTACATAATAATAACAGACACATGGTTGAATATATTGACTGTTTTAAATTGATCTGACTACCACAGAAGTAGATTTTTTAACGTCCCATTTGATGTTTTTCAGAAATGACATTTTTCTAAACTATTTTCTTCCCTTTCAGCAAAATAAAGTATTTTTTTAAGTCTATATGATATTTTAGACCATGTAGAGAGAAGGGAAGAAATCTGGCTCTGTTAGAGGCAAAATTTATTATTGTGTACCATGCTTACTAAGTAATCTCCCAGCTGGGTTTTTGCAGTTCATAGTGTTCCATTCCTCTGTCAGTACAGACTTCACATCTAGAGAATATCCAGGGGAGGAGAGAAATGGCTGATATATGCGGTAAGAGAGATGGACTGCCTGTTTATACACTGAGGTAACTAGTAACTGGTCATTAGTAAAAGCTCAGGCCGTCTTTCCAGGCTGTTCTAAATAGTATTCTGTTTCTCTGCCACTCCTAATATTGCTTATAATATGTTGAACATAACGTGTTCATTGTAGTATCTAAGGAATTAGCTGTGTTCTGCTGAAGTGGGATATTTCAATTTGTATGTTGTAGCCTATCACAGAACCATTGAGTTGTTTGGATTGGAAGGGACCTTAAAGATCATGCAGTTCCAACCCCTGCCATGGGCAGGGACATCTTCCACTGGATCAGGATGCTCAAAGCCTCATCCAGTCTGGCCTTGAACACCTCCAGGGATGGAACATCCAGGACTTCTCCACTGTTCGGTATCTCCCCACCCTTACAGTAAAAAATTTCTTCCTAATATCTCATCTAAATCTTCCCTCTTTCAGCTCAAACCCATTTCCCCTTGTCCTGTCCCTGCACTCCTTGATAAGGAACCCCTTCCCAGCTTTTGTAGGCACCCTTTTAAGTACACAAGGGCTGCTATAAGGTCTCCCCAAAGCCTTCTCTTCTCGAGGCTACATAAGCCCAGCTCTCTCAATGGTTCATGGCCCTTTGCTCTGCAATGCTGTAGTGGTGTATCTCAAAATTAGGGCTTTTGATTAGTTTTCAGTTGTTGTACTCACATTACAAATCAATTCCCATTTACCTCTTCAGCAGATGGATGTGGGCACAGGGTCACTGCTGTTTTCCTACAGTGGATCTTATTTTTGTCTAAGCTTCCAGCTGAAAGCTGCTCTATGTCCTCACTTCTCTCCAAGAACCTCTGAAAAATTTTTCTAAAGTGAGGATTTGGGCAGCAAATGTTGTGCACTTCAGTCAAAGCCCTGGGTGGTTTATAACTTTAGGGTGAAGTTTTAAGCACTGGTCTAAAGCTAGGAAACGTGCTATTTTATCCAGCGAAAACTGTGTCCCTCCAGCAGAATCACTGACATACTGATACTCAGGTTGTTGATCCAAGTGTTTGCTTGTTTACTACAACAAAGCTGCCTTGTGGAAGCTCTTCAGACAAAAGTCACTGCTGTCAGGTCCTCTGTAATACCCTATATATCATAGAATCATGGAATCATTAAGGTTGGAAAAGACCTCTACGCTCATCCAGTCTAACCATCAGGCCAACACCACAGTGCCCACTAAATCATGCCCTGAAGTGCCACATCTACATGCTTTTTGAACACTTCCAGGAATGGGGACTCCACCATTTCCCTGGACAGCCTCTTTCACTCCTTCACCACTCTTTCAGTAAAGGAATTGTTCCTAATATTCAATCTAAACCTCTCCTGGCACAACTCGAGGCCACTTCCTCTTGTGTGCTGTCCCTTGTTTCTTGGGAGAAGAGATCAATGCTACCCTGCTACAATCTCCTTTCAGGGAGCTGTAGAGGGATATATGGCTTACCCTCAGCCCTCCCCTTCTCCAGATTAAACAGCTCTTGTTCCCTCAGTTGTTCCCCACAATCTCTGTGGTCCATACCCTTCCCCAGTTCCACTGCCCTTCTCTTGGATGCACTTCAGCCCCTCAATGTCTTTCTTGGAGTAAGGGGCCCAAAACTGATTCCAGGTGCGGCCTCTCCAGAGCCAAGTCCAGGGGGATGATCCCTTCCCTACTCCTGCTGGCCACACCATGGCTGTTCTAATCCAGGATGTTGTTAGCCTTCCCGGGCACACTGCTGGCTCATGTTCATCTGTCTGTCCACCAGTAACCACAGGTCCTTTTCCACCGAGTAGTTTTCCAGCCACTCTTTTCCAGCATGGATAGTTGCTTGGGGCTGTTGTTGCCCAGATGCAGGACCCAGCATCTGACCTTGTTAAACCTCATACATCTTACCTGGACCCATTGAACAAGCCTGTCCAGATCCCTCTGCAGAGACTTCTTGTCCTCGAGCAGATCAACATTCCTGCCCAACTTGGCATGTACTGGTGTATGCATCATTCAAATGCAGAAATTTTATTTGTCCTTCACCTTTGTGGGAAATAGAATTTAGCAAACTTAGTGCTCTTTGAACGTTGTGTCAGTAATTTGCCACTGGAACTGAGAAAACATGATGCAATCTTGCACATGTGTGTGTTCTGCAACTATGGTAAGACAGGCCTGAAATTGGCTGGATTTGTGTTATGATTGCATTTAAACAAAATTAATAATGAGCACAAGGTCAGAACACCTGAAATAGCAGTTGGCAAGATCAAATCAAGGCTGGATTCTGTTTCCAAATTAGTAAATCTCCTCTCTAAATTTGCAAGGTTTTATTTTTACAGGTGGCAGGCTTTGGGTCTGTTTAGCATATAGCTACCAAATTAGGCACAGGGCTTTACGTGGCCATGGGACACCCTGCATTTGTTAACTTATAATTTGTTCATGGTTTGCAGAGTAAGAATATGAGGTAGACAATTTTGGAAGTTTCCCTCTTATTTTTTCAGGACCCCAGAGCTGTTTGAGGAGGTTTTAGGGAACAAGCTGATTTAGAAAAAATCAGGTTAAAAACTTCACTGAGGGTATCTAAACGTGCTGGCTTAGAAAGTGCCCAATGTGGAGATGAGGAAAGCATGGGAGTGTGCAGAGGTAGAGTATCCTATTTACTGCTCTTATTGACTGTTCTTAAGGTTTGTGGCTGCTGCTGGAGACAAGAAGCTTGCGCAGGTGAACGGACTTGACAGTGCTGTCATGTTTCAGGGATGTCAAAGCAGATACTTTCATGGCCAAATCAGGCAGCATGTTGGCCAGTTGTGGCCCAAGCAAAAATAAAAACGCTATGAGAGTGCTAGAAAATCGTGCTGCAGCTTTTCTAGAATTGAAATGTGAGTAAGCCAGAACACTGTGACATAGGATGAGACTTCCTGGTGCTCAGGCACTAGAACAACTTGCCCAGAGAAGTTGTGGATGCCCCATCCTTGAAGCTGTTCAAGGCCAGGCTGGATGGGGATTTGTGCATCCTGATCCAGTGGAAGACAGCCCTGCCAATGGCAGGAGGTTGGAACTGGGTGATATTTAAGGTGTCTTCCAACCCAAACCATTCCATGATTCCAATGTTTTCACTTGTGCTTTATTTCACCAGTCAAGCCTAGGTGAATCATTATTAACACAGTGGAACCATACTTTGAGGAGATTATCCATGGTCCAGTGTTTCAGGAAATATGCTGTTCTAGGAATATGATGGCTTATTTCAATTTATTTTTACCTTCATCCTAGATTGTGGAGTTCCATTTTTCTGTGCTTGGTGTTAATGTCACACATTTCTTGAATTTTTAATCCAATGTGTCTTCTGGCAATGGCATTTTGTAATGTTTTGGTACCAAAAAACATGCTGTTATGGTGTGGTCAGCAAACTAAATCTGTTTGTGTTTCTGGTATTGGGAGCAGCCTGCAGAAGTGCCTTTGCTTCCTAGCCTGAATTCCAATCCCCCTCCTTTATCATAGCCAAAACAGGAGGCTATCTGCCTTGCCTTCCCTCCACATAAGATCTTACCAACACTGTCATTCTCTGCTTTGGGACAGCATTGCTTTGGGAGTAGAGCTTGTGTGGAAAAGCTGGGAAGTACAGAGGAAGTCTCTTGCTGTGAAAGTGAGAAGGGTGTAAATGCATTGATAGGTCTTGAAAGGACTGGTTGGGGAGCTTTTGTAAGTTTACGCTTGCAATTACTGGATATTAATAAAAATAAATTGTATTTGGACCAAACACTTATTTCTGTTTTCCAAGAAGTTTATGATATAGAATTACTTAAAAATTTTCAACTTTTAAATTGTGGAAGTTCATCAGCTTGGTGGGTGCTTATGCTGCTTTGTTTTTTCATGCCCTTTCTGTTCGAGAAGCCTTAATCTTTACACCAGGCATGTTTTGGCACTTAAATAAAAATTGCACTTCAGTAACACAGGCTGTGTGATAAATGGTATGAAAATTGATATCGAAGCAGTTAGAATGGGTCTAAGGCTGAATGTTGCAGCTTTATTCAGCATTTCTTTTTATTGCTTCAAGTGTGGCAAAGTTAATGACTTTGGAAGCACCATGGATGCTGGTGGGAAAACTGAGCATATTATACGCAAGGCTGGTGCTATAAACAATCTTCACTCACATCAGCAGCCTTCAAGCCTTGCCCCATGGAAGCAGCATGTCATATAGTGACACACAGAAACTATGTGCTGCTGTGTGTTGAAATGAGTCACTGCTGGTCATCAGAATTAATGGTTGAACTGAAGGCAGTGCTCATTCACAGGGTGGAAGGAAGAGCACGGTTGCATGGTTTGGATTTGGTTTCAGATGGATTTGCCTCATGGTATGGTACCAGTTGGATCGGGAACTGTAATGCTGTGTGGTAGAGTTTGACGCCTGAATTTTTTATTTTGGGGTGTAATAGATCTAGCACTCACTGATCAAAACTGCACCTAAAGCAAATTCCATTTGACTTGATTTTGGATAAAGAGTATATAGATTGAATTCCTCTTCAGCGTCTGTAGCAGCCATCTCCAGAGGAACACTCTGGCTACTGTTCCTGGCATTCTTTCAGAGCCAAGAAAGGGAAGGTGGGTGTTTAACACATAACTGCACTCTACTGACACCCCTGCTGAAGAAAGAAGCTGTGGTTGTTTATACCTGAAAAGAGGTTGCAGCCAAGTGGTGTTGATATCCTCTCCCAAGTAACAGGATGATAGGAAATGCCCTCAAGTTGTGCTAGGGGAAGATTAGATTGGATATTAGAAAAAAATTCTTTACTGGAAAAGTGGTGAAGCACTAGAATAGGCTGCCCAGGGAAGTAGTGGAGTCCCCATGCCTGGAAATGTTCAAAAATATGTAGCTGTGGCACTTTAGGACATGATTTAGTAGGTATGGTGGGGTTGGGCTGATCCTTGGACTGGATTATTTTAGAGATCTTTTCCAACCTTAATGATTCTGATTCTATACCTCTGTGGGATACTTTTCTTTCCCTGACTTGCTGTAAGCAAGGCCAGTTTGCCTTCCTGCCCTCCAACTTGCCTGGCTGATGGGAGGTACCATGCAAACTTCAGCCTTTGACCTGTGGTGTCTGTGTTTCACTCACTCTCCACGTCGGAGTGTCCCACTACCAGCAACATGTCCCTTTGTGACAGCACGTAGGCATTCCTAGCACCAAACCTCTGGCAGAGTTAGGCCCCGGAGTTTGGTATTGGAGGTGCTGATGCATGTGCCTGCTGTGGCCAAGAGCTGGATGCTGCCCTGCACAGAAGCCTTACCTGTTCCTGTCTCTGATTAAATGCCATGCAGGAGTACAGAGTGTTCTCTTTTCTTGATTTTTTAAAATTACAAATCTTTTTTTAGTTACCCTGGGATCCTGGATCCAGAAATATTACACTGTCAAAAACTACTTAAAGGGGCCTACAGGAAAGCTGAGGAGAGGCTCTTTGTCAGTGATTGCAAGGACAGGATGAGGGAGATCAATTTTCAGATGAAAGAGGGGAAACTTAGATTTACTATGAGTGGGATGAGGCAGAGAGAAGCTGTGGATGCCCCATCCCTGGAGGTTTTCAAGGCCAGGTTGGATAAGGCTTTGAGCAACCTGATCCAGTGGAAGGTGTTCTTGCCCACTGCAAGGAGTTTGGAACTGGGTGATCTTTAAGGTCCCTTCCAACCCAGACCATTCTACGATTCTGTGTTTTAATAGGCTGACTGAGACGAGAGGAAGAAGTAAAACCTGGGATTTTCCATGTTCACAGCCCTTCTAGCAGCTCAATTTTTTAAACCCCAACTAGATCAGTTTGTCCAATTAATAAAATAAAGCCCAAAACAACAGTAGCAACAAAAAACCTCATCCTTTCCCACCCAAAAGCTCAGACTATGAGCTGTTTCCTACTGCACGGGGAATTCAATGGCTTCATGGTGCTATATATGTCTGTAGCATCTTGGTGGGATAAAACAACTGCTCCTGTATACGTGATTGCAGTTATTGGAAGGACAAGATAAGGCCCTTCTCTCCCCTAATACTGTATGGAGTGTTCTAACTCTGGCCGTAAAATCAGCCAAATAAGAAAAAAATTATGTGCTGAAGTGCTAGGTCTGAGTAGTGTGGAAAAAACAAATAAAATCTGAAAATATATTCTATTTATTCAGGTGTTTTGTTAAACAAACTCACTTTTAAAAGCAGAAAACAGCTAGGAGAGAAGAACCATAGAGTCATGGAATCGTTA
The DNA here is from genome assembly GCA_033558105.1 of Coccyzus lansbergi. Classification (NCBI taxonomy): domain Eukaryota; kingdom Metazoa; phylum Chordata; class Aves; order Cuculiformes; family Coccyzidae; genus Coccyzus; species Coccyzus lansbergi. The sequence continues at coordinate 191,109 of JAUMJK010000056.1, read as the reverse complement.
AGGTTGGATAAAATCTCTGAGATCATCAGCCATCAGCCCAACACCACTGGGCCTACTAAACCATGTTGCAAAATGTCAAGGCCACACAGTTTTTGAACACCTCCAAGGATGGAGACTCCACCACTTCCCTGGGTGGCATCTTCCAGTGCTTCACCACTCTTTCCATGAAGAATTTTTTCCTAATATCCAATCTAATCCTCCCCTGGCGCAACTTGAGAGAAACTCATTTGGGCTGGTGCGATGTGCACTAAGTCTGAATTCCAACAGCCACTCCTGTAGGAAAAATCAGAGGGGTGTATGGTGGTTGCTGGAGTGTGAACAGCACTTTAGCTGTGCTAGAACAGCTCAGCAGTTTAGATGCTTTCTGGTTGAGAGATGGAGCTTGCACAAGATATGTAAGTTTTTAAAGTGACATTGGGAAGAAAAGTTGAAAGCTCTCTCCCTTCAGTCTGTGCCAAGCAGGTGGCTTGATGGGTGGAAGTGATGGGAAGTGATGATCAGTGTAACCATGTGCTCCAGGTGGGTGCAGCTACAGACTTCCCGAGGGTGAGGGAATGCTGATCTTAACACAGAACCACTCGCCTTCTGCAGTGTCTGCTACTTTATACTCCTTAGGGAATTTGCTTACACTGACATCTTACAAGTTTGTCAAATAAATCACACCCAAGCACTGACTCTGTTGCTCAAAGGTAATAAAAGAATTGTTTTCCCTCTCAACTTCAGAAGATTTTAAGTACACAGACCTCTGGGACATGTTTCTTATTGCACACATGCAACAGATTGCTCTCAGGTTTGGTAAATTGCCCAGGTTATGATGTGTAGCAGTGTTTGTTAGAAGGAGACATGTGTGACATGCCTTTCCTTCTATGTGTAGCTGCCAGCAGCTTTTACTGGCTTATGTCTAGGAAAAAAAAGCACAGAGCTCCCACTGAGCATCATGCTACGGTTTCTAAGAGGCAGCACAGACTTAAAGCATTAGGAAGCTTTCCATTGATTCCAATAAGCTATTTTAATGCTAGGACTCAATGATCTGAAAAGTCTTTTCCAACCTAAATAATTCTATGAACTTTGCATCAAGCCTTTTTTGAATATAGGAATGAGCAACCTCACCATTCAAGAAGGGAACACCTCCCATATGTGGACAGGCTGAGAGAGCTGAGCTTATTTAGCCTGGAGAGGAGAAGGCTCTGGAGCCACCATGTACTTAAAGGGGCCTACAGGAAAGCTGGGAGGAGTGGGGGTGCTCTTTGACAGGGAGTGCAGGGATAAGACAAGGAGGAATGGTTTTAAGCTGAAACAGGGGACATATAGATGAGATGTTAGGAAGAAATTTGTTATTGTGAAGGTGGGAAGGCACTGGGACAGGTTTCCGAGAGAAATCATGGATGTCCCATCCCTGGAGTTGTTTAAGGCCAGGTTGGATGAGGCTTTGAGCAACCTGATCGAGTGGAAAGTGTCCCAGTCTATGGCAGGGGGCTGGAACTGGATGGGATTTAAGGTCCTTTCCAACTCAAACCATTCTGGGTTTTTATGTTATATTTATGCTTTGTAAATGATTCTGAGGTTTAACCCCAAATGGATGAGATTAAAGATAATATAGTATGGAATTTTACCACATTGCTCTGTTAACAAAGACTAATTAAAATGGACAAAGAGACAAATTAAAATCAAATTTGTGCTTACAGAATCTCGGAGCAAAAATGGAATTTGCCAGTGTCATCAATTTCTGCTCACACGGAATCACATAAAGGCTCCAGCTGCTTCTGTACGTTTGTGTCCTGAAAGTCAAAAGTGCTCTTCAGTACTCTTTATTTTAGCTTTCTGTCCAAGCTCATTCATCTTCCTTATGGGCTTTGGAGCAACCAGCTCAGTGATGCCTTTCCATTGTGAAAAGCTGTCCTCGTGCACATGGGCAGGAAGCATCAGGCTTTTTCACAAGAGTTGCTGGATAAAAAGCTAGGGAGATGCAGACTGAAAGTGTTGGCGTTGTGCAGTCTGGAGGAGAAGGCTGTGAGGACACCTTAGAGTACTCTTCCATTCTTTCAAGGGGGCCTAGAGGAAAGCTCGGGGGGGGCTCTGGAACCTCTTATCAGGGAGTGCAGGTATAGGATAAAGGGGAACGGTTTTGAGCTGGAAGAAGGGAGTATAGGTGAGATGTTAGGAAGAAATTATTTACTGTAAGGAAGACACAGGCATGCATTGCTCAGAGAAGACATGGATGTCCCATCCCTGGATGTGTTCAAGGCCAGGTTGGATGAGTCTTTGAATAAGCTGATCCAGTGGAAGGTATTTTATCCTGTGGCAGGGGAGTTGGAACTGGATGGTCCCTTACAATTCTAAACATTCTAGGATTCTATATCACAGACAGCTTAAAGCTATCCTGGTGAGTTCTTGTAGTAGCTTAATAAAACTTAGAAAACCACCTTTGAATTATAACCTTCCAGATGTCCATTGGTCAAGGTTAACTGGGATTATGAAACCAGAATGGATGCATGACTGATGCTGGCTGAAACTGGACCACTCTCGCTAAGGACAAGGAATTGTTTTGGATTTAACAGGTTAACTGTAATCAGAGTTATAAAATAACAAACTCATTTCTTATAGAAATAGACAGGATCGAGGCAAAGGTGCTGGAAAGCAGTGGCAAAGCTCTGGCTGCTGCTGGAAAACAGGTTTGGTGTTGACTGCTTTTTAAAAGTTAATTGCGTTTTAAAGATAAGCCTTAATGGCTTTGACAGTGAGAGTGCAGCTGTAACCAGATCTTGTTTTGCACAAGTGCCTTTGGGGTTCCTCTTCAAGGTCAAATGTCCAACTGCCAGGCAGCTGAAATGCTTCCCTGGTAGGAACGTAACTGGTATTTGATGGGGTTGCAAAATGAATTTCCCACTGAAGCCAAATCTCAAAGCATATGGGAGTCCAGCAGTTTCACTTCCTGCAAAGTGGGAAACCCTGGAAGTGTTTCTTAGGATGTCCTGCAGGGAAAGAGGTATTATTAATCTTATTTGACCTACAGAATCATTTGCAGTGTAATTTGTAACACAGAGCAGAAAGTTTTCCATTAGTATTTCCTGAGGAATGGCAAATTCAGTGAAGTGGATGCTTTTAACTTTTTACTTTATGTCACAGAATAAATGCAGCAGCTCATGGGACTGTAAATAATCCAGGTGTTAAAGCAGGGAAAAAGAGCAGTGGATAGATTCTAGATCCACAAGGAGGCAAGGAATGGCTGAAATTCTTCTTGTATCTTTCTCAATGTCTTTGGTTGGTGTCATCATAATTTAATCTCTGAACAGTAGTGCTATGCCAAGTGTGCTTGTGGGAGGTGGAAACCTCAATATGGTTGATTAAACAGTCCCTGGGTCAGTTCACTTCTGGTTTTAATTTTCCTACTGTTACAAAATTCCTCACAAAATCTGAGTTGATGGTGATGTACTTTGGTTTGGTGCCAAACTCAAATATCCTTGATGTCTTGGGAGCTTCTTCACTTTCAGATTCATTGTAATTTCATACTATTGAGCCTGATTTATGTATCTCAGAGAGGCTTAAAACTTGAAGTTGTAAAATTTGCTCCACAAATTAAGAAAAATCTTTGTGGTATAGAATGCACCACTTCTTAGGTTTCGAATCTTCAGCAGCTTGAGCCCAAAGAGGAGAGACAGACTGTTTTTTCACACTGGGGAGGTTGTGGTCAGACACATCATCTGGCTGTGGTTGCCAGATTGTGGCAAAATATATGAAGTACTGAGTTTGAACACAAAGACATATCAAAAACATGAAAACAATGTAAGTGGGAGAAATATTTGTGTTTTATTGTTTATTGTTTCTTCTTCCACATTCTGGGAGGCATTTGACACATAGTATGACTATCAAGCCATGGATCATTCAGCTTCTGCCTTTCTTTAATGAGATTCATTCAGGAATTGAAGCTCAGGCAATTGGAGTCTGAAGACGCTGGTTACATTACATCTAGCGTCTCTGAGCTCCCCTGTTGTATCAAATAGCGATGGAGGGAAGTTTCCGAATCACTGATATACAAGAGAGGATCAGGTAGTCGTCCTATTGGTGTTTTTCACATTTTTTTTGAGTGCCCATCCAAGACTTGGACTTTGTAGAATCATAGAATAGGTTAGGGTGAAAAAGGACCTCAAAGCTCATCCATTTCCAACCCTCTTGCCATGGGCAAGATTCCACTGGACAACCTGTGCCACTGCCTCCCCACCCTCACAGTAAAGAATTTCTTCTTAGTATCCACTATATATCTCCCCTCTTTCAGCTTACAACTGTTGCCCCTCATCCTATCCCTGCAATTTCTGATAAAGAGGCTTTCGCCTTTCTGCAGCTTGCCTGTAAGCCCTTCCAGTACTGTAATCCTGCTATAAGATCTCTGTGGAGCCTTTTCTTCTCCAGGCTACACAATCCCAACTCTCTCAAATTTCACATCTAACTGTTTGGGGATGAGAAGTGGTTTGGTCTGCATGGCTTGGAGGCAGACTCTGGCTCCAAACACACTTAATGCATCCATTTAATCAATCATACTCTAATCAACCTGCTCAGGTACTGTACAGTGCACGGGAAGGGCAACCCAGACTCCTACACCACCATTAAAGAATATAGGATCTAAACCCACCACTAACATAAGGGGCAGTCATGATGCTTTAGGACTTTCTTTCATCCACTAGTCTTCCATTCCTTCTTTTGTACATGTAAGGAAGAAAGTGATCCAAAGAAAAAAAATTCCCTGTGACCTCAGCAGTGAAAGCTGAGAGCAAATTTATAGGTTCAGAAATTCTAACATCTGAAGTAACTGTGTCACTTCACAGGTTATTTATTTCTTGATTTTCTTCTCATTTAATTAATAATGCAAATGCCAACTGGAGACATGAACAGCTGCCTGAACCACATCTTGCAAGTTAATTTCATTTTTGCAGTTGATTTTCTTTTGTCTGGTACTCAATAATGCAGACATTTAATTGGTTTATAATTTTGCTTATCTTCCCTCTGAGTACAGAGCAGAAGTGCATCATCACTTGTTTACAACCCAGCTGTATTCATATAAAGTCACTCCTCAGGCTTTGGCCAGAAGACACTCATAGTCTCACAGCAGTAAAGAGGATAAATATTAAATCAAAACCTATGCCCTAGCTCAGCAAAGCACTTTCTTAAACAATATGAAGCCAATAAGACCATAACACTGAATATTTTACTGCAAAGGGCTGTCATTTCTCAGTAGTTTCCTGTCAAATTCAATCTGCTTTGGATACAGTCCTAGACATTTGCTAGAACGTGGCATTACATAAAATGAGAGGGAAGTCAGGACAATAAATTTCTAGTCTGGCTAGAAAGCTGCCAGGGGAAGAAGGACCTGGGGGTGCTGGTTGACAGCGACTGAACATGAGCCAGCAGTGTGCCCAGGTGGCCAAGAAGGCCAATGGCATCTTGGCCTGTATCAGAAATGGTGTGACCAGCAGGTCCAGGGAGGTTATTTTCCCTGTGTACTCGGCACTGGTGAGACCGCTCCTTGAATCCTATGTTCAGTTCTGTGCCCCTCACTACAAGAAGGATGTTGAGGCTCTGGAGTGAGTCCAGAGAAGAGCAACAAAGCTGGTGATGGGGCTGGAGAACAGGCCTTATGAGGAATGGCTGAGAGAGGTCCTTCTCAAGGACCTTGTTTAGCCTTGAGAAGGCTGAGGAGAGACCTTATTGCTCTCTACAACTACCTGAAGGAAGGTTGTGGAGAGGAGGGAGCTGGTCTCTTTTCCCAAGTGCCAGGGGACAGGACAAGAGGGAATGGCCTGAAGCTCTGCCATGGAAGGTTCAGGTTGGACATCAGAAAAATATTTTTCAACAAAAGGGTCATTGGGCACTGCAACAGGCTTCTCAAGGAGATGGGTAAGTCACCTTCCAAGGAGGTGTTTAAAGGATGGGTGGATGAGGCACTGAGGGGCATGGTTTAATGTTTGATGGGAATGGGTAGATTCAATGATCCAGTGGATCTTTTCCAACCTAGTAATTCTGTGATTCTTGATATCTAAGAAATCACTGGTTGTCATCTCCGTGCAACCAGATGCTTCAGAACCTTCCAAAGCCGACACACAGCACACCCAGAGCTCTGGTCCAACAGCTTTAAGGATATGTGCTTATCCTATTTTGGTCTGCTCTTTGAATGATGCTATAAGAAGACTGAGCAAACATGTTTGCTGGCTGAGTGGTTAAGGCAATTTGGAGATACTTGCATTTGCCTACTCAGTCTGCCAAAATCATCCCATATCACCTTGGGCAAGATGAATTCCATTCCCTGTTGAAGTGAGAATAACTGTCCTGGAGCTTACAGGAAAGGAAGGGCTCTTTATCAGGAATTGCAGGGATAGGATGAGGGGCAACAGTTTTACGCTGAAAGACGAGAGAGTTAGACTGGATATTAAGAAGAAATTCTTTACTGTGAGGGTGGAGAGGCAGTGGCACAGGATACCCAGAGAAGTCATGGCTGCCCCATCCCTGAAGGTGTTTAAGGCCAGGCTGGATGGGGCTTTGAGCAACCTAATCCAGTGGAAGGTGGTCCTGCGCATCACAGGGGTTGGAGCTGGGTGGACTTTAACGTCCCTTTCAACCCACACCATTCCATGATTCTTTGAAATTTTGATTCACCTTTTCTTAATGCAGAAGTACTGTTCTGATAGATTTGCTCTTCTGGTTCACAGTTCCTTTGCTTGTAGGTTTTGGAAGTTAGGGAAAACAGGCAAAATGTAGTAGTAACAAAGATCATAGTGACAGTTGCCTGTAAGATATTACAAAAGGAATAAGACCCCACAGCCATGGCAGACTTCATCTCTCTTCTGCATTCCAGGAACCTTTCTGAGCAAACAGTCTGTGAATTTTTTGGAAAAAGATTGAGATCAGCAGCATTGTGTAAATGTTTGGGGTTTGATCTTACAGGTCCTTAGATGCAGTGCTCACTGTCAGGAAATGGAATCCTGTCTCCTTGAGATTTGGTAGGAAAATACAGTGGTAGAAAAATTTGTGAATAATATGAATATGGATGACCTAATTTGTGTCAAAAATATTCCAAGACATGGATTTTTAGGGAGGCTGAAAATAAAGCCAGGGTATTTGCTTTGTGCTGAGTCTTAATAATGCTGTTCCAACATAAACATAGTTTAGAAGTCAGTGGCTTTTGGGAAAAAAATGATTTTTTTTAATGTCTTTTAAGTTATTCAGGTAACCTCAAGCTTTGCAGAACTGCTTACTTTTGTCTGAGGAGGAAAAGACATGAGGGGAACTTTAGTGCAAGGCATTGACTGATGCCAACGCAGTGGAGTAGGGAGTTACCCAACTCTACAAACTTACTCGTAACAGGAAGCTTAATTTAAACTGTGCAGCTGCAGTGGCACCTCTTTGCACTTACCACAATGTTTTAGTGGGAAGTAAGGTTTTGATAGGTACAAAATAGTTATCTCATCTCCAACAGTACAAGACTGGAGCAACTTTAGTATAATTTGTATACTCACCAAAGTAGAACTTTACATGAAATTTATCTGAAGATACCTTTTATTTCACCAATAAGCAAATACATGCCGTGCCTAGATGTGATTTTTGGCAGAATCTGGCCTCTTTATTCTGAATCCTAATTCACCCCTGCTGTTCTCTGAAATGAAAACCTGGTTCTCCTGCAGGAAGAGGCATCATTCCTGCCATCTGCAAAACATCAACATCTGTATCAGGCTAACATTGCTCTGACCTCGCAGAATACAATGACTTTTAAAGAATATTCAAGGACAGATCTTATGTTAAACACTGGACTTAAGAGACTGGATATGTCTTGTCATGTAACCAGTTTGTTAGGTTGGCATCAGTGATCGATGGTGCTTTTTAGCAGCTACTAATTCATACAGGTTCATGTATTCTGATAGTGGGAAAAGTATGTGTTTATCTGCTTTTAATTAGCCCATTGTTTTGTGTAATTCTGCATTTGATAGTTAAAAGTGTTTCTGTGCAGCAATAACAGCTTTCAGGTGCTGAGTTTTGAGCGCTGTGTTCTGGTTGCATTTGCACAGGCCATTTCTTTTGAGCTCCCTTTTTATGAATATTGGGTGTGATTCATGAATGAAAGTGCTTGGGAAATGCATGCATAGAGTCAAGCCTGAAGGTACCTTCTGTAGGTAATTGGTAACTGGAGAGAAGTGTGAAACACTTCATGCTATTAATAAACCTTTTTCTAAATGCCGCTTGCATATCAGAAGGGATTTCAATCATAGAATCATAAAAGTTGGAAAACACCTCTGTTACCATTCAGTCCAACTGTCAGACTAACACCCTTCTGCTTACAAAACTATGTCCTGAAGTGCCTTGGCCACACCTTTTTTGAAAACTGCCAGGGATATGGACTCCACTACTGCCCTGGGCACCCTCTTCCAGGATTTTGTTACTCTTTCAGTAAAGATTTTTTTCCTAATATCCAATCTAAATGTCCCCTGGCACAACTTGAGGCTATTTCCTCTTGTCCTATCAATTGTTATCTAGGAGCAGAGCCCAAACTCTGCCTGGTACTTACCTCTTTTCTGGCAGCTGCAGAGAGCAATGAGATCTCCTCTCAGTCTACTCTTCTCCTGACTAAACAGCACTACTCATCAGGAGTACACAATTAGGAGAGGAGAAGTAAAATTGCTGTCCTATAAGAAGATGAAAGTGATGCCAAAAGCAGTTTGGTGTACATTGCCTTTGTACTCAGACTGCCTTGGAGGAACTTGGGTCCTGGTTCTATCTGTCCATTTATCCTGGCATGCAGCCCAGCTTCAGCTTGTTTCTAAAACAGAAAGACCCTTGTGTAGAGCATTACAGAAAGAAACATTTATGGTCTTGTCTGTTGGCACCACATCACTAGAAAATGGATGAGAGAGGCTGGCGTCTGGACCTCACAGTGATCTGGTGCCCTACAGCAGACAGATGTGTGCTTGAATTACTGTGCTTTGCACTTTTCCTTAGTCAGAGAAGCCTAATCATCTTGGTGATACTCCCTAGAAGGCTTCTGAGGGTGACCAGGATGAGTAAGCAGTGAAACACCTTGTTTTTAAAACACCTCGTAGACATACATGGTATTTCCATTTCTGAAATCATGTATAAAATATTTCTGTTTCCAGTTGTTTAAATGCTCTACTTCTTTAAGTTAAAATCATTGAATCACAGAGTGGTTTGGGTTGGAAGGGTACCGTAAAGATCAGTTTGACTCACACATCTCCTGCCATGGGCAGGGAAACCTTCTGCTGTATCAGGTTGCTCAAAGCGTAGTCCAACCTGACCTTGAACACCTCCAGGGATGGGTCATCCACAACGTTTCTGGGCAACCTAATCCAGAACCTCACTGCCCTCACTCTAGAGAATTTCTTCCTAGTATCTCCTCTAAATCTCCCCTCTTTCAGCTCAAAACCGTTCCTCGTCATCCTATCCCGGCACTCACTGATAGAGATCCCCTCCCCACCCTTGCTGTAGACAAAAATAAACCTCTCGAAATGAATACAAGAAAAATCAGATCCTGTACAGTGGGGAAGTGAAGTCTGCATAATTCAGGTATAAAATGCCCTATAGCTGCAGCATAGGGTGCTCTGCCCCTCCATTCTGTGTCACTTCTTCTGAGTTTGGAGCACATTGGAACAGACACAGGCATCTTGTGCCCCTCCTGAAGTCAAGGAGAGGATCATTCTTTTAAACCTCACTGGAACAGCTCAGGAAAACAAAGATGTAAGGGGTATATGTGCCTCTCCTGCCAACTGAGGGCTTCAGAAGTGGTGAGAATTTGCAGTCAAGGTCAAGATTTGCCAGATTTTTTTTTTGTCTGGTGACCTGTTCAGCAGAACAGGCAAGGGAGGAAGAGATAAACTACTTTTTAGTCCAGATGCTTTTAGCCACAAATAAATTCATTCATCGAATGTGAGTGTACAGCTGCTTTAATTGCCCACAGCTTTACTGAGCTTTCTGATATATCTAGCAAGATGTGACGAAGACAACTGATTTGTATAAGAATTGAGGGTTTTTTCCATTAGAAATGCCAATTTGTCTTCACTATGCTTCAGTACACATCAGGTTTTGGTAGTGTGGTGGTGGTAAAAGAGGTGTTTCTCCAGACAGGTCCAAACCTGCCTGGTTATGCTTCTGTGCAAATGCTGCAGCGGGTTGGACTGGGTGAGCTCCATAGGGCCCTTCCAACCTCCACCGTGCTGGGATTTTTTGTAACTCTTTAATAATTTTAAAGGGTAGGTGTTGTAGATGATAACAGATAAGCTCTTGGGGAAACTTTGGCATAAGCCAAAAAAAAGTGGTTAGAAAGCGTCTGTGTGTGTGATATCCTAGAAGGGTGTAGCTTGTCCTCCTCAATCAAATGCAATGTATTATACTTCTAAACATCCAGGTAATCATAGAATCATTAAGACTGGAAAAGGCCTCTAAGATCTTTTAGTCCAACCATCAGCCCAACACCACTGTGCCTACTAAACAATGTTCCAAAGTGCCATGACTACAGATCTTAACTTTTTTGTGATCACTAGCAGCTTTCCTTGGACTGTTGAGAAGTATATCCTGACACTTATTTCAGACCACAGCTGATGAGCTACTTTGCCCTATGAGCTAGTCTGAATGACATAATTAAATGTCTGTGTTGATAATCTGGTTACAGCCTCTTAATACAGGCTTTGTAGCTTGAGTTCATCCCTGGTCGTGGGAATGCTTCAGTCAACACTGTCTGTGAATGGGGCTGTTTTGAAGATTATGTGTGACTGGATTCATACTGACGTAAAAACTCAAGAAACTCCAAATAATGTTCATTAGATATAGGCAGTGTCTGTACTAATGAGTTAAACCCAAGAACATTCCTTACCAGCTGCAGGGTCTGCATGCACACTGTTGAACTCTCACCCTTCCTAACTGTGGGTCTTCTTACAGGCCATGCTCCGTAACCCATCGAAAGTCCCCAGTAGCCAATCCAGGAATCACCAGCCCTATAAATGGGACTAACTGCTGCAGAAGTGTTTATTCTAGCTGTTATTGGGAAACATCATGGGTTTTCAGTTAAAATAGTGTTGGTAACTGAAGCTTTTTTAAATTGGCATCTATTGTGTGTTTAATTATTCCCCTGCAGTTGTTTTAATATAATTTGTTACAAAACTGTAAGTCTACTTTTGATTTTGACAAAAAATGCAGTTTAGTTTTTGTTAGCATAGTTTTCTTTAAATCTCAAAATATAGATTAGGGTTTAAGTTCTGCAATAGATTTTCAGCTTGCCTGTAGTCTTCATTTCTCCTCACTGTTGCCATTTTTATCAGCTAGGGAAACTCTTCATTCATACTGCTTTTTTGAGAAGGGGATAGGTGTTTGGGTTTGTTTAGTTTTATTAGCATCAGTGATAACCCTAAGGGCTTGTTTCTTTCTTTACGTGCTTTCTCCTTAGCGAATGGTATGTGAATCCCTCCACAAGCCACTGCTGAATAAAAGTAGAATATTTTTGTGGAGCAGAACCTATATACCATTATATTCTTAAAATACAAAATGTGCAAATGCACTTCACTGTGCTTGATAGAATCATAGAATAGAATCACAAAATCACTTATGCTGGAACAGACCTCTAAGCTCAGCAAGTCCAACTGTCAGCCCAACACCACCATGCCTCCTAAACCATGTCCTCAAGTGCCACACCTCCAGGGATGGAGACTCCACCACTTCCCTGGGCAACTTTTTCCAATGCGTCACCATTCTTTCAGTGAAGGAATTTTTTCCTAATATCCAATTTAAACCACACCTGACACAACTTGAGACCATTTCCTCTCATCCTATGACTTGTTACTTGATAATGCACCTTGGTTGTAGTGTTATGCCTACTTCTGTTGCTTTGGAATAGGATGTATAAATTAAATTAAGAATTACTTTTCTCCTTTATTCTTTATGTGACCATGTCTTGCTTTAGTAAGACTCACAAGGCAGTGGCTAAAAACTCAGAATATGGAGAAGTACACTGACCCTTTTGAGAGTCGGTACAACTCTGCTTCTTGAGACCTCTGTGCCTGCACTCTCTCTGTGTAAATCCATGTGGTCTATATTGCAGCTGCTTGCTGATTTTCACCCCTGTCTACAGCAGAGACAAAGAACGAAAGACCTAGTGCTACAAACAGGGATTTCCCACCCACGTGTTTTTAAGAATTTTTTTATAAATTATATTCCTTGTGGGCTACCTCAGCATTGGTGAGTCATGCAGAACTAAACTCACAAATTATAGTTGGGTTAAGTGGTCTAGAGTAAACAAAAATTTCCAGTATTTGAAGAAGGATTTGCCAAGCTGAAGGGCAATGACTGACATTTGCCAGGAGCTCATAATTTTGGTGCTGAGAATGGCAATATATGGGGTTAATCCAGAGCTGGTTAATGCATTTGCAGAGCATTTCCAAGTGGAAGGTTGTTGTTTTCCCCAGGATGGCACATTTACTGTGGATTAGTCTTTCACAATGTTTATTAGTACAAAAGCTGAGAAAGTAATTGCAGACAACTTTATACAATGATACTGATTTTTTTTTAGTCTTCAAACTCCATTATATAGAGTATTTAATTCTGTAACAGTTTTTTAAATCGTGGGTTCTTAATTAGTTTACACTAAGTAGTAACAGATGGAAACACCTTCCTACCTGCAACACCTATGACGTTGGTTTGTTTGAAAAAGATTTAACATAGAGAGAACTACCAGAAAGACAAGAGAAAATAGCTTCAGGTTGTGCCGGGGGGGGGTTAGATTGAATACTGGGAAACATTTCTGTACTGAAAGAGCAGTGAAGCACTGGAAGGGGCTGCTCAAGGTAATGGTGGACTCCCTATCTCTGAAGGTGTTCAAAAAATGTGTGGCCATGGCACTTCAGGACATGGTTGAGTAGGCACAGTGGTGTTGGGCTGAGGGTTGGAATGGAGGATCTTAGAGGTCTTTCTCAACTTCAATGATTCTGTGAGCCCTGAAGGGTCTCTGCTCACTTGTAGAGTGTTGTCAAGTCTATTTATTACACATAAGGATGTGTTGGAATATGAAAAGGTAAAAGACATTTTTGGGGATTTTTTTTGAGGCAGTTCTAACATTCATGAAATGCCAAGAAGAGCATGCTGGCCTTGTCAATAGCAAGACACTGTTCAGAAGCGCTGTTAGGTGTTAGTGTGGGATTTCAGACAGGCTCTGGGGATGGGGATCTAACTGGATGACACACGCTGTTTCTGTGCTGCAGCATTTCAGAAAGACATTCAGCTCTTCAATGTATTATGCATCTTTAAAGATGCATTGTGTTTCAGTGTCTAGCTTCACAAGCTTGTGAGACTTCAGTTTTGTCTTGATTGTTTATCTGAGGGAAGCGTGCATAAATCCTGTAAGTGCTGGTAGCTGGCTACATGTAAACATGTCAATGTGTCATCAGGTTTACGCTGTTCTAGAAGGTGTTTGTGCCTGGTGAGTCTTTTCAGTGACAGCTTATGTAGTCAGCCTCTCTTCTGTAAAGACTTTTCATGGCCAGAGGGTTCCCCCACAAGGAGGAATTTGAGAGGCATCCTGAGATTTTTAGGAGTTCTCTCTGTGTGTACATATATATATATAAAAAGAAAAAAAAAAAAAAAAAAAAAAAACAACAACAACAAAACCCATGCTGAATGATATAGCTGCTTTTAATTCTTTCTTCCTGGAGAGTAATATTTCCTCCTGGGTGGCCTTGCATAAACAGTGGTGCTGCATCCAAAAAGTTCCAATTTGCAAAATCCCTCTTTCATTCATGACATTACAGCCTGTTCTTTTAGAGTCTTATGAGGAGTGGTTGAGGGACCTGGAGCTGTTCAGTCTGGAGAAGAGAAAGCTGAGGGGACACCTCATTGCTCTCTGGAGCTCCCTGAAAGAAGGTTGTTGTGAGGTGGGTGTTGGTGTTTCCTCCTAAGTAATAAGTGACAGGACTAGAGGAAACAGACTCAGTTTACACCAGGGGAGGTTTAGATTGGATATTAGGAAAAAATTCTTTGCAGAAATTTTACAGTGGTGAAGCCCTGGAAGCTGCCCAGGGCAGTGATGGAGTCGCCATCCCCGATGGTGTTAAAGAAATGTGTGGCAATTTGGGATGTGGTTTAGTAGGCATTATGGGGTTGGCTTGACAGTTGGACTTGATGATCTTGGAGGCCTATTCCAACTTTAATGATTCTGTGATTCATTCATGTTTCACTGTGTCAAGGACACTATTGTCACGGTGCTACTGACATCATATTTGAGCCCATTTGAGCACTTCTGACTAGCTCTTACAGCTGGACCAACATGTATCCCAGCTACAGAACACGCTTAAGCCAATGAAGGGCTTCTTGGCCTGTAACTTCTGCTGGATGTTATTTGGCTCTGTTAGCAGGGTTTGTGTGGTCAAGCTGACTCTGTTCTGTACTTTCTCCACATACTCTTTGATTTGGTTTCCCCTGTTCCACAACTTGGAAAGGAGAAATTTAAAAGTGAGGAAATGTCAGAGATTCCACTACTTCATTCCCAGTCTTCTGCTGGGAATCGAGTTCCCGCATGAATGACGACCACCTCAGTGTGAAGATTATTGTAGAGAAAGTGCAATCTTATGTTGGTGTTAAGAATCAACTCTGTGATGTACAGTTACTTGAGTCATTCCTGATGCTGTTCCAGTGCTTTATGAACCATTAGAACATAGTTTTGCCCTTTTAGGGGATCTTGTTACAAGCCACTACTTGCTAGCTAGAGAATTTAGGTATCTGCCCAGATTGTGGGGTAGGATCCCCTGGCACATGCCTCGGCTTTGCAATGAATTGGCCTTGGAGCATTGATGCTAAAGGCGCCTGTGGGGAACCCCACAGCAAGAAGCAGTATGAAAAAAACATGAGAAACTGTAACAGCTCAGGTTTCTTTGAATTCAGTCACCAAAATCACTCTCTTCGTGTCCTGCCTTCTCTTGTGTCGCAGGTAGCTTGATAACTTTACTACTTGGATGTGTCTACATATTTTGGATTAGACCAAACCATTTATTCTATCCTAATGTCTTGTCCCCACAGTGGCCACCAATAAATGCTAAGGGAATATTGAGGATAGAGAAGTAAGCAGTAACAGCTGTTTGTGGCTCAGAAATCTACTAGCTCAAATCATTGCATCTGCAGGTGAAAGGAGGGGATTCTGCCCCTCTGCTCTCATGAGAACTCACCTTGAGTCATGTGTTAGTTCTGGAGTCCTCATTCCAGGAAGGACATGGAACTGTTAGAGTGAATCCAGAGTAGGGGCACCAAGGTGAGGCTGGAGCACCTTCTTTACAAGAACAGGCTGAGAGAGTTGGGGTTGTTCAGCCTGGAGAAGAGAAGGCCCCACAGAGACCTTATAGAAGCTTTCCAGTACTTAAAGGAGGCTACAGGAAAGCTGGGGAGGGGCTCTTTGTCAGGAAGTGCAGGGATAGGATGGGGAAATTGGTTTTAAGCTAGATGAGATATTAGGAAGACATTCTTAAGGGTGAGAACAATGTGGCACTGGCACAAGTTGCCCAAAAAGTCATGGATGCTCCATCCCAGGAGGTGTTTGAAGCCAGGATGGATGAGGCTTTGAGCACCCCGATTCAGTGGAAGATGTCCCTGCCCGTGGCAGGGGAGCTGGAACTGGAGGGTCTTTAGGATCTTTTCCAACCCAAACCATTCTATGATTCTTGATTTAATAGCTTGTGAAAGATCTGCCCCCTATCCAATTTCTTAAATGTTTTTAAACTCTTAAAAGTAGCATACAAGGCAAGGATTTTTTTTTTAAGGTGACCAATTGTGGAATAAAGAAATTCCTCATTTTGGTTTGAACCTGCAGTTTGGTCATATTTTTGATACCTCCTTTTTCTTCTATTAGAAGGTATTGTGAATGACTCCAGATTTCTCTGTTTCTCCAGGAGAAATATGATTTCCAGCCACTTCTTAAGAGAGATTTCCAGAGAATCTCAATGCCTGAGGTGGTGATGGGAATGAAGGTGTTACTGATGAAGGCCTTGTGGTGGTGAGATGAAGACTCTGCAGTAGGAAAATGTGTACCAACCTAATCATTTCTCAGATTTAGAAACCAGTTATTGGGGCTAACTGGATAAGGTGGATAACTTTTCCTTACTATCCAGTTTTCTGCTTTATGTAACACATTAATAGTGCTAACATTTAAAAACCTGCTGAAGCTTAAAACCATTTTTTCCAGTGTGTGTGGCAAAGAGAATAAAAGTAAGAGTCAGAAAATGTGGATTTCTTTCAAGGCACATTAGCTCTGAGCTACAATGAAGTTATAAAGAAACAGACAAAAATAAAATATCCCCCAGCCTCACATAAGGTGATCACCCAAATTAGCACATCTCAAATCAATGTACTTCTAAAAGTAATGGGTTCTCAGTGAGTTCTGTAAATTCACGTGGGAAACAGGTGGAAAGCTGGAAAGTGGAGAGAATGGAAACTTGATAGTGAAAAGCTTTAGTGTGATGGAATTGAGCTGGAAAATGGGTTTGAAATGTGCAGTTATATGAAGCAATTTTTCCATGTCAAATACAAATAAGAATTCTAAGGCAACGTCCATAATACAGCTCTGTAATGGAAACTACTTCCATAAACTGAAACTGTAACTTCAAGCAGATCACATAAGTATATATACCACAACCTCAAAACAAATTTAACAAATTGATATCATAGAATTTTAGTACTCTGGAATAACTCTCTGAAAGAATAAACAACACTATGATGGCTAAGCTGTAGAGATAAGCCTCAAGGATCTTCACAGCAGTTTTTATATGTTGGATTTTTTAAAACAACACATAGAAAATACATCCTTTCTTAAGGAGACAATCATTGTCTGTTTTATGTAATAATCTACTCTGAGCTTGGCTTTAATTTAAAATAAATAAATAGCTATGATGCCACAGGCTGGGCTTGAAATTCCACATATGAAGTCATTGGCTACACAGTGGGCTCCAAGGATTTACTATTAGCTGGCCAGGGAACAAGCACAAACCCAGCAGATTCATCCTTACAGCCTCAGCACGTGGTCCCTAGGATGTCATGTGGAGTAGTGGGAGTGGACCCTGAAGCTCATTTATTCTCCCAGTCACAGAATCACAGAATCGTTTAGGTTGGAAAAGACCTCTAAGGTCAAGTCTAATCATCAGCCCAGCATTGCCAAGTCACCACTCAATCATGTTCATAACCACCACATCTCCACATCTTTTAAATCTCTTCAGAGATGGTGAAGAGCTGCACCTGTGGGAAGCCCTGTGGTCTGTGCAGCTTCATCTGATGGGCTCTTTGTCTTCACCATCACTGAGTTTTCTAGTTTAGGTGGTTTGGGCCTTTTTTTTTTCAGACCATAATTGCAGCCTTCTTGTGGTTGTTGTAATTCACCTCACTTGCATCCAGGGAATTTGACCTGGAATTCTTTTTGCAGGTGTCTATTGATTTATGGTAGACTGTGAGGAAGTAAGCAGCTGTTTAGTCTGAAAATTACCTGGAAATTTGGAATCAACTGAAAGTTATCAGTCAGCTTTTCCAGTAGTGCTGATAGTGCTGAACAAGTGGTCACCCACTGTTTTTTTGTGAACAGGGACAGCCAGAAACACCCCTTCAGTTCATGGAATCGTGGAATGGTTTGGGTCGAAGGAACCTTCAAAGCCCATTCAGTCCAACTGTGCTGCCATGAGCAGGGACAGCGTCAACCAGAACAGGCTGCTCAGAGCTCTGTCTAAACTCCCTCAAATATTTCCAGGGATGGGGCATCTCTCACTTTTCCAGGCAATCTGTGCCAGTACTTCACCACCCTCTTCCTTATATTCAGTATAAATCTCCCCTTCTTTAGTTTAAAACCTTCCCTCTTGTCCTTTTGCTTCAGACCCTGCTAAAAACTGTCCCCAAGACTCTAAGGTGGGAGCTCAGTTTGGGGTTTCATTTATTTGCCATTTAAAACTTTTTCCTTTACAAAAGTAGCTTTCAAAATTTTTCAGTGGAAAACTTGTGTTTGGAGTTTTCCAGCTTTTGATTAAAATGAAATATTAAAAACACTTGCATTTCTGTTTATTCTTTTTAAGAAAGTTTTATTGTGCTTAGTGACAAAAAGAAAAAGGATACCTGCTATATTTTCCTTTTCTTCCCATTACTGCATTGCAGGGTTTTCATTTTAATAGCTCAAATTTAAGGAGTTAGAATAATGAGAAGGGATTTTAAAATGTGGAGGGAGCAGGGATAAGCTCACTGAGCACAAACAGCAAAGGTTTTTAGTAATACAGCTGAAGAAATATGAGGCAAAAGGGGAATGCGCAAATGGAAAAAATCTTAAAATATATCATAGAATTAATGAATGGTTTGGGTTGGAAGGAACCTTAAGGATATTCCAGTTCCATACTCCCTGCCATGGGCAGAGGTACCTTCCACTGGATCAGGGTGCTCAAAACCCCATCCAGCCTGGCCCCGAACACCTCAAAGCATGAGGCATCCACTACCTCTCTGGGCAATTTGTACCGCTGCCTCACCACCTTCACAGTAAAGAATTTATTCCTATTATCTCAGCTAAATATCCCCTTCTTTAAGCTGAAAATGGTCCCCCCTCGACCTATATGTGCACTTCCTAAAAAAAAAAGCCCCTTCCCTGCTTTCCTGTAGCCGCCTTTAAGTATTGGAAGGCTGCTATAAGGTCTCCTCGGAGCTTTTTCTCCTCCAAGCTAAATGTTATTCCCTTTGCTCTGTCAAGTGCCCTTGGATTTAATAGATTCATGGAATCACCAGATTGGAAAAGATCCCATCGAGTCCAACCACTCCTATCAAACACTAAACCATGCCCCTCAGGACCTTGTCCACCCGTACCTTAAACACCTCCAGGGAAGGTGACTCAACCACCTCCCTGGGCAACCTGTTCCAATGCCCAATGACCCTTTCTGTGAAAAACTTTTTCCTAATGTCTAGCCTAAATCTCCCCTGGCGGAGCTTGAGGCCATTCCCTCTTGTCCTGTCCCCAGATTTAAAACTCTGGAGGCTTGATCCTGAGAAGGCTGACCTGCTCTGGGCAGGGGCAGGACTAGGTGACCTCTTGGAGGTCCCTAAATTGATCTGTAATTGTCTGACATACTTGTGTAACTGTAGGAGCTTCTGCCTTATTGAAATGTATTGCAGTAGTCCAGATTTGAATTTCACTACTGCCCTGGACAGCTCTAAGGGCAGCTCTGCCTTTGTGTCTGAAGCCAGGAGCTTAAGAGATTGAAGACATGTTTGGCTATTAATTTCCAAATATTACAAAAACATCATTTCTTTTTATTTAGCATGACATTAATTGATACCTTGGTGCTTAAGGGATATAAAATGTAAGACTTTAGTGTTCTATAATGGTTTTTTTTGAAGTGAGACCAAAACTAAACTACAACTTTTGGCAGAAGGTATGTTGGTTTTTAACCTATGCCAAGAAGAGCTGTTGTTTCAATTCTCCTTTCCTATGCCTGAGCACAGAGCTGTAAGAATTAAGAAACCTGCACATCCATACAGCATCTCTGAAGCAGTAAGGAACAAGGACATTGCTAGGTCTTCACAGATAACTTGAGGCTTCTCCTGGGAAGAACATCCTGAAGGATGTTCTAGACCTGCCAGAGTAGAAGAAAAGTGAAGAAACACATCTTCTAGTTCATATATTTTTGGGGAAAATATAAAGGAATTTGCACTCACTGTGTAAATAAAGGATGGGAAGATAAGAAGCAGTAAAAATATTTCAGTGCATGCTTTTTCATATTTCCTTTGTGCACCCCTGCTTGTTTTTCATGAATGCACATGACAGTTGGATCAACCAGGCCAAGTTTGGATCTGGTGTAAGTAAACACAATTTTTTTATTGCCTATGGTCCTGAGCTCTTATTTTCACTCAGCCTGATATAACCTTATTGTTCTGTTATTAACATCAGTGGATTTGCTCCAGCTATTGCTGATAAGTGATATGAAAGTCAGAGTTTGTTAATGAGAACTAGGCTCACTATTTCATTACTGGCAAATAAAGTTGTTAAGCCATTATCCATCATGTTTGAGAAGTTGTGTCAGTCTGGTGAAGTGGAGGGACACAAAGACGATACGAGGGCAGGAGCACCTCCCATACAACGACAAGGTGAGGGAGTTGGAGTTGTTCAGCCCAGAGAAGAGAAGGCTCCAGGGAGACCGTATAGCAGGCTTGCAGTACTGACAGGGGACTACAGGAAAACTGTGGAGGGACTCTTTAGTAGTGAGTTCAGGGACAGGACAAGGGGGAATGGTTTTAAGCTAGAAGAGGGGACATTACATGAGATATTGGCAATGAATTCTTCAGGGTGAGGGCAGTGTGGCACTGGCATGGGTTTCCTAGAGAAGTCATGGAGGCCTGATCCCTGGAGGTGTTCAAGGCCATGTTGGATAAGGATTTGAGCAATTTGATCCAGTGGAAGGAGGTGTCCCTACCCATGGCAGGGGGGTTGGAACTGGATGATCTTTATGGTCCCTTCCAACTCAAGCATTCCATAATTCTATGATTCTATTTCAAGGAAAATGGTTCCCTTAGCTATTGCTGAGAGAACAGCACTCACCTCCAAACATATCTGCTGATGACATTTATTTGCTATGAGAGTTGTTGCAGAAGAATTGGAACTTATGTTGACCAGTAAGGAGACTCCTGTAAGGTGTTTGGGCCCAAGTATTAGAACTGCTAACTTTTTCTCTGTGGATTGCTTGAAAGACTTACTTCATTAAAGGGGAGTGGAAATTAAATCACCACAATGAACGTAAAATCCTGTTGCGCTCATTTGCGATGCAGTTAAAGGTTTCAGGCATTCCAAAAAGGATCAGCCCACGCTGATCCGAATCACTGAACAGGAAATGCTGCTAGGCAAGATCCTGAACTTAACTAATTAATTTTAATTTATGTATTAAAATGTTGATCTAGATAATGCAATAATTACCAACACTTGTGTTTGAAGATCATGAAAATTGCTATACAATGAAATTTTGCAATCATTGTAGCATGAAGGTTGGTCACATCTGGGAAAGAAATGTTTATCTTGTCCTGGAGCAATGCTATTTTTATTAATAGGCAAGTAAGGACTCTTGAGTAAACTTAGGTCTCTGAAATACGTACCAACTTCTGGACTCAGTAACACTGTACTTTTGTTGTGTGTGCAGTCACAGAAATGGATATTTTTGCAAGATGCCCAGCCAGTAACATCAAAACCAACCCAAAATCCTGACTGCCCAACCCATCCTTCTTAAACATTGTCCTTTGTATGCCTAATTTCTTCCCAGGGCATTTCATTTATCCATGTTAATTTCTGAAGTATGGAGTGAGACATTTTTCAGGGTCAGTAGCTGGTTTTGCATCCCAGCTCTTCACCTTCAGGCAATGGTTTCTCACCCACTGAAGAGACCTCAAGGAGTTTGTTGTCCCTCCAGTCCTGAAATCACCTGCTTTAGGGAGGGTATGAAGTATTATCTCTGATTTTAGAGAACTAGTTAGCTTCTGTCTGAGAGTACTCGTCACAAAATTTATTAGTATTAATTAGATTTTGCCATTATCTTTATAAGAAAATCATAAGTTGTGATTGTACTACTTTGAATATCCACAAAAGCAAATCACAATAAAATGTATTTCTAGAGTGTATAAGGCAAATCTCCTGCCTCCAATCTCCAGTGCCTGCAAATCTCCAGTGGCAATGTCTTGTTGCTATGCCGAAGCACTGATGTTGCTCTGTGGTACCTTTGGGTCACTCAGGCTGAGATTTGACCTTCTGCAGACAGGGTGATGTTTCCTCCTTTCTCTGTCCCTTTAGGCTTCTTGGTTCAGGCTTTTCAATAGGAATTCTGCTTTAGGACTTGTATTAAACACCTGTTAAAAATGTCTGTCTTTCCTCCCTTTGCATCTGGGCACCCTCCCTTCTAGAAAGGACTTCTTTCATAGAATCACCAAATCACCAGGTTGGAAGAGACCCACCGGATCATCGAGTCCAACTATACCCACCAATCTCTAAATTGTGCCCCTCAATACCTCATCCACCCACACCTTAAACACCTCCAGGGAAGGCGAGTCAACCACCTCTCTGGGCAGCCTGTTCCAGTGTCTAACAACATTTTTTGTGAAGAATTTTTTCCTTATGTCAAACCTGAACCTCCCCTAGTGGAGCTTGAGGCCTTTCCCTCTTGTCCTGACCTTCTGTAAATAAAGGTCCTGACCTTCTGGTCCTGACCTTCTGAAAATTTTGCTGACCTGTCTTCCTCAGTCACTGTATCTTTTCTGACTTTAAGCTGTTTGCAGCCTTCAGAAAACCCAGGGTGTTTAAAAGCACATGTATCTAATTGGATTTGCCATATAGAGTTTGCTGCAAGCACTATAAGTACCTATTGTATCTCCTGTGATACTAATATACAGTCAGGAAACTCAACATGGAGCTGTGGAAGAGGTAATGGGAAGAGAACGAAAAAGGAGTAGCTGCAGCATAACATGAACACAGCCAGCATTGCTCAGAGAAAGGTTAAGGTGAGTAGAGACCTTTAGAGATCATCCAGTCCAACCTTCCTGCCTAGAGAAGATCATAGATCAGATTTTAGACTAGAGCAGATTGCTCAGATCCTTGTCCAGTTGAGTTTTGAGTATCATCAAGGACAGAGACACCAGAGCCTCCTTGGTCAAGCTGTGTGCTTGTCTCCTTTCATCAACTTTTCACTTTTTTCTGTTTACTCAAGAGTTCTTCAGCTATTGCCAGGAATGCTGTTATCCTATCTTAGGCTGGATGTACTCAATACAGCTCTCGGCCATTCCCACAGTAGGTAAGAGAGGCATTATGCTGGTGTTGTGATGATACAGTACTGTGGTGTACATTTTTCTACCCACTAGTGCTGTGTGTGAAAATACAGCCGGTACAGTGAAAATATAGGAAGGAAGGATTTTATACTTAGTTAACCTGCTGCCATAAAGGACTTCTTGTTCAACCTGGTAAGCTATGGGGATCATAATGCCTTCACTGCTGCATCTGTGAATACTTTCTGTATGGTCTGTGATCTCTGCTCTGAATCTAAATAAATCAACTTCAGCTTAAAGGTCCCTGTGCATGAACTCGATTCAACCTCCCTGCCAGAAAAAGAGACCTCTCTCATTAGCAGTTTCAGATGTAGCAACTTCTGTTTATTTGGTCTATATTCTTCATACCAGGTCCTTATTTTTTTCATTAATAGATTGAAAGGTGGAATAATAGAACCAGCTGAAGAGAGTCAAGAACAAAAACAACTATCTTTGAACTGCTTGGGATAGATTCTGCTCAAGAACAGAAGTCCAGTCACAAACAGGGTTGAATTTGGCACCATCAGACACTGCAGCATGGCTGATGGGGTGGATTTATCCTGCTTGGAATTGGAAAAACTGGCTGTTTCTTGTGCTTTCTCCACTCTGCTGCTTATTAAGAATGTGACCTTCTGAGAGGTCAGTGTCTTGGTGCTTATAGGTGAGTGGGTATTCGAGCTAAATCTTCAAATGTAAGTCAGCCCTGGAGCTATCTTAAGGAGCAATATCTTATCTACTCACAGCTGATTTGCTGCCACTCCTCCATGGTTTTGTGTGTTGCACTGTCACTTGTTTCTGTGCAGGTTTTTTGTTGGGACCCAAAAGCTCGTGTCTGATCTCAGCCCTCAGTTCTGCATTCAGCTTGTGTAGAAGTTCTTGTGCTACTTTCCATCACTTGAATTAAGTGTTGATCTAACGGTTATTTAACTGTTCCCATTGGTCTTTATTGGGTGATGCAAGGTCATCTGTTTAAAATTATGACTATTTCCACAAAGGCAGTAGTTTAAAACGAGCTGATTTTTCATTTAGACATCATCTCAGGGTCTGTTGTCAATCAGAAAGATTTTAAAGCCTGTTTTGGCTGGCATAGCAGTCTGTCTGTTTGTGCACATGCCCAAAAACCTGCTGGGGGTCAGGAAGGGAATTCCTCTCTCCTGGAACATCATGAAGAGCCAGGAGCATTTCTGAAGGAGCGAAAAGCCCACATTCCTCCATGGCATCAGCTACATGCGGATTGGACAGGGCATCACACCTTCCACTGGATCAACTAGCTCAAAACACCATCCAGCCTGGCCTTGAACACCTCCAGGGATGGGGCATCCACAACATCTCTAGGCAACCTGTTCCAGTGCCTCACCACCCTCACAGTAAAGAATTTCTTCCTGATACCTCCTCTAAATCTCCCCACGTCCAGCTTAAAACCGTTCCCTCTTCGTCCTGTCCTTGCACTTCCTGATAAAGAAACCCTTTCCTGTAAGGCGCCTTTGAGCACTTACACATCCTTCAGGAAGAAACCCTGACACCCACTTCCTACGTGCTGTATTGAAGCCCCTTAATTTTATTAATCCCTGTGTGAGAGAAAGGTGCTGTGGTTTGTAGCTCCCCGCAGTGGGAGATCTCTGGTAAAGCTTTCAGCTTGAGTGACTTTGCAGGGATGGAGGGGGCTGGGTTTGGGGTTTTAACTATCTCTGTATTTGGCCTGTTTCACCCTTTGCAGGAGGTAAAATATGTCCCAAGTAATGAGATTTTTTTTTTTTTGTCAGTTTGTCTGCAAGGTTCAAAAGAGCAGAAATACTTGTTAGCTTTTGTCTCTCCTTTGGGAAAGAAAAATGCAGCTCTCAAATTCCTGCTGCATTGTTGGTGAGTGAAATCTGTCCTGAACTGCAGCCGTACATCACTAAGGGCAGGCAGGGGAATGTCTCTCATCTAGACAAAATACAAGCACATAGGCCTCTGTAAGCCAAAGAAAATCCTTAGCCATAAATGAGAAGGTTAGGGATTTAACTGCAAATTCTGGTTTTATTTGGGCCAGTGCCTTTGGATAAGGCAAATAAGATAGTTTACATTTCTCCCAGGCTCCTCTGAAAAGTAGTGCATGCTTTTTAGCTGAGGGTGCCTGGAGTTGTACTCACCTCTGCTTGTCTCTCCAACAAAGAAGCCAAGGCCAGTCTCCTAGGACTTTCCCATGTAGTGTCCCAGCTGACACCTCAGATGGGCACGTGATTTGTTGATGACTGCTAGAGAGAAAGAGGGGAAGAAGATGGGAAGGACAGTTGTGCCTTCAACAGGTCCCACATCCAGCTTCTAGAAGCAAGTGTTCTATTGAGGCTGGTCTTGATCCAGTCCACTTCCAGAGGAGGGCAATGGAGCTGGTGAAGCACAAGTCTTACGAGGAGTGGCTGAGGGAACTGAGATTGGTCAGTCTGGAGAAAAGGGGACTCTTTGCAGCTCCTGGAAAGGAATATTGATCTCTTCTCCCAAGGATATTGATCTCTTCTCCCAAGTAATAAGTGATGAGATGAGAGGAAATGGCCTCAAATTGCACCAGGGGAGGTTTAGCTTGGATATTAGGAAAACTTTCTTTACTCAAAGAGTGCTGATGCCCTGGTAGAGGCTGCTCAGGGAAGTGGTAGAGTCTCCATCCTTGGAGGTGTTCAAAAAAACATGTAGCTGTGGCACTCTGGGACATGGTTTAGTAGGCATGGTGGTATTGGGCTGATGATTGGACTTAATGATCTTGGAAGTCTTTTCTAACCTTAATTATTCTATGATTCTATGATATTTAAGTTCCCTTCTAACCCAAACCATTCTATGAGTCTATGATTCTAGGTTGTCCTCTAAGACCAAAACACAAAGGTCTCTGTGGCTGGTTCCACAGTGTACCAACCATGGGAATGACACTGGTTGAGCAATGGACCATGGATGGACTCCTTGGGACTGTCAAGGGGTTTGAGTCACACTGAGGGGAACAAGCCACTGACCACTGTTGACCAATTGCACTGACTTGGAGATTCTGTTATTTCCATAAGCAACCACTTAAGTCCAGCATTTTCCAAGCTGAAGCAACACAAAGTAAGATTTCCACAGTCTATGTTCTGGCTGTTCCCAGAGCATGAGAGTCCTACTTCCACATCCCAGTCTTGTATTTGCTCGTGAGCTGAGATGGTCAGGAAGAACAGCAGAGTTAACTTAAGGCTGAGATAGTCACTAAGAATAGCAAAGCATCTTCTTCCTGATCTTCACCCCATTATGTTAGTGTGATTTACCTGTGTATGTTGTGATGTCTCTGTCTGTGGATAATGCCTTAAAATAGGTTTGAATGTTTCTTCAGAAGTATGATTTACATGTTACATTTGGTGCTACAAGCTTCATTTTCAAGTGTTTATGTGTTTGCTGCTAGTGGTGATAGCTGCATTTCACTCAGCTGAGATAACAAGCGTCTACATGGATCAATCTTCTGTTCATAATCTGTTTGGATTCCAGTTCAATTCCTTGCATGTCCCAGTGCTGGGGACTCCAGCCCTCCATCCCCTTCTCCGCTGTACAAATCCAAGAGGTGTTTCCTAGCCCAGAGAGGTCTCCATCAAGGAAGATCTCTGTGTGTAAAACTTGAGAACTAGTGGGTTTTTTCCCTTGTACCCTCAACAGCTTTTTGAATACATTTCATAGAGTTTAATTCAGCTATAATTTCTGCTGTGGGCTTTCTTCCCCCCAGAGCCATAAATTGAAGAAAATATAAGCACCCTTAAGAGTATAAAAATCCTTATTTTACATTACATCAGATATATTATACCTGGCTACAAGAATTGCTGGTTAAGTGGCTGGGGCACAGGGGTTGTGAGGAGCAGCTGAAGGACCTGGGACTCTTTTAGTCTGGATGAGAGGAGTTTGAGGAGAGACCTCATCGCTCTCTGCAGCTCCTGGAAAGGAGGTTGGAGCCAGGCAGGGGTTGGGCTCTGCTCCCAA
Source organism: Coccyzus lansbergi (assembly GCA_033558105.1). Taxonomy (NCBI): domain Eukaryota; kingdom Metazoa; phylum Chordata; class Aves; order Cuculiformes; family Coccyzidae; genus Coccyzus; species Coccyzus lansbergi. Next base: position 164,328 of record JAUMJK010000056.1, on the reverse strand, counting down.
GTACAAAGGGATAACATGAGAGGAAATAGCCTCAAGTTGCACCATGGGAGGTTTACGTTGGATATTAGGAAGACTTTCTTGACTCAAAGAGTGATGAAGCCCTGGAACAGGCTGCTTAGGGCAGTGGGGGAGTCCCCATCCCTGGAAATGTTCAAAACGTGGTTTTTAGTAGGCACAGTGATGTCAGATTGACAGTTGGACTGGATGAACTTGGAGGTCTTCCAGCCTTAATGGTTCTTTGATTTTGTAACTTTTGAAAAACAGCTAGTGAGGAGCTCTAGAGAGCTTTTTGACTATTTTTTGTGTAAGAATGCTGTCTGATTTTTTTCCCTATCATCATATTGGTGTACCTGATAGGGACCATACTTCACACACTTGGGGTTTTCTACCTTTGTATTTAACCGACTGATTTCAGTAAGCAATATTATTTATAACCACAAAAAAGCATGTAAGGATTTATTCATGAATACACCATCTGTGCCTTTCGGCACCATCCCAGTGTGCTACAGCTGTGAATTGACCTCCAGACACTACAAACCCAATCATTTCCAGGCAGGTTGTGACACAGGTCTGTGTCACTGCTCTAATTCTTGCCACAATTTTCCGAAGTTGTAAAAGTCAGCAGCCAGCATGCTGGAAATGACATCTTGCTACGGATGCAGGCTAGTGAGGGCTTTCCCAGGGAAGAGGTTTTCGTGCAACACGGAGTGTCCAGCCATTCCTGTCTTGTGAACTAAGTGCTGTAGTTGAGGGTTGCAATAACATCTTTGCTGTGAGCAGATTTACACAGATACACCCAGAACAAACATTTCCTGTCATTTTTTTCTCTTCTTTGTTAGCTACAAACACAAATGTCTCCAAGGACAATCAAATGGCAGCACTTGGAAATGAACCCAAGCAGTAAGCAAGTGCATTAACATGCAGGATCCCATTTTCGTTTTCTAATTAAACTCGATTGTGTTCTCTGCTTGGCATTTGAAATACTGAATATTTAGGGAGATTCATACTTCACCACCCCCACCTCTCCGCCTAGCTCCTTTCAGGCTTTGTTCAGCATGTGAATAGCTCCATTAGGAAAATGTGAAAGCATTGGACTATGCATTGGGTTGCTATTTTGACATTCCAGAGGGAGATACTACTAAGCTGTAAATTACAGCATTGGACATAGTTGGTTTGAATTCAGCTCAGTTTGTCCTGAAAAGCAGAGTTGAGCTGTTTGACCTGCCTTGACCCATTTCTGTGCATTGTTCAGGGAGGTACCTGAGTTGTTTGCAAATTCCTTCCTACCCTACAGTGTACAGAAATCTGAAGTATTCAGTGTTTTAGCCCATAACTCTTGCTTTGGTGAAATAAAAATCATTTTGTGCCTAGTCATAACATGAGTTTTTTAAACATTTTTGTTACTACTCTTTGTTTTTTATATTTTCCTGAAGTGCAGCTCCAAAAAAAAAAAAACCTGCTTATGAACTCCATGAAACTCTGGACAGTATTGAAGTGAATGTTTAATATCATTACATGATTTTTTATTCTTCCTCTGTACTCCACACTGGTGAGGCCGCTCCTTGAATACTGTGTACAGTTCTGGGCCCCTCACCACAAGAAGGATGTTGAGGCTCTGGAGCAAGTCCAGAGAAGAGCAACAAAGCTGGTGATGGGGCTGGAGAACAGGCCCTATGAGGAACGGCTGAGAGAGCTGGGGTTCTTTAGTCTGGAGAAGAGGAGGCTGAGAGGAGACCTCATTGTTCTCTATAGCTACCTGAAAGGAGGTTGTAGAGAGGAGGGAGCTGGGCTCTTCTCCCAAGTGACAGGGGACAGGACAAGAGGGAATGGCCTCAAGCTCCGCCAGGGGAGATTTAGGCTAGAGATTAGGAGGAGGTTTTTCACAGAAAAGGTCACTGGGCATTGGAATAGGCTGCCCAGGGAGGTGGTTAATTCACCTTCCCTGGAGGTGTTTAAGGCACAGGTAGACAAGGTCCTGAGGGATATGGTTTAGTGTTTCATAGGAACAGTTGGACTCAATGATCCAGTGAGTCAATTCCAACCTGGTGATTCTGTGATTCTATGATTCTATGATTAAAGTCAGTTTTTACAGTAATCTGAGATGAGATTGAGGAAGTAATGGGTTGCAAACCTTGACTCCAGGAAAGACAATGCTTGAGTTAGAGCCTAGTGCAGAGCTTTGCTCATGTGTTGGAGGTACAGAAGTAAGGGAGGAAGCTGAGCATCGTGTTAGAGCCAGACACTGAAGAGGCAGCAGTAACAGCCCTGAGAGAATGGAAGAAGTGGAAAGAAGCAATGAAGCGAGAAACATTATCTGTTTTCTCAAGTGAGACTTGGTTACAGAAAAATTGAGATTTAAGAGACCTTCCCTGGGTTTTCCTGCTAGAACCTGAAGGTTCAGAGCATTGCAGGATCACAATAAAAATACAGGTCCTAATTTACCACTTCCAAAGGCTTAAGACAATTACATGAACACCACAGATAGTCTGTGAGGAAATTCAGGTAGCCTGTTCAGGCCCAACCCCAAACCTTTGAAAGGAAACCTGTGGCATGCCAAGTGAATGCCCATCCCTGTGAATGGTTTGCCATATCTTCAAACTGCTGTTGTCCTATCTGGGAGAGCAAGGTACTTGAGTCATTGGTCTAACACCACTGCTGTTCCAGCTGTAGCTCTGCACCTACCTGGCTGCTAGCAACACATGTGTCCTGCTCACATCTCCTCCTTTTCTCCAGCTGTAGTAGGAGGTATCCCATGTGCTTCCATACTGCAACTACCAGCTCTTCAGAATCACCAGCTTTGCCACCACAACATGAAGGTGCTGAGGGTAGAAGGGAGCTTGCCAAAGGCTCTGCTGCTGCTGCCTCTGCACCCTTCCCTGGGGGCAAAGCCCTGCCAAGCCATGCTCCAACCTCTGAGGCTTGTGGTCTGAAGCTTGTAAAAAGTAGCCTGGGGCATGGACTGACGTAATGCAGCAGGATCACTCCTCCAAGCTGTCTACTTCTTTTTCCCTTTGCAATTTGGCTTTTGAAGAGTCTAGGACAAATGGGAAAACATAGGTTAACATTGTTAGTTATTCTGGTCTCACAGGGAGGCAGGAGGCACTTTCTTAGTTATTGTACTTTTTGCTTGTCTACAACTGTGTTATTAGAATCCTAGAATCATGGAATGGTTTGAGTTGAAAGGAACGTTGAAGATCATCCAGTTCCAGTGCCCCTCCCATGGGCAGAGACGCCTTCCACTCAGTCAGGTTGCTCAAAGCCTCTCCAGTCTGGCCTTGAACACCTCCGGGAAGGGGCATCCACAACTTCACTGGGAACCTGTGCCAGTGCCTCACCTAAATCTCCCCTCTTTCAGCTTAAAACTATTCCCTCTCATCCTATCCCTGCAATCCCTGATAAAAACCTCCTCCCCAGCTTTCATGGAGGCCACTTTTAAGTACTGGAGATCTGCTATAAGGTGTTCCTGGAGCTTTCTCTTCTCCAAGCTTGGAGGCACTTCAGCCCTCTGATCATCTTAGTGGCCTTCCCTGGACTTGCTCATGTTTTCCTTGTTAAGGAAATGCAGTCAATCTACATTGTCTTCTGTCTTGTATGTGTTTTCTGTCTTTTTGACCTCACTTCTCTCTTTCCTATTCTTCTAAGTTTAGGCATGGCTGTTACTACATTGTAGTAATAAGCACTCTTGAATTATTATTTCTTCACGCTGCCATGGTCTAACCCATCTGGAGGGAGTTGTGATGAATCTTATACAAAACAGAATGCAATAGTGTTATATTGCTGTGGAAAACAGAATGGCTTTGTACTAGAATATAGAAACTGGAGGTTCCTTTGGAAGATGTGGTTAGTAAATCACCTCTCTTTGTCCCCTGTAGTAGAGTGAGGTGCTGTGCCCCATCTAGGGCACTGTGCTGCCAAAAAGATGTGCCCTGCTCAGCCAGAGGGTGGTCTTTCACCCTCTGATGAGTGAGGAATGAGAGTCATGTGGCAGCGATCTTCAGACATAGAATGTGGGGGAGTAATGCAGAAGGATAAATTAACTTTTGTAGCCCTGGGAGACTTCATGGAAAGTGGTGAGCTTCGCTGCAGCAAGGGTTCAATGACAAGAAGCGCTTTCTGGAGTGGACTGAATGGGAAGTGTGGAATTTGTGATATGGGATGTTGTTAGGACTGAAGTAAAGTTCTGTCCAGAGAGAAGTAGGTGTAGCTCAAGTTGCCTTACAGTGAAAGAAGAAGCTAGATGACTCCTTCACATCCTCCTTTTTTCTCTTTCTGTGACCGAAGGTCAATAACTTTGCATCTGAGTGGACCTTAGATCCAAAGGGTTTATTGGCTAATGGATATTTCCAGGCAGGCCTGACTAAGTGGAAAATAAATAAATCCTTTCCCAAGGCTACAATTTAATCTTATCAAGAATATCAATAAACATGAGTTTTCCTTCTCCTCACCCCAGGAGAACTAAGAGGGTCAAGCAGAATTAGGTAGCAAAAACTGGCTCATGTCTGCAAAATTGTGAGTAGATCTCCCTCCAGGTGTATTTCATACCATGTGCCAACACACAATGACATGATGTGAGCTATGCTAGCAGGACACTGACAAGGAGAGAGGAACTGTATTATACTCTTGAAGCATTTAGCTGAAGTAACAGTATGCAAAGGGAATTCACTTTCATTAAAGTAGCAAGTTCAGCTGGAAGCACAAGATTCACAGAGGCTGCTACTATATGTGGATTTATGTTGGCACTGCAAGTACAGTCTGAAATCAGAACAATGGAAATAGAGCACTCAAACCAGCAAATTTCTGTTCATTGATTTTCATAAACGTCCTCATTAGGTCTGTACCACATAAGCAATCCGGAGTGGTTGATTTCTCCCTCCTTCCATGCAACAACCAACTGCCTTATTAACCAAGGAGAAAACTAGGATCAGGTCAGAGTTTACTTTAGCAAACAAAAATACTGTTTATGCAGAATATGAAGCAATTTGGACTTTTCATGACAGGGAATGAGATGGCAATTATAGTTAGCCCTCTTTCCCTTGCTCATTTCAAAAAAATATAAAACCAAGATGATTTGGAATTTATTAGTCAGATTCAACACCTGTGCTTAATTTCTGGGATTGAAGGGCAGAAAGCCAGTTGGAAAGTTCAGTCTCAGACAAAAAAAGAAATGTCTAGAAAAACAAGCGACCACGATGCTAGCAATTCCAATGTGGTATCATTATGGTGTGTACAAGCTTCAGTACAGTAGGGGCTTTAAACTCTGGAATACCAATTCAAATTGTGAAGTTACACAAGGGCAAGGGCAAGGTTCTTCACTGGACCTGAGGGAATCCCAAGCGCAGTTACAGGCTGGGCGGAGAAAAGATTGGAGGCAGCAATGAGGAGAAGGACTTGAGGGTTCTGGTGGATCACAAGCTCAGCAATGCATGCTTGCAGCCCAGAAAGCCAACTGTATCCTGGGCTGCATCCAAAGAAGTGTGACCAGCTCCTCTTCTCTGCTCCCATGAGACCTCAGCTGGAGTACTGCGTTCAGTTATGGAGTCCTCAGCACAGGAAGGACATAGATCTGTTAGAGCAAGTCCAGAAGAGGCCACAAAGGTGATGGAAGGGCTGGAGCACCTCCCATATAAGGACAGGCTGAGAGAGTTTGGGTTGTTTAGCCTGAAGAAAAGAAGGCTTTGGGGAGACCTTATAGCAGCTTTCCTGTACTGAAAGGGGACCTGCAGGAAAGCTGGGGAGGAGCTTTTTATCAGGGAGTGCAGGGGGAGGGGTGTGGAGGGGGACAAGGCTAAGCTGAAAGAAAGAAGATTTAGGTGAGGTATTAGGAAGCAATGTTTTACTGTGAGGCACAAGTTGTCCAGAGAAGCTGTGGATACCCTGTCCCTGGTGGTGTTCAAGGCCAGGCTGGATGAGACTTTGAACAACCTGATCAAGTGGAAAGTGTCCTTGCCCACAGCAGGGAGTTGAAACCAGATGATCTTTAAGGTTCCTTTCAACCCAGACCATTCTGTGACTATAATTCTGTGAAACATATTCTTTTAAAGCGGTTGGAGTTCCTTAAACATAAATAAAAGGGATGAGAGAAGAGTCCTGTGGGAGTCTGGGGTTAAACTTGCTTTTATTGAAGGTCCTGAAAGTTTTACACCTAGTAAGGTGTCATTTCACCTCTTGGAAATGATCCTCCCTAGAACTAGACATAGACTCAACCTTTCTCTGGGTGGATGGGTTTTTTTTCTCAAATATATGTGAATTTTTCCAGGTTAGCTTTGGGAAGTAAGTAATGCAAATAAATTAAAAGAAATGGGAAAATGCATGCATGTGTGTTGACTGCATGTGGGTTTAGAAAACCGCATTGAATATATTAACACTGAATGAGAGTGGAGGAAATTCATAAAACCTTTTACATTCCACTAATTCCTAAACTATGCAACAGATGTAAAAGTAAACAAAGTGGCACTAGTAGAGAAAGCATTTTACAGGGCTCAGTGGACATCTGGCTACAGTTAAGGCATGCTTTTCTCATATAGGATGAATACCCTGTTAAAACATGCAATCACAGAATCATGGAATGATTAAGGTTGGAGCTGCAGAGAATGAGGAGGTCTACCCTCAGCATCTTTTTCTGCAGACCAAACCGCCCCATGTCACTCAGCTGCTCCTCGTAACCTCTGTGCTCTAAGCCCTTTCTCAGCTCTGCTCTCTGTCTCTGGATACTCACCAGCACCTCAAGGTGCAGTCCTATGTGCTCTGAAGTGGGAAGAGCCTTCATAAATCGAGCCTTCATAAATAATGTGGCAGATATCGAGAAATTGCACATCATCTGCATTGGAATTGTTTTGGCTCTGGGTCTAAGAATCACACCGTAGAGCTCTGCAGGATGTAGAAGGAATCAAAAGAAGAATGACTGAGGGACCCAGAGCTGTGAGATGTCTCCTATCCTGATGCTGCCTTCTGCTGTGCTATTACCTGAGACTGTTGGCTCAGCTTAACTCCTTGTATCCAGCTGGAGTGGCCCAGCACTGCTGCTGGTTTGTAGGCTCCACATAGAGGCTGATGCAGAGAATTGGAGCCTTTGGACTGGGCAGATTCCTCAGCAAAGCTTTCAAAGACTAGGAATTTATTTTTAAGGCATGCAAGACCTCTTACCTTATGGCTGTTTTAAGGTTGACATAAGCTTTTCACATCAAAATGTTCAATCTGTTTTCATGAGACAGGACTTGATTATTGTCATTCCATTGGCTCTGTGTCACCCTTCCTGAGGTTTTGCTGTGGTTTTCTTTGACATGTTTCTCCCTTTGTCCTATTTGCAGCTGAACTGTGCCTTAAGAAAGTCATAAATTCTTTGCATTGCAATTGTTTTCTTTGCAGTGGAAACAGCTGTGACACCAGGAGTTGGAAATAGGCCAGATCCTGGTGATGTGGGAGCTTCTTCTTCTTTAAAATGCAGCATTCTTCTGTGCTCTGAATATCTGTTTGGTATACTCTGCATGCTCCCACTGGGAGCAACATTTCTGGTGACGTCATCTTAAGAGAAGCTCAAAGTAGATATTTTTATACCCATCCTTCTATCCCACTGTCACCCACTTTCTACAAAGTCAATGACCTCTCTCTTCGCTGAGTCTTGGCATCCTTTTGCCATCTGTGGATGTTTGCTTCATACTTCTCTCACCACTTTTTTCCTTTCTATTTTTACCGATGGATGCCTCAATAGAGGATCTTCTGTCGTTTGTCCCCTTCTTCCTTTCCTTGATCTTTATGAGCTCTTAACTGTAACTACAAATGCAGGTGTTATCACTCTGTGTCTATCTTATGAGTATATTTCTCCACATGCAAATCTCTTTCCAAACTACTACACTTTCTCTCTAAGCTTACAAGTTTACCCTGGTTTGGATACAATTTTATCTGGCCTAAGATATGGGTATCTAGCTATTAGTTTGTGTACCTAGGTTGTGTACCTAGTCCTCTGTGTACCTAGGATGGAGAACTTACAATCATAGAGTCATGGAATCATTAAGGCTGGAAACCACCTCTAAGCTCACCCAATCCAACTGTCAGTCCAAGACCACCATGCATACTAAACCATGTCCTGAAGTGCTACAGCCACATGTTTTTTGAAGCCCTCCATGGATGTGGACTCCACTACTGCCCTGGACAACCTCTTCCAGTGATTCACCACTTTCAATAAGGAACTTTCTTCTAATATGCAATCTAAATCTGGCACAACTTCAGGACATTTCCTCTCATCCTATTGTTTGTTACTTGAGAGAAGAGACCAATACCTACCCTACCACAGTTTCCTTTTAGGGCACTGCAGAGAGTGATGAAGTGTTCCCTCAGCCTGCTTTTCTCCAGACTAAACAGCCTCAGGTCTCTCAGCCACTCTTCATAAGACTTGTTGTCCAGATCCTTCACCAGCTTTGTTGTCTTGATATTTCATCTCCAGCTTTCTTTCTGGATCACTGTAAGCATCAGCAATCTCCTTCATGGTGCTTAACCTGTACCCTGGGTCTTTCTATAGGTTGCACTCAGTGTGCCTATGTGTTCTCAAGGGCTTTTTGCATAACGTTGTTAACATCCTTTTTTACACAGCTATAATTTCATCCAGGCTTTTATTATTCTGTGTCTGATTTAACTTCTTTGTTCCTAGCTTTTCTGTGCTAGCCTTTTTTCCACCTTTCTGTAGTGGAACAAACCAGTACTTACAGTAAGAACAGTTTGCAGGTAATTCTCATTGCATGGCTTCTTTTATTTATTTTCTATATGTTGATTCCCAATTCAAAGCAGCCTGCAACATGACTCTCCATCATTCCTTCAATGTTTTTTCTTCTTTCTCACATTTCACATTAGAATGAACCTTTTTGAGTACCACCAAAGCTGCTACACTGCCAACTTATCAAAAACAACTACCTTATGAGTATATCAAAATATATACTGATACATCAAAATCATTGCTTATTTTGCAGGTACGTATTTGTGCCCAGCTGCATGACTGTGCCAGCTGACACTACTTAGTGCTTTGCTGTCTATTTGGAGCAGGTTTTTACTCTGTTAGTGCCACCTCCAGGACAACTGTCTGGGTCTCCCTAGCTGAGACCCTCTTAAGGTGCTGTGATAATTCAAAAAGAGAGGAAAATTTGCCAAGTTTTCCATAAACTCCATCTGCATACCTCGAGCTCTGGCTTTTGGGAGCCTTTCTTTTGTCCAGTATGGAAAAAATTAACTAATTCTTTTGTTGTTATAGGGAAAATGCTGTCAACCTTTAGCCCATGACCTCTCTAAAGAGCTGTACTGGAAGGAGCATGCTTTGTGTGTGCTTCTCAGCCCTTCCTGCAAGGCTGAAACTGAACGTCCTAATTTGGCTGCAGTTCTGCAGTCTGGAAAACCTTCCCTTTGGTGCAATAAACCGAAAGCTCATTTTGCACACTACCGCCACAGACTACAAAATTCAACATATATTCTGCATAGCAGAAAGCTGAAACATCCTTGTGTTCACAGTGAAATGTATATAGAAAGTGAGCTGTTGGGGGACTTGAGATCATACTTAACTTAGTATTTACTACATATCGTATTCCTAGGATCAATGATGTATTCACAAAATTTGTGAATGAATGTGATAGAACTGAATGTGACAAGCCCAGAGGAGGCTATGTAGATGATCAGAAGGCTGAAGCCATACAAAGACCGGTTGAGAGTGTTGAAGTTGTTCAGCCTACAGAAGGCTCTGAGGAGACCCTGTAGCAGCCGTTCAGTACTTAAAGGGGCCTACAGGAAAGCTGGTGAGGAGCTCTTTATCAGGGAGCATAGAGATAGGGTGAAGGGGAATGGTTTTAAGCTGAAAGAGGAGAGATTTAGGTGAGATATCGGGAAAAAAAATGTTAATGTGAGGTTGTGAGGAACAAGAACAGGTTGCCCAGAGAAGTCTTGAATGCCCTATCTCTGGAGGTGTTCAAGACCAGGTTAATGAGTCTTGGGGCAAAGTGATCAAGTGGAAGATATCTCTGCTTATGGCAGGGGCGTAGGAGCTGGATGATCTTTAAGGTCCCTTCCAACCCAAACTATTCCGTGTTTCTGTGACTGAAATACAACTTCCCTGGTGATGGAATATTACTAGGATCCATCTATACCCTTTGGCCTAGTTCCATCACTACGCATCTCATTCAAGCCTCCTGACTCACATTCTTCTTGGTTTGCCTTTAGCACATACAGGGTGTAGACATCTACACCAGAGGTAGCACTCTGATGCTTCCATATAACCAAATGGGAAGAAATAAGCACTACAGGGTACAGTAATCACAGGGAAGAAACTTTTCTGAAGTTGAGATATGGCAGTATTGCCTCTCTAAGGCTTTTTAACCCAGCTGTGAGCAGCAGTGTTGCTTTATCAAAACCATAGTTTTGCTTAGATGCCCATGCCCTGCTAGGGGCTCTCCAATGGGACAGGATACCACGAGTATTAACACTGATGGGACATTCCTGGTGTGAGAGGTGGGTGGCATCAATCCAGGCTGAGCCCAAGCCACCAGAAGTGGGAAAGGACTCTTTCTTGTGGAAAGTGTCATTTTGTGTATATATGTCTTTACGCAGATTATACAGGACAAGAGGAGTTTGTGTTTCTTTGAGATCTCCTAAAAATACCACATAATCTGTATGTTACCAATTTACTTTTTTTTATTTTAGAAATGAAAGAGTGATAAAAATAATATTGTTAGGCACTCGAATATCATATTTCTGAGAATTCAACTAGACCCTACTTAGAACATTAACTATCTTTTAATAGTTGTTTAGATTACTGGGTTTTAGTATTTGTCTTTATTGTTGGTTTTGGCTAACATAAATAGGTAGATGGACTATAATATATATAATGCTAGAAGATCAAGTCTGATCAGCAAAAATATGTATGGAATCGTAGAACCATAGTATGGGTTGGGTTGGAAGTGACCTTAAAGATCACCCAGTTCCAACCTCCCTGCCATGGGCAGGGACGTCTTCCACTTGTTCAGGTTGCTCAAAGTCTCATCCAGCCTGACCTCGAACATCTCCAGGGATGGGACATCCACAACTTCACTGGGCAACCTGTATCAGTGCCTCCCTACCCTCACAGTAGAGAATTTCCTCCTAATATCTAAATCTACCCTCAATAGCAATATGTGTTCTGTGGTATACACCTGTTCTGGCAAATGCCATGAAATTCCTTCCTAGGCACATCATCATATCTACACCAAAGAAACACAAGGTGTTGCTAGCCCCACAGCTTCTTCCTTATGATCTTCTTCAACTTACAGCAACTTTGTAATTCTACTTTTGGGATTCTTAGTGTGGAGAATCATTGACATCATATCATACAACTATAAAATGCTTTGAGTTGGAAGGGACCTGTACAGGTCATATAGTCCGACCCGCCTACAGGAGCAGGGACATCTTCAACCAGATGAGGCTCTGAGCCCCATCTAACCTAATACTGAACATTTCCAAGGATGGGGTCTCCACTGCCTCCCTGGGCAACCGGTTCCAGGGTTTCACCACCTTCATTGTAAAAACTTTCTTCCTTATGTTCAGTCTAAATCTGCTCTCTCTTAGTTTAAAACCATTACTCCTTGTCTTGTCACAACAGGCCTTGCTGTAAAGTCTGTCCCCATCTTTCCTGTAGACCCTAATGCCTGCCCCATCATTATGGACATCACATTGTTATGCTTTCCTAACCTTTTTCCTTTCAAATTTTCCTAGGAATACTTCAGTTAAAGTTTGGGGGAAACCCTTAGGGCTGTTCTACTGCTGCTACTGAGTGGCATTAGAAGGAAAAATCTCCTATGGTATCATTGTATACTTTTATTCTGCCCTTTGTAACTCACCCAATTAATTCTGTGAGCAATTGTTGCATATTAGGTAGGAAATCATCAATTAATTTATGCTGATTATGTACCTCCTGTGGCTGGTAATGCATCCCAATTACATTAAGCAAGGCAGGAATTTGGAACTACTCTTGCTCGGTGTTTCTTGCTCGTACAATAAGCAATGTGCTCTCTTTTCCTTGTTCAATAGATACACATTCCCTCTAAGGACGCATTCCTTGGCTGCTTGTTATGCTGTAGCATAATTTTCCTGCTTAGCTGCATCTTTCCCCAGCAGGCCTGCTTTTTGCCAAAGCTGGCACTGCAAGCTCCTAATTTTCACAGCACACTCCTCAGGAGCAGCCTGATTTTCTATGCAGACATTTCAATGGAGCCATAGGCAATAAATCGGTGTCCTGCAGTGAGGGGTTTTTCCTCCGTATCACAATAAGTATTCAGCCCAAGATCCTCTGTGTTTTACCTCTGAGACAAATGTCATCCTAGAGAGAAATGCCATGCACAGAAGGATTACTTTAGCATTACAAATATTTTTGAGCTGACTTACCAACTTGGCTGCGGGTGTGCTGAGAGTGCTGCAAGTCTTGTGCTGAGGATGAAGCTCATCATTCTGTCAACATTGTTCCTCTGTTGTCTCCTACAGCTCTTCACTGCTTGACTTTTTGGGATAGAAACTAAATTTTTTTCACTGCTTTTTTTGATCACCTTATTCTTTTTTACAGTCTACTGTAGACCCTAAGACTGTGATGCATGAGAAGAGCTATTCTAATCCAAATAGTTGTGAGGGTTAGTTCACAGTCCAGAAGCATTTATTGACAATAAATATGCTCCCATTCTTTCAGTCTGTCTGCAACTTGCAGTCCTCTCCTGATGGAGTATATTTAGCATATTTCTCTATGCAGCTGTTAAGCACTACTCTTAAGTGTAGTTGTCTATATAAAATGCTGTTGGACTGTTTCTATAAAGAGTTGTTTCACTTCTTATTTTTTCCATAAGGTGAATTTATGTTGATTAATTACTTAAGACAAGTAGAATCTTCAAAATGCTATAAATGATAGTGTTTCCTCCTTCTTTTCAAAAGAGAGTTAGTACTAAGTAATTAATAGCACAGTATAGCCTAGATCTAGATAATAACGATGAAGGAGTTCAGTTAAAGGTAATAGAGAAAGCTCAGGAATTCCTTCCTCTAAAGAACTATGCACACACTTGACATTACATGTCAAATGAAGGAAAAAAGCATGTCCAAAAGCCTTTGTAAAATTGAGAGGCCTTCATCTCTGGTGTTTGGAAAAGAATGAAATCAGAAGAGGAAGGATGTGGAGGGGAGTTTTCTACAAAATGACCACGAAAGAGGAAACTCAAACCTGCAGGATGAATGCAATAAAGAAAACCTTCATCCTCACTCAGGTAAAGGATCCCAAAGAATCTGGATTAGAACTGTAGTGAGAAATGACAGTAGAAAGATATTACAGTTACCTGGATACCCAGCTCTCATGGAGGAAAAGAATTCTGAAGTAACACTCACATTCTTAGTGCTATAGTACATAACAAGCTCAATAGAATGCATGTACCCCATGTATGCATAGTATCTGGCAGAGGGAGGCATCAGTCTTTGTTGGAGGTTGCAGTTGCCACCAGACTTCAAGGTGGTAACACTTGCTCTGGGGCTGGGAGAGGGGAGGGAAACAAGTCCAGAACTGGCAAGTTCCTGTGTGATGAATCATAGAATTATAGAATCATTAAATTTGGAAAAAAAACTCTAAGCGTGTCCAGAACAACTGACAGCCTGACACCACCGTGGCTACTAAAACGTGACCCAGAGTGCCATGGACACATGTTCAATGAACCCATCATGGATTGGGAAATCATCCAGTGCTCTGGACAACCTCGTTCAATGCTTCACCACTATTCCAGTAAAGAAATTTTTCCTAGTATTCAGTCTAAACTTCCTCTGATGCAACTTGAGGCCATTTCCTCTTGTCTTTTCACTTCTTACTTCAGAGAAGAGACCAGCACTCACCTCACTTCAGCCTCCTTTCCTGGAGCTACAGAAAGCAATGAGGTCTCCCCTCAGCCTCCACTTCTCAAGACTAAACAATCCCAGATCCCTCAGCCGCTCTCCATAGTCCCTGTGCTCCAGACCCTTCCCCAGCTCCATTCCTATTCTCTGGACATGCTCCAGCCCCTCAGTGCCTTTCTTGTAGTTAAGGGCCCCAAACTGAATCCAGGACTCAAGGTGCAGCGTCACCAGGGCCAAGTACAGAGGCACAATCACTTCCCTTATTATCTGTGTCTTTTCTTTCTGCTGTGATGGGAGTAACCAGCTCTGCTTTCTGTTAGAATCTGAGAGCTTTCCCACAAACTTAATAGCGCAGGACCTGCTACAGAGCCATGCTTTGTGAAAGGATGGGCTGTGAGTGTTAGCCTGCAGAGAAAGTCTGTTAAAGCCCTCTGAGCCCCCTGTCACTTGTTGCAAAAGGAATCGGATACTGTGCATCCCACAGGTTGCTTGGACGTGTCAACTCCAATTTTGATCATCCACAATGGTCCCTTTCCTTCTTTACTTGGAGGGTTTCTCCCCCTAGAGTCAGTTTTGCTCTAAAGAAGGAGTGAAGTCCAAAGCAGTGAAGTGGCAAAAGGGAGTGTTTGTGTTCCCTCTGGTGCGGGCTTGTCCGGATGAACTCCTAGTTTGACCTGAAGACTTACTTTCTTTTAGTTCTTTTTTTAACCAGCATTAGGGAATTCCTCACCAGCTTGTTCTTGCAGTAGCCAAGGCAACAATGACAAGAATGTGGAAATCAACTAAGCAATTATATTCACAGTGGTGGTGAACAGCATCCCTTCATCTGAAACAAATCAGTTACAGTCCAGTGAAACCTGCAGTACCTAGTGTGTTTACATAATAGAGCCCTTGTTGTGCATTTTCAGAGCATACCAGATCCCTTAAACAGGGTTGTTGAGAGGTAAAAGGAGAAAAATATTAACCAGAGATACAGAAACCTGGCTGTTTTCTTATTTAACACCCTTCCACACAGAGAAATAGGCCATTGTTTTTATAAAGGTATTTCTCCAGGTGCTGCAAAACATTGTAGGTATGAAGTCCAGGAGTATAACTTAGAATTAACTGTGAATGTCAACAGTGACCAATTGTGCCAAGTGGGAAAAACCAGCTAACAAGACTTTAAATAAGTGGGAGTTAATCTGACTTGGTCAGTTCTGAAAGTCTGCTGTATTTTCTATACCACTAGTGTTTAACCTGTGAACCCTGGGGGTCTGCAAATTGTTTCTCAGCTTCTTTGCGAAGGGCAGTCAGGAATGCAGGTGCACATCTGTGAAACAGCAATTGATGTAACAACACTTCTAAAAAAAACCTTTGCATCTTGCTGGAAAATTTTCAATGGCCAACAAATCAAATGAGACAACAAAAACACAATATGTGATGGTAGGGAGAAGCTCTTAGCAGTCAGCTGTCATGTGCAGGTGGGAATTTGTAAAGCCTGCCCTACGCTATGCACTCAGTAATGTGAGCCTTGGTGTATATCTAGAGCAGAATTTGATCCTTTGTGTTCACTGACCTACAGAATCAGCTCCTGCTCCTGGATGTGTAAGGCATTAATAGTTCCAGGCTGTGCACCATTGAAACTCCAGATTTGTGGGACTTTTGTTGTCTTTTTCTTAAAATGAGGGGGAAGACGCTTCTTCAATGTTTTCCTTGACTAATTGACTGTTAGAAGACTTGGAAAGATTTTGCAGTGAGATTTGGCTGCACCCAGCTAGCAGTCCTATAGTTCTTGCAGCCAATGCCTGCCATTCCTGAATTTGTTGCTTGGATTCCTCTCCATTCTGAGCAATTCTCTTGACAGTGAAAACAAGCTGGTTCAGAGAGAAGTGAACAACAGGATCCTAAATGGGAGTGCAATGTGAACTACAGTCACGAAGTTTCATGGATTAATGGCCAAATTGTTGTCTCATTAAAGTCCAATGGCAACATTCCCATAAGCTACAATAGGGATAGGATTTGAGCCTAAAAAAGATTTAATTTGAAGCATTTGATTGTCTCCCAAAAGCCAATTATTAAATCAGAGGCAGCGTAACAACAGCTCAAATTTATTTTAGGACAACAAGATGCAGTTGGGAGGACAGGACATGCTTGCCATGTCATTTCTATGGTGACTTCATTGCAGAACTCAGCCCTGGCCTGTGTACGAGACTGACAATAAGGCTGAGGCAGGAAAGAGACTGAAAGAATCTCATTGTAACTGATGAAAAGAGCTCTTTCCATCAGCCACTTTGTCAAGCAACTTGGAAAGTGGAAGCAGAAAGGTTTCTTATGGTGACTGACCTCCACTGGGTTTCTCTACCTTTGGATCCATCAATAGTCACTGTCTGGGTCTGCTCCAGGCTCTAAAGAAAGCTCTAATACCAACAGTCACTGACAAAAACACACTAAGAGAGTGCATTTGTGTCCATGGTACAGTTTCATACCTGCACATCACTATTTCCTCTGCCTCTTAACAAAAACAAAAAAATAAGCAGAAGTACATTTGCATAGCTCCATGTGAAGTATTTATTTTTTTGTTGTTATTCATGGTTAAAAATAAGACATCAGCTGGTAGAGGCTTTCCCAAAGTGCCATTTTTTTCTTAAGTGCTTCTTCTGGGGACACTAACTTCCTAATAAACCGTAAGAAGAGAGATTTAGATGAAATATTAGTACAAAATTATTTGCTTTGAAGGTGGTGAGGCACTGAAACAGGTTGTCCAGAAGTCATGGATGTCCTGTCCCTGCAGGTTTTCAAGACCAGGTAGGGTGAGACTTTCAGCAACCTGATCAAGTAGAAGGTATCCCTGCCCATGGCAAGGGGGTTGGAATTGGATGATCTCTAAGGTACCTTCCACCACAAACCATCCCATGATTCTGTGATTTTAACTAGTGATTCTGGTCTTTCTCATTAACAACAACAAAAAAAAATATATATATAAAATAATGCCAAGCACATGTGCATCCTAATATGCTGGGACGCTTTGAGCACTTGAAATTATAGGGGAGGTCTCAAAATTAGAAGGTAAGACACTTCGTTGTCTAACAAACCATCCATCTAAAAAACTCATGTAGTTGTGTGAATGAAGTGGAACCCTGCCGTGAAGACAACTCTCCAGTTACACCACCACACTGTTGAAAAAGCTTCCCGCTAGAGCAAAGTACCTGGAGGGAAGTGCTGGCTCACTGATAAAAGACAGGCTTTCCTGTAACAAGCAGAAGACCTGATTCTATGTTTTTAGTTTGGAATCCTAAAGGTTCTTTCTCCTTGCCTGACAATCTGTATGCATATGTTTTTCTGCAAGCAAGTTATTGTTATCAGAAGAAAGCCCCACAGCTTTGTTTTTGCCTAAGCAGTCAGCTAGCTTGTCTAGATCCATTTTTATGTGTTCTTAATTTTTCCTTTTTCAATGTCTTGGGGTTGTTGTTGGGGTAAGGTTTTTATGATGGGGGTTTTTGGAGGGGGGGTGTGTGTGTGTGTGTGTGTGTGTGTGTGTAGTCAGGCCCCTTTAGGATAATTTTATTTTATTCCAATGAATGAAAATCTTCATTTTCATTTTGACTGAATAGATTTGATTCTTGATTCTGCTTCTGCAAAAAGAATGGAGAAGGAAAACAAGTTCTCCTTTATCAAAGATGAGTTGGTTTTCAAACTTTTTAGTAGGTACACAGAACATTTTCCACTGATCACTGTATGACATTGGAGAGCTGCACAATGTGTAACCCTCTAACTGCTCGGTTTTCCCTCGTCCAGCTCATGGGCAGAGAGACTTCTGGTTGCTTGGAACCCCATCCCAGCCTGGCCTTGAATACTGCCAGTGATGGGGCATCCACAACCTCTCTAGAGAACCTTTTCTAGTGACTTATCACCCTCGTGGTACATTTCTTCATTATATCTACTCTGAAACTCCCCTATTTTAGTTTAAAACCGATACCCCTTGACCTGTCACTACAGGCCCTGGTAAGAAGTCTTTCTGCATCTTTCTAAAAGCCTCATTTATATTTTGAAAGGCCACAATAAGGTTTCCATCTAGCTTTTCAGCTCTGAATCTCCAAGACTTCTGTTATGAGCAAGTTCAAAATAATTTTACATTTGCTTTACTCTACTGTCCTTGCATGACTGCTGTGTCAGGCAAAGGAGAATCAAAAACTGAGACTGGAACCTGAGTTTTAGGAGCCTATTCCCAAAGATGTGCCAAGTCCACAGCTGGTTTTGAGAAAAACAAAATCCAAGGGCATCTTGTCCTGTGTGCAGGTCTTTGGCAGCAGGTAATAAATGCATGTCATATCACCTTTCCCAGTCTGTGCAGACTGTGGCTGGCTCTGCCACCAGTGCTCCTTACACTGCACCATGCTCTTTCAGCAAGGCAGGGATCATCAGGTTAAAACCCATCTTAGAATGGCAGGTTTGAAGTTCTGATGTTCTCATGTTTCCTAACAGACAGAGGTGGGTGAGTGAAATCAATCATAGAATCATTAAGGTTGGAAAAGACCTCTAAGATCATTGAGTGCAACCATCAACCCGACATCACTGTGCCTACTAAACCATGTCCCAAAGTGCTATGGCTACATGATTTTTGAACACTTACAGAGGTGATGAGTCCACCACAGAATCACAGAATCACAGAACAACCAGGTTGGAAGGGACCCATCGGATCTTCTAGTCCAACCATTCCTATCTAACACTAAACCAAGTCCCTCAAGACCTCATCCACCTGTGTCTTAAACACCTCCAGGGAAGGTGACTCAACCACCTCCCTGGGCAGCCTATTCCAATGCCCAATGACCCTCTGCGTGAAAAACCTCCTCCTAATCTCCAGCCTAAATCTAACCTGGCAGAGCTTGAGGCCATTCCCTCTCGTCCTGTCCCCTGTCACTTGGGAGAAGAGGCCAGCTCCCTCCTCTCCACAACCACCTTTCAGGTACTTGTAGAGAGTAATGAGGTCTCCTCTCAGCCTCCTCTTCTCCAGGCTAAACAACCCCAGCTCTCTCAGCCGCTCCTCATAGGGTCTGTTCTCCAGCCCCTTCACCAGCCTCATTGCTCTTCTCTGGACTTGCTCCAGAGCCTCAACATCCTTCTTGTGGTGAGGGGCCCAGAACTGGACACAGTATTCAAGGAGCGGCCTCACCAGTGCTGAATACAGAGGGAGAATCACCTCCCTGGACCTGCTGGTCACACCATTTCTGATACAAGCCAGGATGCCATTGGCCTTCTTGGCCACCTGGGCACACTGCTGGCTCGTGTTCAGTCGGCTGTCGACCAACACCCCCAGGTCCCTCTCCTCCTGGCAGTTTTCCAGCCAGGCTTCTCCCAGTCTGTAGCTCTGCATAGGGTTGTTGTGCCCCAAGTGCAGGACCCGGCATTTGGCTGTGTTAAACCTCATGCCGTTGGACATTGCCCAGCGATCCAGCCTGTCCAGGTCCCCCTGCAAAGCTTCCCTACCCTCCAGCAGATCGACACTTGCACACAGCTTTGTGTCATCTGCAAACTTGCTAAGGATACCCTCAATGCCCTCATCCAGGTCATTGATGAAGACATTGAACAGGGCTGGACCTAGCACTGAGCCCTGGGGAACCCCACTTGTCACTGGCCTCCAGTTGGACTTAACACCATTTACCACCACTCTCTGGGCCCGGCCATCCAGCCAGTTTCCTACCCAGGAGAGTGTGCGTCTGTCCAGGCCAGAGGCTGACAGTTTCCGTAGCAGAATGCTGTGAGAAACTGTGTCAAAGGCTTTACTGAAGTCCAGAAAGACCACATCCACAGCCTTTCCTTCATCCAGCAGCCAAGTCACTTTGTCATAGAAGGCGATCAGGTTGGTTTGGCAGGACCTGCCTCTGGTAAACCCATGTTGACTGGGCCTGATCACCCGGTTCTCTTGTGAGTGCTTCATGATAGCACTCAAGATCACCTGTTCCATGACTTTCCCTGGCACTGAGGTCAGACTGACTGGCCTGTAGTTCCCCGGATCCTCCCTGCTACCCTTCTTGTAAATGGGAACTACATCAGCCAGTCTCCAGTCCAGAGGTACCTCCCCAGTCTTCCAGGACTGCTGGAAGATGATGGAAAGGGGTTTGGCCAATACATCCGCCAGCTCCCTCAATACCCTAGGATGTATCCCATCTGGCCCCATGGACTTGTGGGTGTCCAGTTGGCCAAGCAGGGCTCTGACCTCCTCCTCATGGACTATGGTAGCCTCGTATTGCTCCTCTGTTTCCCGGGTATCTACACAGGGGGAACAGCTTTCTTTACAATTAAAGACTGAGGCAAAGAAGGCATTAAGTACCTCAGCCTTCTCCTCGTCCCCTGTCACTGCTGTTCCCTCTGAGTCCAAAAGGGACTGTATGGTCTCCCTTGTCCTCCTTTTACTGTTAATATACTTATAAAAAGATTTTTTATTGTCTTTTGCAGACTTAGCTAATCTGATCTCTAGCTCAGCCTTAGCCCCTCTGATTTTTTCCCTACATAGCCTCGCTTCCCTCCTGTAGTCCCTCCAAGAGGCCTGTCCCCCCTTCCAGAGCCTATAAATCTTCCTTTTTTTTCTAATTTGACTCAAGATTTCCCTACTTAACCAAGCTGGTTTTTTCCCCTGCCAGCCTTTTTTCCAGAACACGGGGATGGCTTTCTCCTGAGCTGCCAGGATCTCCTTTTTGAAGAACTCCCAGCCCTCTTGGACTCCCTTGCCCTCAAGTGCTGTCTCCCAGGAGACTTTGCCAACCAGCCTTCTAAACAGTTCAAAGTCTGCCCTCTGAAAATTTAGTGCTACCGTCCTGCTTAGAACCCTCTTCACTTCACCTAGGACAGAAAACCCTATCATCTCATGATCACTAAGACCTAGGCGACCCCCTACTCTCACATCCCCCACAAGCCCCTCTCTGTTGACAAACAGCAAGTCCAGGAGGGCACCTTCCCTCGTAGGTTCGTTGACCAGCTGTGCAAGGAAGTTGTCTTCCCTGCACTCCAGGAACCTCCTAGACTGCTTCCTTTCTGCTGTATTGTACTTCCAGCAGATATCAGGGAGATTGAAGTCTCCCACAAGGACAAGAGGCACTGACTTGGAGATTGACCCCAGCTGTTTGTAGAAGAGCTCATCAGCTGCTTCTCCTTGGCTGGGTGGCCTGTAACAGACTCCCATCACAAAGTCTCCCTTGTTATGGGCTCCCTTGATCTTAACCCACAGGCACTCAATCTCCTCATTGCCACAGTCCATCTCAGAGGTGTCCAAGTCCTCCCTTACAAAGAGGGCTACTCCACCCCCTCTCCTACCCTTTCTATCCCTCCTGAAGAGTTTATACCCCACCATACCCGAACTCCAGTTATAAGAGTCATTCCACCACGTTTCCGTGATGGCAACGACATCAAAGGCACCTTGCCCTACAACGGCTTCCAGCTCTTCCATCTTGTTCCCCATGCTGCGTGCATTGGTGTAAATGCACTTCAGCTGAGTAGCTGAGCCTTCAGCCCTCCTAGAGGGGACTACTCCTCCTGGAGTAGTTGATGCCAGAATATCTATATCTCCCTTGTTGAGCGAGGCTGCATTCTCCCCCACTACCTGTATGGTGACGCACTGGTGGTCCTCACCAGCACGCCCCCTCCTAAACTCCAGTGGCCTACATCCAGACACGCAGTTGTCTAGCCTGGACTGGATCCCCTCCCCCTTCACACCTAGTTTAAAGCTCGATTTATGAGCTTAGCTAGGTTTTTAGCAAGGGCCTTAGCCCCACTAGGAGACCCACGTGTCCCAACCTTTGTACCCATGTCAGGGGGTGCATGAACCACTCCGTGGTCAAAGAACCCAAAGCCCTTTTCCTCGCACCAGGATCGGAGCCAGGCATTAATTGAGTCCTTCTTAGTATCCTGTGGGTCTGCTCCATGTATCCTGGGGATGGAGCAGAACACCACCTGTGCCCCTGAGCCCTCCATCGTCTTCCCAAGGGCCCTGAAGTCTTTTTTGATGTCCTTAGCCTTTCTGTTGGCTAGGCCATCATTACCAGTCTGGACTACTACCAGAGGGTAGTAGTCCGTCTCATGGATCAGGGAGGGGAGTTTCCCAGCTACTTCCAGCCCTGATGCCCCTGGCAGGCAGCAGACCTCCCTGTGGAGCGGGTCAGGTCTGCAAATGGGTCCCTCCGCTCCTTTGAGGAGGGAGTCCCCTACAACAATCACCCTCCTTTTCTTCTTTGTGGAGGAGGTTGTGATTTTCTTCTTAGCGGAGGTTGTTGTGATTTTCTTCTGAGGACTGTGTAGCCTAGGAAAGGATACTAGGCTATGATGACCACCATCCTCAGGACTAGTTTCCTCCTGGAGCACCCGGTACTTGTTCGCCAGGGGGATCTCAGGTGTCGCTGACTGCTTATGGGGAGCAGGCTTCCTTCCCCTGGAAGGAACCTGCTGCCATTCCCCATCCCTGTTAGTCCCAGGCCTGCAGCGTGCAGGTGGGTGCTTATCAGTGACACCAGGTGCAACAGGTTGCTGAGGGAGTGAGAGGGCCCTGCTGCACACGTCTGTCTCCACCTCACTTTCCCTGATAGTCCTGAGCCTCCTTACCTCCTCCCTTAACTCCTCCACCATGCGAAGGAGTTCCTCCACTCGGAGGCAGCCTTCGCAAGTGGAACCCATAACAGGAGCAGAGGCACGAGCTGGTTTGAGAAGGGGGCACTGCCTACAGCTCAGGGTCTGGGCAGCCGCATGTACCCTCTGTGGCTGCGTCTGGGTAGCAGCATCCTTCCTGCCGGCCACAGCACTCGGGGTAGCTTTAACCCTCTCCATGCCACTTCCCTGGAAAGCCTGTTCCAAAAGTTTGCCACTCTTTTCATAAAGAATTTTTTTGCAATATCCAATTTAAACCTACCCTGGTGTAACTTGAGGCAACTTCCTCTCAGCCTGTCACTTGTTACGAGGGAGAAGAGCCTGACCCCTGCCCAGTTCCAGATCCCTTTCAGGTAGTTGTAGAGGGTGATGAGATCTCCCATCAGCCTCCCCTTCTCCGAACAAAACTGCCCCCGTTCCCTCAGCTGCTCCTCATAAGACTTATACTCCAGATCCTTCTCCAGCTTTGTTACCCTCCTCTGGATACTTAATGCTTTAGTTCTTGCCGTTTCCTGATATTCATATATCAAATTATTTGGGGATGACGGGGTGTGCTCAAGGAGCCCAGGCTGTGTTTGTTATCCTTGCTGCACTCATGTTTCATCTTTGCATCATCTAGCCGAATTGTTTCAGTTACAGAAGAATAGATGTTCTGCTGGAGGAAGGAACTGCTGCGTTGGCCTTGGCCAATATTGGTCTAAGTGGGGGAGGCTGGTGTAATTGTTCTGAGATGGACAGTCAGCAGCAGTGCCAAGAACAATATTGTTTCCATTCTAAGTTATACCATCTAATGGAACTAAGAACAGAACCACGTTTTTCCTAAATTCACTTGAAGATTTGCCAAAGGGTGATTTAGAGCTCCCAGCAAAAAAGTAACAGTTCAGCTGTCTTGACCAACATGCAGTCACACATGTTGCAAACCAACATCAGTATTTTGCAACATCTTGCTATAGTCCCAGTTCCTCGGGAATCAAAAGGGTTTTAATCTTTAAATGTAATCTCAGCTCGTACTTTTCTTTCTCCCTTCTGAACTTGGATAACTTGTTTCATCCTGCACTTGATTAAAAACAGTTGGAAGAGGAGGATGGGCGTCTTCATTTTGAAACTTGTTTGGAAAAGTCACAGGAATTTTATTAGTTATTTGATTTATATTCTACTGTAGGTATCATTCTAATGTGGTGGGTGCTTTTGAATCTGGAAGTGCTTAAACTCAGTCTCAAGAAAGTGATAAAAATTAAAGTATTTGTGTGAAATTAGTGATATTTTATCATCTGGAATATTTGGACATAGCTCTACTCACACCGTATGGAAAAAATAGAGCTGAAATTTTGAAGGTCAAAGAAAGTGGAAAATAAAAGGACTGCATTGGAAGAATATTTAGAGGTCTGGGGCAGGGGGAGGGAGAGTTTGATAGAAAGGATGTATCGTTTTGTATTTGTGTTATTGTACAAATTGCAGTCCAGATGCTCCACTATTGCAGCCAAACATGCTGAGTGTGGTGCATTCAACTGCATATCATTCAGAGACAGCTCAAATCAAGTTGAAAATAGATCGAGATAGCAAAGAGTGCACACAGCGGTGATGAGAGCTGCAGACACAAAAGGTCACATCTCACACATTTGAGCACTTCATGCATCTTCCTTTTTCCTCTTTGCGTTAAAAAGGAAGAAAAAGTTGGAAGGAAGATGTTTAGAGGAGGACAAGGGGCCGGGTCAGGGGGTAGTCATGGTAGGCTAGCTCCTCTCCTGGTGGTGCCAAAAGGATTATAGTTTGGGATGGCTGGATGGCTGATCTCAGCATTTAAGCAAAACATGTGCTTAGTAAAAGAACAGCCCCTGAGGTCGGTACAGAGATCATCTCAGGGCTGACTGGAGGCAGGATTGGAAAAGGGCATACGTTTGTTTTACAGATACATATATACATATAAGTGTGTGTGTATATACACACACACACACACACACACACAGATATATAGATATATAGATATATATATATATATATATATATATATGCATACATACAGCTTTAGCTACCTGTCAGTGTTACAAAGGGTTTTGCAAAATCCAGTTGTAGGAATGCTGAAGTAAAGAGAGAGGGATGAAAGCAAAAAATGCTTAGTTCCTTGAGAGAAGAAATAAAATACCGTCAGAGGGATAAGTCTGTGGAAGGTTGAGAAGTGAGAAAAGAAGGCTTCAGGGAATCCTACAAAAAGGCTGGGGTGGGGCTCTTTATCAGGGCATGCAGGGATACAGCAAGGGACAACAGTTTTAAGCTGGAAGAGGAGAGATGTAGACGAGATACCAGGAAGAAACTTTTTCCTGTGAGGGTGGAGAAGGACTGGAACAGATTGCCCAGAGGAGTCATGGATGCCCCGTTCCTAGAGGTGCTCAAGGCCAGGTTAGATGAGGCTTTGAGCACCCTGATGCAGTGGAGCGTGTCCCTGCCTGTAGCAGGGCAGTTGGAACTGAGTGATCTTTAAGGTTCCTTCCATCCCAAACCATTCTGTGATTCTGAGATTCTAAAAAAGTTGTTATGCTGCAGAGCACAGAGAAGCTAAGCTCTAAGGTAAGCTGCCAAATGACGACAGCACAAATGTCTCCTCTTGCCTTCCAGAGGGAAGCTGGACTCTGTCAAGAGTACTGTATGTTTCTTAGCTGATGTACTGCAATGGCACTGGGCGCCATGATGGGCAACTCTGTGCTTTGGCCCCATACCCATCATGGTAGCTGTGATATCTCTGTGGAGTTCCAGCATAAGCTACCTGGGTTAAAATCTGTCAATGGCCTTGCAGGGCAGGTGGACTGTGGAAACAATAAGTGAAAAACAAAAGCAGTGCAGATTACTCAGATGGGATATGGAGGTTCTCACAGATTTCTTGTGGGATGCTCTGTGTTGACCTGTGTGTTTAGTTGTCTTCAAGTGGCAGTTATGTAATTGGAGGAGAGTTTAGTTGTGGGTTTTCTATTATATTTGTTTTATTGAGATGGCAGACTTCCTATTTAGGGCCTTCTTTATTTCTCATATTCTTAATTTTTGAAGGAAAGCACTGCCTTTCTCCAGAATCTTTCATTTGAGGGGATATCTGAATGTTTTGCGAGCATTTTGTATGACCTGTAGTGTTCTGAAGCAGGCATATGCATGTGTAGGCACATGGAGCATGTCCGGAGAAGGGCAACAGAACTGGGGAAGGGTCTGGAACACTGGGGTTATGAGAAACAGCTGAGAGACCTGGGACCTTTTAATTTGGAGAAGAAGAGGCTGATGGGAGACTTCATAGCTCTCCAAAGCTCCCTGAGAGGAGGCTGGAGCCAGGCAGTGGTTGGGCTCTTCTCTCAAGTAAAAAGTGATAGGGCAAGAGGAAATGAGAGATGTAGAGCTCATGTAGAGCCAGGGAAGGTTTAGATTGGATATTAGGATATTATACCCTTTTACTTCTCTCTGTCTATCTAAGAAACCAGTCCAGTTCACAAAGAAGCTATTGCAATTCATTCTAGTTTCCTCAAGAATGCCTTTATCCAGGCCCACAAATCTGCCACATCACCTGGCCTCTTTTCCTATCAACTGCTGTGTCCTCTTCCACTTGCAGAGAGAGTAACTAATCCAGAATAAATCTTGACATCATCACTTTCTTATTATGATCACTCTACAGAATGAGCAGCAAAGCATAGGAAGAAGCTGCCCAGGGAAGTGGTGGAGCCACTCTAGGTGTTCAGAAAACATGTGACCATAGCACTTTAGGACATGGTTTAGTAGGTATGGTGGGTTTGGGCTGGCAATTGAACTGGATGATCTTAGACTTCTTTTCTAGCCTCAATGATTCCATGATTCCGTGTTGCAACTCAGTATGCATCTATCATAACTGTGCTTCAGAAACCCAGCCTACCTGTCCTGGATTAGATAGGTATGAGCAGAGAGCATCTGGTACTGCTCAAGAAGCTGCTGCTGCTGGTTCCTTTCTACAGAGCTTTGGTAGAAGATGCATACAAGTACATGTCAATGGTATAGTGAGAAATCAACTCTGATAGTGTCAGTCACCAAAGTACTGCCAGTTTTGTTCAGATTAAGCTCCTACCCAAGATGTCTTCTTGTGAAACATCTAACCCTATGCTTTAAGCAGTGCTTTTCAGTGGTGTTCAACCAAATACAGCCATCAACAATAACCTATGAACTCTAATCCAGCTCCAGCCTACATTCAGAGCAACCTCAGTTGCTGGAATGGCAAATGAGGTACAAATTGCAGAGAGACTCTCGTCCTCTCAGCCCACAGTGTGGTGCAGCTAGTGTGCAAGCAATAAGCACGTGAGCCTCATTTTAAGTAATTTACTGAAAATTCAAAAATAATTTAGTGTTCTCTGTAGCACTGAACCCAAATTATATGCAACCATGATTCACATGGCGTGGGAGAAGTTTCCAGACATTGTAAAACTGGCTTTTAGAACTCTATTCTCTGAATATTTTGAATCACATCTAAACCTTAAAATCGCCTTGATCTTTGTTTTCAGACGTATTTCCTTGTCTGAATTGAGAATGAGAGCCAGTTTTCCCAGACTTAGGAATGCAAGCATTGTAAATTATACTGAATTCTTCCTGTCTACAGGAAACATCATATCTGGGAGGAACGTGTGTCTACAGCATCATAGGAACTGCCGTGCTCAGTGAGAAATACTGGGTTTTGAGCTGGAAGAACTCCTGCAGAAACTGATTTTGCGCTGCTCCCCCTCCCCATGAGGTGAAGAAATAGCATCCCTCAGCCAGATATCTGTGTGGACTACATGCTTCTCATTCTGTCCCAAATTAGCTCATCTCAATCCCTATCTGGCATAAAAAAGGTTTGGTAGGTGTGAAACGTGGAATTACACAAGGATGCTGAGAATCATGAAGCGAAGACATCAGGATGTCTTCATTCTCCTGGGAGTCGGGAGAGCCAGTCCACTGGGATCTATGTGCCAGGAATGTAGACTCATAGAATGGTTTGTGTTGAAGGGACCTTAAAGACCATCCAGTTCCAAACTCCCTGTCCCTTGAGACATCAAGAAGAATTTTTTTACTGTGAGGGTGGTGAGGCACTGGTACAGATTGCCCAGAGATGCCCC
The DNA here is from genome assembly GCA_033558105.1 of Coccyzus lansbergi. Taxonomy (NCBI): domain Eukaryota; kingdom Metazoa; phylum Chordata; class Aves; order Cuculiformes; family Coccyzidae; genus Coccyzus; species Coccyzus lansbergi. The sequence goes on along the minus strand of JAUMJK010000056.1, from coordinate 136,762 downwards.
ATTCCTGATGTCATCATTACAGCTTACTACCAAGTATTTTGTTATATATATAATCATAGAATCATAGAATAGTTAGGGTTGGAAGGGACCTTAAAGATCATCTATTTCCAAGCCTCCTGCCATAAGCAGGGACATCCCACTAGAACAGGTTACCCAAGACTCCATCCAACCTGACCTCGAACACCTCCAGTGATGGGACATCCACAACTTCCCTTGGCAGCCTGTTCCAGTGTCTCACCACTCTCATGGTGAAGAAATTCTTCCTAACGTCTAGCCTAAAATGCCTACATAAAGAGGCACTAGTGCATGTTCAAAAAACATGTAGTCATGGTATTTTGTGACATGGTGTAGTAGGCACAGTGATGTTAGACCAACAGTTGGATTTGATGATCTTAGAGGTCTTTTCCAATCTTAATTGTTCTATGATACTATGACTCTAAAATATTTTCAATACAGCTTCAACAGGGTAAGATAAAGCACAGGACAGGGCCTATGGCAATCCATCCATGCCAGCAAGAGAAGTATAAGTTGCTGAGAAGGAGTCTTGTGAAGAGTGTTATGGAGAACAATGACCTGGGGCTGTACAAGCTGCATGAACCCCTTGGTCTGGCCATTCCAGCCACCACAGCCCTCCCATGCACAAGAGCACAGGGAGACGGAAAGACAAGAGGAAACATTCTCAGGTTGTATTAGGGGAGGTTTAGATGGGATATTGGGGAAAAAAATCTTTACCAAAAGTGGTAATGCACTAGAAGAGGCTATCCAGCAAAGTAGTGAAATCACAATCCTCAGAGGGGTTCAGAAAATGCATAGATCTGGCACTGCTGGACATGGCTTAGTAGGCACAGTAGTGTTACGCTGATGGTTGGACTGGATGATCTTAAGGGTCTTTTCCAACCTTAATAATTCCATGATTCTATGCAGTAAGCCAAGGCTTTCCTCCCAAAATATGCTAAGCAGCTGGAGATGGTCTGATCTGGAGTGGACTCTGCATGTTTGACACTAGGTAAGGCCTAATTCAGCCCCCATTGCCTTAACAACAGTTTCCTGATAACCCAGGAACAACATTTTCTGTCTTTGCTTCCTGCTACAGAAGTGTGATCTATACTGAGTAAGTTAAAAGGCTGAGCCCTTCTTGCATCCCTCTTGCTTTTGTGTGTCCTTGAGTGAAACAACCCTTCTCACTGCTGAAGAGCGCAGGCAGTGGTGAAACTAATTGTCATCTGTGAACTGGCTTCACCCTTCAGTTCCTGAAATAAGAGGCTTTTGTTGGCTTGAGCTGCAAAGAGGGAGCTGCCACATAACAGACTTGGTGCTGTCAGAGATAAGAAAATGGAAGAACTTAGGGTTGTTTGCAACAACCCCCTCTTGCTCAGCCCCTACGTAGCATGAAGCCTTGTGGTCAGCTGATATTTTTGCCTTTGTTTTTGGGTAGTGACATAGCCTTTGCCCTCTCCATGACAACTCATTTCCCACACATTTAAAAATGAATTGGAGCACCTGGCTTTATCTCTGCAGGGATGTGGCTTCACCATCTAATCATTAGACCTTTAAAGACCAAAAAAAAGAGTGGTACAATATAGCTTTCAGGCAGTCTTAAAAAAAAACCAATCCAAGCCTAAAAGCTTTAATCTTAAACATAGCAATACATCACTGAATTCCAGCTTTTCATCTAGGGCAGAATGTGTTTCCAAATTCATTTCACGCTGTGCTGTTTCAGTGAATATAACCACTTCACCCAGGGGTTCTGCTCCTAGACCTTCCGAGAAACTTCAGAGTGCAGCCTTCAAAGCCAGACCAGGCAATTTCTTCTCTGCTTCCAGCCCTGACACAGAGCCACTGTGTGATGGACCACCTCTGTGCTTAAAAGCGTTAGGAGATTTAACTGGTTGTGAAGGCAGCAGGTTCCACATCACATGTGGTTGCTGTCACTCCAGTAGCTGATTTGGATACAGTTATTGCAAAAGCACAGTGAGCTAGAGATGACAGTGTACTAGTTTGACCATACTCACCCTGTTAAGAGCACAACTTTGGTTGTGTTTAAACAAACAGTTTAATCCAGTTTTACAATACAAACACATGTGTCTGTGCATTGATCTACAAACTGCTAAAAAATCAAGTCCCAAGTCTTGAGTTTACTGTGTCTTGAAATAGTAGGTAGGCAGTGGAGAAGACCAGATTCCTGGCACTATGCCGATGTCAACTAGCCTGAATATAAGCACCAAGCAGAGTTGTGCCCAACTTGTGCATGCATGTCACTCCTAGCCCAAGTTACATAGACAAACTACTCTACAATACCATGCTCCCTTTTCATCTTAAGTCCCAATACCACTTCAAGAAGTTTCATAGAATAATTGAATCATAGAATCATTAAGGTAGGAAAAGGTATCTAAGATCATCAAGTCCAACAATCAGTCCAACACCACTGTGCCTACTAAACCATGTCTCGTAGTCCCATGGCCACAAGTGCTTTGAGTACCTCAGGGATGGAGACTCCAACACTTCCCTGGGCAGCCTCTTCCAGTGCTTCACCACTCTTACAGTAAAGAAAGAATTTTTTCCTGCTATCCAATCTAAAACTCCCCTGGTGTAACTTGAAGCATTTCCTCTCATCCTATTGCTTGTTACTTGGAAAAAGCACACCACTGAACATTTTTCCACCTGGTGAGTCCCTCCTAAAAGGAGAAAAAAACCACAGAGGGACTGAAGGACAAGTCCCCAGGTACAGTGCCTCACCTTCATGGCAACTGTAATTCTGTCCTGTCTCTGATACTACCCCTGGGTGAAGAGAAGCTGGATGTTCCAGGCCATGCTTGGTTATAAATGTCATTCAGGCAGAGTTCATCCCACTAGCAAGTAAAAAATGGGGTTACTAGTGGCCATGTAGACAGCTGCTTCTGTAAGGTGTCATAGAATTATTGTGAATAGAAATGAGCTGAAATACAGTTTGGGTTGTTTTTTTATTCTTTTACTGGATATTGTAGAATCACAGAATCATAGACCACTTTGGGTTGGAAGGGACATAGAAGCCCATCCACTTCCATCAACTCTGCCATAGGCAAGGACAACTCCCACTTGATTGGGTTGTTCAAAGTCTCATCTAACCTGGATTTGAACACCTTTAGGGATGGGGCATCCACAATTTCTCTGGGCAACCAATTCCAGTCAGTGCCTCCTCACCAATTTTTTTTTTCTAATATCTTATCTAAATCTTCCCTCTTTCAGCTTAAAACCATTCCCCTCATCATGTCAGTGCACTCCCTAGTAAGTGTGATATGGATGCTTTTTTCTGTTTTAATGAGGAGAAAATAACTGAAAGACCTTTTTTCCTGTTGAAAAAAATACTTCTAGAAGGTTTTTAGTGGTTGGGGCAACAATGGCAGCGATGCTGCATTTCTGCCTTTTCTCTCCCTTTCTCCTTTAGAAGAGTAACCACCACTGGTTCATTTTTTGCTGTTGCATGGAGTGAGCAGGTCTGAGATGCTGCTCAGCAAAGCTGTGATGTCACTCACTGTGGACAAACAAGCTGAATATTTAGTGCCAAATACTTCTGTCTCCTGTGATCTGTCTTCTATGCTACAGGAAGTAAATTGTTTGAAACCATATCTTTTGTTTTCCATTCATTGCAGATAAATGTTGACCTTGACAGTAGTTGTATCTACAATATCGTCAGTGTAAAGCCAAATAGTAACAGAGAGCTTATGCCCAGTGTTGTTCTTAATCCGGTGTTTCAGAAGTCTCCAGCCTGAAGAATACAGATGGTTACAAGTTTTCTGATGAGAATATGTTGAGGTTTTTAAATTCAGAACTGGTGACTCACAGAAACTCAAACTTTATCTTGTGGGAACATACCAGTTCCACTATGAAACTCAGTTTGGGGGTAGACTTCTTAGGTCCAGGAAGGAAATTTAGGTCAGAAATTCCAGGCACTTCAGAGAACCAGCCATGTCCTGGATACATCATTCACCAATGAGCGCAGAGACCTTGATGCTTTTTCAGGGTTTGACAGCAAACATTGACCTCCTGCTTCCCAGGCAACTGCTGACTCTTTGTCTGCTGACTGGAAGAAGAATGACATCTCTTCTATGTTCTTGCATCAAAGACTAGGGAAGTACCTGGCTCTATCCTCATAAGGAAGAGAAAAGAACTATGAAAATGCTTGCAGGATAAAGAGTGTTTTCTAGTTGGATGTCCTGAATATCTTTTCTACAATATATGTAGACTCTTATTCTTTTAAATTTGCACTAGCACGCAATTTAGTAATCATAGAATCATAGAACCATAGAATGGTTTAGGTTGGAAGGGACCTTAAAGCCCATCTGGTTCCAAACCCCCTTCCATGGGCAGGGACACCCTCCAGTGGGTCACATTGCTCAAAGCCTTATCTACCCTGGCCTTGAACACCTAATAAAAGAGGTGTCACACTATGTACAAAGCATGGATCTGGCAAGTGAGAGAATTGGTGGCCGTCCTTCCTTCTGTCCTTTATAGATTCCTAGGTATCGCTAATTGTTTGACAAAGAGATGTCTATGGTGGATCAGCAGTCAGGGGAGCTGCCCTGAGCTCAAATGACCTGGTTATTTTTAATCAAGGTGCTTCCTCTTGCTAATTCACCATGTGACTGCACACATGCTTGTGCTGGCACAGCTGTTGGGATGGCACTGGGACAGGAACATGCAGCAGGAGGTGAGGGAAGGCTGCCAAAACCAAGTTCATCAAGACATGTCCTCAGCTTTTTCTTGTGCCATATTACTAAAAATTATTTGTCATAGAGAAACTCTAAATCCATGGAATAAAATAGTGATTTGACAGCTACAGAGTCATAAAGCTACTCATTAAGACGTTTTCAAGCATTTGTCTGTATGCTTGAGTAGATATAGTGCAATAATTACTGATTTTTAATATTTTACTGCCAGTTATTCATTAAGATCTGAATCAGTTGGTTCATTATGTGAAGAGTTTTCATTAGGATTTAAGCTCCCTAGATGCTTCTGAAAATGTTTCATTCTATCCTGCTGTCAAATCTGCTATCAGTGTAGCAGAAATCTTATTAATTAAGGACTAAGGCCTATTATAATCTTCTTCCCAGACTGCAGAATGCATTCATCATTCCTGTCCATCGTGCTGAGTCCAGTGTAGGCTGCATCTGGCTGTCTGGAGCGCCAGCCGCTGCATGCATAGGAGCAGAACACGCTCCATCTTCTGCCCAGGAAGCATGAATTTGTCCTGTAAGAGCAGGAATATCCCGCATATGCTCACGTTCAAGCTTCAGCTGCAGACCAGTGTCAGCTACTTAATAAGACTTGCGCCATTCTATGTGGTCCTTGAATATACGTAAAAGATTTGGCACTGAGGAAGCATCCTACGGGTCAAATCTGTTTTCTGTGCTGGTAATATGACACTAATGCATACTGTGTCTCGTGGAAAACTAGGAAGTAACTGAAGCTGAGGAGTTGGATGTGCTATGATGAGTTGATGTGTTGGGTGTACAATTCAGTAACCAAACCTAAACCTGTATGTGATTTGAAAAGTATTGTGAGAGTTGGGCTTTCAGGAGGGCCACTGGAAGGCCCTGTAGGTGTGAGCTACGTAAGGAATGTAAGAGCATAAAGTTCAAGAAACTATAAGTATGCATACACTATACGGTTATATACATTGTAGAGACCAACCAGATTCAAATGACGGAAGACTGTGAATCATCAAAGCTGTGCTGGTGCAAAGGACTTCTAATCCAGAAACTGTAGGGTCTGGGTGGTCCTTGCCCACACTCTCTGCAACCAAGGACTGCCTCCAGGGCCGCATGCTGGTGCTTGCTTTCATTTTGCTATCCTTTTTGATAGTGCATATCCTGCCATTTGAACGTGCCTTCTTCTTTTCTTCCTAGGGAATGGCTTTTACCCTTCAAGAGAGGCTGCAGCTGGGAATTCATGGCCTCCTTCCTCCTTGCTTCTTGAGCCAAGATGTTCAAGTCCTCCGTGTTATGAAAAACTTCGAGAACAAATCTAATGATCTAGACAAGTACGTAAAAACCATCTTATTTCCTCCTCCCTCACCCTTTATTTTCTATTCTTTAAAGCCTTTGGGAAGACCTGAGGATCCTGCTTCAAGGCACACAGATTTCCTTCAGAGTCACTTTTTCACTTCCTTCCATATTCTCCAGCAACAGGAGTGTTTATTCTGGCCTGTGCACTGTCACCTCGGTTAATGTGCCATCACAGTTCCAAATTAACACTGGTACTGCTTTCTTCTACCACCATGTTCTGAAAGGCTGTGGCATTCTCCTGTTAATTCCCTGTACTTTGTGAGCAAGCAGTGAAAAGACTGTCCTTGCCCTGGAGTGCTGTGGGCAGAGTGATCACAACAGCCCAACACCACCATGTCTACTAAACCATGTCCTAGAGTGCCTCATCTACTTATTTTTGAACACTTTCAGGGGTGGTGACTGTCACTGCTCTGGACAGCCTCTTCCAATACTTCACCACTCTTTCAGTAAAGAAATATTTCAAAATATCCAATCTAAACCTCCCCTCATGCAACTTGAGGACATTTCCTCTCATCCTATCACTTGCTACTCAGGAAAAAATGATCAACATCCACCTCATTAAAAGCTCCTTTCAGGGAGCTGTAGAGAGCAATGTCTACTCTCAGCCTCCTCTTCTTCAGACTAGACAATCCCAGTTCCCTCAGCTGATCCTTGTAAGACTTCTTCTCTCATCAACACATTCACTAAAATACTGACTGGGAGAACAGAAAGAACCTGCCAACTGGTAGGAAAAAATATAAAGAGAAACAATTACGTGTAATCACTAATCTTTCTGTTCCTGAGCTTGCATTGCATCTACTGTTGTTCATCAGGATTATTAATGAAAGATAGTGTTTAACTGGTGTTGCGACAGGTGGTAGGGTTTACATCTCTGTCCGTCTCAGTCATTACTGATCTGAGGACTGAGGTAGCAGGATTCTTCCCCTGTAGAGCAATTCCGTTGCATTGGGTTTTCAGTGTCACAAATGCATGTATCGATCTTGCAAATTGTATCTGATGGGCAGCGTGTCATCCCTTTTTGAAGCCACACTGCATGACTGGGCACTGAACGCAAAAGAATGTTCATTGTTATCATAGAATCATAGAATTGTGAAATGGTTTGGGTTGGAAGTGACCTTAAAGACTGGATCAAGTTGCTCAAAGCCTCATCCAACCTGGCCTTGAACATCTCCAGGTATGGGGCATCCACAGCTTCTCTGGACAACCTATTAGTTATGGTCATCCAAGTTTCTCAAACAGAAAATAATTGGCAATCTCTCTTTACTTTTTACAGTTTTTTTTATTTTTCTGGTTTAAATCTGATGAATTCAATCTTACCCACTGAAACATTTCCAAGAAATGAAAATCTTTGCACAAATGTAACTTACTTGAAATCACAAAGTGATGAAACAAACCTGGCGATGCATGTGTAAGTCTGGACAACACTAACAATACAAATTTGATTTAACATTTTAATTTTCTAAATTATCTAGGGTTTTTTTATATATCTGAGATTTAAGAGTGTTTAGGTAATTGAGGCTGGGGAACAATGGAGAGAGAGGTTTCATGGAAATATTTTAGAAAGGAGACCTTATAGCAGCTTTCCATAGCTACTGAGTCTTTTTGAGCTGCTTCTGCGGGTGGTGGAGCAGGTCAGGTCGTCTGGGAAATTTGCTCTAAGTATCCGCTCACGATGTGGCACTGCGAAGTGTCAGGCTTGGGAGAACTGAGTATATCCTTAGTGAGTCAGGTACTGTATTTTATAAGCCTGTCAAAATCCATAAACACTGATGTATGTCTGTTTTATTTCTTTTTTAAGGTATATTGTTCTTATGACATTGCAAGACAGGAACGAGAAGCTGTTTTATCGAGTGCTGACCTCTGACATTGAGAGATTCATGCCCATTGTCTACACCCCAACAGTTGGCCTTGCTTGCCAGCAGTATGGTTTTGCTTTCAGGAGGCCACGGTGAGTGAAAAGGCTGTTCTTACCCCTTTTCTTAATTCCACGTGAATATTTCTTTTGTATCAACAGTCCATCATTATGTGGGTGGCCCAAAACACCTAGAACTTGATCCTTCATCAGGAGATGACCATTTTCATGTGTGTATATTTGACAATTAGTTAGCAGTTGAGAACAGCCCTGCCTTCTTCCTGTAAACAGAAAACAGAGTGGTTTTGTTCTCAAACAGTACTGTACAGTCTGTACAACTGAGGTCCAAACTGAACTTATGGCTGCACCGCATCTGCTGTCTCTGGAGCACTGAGTGCCTTCTGCTGTGCTGCTGTTTGAGTAATTGTTGGATTTTGGATACATTGTGCTGGTTTTGAACTTTTGTTTAGGCTTCCACAAATCACCCCACAAGAATCATTTTCATAGGAGACGGTGCTCTGCATCAATGCCTTCCTCACTGCTCAGAACAGCTACTGTGTAAATTCATGCAACATTAAACACAGTCTACTGTGCCAGAAGACCCTGTTCTGCATAACTCTATTTAGTGATTAATGTTTAGATAAAACCCTCAGTAGCATTCTGTAATGTATTTTAGTCCTCACTTGAAAATTCAGTGTTACGGTTCAGTTTTCTCTATAGATTTTATTTTTTGTCCTTGAAGTGCACCAGCGGGCAGGTAAACTTTTTAGCTTTCATTATAGGAATACGCAAAATAAAGGAATGGAATAGCACCACTTGAAAAGCATTTCACAAGCATGTGGTTTATCTGCAGGTTCAGCTGAGAGTAGTGTGATAGGTGAGAAAACAGAGGCATGTACTACGGAGATGCTCAAGTTAACCAGGAGAGCCAGAGTCAGGTCTTGAAGACATAAGGGCTGTGTAGACAGATCATAGAATCATTAAGACTGGAAAAATACACCAATATCATCCAGTCCAACTGTCAGCCCAACACCACTGTGCCAACTAAACCAACTCCCACAGTGTCACAGACACAAGTTTTTGAACCCTCCAGGGATGGTGATTCCATTACTGCCCTGGACAGCCTCTTCCAGGGCTTCACCACTCTTTCAGTAAAGAAATTTTTCTAGATATCCAATCTAAACCTACCCTATTGCAACTTGAGGCCATTTCGTCTTATCTTATCACTTGTTACTTGGGAGAAGAGACCAACACTTATCTGGCTCCAGCCTCCTTTCCAAGAGGTAGTTCTTCTAACCTAGTTTTATTTGTGTCAGAAGGTTTTTAAAACAAAATGACACCTACATAAACAGATCTCACCAGTTTTTTTAGGGAGGGCATGGCACCTAGAAATAGAGAGGATGTGAAAGTTTTATAGAGTCATGGAATGGTTTGAGTGGGAACGTCCTTTAAAGGTCAGCTACTCCAACCTGCCTGCTATGGACAGGGTCATCTTCAGCCAGATCAGGTTGCTTAGAACCCAATCCATCTGGTCTTGAACACCAGGGATGGGGCATTTCCAATCTCTCGGGGCAACCTGTTCCAGTGCTTCACAACCCTCCCTGTAAAAAAAAAAATATTCTTTATATACAGTCTGAATCTCCCTTCTTTTAGTTTAAAACTGTTATCCTTCATCCTAGTGCTACAGGCCCAGCTAAAAACTCCATCCTCAACTTTATTTAGCTGCCCCCTTTACGTACTGAAGGGACACTATAAGATCTTCACAGAGCCTCTTATCCTCCAGGATGAACAACAACAAGCCATTTGGTTTTGTTTCACTGTCACAGGAAGCCTTATCATATAATCCCGCTCATTAGCTGTTTATTTTTTATGTTAAATCTGCAGTAGAGCTACCCTACAGATCCTGTTCTCATACTTAACTCTCATATAAATAGAAAACTTTTAGATATAGATATAGATATGGAACCCAAATTATCTTTGCCGAGGTCATCCTCTCTACAGTAGACTTTTCACGGTAAAAAAATGGGGTCATGCTCAGCCTGGTGTTTTTCTTGCCTGTAGCGGTTGCTCTTCTGTCCAGGTTGTCCCACTCTGGAGTCTCCTGTTTGGCTGCATTTCTCCTGATGTGCACCACAGAAGAGCAAGCACCACTTCACCATGGAGGGTTAGCAGTACCGAGGAGACAGGAGCAGTTAGATTTCAGCTTTTGTGAACACATCCCAGTATATTTTCACCTTTTGTGGCATTACCTGAGTGGTATGGTCACTGTAATTCACTTTGTCATCTTTTCCCTGGGAATCTTTTCTTTGAATCAATTCCCACACAAATCCATCCCTCCCCCCAGATATATGCCACTCTAAAATTGTCCTTAGCATTTCTCCTCACTCCCATGTCCTGCTGTGAACTCTGTCCTGTTGCTTTTAGTTGATCTCTGTAGTGAGTCAAAGTCTTTCTAAACCTGTCCTCAGGGGTGCCACGCCTCCCAGCCCAACTATCTGGGCAACGGGGAGCTAGTTTCAGTGTTTGCTACAATCATCTTTTCATCCAAACTATCACATTTAGTGCTGTTATCAGGCAGGAGAGATGAGATCTCTCAGTTTAAAAGCACCTCGTGGTGCTCCAACACGGATGTGCAAATATTAGGAGGGAAATCTATGGAACATTATACAGTCTTTCTGTGACCAAAGCAGCAGCAATTAGTGACCTGTGGACACACTGAACTTCTTGCCTGTGTTGAGACCTTGTTCAGCCCCATTAGCATTTGGCATTATATTTCAAAGTTGAGCCTGGAAAGATTAAAGTACAAATAACTTGCTTACAAAGCAACTCTTGTACAAGAGCATCTGAAAATAGTCCTGTTATGTCCAGCAGGGCTTCTCTCATGAGAATGCATTTATCAGTGTTTGCATGGTTGCAGATTTTGTTTGCCAGATATTGCTGTCATAATTGCAGAGCTCAGTGCTTCTATCATTCCTGGTCGCTATGTACAAATCCTTAGTGTGGACTTTTTACCTGAACTTCTGTGGGGCTGGTGTCACAGAAGCATAGAACAGTTTGGGTTGGAAGGTACATTAAAGATAATCCAGTTCCAGTTCCAGTCCCCCTGCCACGGGCAGAGACACTTTGCACTGGATCAGGTTGTTCAAAGCCCCATCCAACCTGGCTTTGAACATCTCCAAGGACAAGGCCTCCATGACTTCTTTGGGCAACCTGTGCCAGTGCCTCACCATCTTCACAGGACAAAATTTCATCCTAATATTTCATCTAAATATTCCCATTTTCAACTCAAAAACATTCAGCTCATCCTATCCATGCACTTCTTCATAAAGAGTCCCTCCCTAGCTTATCTGTAGGACCCTTTTCAGTACTGGAAGGCTGCCGTAAGGTCTCCCAAGAGCCTTCTCTTCAACAGGCTGAATAATTCCAGTTCTCTCAGCTTGTCTATGTGGGAGGTGCTCCAGCCATTGGGTCATCTTTGCAGCTTCCTGTGGACTCACTCTACTCTTTCCCATGTCCTTTCCATGCTGAGGACTCTAGAACTGAACAAAAGGACTCCATGTAGAGGTCTCATGAGAGTGAAGTAGAATTACCTCCCTCAGCCTGCTGGTCAAACTTCTTTGGGTGCAACGCAGGCTATTGGCTTTCTGGGCTGTGAGTGCACATTGCAGGCTCAGGTTAGCTTCTTATCCACCATTTGAAAGTATATACTAGTCAGCTGCTCTGTCGAGGCTTTTGGCATTCCCTGAGAGAAAGTCTGGAACACGTTGGTGAGTCACTATTGAGGAAAGGGGACAGAAGAAACTTGCATAAATTCAACTCTTCTTTTCTCAGGACATAAATACACTTGAGGACAGGTTGCAGAACATTGTGCAATGTGTTGTGGTGAAGCTGAACTTGGGGAATGAAAGCTGACAGATGTGTGTCTTCCAACCTGGTGATTCTGTGATTATGGGAGACCTCCTTTAAAAGCTGCTGGCGTTTTCTGTATTTGCCACAATTTATGGCAAAGTTTAAACTGTTTTGTTATGTGAATTCATTAAGACAGGGTGTGCCATGTGAAGTGTAATTTTTCTGAAAGCTCTTTGCTCTGGTATTTTCTAAATAATATTTATTTTCTTTGTCACACTTTGTCCTATTTCTGTGTTTGTTCTTGGGGCTCCCTGCAGTGTGCTGTGAAAGTGAAGGTGTGGGTCTTGGAAGAGTTTGCACAGTGCACAAAGGATATATAATCAGGGCAGGACTTAATTGAACTTTCCAGGAACTTTTGATCCCTCCCTTAACCTCTGTACTATTAAGTAAAACAGAATACATTATGTGTTTAGAAGTGAAAACAGATAAGGGCTCCTTGATCAATATCACTGAGCAACAGCATTGATTGCTCATCTCAACTCATTTCTCATTGCGGCCCTACGTACCTGCAAGTTTAGGGCTCTATAAAGGCAGGAAAAAATCAGAGGCTTCTGTGGCACTGGTGTCACAGAGGCATAGAACTGTCTGGGTTGAAAGAAACCTTAAAGATCACCCAGTTCTAATCCCTCTGCCTTAGGCAGGGACATCTTCCCCTGGGTCAGGGTTCTCAAAGCTCTATCCAACCTGACCTTGAACATCTTCAGGGATGGGGCCTCCGTAACTTCTTTGGGCCACCTGTGCCAGTGCCTCACCACCCTCACAGGAAAAAATGTCTTCTAATAGTTCATCTAAATCTCCCCTCCTTCAGCTTAATACTATACTCCCTCAGCTCTTCACTGCACTCCCTGATAAAAAGTCCCTGTCTTTAAATACTGAAAGGCTGCTATAGGGTCTCCCCACAGCCTTCTCTTCTATGGGCTAAATAACCCAAACTCTTTCAGCACGTCACAGGGGAGGTGCTCCAGCCTTCTGATTATCTCTGTGGCCTCCTCTGGACTTGCTCCAACTGATCTATGTCCTTCCCATGGTGAGAACTCCAGAACTGAATGCAGGGCTTCAGCTGAGATCTCACCAGAGCAGAGTAGAGTGGCAGAATCCCCTCCCTTACTCTGCTGGTCACACTTCTTTGGATGCAGCACGGGATATGATTGGCTTTCTGTGCTTTAAGTGCACATTGCTGGCTCTAGAGGAGCTTCTTATCTACCAGCACCCCAAGGTCCTTCTCTTCAGGGTTGATCTCAGTTGATTCTCCACCCAGCCTCTATTAGTAGTTGGGATTGCCCTGACCCAGGCACAGGACCTTACACTTGGCCTTGTTGAACTTCACCAGGTTTGCACAGGCCCACCTGTCACAATTCAGCCAAACTCCAATGACCACAGAGTGGCTTTTGCAGCAGCAGTCAACATCCATCCATAGTGACAAGCCAACTTTTCTCTTTCTTCACCAGTATGAAGATAATTTTTCCAGGTGAACTTTAATGTTACTCTGAGGTAGTCTTGCTCAAAGCTTTCCAGGAGCATCATGCCTTTATGGATGGCAGTGGCTGGGACAACTGCAGAAGGTCACCATGTGCCTTGCCTGTCAGAGCCTTTTTCAGTGAAAACTCATATCTCAGTTTAGGTTTCTGACCACTGTCTCACAACTTTTTCATCAGTGTTCAGTGCAGCCTCAGGCAGGCTCAGATGTTAGCAGAGATCTGACTCATGTCCTTTGTTTGTTGCTTTTTAAAGCAATGGCTTCCCATGTACTTCCTACCAATTGTAGTGGAAGTCCAAGCCCTACTTAGTCAAAATAATCGAGGACTTTAATGTGAGCAGGATTTCTTCACCTTCAAGTTGTAAGTAGAGATGCTTAATCTTTGTCCTGAATGGCTGTGTTCTGAGGAGGAGCCTTTCCTGTCCTGATTAAAACAGAACAGAAACATCAGAGATATTGTCTTCAGTGTTTTGGTTGGGACAGCAATGACTCCTTCTCAGAACAAAACACTCAGGACAAAGATTAAGCAATAAATAAGACTGATGGGCTGATTGCTTTGCAGAAAGGACATGGAACTTGCAGTTGAGTGTTTTGAGTTCTTCATGCTACATACCAGACCCTGGCAAGCCTGATGATTGCAATATCTGTAAATATTGGATGGTGTTGTTCAAATCCGTACCTCCCCTACTAAGCAGGTGTCTTTTTCTTCAGAGAGTAGTCCTTTTAGAGGAGTAAGGGAGAAGAAGATAGATGAAGCTGTATTGGCTAAGTGGGACTTCTTGTGGTTTTCAACTCGTGTCAACTTAGAAGCTTTTGAGATCTGTCTAGTGTTGTCTTTTTTCCTCTACAGGGACATAAATATACAAATAGGGTCCTATCTCACCTAATAAGAGAAATTCTCATCAAGCAAAGAGCAGGGTCCTTTTAATTCATTCTAAGATACAAGTCAGTGATCCAGCACCATCATCTGTTCTGCTCTTCTGTGGCTTTTCATCATCATATGATGAATGTAGAGAGGCCATTAGCTATATGGAATCACAGAAGCACAGATTGTTGAAGTTTGAAAAGACCTTTAAGATCATCAAGTTCAACCATACACGCAACACTGCCAAACCCACCACTAGCCCACGTCTCTGAACACCTCATCTACATGTCTTTTAAATCCTTCCAGGGATGGTGACTGCACCACTTCCCTGGGCAGCCTCTTCTAGTGCCTGATAACCCTTTCAGAGGAGTAATATATCCTAATATCCAGTCTAAACCTCCCCTGCACAACTTGAGGCCATTTCCCCTTGTCTTGTTACTTGGGAGAAGATGTCAACAGCCATATAAATGCAAAGAGACAAGTGGAGTCATAGGAGTGCTACCCAAAACCAGAGCACAGGACAAGACTGTACAAGGAGCAAAGCACTGGCCAAAGAGGTTTTACTGGAACCTAATAAAGCAAAGGCACTGGTTGCATTGCATTTTGGTTTGACTTCATGTGGGAGACAACAGCCAGCTGGAAAAATTGGGGAACACAACAGCAGGAGGGTTGTAGACACAGACACAGAAGCACTGGTAAATGCTGAGAAAAAGCTATTAGGAAGAGTGACTTTGGTGTAGAAAGGAAGTGAGGAGAGATCTGAAGCTGTGAGGAAAGAAGTGGCATAATCATTTTCACTCCAAGTTTGGGGAAATGAAGCTTTGCACATTATCTATAAACAAAGAGAGTTTTAGAGGTAGTGCTGCTGTCTCCATCGTACCATGTTTCTTTTAAGGAGAAATAGCTCAGAAAGTAGCATTGCCAACCATTAAGATCAACAAAGGGATCACTACTTTGGCTTTTTAAAGAAGTGACCACTAATTGAATGAAAACATTGCAGAACTACTTTGTTTCCTCATTTGTGAGACATGTTAAAACTTGTTCCTTCACAAATTACTAAAAGAAATGAATGTATTCTATAAAACTGTCAGCAATGTCTAGCATTGCTTCCGCTGGCCACCAAACATATCCTGTCTCCAATGTCCCTGAACTCTTTCTAAATTGAGCCTTGCAGCTCTGGGATTGTCTTTATTGTGGGTCTTTCAAAATGCCATCAGGATAGCCAAGATATAACCTGTACTGAGCACCAACACAGGATTCTTCCCATGGCTCACAGGAAAAAATATCTTCATAATGTTTAATCTAAATCTCCCTTCTTTCAGCTTAAAACCATTCCCTCTCATCCTATCCCTATACTCCCTGATATATAGACTCCCTCTGTAGCTTTGTAATTCCTAGTGCACTTCCATGAACTCATCCAGAACAAAATCAGAAAGGAAAAGAAAACATCCTTAGCTTAGGGATGAGAAAAGATGTTGTGTAGTGTAGGTGGATGAATCCAACCCCTTTGACAGATTCTGCAGCGATGATTTGCAACCTGCTGAATCTTAAAGTCTAGTTTGGGCAACTTGACATGACCTGCAGAAATCCAGAGGGATATAGTGTCTCAGTGATAAATTAAGGACCTGCAACTCTCCTCAGAGTTTCCTGGAACCTTATAGATGTGCTTAGTTGCACCATAAAATCTAGTCTAACTTCCACCTTAACAGAAGGCAGCTGTAGTGAAATCTGTGGTGTTAATGGACTGAGTGGGAGACTGGAACTCTGAAACCTTAATGAATGCAGCTTGGAGCACTCCTTGCTCAAAATTACCGCCACAAAAGTAACAGCTCTCTGAAAGTTACTGTTTAGCCAGAAGTAATAGTACAGTCTATGTGTTCTGGCTTGACGTTGCCGGAGCAGTTAATTTTTCCTAAGCAATTTTTCTTCTGGTTTTGGCCTTGTGTATGTGTGTTTGCCTTCCAGCTGGTGAAGAGCTGCAATTTTTTTTTGGAGGGGGGGGGCGCGCAGGCACAGGAAGGATAAAAAGATGTACAATGACTAAGCCCATGTAGAATGACAGGATCTGATAGCAACCTTCAGCTCCTTAAAGGGGCCTACAGGGAAGCTGGAGAGGGGCTCTTTATCAGGGACTACAGAGATAGGATCTGAGATGTGGCATCACCAGCGCTGAGTACAAGGATTCAATCACTTCCTGCTGGTCACACCATTTCTGGAACAAGCCATGATGATGTTGGCTGTCTACAAGCACCTCCTTTTAATGGTGCGAGCAGTCATTAGATTTTGGAAGACTCGGGCTGAACTCTGACAGATTGGGAGCAGGGGTTGGAAACCAGCCTCCTGCCCTCCCAAGACAGTGGTCAGAATCAGGATCTCTTCAGAGGCAGTGGGAATCAACCCTCTCCGTTTTGTGTGAAACTCACAGTTAGTGGAGCCGCAGGACTGTTGGTGGGTAGCCTGTTGGGTTTCAGCTTCTGCTGCAAGCACTGGATGTCTTTCAAAGGTTTATCAGCTGGTAGACTCCCTTCAGCACTGAGATACAAATGTATAAGGCGAATAGGAAGACATTTCAGTAACAGGTGTCTTAAAATAAATTGAAATATCCACAATGGTGTTACTAATCTCTGCTTTTACTTCTCCATTAATAACTCCATTCTAAATGTTGATGGTGAAGGTACAGTACCCCTTTCTCATCAAAATTAACATCAGTGAATACTGCCTTTGAGACAGGCCATGTAGATGTGATTAGTACATTGGTTACTGGGCACAGTTTTGAAGAACTATGGTGAACAAATGAACCATTACATTCTTTTTTTCCTGCATTTCTGATCTTTCAGCATCATTGTGAACTTGATCAGAGTGGAAGTCAGCACTTCTATTTTTCTTCTTTTCAAAGCGAAGATCTTTTTCATTAGGAATCCCACAGTTAAGTGTGGGAAGATATCTGTGCAGTAGAAGAGTCACGAGAGAGGAGTTTGTGCTTTAGAGAGTAGCCCAATTATGTCTGATTATTCATCACTCATATAGACCTACAATGGAGGTTGTTGTCAAGCTTTTTCTACCTAATATTTCACAGTAGAACCCCAAAGCATGACCGGATCTGAACTTATTGGGGCTGAGCAATAGCAGACAGTTAAGCAGCAAAACTCATAGGATCACTGAATTTTAGAATGCTTTGGTTTGCAAAGGACCTTAAGGATCATATAGTTCCTACCCACTGCCATGGGAAGGGACACGTTCCACTGGATTAGGTTGCTCAAAGCCCCATCCAACCGGGCCTTAAACACCTCCAGGGATGGGGCATCCACAACTTCTCTGTGTAAACTGTGCCAGTGCCTCACCACCCTCACAGGAAAGAATTTCTTCCTAATATCTCATCTAAATCTCCCCTCTTTCCATTTAAAATCATTCTGTCTCATCCTATTCCTGCACTTCTTGATAAAGAAGCCCTTTTCAGCTTTCCTGTAGTCCCCCTTTAAGAATGGGAGGGTCTCCCGAGAGCCTTCTCTTCATTTGTCCATTGTTCCAGCTGATACTAATCACTGACACAATTCCTGCCTTTGTGAGTAGGTAACAAGGCACATCACGGTGCTAGAGCCCCCAAATTGTGCTGATTAGGGATCACTTTACGTACCATGAGCAATTTAGCCTGAGACTCATATGTACCATGAGCAATTTAGCCTGAGACTCATATGAAGGAGGTTGCTTTTTGAGTTTAGCAGTGCCTAAAAGACATTGCAAAAAAAAAAATTCTCAAAACATCCAAGCGAAGATCAGCTAATGTGAATAATGCCATCCTGGATATTGGAAGAATCCCTGCTATGGATGCTATTTTGATAACAATAGTAAAGAAAAGAAAAATAAGCCCCAAATCTAAAACATGTTTCAAGAATACTGTCTTCCAGTTCCTAATTTTATTAAAGAGAAGGCATTGTTGTTTAAGCAGTGAAGACCTTTGTGTTGAGAAATGATCAGCCTTAGTACAATTAGATGTACAATTGGATTGTCCATATGAATACTTCATACAGGGATTTCCTGTAAACATTTAATTTTCTGTTTCACTTCTCATAATTTTTGACTGTTTTCATTTGGTGAACACAAGTGTCAAAAACTAGGGTCAGATATTTTGGGGAGAAAACAATGTTACAAGGATATGTTTGGCTTGGTTGAAGCAAATGTCACAGCAAGTAGCCACATAAAGTATTGATCTAATTGCATCCAGTTGGAGCTCTATTGACCAGAGAAGGGACTCAAAATCCCTAACCCAGCAACAGCCAACCACATCATTGACCTTTGTAGCGGGATGAGAAAGAATGTGCTTTCACTGTGTGAAGCAGGGTCCTCAGTATAAGGATGTTTTTCACACAGAGGGGCATTGGGCATTGGAATAGGCTGCCCAGGGAGGTGGTTGATTCACCTTCCCTGGAGGTGTTTAAGGCACGGGTGGATGAGGTCTTGAGGGACTTGGTTTAGCGTTTGATAGGAATGGTTGGACTAGAAGATCCAATGGGTCCCTTCCAACCTGATTGTTGTATGATTCTATGATTCTATGTTGAGGGGTTAGAGCACAACCAGAGAAGGGCAATGGAGCTGGGGAAGGATCTGGAGCACAGGACCTATGGGGAACATCTGAGGGATCTGGGGATATTCAGTCTGATAAAAGGAGGTTGAGGGAAGACCTCATCACTCTCCACAGCTCCCAGAAAGGAGATTGGAGCCAGGCAGTGGTTGGGCTCAGCTTCCAAGTAACAAATGATAACATGAGAGGAAATGGCCTCAAGTCACAGCAGGAGAGATTTAGATCGGATATTAGGAAAAAAGTTCTTTACTGAAAGAGTAGTGAAACACTGGAAGACGCTGTCCAGCAAGGTGGTGGAGTCACCATCCCTGGAGGTGTTCAAAAAACATATGCCTGTGGCACTTTGCGACATGGTTTAGTAGTCACGTTGATGTTGGGCTGATGGTTGGACTGGGTGATCTTAGAGGTGTTTTCCAACCTTAATGACTCTGTGATTCTATGAAGTGCCAGCAATAAGCTCCCCAAGAAGAAATGTGTAACAAGGCTTATGGAAAAAACATCAACCTCCCCTGCATTTACTAGAATTATTTTAACTGGAAAGCTCTTCTGCACTAAGAGTTTACTCCCTGAACCAAAGATGGTGAAATGTGCCACACAAGTGGCTGCTGAGTGTAGTTACCCTTAAAGACTTTAAGCCTTGGGGGTTTAAAATGACAATTAAACTCGTTATTAGCAGTCCCTTGAGGTCTCATTGCCATGTCAGTAAGTAGCCTGATTTTGTGCTCTGTAGCTCATTTCCTCAGGTTTTCAAGTTTCACTTGTTTTGTTTTATCCTGGAGTTATTATTTTTATGACATGGTTTCTTTTTCTACTTCTTTTCCCTTTCTTAGAGGGTTGTTTATCACCATCCATGACAAAGGCCATATTGCAACAATGCTCAACTCCTGGCCCGAAGAAAATATTAAGGTATGTAGCACATTTCCTGTGGACTGGGAAAAGGCAGGGATTTGGGTGGAGAATGGGACACAGAATGCAACTGCTTGGCATTATTTGTGGAATTGCATATTCAAAAGGACAAGCTAAGAAATATTCCCTTCCTCAGAGAATTTCCAGAACTTCGTAGATTCTGTTGTGTATATGGGTCAGGAACACCTTTATCAAAGGTGGCAGGATCTCAGGCAATAGAAAGAGTGTGCATGATAGTAAATTTGTACAGAATAGGAGTCCTAGCAAAGAAGGAGGACATGGGTTGTGGGGGGGAGGGTGGTGAATTCTGTGGCTAACTCACATCTTGTTAGATGGACCAAAGCTTTTTAAGGTATCTCTGTAACTGACTTGCTTGTAGAGCTCCTCCCTAGATCAAATGAGTCATGCAGTATCCAGAACACTGGCAACTCTGCAAACAATGTTTGATATCCAGCAGCTGAAAATATTACTGACACCCCACCCAAAAAAGGGAACTCGTGAAGTTTTTTTACTTGAGCTTGGGGCTGGGCAAGTCCCTGGCATGAAATAAAGTTAACATTTAAGACAGGTCTTGCCAGTGACCTCCTTCCATCAGTCTGAAAGTGCATGTGTCTGGGAATTTCCCTGGCTATTGACAGAGCTTCAGTTCCCTATCAGCATGTGTTTCTTCCAAAAACAAAGATTTGGGCACTGAGTAAAACTTGCAAGCATTTTCCATTTCTAAGGGGAAAATAAAAAGGACTCGACATGTTCCCAGAAAAAAAGTAATCATACTCCTATAACCTTGTCTTTGGAACCATGTAGAACAGATGCAAACTAGATATTTTGTCCTTTCTCTGTCTGTCCAAAGATCTCAGTATTTCCATTTGTTTCTAACTCAGGACTCTGAGCAGAACTTGTTGTGGCTACTAGCTGTGTTTTTGCAGATGGGAAACTGGCACAGAAAGTTTAGAGGTGATTGTTAAAATAGCCCCCTCTGGCACCCAGATCAGACCATAGGTAGGGCAAGGGTCCCTATAAGAGATTCAGGCTATCTGTTTTCCAGGATTGCCAGATGCAGCTGATCATAGAATTATAGAATAGTTTCACCTGGAAGCAAACTTGAAGATCATCCAGTTCTAACCCCTTGCCATGGGCAGGGGCACCTTCCACTGGGTCAGGTTGCTCAAAGCCTCACTTAACCAGGCCTTGAACACCTCCATGATTTCTTTGCAGAACCTGTCCCAGTGCCTCACCACCTTCACAGGAAAAAGATCATCCTGATATTTAATCTAAATCTCCCCTCTTTCAGCTTAAAATCATGCTCCCTTGTCCTATCCCTGCTCTCCTGATAAAGAACCCCTCCACAGCTTTTCTATAGGCCCCTTTTAAGCACTGGAATGACTGGAAGGACTTCTTTTATCAGTTTGGTACTGCCGGGCTCCCAGTGTGTTTGTAAACAAATGTCTGGTGAACTGGTAGACACTGGAATACTTGAGATTTTGAGATAACTAAGGAGGCAGGGACTGCACCCAAGTCCCTAGACTGACCTAGTGTTTTGAAAAGGTTGAATAGCAACACCAGTAAGTCCCATTAAAGAAAGAGGAGAAATACATGGAATGCTGCCCCACCTTTTGTTTTGTGGCTCCTTTGAGCTTCGTGGAAACAGTATTGCTGTGGAAATGGGAAATTTGGATTGTCTGGATCCTCTGCCTGGAAGGTTGCTCTACTTTGCTTAGCAAAGCCTTAGCCAAGTTCTCATGCCCCACCTCCACCCCTTTTCTGGAATCTGGACTCCTCTGAAGGAATTGGTGCCAGAAGCAGAACAAACAAAAGAAGCCACTTCTGAGCATACTCATGTGGGAGTGTAGGCTTTTTGTGTCTCTTCAAAGGTAGCTAATGAATCGTGTAATGAAGAAACATTGGATAAAATGTCAGTAGCCCTCATCAGCATGTCCCCTTGCTGATTTTTTTCTCTGGTTCCTTAATTTTGTACTCTTTTCTGCATGATAGCCCAACTAGAGCAGGGGGAATGCAGAGAACTGTAAAGAATAGTCTTATAGTAGGATGTCATCCTGGTACCTCTTAGTTCAAACCACCTTAAAGTGAGGATACTCTAGAAATCATATCTCCTATAATGAGACAAGTGTGCTGCCGTGCTAGCTACTGCAGTGATCTTCTATCTCTCCTGTCCTCCCACCTTCCATATGATACTTACACTAGAATTGCATTCAGGATCTTGAGTACCTGTCAGGATCATGGAATCATGGAATCATTAAGGTTGGAAAAGATCACTAAGATCATCAAGTCCAACCAACATTCTAAGGACACGTGTATCATTTTAATATATAGATGCTACTAGTTTTAATAGGTTTTTCAATTAAAGTTCATTTTCAGGGATTCTAACTCTAGTGACAAGAAATTGGCAGCAGCACAAAAACAAGTATCCTACATATAGCAGATCCATTTCAAAATAACCCCTATTACATGTAGAGTGTCACTATTACTATGTGTGTTATGACCTTGAAATTTATCATGCTTGAAATCACCAGAGGTTTTTTTTTTGCTAGAGGGCAAAATAGATGTAAAAAATGAATAGACACCTGTGTCCTCTGCATCTGTAGTTTCTCCTCAGGCTTACTGAACTATGTAATGTAATGTAACTCTGTTCTGTCATTACAAAAAGTAGTTTGGGTTGATGGAGAAAATAGTCTTGGAGTGTGTAAATAGCTCATATTGAATAAGAAAGGATAATGAAACAAATTAGTATGATTCTTCCTGAAATAGCGAAGTGCAGCAAGAGGTTTACACCACTCCCAAACAATGAAATGCTTCTCCATCAAGACAATAAATCAATATTTACTTTTTATCCCCCACTTCAGGGAAGTGCATGTACCGAGATGGCTTCTAATCCACCACCCTCTTATTTCTTACTAAAGCACATGGATGCATATGTCCTGTGTCCTAACTTAAGCCTTAAATGTCCAGATCAGCAAACTTCTCTGCAGTCTTCTCCTTTGAAATCCACACTAGATCCTGCACTTGATTCCCCTGCAGCCTGACAAAACATTTAATGTGAGCTCTCTGTTCTCTGACGTGCTGGGGCAGTGCTGAAAGTTGAACTTTATTATTGTATTTACAGCTTTCTCCCACAGCGGGACTACATTCAAGTATCTTCCTGTTCTTGCTGGATTTCAGAATTGCCCCAAATAGTGCCTAACCATGGGGACAAAACCAACAAATGGTGCACTTAACCTAAAAATAGTGAGGCTTAGTTAGATCTGCTTGGTCATTTGCATCC
Organism: Coccyzus lansbergi; assembly: GCA_033558105.1. Classification (NCBI taxonomy): domain Eukaryota; kingdom Metazoa; phylum Chordata; class Aves; order Cuculiformes; family Coccyzidae; genus Coccyzus; species Coccyzus lansbergi. The sequence continues at coordinate 113,850 of JAUMJK010000056.1, read as the reverse complement.
TAAGGTCTTGGTGTATGGTGTAGGTTGAACAGCTCAACTTTAGGGACAACATTAAGTGGGATAGAAATGAATGAATGAAGGCTGGACATTAGGAAAAAATTTTTCAACGAAAGGCTTATTGGGCACTGGAACAGGCTGCCCAGGGAGGTGGTTGATTCACTTTCCCTGGAGGTGTTTAAGGAACGGGTGTACAAGGTGATGAGGGACATGTTTTAGTGTTTGATAGGAGTGGTTGGACTCAATGATCCGATGGGTCTCTTCCAACCTGGTTATTCTATGATTCTATGAAATGCAAAAGGCCAATTGCATAGATTTAAAAGGCAATTGTTTAACTCCCAACTTGGGGAGAAAAATTGGTCTAATATTGACTATGTAGAGCAGCAACCCCTCCACAGCCCATGCTGCTGCCCATTCTGATGGCTTCTGTCTAGCTGCCTTACAGCGAGGGGTACCAGAGAGAAAGGGACCTGGTTATGGTGAGTATTGTTTTGATTATCTGATGCTGGCTGCTCAATGTGAAGTATGAACTTGTTACTACTTGGAATCATAGGATCATTTAGATTGGAAAAGACTCTTCATATCCCTGAGTCCAGCTGTTCTTCCACAGATACAGTTCATAACCACAGGCAGTTCTGTCTCTTTTTCCTGAGAAACAGAGGACCTCTTTTGTGCAGCTTCTGGTTGACTGGATTCTGGTACAAATGAATTGAAGTGCTGGCAAGCAGAGCTGTTTCTCTCCCACACTGCATGCATCTACCCATCAGTCACATTATTGCTAACCTAAAAAATGTACAGCACTCTGTCACTAACAGCTAGATAACCTGAAGTCATGTAGAAGGAGTAAATATCCATTGCACAATCCAACTGCAAAAAGCATTGGTGTGAAGACAGTGGAGTTGATTTTGCTTTGAAAGCTTTGGCAATCACATTCAGTGGTCTCTTTTGATCCTCCTAGGCCATCGTGGTAACAGATGGAGAGAGGATTCTTGGTTTAGGAGATCTAGGAAGTTACGGCATGGGGATCCCTGTGGGGAAACTTGCTTTGTACACAGCTTGTGGTGGAGTTAACCCACAACAGTGTCTCCCTGTCCTGCTGGATGTTGGCACAGACAATGAGGTAAGACAGTTTTTCATAGATCTAATGGGGTAGAGAAAGGATTGAGATTAATGCTTAACTGAGGCCTGTTCCCTAAATCATAGATTCATAGCATCATATAAACACAGAATGGTTTGGCCTGGAAGGGTCCTTAAAGATCATCCAGTTCAAACCCCCACTGTGGAAGGACACCTTCCACTGGATCAGGGTGCTCAAAGACTCATCCAACCTGGCCTTGAATGCCTCCAGGGATGGGATATCTATGACTTCTCTGGGCAGACTGTTCCAGTGCCTCACCAACCTCAGAGTAAAAAATTTATTCCTGATGTCTAAATGTGAAGGCAGGCCAGATACATTGAAGATGATTCATGCAGTCATAGAATCATTAATGTTGGAAAAAGTCTCCAAGATCATCAAGTCCAACTGTTGAGATGATGGCTACACCAGGACTGCAGGGAACTGGCCAGGTTTCATTGCTGTTTGATGCTCAAGAAATTTTCACTCATATGGAGAACTGAAAAGAACACTAAGTAGTTTCATGGTCCCATGGTGAGATGATTCTGAATATTGCCAGTTGGAGCTCCACTTTTCAGCTTAGCAAGGTGAGTTGAAAGACTTTGTACATGAAGTCCCAGATTTATTCTTCTTCTGGCAATTGTGAGAAAATAGGCAGATGCTCACGTCTGGGTAGAGGTGACAGTATTCTAGAAAATAGACAATCTCGGGTGGGTGGTTTGGGAATGATTAATTCCAGTGTTTTGTCAGATTGCACACTTTAGTGCACATGATAACCAGACAAGAAGACTCCATCTGTTTACAGATTTTTGCCTTATGACGCTGGCTCAAAAAGGCCAAAGTGCAACATTTCAGCAATGCCAGAATGGACATCTGTGAGGATGTCATTTTTTTAAAATTAATATCCTATAGTTATTTGTGAGGGCCTGAGTTTGTCCAGTTTTGTAAAATATACTTGCTCCTCACTTGACCCTGAGTAAACAAAGCACACGTTTCTTGGGAGACATAACAAACCTGTGCTATAAGAGCTTTGAGTTTGTGTATGAAGAGAGAGGAGTGCTAGTGTTTTCAGACATGCCCATGCTCACTGAAAAGCTAGATTTTTCTGCACCCCTTACACACCAGCCCTGAATGTCTCACACTGTACGCCTGAAAAGAATGAAAAAAAGCAAATTCCATGGCTGTCGATGACGTCTGGGATGAGATTTCCAGTAACCTCTTTGGTCTCTGGTCCTAGGATTATTTAATCCCTGCAGCACAGGGACCTGTCATAGTTCTGTGGAATACATGGTGTGCTCATCTTAGACTGTTCCACAGTCTTTCCTCAAAAGTGGGAACTCTGAACTTGGACTCTCTGAGGCTAAAGCTATCTCAGTCTTTCACTTCTTGGTATTTCCAGTCAATACAGCACTGTACTTGACTTTGGCTCCTTCGTCTCTTCCTTCTCCTCCATACTGGTCTGCACACCACCAAGTGCTGGTGTGCTCCAAGCCCTGCAGCTGAAGTTTCCCTCCAGAGGAACCTGAGTATCAATGTTTCCCCACTTCCAGGGATGGGGCATTCACAGCTTCTCTAGGCAACCTGTTCCAGTGCCTCACCACACTCACAGTAGCAAGTCTCTTGTTAATATCTAATCTAAATCTTACTTCTTTCAGCTTAAAACTTTTCCCCCTCATCCTATCACTGCACTCCCTCATAAAGAGCCCCTCGACATCATCATATGACTAAAAGAGACCAACCTTTTGCATAGGCTGAGATGTAAATTCATCCATGGAAGAAAAGTTATCAACAGAATTGCTTTGTGTCCTAGGCTCTCCTGAATGATCCACTCTATATTGGCCTGAAACACAAGAGGGTTCGTGGGAAAGAGTACGACGAACTGGTTGATGAATTTATGCAGGCAGTCACCAACAAGTAAGTGGGATTATATACATGGCTTCTCTGGAACAAATGTTGCAACTCCTGAAATAAACATTAATATAATTGATCATCCAAGCAAACTTTATTTAAATGAAAGTCTTCTGGGTGGTCAACAAATTACTCTTTGTGCTTGAACACTCTATATCAAAAATATTTGTCTTCAGAGAACTTAAATGGCACTATTTATAACCATTTCCTGCCCATATAGATCAGTGGTGTCAAACGTGTGCCCTCTGTATCTGGCCTCCACTTACATTTATGAGCCTCATTCAGCACAGACAGAATCTCAACTTTGGTTTGTTTACATTTTGTATAGGAAGTTTGTAGTTTTCACCATTATGAAGGAAGTAATCTAATAGGAACGTGCACTTTACTGCACAGAGTAATGCCTGTCCGAGTCTGTAGACTGTCTGTCGCTTTGGTAAAAATAGGAGCTTCCCTGATGGCATTTAACTCTGTGGAGTGGCCAGGACTGTAAGTACTGCCATTTTAACGATGGGACAGACTGAGTGCGTATTTCCATTCTTATTGACTAGCTGGGGTAGAAGGTCTCTGATGTACCTTGGAGTTGAGTGTGAGAAGAGCAGAACCACAACTTCAGTGCTGTGTGGGCACCTCTTCCACTGGACTGAGTTGATCTTTCAGTAAAAAAGAAAATATATTAAAATCATAGAATGATTGATTGGTTTTGGTTGGAAGGGACCTTAAAGATCATCCAGTTCCAACCCCCCTGCCGCAGGCAGGGACAACTTCCAGATGGTGCTGTGGTCCCTGTATCTGTATGAACCCAATAGCACTGCCTTGCCTGTTGGTTTAAAAATACCTAAGGGTTACTGCAGAGAAGAGAATTTTTGTTTGTGCTATGAATTGTCCCGCTTTATATTTGATAAGAAAGCTTAACTGAAATTTCAGTCTATTACCATGCAGTATTATCAAGTCATGTAATCATGCAATGCTTTGGGTCAGAAAGAACTTCAAATATCATCCAGTTCCAGCCACCCTGCCATGGTCAGGGGCATGTTCCACTGGATTAGGTTGTTCACAGCCTCATTGTATTAGACACTTAAAGGTTATCTAGGGGGAAGAAATTCTTGGAGGCTAGAAAGCTGGTAAAACACAGCTAGGAAATCACTAGAGGGTCTACAAGAAGAAATTATTTAAGGGCTCTCAGGTTTGACTTGTGGGCTTATTTTGAATCCAGTCACTAATTAATCTTTCAAAGAAACTATCCCACTTCCTTCTGTCCAGGAGACAGTAGGATATTGCAGTGTGGATGTTGATGATAGAATGAGAACAGTAGAATAAGAATCGAGATTATTATCTCAGCCATCATAACTCTGAGATTGACGTTTGTGGTGTTAAATGCAAAGCTCATTGTATTCAGTGGTCCTGCAACAGGGATGTCAGCAACATGGGTCAGAGAGAAACTTTGCCTTTTCTGAGCCTGCTGCTGGAAAGGAAGGATTGGTTGTTATTTTCCTGTGTTTAGTTTACATCAACTAATCTCCACGTTGAAGGGTGAAGACACATAGCCATGAAACAATGAGCCCTTATCTTGTGAGGAGGTGATGTCATGTCTAATTCTTACATCCAAGTAGTGGGAATCAAGTTCCTGGGGCCCCTGTCCCAACTTTTCTGTTTCTCTTAGCCACGAAGAGTTGATTGAACACAGATAAGCCCCAAAAAATTTCTCTGCAAAGTGGGGCTGGGAAATTCCATGTTGCTTTTCTCCTTTCACATCTGTAAAGTATTTGAAGATCCTTAAGCGAAAGGAGCCATTACCCTATATTACCATCCTGACCACCAGCATACTTTAAAGCATTGTTGAAGTGTTATCCTTTGTGAGCTCTGGGCTGGTGAATAATCCCACTAGCAGCCTGGATTTGGCAAATTTATATGAAACAGATTCATTTGATTTCAAATTTCCACTGGAATGACTGGATGCAACCCAGAAGGAGTTGCTTCAGTTACAAAAGGAAGCAGGAATTGTTCAGAAGGTCAAGAACATACTGCATTATCGAATGTAGCCTGCTTCCATGTGTGAGGAAACCTCTAAGTACAAACTGCTGTGATCTTCTGCTGCAGTTTCTTATGCAAGTCTATGATGTCATTTGCAAATTCAGTTATCCGAGGAGAAATCTTCTGGGTTGCCACAAACCTCTTGCAGTGTGGGGGTTTTCCTTTTCAGCTTGGTGTTAATGCAGAAGTTCTGTCTGCTTCCTGAGGGTACTTCAACTTCTCATGGAAACCATTTGTCAGTTCCTCTACAGGAGTACCTCCCAACCTGTCAAATCACTGCTGGCTCAGGGGACATTTGTCACTGATGCGGAATGTGTCAGGGTGCACAAGAAAACCAGGGGAGTGAAGATTTACTTTTCTAATGGAATATTAACATCAAACAGATGTCAAATTTCTGTAGCTGAAGACCTCCACAATCAGCTCCTGGTCTCATAATAGCTTCTCTGCAATGACATGAAAAGTATGCTAGAGGCTTTGGAGTTAGCACTTAGAGTATTTTGAAATAAAGTCTGACTTTTAGGCAATTTTAGAAAGAAAAGTCCCTCCTGCAACACCAGGATAAATTTCTGCATTTTCCTGCTGCCTAAGCCTCAACTCGTTACACCTAAAAACGCATGTAATGACTGAGTTATTGTTAGATCTCTAGGCCATGCATTTTGCTCCTCTTGGGAGGCAAAAATATGCAAAATCTGGCAAGCTGAGCTTAGCCTATGACTTAAAGATGCAGCCTGACAAATTGCTGTTTTCTCACAATGAGTAATATGCTTCATATGGGAAAATACACTTACTCGCTTTTCACTCTCCTCAGTTGCCATGGCAAAGGGCAAGCCAGTTTTATTCTTGAACTCATGCATTTTTGCAGGCTGGAATAAATAGTCACCTAAAGTGACGAACGTTCATAATTGGAATAACCCACAGAATTTCTGGAGATTGCCTGTATGAGCAGATTTAAGGTCACAATCACAATAGAACCATGGAATCATAGAATGGTTTGGTCTGGGAACAACCTTAAAGATCATTCAGTTTCAGGCCCCTACCATGAGCAGGGACACATTCCACTGGATTGTGTTGCTCAAAGACTTATTAAACCTGACCTTGAACCCATTCAGGGATGGGGTAATGATGACTTCTCTGAGCAAACTCTTCCAGTGCTTCACCACCCTCACAATAATAAATTTCCTCCTAAATTACTCGTGTAGTGTCACTGCATAAGAAACAGAAGTGAAGAACCAGTTTAAGAGAAACCAAGCATAGGTGGGGTCTCATGAGAGAGTAGAGGGGCAGAATCACCTCCCTCAACCTACTGGTCTCAGTTCTTTTGATGCTTCCTAAGATACGGTTGGTCTTTGGGCTGCAAGAGCACATTGCCGGCTCATGTCAAGCTTCTCATCAATCAGCACCCCCCAGTCCTTCTCTGCAGGGCTTCTCTCAGTCACGTTGTCCCTCAGCCTGTATCAAAACTGGGGATTGCCCTGACCCACGTAGATGGCAGATTTTACACTTGGCCTTGTTGAACCTCATGAGGTCCACACAGACCCAGTTCTCCAGCTTGTCCAGGTCCCTCTGGATGACATTCTGTCCTTCCAGCATGACAATTGCACCACTCAGCTTGGTGTCATCTGCAAATGTGCTGAGGGCGCGCTCGATCTCACTGTCCATATCACTGATGAAAATATTTAACAACATTGGTCCGAGTACAGAGTACTCCACAGCCTGCAGACGTGAAAAGGGTGAAAAGCTACTGACCTAGGGTGAATGACTTACATTTAAGATCTTTCCCATGAGCTGTGATAATTAGGTAACATCATATTGTCTCTCCTAATCTAGCTAGTTGACTAAAGTTAGACATCTGAATTTAAGTTGGTCATCTTAGACCATCATCATAGAGGCAGTGGAGAAAGAGGCATCTCCAGAGATGTTATCTACTTCTATTTTCCACTCAGACTAGTTCAAAGAAGTTGCAAATGGATGTGCATTTTTGTGTTGTCTGAGAAAGTGACCAGAGTTGCCTAGCTCAGCATTACATAGCCAGCTTTTAGAGACAGAATCATAGAATCATTAAGGTTGGAAAAGACCTCCAAGATCATCAGGTCCAAACATCAGCCCAACACAACCATGGCTACTAAACCATGTCCTGAAGTGCCACATTCAGGGATGGAGACTTCAACACTTCCCTGGGCAGCCTCTTCCAATGCTTCACCACTCTTTAAGTAAGGAATTTTTTCTAAATATCCAGTCTGAACTTCCCCAGGCACAACTTGAGGCCACTTCCTCTTGTTCCATCACTTGTTACTTGGCAGAAGAGACCAGCACGTACCTCACTACAACCTCCTTTCTGGGAGCTGCAGAGAACAATGAAGTCTCCCCTTAGTCTCCTCTTCAGAACAGACTGAATGACCCCAGGTCATTAGCTGGTCCTTATAGGACTTGTTCTCCAGACCCTTCACCAGCTTGTTGCCCTGCTCTGGACACACTTCAGAGTATATTTCTATGTAAAGGTACTGGAAGAAATCCTAGTCTGCACTGCATCTTATTGGCTGAATACTAGTACAAGTAGCAGCTCTTTAACCACTTTTTCCCTTTGCAATAACAGATATTCTCCACCTTCTTTCCTCAACTGGACTGTTTTTATTAGCATTGTTACATATTAAAGCACTTCCATGCTCTGGTTCCACGTAGGCTATGTTTTACTTTTGGATGCTACCCAAATACTTTGTAGAGAGCTCAAATTCCTTTGGCATGAAAGAGATTACACAAGTCTTGAGTTACTGTGCTGTGAAGGAAGGACAGTAGAATTGATTCACCATGTTGATACTCACCAGGATGCTATTGCAAATGGCCTCAGCAATTGTTTTATTCATACTTCTTGCTAAGTTTAACCTTAGCTGCCTGGGTCAAACTAAGACAGAGCATTGCAAACAGCCACCAAAGTACCAGTAGGAAAGAGCAGTAAGCAATATCTGGTGGAATTCTAACATGTCTCTCAGCCTAATTTTTGTTTAAGCTCATGGTGGAGCAGCACTAAAGTCCTCTCAAAACCCCAACAGCTGTGTAGTCTTTGAAAACTCATCCTGAGATTCCCATCTTTAACTGCAAGTCCTAAATATTTTGTTCTTTTGTACAAAGCATCAGGTCTCAGGGTCTAGCTACAACCAATTTCACAGAATCATAGAATCATAAAATGGTTTGGATTGGAAGGGACCCTAAAGATCATCCAGTTCCAAAACCCTTGCCATGGACAGGGATATCTTCCAATGTATCAGGTTGCTCATAGCCTCATCCAACCTGATCTTGAACACCTCCAGGGATGAGTCATCCACAACTTCTTTGGGCAGCCTGTTCCAGTGCCTCACCACCCTCACAAAAAATCATTTCTTCTTAATAGCTCATCTAAATGACTGGACAAGCACACACTCTCCTGGGTGGAAGACTGGTTGGATGGCCAGACCCAGAGAGTGGTGGTAAATGGAGTTTACTCCAGCTGGAGGCCCGTGACAAGTGGGGTTCCCAGGGCTCAGTGCTGGGTCCAGCCCTGTTCAATGTCTTCATCAATGGCCTGGATGAAGGCATCGAGTGCACTCTTAGCAAGTTTGCAGACAACATTAAGCTGGGTGGAAGTGTCGATCTGCTGGAGGGTAGGGAGGCTCTGCAAAGGGATCTAAATAGGCTGGACCACTGGGCTGAGTCTAATGGCATGAGGTTTAACACAGCCAAATGCCAGGTCCTGCACTTGGGGCACAACAACCCTATGCAGAGCTACAGACTAGGAGGAGTCTGTCTAGAAAGCTGCCTGGAGGAGAGGGACCTGGGGGTGTTAGTCGACAGCCAACTGAACATGAGCCAGCAGTGTGCCCAAGTGGCCAAGAAGGCCAATGGCATCTTGGCCTGTATCAGAAACGGTGTGACCAGCAGGTCCAGGGAGGTTATTCTCCCTCTGTACTCAGCACTAGTGAGATCTCTCCTTGAATCCTGTGTTCAGTTCTGGGCTCCTCGCCACAGGAAGGATGTTGAGGCTCTGGAGAGAGTCCAGAGAAGAGCAACAAAGCTGGTGAAGGGGCTGGAGAACAAGTCTTACGAGGCGCAACTGAGAGAGCTGAGGTTGTTTAGCCTTGAGAAGAGGAGGCTGAGGGAAGACCTTATTGTTCTCTACAACTACCTGAAAAGAGGTTGTAGAGAGGAGGGAGCTGGCCTCTTCTCCCAAGTGACAGGGAACAGGACAATGGCCTCAAGCTCTACCAGGAGAGGTTCAGGTTCGACACAAAGAAAAAATTCTTCACTGAAAGGGTTATTAGACAATGGAACAATCTGCCCAGGGAGGTGATTGATTCACCTTCCCTGGAGGTGTTTAAGGCACAGGTGGATGAGGTACTGAGGGGCATGGTTTAGTGGTTGGTAGGAATGGTTTGACTCGATGATCCGGTGGGTCTCTTCCAACCTGGTGATTCTATGATTCTAAATGTCCCCTCTTTCAGCTTAAAACCATTCTCCCCCTGCCCTCCCTGCCTCCTATCCCTGCACTCTCTGATAAGGAGCATCTCCTCAGGTTTCCTGCAGGCCCCCTTTAAATACTGTGATTTAGTTTTATAAATGAGAACTTGAGTTCTTACACTATACAATGGCTCACATAGGTTCAGAAATAGGGTTTAATCTTCAAAAGGCTCAGTGGACATGTTTCAGAGAAGAAAATCATGTTCAAAAAAACAGCTCAGTGAAAAGATTTTGCATTACAGCACTGTCCCTGTCTTACTAAAGGGCATGAAGAGAAATTAAGTTTATGAGCTACCATACCTTGGAGAGTTCATGAGCCACCATACCTTCCTTGTTCTCTGCATAATAAAAAAAGATCAAAGGTCAAAAATAGGTAGTAATCTCTGGACAGTGTCTTATTCTGCAGACCAGGAATGAGAAGTGAGAAAAAAAGGAAAAAAAGTGCTCTAAAGAAAGAAAAAAAAAATGTCCAGGTTAATACTTCTGTGAATTTGACTCTGTGGTCAGGGAAACTGACCCACCTACCCTACTGCTCTTTGAAGAGCTGATCACACATCTATTTAATGCTGGATGAGATCACCAATTTTATTAAGCAAGTCAGGAATGTTAGTTCCTCAGTGATGCAAAGAAATAACAAGGCTGGTGTTAGAGAAATAGTTTCTATAGCAACTGAATTTGCCTAAAGATTTGTTATTTCTTTGAAATGTTAGCAGATGTTCTGTATGGTGTCATCTCACCCTTAGTCATGTTTTGCTTACATGTTCAAAAGATGGATAAGAAGGTCATGGTTTGTGTTGGAAGGGACCTTCAAAGATCATTCAGTTGCAACTCCCTTACCCATCCAACTTCGCCTGGAACACACCCAAGGATGGAGCATCCATGACTTCTCTGGGCAACCTGTTCCATTGCCTCACCATTCACATAGAAAAAAAATTATTCTTAATATCTCATCTAAATCTCCCCTCTTTCAGATTAAAAACATTTCCCCTCATCACCTCCACAGCTTTCCTGTAGCCCCCTTTAAGTACTGGAAGGCTGCTCTAAGGTCTCCCTAGAGCCTTCTCTTCTGCAGGCTGAACAAGCCCAACTTCATTAGCCTGCCCTTGTATGGGATGTGCTCCAGCCCTCTGATCTGGGTGGGAAGGGTCTTAAAGATCATCTAGTTCCAACCCCTGTGCCATGGGCAGGGACACTTTCCACTAAATCAGGTTGCTCAAAGCCCCATCCAACCTGGTCTTGAACACTTCCAGGGACGGGGCATCCACAACTTCTCTGGGCAACCTGTTCCAGGGCCTCACTACCCTGGAATAAAAAATTTCCTCCTAAATCAGGACTGAATCTCCCCTCCTTTAATTTAAAACCATTCCCCCTTGTCCTATAGCAACAGGCCCTGCTGAAAAAGTCTGTCCCTGTTGTGGTCCTTTCCTAGAAGCAAGCACAGAGAATGTGAAGCAAGTGTAAGAGCCAATCCTTTTCCCTTTTTGAGACCGGAGGGCTTGTGAAGGGCGAGTTTCTCATGATGGACAAAACAGAGGAGCACAATACATGTGTCTCCGTGCTGACAGATGTATTTGAAATGGAAAATAATGATAATAAAAACTCTGACACCTTCCCAGGAAAGCCTGACTCCCTGCACTGCAAGTACCATGAAAAAAAGCTTTTGAGTCACAGTTCTCAAATGGAACATGTTTCATCTGGTATCAATTTCTAGTTTCAAGCAGGAGTGTCTCATACCTCAGGTTTCAGTGGCAAAGAAACGAAGATTGAATGAGCGGTAGGTAAGGTGATGCTGCTCTGCACTGCTTACAGCCCCTGAGAGCCTCAGGTCTCCAACACGGGACAACTATTTAGAACCCTTTTGCTTGCCTGCAGTCCAGAAATTGCTAGCAGTTGCATTACTCACCTCACGAATGTTTCCCACTGCCCCGTCACATTTATGAGAGAGAAGAGAGTTCTTATGGCACTTTTAGGTTCTATTGGCAAAGCTGTAATACAGCCTAGAGTCGTAAAGTGCTGAAAGTGTATAGCTAGGAAGCAGATTTTCAGAAAGAGCACGCTTGCCCTGGTGTTACTGGATAATTATGGAAAGCAGGCAGTTATTTCCTACCTTTTGAGTCTATGGGTCACTGACTGTCATTGAGTGCTGACTGCTGCAAAGCAGCTGTGTGGAAAGAAACCCGTTTCTGAAACACAAAAATCTGGCTGTGAAATCACACCGTGACGCACTCATTCCATGGGATCCTACAGGCAGTTTTTTTTTCTCATCTCTTGGTCACCTGCAGTTGAAATGCACACTCAGTGTTGTCTCTTTCACTGATGTTGCTTCTACAGTCATATTTGCTATGTTGCAGCATGGCAGTTATAATATCCTTTGCAGAAGAGCATCGCCTTTGCTGTGATAAGCTCATCAGTAAGTAAACCAATGACAGTTTGTCGTACCAACAGTCCAAAGGTGCATATATATGTGTGTAGCTATATAGATATGCATATTAAGAAGCCCCTTTAATTACGAATACAATTCACCCACGGTGACTCCACATTTCTGAGTGTATTGGACCTTGGGAAGGATCTGATCCCATTTGCTGTTACTGGGATGCATTTTTCTGACAGTGCTTCTACTTTTGTGCTAGAGTATCTAGCTACATTGTCTTGACAAAACATGCATATATCGTTCTATGTTGTGGAAAATGCTTTTATCCATTTTTTATTACCCTTTAACTTGCAGATATGGCATGAATTGTCTGATCCAGTTTGAAGATTTTGCCAACGCTAATGCTTTTCGTCTCCTCAATAAATACCGCAACAGATACTGTACATTCAATGATGACATTCAGGGTAAGTGCTGTTAGAAAAATGCAAATTTAACTTTCACCTTGTCATGAAGAAAGGTGGTTAAGATCGCAAGACTGTTTATTATACGATACTCAGATGTGTGAGAAATGTCAGAATTTACACATAAGCATTTAAGACTATAAACAAAAGCACAGCAGTCCAACTTGAAAAGTGAGTCTCCGTTGCTTTTAAGAATTAAACTGTTCATTGTGGAAATGTTCAAGGCAGAAAATGGATCATGTGCTTTACATTACTAAGGTAATTTAGGCAGGTGTATTAATTTTCTGTGATTTAGCAAAAACAGTGATGATGTCGTAAGAGTTACTTAAGGCTTTCCGTTTCTGTGAGCTGAGTAGTTATTAGCTGATCCTGGTATTGTACCACTGTTGTTATAGAATCATAGAAATGTTTTTTTGCAAAAGACCTTTGAGGTCATCAAATCCAATCACACCTCTCCACTACTAAACCATATCCCTGAGCACCTCGTCTTCCCATCTTTTAAATACCTCCAGAGGTGGTGACTCAATCACTTCCCTGGGTAGCTTGTTCCAATGCCTGATAAACACTTTCAGTGTCACATCCACCTCACTACAGCCTCCTTTCAGGTAGTTGCAGACAGTGATAAGCTGCCTTTCATAAGGCTTGTTCTCCAGTCCCTCAATGTCCTTCTTGAAGTGAAACTTCTTGAGTTATCCTCTTTATTACATGTGCAAACAGAAAGGTAAACCAGCTTTTTTTCTCCATGGGTGCTGACTGCAGTGTAACCTGAGAACAGGCATGTTCTCCCCTAGAGTGCTTAACATAATTCTTCCAGCACTAAAGAGAAGTGACAGCAGAAAGGAGAGCTTTTAGCAAGCTTGTCTCCCAGGCCTTGGTAGGCTCAGCAGCCAGCAAAACTGTTCAAATGTGCAGAGGGATGCAAGCTGCAATTTGATGGCATTCTGGCCTCATGCTGAGTTTGCTTTAAACCATCGGAAGTGCTGTTTGCCCATCAATGGGAAAGAATCAATCATAGAATGGTTTGGGTGGGAAGGGGCCTTAAAATTCACCCATTTCCAACCCCTCTGCCTTGATCAGGGACATCTCCCACTGGATCAGATTGCTCAAAGCCTCATCCAACCTGGCCTTACACCTCCAGGGATGGGACATTAATGACTTCTCTATGCAACCTGTGCCAGTGCCTCACCACCCTCACAGGAAAAAAATTCTTCTTAATAGCTCATCTAAATTTCCTCTCTCTCAGCCTGAAAGTGTTCCCCCTCATCCTATATTTACAGTCCTCGATAAAGAGCCCCTCCGCAGGTTTCCTGTAAGCTCTCTTCTCTTCTCTTCTCTTCTCTTCTCTTCTCTTCTCTTCTCTTCTCTTCTCTTCTCTTATCTTATCTTATCTTCTCTTATCTTATCTTATCTTATCTTATCTTATCTTTGGATTAGGTTCTCTCTCTGTGTAAGGAGAAGGGTCTCATCACTTGAATGGAAAGGAGGCCAGGCAGTGTAGTAGATCTGTGGTCCTGGATGAAGGTGTTCTTGAAGGAACTGAGTGAATTGGAGAGGTTTCTTGGTGAATCAGACCAGTTTCTTAGACAGAGGGAAGAGGAAGAGGATATTAAAGCAAAACTGAAGATTCGGAATGGGAAGCAGAAGAGTATTGATAATGTCTTTTTGGCCTTTATGGCTAAATGCATCAGACATTTTGTGGAAATGACTCCCTCAGAGGGGTGAGCCACATCTAGGAGGAAGCTGTAAAACAGCATTGCCATAAAATGGACCTTGTCTGTTTCTCCCCAGTCAGCTGTCTGCCACGGAGATGTTGAGTCCCCCAAAAATTATCCAGAGTCTCACCTGTTAAAACAATAGGATTTCACCTCTTAGTAAACTCCTTATTCTCAAACTAAGAATCTAGTTGGCACTGGCTTCACAGTAATAGATAAGGAAAGAAATCCTTCTGATCTTTTGCACAGATGAGGTGAGCTAAGGGAAACAAGCTACTGTTTCAGGCTTTTTGAATGTAGCTATCAGAAAGAAAAAGTGATTCCAGGCCAGGGTTGTAGTCAGGAATTACTTTTGGGGACCTCTGGGAAACTAATGTAACTTGAATCAGCTCAGTTAACTCTGTCTTAGAGTCATGTCAGAGATTAGTGATGTAGAATCTGGAATGAAGAATCTGAGTTATCCATTGGAATGTACCCTTCTGTATCCCCAAGTGATAGGAGAGGGAGGAAGTGCCATTTTCTTATTTAAACCCTCCTGTTCTTTGGTTTTGCCTCAGGCGCTCTCTTTTCCAACATGCTTGTGTTTCCTGACTCACCCACATAAAAAAAGTGGGAGAGTTCAATGCAAATCATGTTTTAAATGATTAATGAGAATTAAACAAAGCCTTGTTTAAGCAGGCCTGATTTGTTTTACTCAAGTCAGGCAGGAACAGACCTCCTGAAGCCTGAATTTTTCCAGCTCCTGAGCTGGCACTGTTTTAAGTATATTGATGTAAAAACACATCTTAGGCACAAAAAGTGCAAGTTAGATCAAGCCTGAGCTAAACTAATTTAAACTCCTTGGCCATTGGTTAGCAGAGCTGGTCATGCAGTGCGCCTCCACATACATACACAGATGAGATGTGAGAAGAAAGTATAAATTGTTCCACTTAATCTCCCTTAGACCCCCGTCTTACTGCCCTAGGGCCAGCATGAACAGAAAACAGTTTAAAATATTAACGTTCACTTTTTTTTTGTCACACAAATTTCTGTACTACCAAATCTATCCCACAGAATTAAAATGACTCAGCTCCCCTCTGGTTCGAGCCAGCCTGCTGATGCCGAGCAGGACGCCTGCCAGGTGCCACAAATGGGGATGAGGTGATTGCTTTTATTTGGAAAGCCATTAGGCTGGGAGCTAGGAGCTGGCTCACAGTGCCCATGCCTGGGAGCTCCTCATTAAGGGAGTGCTTCTCCTTGCTCTATAGGGGTGATGACATCAGTCCTTTCCTGGCTCTGTCAGGGTTCATGCAAGGGGCAATGGCTTCAATTTCAGCTCTACAGGAGAAAATTGATTGCCATCTCTTCCTTTTTCCCAGTAAAGAACCAGAGCAGGCAATGAAACACATGGAGAGATATGAGAATTCTTTAGATCCTACTCTTTCTTTTCCTGCTGTTTTCTTTTCCTTTTGCTCCACTTCACAATGTGCACAATGATCAACAAAAAGCAGACAACTGAAACGTCTTACAAAAGTGTTGAGTCTCATGAATCCCTGAGACAGGCATACAATCAGAGAATGGTTTTGATTGCAAGGAACCTTAAAGATCATCTAATTCCAACACCCCTGCCATGGGCAGGAACATTTTCCCTTGGATCAGGTTGCTCAAAACCTCATCCAAATGGGCAAACTGTGCTACTGCCTCTCAGGCATCTTTGGCTTAGTGCTTCATACAATAAAACAAAAGAACTCTGAAGACATTAGTGTAGAAGGGACCTCTGGACATCTCCCAGCCCTCACTCAACTAAAATGTGATTTCAAACTTAGATCCAACTTTGGCATTAGATCAGGTTCCTCAGAGCCTTGTCCACCCAAATAATTTTCAATATCTGCAAGGATGGATATTTGCAGTCTCTTTGTGCTACCTGTTCAAAGTTTCCTCTTCTTCCTTGTGCTTTGACTTCTCTTCCAACCTTATTTTTCCCAGGAAGAGTTTGTTCTCCTGGCTGATCCATGTTACCCTCAATATTCACATATTAAAGATGAATTCTGCTGGCTTACATTGCTTTACTCAGTGCTGAACAGCAGAAATTGTCCAAGCTGTAGGAAAACAAAGAAATGTTTAATGTGCTATGTAATTAATTGTATCTGCTCATGTTATTCAAAAGCCTTTCACACATATAAAGAGGGCAAAGGGAATAGCACACAGAAGCATAAAGTCTCTTTGGCAGTCTTTTGAAACTAGACCTGATATAGAAGGACAGGCTGATAAGACTTGGGCATGTTCAGTCTGGAGAGGAGAAGGCTCTGGAAAGAACTCACAGCAGCTTTCCTGTAGTAAAATGAGGCCTACAGGGAAGCTGAGGAGGGTTCTTTATCAGGACGTGAAGGAATAGGATGAGGGGGAACAATTTTAAGCTGAAAGAGGGGAGATCTAGATTGGATATTAGGAAGAATTTTTCTCCTTTGAAGGTGATGAGAAACTGACACAGGTTGCACAGAGAAGTTGTGGATACCTCGTCCCTGGAGGTGTTCAAGGCCAGGCTGGATGAGGCTTTGAACACCCTGATCCAGTGGAAGGTGTAACTGCCCATGGCAGGGGGGTTGGAACGGGATGATCCTTAAGGTTTGTTTCAACCCAAAACCATACCACGATTCTGTGATAACACTGATAGACTCTCAAAGAACTACCAGACTGTTTCAGGTATATCCATATGCAGGAGACTCTGTAAAGAGAAAGGATTTCTAAAAACCTGAACACCTACACCATACAAATGAAACTTATTCAAGGCACTTCAAGATGGGAAACCCTAAATCACTACCCACATTAAAAACACTTATCCTTTTGTATAGAATCATAGAATTATAGAATCATCAAGCTGGAAGAGACCCATCGGATCATCGAGTCCAACCATTCCTATCAAACACTAAACCATGTCCCTCAGCAGCTCATCTACCCGTGCCTTAAACACCTCCAGGGAAGGTGAATCAACCACCTCCCTGGGCAGCCTGTTCCAGTGCCCAATGACCCTTTCCGTTAAAAACTGCCTCCTAATCTCTAGCCTAAATCTCCCCTGGCAGAGCTTGAGGCCATTCCCTCTTGTCCTGTCCCCTGTCACTTGGGAGAAGAGGCCAGCTCCCTCCTCTCCGCAACCTCCTTTCAGGTAGTTGTAGAGAGCAATAATGTCTCCTCTCAGCCTCCTCTTCTCTAGGCTAAAGAACCCCAGCTCTCTCAGCCGTTCCTCATAAAGCCTGTTCTCCAGACCGCTCACCAGCCTCGTTACTCTTCTCTGGACTCGCTCCAGAGCCTCAACATCCTTCTTGTGGTGAGGGGCCCAGAAATGAACACAGGATTCAAGGAGCGGCCTCACCAGTGCTGAGTACAGAGGGAGAATAACCTCCCTGGACCTGCTGGTCACACCATTTCTGATACAAGCCAGGATGCCATTGGCCTTCTTGGCCACCTGGGCACAATGCTGGCTCATGTTCAGTCGGCTGTCAACCAACACCCCCAGGTCCCTCTCCTCCTGGTAGTTTTCTAGACAGACTTCTCCCAGTCTGTAGCTCTGCATAGGGTTGTTGTGCCCCAAGTGCAGGACCCAGCATTTGGCCATGTTAAACCTCATGCCATTACACTCAGCCCAGCCTGTTTGGCCTGTTTGTACTTCCATAGTCCCTCCACAGCTGAAGAAAGCTGCAGGCGATGTACAGAATCTCATTTTTGCAGAATCTCTCTGAGCCTTTTCCCGGTCTTTAGAGCAGTGATTACCTTTTGTTGTTGGATCCATGACTGCTGATGAGTCTCAAAATATCTCGTGACCCACTAGCCACCTTTTCTCATTATCCTGGCAGATAACCCTTCCATAACCTTTCCAGGACACTTCAGGAAGCAGTGCCTCAGCCTGGAGGAACACTGCTCCTAGAGGAGATTGGGAACAGGCTGACTCCAGTGTCTCAAACCTAAGCAGCTTCAAACATTTAGGCAAAATTCAAACCATGTGCAAATGTGGCCAAATTTGTAGGCACATTTCCATGTGCTGTGTTAAGCAGGCAAACCTAGTTTTTGGCTCAGTATTAACTAATTTCAGCAGATTAAAATGATACAGCATCTTACTTTGTTGTTTCAGCTGGAATGGAAAATGCATCAGTAATTATGACAGGAAACTAAGGAAAAGGGGAAGCACAATAGGAAGGGAGCACTGGACGATACCCTGATGCAGAACAAAGCAGGCTATGTCCTGCCAGGGAGCTCCAGAACAACACTCTTTCCCTGTGGGGATTTACCCAACCTGAAGATAGATATGGAGATGTTCTTGGTCCTGTAGGAGCTCACCAGTAGCAGAGGAGGCGTCTGCATTTTCCCTTGATGCTACTACATTAACTAGTTAACAACCCACTCCTAGACTTGTGTCTAAGTCATAGAGCCATGGAATCATAAATGGTTTGGGTTGGAAGAGACTTTGAAGATCATCCAGTTCCAACCCTTCTGCCATGGGCAGGGACACCTTCCACTGCATCAAGTTGCTCAAACCCTCATCCAACTTGGCCTTGAACACCTCCAGGGACAGGGTATCGACAACTTCTCTGGGCAACCTGTGCCACTGCCTTACACCCTCACAGGTAAATATTTCTTCCTAATATCTCATCTAAATCTTCCCTCTTCCAGCTTAAAACTGTTTCCCTTCATCCTGTCCCTGCACTCCCTGATACAGAGTTCCTCCCCAGCTTTCCTGTAGACCCCATTTCATACAGGAAGGCAGCTTTAAGGTCTTCCCAGAGCCTTCTCCAGGCTAAACAAGCCCAGCTCTCTCAGCCTGTCCTTGTATGGGAGGTGCTCCAGCCCTCAGATCATCGTCATGGCCTACTCTGGACTCATTCTAACAGATCATGTCTGAGATGCAGAGCTCATCTTAAAGAAGATACCCAGTGGAGGTCACCTCTAGGTGCCTGTTTTTAATCCTTGCACTGTAAAGTGCTTAGTCTATGGAGTGTGATGCTTTAAAAATATGTCATGGCTCTGGCCTGCAGCATTGCTCTTGCTCCTACCCGTGAAGAAGTGCAAAAGCTGTGCCAGTGAGCAGACCAAACCCTTCATCAAAAGGCTCCCTCGTCAGTCCTTCAGAAAAAGCATCCCCATCACAGCTGTGGAGACCCTGTGGATGCTGTTTTATACCAACATGCTGAACCAGGTCAGAGCACAGCCCTATTCTATTCCTTTTACCTCCTCAGCCTGGACTTAAAAGTAACAGACAGCTTAACACAGAGGTGACATATGTTGTTCTTTACTGCAAAGGAGGAGTTTGCGATAGCATCCAGTGAACATCCAGTGACTGAGTGGTCAAATCTTTCTATGATTTTATGATGGCTTGTCACCACACCAACGCATTTTCTGGGTCAGCAGCATCCCAACTCTATTAGTGGAGGAAGTGAGTGCCTTCCCTCAGCATCAATGCTTTGCATTTTACTGCCCTTCTTGTTAACTTGCTCCACAACATTTCTAGCGTTATTTTCTTAATGTCTTCCAGAGGTTCTTTGGGGGAAGGATAACAACAGAGGTGAAGACCTTCAGCTGCAAACACTTCAGCAGCTTTTTGCTTAGGATTTGTTGTGTTTGACAGTTGATTATACATTTGGAGTAGACCTAGAGAGGCTTCACTCTGCTTTCCAAAAACAGGCGGAACTGCTGGAGGGAGTTCATGTGAACCAGGATTTGGAAAAAACCCTAAGCTTCCTCTGCATCCATAAATTTATATATATTTTCTTGACTGTCTTTTACTGGAGCATTACACTGGTATTTGCTGTTCCCTGGGCCCTCATCTTGTCATTGTTTTGATGGGGCAAAGTGTAAGCAGGCCAGACAAGGGTGAAAAAATGAAAGATCAGGCTCTTCCACCAAAGTACTGTGTTGGAGAAGGCGGAATCGCTCACATGGGTGTTGTATGAAGAAACAGGCAGTGGTGCAGCTGCATGTCCCAGTGCTGCTGCTGGAAGGATTCAGCACAGTGGAGATGCTCTGCTTCGCATAGTAGGTGATGGGGCAGCAGCAGCCTTCACCATGGGGAGACTTCTACCCCCAAACATCTGCAGTCCCCTGTATTCCCTGCTCACCCTCTGTGTGTGTCACACACTGTACAGCCTCGACATTGACAGTGGGCAGGATTTTCCCTATTGCACTCATGCCAGCGCTGTCTGCAACTCCACATGTGAAGCCATTTGCCCCTCTGTCTGCTCTCCCTGCTCTGAAGGGAGGATAAAGTCCATGGGTATGGCTGCCTCTGGACTCTAGCCTTTTCAATCTGTGCGGTGTCTTCAAGCTGTGAAGCAGATCCTTTCCCTCTAGTTTTGCTCCAGTGTAGCTCCAGTGACATCTGTTGGGGTTTGTTCTGACTGACAGCACTAATAAACCTTGGGTCAGGGGGCAGTTCTTAATGTTTTACAATATTCTGAATATGCCTGAATGCCAAGGATTATTTCCTATGGCATGGCCATTTTCCAGAGAGCACCTTAGTTTTAAATGTGCCTTTTCTTAGCTGATCCTTCTGCTCTGGGCTCCCCAAAGAGACTCTTAAAATCTACTTGCTGTTGTGTGGTATTACATCAAGTATTCCTTTGAGTCTTGGATGGATGGGATCATATGCAAGTGTTTTCCTTTCTTCTCTCTATGCCTTTCTGTATCATAGAATCACAGAATCATGGAATGGTTTGGGTTGGAACAAACCTTAAGGATTATCCGTTTCCAACTGCTCTGCCATGGGCAGGGACATCTCCCACTGGATCAGGTTGGTCAGGGCCCCATCCAACCTGGCCTTGAACACCTCCAGGGATGAGGCATCCACTACGTCTCTGGGCAAACTGTGCCTTTGCCTCACCACCCTCCCAGGAAAACGTTTCTTCCTGATATCTGATCTCAATCTCCCCTCTTTCAGCTTAAAACCATTCCCCCCTCATCCTATCCCTGTACTCCCTGATAAAGACCCTCTCCCCAGCTTTCTGATAGGCTCTCTTTAAGTCCTGGAAGGCTGCTATAAGGCCTCCCCAGAGCCTTCTCTTCTCCATGCTTAACAAGCCCAACTCTTATCAGCTTAAAACCATTCCCCCTTGTCCTATCCATACTCCAATAACTCTCTGATAATGATCCCCTCCCCATCTTTCCTGTATCTCACCTCAGATACAGACCAGCCAAGTTGGCTCTGGCTAATTACTTAGGGAAGTAGTTATCTGCAATAGCAGCATCCAATCTCTTTGGAAAATAGACAGACCGATGTGTTGACGTGTGGTCGGTTTGTTTTCTTACCACAGATCATGGTGAGGGATTCCCCTTGTGTTATTTTATGGTCTTTTCAGAATTGAAGCTCACTGATTAGCCAGTTCCATACCTGAACCAGCGGTGAACTCTCCTCCATAGTGATACTCTGTAGTTCCATGCTCAGAAATTTTAATTATCGAGGAGCTGATTAAGCTGTGGCCACAGTACGGTGACTTTGTTACTTGAGTAATGGAAGTGGGATGCAGTTTGGGAGATGTGGAGGGATTAGGGATGGCAGAAATGAACAGAGTCCTGCTTTTAGTCAGAGTTGCAGTGCAAGCGCAGGAGGATGAGTAATGGCACACCCAGTCCCACAGGTCTCCATTCGGCAAAAGGCAGACTGCTCTGCAGACTGAATCCATGCATGCTTTCTTTCCATATGCCTCAGTTCTCAAATTCCTGCTGGTAACAACTTTAAAAAGATCCAGAGTCCCTCTCCTGAAATGGGTCATCTAAATGGATTTGTGGGTCATAGGGTATAAAGCAATCTTTCCTGGGTCAGGACCAAAAGAAACAAGGTATTTCTTTAGTTGCATTCATTTCTTTAAAATACTTTCCAGGCTTCTATTTCTGCTCATGCTCTGACCTAACATGCTGTTGCAGTGTAATTGTTACAGTTCTGGATTTTTTTCCCTTTGATCAGTTCCCCACTCCCACTCACATGGGAATTTGGGGATTTCTGTGCAAAGTAAGCCTGGGATATAGCATGTGAGTGTGCATGAGCGTATGTTTAGGTATTTATATTCTACTACATGTAACAAGCATCTCTGCTTGGCATCTCTGTCAACTGAGGGGATCCTGGTCTCTCCCCACTTCTCTGCAGTTCAAACTGCCAAGGTGAGCTCCCTTCCTCCACAGTGTAGATGGCTGCAATAGAAGTGCCTACATGTGTTCCAGTTATCTTGTCTCTCTTAAGAAACTGTAGTTCCTTCTAAGGAACATTTCATTTGACCCCATTCAGATGTCCACTTAATCACAACCAGGATCATACATCTTTATTTAGAGAGGTCCCATCATTCGCATTTGCGTGGCAACAAGCTATGCAGTGCTGCTGATTATAGTCATACCAGAACAGGAGTATGGTCAAGCTTTGTGTCACCCATAAAAATAAAATTTTAAAAACTAGGTAATTTTCTGGTGTTCCTTGGATGTTCATCATCATCTTCTGTAATTTTTCTACTCTGGTGGTGTTTACCAGGCACATATATTGCTCTAGCTACAGCTTCAAAAGGCAGGAGAAATAAAGGGAAATCCGTTGTATGCATCCTTCAGTTGTCTGAGTTGGCATGTTAATACTAAAGCAGCAGAGAACTTGGTGGTTGATTCCCTCCCCACTAGCTCCCTTCTAAACTGACTGAAATCAGACAGTCTGGGAAAAAAAATATACAAACTGTTTGCTGAGCTAACAAAGGAAATCATCCTTGATGCTGAAGCATCTCAAGGGATTCATTGCGAGAAAGAATTATAGGGTGGTTTGGGTTGGAAGAGACCTTAAAGATCATCCAGTTCCAAAACCCCTGCCATGGCCAGGGACACCTCCCACTGGATCAGGTTGCTCAAAGCCTCATTCAACTTCACCTTGAACACCTCCAGGGATGGGGCAGCCACGACTTCTCTGAGCAACTTGTGCCTTTGTCTCACCACCTCCACAGGAAAATATTTCCTCCTAATATCTCATCCAAATGTTCCCTGTTTCAGTTTAAAACCATTCCCCCTCATCCTATCCTTGCACTTGCTGATAAAGAGCCATTCACCAGCTTTTCTGTAAGCCCTTTTAAATACTGGAAAGCTGCTGTAAGGTCTTTCTGGAGCCTTCTCTTCTCCAGGATGAACAAGACCAACTACCTCAGCCTGTCCTTGTATGGGAGGTGCTCCAGCCCCTAATCATCTTCGTGGCCCTCCTTTGGACTTGCTGTAACAGATCCTTCTTGTACTGAGGACCCCAGAATTGAATGCAGAGCTCCAGGTGAGGCCTCATGAGAGCAGAGAAGAGAGCAGAATCACCTCCCTTGCCCTGCGGATTGCGCTTCTAATGCAGCCCAGAAGCCACGAACCATCAGTCTAGTCCAGTTTGTGTTTAAGACAGGGATGCTTGTGATGCTCAAACAAGTCAGAAATTATGCTGATGCTGTTCTGTACCTCTGAGCCTGTACATGGATATGATGACGCTAACGTTTTCTGTAGGAATTTGGCCACTTCCACCTCTGCTTAACCAGAGTCACTCTTAAATGGCACTAATTATTAATTTTTTGAGAAATAAACTCATTTGAGTTACAGATGCAAAATGTTGATGGGCTAATGGTACTGATAAACACTCCTGGTCTGCCCAATGAAGATTTTATTTGTTGGAGAAGCTTATATAGGTTTCCCTAAGCAAAATAAGCCAAGTCAATGACAGTTAATATACTTCTCCAGAGTTACTGTGCTCCACCAGGTTTTCTGCTTGCATGGCAACAGTGAGAGAGCAAATCATTCCCCGATGCCACGATATAACAGCAGATTTCTAGTGCAGCTATGGCTTTTGCACTACAGAACAGGTGCAGGTAAAGCTGAATTTCTTCTCTAGGTCCTTCCCAGATGAGGCAGCACCATCTGCTGGTGCCACTGCTCCTGGTCAGGCTTGAATCCTGTGCTACTCTGCTTCCCAACTCGGCTGTTCACTGTTGTCTGGCAGCATTCCAGGCCCTGAGGACCTTGCAAGGGACTTCCCTGCAGCACTGGCTGATTAAATGGGCAGGAAAATAGGAAATGCTAGGAAGCTGGCAAAATCAGATATATAGCCTAGGAGGGTTGATTGTCTGCCTTACCTGTGATCACCCCACAGGATTTGTAACTTGTGGACTCCCTGTTTTCTCACAAAGCTTCTGAAGATGAGGATGGAGACACCAGCATTAGAGCTGGGGGTAGCATCAGAGCCGGGGCCCATCTGAACCGGTATCCTTTAAAACACTGAGGCATCAAACTAACAGACTCAATGATCCTTCTAGGTCCCTTCCAAACTGAGATATTCTTCGATAAAATTGCCTCCTTCATTCACCCTTAAAACTTGTTTCCAGCTTGCCCAGGTGTTCTGAAATACCACCAGTGCCTGGATCTTTATTAATTGGTGTCTTGATTTTTTTCCCACCATGTTTCTTCACCTGGGATAGGACATTAGATGTCCTGTATGTGATTGATGGGGGGAAAGCAGCTTTATTCTGCCTGGACATCTCCCGCCCTTGATGGATAAAGAGTTGTACATATCACAGTGACTGTAATAGCAGGACTCTGCCCTCCTTATACTGGATTCTTTCTCACTAATAGGTTCTCAATGACACCTTAATGCTTTGCAGTGAGGCATGATGGCTTTGAGTCAGGATATCAGAGTATCAGGAGAGAAAAAAAAAAAAAAAAAAGACAAAATGGTGCTGGGCTTTGAAGGTAAGTGAGGAGACAAGGATGGTAATTCCATGGTCATAGAGGATTTTATGACAAAGACGTCCACATTCAGACCACCACTCTGCTACAGTTGTCTTATGTGACCTTAGACAACTCACATGCATTTTAAACCCTTGGGAGTCAAGTATTAACAACTGCCATCCTAGGATTCAGTGTTCCTTTGACTCTGTAAAGGGAAACTGGTTTTATCATGCCTTGGAGGGTCTTCTGGGGACTAATACTTAATATTTCAGAGTAAGGAGAGCACTCTGAACATTTAGTGACAGGGTCTAAGAGAATGGTTCCTACCACAAGGTTTCTAACAGCATATCAGTAGAACAGACAATCCGTATGCCAGGATGTCCATCTCATGGTGTTTCTCTCTTTTCAGGCACTGCGTCTGTTGCAGTCGCTGGCATATTTGCAGCCTTAAGGATCACAAAGAACAAGCTCTCTGACCATAAGTTTGTTTTCCAGGGAGCTGGAGAGGTAGGAATCTTCTTGAGTTTGCTCCTAAATACAATCTAAATTTAAGTTTAGAGATAAAAAGTCAACCACGAAGCTTCCTGCAAGGCTTAGCTTCATGAAAATTAAGCACAGAAGCAGGTTCCTTGTCACAGGTCAGGAGTGGGCCCTACAGGTGGATCTTGCTGTTGCGTAGAAGTTGCCAGTGATCTTTCAGTGACCTCTTAGCCCATGAGTCATTGTCAGACTTCCTAGATGCTGTCAGGCTACCCGTTTGTCAGCAGGGCTGTAACTGCAGGGAGGTCTGTTATGAGGCACCCTTATGATGGTGCTGCAGGAATATTAAGGGGGTCAATTTGAATCCCCAAGAACTGGTATTCCAGGTAAACCAGAGTCTCTTTAGCAATAAAGGTAAAAGGACTCAGACTCAAAGTTAACTTTAAGAATGTAACCTTACTTTTTGGACTCAGCTGCATTGTCCCCATAGCAGGGGTTGGGTAGCCTGGATGGCACCTTTGCTCAAAGAGAGAGGGGAAAGAACAAGTCTCCAAGGTCTGGACTGTGGACTAAAGGCATTGATCCAGGCCCTGGCTCATCTCTCGCCCACCTGTGGGACTTGAGGAAGGTCTCTTCTTCACTGTTTGTCTATTCCTCTGTGAAACAAAGAATGTTTGTTCTCTTTTTCCACTCCTTCTGTCAGTTACATCTGTGCCAGTCAGGGTGTCTGTGACACAGGGGCCTTCCTGCCATGTTAGTCCCCATCAGAGCAGGAGGTCTGGGCACTGTTGTAGGACCCTTAACACAAAGAGCATATCCAGGGCAGCTTCCTCAGGCAGGAATGGGAGAAGAGGACTTTGCTCGTGGCAGTACTTCAGATGCAGCAATCCCATTCTGCTTTGAGTTCGTCTGTACTAGCATCATCACCAGCATTGTTCATGTCTGGTCCTTTTCCTGCACTGCAGCAACTGGTTTAAATGTTGGACATAGCCTCTGTCAAGGTCCCACCTCTACTGGTCCAGCCTCACAGCAGCCTCCTCTGCTGGATGATTGGGGTTTTTTTTTTTAATCTATTGTAGCACCCACAATGCTAAAATCTGCCCCATGCCATGACACTGTACAACCACAGAGCAGAAAACCTCCTTCTTTCCATCCATCCAGTACTGGAGGATGACACAGCACATCTTTGATATAAAATCGTTACCCCCTCCAAAAGATGGTGATACTTCAATGAAGTGTTTATTACACTGTGTTCTAGGCTGCAATGGGCATAGCTCATCTCATCCTCATGGCCTTGGAAAAGGAAGGAATTTCACGAGAGGATGCTATCAAAAAAATTTGGATGGTGGACTCAAAGGGACTGATTGTGAAGGTGAGTTTCTCTCTAGAGATGAGATTCACTTGGTCTGCTACTCTGCGAGCTAGAGAGAGGCCAGAGCAGGCAGGTACCTTGGGCCGGTGCTCAGCCCTGGAGTAACAACTGCAGTTTTATCGATGTCAGCAGAGCTGTTCCTGCTTTCAGAGGACTAGGTCGCATGGTAACAACAGTGTACAGCAGCACCAGCTGCCCTACAGGCAATGCTTTGGGCTACGTACTGTAGTGATAGAATCATAGAACCATAGAATGGTTTGGGTTTGAAAACACCTTAAAGATCATCCAATTCCAGCCCCTCTGCTGTGGGCAGGGACATCTTCCACTAGTTCAGGTTGCTTCGAGCCTTATCCAACCTGGCCTTGAACACCTCAACAGATGGGACATCCATGACTTCTCTGGGCAAACTGTGCCAGTGCCTCCACACCCTCACAGGAAAAAAATTCTCCGTAATATCTCATCTAAATCTCCCCTCTTTCAGCTTAAAACCATTCCCCTCATTCTACCCCTGCACTTAAGGAGACTTGTGCTACATGTACAGCTTCTTTGCCCTGACAGCCAGATCCTTCCTCCACACAGTCAATGTGTTTTGGAGGGCAAGAAGAGCAGGGACCAGGCCCAGTACACCAATAGGTCAGCCTGAGTGGCTGATGCGGAGGTCCTGCTCTGTGAAATCTGATTTAGGTAGAGGCACAAGATGTTAAATGAAATGATGCATTACTGTGTTATACCTTTAGCCAACAGACCAATCATTGACTCCTTTTTCCTTCACAGGGAAGGAGCCACCTGAACCATGAGAAAGAAATGTTTGCCCAGGACCATCCCAATGTGAACACACTGGAAGAGGTTGTACAGAAAGTGAAACCTACAGCAATTATAGGTGGAGTTCCCTTAGCATAACGTTTTGACACCAATTCAGCTCTTAGGAACATTTCTGTCACTCCTCCAGGGCCTCATTTCATTCTCCAAGTCAAAACAAAATGAGAAGTTTTTTTACTCCATTTTGTCAGTTGAACTTCTCCGTATTCTTTCCCCTTCATTCATGCGGCCCAGGATTCTTCTCTTTTGGAGTTGTCAGAGCCGTCACAGACAGGGGTGTAAAAGGAGGTACTGGGAGAGGTGGGATTTGGGGCTATGGGCATCAAACATGGCCCTGAGAGGCTCTGAAGGACAAGGGTGACAATGGGCAGCTCAAGCCGGTCTTTGGGAGGCAAAGTGCTACAGCCAGACTGGCCTAAATACTGATCCTCGCTCCACCCAGAGGTGCAGAGGGCTTTTTTTTGAGACAGGATTTTAATCTCAAGATAATACGAGAAAGAAACATTCCCCCCTGCACCTCCAGAGATGGAACGTGTTCTCTCCCACAGTTCAGTTACAAATAGAGGCATTCAGAAGAGATCAGACCAATGCACCAAAGTCAGACAGTCAGAAAGTCACCGTCTCACTCTACTGTTGTTGTTTTAGGTGTTGCAGCCATTGCAGGAGCTTTCACTGAGAAGATTTTGAAGGACATGGCAGCCTTCAATGAGAGACCCATCATCTTTGCCCTGAGCAACCCCACAAGTAAAGCAGAGTGCACAGCAGAGCAGTGCTACCGTCTCACTGAGGTACTCAGCATACAGAAGCTGGGTGCTCTGGGTACCAGCTCTAATTGCTTTGTGGTCCTCTAAAGAAAGCACTGGCTTCTTTCACCCATAGCTGCCTGAGGTGTCCCATCCTCACAGTTTACTGTTCCCTGTGTTCTGCCAACCGAGTTTTTTATGTATCAGTTTCATCAACCAACTAGGACCCAATGTTCCTGAAGAATTATTTTCAAGTGCATTGATCTGGCTTGAGAGAGGTAGTCTTGTCTCACTCTCCCCTTTGCCCTCCCCACCACCCACTGCTGGCCAGAGTAATCACACAGCCCTTAGATCGTTATCCTGCATGAGTGTGTTATCACATTCCTTAGATGGTTTGTAGAATCATAGAATGGCTTGGGTTGGAAGGGAACTTGCCTTGGATCCAGTTACAAGCCCCCTGTCATGGGCAGGGATACCTTCCACTGCATCAGGTTGCTCAAATCCTAATCCAGCCTGAGCTTGAACACCTCTTGTCGGGGAACCACAACTTCTCTGGGCAATCTGTGCCAATGCCTCGCCATCCTCACAGTAAAAAATTTCTTCCTAATATCTGATCTAAATGTCCCCTTTTTCAGCTTAAAATCGTTCCCCTCGTCCTATCCCTGCACTCCCTGGTAAAGAGCCTTCTCCCCATCTCAATTGATAGAGGGAATGGTGCAATTAATGGAGGAGAGCAGCCATTTAACCACCTCCGCCTGCATTAAGCTCCTCATCTATGCAACCCCTATACTGTTATTAGAGAGGAAGAGACTCCTTTTCAGTGTGTTCAGAGCAGCTGGGCAGTGCAAACACTGAGACAGTGTCCTGACCATGGCCCTGTTCGTGACTCCGGGGACCAGACCCTCCAGAAGCGTCAGTTGGAGATGGCTCTGGTGGATATGCCCCTCACTGACTGGCTGGAGATTAGTCCACTTGGTCATCAGAGTTCCCTGGGTACAGATCATGGTGAGTAGCAGAAATACAAGACTTCTTTTCTAAATGTGTATGCCTCTTTCTCTCTCTTTGATCAGGGTCGGGGAATATTTGCAAGTGGAAGTCCATTCTCGAAGGTAACACTGCCCAATGGACAGACTTTCTTCCCTGGCCAAGGAAACAATGCCTACGTCTTCCCAGGAGTGGCACTGGGGGTCATTGCCTGTGGAGTTCGACACGTCTCTGATGATATCTTCCTCATCACAGCAGAGGTTTCCAACTGGCATTTAACTACTATTTTTTAAAAAATCATAATAGGTGTTTTCAGGAACCTAGCTTGGGACAGCCCATTGTCACACTCTCAGCAAAAGCTATAGCCTTTCCCAGTCTCAAAGTAAGCTCACGCTTCCGTTGCACTCACAGAGGTGCAGGAACCATGACAGGATTCTCATTCTCCATACCTGCTACCCTGGCACAGTCCTTACACCATTCTGGCTCCACTTTTAAGTTTGTAAGGAAACGTGTATATACACATGTGTTTTGGATAGTTCAGCTTTCCTGTTGAAAAATAATCCCAGTTCTGCTGCTGAGGCTTCAGCCACATTCCCAGTAACACCAATGAACGTGGTCTGCGCTTGAAACAATCTTTACATTTTTTTCTCTTCTTTCTAGTCTATCGCTGCTGAGGTGACAGAGCAGCATCTTGCAGAAGGACGACTTTATCCTCCCTTGGGAAGCATCAGAGAGGTGTCTCTCAAAATTGCTGTGAAAGTGAGTATTCCCACTCTCCATGGTAGAGAGGGCAGGACTTAAGTCCTTCTAGTACTTAAAGGGGACCTATAGGAAAGCTGGGGAGGGGCTCTTTATCAGGGGGGTCAAAAATAGGACAAAGGGGAATGGTTTTAAGCTGAAAAGGGGGAGATCTAGATGAGATATTAGGGAGAAATTTTGTTCTGTGAGGGTGGTGATGCACTGGTACTGGTTGCCCAAAGAAGTCATAGATGCCCCATCTGTTGAGGTGTTCAAGGCCAGGTTGGATGAGGCTTTGAGCACCCTGAACCAGTGGGAGGTGTCCCTGCCAGTGGCAGAGGCATTGGGATTGGATGATCTTCTGATGGTTTAAAGCAAACTCAGCACAAGACCAAGATGCCACCGAAATGCAACTTGCATCCCTCTGCTCATTTCAGCAATTTTGCTGACTGCTGAGCCTCACAGACCTGGGAGACACGCTTGCTATAACCCCTTCTTGCTGCTGTCACTTCTCTTTAATGCTGGAAGAGTTATGTTAGCCACTCTAGGAGAGATACAGTTGAACATTCCCCTGCCCATGCCAGGGAATTGGAACTAAATGGTCTTTAAGAACCCTTTTAATCCAAATGGTTGTATGAAATTGCTATTTTGGAACTTCTCCTCCTGTATTTGATACAGGCTTAAGTACTTAAGTACTGTTCCAGATCTGGCCTTGCTGTCCAGTTGTGGGATTGGTCCCCTCTATACATCAAATTTGTAATTCATATTCATGGGACACCCCACTGGGAATCACGTGGGCATGCTAGGAATTACTGATGGATGCGCAGTGTAGCTGAGGAGCTCAAGGGTGAGAGTGGAGGTGGTTAAACAGCTATTCTCTCCTTTAGTTGCACAATCCAACTCCTTTGCCAGGGCAGTCTTGCCAAGGCATTTCTAAGCAGGATTTCTAAGCAGTCAGTAATTGCAGGCAGCTTGCAGCCCTTCTCCCAAAAGATGAAGTGCAGCTGACTCAGGGAATTCTACAAAGAGAAAAAAGAAGAAAAAAGGACACAATTTTGGGGGAAGGAAAGAGGGAAAATACAGCCAGGGCCAAACTGCAGTTAGTTTCTACTTCATAACATGCCAGTGTTGTTTCATCAGCTTTGGAAGAGGCCACTCAGGGAAGTGATGGATTCCTAATCCCTGGAGGTGTTACAAATGCTTAGATGTGGCGCTTTGCAACATGGTTTAATAGGCATGTTGGTGTTGATTGTTGGACTTGATGAACTTAGAGGTCTTTTTCCAACCTTAATGATTCTATGATTCTATGATCATCTCATTTTGCTTATCTCTCTGCAGATCGTTGACTGGGCCTACAAGCATGGTCTTGCTTCTTGGTACCCTGAGCCAGCAGACAAAGAAGCCTTTGTGAAGCAGCTGGTTTACAGTCCTGATTATGATTCCTTTGTTATCGACGATTACCGGTGGCCGCCCACAGCCATGCAAACACAAAATATATAAGTTTTTTTGACAACTGCTTTCTCATTTTTACCATCAGTTCCCATGGTTCATACTGTTGCTGATATAAATGCACCTCCAGGCTTGCAGAATGATCAAAGTAAATGAATCCGAGTATTTTTTCACTTCCAGATGCTTTTTCTCTTTGGGACCATATCAGTAGGTAATAAAGCAGAGCCCAAGCCCTGAAAAATTGTCATGCCCCACCAAATACTATCCCAGTGGGATGAAAATATTTCTGACTGTAACTGGAAATACTGATTCTGGTACATCTTGTCTTGGCCAGGCAGATAGCAAAGAGGGGACAGGACGAGAAAGTTAGACTCTGTTCAGTGGTGCCCAGTGACAGAACAAGGCGTAACTGGGCACAAGGTGTAACTCGGCACAAGGTGTAACTGGGCACAAGCTGGAGCTAGAGAAGTTCCACCTGGACATGAAGAGAAACTTCGTTCCTGTGAAGGTGACAGAGGCCTGCAACAGGATGACCAGGGAGGGCGTGGAGTCTCCCTCTCCAAAGATATCCAAACCATCCTGTATGTGTTCCTGTGCAGCTGGTTGGAGGTGGCCCTGCTGTAGCAGGTAGTTGGACTGGATGAGCTCCAGAGGGCCCTGCAAACCCACTCCACTCTGGGTTTCTGATGAGACAAAGATGGGACCCTGGACCAAGCTCACTGCACTGTGTAGCACCATGAGAGGTGATGATGCAAAGACCTTTCAGGTCACCTAGCCCACTCGGTGATCTGAAGCCAGGCAGGAGCACTTCCCCAGTCAGGGACAATGCTGGTGCAACTCCAGGTCCCAAGTACAGTGATGTGCTCAGCACAGCCATTGGTCCCACCTTGGGACCACTCTCTGCCTGGTGCCTGCTCCAGTCAGCTCCTTGCAGGCAGCACAAGGCAAGGAGGTACCTGTGCTTGGCACAGCAGCAGCTCCCAGTGCCAGGGCTATGCTGGCATCAGGCAGGGCCATGCCAAAAGGTCACAGAATCATCTAGTCTAACCATCAGCCCAACATCAATGTGTCTACTAAAAGATGTCCTGAAGTGCCATGTCTGCACTTTTGTGGAACGCCTCCAGGGAAGGGGACTTCCCTGGGCAGCCTGTTCCAGTGCTTCACCACAATTTCAGTAAAGAAATTTTTCCTAATATCTAATCTAAACCACTCCTGGCACAACTTGAGGCCATTGCCTCTCAGCCTATCACTTGTTACTTGGGAGAAGAGACGAACACCCACCTCACCACTTGTGGAGTCCTTACTCCACGAACAATATCCTAGTACAGTTGAAACACTCTAGAGGTACCCTATGGCCTACTGGACACCAGCTCCACTGCTGTGACACACAGGACTAAAAGAAGAGCCCAGATGTAGCAGAAGGAACTGATCCTTGCTGCTGGGAGGTTGCTCATTGCCCACTGCCAGCGTGGGCAGCCCAGTGTTCATCCTGAGTTCATCTCCAGTCTTTATCCATCTGTTGAAAAGCCCTTGGGGCGTCCACCCAACCTGAGAGTGTTTGCTCTGCTATTATTGCTGGTTTCCTTTGTTAGCAAAGCAATCCTTTCCTGGCAGGGGTCTTACCTGGGGCTGTACCTCCTGCAGAGTCCAGGACAGTGGTTTTGCCCATGTCATTGTGACCAGCAGGTCGAGAGAGGGGATTCTTGCCCTCTACTCTACTTTCACAAGATATCATCTGGAGCCCTATGTTCAGTTCTGAAGTCCTCAGCACAGGAAGAACATGGATCTTTTGGAGCAAGTCCAGAGAAGGCTGTGGAGACGACCTGTGGGCTGGTGCACCTCCTGTATGAGGACAGGTTGAGAGAGTTGGGGTTGCTCAGCCTAGAGAAGAGAAGGCTCCAGGTAGACCTTATAGCAGCCTTCCGCTATTTATAGTGGTCATAGAGAAAGATGGGGAGGGGCTCTTTATGCGGGAGTGCAGGGATAGGATGAGGGGGAACAGTTTTAAGTTGAATGAGGGGGGATTTAGAATGCGTATTTGGAAGAAATTCTTTACTGTGAGAATGATGAGGCATTGGAACATGTTTCCAGAGAAGTTGTGGATGCCCCATCCCTGGAGGTGTTTAAGGCCAGGCTGGATGAGACTTTGAGCAAACTGATCCAGTGGGAGGTCTCCCTGCCCATGGCAGGGGGTGTGGAACTGGGTATTCTTTAAGGTCCCTTCAGACCCAAACTATTCTATGAGTCTAGGTAGAAAGAGCATTCTTTCCCAATTGGCATCACCCTGTTTCTCAAATAGAAGTCCTGTTCCACCCTGCTAGTCCCTTTCCCCACCTGCAAGAAGTGAAGCTCTGTCCCTGCCTGGCTGCACAGTCAGCAAGGGTCTCCTCTGAAAAGCCTTCTCATTGCCTCCTTCCAGGGACAGTTACTCTCACACTGCTCTGCTACAGCCCGGCCCCAAACACTGTCCCGGTCGATGAGAGTCACTGGAGAGCTGGACAGGGGTCTCCTGCTAGTGCTGCCAGATTGTTGCTGATTTTCTTCACTGATCTCTCTCACCTCCCCCTGCTTTTACTGCAGGCAGAAAGGATGCAAACCGTGTGTACCATAGGATTAAATCAATCTCCAGCATCACTGGCTGAGGAGTGAGGAAAAGTGCATGTGGGAAGAGTACCAGGCTCACAGGGAGAGGAATGAGGCAGAGAGGGCCTTTCTCGGCCCGCAGGGGCTGTTGCAGAGACTTTTCCCCTCTGAGCTTGACCTGTAAGCATCCCAGAAGACTGGCACTTTCTGAGTCTTTTTCTTCCCTTGAGGATCAGAGCTCCTTCCAAGCCCTGTGCAAGGAAGAGAAAAGGTTCGCAGAGATGATGAGGGGACTAGTACATCTCTCTTAGGAGGAGAGGTTGAGAGAGCTGGGTCTGTCCAGCCTGGAGAAGAGAAGATCCCATCAATGCTGATCAATATCTGATGGGTGGGGGGGCAAGAGCAGGGGAGTAGACTCTGGTCACGCCTAGCAACAGGACGAAGCAGACCAGAGACAAACTGAAGCATGAGATGTTCCACTTGAACAGGAAAAGTTTCTTTCCTGTGAGGGTGACAAAGCCCTAGAATAGGCTGCCCAGGGAGGCTGTGGAGTCTCCTTCTCCAGAGACATCCAAATCCATCTGGATGCATTCCTGTGCAGTTGGCTGGAGGTGTTCCTGCTGTAGCAGAGGGTTGGACTGGATGAGCTCTAGAGGGCCCTTCCAACCCCAACAAGTCTGGGATTCTGTGAAAGATTTCTTCCCCTTGCCTTCAGAGGTCAAGGGCTGAAGCCTTTCCAGATTACTTTCTCAGAGACAGAAGACTGCAGGGGAAGCTCTCCTGAACTTGAGCAAACCAGGCTGCGAGGCCTCCACACTCTTAAGTGGAAGGTCCTGCCTTTGCACCTCCATCTAGAACACATTCTGTGCTTTTGCTTGAAGATGCAGGCTGAGAAACTGAAGCTGCCATAACACAGCGTATCCTCGCTCCAGCTTCTGGAGCTTGGAAGGAAGGCTCCTGAGAGCACTGCAGTTTTGTAAGCACCTTACCTGGGAATGAAGACTACATCCACCCTAGGAATTTCTTGCCAAGGCTAGGGTGTAGGATTCAGAATGAACCACTTGAGGGCTGTAGAGGACTTCTGCCAGAGCTTTGCCTGCCTGAAGAGTTCCTGTCACTGGTACATCACATTTTATCAGCGACTTGAGCATCGTCAATAAATATTTTATTCTTGCCCAAGAAGATCCTCCCAGGGAGGAATTCCATCTAGAAATCAGCACGTGCCGTGTGGCTGCCCTACAGGACACATTAGCTAGGGAAAGGGATTAAATCGGTGTAGGGAAAACACAAGCTGAATATTGTGGGTATTTTAGCTGCTGTCTGTTTGTGGTTTGTTTTCTGATTTAAAGCAAGAATATTTATAGATGATCATTTGGGGTTTCTCTGTTTGCTGCCATTTCTGTCTTATCAGCAGAATGAATCTTCTATTCCCAAGCTGTTCTCCTTCTCTTCTTTTGACAAGTGATTGACAGATCATTGACAAATTTGAAACCAGAGCTAAAAATAGAAGAAATACAAGGAAATATTATCAAGGCCTCAGACAGACCTTACAGCATCCATCCAGTACTGAAAGGAGGCTACAGGAAAGCTGGGGAGGGGCTTTTTACCAGGGAGTGCAGGCATAGGACTCGGCATCTGAAATACCCTAAACAGCTGCCAATGTGTGCTACAATTCATAGAAAGATAGCATCATAGAATGGTTTGGAGGGGACCTTAAGGATCATCCGGTTGGTTACAGCTACTCTGCCATGGACATGAACACCTTCCACTGGATCAGGTTGCTCAGAGCCTCATCCAACCTGGCCTTGAACACCCCCAGGGAAGAGGCATCCACAACTTCTCTGGACAATTTGTGCCAGCACCTCACCACACTCACAGTAAATTACTTTTTACTAATATCTGATCTCAGTCTCCCCTCTTTCAGCTTAAAACCATTTCCCCTCATTTTATCCCTGCACTTACTGATGAAGAGCCCCTCCCCAGCATTCCTATAGGTCCCCTTTCATTACTGGAAGGCTTCTATAAGGTTTCCCCAGTACCTTCTCTTCTCCAGGCTGAGCAACCCCAACTCTCTCAACCTTTCCTCGTAGAGGAGGTACTTCAGCCCCTGCATCATTTCTGTGGCCTCCTCTGGACTTGCTCCAAAAGATCCATGTTTTTCCTGTGCTGAGAACTCCAGAATTAAACACAGGACTCCAGGTGAGGTGTCTCAAGAGCAGATTGGAGGGGCTAAATCACCTCCTTTGACGTGGTGATACTTCTTTGGATGCAGCCCAGGATCCGGTTGGCTTTCTAGGCTTCAGGCATCCATTGCCAGCTTATACTGAGCTTCTCATCCACCAACAACCCCCGTCCTTCTGTTCAGGGTTGTTCCCAATCTGTTCTTCTCCCAGTGTGTATTTGTGCTTGGGATTGCCCCAATCCAGG
This sequence comes from Coccyzus lansbergi, assembly GCA_033558105.1. NCBI lineage: Eukaryota > Metazoa > Chordata > Aves > Cuculiformes > Coccyzidae > Coccyzus > Coccyzus lansbergi. The sequence continues at coordinate 77,490 of JAUMJK010000056.1, read as the reverse complement.
TGCAGGATCTTGCACTTGGTCTTGTTGAACTTCATGGGGTTTGCACAGCGCCACCTCTTAAGTCCGTCACAAGATCTCTCTGGATGATTTCCCTTCCCTCCAGCACGTCTACTGCACCACACACTTAGTATCATCAGCAAACTCGCTGAGGGTACATTCAAAGTCAGGGCCATGCTCCTCTGGTCCAATTTCTACTTCAGACATTATGTCTGGTGTTTTTGTCAGATGTCTCTAGGTCTGAAGGGCCAGCTAACCCATTAAAAAAAAAAATAAAAACATAAATCTCAGACTTTTGGATAGCATTTAGGCTATCCAGTCATTACATTTGTGCTTGGCACACCAGGCGAGTTCTTACAGGCAGTTACCCTGAATTAAACCTCTACCCTTTAAGTAATTTTCTGAGGCTTCTTTCTCACAAAACTTGAGTTCAAGTGCAAATCAGAGACGTTTGTTTTCCCAGTGCTGAGAGTGTGCTGACCTTTCAGTCTTAAAAGGAATATCTTGATAAAAATCACTAATTAATGGCAGAGTTAGAATCATTTGTCCCAGATATGTGCATAAACAAAGAACCTAAAGGTCTGGCTATTAAACAGGAAAGCAAGGGCTTTCTTCATAAAGAAAGCCTAGCTGTTCGGTACGAAAAATGCTGGTAATTGATTTATATTCAATTATTTGAGTGCACAGAAGCAATTATAGCCAATCTTTATGCCCAGTTCTACTGTGAAGTGTTACTATGCAAAATATTATTTCTTATTAGTTGGTCAATGATGAAATAATGGTGATAGCAGGCTGGAATGTCCCTTTCATTTAGAATTTACACCCAGTTTTACCTGTATGAGCTCTGCTTTTTGTATATTGAGGACGACAGTGTTGTTTAGTCCAGATTTAACAAACTTAGCTGCCAAACTGGGAAGAGACTGTGGGAACTGGAAGGAGGGTGATCTCAGAATTGTCACACTGGCTAAATATTACTGAAACAAGTGATCTGTCAGAGTCCAGCTCAACCCACAGGCTGTATCTACACAGGCAGCACAATTAAGGGCATATTAATCTTTAACTCCTTCTAATACTTATAGGGGGCCTACAGGAAAGCTGGGTAGGGGCTCTTTATCAAGGAGTGCAGGGAAAAGGCAAGGGGTAAAGATTTTAAGCTAAAAGAGGAGGGATTTAGACTAGATATTAGGAAGAAATTATTTATTGTGAGGGTGGGGAGGCACAGGCAGAGGTTCCAAAGAGAAGCCATGGATGCCCTATCCCTGGGGGTGTTCAAGGCCAGGCTGGATGAGGCTTTGAGCAACCTGATCCAGTGGAAGGGGTCCCTGCCCATGGCAGTGGGGTGGAACTGAATGATCTTTAAGGTCCCTTCCAACACAAACCATTCTATGATTCTGTAATTCTATGACCCTGCAGATTGATCCAGAAAATCTCATATTTCCAGAGATCTCACAAATTCACTTGGAACCTCATTTTTAACTGTCAGAAGGAAGGAAGGAGCACCTTTCAGGGTACTCAGCCTCATTACCCAGCAAAGCATTCAAGTTGGCATAGGAGTTGAACACATCAAAGAACATGAGAGGAGAAGGGAACTAGTGTGTATGCCATACTGAGGGTCCAGTATAGCTCTCAGGGCTCCCCTGAAATGTTGGCTCAGTCTGAAGCCACAGCAGAGATCTATGTGCACTCAATGCAGACTCAAGTTCTTCATCAGGAAGTCTGGATGATTGCCTGCAGAAAGAGCTATGTCTGATACACCACTGAAAGAGGTCATAGGTCTCTATACTATACCTGATCCTATGAAAATCACGGCCACTGCTTCTCCTCTGCCACCATCCCTGCTCCAGCAGCCTGTCTCAGGCTACATTCTTTATGGTTTAAGAGTGTCTTGGCAGCACTAAAATGAAAATCATTCACGATTTTCAGCACTGTGGAGGCAAATGGAAGTTTAAGCATTGGGTCTGTATCTGTTATAAAGCTGAGAGAGAAAAAAAAAACCAAACCAAAACAACCCAGTAAGGATTATAGAATCAAACAAATCTAGAACAGTCTAATTGGAAAGGACCATCCAGTTCCAACTTCCCTGCTTTTGGCAGGGACTCCTTCTGCTGGATCAGGTTGCTCAAAGCCTCTTCCAGCCTGGGCTTGAACACCTCCAGGGATGGGGCATCCACAACTTCTCTGGACAATCTGTGCCAGTGCCTCCCCACCCTCACAGTAAAAAATTTCTTCCTAATATCTAATTTAAGTCTCCACTCTTTCATCTTAAAGCCATTCCCCCTCATCCCATCCCTGCAATCCCTGATAAACAGTTCTTTCCCAGCCTTCCTGGAGGCCCTTTTAAATACTGGAAAGCTGTTATAATTTCACCACACAGCTTTCTCTTCTCTGGGCTGATCAAGCAATACTCTCTCAGCCTGTCCTTGTATGGGAGGTGTTCCAGTCCTCAGGTTATCTTCATGGCTTCCTCTGGACTTGCTCAAACAGGTAAACAGGTCCACATCCTTCCTTTGCTGCGGACTCTAGAACTGAATACAGGAGCCCAGTTGAAGTCTTGTGAAAGCAGAGTAGAGGGGGATGCAGTTGATGCTCAGCTGCTACTGAAGAAATAGAAAGCACCCTATCCACAGCTACTAGTAAAGTCATATTGTTGGCACTCAGTATTTCAGTTTTAACTCGCTCCCAGTCTGCCAGCAGATTTGCTCAGCTGAGCTGGGGCTGAACCATCTGAGCAGAACTCCAGCCGTTCCTGGGCTAGTCAGCATGACTAACTTCAAACCATCCCTGAAGATGGACTTGGACACTGACCATAGTCAGGAAAAACAGAGGCACAGATACAGCAACCTCAGTGCACGCAGCAGAGGGATGCAGCAAAGGGGAAGGGTGGCAAATCCACACAGTCACCTCTTCATCCAGAACAGCAGGATTCGCCAGAATTTGTTAAGCAGGGCCTGCAGACTGAATAACAATTAGCTGCTAAGAACTGAAGCCGTCTAAAATGTCCACCAGGAGACATCCTAACACACCAAACATGCACTAACAAGAGCACCATAGCCCATCAGGACAAAGTGTAAATCCTGTTCTTCCCTTATTACAGACTGATGGGTATTTTCTTCTATGCCCAGCATTGTCAGGAAATATCTAGAAGGAGCATACGTTAAAGCATGCAGTTTCATAGCTGTTTCTGGAAGAGTCACAGAGATTTCATAGATGAGATGCGATTTTCCCATCTCAGAGAAGAAGATAAAAGATTCTTTTAGAAACGCTGCATATCTCTCAAATTTGAAGAAGAGAAGCCTCTGAAGAGACCTTATAGCAACCTTCCAGTACTGAAAGGGGGCCTATAGGAAAACTGGAGGAGGGGATATGACGGAGGAAGTGGGGAGGAGGAAAAAGTTTTAAGCTGAAAGAGATGACATTTAGATTAGATATTAGGAAGAAATTCTTTACTGTGAGGGTGGGGAGGCATTGGAAGGGGTTGCCTGGAGAAGCTGTGGCTGCCCCATCCCTGGAAGGCTGGATAAGGCTTTGAGCAACATGATCCAGTGGAAGATGTCCTTACCCATGGCTGGGTGGTTGGAACTGGATGTTCTTCCATGTCCCTTCCAACCCAAACTATTCTGTGATTCTAAGATTCTAAATCCTACACTGGCTAATTTGAGCAATTACAAATACTTTCCATGGACAGCAATGCAGTGATGTGGAGTCTGTGCTCTCTGGACACTAGTGGGTCTGTGGACCACAACCAAAATAACCAAGAAAAATAAGGCACTGGCAGTACATTTATGTACTGGTCCAAAACGCGTAAAAGGCTTAAAATCCCCCAGCCTAGTGAAGAAATCCTCTGTCAGCAAAAGAGGGCTATCACCAGGATGATCAAAGTTCCAGTCACGTACTGAACAATATTATAAAACACAGAAAACAGAAATCCTCCCCTCACCTTTCAGCAGTCCTCTGGCAATCTTGTCCCACACAGATTCTGGAAGAGAGGGATCACATGCTATTTCTATTCTTTATGTACATGCGTTACACAAACACATTGGATTTTAAACAAGTGCTTACCAATTATAAGGATCATAAAATCATAGAATCGTTTGGTTGGAAAAGAACTTTGACATCATCGAGTTCAACTGTACCAGTCAACTAGTAAACTACATCCCCGAGCACTTCATCTACCCGTCTTTTAAATATCTCCAGGAATGGTGAGTCAACCGCTTCCCTGGGTAGCCCATTCCAGTGTCTGATAAACATTTCAGTGAAGAAATTTATGCCAATATCCAATCTAAACCTCCCCTGGTGCAACTTGAGGTCATTTATTCTCATTCTATCATTTGTTACTTGGGAGAAGAGACCAACCCCCACCTTGCTGGAGACTCCTTTCAGGCAGTTGTAGACAGAGATAAGGTTTCCCCTCAGCCTCCTTTTCTCTAGGCTAAACAACCCTAGTTCCCTCAGCTGCTCCTCATCAGACTTGTTCTCCAGCCCCTTCACGAGCTTCGTTGCCTTTCTCTGGACACGCTCCAGAGCCTCAATGTATTTCTTGTAGTGAGGGGCCCAGACGCGAGATAAATTTATTGCAGGGAAGGCAGGCTGCAATCTCTCCAGCTGACACAAAGCTATCCTACAACCATTCCTAGGTCTCATCTCATAGTCAGGTTTGTAGGCTTGAACTCTCACATTTCCGTCTTAATTACTTGCACATCACTAAAGAGTTGCTCCACCACCTTTTTTCCTGCCTTTTTCCAATAGCTGCAGAATGGCCTTCAAGTTTTGCACCATTGCCAGAAGCAGTTTATTCAAAAAGTCAGAAAACAAAAAGAGGTTACAATAAACTTCTGTACCTTCTTTACTACCGCTGTTCGAACAACTATGTAAGCTCATCGAAGATGACTCATTTGCAACAGCCAGGCTGTATTAGGGCAATCCCAAGCTCAGGCCATTAAATAGTAAGCAAGTCCATTTCAAAAGCCTATCCAAGAAAATAAATGAATCTTTCTTCTTTCTTGAAGCAGTTTTGGAAAAGACCCTGATCATTTAAATCACAAAATATTGAAACACAGTAATAACTGTTCATGGTGAATCCTTTGTTTAATCATCAGTAAATCACCATTAAGGGAAGGTAAGATTCCCTTGTTTAAAAAGAGTGTGAAGAGTTCTTGTTATTCACCTTTATTATCTTTGACTGCAATTGAAAAATTATTAAGATGTGTATGCTTTTGCATCAAAAGCATCAGTAAAATCAAAAAATATCCATAAAATACATCCACAGAACAAAAATTTGGTTTATTTTAGGAACTCATCATGGGCTTTCTAAAATGCAATAGTTTGACAGTCTGACCTTCATCCAACCAAACATAACCCACTCCAAGGGACACCCTTCTTTTAAGACAGAAAAGCTAAAAAGGATCAGCTTGGTTTCTTAGGGACAGACTCCTCATAAAAGCACACCACATAACCCAAAATATCTGGCTCAATTACAAAAGGTTTCATTCATACAGCTGCTTGAGACGATGCTCTTCAGTGTTTCAGTGGAGAAAGCAATTTCCCAGGGGTGTTTGTAAGCGAGACTCTCATCTGACATTTTCAGTGCCTGCACTATTCAAGCTGGGGGAAGCAACTGCAACAAAAAAAAAAGAGCCCACACATGCACAAAGAAGATAAAAGATGCAGCTCCATTAGATGGCAACCCTTGGTCTGGTAGCGGTGCCCTCGCCTCTTCTGCAGTGCGGAGAGGAGGTCCAGCACTTTGCGCGAGTAGCACAGAAGTCCTTTGTCTGGTTTGGCTGTGGGAAAAGCAGCCAGGATCACCCCAGCCATTGTTAGTTCCTTTCCAGCCTTATCAGGCTGCCCATACCAGATACTCCTCAAAAATACACACTCAAGCAAAATGCATCAGTACTTCAAAAATAGAGATACTAAATTGGGTAATATTTTTTTCTGGTGTAAGCTACTATAAACTGAACATCATAGAATTGTGGAATCATAGAATGGTTTGGGTTGGAAGGGACCTTAAAGATCATCCAGTTCCAACATCCTTGTGATGGGCAGGGGCACCTCCCAGTGCATCAGGTTGCACAAAGCCCCATCCAACCTGGCCTTGAACACCTCCAGGGATGGGTCATCCACAGCTTCTCTGGACAACCCGTGCCAGTGCCTCTCCATCCTCACAGTAAAGAATTTCTTCCTAATATCTAATCTAAATCTCTCCTCTTTCAGTTTAAAATTGTTCCCCCTCATCCCATCCCTGCAGTCCCTGTTAAAAAAAAAGTTCAGCTCTCCAGCTTTCCTGTAGCTTTCCCTTTCAGTACTGGAAGGCTGCTTGAATGTCTCCCCAGAGCCTTCTCTTCTCTAGGCTGAAAAACTCCAACTCTCTCAGCCTTTCCTCGGATCATCTCCATGGCCTCCTCTGGACTGACTCCAACAAATTCATGTCCTTCCTGTGCTGAGGACTCCACGAATGAACGGAGGACCCCACATGAGGTCTCACAAGCACAGAGTAGTGGGGCAGAGTCCCCTTGCTCAACCTGTTGGTCACACTTCTTTGGATGCAAAGAAAAAAAAAAATCTCCCTTTAAGGGCCTATTGCAGAACAGAAGCTAAGCTGAAGCAACATCTGCAGCTGCTGCTCAGCCCAGCAGACTCCTGGAGCCTGCCCTCAAACTTCTTGCAAGCCAACGAAGAACCCTCCCAATCTGACAGCATCAGGAGCATTCTCCCACAAGGGTTTTAGACCAGCCCAGCTCTGCTGACACCCACAGAGCCGTTTCTCCCACTGGTTTGAAACAAGATCATAGAATTGTTTGGGTTGGAAGGAACCTTGAAGCTCATCCAGTTCCAACTCTGCTACCATGGGCAGGGACACCTTCCTATGGATCGTGCTGCCCAAAGCCCCATCCAAACTGGTCTTGAACATCTCCAGAGACAGGGCATCCATGACCTCTCTAGGCAGAGACCTGACCCAAGAAAGCTGATATGCTCAGCTTCTGAGAACCACATGTCACCATCTGTGAGGGAGCGGAGTAACAACTGAGTGAAAACCAACAGCAGGTCAGATTTGTGGCAATTCATGGCCGTCTGGAATAAAAGGATGAGTCCTTTGGACAACAAAACCATTCAGGTTTGCAATGTCTACATAGCATAACCCAGAATCTATTCCTGCAGACCTCTTTGAGACTTTTTTCAAGCAAAATCTCCGGATCTGAAGTCTGCAAGACAGTTGACAAATAGGATGCCTGCAAGGTCTTCAGGATTAGAATCCCACTTAATGAATATTTATGTATTGAGCTTGTGGAATAAACTACTCTGTGAAATCCTAAGTGAAAAAGGTGTTTTCCTAGCAGAGACCATTGCGTTATCAGCTTCTCCTTCCTTTGTCCTGCTGAAAGCACAGCTCTCAAGCACATAGCTCAGGTGAGAAAGTCGGGCAGTAAGATACATTATCAATGAAGCTGAAATACACTAAACAGCTGCCAATATATGCTACAAATTCATAGAATTTTGGAATGCTCTCGATTGGAAGGCACCTTAAAGACCAACCGGTTCCAACCTCCCTGCCATGGGGTGATTGCTCAAATCCTCATCCAACCTGGCCTTGAACATCTCCAGGGATGGGGCATTCACAGCTTCTCTGGACAACATCTTCTGGTGCCTCACCACCCTCACAGTAAAGAATTTCTTCCTAATAGCTCATCTAAATGTCATCCCTTTCATCTTAAAACTTCCCCCCCTCATCCTATCCCTGTAGTCCCTGATAAAGAGCCACTTCTCAGCTTTTCTCCAGACCCCCTTTCAGTACTTGAAGGCTGCTATAAGGTCTCCCTGGAGCCTTCTCTTCTTCAGGTTGAACAAACTCTCTCCGCTTGTCCTCATACAGGAGGTGCTGCAGCCCTTGGATCATCAAAAAGCCCACCTCTCCAAGTGAAATAAACTCCCTACTGGTATTGTTTAGCTAATCTAAAACACAACGGTACACAAGCTCTGCTCAGGGCTGGTGAATGCAAACTTGCGCTCTCTTCAGAGAAGTTTTGCTGAATTGAAGGCAGTAGGACTGAGTCCACATTGTCCCGTCATCAAAACCAGCAGCAGGGCAGGATTAACCTCATTTGTAGCTACCTTGGCTGGACCGGCTGCCCATCATTCCACTTGGGACTGGCAGGGAGCCAAACCACGGGATCGCCTTTTCAGGCTCTCATCTCAATAGGAAACCTCCAAGTATTTTGATCTGTTTTCATAACTGTAGCGATTTTCATCCCCATGGCTTTGCAGCGTATTATCATTCCCTTCTTTCTAATAAGTTAAAGAAACAGCTGGTACAAATGAAGGCAAAACAAGCACGGGTCACTGTGGATAAAATACAGCATTTCAAAAGATTTAGGAAAGACAAAACCCCATTGCCCGTCTTAACTCCTGCCAAGAAACCATTACAGAGGATGCAGGCATGGTGAAAGCCCCTTGAACGCTGCATTTCAGCAGCAGTAACAACCAGAGAGCTCAAATCTATTGTGTAGCTTTATTTTTATAGGGCCTATCATAGACTCTTTTACATAACTTAAATGATTATCAAATAATCTCCTGTACACAATGAGACCAAGCCACATTTGCTTTCCAAGTTTTGACACATTCCTGGAAGAAATCCAAAGGGCTGTAGGAATCACATCACCACAGTGGCTACAGTACAAGTTTGTCCCAAACATAAGCCATCAATTAATTCACATATCACTGTAAATCGCTGTTTGCAAGATCCTGCAAGACATTGTTAAATTTCAGGACACCAAGTTTTCGTAGTAGCATTTTCAATTTTGCTTTGCTCCAATGTTTTCCTTTTCCTTGCCTTTGTGCCCTCAGCTGAACGCCCACCAGCACTTGTGATGCAGGTGAGAGCCTGGGAAAACTTGACAAATGCAACTGCAAAAATTGACCGAGCTTTACTTTTAGACCGAAATCATTTACCAGTTGTCATAGCTGTCTTCAAGAAGAGGAGCCCCGTTGCAACACCACCCAAGATGATTACACCAAGTTGTACAGGACAAAACCAAGCCTGGGAAAAACGTTAAAACACAACTGCAAGAGTTGACCAAGCTTTACTTTTAGAACAAAATAATTTACAAGTGGTCACGGCTGCCTTTGAGAAGAGCAGCCCCGCTGCAATGCTGCCCAAGACAGGTTCACCAAGCTGCGCGGATAAAACCTGGCCTCTAAGGAAGGTGAAGAGAGTCACCAGCCACCAGAAAAACACCTGAAGGGACCCACTACTCTACATTTTACTGGCAGTGGCTCCCACAATGCAGAAAGAGGCGACTTGCAGAGCACATGGGTGAACCTTGCGGGGCTGTGCTTTTGGGTGGGGGGGCACGATGCAGCACCCGGCCCCACACATGAGTCCCCACTCTCTCCAAAGCGTTCCTGCAGCAGGACTCAACCCTACCCCAGTTCCATCGTCCTGGGCAGGGCTAAACCCCCACTCCCAATCCATCGTCCCAGGTTGGGGTCTCACACATTCCCCCTTTATTCCATCGTCACGGGCAGGGGTCTCACACACTTCCCACCCATTCCATTGTCCCAGGCTAGGGTCTCACACATTTCTCCCTATTCCATTGCTGCAGGCAGGGGTCCCACACATCTTCCTCCATTTCATTGTCCCGGGTGGGGGTTCCACACATGGCCCCCATTTCCATCGTCCCAGAGGAGGAGGGAAGGGGGTGTCTCATGCATTCCCTTCTATTCCATCATCACAGGCAGAGGTCCCACGCATCCCCCCCAATTCCATCATCCTGGGGGAGATGGGGGACGGACATCTCATACATTCCCCCTCTATTCGAACATCCCAGGCAGGGGTCTCACACACTTCCCACCCATTCCATTGTCCCAGGCAGGGGTCTCACACATTTCTCCCTACTCCATCGTCCCGAGGAAGGGGGGTCTCGCGCATCTCTTTCATCACCGCGGGCAGGGGTCCCACGCTTTCCCCTTCAATTCCATCGTCCCCTGGAGGGGGGGGGGGGGGGGAGGAGGGGGCAAGTCTCACACATTCCCTTCTATTCCATCATTGCAGGCAGGGGTCCCATGTATCCCCCCCAATTCCATCATCCTGGGGGAGATGGGGGACAGTCATCTCATAGAATCATAGAACAACCAGGCTGGAAGGGACCCATCGGATTTTCTAGTCCAACCATTCCTATCAAAATCATACATATCATACATTCTCCCTCTATTCGATCATCCCAGGCAGGGGTCTCACACACTTCCCAACCCATTCCATTGTCCCAGGCAGGGGTCTCACACATTTCTCCCTATTCCATCGCCCCGAGGAGGGGGGGGGTCTCGCGCATCTCCTATATCACCGTGGACAGGGGTCCCACGCTTTCCCCTTCAATTCCATCGTCCCAGGCAGGGGTCTCACACACTTCCCACCCATTCTATTGTCCCAGGCAGGGGTCTCACACATTTCTCCCTATTCCATCGCCCCAAGGAGGGGGGGGGGTCTCGCGCATCTCCTATATCACCGTGGGCAGGGGTCCCACGCTTTCCCCTTCAATTCCATCGTCCCTGGGTGGGGGGCAGGTCTCACACATTCCCCTCTATTCCATCATGGTGGGCAGGGCGCCCATGCATCCTCCTCCATTCCATTGTACCAGGTGTGGGTCCCACGCATTCCCCCCAGTTCCATCGTCCCGGGTGGGGGTCTCACGCATTCCCCCCAGTTCCATCGTCCCGGGTGGGGGTCCCACGCATTCCCCCCAGTTCCATCGCCCCGGGTGGGGGTCCCAGGCATCCCCCCGCGATTGCCCGGTGCCGGGCGGGGAGGCTCGGAGGTTCCTTACAGGCCGGGGTAGGCGGCCCGGGGGAAGGCGCCGCTGTAGTCGAAGTGCCCCTGCGGGGGGGGCAGGGGCCCCTCGGGGAAGAAGGGGGCGAACCCCGCGGCCAGGTGCCCCCCGGGCTCCTCCGCGCCGCCCCCCGCCCCCGCTTCGCCGCCGCCGGGGTAGAGCGGGCGCAGCGGCTCCTTCTTGGCGGGGCTGCAGGGCCCGGCGGGGCTCCAGGGGGGCTCGGGGTAGACGAGGCCGCCCAGCAGCGGGTGGTGGGCGGCGGGCAGCGGCGCCTCGTACAGCCCGTGCTCCAGCCCCAGCTCGGCGGGCAGGCGGGCGGCGGGGAAGGCGTCGGGCACCGGGGCGCCGTACTCGGGGCTCAGCAGCTCGAAGAAGTCGCCGGCCGCCCCGCCGCCCTTCTCCGGCTCCCTGGCGGCCGGCGCCGGCTCCGTGAAGAACGAGGGAGGGAGGTTGCGGTCCCGCAGCGGCACCTTGCGCGGGCAGCCCGGCGCCTCGGGCCGCACCGAGCCGAAGAGAGCGGCCAAGCTGCGGCTCTGCAGGCTGCCGGCCGCCTGCGGGGCCTCCCGGCGCGGGGGGGGCTTGGCGGGCGGCGACGACGACGAGGATGAAGACGAGGAGGAGGAGGAGGAGGATGGTGCGGGCGGGGCGGGGGCGACGATGCCGGAGCAGCGCTTGATCTGCTTCTGCAAGTACTTCCTATGGTTCACCTTCCGCTTGGACTTCACCGGCTTGTCCAGCGCCAGCTTGATGTTGCTGGAGGCCGAGTCGATGAAGCTCAGCAGGTCCCGGGTGGCCTCTCGGAAGTCGCCGGCGTCGCCCCCGGCCCCGCCGCCGCCGCCGCCGCCGCCCTCGCAGCCCTTCTCCGGGTCGGCGTAGCCCAGGACGCCGCCGGCGGGGAAGCAGAAGGGCAGCAGGTGGTGCGGGCTGAGCAGCGCGGCGGGCGCGGCCATGGCCGGCGGCGGAGCCGCAGCCCCGAGCGGCGCCGCGGGGAAAAGGCGCCGGGGACGGGGGGAGGGACCGGACCGGGGGTGGGACCGACCGGCCGCACCTCCCCCGGCCCCCCGAGCCGTGAAACCCCCCGGCCGGGGGCAGCCGGAGGGAGGAGCATCGCCGGGGGCGGGGACCGGCATCCCGGGGCAGGGAGAAGCTTCTCGGGGCAGGGAAAAGCATCTCATAGAATCATAGAACAACCAGGTCGGAAGGGACCCATCGGATCTTCTAGTCCAACCATTCCTATCTAACACTAAACCAAGTCCCTCAAGACCTCATCCACCCGTGTCTTAAACACCTCCAGGGAAGGTGACTCAACCACCTCCCTGGGCAGCCTGTTCCAATGCCCAGTGACCCTCTGTGTGAAAAACCTCCTCCTAGTCTCCAGCCTAAATCTCCCCTGGCAGAGCCTGAGGCCATTCCCTCTTGTCCCCTGTCACTTGGGAGAAGAGGCCAGCTCCCTCCTCTCCACAATCTCATTTCAGGAAGTTGTAGAGAGTAATGAGGTCTCCTCTCAGCCTCCTCTTCTCCAGGCTAAACAACCCCAGCTCTCTCAGCTGTTCCTCATAGGGCCTGTTCTTCAGCCCCTTCACCAGCTTCGTGGCTCTTCTCTGGACACTCTCCAGAGCCTCAACATCCTTCTTGTGCTGAGGGGCCCACAACTGAACACAGGATTCAAGGAGCGGCCTCACCAGTGCTGAGTACAGAGGGAGAATAACCTCCTTGGACCTGCTGGTCACACCATTTCTGATACAAGCCAGGATGCCATTGGCCTTCTTGGCCACCTGGGCACACTGCTGGCTCATGTTCAGTCGACTGTCGACCAACACCCCCAGGTCCCTCTCCTCCTGGTAGTTTTCTAGACAGACTTCTCCCAGTCTGTAGCTATGCATAGGGTTGTTGTGCCCCAAGTGCAGGACCTGGCAGGGGCAGGGAAAAACATCTCGGGGCAGGGAGAGACATCTCAGGGCAGGGAAAGGCATCCCGGGGCAGGGAGAGACATTCCGGGGCAAGGAAAGGCGCCCCAGGGCAGGGAGAGAAATCCCGGGGCTGAGACATGCGTCCCGGGCCAGGGACACAAGTCCCAGTGCAGTGACACACACATCAGGACAGGGACACAAATACCGGGACAAGGACACACACTGGAATAGTTTGCAACTACCTGAAAGGAGGCTGTAGCGAAGTGGATGTTGGTCTCTTCGCCCAAGTGACAAGCGATGGGACAAGAGGGGATGGTCCCAAGTTGAGCCAGCAGAGATTTAGATTGGATATTAGGGGAAATAATTGTTTATTAAAAGAATAGCAATGTGTTGGAAGAGGCTACCCAGGGAAGTGATTGAGACCTTGTCCCTTAAGGTGTTCAAAAAAATGAGACTATGGCACTCAGTTTAGTAGGCATGGTGGTGTTGGGTTGATGGTTGGACTGGATGATCTTAGAGGTCTTTTCCAACCTTAACGATTCTGTGATAGTTACACACAGCCTAGGACAGGTACAAACACCAGGACAGATACAGATGCATCCCAGCACACACACATCCATGGTACAGGTAAACACACACCAGGACAGGTACACAAAGACCCAAGACATATACAAAACCACCAGTACTGGTAAATGCACATTCCAGGAAAGGTAGAGACACATCCTGGGATAGGTAGACACAGACACCACAACGTGGACACACATGGGGACAGGCACACACACACTGGGACAGCTACATACGCATCCTGGAAAGAATCATAGAATCGTAGAATAACCAGGCTGGAAGAGACCCACTGGATCATCAAGTCAAACCATTCCTATCGAATCACTAAACCATGCCCCTCAGCACCTCATCCACCCATCCCTTAAACACCTCCAGGGAAGGTGAATCAACCACCTCCCTGGGCAGCCTCTGCCAGTGCCCGATTACCCTTTCAGTGAAATTTTCAGTGAGAAAAGGTACATACACCCAACAGCAGGTGCCCACATTCCAGGACAGGCATACAGCATCACACTGTATCCTGATTCCCATCACTATCGTGCTGCCACCTCCAGCTCTGTTCCCACTCCTGCAGCTGCTCACCTGGCACAAAATGTGTCCTCCTGCCTGAGATCTGACCTTGGACCACCCCAAAGGCTCTAGGATCAAGCACACAGAGACACACTCCTGCACTGACAGCCACCAAGATGCAGAAAGGTGAGGGTTTTTTTTCCAAGCTTATTGCTATGTGCACAACCCAGCATACTGGGTTTTCATTGTCAGGACAAGTCCTGAGAAAATCCAGCACTGTGATCCCACAGGGATTTTAAATGCAGTCAGTTGAAACTGACCTCATTTACAAACCCCATGAAGTTCCACAAGGTCAAGTGCGAGGTCCTGCACTGGGGCTGGGGCAATCCCAAGCACAAATACCGGCTGGGTGGAAAATGGATTGGTAGCAGCCTTGAGGAGAAGGGGTTGGGGCTATTGGTGGATGAGAAGCACAGCATGAGCCATCAATGTGTGCTGGCAGACCAGAAAGCCAATCTTATCCTGGACTACCTCCAAAAATTATGACCAAGTCAAGGGAGCTTGATTCTTCCCCTGTACTACCTGCTCTTGTGAGGCCTCACCTGGAGTCCTGTTCTCAGTTCTGGAATTCTTAGCACAGGAAGGACATGGATCTATTGGAGCGAGTCCAGAGGAGGCCACAAAGAGGATCTTAGGACTGAAGCACCTCCTGTATGAGGCTGAGAGAGTTGGGATTTGTTCAGCCTGGAGAAGAGGCTCTATGGAGAAGTTATAGCAACCTTCCAGTACTTAAAGGGGGCCTCCAAGAATGCTAGGGAGGGCCCCATTATCAGGGAGTGCAGGGATAGGATGAGGGAGAATGGATTTAAACTGAAAGAGGGGAGATTTAGGTCAGATATTAGGAAGAAATGTTTTCCTGTGAGGCTGGGGAGGCACTGGGGCAGGTTGCCCAGAGAAGCTGTGGATGCCCCATCATGGAGGTGTTCAAGGCCAGGCTGGATGAGACTTTGAGCAACATAATGCAGTGGGAGGTGTCTCTGCCCCTGACAAGGGGTTGGAACTGGATGATCTTTAAGGTCCCTTCCAACCCAAACCATTCCATGATTCTATGATACTATGACTTTTGCTTGTATGGGTTAGTGATATAGGGGTGTATATCTTCCATATGGAAGGTAGACAAATTATTGAAGGAGTTACTGGAAGTCCTGGTAGAAGCTCTGGGAGAAATTATGATATTGTTCCTGTGGAAATTTGGCTCATTTTCCCTTAGAAAACTTCTACATTGATGCAGAACAACCTCAACCCTTTGAGCTCTGGATTTATTTTCAGTGATTTTCCGCATCCAAATATGAATATTTTTACTAAAATAAAGTGAATGTTCTTCATCTTCATTGACTTACTGGAAACCCATCACTTTTGTCTTGGAAGGAAATAACAGAAAGCAAAACTCTGCAGAAAGAAAAGGAAAATGGGCCCCTTTCTAAGTCTGTTCTTAGTCACAAAACAGGAAACATCAGCCAAATTCACCCCACTGTGGTTTAAACGCTCCTTGAATGTAAAACAAACAAGGAGAAAAGAGTAGGAAGCACATATTTAATGAGAGGGAAAAGTTCCAATCCTCTACAAAACAAAAATGCTGATTTCTTGGTCTCTTATCTGAATCTCAGCAGATCTCAACAGGCTTCCAGCAGGAGGCAGAGCTTTGTGGTCCCTGGTACAGCCTTGTTTCTGGTGTTGATACAAATGGACTGGGTGTCCAGGGTAGGTTTAGATGAGATATTAGGAAGATTTTTTTTCTGTGGTGAGGCACTGGCACAGGTTGCCCCAAGAAGTCATGGAAGATGTCCCTACCCATGGCAGGGAGTTGGCATTGGATGATCTTTAATGTCCCTTCAAACCTAAAACATTCTACAATTCTATGATTCCTTGCAAAAGCTACTCAGCTGGAGCTTCATGGAGTCTCGTCTCTGGGGAGCTGCTTCGAGTGCAACTGTATGATTGAAGCCAAATCCCCTGGTAGGTAGAGGGCTATGGGAAATCATGTATCTCTCCATTTCAGAATGAGCCTGTCTGCACAGGAGGTGGATTTAAACTATTTAGCTCAACTACAGCTGACATGGATTAGATACCCGAGCTTTGATTCTCAAGTCTTGTCAAGCCCTGTCAAGCTTTGCAGACTGCTCCAAGCTCCCATATTGATGGGCAAATGTAAAAGACCAACATATACACATCCTTGGTGTGCTCCACTGGAGAGTTTTGCATCCACTTTTAGGTTACTTCAAACTGCACTGGAGTCTAGAAAATGGCGATCACTGTCTGGTGCTTGATGTGCAGCCAATTTTAGTCATAAAATCATAGAATCCTTTGTGTTGGAAGGGACATTTACAGGTCAATCAGTCCAACTCCCTGCAGGCCAGGGACAACTTTAGCTCAAATGGGTTGCTCAGAGGCCCATCCAACCTGACCTTGCATGCCTTCTAGGGATGGGACCTCCAATACCTCCCTGGGCAACCTGTGCCAATGTTTCATCACCCTCACTGTAAAAAATTTCTTCCTTATATCTAGTCTAAATCTCCTCTCCCTTAGTTTAAAAATATTACTCCTTGTCCTGTCACAACAGGCCTTGTTAAAAAGTCTGCCTTCATCCTGTGGGCCCCCTTTCAGTACTGGAAGGCTTCTCTAAGATCTCCCTGCAGCCTTCTCTTCTCCAGCCTGAACCACCCAAGCTATCAGCTTGTCCTCATATGGGAGGTGCTACAGCCCTCCAGTCATCTGTGTGGCTTCCTCTGAACTCGCTCTAACTGAACCATGTCCTTCCTGTGCTGAAGACTCTAGATCTCAATGCAGGACTCCAGGTGAGGTCTCACCTGAAGCTAGAATCCCACCCCTCGACCTGTCTGCCATGTTTCTCTTGATGCAGCCCAGGACACAGTTGTCCTTCTGGGCTGTGAGTGCACATTGCTGGTTCATGCTCAGCACCCCGGAGTCCTTCTCCACAGGGCTATTCTCAATCCATTCGCCATCCAGCCTGGATTGATACTGAGGATTGCCTCAGCTCTAGTGTAGGACCAGTCCTTATCTAAGCAATGTGAAATGACTCTAATAGAGCACCAAACTGCCCACGGTTCATATCTGCTTTGGCATTATAGTGGTAATATAGAATAGGCTGCCTAAAGGGGATTGTTAATGAGTCTGGGTGGCAGTATATGCAGAGTGGCTAAATATCCGGTGCCTTAGAGAAAATAAAAATCCTGAAATCCCTGGTTTCGCTTCTGTAAGGCTGAATTCATTCAATTAACAGCTTTGAGTGCTTAGCTATGGTTTAGTGAGAGACTTTATTACCTACTAAAAATCGGAGGGTATTAAAACAATTGTCTGGCATGCAAAGGAAAGTTTGCATTCTGTTCGGCTCAGCAGTCAAATTTACATATTCTCAACCAGATCTGGAGATTTAGAAAGCCTTCATAATTGCATTAAACATGCTCATTCTCCATGTTCTCTCAAGCAGAGCTGATTACCCCAAGTTGGGCAATGCCTGGAGGGAAATTTGCTAAGCCACATGACGTCAACAACTTGCAAAGAAACTTAGTATTCCAAGGAAATAGCAGTTTCGTTATTCCTGAAAAACGTCTTTTTCCTGACAGTTCCATGAGGCAGTGTCTGGGCTCTTTCAGGGTGGCAGTGCTCAGCTCGTGCAGGACAGTTCTCACACCCCACCAGTGATCCAACTCAGCTCACTGGCAAGGTCTAACATCTAGGAAACATCAGGATTAGAACTATAAAATAACTCCAACGCCACGTCTGTTTTGAACCAGATGTCCTTCTCCCTCCACTCCCTGCCCTCATCAGACCAAGGTGAGTGAAGCAGTTGCAGAAGCACTTCCTCTTCTCCAAATCTCCATCCTACAGGATAGCTTTCAGTGCTCAGTAAGGGGCTCCAAGAGTTCTACTGCTATTTTCTTTTCTCTGTTTATTTTCTTGCTCCTCACCATAACCAGCTCTGCAGGTTATACCAGGTCTCTCCAGAATGCCCCTGGTCTCGAGTTTGGGTTTTTTAGAGGGAACTGCACACAGTCACAGTGTATCAAAGGGAGTAAGGAATGCTTTTCAAAGGCCACAAACACAGCTTATAGCCACACAATCAGGCCCTTCCCAAGAAGATTGATTTGTTATACTTACAGATCCAATGGGCCAGAGAAGAAAGAGCAGTTTGCGCAAACAAGAAAGGCTTGCATAGCTGAGTACCATGCTTCAGTGCCAGCACTTTTCTAGAGCATCTTCTCACCAGAGCCGGTTGCAGAAGTCGAATCCACCCTCCTGATACTTGCAGGAGCACCCATTTCAGTGCCCAGTACTGGGGTAAATCCTATGCAATGCAGGCAGGGTCCCACTAGGATGCAACCTGAAGAAACACAGAACCACAGAATAATTAGGGTTGGAGAAGACATCGAAGATCATCCAGCTCAACTGTCAGCCCAATACCACCATGTGTACTCAATCATGCTCCAAAGTGCCACAGCTACACTTTTTTTTAACACCTCCGGAAACTCCATCACTTCCCTGGGCAGCCTCTTCCAAGTGCCTGGCCAAATATCTCATGCTGTGCCCTGTCATTAAAAAGGGTAAATTCAAGCTGATAAAAAGAAGTAATATTTTACACTGAGAGTGGTGAAACACTGGAACAGGTTGCCCAGAGAGGTGAGGAGATGCCCCATGCCTGGAAATATTCAAGGCCCAATTGGAGAGAGCTCTGAGCAACCTCGTCTGGTTGAAGAACCTGCAGGGGGGTGGAACTGGATTGGCTTTAAAGATCCCTTCCAACCCAAAACACTCCATGATTCTGTGTTCACTAGGAAAACCTTCCACTGGGGAAGGCAAACCAAATCCAGCACTGAGCCCAGCCCTCGCAATTCACAACACTCTTTTTCCTTCTGCCACAGCATCAGGAAGACAGCATGAAAGTAATAAAATCTCTGCAACAGGGGAGGGAGGACTTTTTTTTTCCTCTGTCAGGTTGTATGGGCCCATATGTTTATCGAGTTATGGGAAAATCCAACTGCCCAAACAGGTGTCACTGCTCACAACCTACAGTCTCATTTCCTGATCGCATCTTAATCGGCGAGTTGGTTGTGAAAGTTGATTTCTTGCACATTCTTATATCAGTGGGAATTTCTGCCCTTCCCTGACAAGTATTATAGGCAGCCTTTGACATACAGCCCTACAGGACCTAAATAGGCTACTATTCTTTCCCTGCGCTGAAAGGGAGCTTTGTGCCAGGGATTCATTAAACTGCACTGCACAGCCCTTCATAAATGGGCTCAATAATGAACAGTCGATTTAACTGGAAAAGCTGCTGGAGCTGTTAAATTAAAGGGAAATAAAGTGCACTTCAGGCTCAGTCTGCCAGAAGAAGATGTTGACCTAAAAAAATATTCTTCATTTTACCGAATATCTTACAAACAGGCTAAAATCTTTACGAAGTTTATACTCCCAACAGTGGGAGAAAGTTTAAAACATACCAGTTTGCTTCCCACTAATGAAGAAAAATTGACAATAAAATATTCCGTAAAATCAGAAGGAAGGATGAAAGGAATACTTCATTTAAGGTAAATTTAAGCCACTTAATCTAAATTTAATATGGGTGAGTAGATATACGATTGTGTGGCTTATGCAGATCCAGTCCTCTCCTTCCTTCAGTCACTATAGACCACTTTAGCTGGTGCATATTCATACATGTACGTATGTACAGTTCCTTCCTCTGTGGTTTTGGTTTCACAGAGATGCTGTTCTATTCCATGAAATTGCTAGTAGACACAGGACTGCAGGCCTGGCACCCTGCAGATAAAGCCCTGTTTTCCTCTTGCAGCCTCTGGATGCTGTCGTCTGTTTCCTTTCCCTTCTTTTATTCTTGGTGGGCATTTTATGTTCTCTTGAGATAAATCCTCCTGGGATGCCCTATTCCAGGAGATCTTCAAGGCCAGGTTGGATGGAGCTTTGAACCCCATGACTGGAAGCTGACCCTGCTCATGGCAGGGTGGTTGGAGCTGGATGAGCTTCAAGGTCCTTTGGAACACAAACCATTCTATGATTCTACGATTCTATGATTCTATGGTTCTATGATATTCTCTCCAGCAGAAGAGGCAAAGTAGTTTCTGGTGGTTGTCCTGGCACCAGTGAGTGGGTAACGTGTTTGGCAGCACTTCATTGCATTGGAAAGAGCTGTTCAAGGGCAAAGCACAAAGTCGTATTGCCTTGTTTTGGGGATCATCACCGCATTGGGAGTAAAGGTTCTCTTGGTCCTTGCCCAGGCTGGGCTGAGCTCTGAGATGCCACTGGAGACTTCTGGGTTTCAGCAAGGATTTGCTGAGCTACACAGAGGTGTTTGGGGTAGACTTTAAAACATTTAACATGAGGTTTTCTATATATACCTATACTAATAAATAAGGAAAAAAAACCCAAACCAGAGATGATTTAGAACTGTAATAGCAATAGCGGGTCAATAAAGGCCCTCATCTAATCAACTGGGTATATCTAAAGTTTCCTCCGGAACCAAGTTCATAAACTTCACCTCAGGGAGGGACTTCGCTTCCAGTTCGCCAGTATTAGGTGAGATCCTGGGGATTTACACAGCTCAGTCCTGCAGTGCCCTGGTCTAGCATCAGGCTGCTCAGAAGGCAATGGTTGTTTCACCCATGTGAGGACTGCAGGACTTGGCTGAAACATGGCCCATGTGGGGCAGGACTGTATCTATTCTTCTGGGTGAACAGGGAAGTCCATCATTCAGCTGAGCCTGCCCCACCTCAAGGTTTTGTATGAGCAGAATTCTTTATTTTGCTGGGGCTCCTTCAGTATAAAACTAGGCTTGCTTAGAGGTGAATCAGCTCTTCCACCAAGCGATCTTGTTCTCCTCCTTCTGAGCTGTCATCAATATTGTTCCACAGCTGTGTTAACTACTTCATATGTGATATATTGTAAGCATTCTAGCCGTGGGAAGGTAGACTGGATGCTTAAGGGCAAATAATGATAGAATCATAGAATCATGAAATGCTTTGGGTCAGAAGGGAACTTAAAGAATATTCAGTTCCAATGCCCCTGCTATAGGGGCAATATGAAAAATTTAGGTGGAATCATAGGATCATAGAATGGTTTTGGTTGGAAGGAACTTTAAAGAACACCCAGTTCCACACACACACAGCCTGCCATAGGCAAGGATACCTCCCACTGGATCAGGTTTCTCAAAGCCCTATCCAACCTAGCCTTGAACACCTCCACAGGTCACCTTTGTGGTCTCCTCTGGACCCACTGTAACAGATCACATGTTATCATGTCGCAGGTCCCCCAGATTTATTTAAGAGAACAAAGGAATAATAAGAACTGTATTGCTGTAGTTGCAGGTATTTGAAGTTACCTCCAAGTGAGGGGCTGTCCAGTATGGTTGAAGAACCATGGTTCTCCAGTTGGAGAACTACCCTGAGTGGGAGAGAGGGCTGAGCCCAGATGAGGGAGTGCTGAAAGGACAAGCTGAGCTCATAGCTACATGGAGGGAAGATGCTTCATGTTGTATGAAGAGATTGGCATGAGGTTTCCTGATTCAAGGAAATTCGTTGTTTTCAAATGGAGGGCAAAGAGACAGGGACGAGAGTTACTGGTTCTCAGCAGTTCTACCCCTCTACTCCCATGAGACCTCACCTGGAGTCCTGTGTTCAGTTCTGGAGACCTCACAGGAAGAACATGGATCTGTTAGAGTGGGTCAATAGGAGGAGACCTTATAGCCTTCCAGTACTTAGAGGGGGTACAGGAAAGCTAGTGGGAGGTGGGTGCTCTGTATCAGAGAGTGCAGGGATGGGATGAGGGGGTACAGTTTTAAGCTGAAAGAGGGGAGATTTAAATGACATATTAGGAAGACATCGTTTTCTGTGAGGATGGTGAGGCACTGGCACCAGGCAGCATCCAGCCCTCCTATGCACTCGCCTATGATGTCGATGCCAGACAACTGGGCCTCTGAGAAACACCTCTGTGCCTTTTGTTTCAGTTGCTGGTTTCAGATACACGCTGACAATTTTGCATCATTTGCTAAGAATTGAGGAGCTCCTGCTTTCCCCAAAACCTTGCAGCACGTCCTGTTAAAGATGACATCAAATAAACTGGTTCCAGCCAAGCAAACAACTATTGGAGGAAGGACAATGTACAGGAAACAAGATGGTGCTTGACATTAGTTGCTCTTTGTTTGCATTTCATATTTTATTTCCACCCAGCAAAGCATTTCCAAGCAGCACCCTCAACAATTAGCGAAAATAAGAGAATGAGTTTGATCTCAAAACCCACATGTTTACCCGCAGAAATGTCTCTGAGTGAAGACAAACCCCTGCAAATTTCAAGGAATACACAAGTGCTGAGGTAAAAATTATATGAAAAGTATTTATTAATATGAAATGTAATATTCTTCCTTATTCTTTTTGAGTGTCTGTAAGTGCTTCCCCAGTGTCTGTTTCTACCAGTAGCCAAGTGCCAGACTGCAAGCAGGACATAATAAAGTGAAATTACAATTTTAACTCCCCAGTACTTTTTTCTGAAGAGGCAAGAGGGTTTTTTTTGTACAGCTCTGGTAACAGTGACAATCACCAGCACTATATCCAGGTACTGTGTTCAAGAAAACAGCCCACAACAGTTATTTGATGCATTAATTTTTGAAGCAAAGTTCATATTTTTGCAACTTGGGGTGGGGTGGGGGGGATTTTATCTACACCAGGTTATCTTTAATCAAGCCATAAATAATTATGAAAAATTTAGGTGGGATCATAGAATCATAGAACCATAGAATAGTTTGGGTTGGAAGGAACCTTAAAGAAATCCAGTTACACACACACACAAACACTGCCATGGCAGGGACACCTGCCAGTGGGTCAGGGTGTTCAAAGCCTCATCCTGGCCTGGAACACCTCCACAGATGGGGCATCCATGACTTCTCTGGGCAACCTATGCCAGTGCTTCCCCATGCTCACAGTAAAAAAAAATTTCTTTCTAATATCTCATCTAAATCTGAATGCTGATGAGTATGAAAAATACTTAACCCACTGAAGGCAACTTCACTGAGGAGCTGAAAGCCTGTTGCCATCACCTTGAGAATTATGAAGGAAATTTGAGCAAAAGTCAGAGTGGTTTGAAGGAGATGAGTGTTTCTCCAACCAGGAAGTTTATAAAATGAAGCTACGATCTGAATCAGTGAAAGCAACATAAAGTTTTTTAAGCTAGTGCTGAGTTTTGTTTTCAGGTGAGCTGCCCCAAGGATTTGATTTGGACATGGTCACTTCCCCATTGCATGCTTCTTCCAGTTTGATTTAGCCTACAGGAATGATGGGGAGGGGCTTTTTATCAGGGAGAGCAGGGAGAAGACAAGGGGGGATGGATTTAAGATGAAAGAGATTTAGATTAGATATTAGGAAGAAATTTCATAGTATGAGGGTGGTGAGGCACTGCAACAGGTTTCCTGGAGAAGTCATGTCATTCCTGGAGGTGTTCAAGGTCAGCTTGGATGAGGCTTTAAGCAACCTGATCCAGTGGAAGGTGTTGGAACTGGATGGGCTTTGAAATCCCTTCTAATTCAAACCATTCTATGATTCTCTAATTCTATGACTTTGGCAAAAAGGTGGTTTCTGCCTATGGAGTTGCTCTGGCACTGTTTCATCTTTGTCCACCCCAGGGACAAAGGTTGGGCTCAGGTGGTGACATGGTAGGAGCTGTGTCACTCCACGGCAGGCAAGAACACAACCCAGTTTTTGCAAGTACTTACTAAAGGAAATAGGGTTTTTTTTCTAGTGTGTTACAGTGGTTATGAGATATTTATGGCACAGGGTAATCTTTAAATGTTGATCGGGATTGTGTCCCTTTCCAAGATTTTTTCCATAGAAAAGGACACATGGAAATTTTAATTGCTTTATTTTTATTTGAAAATGCTGTTAAAACCATGATCATTTATGCTTACCGAAAACTATCCTTAGAGAAGTTCAGCCAGCAGAATTTAATTGGCATAAATGGACAGGTAAATGCACCTATCTGTTCCCAGCCTCACCTCCAAACCACTGCAACACTGGACTCCTCCAAGGAGGTCTCTGTGATCTGGACATGTTTTTGATGATCTGATATGTTTTTGACGTGGTGACATGAACATCTGTCAGGTCCACGTAAAAAAAATGTTAGGAGTGGGACATCCGATGCCCTCTGCCTTGCTGCCATGTCTCTGCAATAAATGCCTCCTGGATCCTCTCTACAGATGTCATGGAATCATAGAACCATGGAATCACAAACCACTAAGCTCATCCAGTCCAGCCATCAGCCCAACACCACTGTGCCTACTAAACCATGTCACAAAGTGCCATGGCCATACAGTTTTTGTGCACCTTTGGAGATGGTGACTCTGCTTCTTCCCTGGGCTGCCTCTCCCAGTGCTTCACCACTCTTTCAGAAATGGATCTATTTCCTAATAATAATGGCCTTTCTGGGAGGCAAACCCAGGTTTTATCTCACAGAAATACCATTAGTTCTTGATACCAATACCAATTTCATTAAGTCACTTTTATTTTCCATACTATTTATTTTCTACCTTGCTGAAGTATGTCTGCAGGGAGTTTAATCCCACCAGGAGCAGGAATTGTTCCCAAGACACCTTTCCTATAGCAAAAATCACCCTGTCATAGTTCAACAGTCTGCAGATTGAGATGACCACCAGTCTGCAGGGCTTGAGAACAGCAGCAGTCCCTGCTCCAGCACAAAGACCTTCTTTAGCCCACCTTTAGCTCCAGTATATTCTCACATGGAAGCCCCAGGCCCCAAATCGTCACAAGAGAGAGCTGGGCTTGTCTAGCCTAGAGAAGAGAAGACTCCACCGGAGACCTTATAGCTGTCTACTTACAGGAGGCCTATAGGAAAGATGGGGAGGGGCTCTTTGTCAGAGAAAGCAGGGATAGGATGAGGAAGAATGGTTTTAAGCTGAAAGACAGAACATTTAGATGAGATATTAGGAAGACGTTCTTTATCCTAAGGGTGGTGAGGCACAGGCACAGGTTGCCCAGAGAAGTTGTGAATGCTCCATCCCTGGAGATGTTCAAGACCAGGCTGCATGGGGCAAGGTGTCCCTGCCCATGGCAGGAGAGTTGGAACTGGATGATGCTTAAGGTCCCTTCCAACATAAACCATTCTACTATTTTATGTACATGAACATCAACTACCAAAGCCAATATGAATTTCAATGGGCTGACTCTCATGCTTAGATTTGGATATACCTTGTTGAACCAAAGACTTTTCTTATAGCAAGAGGGGTTCAAAACCATTTTGTGGTGCACAGCTTCCTTCCAAATGCTTGTAGGATTGATTAAGAGTTTAAATCATAATATCTTACTTGCCTATAAATTATCTAGGTTAACACATAATAAATCACTATACGTACATATCCATCCAGAGTGGGAACATGCTGTGATGAGGAGCTTTGCATACAGCACCATGTATAGACTAAAAATAGTTAAAGACTTTTTTGGGGAAGATATAGCTAACAAAAATGTTGGATTTTTGTTAACTAGAAATGTTTTTTAACCAGATGTTTTCAGTCTTTTATTAACAGAGCCAGTCGCAGACTATGCCCTGAATTATTTCATGTTTAGAAATGGTGTCTTGTTAAAAGAAGAGAGGGAGATGGAGGGAGAGAGTTGCACAAACTGCCATTATCATGCAAATAGCCCCAGAGGAAAAAGGACAGTGAAAATGATAGCACTGATCTAATTATCTGCAGGCCAATATAGCTAAGTCACTGAAAGAGGCCCACAGAAAAGGCTGCCACAGAAACACAAAAAACAGCCAGAAAACAATAAGGAACTTAGCAACAGTATAAAAACGGACTTCTTTCTGTGCACAAAGAGTAGTTTTATGAGCATTTTTCTTGCTTTCAGTTTGCAGAAAAGGTTAGAGCACATTTTAAATTCTATGCAAGTTTTTTCCCCCTCCCCTCAGGCCCTAAAGATTCTTTGGCACGCTGTCATATCGTTGCACGCTGGCGGTGGGAATGCGGTTGCTCCTGCTTAGTGTGTCCAAACTACCACACATGTCGGGGGGCTGCTGAGATCATGCAAGGCAGATTCTGGTAGTGCTCTTCTCAGGGGCTTGGATTTTGATAAAGACATTCAAGCTTTGTCCTTTTCATAGAGTCATAGAATCCGCCAATCATTAGGGTTGGAAAAGACCTGTAAGATCATCCAAGTGTACCTGTCAGTCCAACACCATCATGCCTTCTAAACCATGTCACAAAGTGCCACAGCTAAACATTTTTTGAACCCCTTCAGGGATGGGGGCTCCACCACTTCCCTAGGCAACCTCTTCCAGTGCTTTCATTCTTTTAGTAAAGAATTATTGCCTACTACCCAACCTAAACCTGCCCTTGTACAACTTGAGGCCATTTCCTCTCATCCAATCTCTTGTTACTTGGGACACCCAGTAACATCCAGAAGATAACACACAATTTTGTGTGCTAATGCAGTCATTTTCCTTTTAGTGTTCCCAGGGGGTTCCCAGCTGGAAGACAGAGGGTTTGTATGCTACCCATTCCTCTGCAAGTGACCCATGTGAGGGTCTCAGTGCTCCCTCCATGGAGAGCCACAGGAGGAACCCAGTTATTGCAGCCTGCACCTGGACACAGTCATCCCCACAGCCATAATTCCCCCCAGTAAGGCCCTCAGTAAGGACCATGAGATGCTGCTTACCAGACTGCCAAGTATGGCCCCTGACAAGCAATTTAGAAAGACTCAAAAGCTACTGATTGTGGTTGTGAAAGAGGACCCCCACCTGAGCATCTCACCCACAATCCTTTTTCTGTGGGTGTGGCATTTGTAGACACGGTGTAGTGGCAGACTTAGTATTGTCAGGGTAATGGTTGGGCTCAACGATCTTAAAGGACTTTTCCAACCAATTGGTTCTAAAATTCTTATTGTTGGAGAGAAACAGGCAGCTCCGGAGTAACTTTTCTGCCCTATTTTAGCAATCTTGCCTTGTGATGGCCTGGTTTCCCACTGATCTTGAAGGGAGTCCCCATGACCAATCAGATGAAACTAATGCCATTTAGATTTTAAAAGCTCAGGGCACCTGCTATCTTGGCCCAACCTCCTTTGGAGTTACATGCGTCAAACCAGGGCAGTTGCCCAAAACTTCCTGAAAATGCTTTTTACCCCCTCAGAGGTCAACACAGTCTTTTTTCTGAGGGGTGAAACTCCCAGCCAATTACCGTTCCTGTTCATTACAGGTTTAGACCAGACTGGGATCAAACTTAGAAAGACAAAATTAAGCCGAAAGAGGCAAGATTTAGATTACATATTAGGAAGAAATTGTTTACTCTGAGGACGGGGAGGCACTAGAACAGGTTGCCCAGAGAAGTCATGGATAGCCCATCCTTGGAGGTGTTCATGGCCATATTGGATGAAGCTTTGAGCAACCTGATCCAGTGGGAGGTGTCCCTGCCTGTGGCAGGGGAATTAGAACTGGATGATCGTTAAGGTCCTTTCCTACAAAGCTGGTGAAGGGGCTGGAGAACAGGCCTTATGAGGAACAGCTGAGAGAGCTGGGGTTGTTTAGCCTGGAGAAGAGGAGGCTGAGAGGAGACCTCATTGCTCTCTATAGCTACCTCAACGGAGGTTGTAGAGAGGAGGGTGATGGCCTCTTCTCACAAGTGACAGGGGACAGGACAAGAGGGAATGGCCTCAAGCTCCGCCAGGGGAGTTTTAGGCTGAACATTAGGAAAAACAATTTCACAGAAAGGGTCATTGGGCATTGGAACAGGCTGCCCAGGGAGGTGGTTGATTCACCTTCCCTGGAGGTGTTTAAGGCATGGATGGACAAGGTGCCGAGGGTCATGGTTTAGTGTTTGATACGAAAGGTTGGACTCAGTGATCCAGTGAGTCTTTTCCAACCTGGTTTTTCTATGATTCTATGATTCCATGATTCTGTGATTTAGAATGCATATGACTTGACTGGAGATCTGTGGATACATGGATCAAAAAGGTTATTAATCTGGGCAGCAGAACCCTGGCAGATTAGAAATCTGCTAACGAGCCACAGGCAGACCTGTGTGTATCTGCCCTAGACCTTCCTTCTTCTCCTGCCTTAGTCCCATCTCTTACCACCGCCTGGAACCAGTATCATGTGCAGTCCTCTAAGGAACTGCTCAGAGTTAAACTTCTCCTTTTTTGATCTAGCCAGGTTCATATGAACCCTAAGCAATTCCCCAGTGCACATCAGTGCACCTCCAAACATCTGTACGACCTTTTCCTTAAAGACCTCTAGAAAATACAGATTAGAAAAAAGCAGAGAAAGAAAGAGCAGATGTCAAGTTGACTTCCAGTCCCTTCCAGTACTTAAAGGGAGAATACAGGAAAGATGGGGAAGGGTTCATTATGAGGGAGAGCAGGAATAGGATGAAGGGGAATGTTTTTAAGGTGAAAGAGAGGAGATTTATTAGGAAGAAATGTGTTCCTGTGAGGATGGTGAGGCACTGACACAGGTTACCCAGAGATGTCACGGCTGGACTCTCTGCGGAGGTGTTCAAGGCCGGGCTTTGAGCAACCTGATGCAGTGGAAGGTGTCCCTGCCCATGGCAAGGGGTGGGGGAGGAACTGAATGATCTTTGACCTTAACTGAATGATCTGTGATCCTTCCAACCCAAACCATTCTATAATTATGCTGATGGTTATCATTATGAAGAGTGTGGCAGGCAGCTCTTCCTCCATCATGGCCATCCAACTGTACAAAGACTTCCTTTATTTGAAGATACAACACACAACAACAAAAGAAGTAATCAGATTAAGAAAACTACCGCAGATACTAAGACAGAGAAATAAAAGCTACTCATGCCTTCCATGTAGCTCTCTGGAGCGCTCATTGCATCTTCTTTTGACTTTATAAAGTGTGCACAAAAGTCATCTATCTCCTAGGAAAACTTTGCTAGCATTTATATGGTTGGGGTGGGGTGGGATGGAGGGGGGGCCTGTCATTTCTGTGAACAGCCAGTTAAGGTCAGGAAACAGATTTTGGTAGCAAAATCAGATGTGTCAAGTAAATGTTAGTCATGGTGATTATCTGCCAGGAAACACAAACAGGCTACAAAGCGATAAGAGTAGCTGCTGGCATCAGAGATCCTGTTACAGTTTTTCCTGCGTACACGGACTTTTATTTATGGAGGCTTCGCAAACACCATCTGATCACTGTGTCAAATGGTCCAGCACCAGGTCAGCAACCAACAAGTTTCTACCCTGTTGAACTCATTCTCTCATTTGTTGCACTAGAGAGATGTAAGGGGTTTGAGCCTTCATCCTCACAACCCTCTGTGAGTTTTTTAGGTCTTCCACATAGCAAGTCTCTCCCTCTCTGTTCCCAATACACACTGTTCCCTCTATTTTTTTTTTTTATACTTGCTGCTTCCCCGACCACTCTGTTGGAAAAAAATTACCTCATCAGAGAAATATCTGACATTTCAGCTGATCTAAATTCAAAATACACTGAGCTTTGAACAGCATGGCACAGCACACAAAGACAAGTGACAGGCAAGCCATAGCAGATACCTCAGGGAGGAACCAGATCAAGCACTAGGTTGGTTAACAAGGACCATGAAAACTCAACTTAATTGGCAGTATCTAAACCACACCCTTATAATTTCCATACGTAATTCCTTTTGGTGTTTCCCAGCTGCAAGGTATACACGAGTACTCTGCTGTGATGGAGATGTGGGGATTCACTACGACATGAAAGGCTGTGTAGAAAAGTCCAACAATAACCCAATTGGATAACATTTCTTTAGGACTTCTCTGGATTATAGTGACAAAGGAGCTGAGACCAGAAGTAACTTTGTCAGTATACCCTAAGCCAGACACCATCAGCATACTAGCTCTTCCCATCACCAAGCAAAAAATATAACCTTTCTTAAAGTACCTGGGATATGTGGATCCTTGCTGAACACATAGAATCATAGAATAGTTTGGGTTGGAAGGGACTTTAAAGATCATCTAATTCCAGCCTCCCTGCAGTGGACAGGGATACCTCCCACTAGATCAGGCTGCCCAAGGCCCCATCCAACCTGGCCAGCATGGAAGACCTGTCTGAACTGTTAGTCCAGAGAGATGCTTTCCAGTCTCTTTGACTAGTATCTGATTTCTGGCCTGCCCTAATCCTTGCCTTAGTTGTTCCTGATGGTCTTGGTCCATAGTTACTGCACAAAGAGGAGTTGGTTATGCCTCTATGACATTGGTCAAATTTGGGCAGCTGGGGCCACAGAGGCAGTCTGGGTGGCATATATGTTTAGGTTTATACAGGGCCAGAAGACACCATCTGGATCATGAAGCCCAGAAAGAAACACAGAGGTCCCCAAGCCATGAATGGGATCAGAATGGGGACAGTTTGGGGCGAGAGTAGTCTATGACTTATAGCTCTTCCCAAGGTTCTCCTCTGGCCTCTGTCAGGGAGAGGAAATGAAGCTGCTATAGGAGACATATAGTTCAGAAGGATCTAAAGAGCATCCATTCCACTTGCCACTACGCAAAGCAATCCATACCAGCAGAAGACCAAATCAGGAACTGTAAGATGTCTCAGGAAGAGAGGAGGGGAGCCCTTTTATTTTGGTGTCTGGGTTGCTACAGTAGCAGGGAATTCATGGCATAAAATCTCAGACGATGCTATGAAATGCCCCAATGTTCACTCTACAGCAGAAAGAAAATAAAATGCTACCTTAAGAACACAGTGTAGCAGAAGTTGATTTGCACCTCTCACACTGATGTCTGATAATTCAGGATCCATTGGGACAGAGAAGTGCTCCTGCAGCTGTGTGCCAAAGGAATGTGAAGCCCTGGGTTGACAGATCTGCTTCTGGTGTTGCTTTGCTATTTAACGTGAAAGAACAAACTGCTGCTTCCTCTCACTTCCACCCTCCCCATCTCCTCCTCCATCAGAAATGACTGATGGATGCCCTTACTTCCCTAGGATGTTCCCTGATGTCCTCTTCAGCTGTGACAGCAACACTCTACCTTGAGTATGAGCCTCTGAGACAAGCGTGTTTTATCCATCAGGGTCCTAGCTGGATATCAGATACAACTCCCTGCCCAGAGGGACATTTCTTATTGGGCCAACACTTGAGCCTCTCTCCCCTAGAGGTGCTTAATCCCTAGCAGTTTCTGGTGTGACTCAGGGAATAGTGCCTAAATCTAGAGATGAACTGTAATGGTAACTATCCAGAGCTGCAAGACTTAAAGGAGAACATCACATTGTTTGACAACAACCCCTTCCAACTAAAGCAAATTAAAAGAAGATGTTGTTTTTTAAAAAAATAATCCTCCCAAATACTTCAGAAATTTCATGGTATTATACATTTTCCAATTTTTCCTTAATCTATTCACCACACACAGTATTACACTTTTGCTTTTGCAAAAGAAAGAGAGAATGAGAGAAAAATTAAGAAGTAGAAAATAGTAAAATAATTTTCAATCTTTCCAGAAAAACAGCCCCCCCCATTTAAAAAAATCACGTTTTCTTATTTTGAAAATAACACTTTGTAAAACCAATCTTATTTAGAAATCTCAGACAGCTCTTTGGTAACAAGTTGCCCTAAGAGCAGTTCTGTATTCCTGCACCCGTCACCACAGCAGAGACATGGACTCATCATTCATGTTGCCTTTCTTCCTTTCTGACATGCGGCTCCACATAGCATCATGGCAAAAGTAAAAGAATGGCTCCTGGTCATCCCTGAATGTGTGTTCTGTGCATGTGTGTGCATGTTCACATAGTTCTGCACATAAAAATTCCCAAGCCAGGGCCTGCTAGAGCTTGACTTTCTCTCAAGCAAAGATGAGTGTATCTCATAACTTGTTACCGTCACTGTCCCCCTTTTTTTTAACATAAAATCTTGCCCAAAGGCAGTTGTGCAAAGATGCAGTTGGCTAATTTAGTTGTAATTGGAATAACGTGGCAGGAGAAAGGCTGTAGGACTGGTAACGTGGGTTCCTTACCCACCCTGAGGACTCAACCTACTTAGAGGGACAAAGCTGCCAGCACATTTTCAGGAGCCAATCGTTTCCCAGTCAGGGTTACCCAAGGGTAAGATCATGGTGGCCACTGTGCTGAAATTTTGTTCTTTGCTCTGGATTTCATCCTACCATGATGACAAGCGCAGAGAGACTCTGTGATGGCACCAAGCTGTAGGTCCCAACCCTGGAGCAGCAAAGCCACCAGGACATCACTTATGTCACCCTTCCAAGCTCTCAGGGCTGCTTTTCCAGAAGCTGTGTATTGACATGCCTCAACCCAAAACAACAATGTCAGTCATCATTCCTCTTCCCAGCTTGATCCCCATCCCCCAGAGTAAGGAAAAGCATCAAATAATCCTCCTCCGTTTGGTGTGTGGTCCGGTTTTCCATGTCGTCATGCAGACAGTACAGAGACGGGGGTCAGGCAGGTCATTAGAATGCTAATAAGAAATCTGATTGATGAGCCGGTGCCTCGGGAATGAATGGGATACTTAATTAATGACTTCTGCTCTGTTTAAGAAAAAGTTTCCCTTAACTCCAATCCCTCTTTTTCTTAAAAAAAAAAAAAAAGAGAGAGAGAGAAAAAAAAAATCCTCTATAATCCCAAGTTTTCCAAACAGCATAAAGGGAACTTCAAAGAAAGACATGGTCAGTTTTTATGTGTTGGGTTGGTTCAGTGATTCTTTCCTTTCTTTGTTTACAAGGGCAGCCAGGCTTGATTCCAAGGCTGAAAAAGAAAAGGCCACATTGTTCAACCAGATTCTGGATTTTTACAAGAAATTTCCTCTTTCCCAGTAGGGCAATTAACTGCTTCATTTCTGGATCCATGAGTACCAAACCACCCTGCCAGCCCTGTGAAACTCAGAAACGCTTGGTTCCTGCCAAAACACGGCTCTGCTTCAGAAACAAGATACACTATGGAGATGTTATTGTCCCATTAAAAGCTCACCAGTGAGCCAAGATTCAAGTTTTTTTATCTTTGCAGGGAAATAAAAGCCCATCAGGGAAAATACCTGGTAGGTACTTAGCTTAGGAACATCAGCTTGTGTATTCAGGCTGATTCAAATGGGATTTCAAACCAGTAATTAGCAATGTGAAAACAGCAACAGTTTCCAATGATCCCTTCCGGATTGATTTGGAAGGTTATTTCATGCTAAATGAATAGCAGCAGGAAAGAAGATGAAAAAGGAAACCCACACAAATGAATTTTTAAACTCTGAGGTCTTTTTTTTTTTTAGGCACCAGCTCAGCTGCGGCATTCAGGGCAGAACAAGCTGCTCAGTATCAGCACCCGGCAGACAGGAGATGCCAACAAAGCAATGTGAGTGATGGATCAGGACACACGTGTCTTCCACCCAAATTTGGTCACTCCCAACAGACGGCTCAGGCTGACTTGTGAGTCCAAACACCAGGAAACACAGCCAGGTCCTGGGGCTCTGCAGATTTGTGGGACCTCAAATCCCTTAGTGGATCCAAGAGGGAGAAGAAATAATGTGCCTCATTCCCACAATAATGTGCCATGTTCCTCTCACTTGGGTTTAGGGACATCCTTTGCAATAAGCCCATTGCACAAACAATTCAGTAAGTGGGAGCTGCCCATGTACTCCAGGTTAAGTGTAGACTTAAGTGCCTAGTTGCTCTGAAGCCCATGGGAAGAAGAGATGGATGCTGATGGGGTCAGCAGCTGTCCCTCACAGCAATGCTCAGGCCAGGCTCACAGGACCTGGAGGCTGCCTTTTGTTGGATTGTTGGAACTGAATCTTGATTTTGATGTCTTGATTTTACCTTCTCCTTGCTGTAATCCTGTGTTCATTTGACCTCACGGGCTTATATGTTCAGCTGTAGCTTGAAATACAATTAAAAATATTTTTTTTTTAAATGTCAAGGTGCAGAGAGTTTGCACCTGTCTGAAATCTGGGCATGGAAGAAAATGTGCAAACTCCAGAAGAAGAAATGTCAGGCATGTCTTTAACCTGACAGCCTACTCTACTGGATATTTGTGCTTTTTAAAAAACAGTGCATGAATTTCCTAAGGGAGCAGACACCTGCTTTGGCCTAAGGATTTTGACCAGCAGTTACTCTCCCCAGCCTCACTGATTAAATTCCCCCTTGTTAAATCTTCACTTTTAGAGGATTTAGGAGTCACTCCTCTAGGTATTTTATAACCTAAAAAGCACTCGTGTTTAAAGTGATGGGAAAGTTCAGTCACCTTCCTCTCTCTTGACTTCTGAAGCTGTGATCTCCTACTTGATTTTATGTAAGAGATCAACCCTGCGGAGAAGCAGCAGGACCATAAATGCCCAGCTGTTCTTATCCAGAACTAGTGTGACCCACCTGACCATTTTTTTTTAACAAGTCCTGGTTTAATTTTCATAGAATCATAGAATCATTGAGGTTGGAAAGGACCTCTGAGATCATCAAGTCCAACCATCAACACAACACCACTGTGCCGACTAGACCATGTCCTGAAGCACCACATTTACATGTTTCTTGAACCCCTCCTGGGATAGGTACTCCACCACTTCTCCAGGCAGCCTCTTTCACTCCTTCATCACTCTTTCAGTAAAGAAATTTTTCCTAATATCCAATCTAAACTTCTCATGCAACTTGAGGCACTCAAATTTTAGCCTTTCAGCTTTTTCTGCTTAATAAACAAAAAGGCTTTAAACAAGCTGGGTGACATGAGCGAGAGAAGGAGAGCAGAGATGAGGGAATGGAACAGGTCTCTGACACTTCTGGGGACTGTGTTTGGGATGCACTCACTAAAGGGAAGGGAGGAAAAGAAGCAAGGGAGAAAAGACCTGCCAAGTGATGCTGTGCAGCCAAGAAGGGAAAAAAAACACCACACCAATGTTTCCTGCCAGGACCTGATTTGCATTTGTATTGGGCACTTGGGGAATACGGATCAGAACATTCTTTATTTTTACAGGGAATTCAGGGAATATCAGCAACAGCATCCATGCATAAGCATGAAAGGGAGGAAAAGGAAGTATTTTGATGATTCTGTTCTTAGGCAGCAACAGTGGTAACATCATAACAACACAACTCTCACTTTTTTTCATCAGTCCTGCCAAGAAAAGCAGCACAAGGCAAAAAAATTGCTGTCACTTCTGACAGTAGTGCATGTGGGAGAAGTTCAGGAGGGAGGTTAGATGGGGATGGATGTCACTAACAATTTATCGTTAAACTGTGAATGAGAGGAAGAACCCAGACTCTGACATCAGAGCTCCCACCACTGATGTCCAAAGGGCTCTGCAGCCCTTCTGTCTGCTGCTCGGCACTGGCAGTGCAAAAGGAAAATTGAAAAAGAACACTGGCCAAGCACTGAAGAGGCCGCAAAAAGAGGAGTCATTCATGGCCAGCGAAACAAGTCGTACAGCTGAGCTTTTCTGTAAACCTCAGGCTGTGACTGCTCAATGTGGGTGTATAATGCACTCATGGATCCTAGTTTCCCCCTGGTTCCTATCTGGAGACTCCATCCGTACATGTTTCATAGAAGTATAAAACACTAAAGGCTGGAAAAGATCTCTAGGATGACCAAGTCTAAGCATTAGCCCAGCACCACTGTGTCACCATGATCCTACGTGACATGCTCGCATGTTTTTTTGAACACCTCTAGAGACGGGGACTCCAGCACTACCCTGTGCAGCCTCTTCCAATGCTTTACCACTCCTAGGGTAACATTTTTCCCAATATACAATCTAAACCCCCCAGCACAACTTGAGGCCGTTTCCTCTTGACCTATCACTTGTTACTTGGGAAAAGAGCCTGACCCATTCCTGGCTCCAACCTCCTTTCCAGGAAGTGCAGAGAGTGATGAGGCCTCCCGTCAGCCTCCTCTTTCCCGGATTAAACAACCTCAGTTCTCTCAGATGTTTCTCATAAAACTTGTGCTCCAGATCCTTCACCAGATTGATGCTGGCCTTGAAGAATTGCAGTGATAGGGCAACCATACAGTTACAGGACTATCTATCCCTGAATCTCCTAATTACAATAAATGCCTTCCTCCTGGACTTGTAGAGGCTCTCAGACTGATGGGTTTCAGGGTCAACTCTCCTGAACAGATGGACTTCTGCTTTAATTCTGGTTTATTTGAACAGTCACCTGAATTTTACCCAGATTGTGAAAAAACAGTGAACTGGTGAAAGTTGTGACAGATGGGAAAAAGGACCCACGCAGCACAGAGTTTTCTGATAGTAAATGTGAAGGCTGGTCCTAGGCACCGCTCTGCTCTGTCTCCAGTGGGGAGGCAACAGATTTCCAGACTGTGCTGTAAGCACCTTGCTGGATCATTGACCCAGACAACTCTGCAGACAGACACATGTCAGCTTCTCACATGGCAGGCACTCCCAGTGGAAGGTAAACTGGTTCACCAGTGTGTTGGTCCAGGGTGTTGCCTACCACCAGGCAGCTGCCTGTGGCCAGTTTCTTTTTTGCAGTTTTGTGGAGATTTGCTCATTTTGCACTTCTAAGGATCAAAAAGAACCAGGGAGTCCACCTTATAGCCCAAGTCAAAGTGTTGACACTACATCTCCCGTAACAACCTCAACTTCAGTTCATGGCCATTGATGCTCCAGGAGGATTCCACATACAGCTAATGCAGAGGAACTGGGGGAAGTAATTGTTTCCTGGCCACCAGCAGTGATATCGCTCTTATGCAGATGATCAGATGAGGACATGGGTCTTCCACCTCAGGTAGTGTCCAAGGTAACAGCCTCAGTCCTATGTTATAGGAACAGGTCTGAGGCAAAATCTCTTCTGCTATAAACAACCATCTACTATTTATCCCTGTACTAATGGACAGGAAGCCATCTCTGATCCTTTGAATGCCCTTGAGAAACATTTACCCCCATGTTTAAACAAACCATATTGTCCTCTGCATGAGGGTGGGTCAAAACCAGGGAGGTTTTACTTGTCTGTTTGTTGGTGGTATGTACCAGATCAAAGCAATGTGATCAGTAGCCCTCCAGTGTCATTTCTCAGCTGAGAAACATCTGAAAGGTTACTTAGGTCTAATTCACTTTCAGCTGTTCACGTAATTCCTTATTCTATCTTTACAGCAACATTTAGATCGTGTAGAGCATCAGTTGGGTGAAGAAGGGTCATAAACCCCAAACACTGATGGAAAAAGGTTTAAAACAGCAGCTGCAGCTTGGACCTCTTGGCACCTACATGCTGGGGTCTGCAGGCATGGCAGAAGAAATAGTCCACTACATGTATTCAAGGTTTCATATATGTCCTCTTCATCCAGGAAGGCTCCATTCACAAAGGTAAGTTTCAGACAGAAATTTGCTGCCATTCCTAGACGTTTTGGAGGATGGCAGTGGGGGAGGAGGAGGAGGGAAGGACTGAGTGGAGTTAGAGCCCCTGGCTTACTCTGCTGATCAAATCCTGGGCTGTGGCATTACCTTCCTTTTCAGCTGACCCAGTTCGAGCACTGTGACTGCCTATTCCCACGCCACGTCAAAGAGAAGGTTTACATTGTTCACTGGATATCAATTTAAATTATTCTGGGGTGCTTGGAAACCACCTTCTCCCCCCCCACTTCAGTCTCCATGGGAACTATCGCAGAGGCTGGGAGACATCAATCGGCAGCCACTGCCTCAACAATCTTTCTCTCCTTCTGCTGCAAACTCTTGTGAGCAATTTTCACTGTCAGCATAAGGGGACATACTCATATTTCACTGTATAACTTGCTAGGACAAGATAGATAGATGGATGGATAGATAGATAGATAGATAGATAGATAGATAGATAGACAGACAGACAGACAGACAGACAGAGAGACAGACAGACAGACAGATTTCTTTGCTCATTAGGCAGTATACAGTTTCCTATTAATACCAGTTTCCATTTGTTCATTAGGTTCACACACTTGTGTTGTGGCTCTTTTCTTCACACCAACATCCTGCTGCTTGTTGATGGTATTAATAATACACCCAGCGGGAGGCTGTGCCCCCTGGGTTCAGTCTGTCTGAATAATTATTGAATGACATTAGGGTTGTTCTGTAAATTACTTCGTGACCCAGGAATTCAGCAGGTTACTGCTATAATTCAGGCTCTTGCACTTGATTACACTCACCTCCTGCTGCCTCAACATTTATTAGTCTAGTTTGCGTAGCAAGCACTAACTTTGTCTCTTGGGAGGAAAGGTGAGAGCCTCCTCTCTCCTCCAGCATGACCAGCAAGGGCCTGGCCCCTTTTAGTGGCTCCATTCATGGTGACTGAGAATGGGGGACTGGTCTTTGAAAGGAAATAACATCCTTCCCTTCCTCTCCTGTCCTCTCTGGCACACAGCGTGGAAGCTGAAGAGCCCAGTTTGCATGGCTGGATACACCAGCAGGCTGCAAGCAGAGAGGAGAAGGTCATTCCTTTCTTTCTGGAAGAGGAATGGTATTTTTCCCCCTGTATATTCACATATGTATATAATATACATATATACACATTTCACAGACAGGGGACCACTGTTCTTCACTTGGACTAAAGGAACAGGGCTCCATATCACCAGAACCTGCTTCAGCCAAGAAACTAAAGGCATGAGGTGGATGTGTGAGATATTTCGAGGAACATCAACAAGTAGTAAACACAGCAAAAATGTTGAGATGCTTCCCATCAACCTGATGGGCATGCAGATGTGGAAGCAGAAAGCGAGCTCAGGAGAGCCCAGTGTTGGAAGTAGTGACCCACTGAACCATACCTGCCATCACTTCTGAATCCCCTCAGCATGTGGCCAGATGTATTGGGTAACTTCCCTGAGAGCGGTGGGAAGCCCTGGGGCACTGATCAAGATTGAGACAGTAATATTGCATTAAAAGGTTTACAATTCCTCCTGAAGATAAAAAGCCAAGACCTCTCTGGTCTTATCTGGTCCAAATTCCTCACTTATAAAATGGTGATAAAATACCTGAGATATCATAACTGTGATCTAGTCCATAGTTCTCTGTGACTCATATGACCATAGGAATCACCCTCCAAAAGAAATCCTTTGCTGCTTTCAAGGAGGTAGAGGAGGCTGCAGCTCTTCTTCCCCATTGTGGGTTTTCTGACAGTGCATAACTGCCAAAGCTGCTCCACAGTCCCTCACAGAAATGACTGGGGTCAGTTTTCACTGTAGCATGGAGGCACATCACTTCTACAGTACATTCATATGACAGCAGGCAAAGCAGCAAGACACTTCTAAAAGCCCTGCTGTACACTAGGGCTCTAAAGGCAAAGCAGTATGAGGTTTTCCTCCCTTGTCCTGGCAGCTGATCAGATCACAGTTACATAATATTTGAAACACAGAATCATAGAATGGTTTGGGTTGGAAAGGACCTAAGGGATCATCTAGTTCCAACTCCCTTGTCATGGGCAGGGACACCTTCCACTGGATCACGTTGCTCAAAACCTCATCCAACCTGGCCTTGAACACCTCCAGGGATGGGACATGCACAACTTCTCTGGGCAACCTGCGCCAGTGCCTCACCACTCTCACAGGAAAACATTTCTTCCTAGTATCTCAACTCAATCTCCCCTTTTTCACCTTAAAATCATTCCCCCTCATTCTATCCCTGTGCTCCCTGATCCAGAGCCTATTCATAGCTTTCCTGCAGGCCTCCTTTAAGTATCAGAAGGACGTTGTAAGGTCTCCCCAGAGTCCTTCAAATCCATGGCAGAATTGATGTCAGGATCCAATTAACACGAAGGTGGTCAGGAGAGATGTAATCCTTTCAATGTTGCAAGTACTTCATAGAGCAAGTGCTTTCAAGATGAGTCCAAGCGTATCTTCTACCAAGAGATAAAGCTGAAAACATGCTGTTCTTGGGTTTCAAGTTCATCTGTGGCATTTCAAATCATAAAGTCATTTAGATTGGAAAAGATCTCTAAGATCATTCAGTCCAACAATCAGTCCAACAGCATTGCGCCTACTAAACCATGTCCCAAAATGCCACGGTCAGATGCTTTTTGATCACCTCCAGGGAAGGAGACTCCACCACTTCCCTGAGCAGCCTCTTCCAGAGCTTCTCCATTTTTTCAGTGAAGAATTTTTTCCTAATATCCAATCTAAACCTCCCCTGGCAACCTCCTCTCATCCTATCACCCTTGCAGAAGACACCAAGCTGGAGGGAAGAGTTAATACACTTGTGGAAGAGCAGCCATTCAGATAGACATGCTGAAGGAGATAACAAGAACCTCATGAAATTCAACAAGAGCAAGCACAAAGTCCTGCCCCTTTGGGAAGGAAGGACTCATTGCAGCAGTGCAGTCTGGGTACTGGCAGCCTGAGGAGATGTTAGTGGACATCTAGCTAGGCATGAGCCATCCAAAAGACCACCAGTCTCCTGGGCCATAGGAACAGTAGCTGAGCCAGGAGATCCAGGGAAAGGAACTTCCTCCCTCTTGTTGGTGCTTAGTGACCACAAATCAAAGACCATATCATAGAATCAACAAATCACCAGGTTGGAAAAGACCCACTGGATCATCGAGTCCAACCATTCCAATCAATCACTAAACCATCCTCCTCAGAGTCTTCTCCACCTGTCCCTTAAACACCTCCACGGAAGGTACTCAACCACCTCCCTGGGCAGCCTGTTCCAGTGCCCGATGACCCTTTCTGTGAAAAGGCTCCAGTCTGGAGCATCGCAGTAGAAGGTATTGATCAACGGGAACAAGTTGAGGGGATGACCACCAGGATGGTTGGGGCTGGAGCACTTGGCCTGTGAGGAGAGGATGGCGGAACTGGTCTTGTTCAGCTTGGAAAAGGAACAGCTTTGAGGGCACCAAACAACGGTCCCCAGGGCCTACAGGGCTCATCAAGAAGGCAGAGAAGGACTCTTCATGATGGTGCATGGTGGGAGGATAAAAGACAGTGCATGTAAACTGAAACAAGAAGTTCAGTCTAAATGCAAAACTCTTCCGCCATGCAGACAGTTGAGCAAAATGCCCAGAGAGGCTGTGCAGGCTCTGGCCTTGGAGGTTTTCAGGATCCAACTGGACATATCACTGAGCATCCTGGTCAGACAACGTTGCTGACCCTGCTGTGAGCAGGAGGTTGGACCAGAGACCTTCTGGAGTCCCTTCAACCTGAACCATCCTGTGCTTACTGATAGTAAAGCAGCCTGCTGTGGAGATGCCAAAGCCTTATCTATAAAAATTGCTTTCTCCTCCTTCAGAAAATTCAGTTTGGTATAATCTGAGATTGGTTTTCAGGTTGTGAATTAATTTCTTGAATACTCTTTCTTGACAATAGAGTCCAGTACCAGATGCATGACCAGGGTAGCCAGACAAGCAT
This sequence comes from Coccyzus lansbergi, assembly GCA_033558105.1. Taxonomy (NCBI): domain Eukaryota; kingdom Metazoa; phylum Chordata; class Aves; order Cuculiformes; family Coccyzidae; genus Coccyzus; species Coccyzus lansbergi. The sequence goes on along the minus strand of JAUMJK010000056.1, from coordinate 36,377 downwards.
GTAAGGCTACAGCTTCATGAAGAGGACACACTGATGTTGAGGTACCTCTTTTCCCTGTGTTACTCTGCTGGGTGGTGAGAGGAGACAGTGCATTTCACTCTAGCTGGAAAAGGAAGCAGCTTAATAGCCTTTTCCTCCTCCTTTGCTATTTTGAGGATGATTGGATAGCAAATTACAAAGTGCAACCTGTTCACCTCTGCTATAAAACCAAATACATGTGCTAAAGAGTCCTAGAGCCACCACTTGCTTTGACAAACACTTCAGCAAGGCAAGGGTTTCTACTTATCATGCTAACTGTAGCGGAGAATAGGATTTCCAATGTTTCCTAGACCTGTGTATCCAGATGGACATGGGGAAATCAAAGAATCATAAGCACAGACCTATGAAAATTGGAGGAGTTGAGCAACACCAGACTGGTATCAGCTGAGGTCCAGTTACAGCTGCATCCTGCAGCATCACCCCTTTCCCTCTGTCTAAGCTGCATTCACCACTGCTCAGGTAATAACTTGGTAGCAAGTCAAAGTCTTTCCAAAGGGTTGATATGGAGAATTCCTTGGAGAATTCCCCCATGCTCCACATGGGAAGGGCTGCTCACTTGACACACAAAACTGGGCAGGGTCCTGTCATGCAAGAAACTGCAAGCAGCTTCCCCACATGCTCAGAAAAGAGAGGGTATTTCTGTATTTCATGTTGGGGGGGCTGTGGTTTTGCAGGAGGGCAAAAGGACCCTCTATTCAGGTCGCAGTGAAAGGGAGCAGAGGGTGCTCAGCTGCCTGCCGGAACTGGCCCCGTATTGGTTACACCCCCAACTATTTGAGGAAAAACTTGGCCTCTCAAAGCTCTCTGCCTCTCTCCTGCGCCTTTGTATTCTCTGGAAGGTGAAGCGTAAGGGTATAAAAAGCTGCAAACAAGTTCCTACCTCTGGAGACCAGGCATTTACTTTAAGAAAGAAAGACCAATTGCTTCCCAGAGCATTGTCCACCCACATTAGAGAAAGGATTAAGCAGATACATTCAGCTATTCTAACAGATTTTCTTTAAACCTTGAATACGCCTCTCACACTCAGTAAGATAATCACATTAGTTTTGTCATTAAAAGATCCCTTTTATAGAAAGTACCTAAACCGCTTAAACCACCCAGAGAGGTCGCATACATTAGAAAACAACAAGACAAACGGAAGGGATTTGCTATTCCCAGTCTCAGTGTTTCGCTGCCCCTGCTTTCTAAACTGGGAGATTGAAGGAAAAGATTTTGCAAATCACCAGTGGAAGGGAAAGGCCCCAAGAGCTGGGCAGGAGCCGCCCCCACCCCAGGAAGCCCTCGCTCCCCACTGAGGAAATGCCTGGATATAGCACTAAGGACTATGGAAAAGACATTTTACACTACAGAGATGCCCACTCAAAGCACCCCAACAGTCAGCTGGCATCCATGTGTTCACATCTGGCACTCAAAACTGCAAGATAAGCAATGGCTGCCATAGCTGATAGCTGTCTTGGAAGGCAGAAATGCAGGGTGCAACCTGATAAAGGAGCTCCTTCTCACTCCTCGCTTCCAAGGGTATTTGCTGTCTCCAAATCACCCCCTGGGACAGGAGCCCTCAGAGTGAGGCTGCCAAGGGTGTAGAGCAGGTCTCCACCTTGGTGAGGCTCAGAGCAGAAACACAATTAGCAATATAACTAATGCTCTAAAGCAATTTCTTCATTGGGCGTGTGTGATTGAAAGGACATACAGAAGGAAACTGCCCTGAATTATGTGGATAAAATCGTTTCAGGTTTTTGCATGAAAATTAGTTAAGTTTGGGGCAAAAAATGAAAGGCTGGCTTGGGACTTCAACACTCACATCTCAGAACCTGGGGGCAGTGGTGTGAAATCAAGACATTCAAATAATATAGGAACACAAGGTTGTTGATGTCAGTGGAAGCTGCAGAGGTTCAGCATCTTGAAAATGATAAACCAGGTTTATTTGGGGTTCTTTAGAAATGGGAAGTGAAATTTGAAAAGCACTCAAGGACTGTGAACGTACTCCAGATATCATCCTCAGTTCAGATTTTTGGTGTTGCTTCGCTGCTCATGTAACACACAGTAACACAGTTTCTGCTAACCTCTGCTGCCAAACCAGAACACTTTAGGTCCTTAATATGGGGATACTTAAAGGTGGATTTGTAAAGTTATTTTTGTGAGCCTCTCCCCACCTCCCCTTGAATTACACTAAAGCAGAACATTACCATTCATTGATTAAAACATAAAAATGTACAATGGAATGTCTAAATATTTGGCTGTAGCCCACTTGATTAGGAAAACAATAGTTTTTATTTGTTTCACAAAAATGTAAGGTCAGCATGTTGTCATAAAGCACACAAGTACGAGAGTGAAATATACTTACAGTGGAGCGCCAAAAATTGGAATTATGAGAACAGGGATTACCAACAGCTTTCAGTCAACAGGTTGCAAGTGAGTTGTATATAGCTCTTCCTCCTCCATGTGCTTCTTCAGCTCTGTTCTCGTTCTGTATAGTCTGTTAAGTAATTACCTTGTTCAAGAGCATGAAAGGTTTACATTGCAGAGTCTGAACATGAATACCATATTTAACACAAGACGAGGGGATGCCAGGAGCTCTATTGGAAAGAAGATGCACAGAAGTGTACTAAAAGATAAAATTTCAATGTTGGGTTCATTTGTTCCCAGAGGACCGGAGGAAGCTGAAAGCAGAAAGGGCCATCTGGTTCTTAAGAAAATATCAGGCATATCATCAAACCTGAGAAAACTTTTCAACAGAACTGGAATTCTAAGAGTTTGTGGACAAAAAGCCTTGCCTGAGTCTTTCCGAAATGGAGTTGTCCTTTAAACTGTAAAGAACCCTTTCTGAAGAAGGGCTTCAGTGTGAACAGAGCCAAAGCTGCAAAATGAGGGGACTGCCCCAGCCATTTATTAATGTCAAATATGCTGTCTCATGAATCAGGGCAGTTTGTCTGCTTTGGAAGCCTTACAGAAAGCTCAGTGCACCTGGCTTGTTGAGCTCAGCATCAGGCTTTAGGCTGATCCAAGAGGATGGCTGCATTCTGTTTTGAATACTTTGTCCTGCAAACAATTTTTTTTAAAAGGCTTTTATTGAGGATCCATCAGCAAACAGATCATGCAGAATTTGAACAATACACAGAATGGGGGGAGAGGGAGGAAGCCCACACAAGGCACAGCCCTAATTATTTGTCACTTCATAAGATCTAGCCAGCACAAGTGTCACACTTGCTCTTCAAGAGAATAGCTTCCCGACTTGAGAAAGCTAAAGTGTTTGTGGGGGATACATACATACACACACACAAAATATACCCAGATTTTTTCCTTGGCAAGCATCATCACAGTGGTAGATATTTCAGGATTAGGACAAACAGAAAAGGAAGAAACAAAACCCTGACATGGACTGGGCACTCTCAGCCAGCTATCAGCAGAGTGAGTCTGGGTCCAGCCCTGACTATTCAGTACAGCACAGGATGGAAAAGCTACCTGAGGAAGCTTTGATTAATAAACTGCCAGAAAACAAAGTGGGGGAAAAGATATTTACTACTTCTCAGCATCGATTGCAGGGTTGTTTAGTTTCTTTACAAATGGCACAGCCAGTTTCCCCATGCCTTTCCTACTTCTCCACCAAACAATTCAGTAAGATGTGGTTTCTGTTCCCCCGTTACCTCCATTCTGCCGCTATTACAGTTTATGCCAGGTAAAGATGTCTGAAATTCAATCTCACAGAAGGCAGCAGCTTCACCATCAACAGCACTGCCATCTAATCCCCCCAGGCCGTTCTAAAGGCCCCCAGACCCTTCTAGAGCCCGTCAGGGCCCGTCTAAAGGCCCCCAGACCCTTCTAGATGTTGCCAGGGCCCTTCTCAAGGCCCTGAGGTACCTTCTGTTGGTACCAGAAGCCAGGACAATCTCCCAGCACAGCCAGCATCAAGCCTAGAACAGGAACTCTTTACCATAAAGTACAGCATTTGAGAAGGGCAGAAGAGGGAAGCAAGAGAGAGCAGGCAGCGCAAGTCATACACCTTAATTAAAATCTGTTATCTGAGAATGCTCTGCATCCATCGGCAACCTGCTTGGCTTGGGCATGAGCAATGGCTCCCACAGCAACAGGGGCAAGGAAGCAGGACTGAAGTGTTCAGAGGACTCTGAGATATGGCCTGGCCTGCTCCCAGCAAAGACAAAAGAGGTGGAACAGCCACCATTGTTGCAGTACCACTTCAGTGGCTCTGCCCAGCCTTTTCAATCCAGTGCTTCATATAGCAGATTTCCAAGGCTCGAGCTTGCTGCACAGATCTGGGGTCCTCAGGGTTGCGGCTGCGTAGGTCCAGGTGATGGGCTCCGTCTGGGATCAGGATTGCCACAAGGGAATCGGAGATGTTCTGGGTCACTCCACCCGCAGACCATGGGTCAAGCCCACCATTGCTGTAAAAAAAGAACACCTCCTTAGGGCACATCTGCATCATGGGAAGCTGTGGGGCTGCCACTGGCATCAGCGCACCCACACTGACTTTAAAGTGGTTTTGCATCTGTACAGATAGGAGTAGACCTCAGCTCTGGATCAATGCCTTGAGCCCAAACGTCTGCTGAGAGGAGCCTTCTTGACAGAGTTATGGAGCTATTGGCAAGTGAAACAAGGCTACACTTCTGTCATTAATGATCTGCTAATTCACAGAATCATAGAATATAAAGGTTGTTAAAGACCTCTAAGATCACCCAGTTAACTGTCAGCCCAATGGCACCATGCCTACTAAACCATGTACTCAACTGCCACAGCTAGACACTTCTTGAACACGCCCAGGGATGGGGACTCTACCACTTCCCTGAGCCACCTCATCCATCACTCCACCACTGTTTCATAAAAAAAAAATTTCTAATATTCAATTTAAACCTCTCCTCATACAACTTGAGGCCTCTTCCTTTCACCTTGTTACTTGGGAGAAGAGCCTGACACCTGCCTGGTTCCAACCTCCTTTCTGGGAACTGCAAAGAGTGATGAGGTCTCCCCTCAGCCTCCTTTTCTCCAGATTAAACAACCCCAGTTTCCTCAGTCGCTCTTCATAAGACCTGTTCTCCAAGAACAGTTATACAGATAATAACTTATAATAGTGTCACAGTCTCTGGAAATAGAACTGCTGCCACCTCTCATTATCATAAAAGGTTCATGACCCCCTGCACCAAGACGTGTCCAAATTCCCAAACAAAACCACTTGGTTTTTCTTCTTCACAGCCTGCCATAAACTAATAACCAACTGGACACTTTAGAGCTCAATTTTTAGGAAGTTCTCCCCCTTGCTGTCTCAGCTGGATGTCAACCTGGTTTTGCAAAGAAATGCTTGAACCTCCATTAATCCCCTCATTTCTAATAATAATCATCTTAAAATTGAATCATAGAATCACAGAATCATGGAATAGTTTGGGTTGGAATGGACACCAAAATCATGCAGTTCCAAGCCCTGTGCCACGGGTGCAGGCAGCTCCCACTTCATCAGGTTGCTCAAAATGTCATCCAACCTGGCCTTGAACACCTCCAGGGATGAGGCATCCACAATTCCACTGTGCAACCTGTGTGAGTGCTTTCCCACTCTCACAGAAAAAAAAATCTTCCTAATATCTCATCTAAATCTCCCTTTTTTCAGCTTCAAACTGTTTCCCTCTATTCCTCTCCTGTGAGACCTCATCTGGAATACTGTGTCCAATTCTGGAATCTTCAACATAGGAAGGATATGGAACTGTTGGAACATGTCCAGAGGAGGGCTACAAAGATGATCCAAGAGCTGAAGTACCTCCCATATTAGAATCATAGAATCATATTAGGACAGGTTGAGAAAGTGGGGCTTGCTGAGCCTGGAGAAGACTCCGAGGAGATCTTACAGCGACCTTCTGGTACCTGAAAAGGGCCTACAAGAAAGCTGGAGAGGGACTATTCGTAAGGGCTTATGGTGACAGAACAAGGGGGAACAGGTATAAACTAGAGAGAGGCAGATTTAGACTAGACATTAGGAAGAATTTCTTCACCATGAGAGTGGTGAGACACTGGAACAGGCTGCCCAGGGAAGTTCTGGATGCCCCATCCCTGGCGGTGTTCACAGCCAGCTTGGATGGGGCCTTGGGCAACTTGATCTTGTGGGATGTCCCTGCCCATGGCAGGGGGTTTGGAACTAGATGATCTTTGAGGTCCCTTCCAACCCTATCCTATGATTTTGTACTTGCACTCCTTGATAAAGAGCTCCTCCCTAGCCTTCCTATGGGCTTCCTTTAATTACTGGAAGGCTGCTATAAGGTCTCCCTGAAGCCTTCTCTTCTCCAGGCTGAACAACTCTGACTTTCTCAGCCTGTCCTCATACAAGAGGTGCTACTACCCTTAGATCACTTTTGTGGTCTCCTCTGGACTCGCTCTAACAGATCCATGTCCTTCCTGTGCTGAGGACTCCGGAACTGAAAAGAAAACTTGTATCCTCAATAAACTGTCTAAAGTTACTTTTCTTCTGTGACAATTTAATGCAGTTTACTCCCCCTCCTCCCTCAGCTAAGTCAAAGAAAGGATTCCTTGCACTGTAGCTCTGCCTCTAAATAATGTCTGGCCCACTTAGCAAGCCAACAGGGCTTGCTGAACAGTCTGAACAGGAATGAAAATTGTGCATCCTTCATTTCTAGCTTTGGACTTGACTAAGTAATCCCTACTATATCTTGTTTTTCTATTTCACAATCATCTTCTCCCATGTGGTCCATCTTTCTGCGCAAATAAAGTAACATCCATTTACTTATGGAATATGCACACATCTAGATCTGTTCCTCACTTAAAACACTGAACCTATCCAGAAAAGAAAATATTAGACGTGAGCCACTGGATGAAAGTGTCACTTTTTGGGAGAAATTAAGAAATTAAAACATCCTTGGGCATTAAGAGATATGCAGCTAGAAAATACCATAATTGGAACACCAAAAAATAACAGAGAGAAATATTAAGTAAAAAATGATATTTGTAAAAATAAAGTAAAACCCCAATGAGATCTGAACGAAAACTTAATTTATTTCTTCACTGAAAAAAACCCCAAGTATCTTGAATCTCTACTTCTTTATTTTCAATGATTCTAAATATAACATAGGACAAGAGAAAAATCTTGTAACTGCAAAACAAAAAGCTCATAGAGCTCACCAATAAGCAAAAAGCATTTGATAAAAAAGGTTGCCTGAATCAGTAGAGCACCTTGGCAACAGGGGGATCAGTTGCCGAGAGACCCAAGATATACATGAACTTGGATCTTCTGGTCCTAGTCATGTGGAAACTGAGTGCACCACAAAAAAGCAACACTGTTTGGCTTTTCTGGGAGCTTCTGGCCGTAGCCTCTGCACATCCTGCCAAATGATGGCACTGGAGGCACTGACGCAGTCTGGAAAGTGACACTGGTTAAGAGGAGGGGGGATGGAGGGCTCACCACAAAATAACCGCAAGGCTTAACAGTTTTACAGAATATGATAATTCAGAACCAACTGGAATTATTTATGTGCTAAAACTAAGCATGTATGTATGTATGTATGTATGTATGTACTCAGTTGTCCATCTTACCAGACAGGAGTTTCCCAATCTAAACAGAAGTAGTAAAAGAAAAGTAAGAATAAAACATCAGCTCTGCCTTTCTGGTAGCGGCCAGGCAGGTACAGCCTCACAAAAACACCTACTGCAAAATATTGCCACACTAGTCCTGTTCATTATATTTCCTTAACAGCATAAATAGGGTCCTGCCTATCCCACACCAGTTCCCTTTCCTGCCATCTCTTCAGAGCTGCCTCAGCCCTGCCCAGAACAAGGAGAGGATTTTCACAATCTTAGCAGTATTGTCAGTGCACCCTTTTTTAACGTGCTCACTCTCCAAAACTGCCAAGTTCTATTAACTTTTTTCTCTCACCTTTCCTCTTCAGCCAGACATTTTTTTGCCTTCCTCCACTCCCTTCTTTCATGCTAACAATCCTCTCTTCCACTCATAGTTCCAGTAACTCTGAAAACAGAGCCTTCGCTTCCTGCTTCTCCCTTGCCAGTGTAGAACTGGACAGGTGGGTGTCCTGACTGAGCAGGTGTGATCCACATAGAATGATAAATATCAGGTTTTAGACTGTGCAGACCAAATTTTGTACTGTCTGATAACAGCTACAATGATTCTGTTTACTGTAGTATGTTGATGACAAGATGCTACCACACTCTCTGCCACCACATGCGTGTACAAGATTAAAATACCATTTCCATGGCTGTGCAGCACTTCCAAAGTACACAACATCTTCCAGTAGAAGTACCAGGAACAGAAATTACTGGAAGGGAGATGGTAAACGGGGTTCTGAAAATCTCAGTTTCCTTGAACTAGTGTTTTAATAAAGATTCATTAACCAGGACGGGAAGGTAGTATCAACCTACAGGCTGAGTAAGGACTCACATGTGAATTACAGACTTCCACGAATCATAGAATCATGACATGGATCTGACATGGAACTATTAGAGCAAGCCCAGAGGAGGCCATGAAGACAATCCAAGAGCTGGAGCACCTCCCATAGGAGGACAGGCTGAGAGAGCTGAGGTTGTTCAGCCTGGAGAAGACTCTGTGGAGACCTCATAGCAGCCTTCCAGTACTAGAGGAGAGCTGGGGAGGGGCTCTTTATCAGGGAGTGCAGGGACAGGATGAGTGATGTACTGCTCGCAGAAGGAGAAGCAGCAACACCGGTTTAAACATCCTGGCCAAATCGCATTGCAGCTGGACAAATCCACCCTACAGCAATTTTCTTTAGACAGAGAATTCTTCCCCTCCTGGGCAAAACTTTTGTGCAAGTTGCCTGACACTTGAAACACATTGCTTTTTACCCTACTAGGCGCCACATCCCCTGGTAAACATAGAGATATTTTTTGTAAAGTGCTCTACAATGTTCAAGGATAACAGGCTCTTATATAAAATGTACAGTGCTGACAATGTGTTTGAAGAGAAACAACTCAGCTTGAGATCTAAAGCTTTGTGTGTGCTGTACTACTTCTCCATTCATTTGATTGCTTTCAAGCTTTTTCTCATTTCAAGCTCCTTCAGCTGGCATAAATTCTTAAACACTTACTTAGATTTGTTTGCTTGTCTATCGCTTACCAAGCAGATTTCTACAATACAGAGCTGTGGAGCCTTTGAAAAAAAAAAAAGCAACACTGCAGAAATTAAGTTAAACCAACAATATTTTTGTTTTATTAAAAAGTTTTACACCAAAAAAATGCAGAATTCCTCACTCTAGACCAGATACCCTGCTGGGACAGGAATAGCAAGACTCAAACAAGAAGAAAGCAAGAGGCCTTTGGAGCCAAACAGACCAATGCTAACAGCTGAAATGTGAGAATAAAATCATAGAATGCTTTAGGTCAGAAAGAACTTTTACAACTCATGTAGTAAAACCCTCCTGTAATGGGCAGGCACATCTATAACTCAATCAGGTTGTTCAGAGTCCCATCCAATCTGACCTCAAATGTTTCCAGGGATGGAGCCCCCATCAACTCCCTGGACAACCTGTGCCAGTGTTACACCTTCACTGTAAAAAAAAAAAATCCTTCCTTATATCCAGTCTATATCTTAGTTTAAAAACTCCTTTATTTTAAAACCATTGTTCTTTGTCCTGTCACAACAGGCCTTGCTAAAAAGACTGTCCCCATCTTTCCTACAGGTCCCCCTTTAAGTACTGGAAGGCTAAAATGCTTCTTGAACACCTTAGAAATGAGGAAGGTGAAGGCTGAGCAGAGAGCAAGCAGCATGCACTAGCTTTTGCACTAGGCTAAAACATTTCTTTCACTTTTTGACCACAGACAAAAGTGTTTGAGACAAACTTCTGTTGTATAACTGGTATGCCTTGCTAGAATGGAAGCATCTTTTGTACTTGGCTCTTACACAAGTTTGTTGAAACTTGCCTAATTAACACTAAAAGAAAGGGCAATTGGCAGTAAGAGGAAAGCTCACCAAGTTACTTCCCTTGCTTTTCTGTATCAAAGGAAAAGAGGAACATCACGCCGGTCACGACACAAGGCTATCACCCCAAGCAACAGTTTTAGTGACCAAGATCCTGTGTTACAGGAGGCAGAGCCTGTGTAGACTTCCCTTTTATGTGGAAGAGACAGTGCTTGGGATTCATAAGCACTAGACAGATTTACCAGCATGGGAAACCTGGACTTTGGCCAAAAGATAAGAAGGAATCCACAAGGGAAGAAAATTACACTTGGCAGAATCCCAGCCCAGATTCTTCTTTCACAGTCACACAATCAGTGACAGAACAGTTGGCTTCTTTGGCCACTGCAGACTGACCATTTTACTCTCAAGAAAAATACAAAGGACACCCATCATTTATTCAGCTGCAATGGTGGAGACAGATTCTTTTCCTACTTACGCCAGGTCCTCCGCATTGACAGCCCAAACTGGTGGAAGATGCCACTCCAGAAGCTAAAATAAGGCTCACCTGAAGATGATGTTGCTGTGGGAACTGATGTTTTTGCCTCCATACATAGAAAGAATCCAAAAGGGGCGAGGCCTCACCCCCCACAGTTTGTAACACTCTTCTGAAAAGGCATCAAAGTCCCATTTCTCAGGTTCGAACATGTCATTGACACCATCTGTGCACATTGGCATCACCATCTCTGTGCAAGCCTGAAAGAAAGAGGAGGGCAACAAGATGTATTCCCAGGAGACTGTCTGATATCTGTTAGTGCTTAGGCTGGAAGAGATCGGAAAAGATTCTTGAGATCAAGTCTAACCATAAACCTCATACTGCCAAGTTCACCACTAAACCATGTTCTGAAGTGCCACATCTATACAGCTTTTAAATTGCTCCAGGGATGAGGACTCTTCCAGTTCCCTGGACAGCCTCTTCCAGTGCTTGCCAAGCCTCTCTGCGAAGGATTTTTTCCTAATATCCAAACTAAACTTCCCCGGTACAATTTGAGGCCATTTCTTTTCATTCTGTCCTTAGTTACCCAGAAGGGCCTGATCCCCACCTGGCTCCCACCTCCTTCCAGTAGCTGCAGAGAGCAATAAGGTTACCCCTCTGCAACCTCTTCTTCAGACTAAACAGCCCCAAGGTCCTCAGCCACTCTCCATAACTCCCGTGCTCCAGACTCTTCCCAAGCTCTATTCCCATTCTCTAAATGCACTCCAGCAGCATAGTGTCTTTTTTGGAGTAAGGGGCACAAAACCGAACCCAGGATTTGAGGTGTAGCCTCAACAGTGGTCAGTCCAGGGGGACAATCCCCTTCCTGCTTCTGCTGGTCACACCATTTCTGATCCAAGTCAGGGTGCTGTTGGCCTTCTTGGCCACCTGAGGACACTGCTGGTTCATGCTCAGCCACTGTCAATCAGTAACCCCAGTTTCTTTTTCACCGGGCAGATTTTCAGCCATTGTTCCCCAAAGCTGTAGCATTGTATGGGGTTGTTGTTGCCCAGGTGCAAGACCTGGGGGTCTCACACAATTGAATCTCATACAATTGGCCTCAGCCCATCAACCTAGCCTGTCCCAATCCCTCTGCAGAGCCTTCCTGCTCTGGAAGGCGTCAACACTCTCACACAACTTGGTGTCATCTGCAAACCACAGAGGGAGTACTCAATCCTCTCATCCAGATCATGGATAAAGATACTAAACAGAACTGTCCCCAGCACTGAGCCCTGGGGAATACCACTCGTGATTGGCCACCAGCTGGATTCAGCTCCATTATCCACAACTGTCTGGGCTTGTCTGTCTAGCCAGTTGTTTACCTAGCGAAGAGTACACCCATCCAAGCCACGAGCAGCCAGTTTTGCCAGGAGAATGCTGCAGGAAACAGTGTCAGAGACTTTACTAAAGTCTAGGTAGTTTTGGTGAGCCCAGCTGCAATATTCTTTGTTATGCATATGGCGTTTCCCCCCTTTCTCAGAAGACAACTTTATAAAGCCAGTGCATCTCCCAGGATTGTCTGGAACAAATACATCAGAGACAGTAGCCAAGAGCAGATGGTCACAACCTCACTGCCTATAACTGTGTGACAGGCTCTTTGTAACTGAGATGAGGAGAGCAGAACACCCTAGTTCTCTTACCGCAGGAATCTGTGGTTTTGTTACCTACTTAACGGGAAAGGTTGGGTCTCAGTGAACCACAGGATAAACACCTTTACTTGAAAGAAATCAGTATCAACATATCCTGACATATTTGCACACAGAAATGGGGTGGATGGTTGGAATGAGGGGATTAGAAGATCAAGATGCAGCTGCTGTATATAATTTTCAGTCAATATGAAGAGCTGAAACTCAGCAATTAGCTAGATAATGAAGACATACCTGAAACCTCTTACGAAAGTTTCTTCTCTTTTGTGATTTGCCCTCCCCACTACAATTCTACCTGCTTCATGTTTACATTTGTCATTAGTACACGAATTACATCTTGTGCGATACACTGACAGTTAAAAGACCTGACAATTCTCATCAGCCCAAGCCCCAAAAAACCCACCAAGTTACAACTTAGAAAGGATAGAGCATGTACCTGATAGTACCAACCCAACTGGCCCAGATTCGTTGTTGCAGTCTCAGATATGTCTAAACATGAGGCTTGTCCTGAATAATTGTAATACAAATTTACTGCCTGGAAAACATTCTGCAGCAACAATTTGTCAGGGAGACTAGGATCCTTCAAAAACTTGCAGACTTCCTACAGCAAAGAGAGAAGGAGGGGGTTAAATCTTAAAGATTAATACATGATACCTGAGAGGATATCAAGTGTCCGTGCAAGGAATACACTTGTGGGCACCCTTATTTCCTCTCTCACTAGTTTTCCCATCTCAGAAAAGACAAATGCTCAGAACTTTCTCTTTAATCGCAAGCTCTGCAAGTTAAGCCTGGCACCAGGAGCTCTAACTGCATGTGCTTTATGTACAACATTTCTGCTCCTCAAGAAAAACTCTGCAGAATAGCTGAGTTTTTGCAGTCATCCCTGTGACTTTTCTTCATCTAGGCTCTTGATGCAACCTATTAGCCCTACAAGAGGCAGTTAGTCAACAAACCTATAGATGCACTAGATGATATCACACTGGTTCTCTTTTTTCAGCCACATTAGTTCTATAGAGCCCAAAATAAAGGAAAAGTTGCAGACTTGGAGAACAGGAGAGAATTAATTAAACAAAATGGTCAATTCTACTTGACATTAAATCTCCATTACCTGTATAGGCCAAGCTGGCAGAGGCTGTAAGAAGTCAGCTTTATAGGGATAGTTCACCATAGCCAAGTTTACCCATGTTTCACTCAGCCAATTTTTCATTGCAGCAGCATCCTGAAGATTTTTTAATGGGCTACACAAATGAAATGTGCTGGAAAGCCACTGTAGACCTGTCTCTTTAATAAAAAAATAAAATTGACCAATGTTTAATGTATTGTACTATTAACATACAGTTGTGCTGCTGATAAAAAAAATACTTCACTTAGCATAACTAATCTGGTGACATTATTCCACCTATACACAAACATAGCAGATCAAATTTTAGTCAGCATCTCTAAGTGAAGGGAAATACAACCTGTATCCTTCAGTGTATGAGTATGTCACAGTTATGATAACTGTTTTCAAAAAACAAAGGAAGATTTACAAGGCATTTGGCATTTTTTTGATAGGAAACAATATTGGCGTGCTCTTCTTCCAATGAAAGGAAAACTTCAAATCAGCTAGCTCACAATACAAGGACTACTGATAGATCTCTTGCTACTCTCCTGGCCTTTCTTTTCATTATTTCATCTAGTCTAGAACTGGCCCAGTTCAGCTTCCCTGATATTAATTAGCTGGCTCACCATAAATGCTTTCTCTTTAGGACACTAAACTCAAGTCAGAAGGTTTTTATTTCAACTGAATTTCTTGTTGTACAGTGAACTCGTGTGATATAGAATCATAGAACCATTTAGGCTGGAAAAAACCTTCAAGACCATGGAGTCCAACCATGAACCTCACACTGCCAAGTTCACCATGAAACCATGTCCTTAAGTGCCACATCTCATGTCTTTTTACATTCCTCTGGCAATGGTGACTCTACCACTTCCCTGGGCAGCCTCTTCCAGTACTTCATCACCCTTTCAGTGAAGGAATTTTTCATAATATCCAATCTAAACCTCCTCTGTGGCAACTTGAGGTCATTTCATCTTGTCCTATCACTTCCCTATCATGGGAAAAGAGACTGACATTCACCTTGTTCCTTTCAGGTTGCTGTAGAATCATGGAATCATATAGGTTGGAAAAGATCCTTAAGATCAAGTACAACTGAGTTCCTAGCACTGAATCTATAAGGATTGCAGTGATTTTTCTATAGCTGATTGCTTCTGTTGGTATTTATCTCTTAAGAGTAACAAATATCTGTCCTACTGTGTCAGAAATGAATACAAGCCTTGAGGTTCTGATCTGGAGTCAGCTCCTTAGGGATGTTTGGACCTGGATTATGAATCACACCAGGTGTGAAGGAAGTTTGTGATCCAACAAAACAGACATCTAAAAAAATAGTGCTAAGTTCATTTGGCAGTTTTCAGTACTAAGTGCATAGTTTCAAAAAATCAATACATCTACAGGTGACAGTTGTAACACTGCTGATTTTCTGAAGTCGTTAACACAATCCTGAATGTTACAACCCTTTGAAAAAGTATTGGTGAGGTCTCACCTGTTGAGGAAAGTTGGTTAATAGCGTTCCAGGAATTCCGGATGCTTTCTGAGCAGCCTGTCCCACTCTGTTTGAAATCATTAGTCACTATGCTGAAATAAGTGCCACACGGAACCAAATCACCAAATTGCCAGATTGGAGCGGAGGCTGCCAGAGCTCTGCCAAAAGACATAAGAAGACTGTTCAGAAAAAGATATGGATCCTGAACCCCTGTAAAGTGAACTGCCATCCACTGGTCAATACCCTCCCCATGGCCACTGCCTAAGTAGCATTTATAATTCTGACCCATTTATAACAACTGAGCCCCAGGTGAACTAATATCATGTTGTGGAACTATTCCATAGGTTAGTATCCAAAGGTTGTTGAAGATTTTAAGTCTTGAACTCTGGTACAAAGATACCAGTAAATACATAAAGTTGATATTCAGCCTTGCTTGCTTTATAATTTATCATTCTCATCTAGCACCCAGGTGCTTCTCACCAGGTATTATGTAAGCTCAACTGAAGAATCCCTGCTCACAAAAATCTACTCTCTAGCAGACAAAGGCATGGGAATTATTAATCTTGTTTTCCAGAGGGGAATTAAAGCATTGAAGAGATTAAAGATCTGCCTGAAGCCACCAGGAAGTCTGGTGACACTAAAAAAAAATTCGGTGCCAAATCACTGTTCATAATAACTGTTCTTACAGAACAGACAGCTCTGAAAATACACACCATCTAGTACCTGACCTACGCTGCTTTTATTAGGCAAACAGTGCCTTTTCCCAAACTCAAGGTAACTTAACTCCTCCTCCTAAAAGTGAAAATTTCAAGTCAGCTTGAATTATGGTACTTCTTCCAAAACTGTAATATCACACAGAAGTAACACAGGCTGAGAGAGCTGGGGTTGTTTAGCCTGGTGAAGAGAAGGCTGCATGGAGATCTTGTAGCAGCCTTCCAGTACTTAAAGGGCTCCTGCTGTGGAGGGGCTCTTTATCAGGGAGTGCAGGGATAGGACGAGGAGGAATGGTTTAAGCTGAAAGAGGGGAGATTTAGACGAGATATTAGAAAGAAACTTTTGACTGTGAGGGTGGTTAGGCACTGGAAGACACTGCCCAGAGAAGTCATGGATAACCCATCCCTGGAGGCGTTCAAGGCCAGGTTGGACAGGGCTTTAAACAACCTGACCCAGTGGCAGGTGTCCCTGTTCATGGCTGGGGTTTGGAGCTGGATGATCCTTAACATTTCTTCCAACCTAAACCATTCCGTAATCCTATGATTCTAACAAAATCCTGCTCTGTGTTTGAGCAAGATGAGTACACTCACCCAACTACCACATGAGGGTACTTCATCCTTAACCAGGCTGCAAGCATTCCTCCATAAGATCCTCCTATAGCTATGACAGGACTGTAACGGGCTCCCACAATGGTCATCTTTAAGTACTCAATTAGTACTGCAAAGTCTGCCAGAGCTTGTTCGGATGTCAGGTAATTCAGATGCTTGGAATCCTAAGACATAGAAAGCAGGTTATATACAAAAGGGGAGTGATTTCCAGCAGCAGTCTTTCTGTTTCACACAGTAGCTGCCAAGTTCTAAATCTGTGCCTGATAACAAAAGAAATATTCTTTGCAAGGGTTCACTGAAGTGCTAGAAAAACTCAGGTTATTATTTTTTAATCCTAAAATTGCTGGTTAAAAAATAGAATGGTCGTGGGCCTATAGAACATCTAAATCTTACTCAGGTTAACAGTCATAGTACTGGTAAGAATTACAATAGGCAGAATTACATTTCTATAGAAAACATTTAAGGAAGACAAAACAAAACACTTACACTGAAAGACTCATTCCCAAAAGGCAAAGATTCTCCATAATATCTATGTTCAGCAAATACTAACATGGCATTAAGTTCTTCAGCCACATCCCACATAAAACCCTAGTTAGAAGAAAAGAGATATTTAATTAAGTTAGATCAATTCTTTTCAAAGTCTCTACTTCAAATCCACTGCATTCCAGCTCATATAATTTGATGAGAAGGATCTCAGTTTCAAAATACATATATAAAGACTGAGTGCAAGTTGATTTTAAAGTATTGTGGAAGTAAGAAAACACACAAAACAGACAGCATCAGGGACACCTACAAAAAAAGAGATGTATATTTTAATATTAAGCGGTATTGTTTTGTGAATGTACACAGACAATACTATCAAACCGCATATGGCATGAGCTTAGCCTAGATGAAATAACATACACTATAGGAGAAAAGCATACATTTGAGTTAGGACTGAGTTACAGAAACCACAAAATCTGTTTAGCAATGATCTAGAGCATTGCGATATACTTGTTTTCACCTAATAAATTAGTATAATTTGTTATTACTTATTGACAGGAGCTTGTTACTGCCAGTTATGGAAAGCAGCAGATAGAGACCACCTGCTGGCAGAACAAAGTGTGTAAACAGTCCTTGAGTGCTTTAAGTTCAGTACCTGCTATCTTCTGTTCTGTCACTGAACTTTGCATCAAAGTAGCTGAAAAATGCCCACATATGCCACTCCGTCATTGTATCAGCCAGGGAAGTAAAAATTTCCACAGGTCTTTTCAGAGATCAAGAACCATCTACCTTTGCTTTCCAGTCCACTTCATTTCACTTTATATTTATCTTATAGGGAAAAACCCAAAATATCAAAACCACCTGTTTTACTTGGGGAATCAAAAGTACTAGGATAGGTGCAATCTGGTCCAAAATGTTGCGTTCCTACGTTGAGGTACCTGATAGAGTTTTGTCTAGAAATATTAGGTCCAGTAGGTGTTCAAGGCCATGCTGGATAAGGCTTTGAGCAACTTGGTGCAGTGGAAGGTATTCCTGTCCATAGCTGGGGACTGGAACTGAATGATCTTTGAGGTTCCTTCCAACCCAAACCATTTTGTGATTCTATGACACTATCTCCATGTTCTTCCTTGGTTTTCAGTACACCGCCACTGGGCAGAAGGACTGTAATACAAAAATTCATTTTCTACATACTGTATTGTTGCAGAACCATGTGATGTCTCCTTCATTGCCTGTATAAAATAGTATTGGTCCATTGTCTTTCTTCCAGTGCTGATCTGCTATTAGATACCGCTGCTGGAATGTAAGATTTTCATCAAATCCAAAGTGATCGATCTGTAAGAACAAGGAACAAAAAAGCATTCAAAAAGCTAAAATTGATCCTGGAGTCTACTGCAAGTGCTAACAGTCTCCTCGCAGACAACAAATAAAGAAAAGCAAAATGTTTTACTGAGAAAAAAAAGTCACCCAAATTTGAGAGCTGGAGCACCTCCCGTAGGAGGACAGGTTGAGATAGTTGGGCTTGTTCAGCTTGGAGAGAGTGCTTAAAGCAGGCCTACAGGGAAGATGAGGCAGGGCTCTTGGTCAAGGAGTGCAGGGATAGGATGAAGGGGAATTGTTTTAAGCTGAAAGAGGGGAGATTTAGGTGAGATATTAGGAAGAAATTGCTACCAGTGAGGGTGGTGAGGCAGTGAAAGAGGTTGCTCACAGAAGTCATTGATGCTTCATCCCTGGAGGTGTTCAAGGCCAGGCTGGATGGGGCTTAGAGCAACCTGATACAGCGGGAGGTGTCCCTGGCCATGGCAGGGGCGTTAGAACTGTATGATCTTTGAGGTTCCTTCCAATCCAAATCATTCTATGATTCTAGAATTAATTTATATTCCTAGATTCCTAATATATCAAAATTCTTCTGCTTTACCAAGGCAATCAGCCAAAATTAGAAGTGAACACACTGAAGAGAAATGTTATTTTCATCTATATATAAAAAAAAAAAAAATCCATTCCTTTTTTATATTATCATACCTAACTTGATTTTACACATTACACATATATTTAGGAAATCAGACAAACCTTCAGGGGGCAGAGGGGGAAGTCACAAAGTGTCTGATGTAATAAAAATGTATCAACAAATAAAAAGTGTCATTGTCTTGCATTTTTTTTAGTTCTAGGAGAATCCCTTCCTAGCCTTAAAACTGACACCCAATAGCTCTTTTTTCTCTCTCCCTTTCAGCACCAGATTGAAATTTAAGCAGATTCTTGTTTTGTTTGGCTTCTTTTAATTCTTAGAAAATACTTACTCTGCATCGTTACGCTATTGATAGATTTTTCTGATAGTTTCATGGAGTGCTTCTCCTTTTCTCCTGGCAATTTTCACTAATTCACATTCCATCCCTAGTTCTTTTCACTGCCCTACAAATACCACAAGCCTATACACCCTACTTCACCCAAATCCCATAGTGTTTGTTTTATTCCCTCATTAGAAATTTAATTGCTGTTCCTAAGGTCAGTTTTTCAGCTTTTAGTCACACTTGTATATACTCACTATTCCCCTTGACACTTCCTCAAGCACTCAACCATAGTGGGAAGTTTATCCACCACTTTTACAAGATGATTCCCTGCATGGGTACAACCTTATTCTGGAATACCTGTGCAAGCTTTTGCTATAGCAAATTTAAAAAAAAAAAAAAAAAAAAACATAACACAAAACTGCTCCAGAAGATTCATGCTGCTTAATTACCACGTATTCCCAAACCATCACTACTTTTATTCATCAGTTGAAGTTGACATGCAGCTTCCCAACTTTGAATTTCGTCAGCACCAAGCATCATCTCTCCCTTTCCTCGTTTCTCGCTGGCAGTAACAGTCTGACATCTGCTGGCTCAAACATCTCTGCTCACCCTTCTGCCTTTATGCAAACTGCTGGATGTCTCAGATGCTCCAGAGGCCAGCTTTTTGCATCTCCTGCTTTGAAAGCATCTGCAAGTTGATGTGTAAAAACAGCAAACTACACACAAGTCCAAGCACTTGTTGCTAATGTAGTGACCCAACTGTAGGATCCAGGAAATCTTGGGTCAATGAGAGTGTAAAAACTTACTTAGGATACACAATCTGCTGCAAAGATTTTTCCAAATCCTCTCAAAGTTCACTGATTCTTGGGTTGAAGTCATCTGAGGGCTCACTGCCAGCAGAACTGGAACTGCTGGAGGAATCTCCACAATCCTATTGGGCACACAGGCACTCTCAGTAAGCCAACTGCAGCCACTGCTTCCAGATCCAAGTCAAATTCATGGAACCATAGAATCATAGAATAACAGTATGGACTGGGTGGGTTTGGAAGGGACCTTAAATTCCATCCAATTCAAATGCCCTGCCATGGGCAGGGATATGTCCCACTAGGTCAGACTGCTCAAAGCCTCATCCAACCTGCCCTTGAACACTTCCAGGAATGGGACATCAATGACTTCTTTGAGTAACCTGCGCCAGTGCGTCACCAGCCTCACAGGAAAACATTTCTTCCTAATATCTAATCTAAATCTCCCCCTTTTCAGCTTAAAACCATTCCCCTCATCCTATCTCTGCACTCCCTGATAAAGAAACCCTCCTGAGCTTTCCTGTAGCCCCTTTAATTACTGGAAGGTTACTCCTTCACATTTTAAGGTTGCTCCTTCACATTTTGCTCAGCCGGACCATTTACTACATACTCACAAGTACATAGTGATGTTATCATGCACATATTTAAGGGCTCCACCTTTCACTGAATTTTAGTGCTGAGAACATACACTGGTCTTATTTCACACTTAGAATTCACCTGCTCCTTTTTCATTTGCATAGTTGTTATTCATTTTAGTTTCTCTTACTACATCGAGCATAATCATGACTGAAAGGCAGAACAAGGTCAGCAACTAAGAAAGTCTTTGGTCCTACAATAATTAAAGAGAAGGATTAGATACAGCTCATTTGATAAAAAGCATAGTATAGTTCATTAAACTCCAACACTACTAGGAAGTATAACTAAAACATCTTTTCTTCCAAGTTTGTTTTTAAAGGGAACAAGTTTCTAGCATTATTTTTCTATTTCCATTTGTATTTCTATTTATTTATATTGTTATATTTATATTACTATATTATTTCTATTCAACCTTCCTGGGCAGGCTGCTAGCCAGAGATAGGAAAAAATAGGCTTGTGTGTCCTGTCTGCCTTTTTATGGCATGATCTAAAATTAAACATTTAGCTTTAAAACTTACTTCTGCATCCTTCCTGCCTGAAGCCACAGTGCCAACTACAAAGTTACACCACAAAAAGCATTCAGCTTTCCTGAACTACAAAGATTCATACTCAAATCTTCTCAGTGAGGGCAGCTTAATATGCAACAGACAAAAAACATACAGTGAACAAGGAAAAAATAAAAATAAAAGAATCAGCATCATTTAAGGGACAAGCATCCTTTTGGCACCAGACTGAGGTTATTCATGGAGGGGTTATACAGATTCTAAAGCCCATCTAACTGTTCTTATCTCACGGGAGTTTAGTATAGTCATATCCTAATATGAATATTTTTTCCCAAATGATCGCTAATTTTATTTTTAGAGAGACATTTTTCAAATGTCCTAAGTCTGAGAGAGGAAGCACAAGAATGGATATAAAATGGTGCAGTTAGAGGTGTGGACACAAAGGAAAAGCTGTACTCAGGAACAGCAGATGGAGCTGTCATGCAGCCAAACTGCAACAGGATCATGCAGCACTGAGGAGCTGCTTGTTCTCATTCCACATGCACTTTCTTTCATCATCCTTTACAGAACAGGTATGCAAACAAGTAACAAATCCCATGAACCGAGTAAAGTATATTTTACAACTCAAACCACCCAGACTTGTTTTTCAGCTTTCTTTTAAGTCAGATTTCATTAGAATGTTGAACCATAAAATTTCTTTTTTACACTTTTTGCAAAAAGGGTAGGACTAAAGCAATCACTTTTGCAAGCAGACTTATTTAGAATAGACAACAGCAGCAAAAGAAAAAAGCGGTTTAGCACATATTTACAATACTATAACTGTCAGTTAAAGTAACAATGATAAATATATATTAGCATATAAGAGGTTTTTTCATTACAATTTTCATAATAACATTTACTGCCAGGTTGTGAACAGTAAGTATAAGGTCCTGTGCAACCTCAAACAACTGTGAAAGTGACCCTGCTTTGAATGGAATGTTGGACGTAGAGTTACCTTTCAAAACTTAACTCTTCTAGGATTAACCTCAATCAGTTACACAGGTTGAAATTTTAACCTGTTGAAAACAGGACCAACTCACATGTTTGGTTAGAAATAAAAATATGGTCATAGAATCATAGAATGATTTGGGCTGGAAGGGACCTTAAAGATCATCCACTTCCACCCCCCCATGCCAGGGCAGGGACACCTTCCACTGGATCAGGTTGCTCTAAGCCTCATTCAGCATGGCCTTGAACACCTTCAGGGATGGGGCATCCACAGCTTCTCTGGGCAACCTGTGCCCGTGCATCATCACCCTCATCACTGGCAATATAACAGCAGTGTTCTACAAATGAAAGGTGTGTGTAAACCACTCTGACAGAAACAGTCATTTCGATACTGATAAAAGGGAAGGTAGATATAGAAAAAGAAGTACCGAAAGTAGTAAGTTATGAATAAGTTTACAGGAAACTTCTGTCAGCTGAGGCAGGCAGGATGGAGAGCTACAGCTGTGCAGTGAAGAAAACCAGCAACAGAACTTCAGTGCCATGTACAAAAACTTCATGAGCCTTGGAAGACTCTGCAGAGTGATTTGGACAGGCTGGATCAACAGGCTGAGGCCAATTGTATGAGATTCAAAGAGGCCAAGTACCAAGTCTTGCACTTCAGTCACTTATGTCCCTATGCAACATTACAAACCTGGGGAAGTGTGGCTGGAAAGCTACCCGGACGAAAAGGATCTTGGTGTGTTGGTCAACAGTGGCTGAACTTGAGGCAGCTGTTTCCACAGGTGGCCATCAAGGCCAACAGCGTGCTGGCTTGGATCAGCCATGGTGTGACCAGCAGGAGCAGAGAAGGGAACATTTCCCTACTCTGAGCACTGTTGACTGCACCTTGAATCCTGGTTCACTGTTGGGCCCCTCAGTGCAAGAAAGATATTGAGCTGCTGGTGCCTGTCTGGAGACAGGTAATAAAGCTGATGAAGAGTCTGGGGCACAGGGGTTCTGAGAAGTGGCTGAGGTACCTGAGGCTGTTTAGTATGGAAAAGAGGAGGCTGAAGAGACACCTCGGCACTCTTTACCTGAAAGAAGGTTGGAGTGAGGTGGGTGCTAGTCTCTTCTCCCAAGTAACAAGTGATAGGATGACAGCAAATGGCCTCAAGTTGTACCGGGGAGGTTTAGATTGGATATTAGGAAAAACTTCTGTACTGAAAGAGTGGTGAAGCATGGAAGAGGCTGCCCAGGGAAGTGGTGGAGTCCTCATCACTGGAGGTTTTCAAAAACCATGTAGATGTGGCACTTCAGGACATGGTTTAGTAGGCATGGTGGTGTTGGGTTGACAGTTGCATTTTATGATCTTGGAGGTCTTCTCCAACCTTAATGAGTCCATGATTCATGTTTGATTAAAAGGAATTGCCTTGTATTTTCCTGCACATCTTTGAAGCCCCTATGAGTCCAAAGACTCACAAAGCACTTGGTGAAATACAAACACATGCACAACAGACCGCTCAAGAAGCAGTCAGCTCCAGATGCAGCAACTTCCCAAAGCATGGCCACAGCTATCAAGATATGCACTCACCGAGCTCAATTAAAGACAGCAGTCTGCAGCATGAGCTGCTATGCCCAAGAGCCTGACGAGAACTCCAGGCTGAAGCCAGAGTCAGTTTTGATCCCTGAGCACAGAGAAACTATCTACAGCAAAGACCAGCTCATCAACTAATGACAAGTCACTTCTCCAGCCTGGTCAAATGAACAAAGTAGAAAGAAGGGCCAAACTCCACCTCACAGCTTCTGCTCAAAATACACAGCATAGTTCTTTGGCTTTACCTCTCACACGCACATGTACTGTATGCGTCCGTTGAGCTCTCAAAGATGACTTATCTTGGAGTAGTTTTTTTAATGTGTTTTTTTATTGTTTTGGAAATCCATTAAAAATAAAATAAGCTACTCTGTCACACATCTACCCCAGGGAAGAAACGAAAACCAGCACAGCAGATGTTAGTTGTTCCACAGTCGTTAGTCTGCTTAAGACAGACCTGGAAGTGTTTAGGAGCTACAGCAATGCGTCAAGTACAAACACAGAACAGGACCTATGGGTTAAACCCCTCTTCCTTCTCGGCGGCACCTTAAGATCATCAGTGACTATAGAGAGAGGAGAGCAAAACAAAGGCTTACCAAAAAAAATGACAAATTCTAACTAAAAGCATTTAATGTCATTCAAGGTGGTAAATCAGCATCTGATGGTTTAATGCTTTTGAGGTTCTGGCAGTACTTCAATTGTCTGAAAGCCCTTCTCTCATGCCTCAGATTTCAATTCCCTATGCAAGATCTTCATGTTCCGAAACTTGGATATTCCATTTCGAATCAAGTTAGTTGTTCAACCAGCAACAAGCCAGGAGATTCTAAGGGGCATGGTCCACCCTCCACACATTCATGGAGTTTGGAATGCTCATCCTGTCTGAATTATTTCCTGAGGATGAGAAGACACAGGACAGTGTGGGGATATCCTCCTCCGTGAACAGCAATGCAGGGACAAGCTTCTCTGGGATTTCACTTACGTGGTTCTATTCCTGGCCTCACTCCTGGCAGGCTGTGGGACTCCGGTCCCATTAGCTGGCCCTGTTAGTTCTATTTCCTCTCAAAAATATTTGCTACCTCCATTTAAGCTGCAAGCTCATGAGAGCAGGGACTGCCTTGCCATCTTTGTACAGCATCATATTAAAGGAACCCCAAAATCTGCTACAAATAAATACTGAAGCTAGTAAAAACACACTGCAGCAATACAGCACCGCTAAAAAAACAAATTCACACTTAGGAAAAGAAAGGGGGGAAGATAAAAAAGGAGAGGAAAAACGATAAGAAAAATCAAAGTTAGCTTTGTTTTTTCATTTTACATGCAAGAATTGAAGCATTTCCTTGCTTTCTAGGCTTATACTTGTGTAAGGGACAGCAAAGACTGAGGGTTAGCACTAGTCCATTGAAATGCGTCATTTGAAGCTCTGTGGAAGCCCAGGGAGGTGGGAACTGCATGTTCTTGCATGAGGCTACACTAAACCACTAATCTGAAAGTCCTACGAGTAAATAATGTAAGACAACTTGAAGAGACAGAGTGGATGAACTTAGAATCTTCCACACTCTCCATAATTCAAAGATTTTGTTTGTTAGATTAAATTTTATTTCATTAATCTGTCCCAGTTCACAAAATATATAGACATAATTACACATCCTGCTCGGCTGTTCCAGCTTCCAATCTAGAATAACCATTACAAGCTTTGCCTTGGTTGGAGTTACAGCCAAACACACTCCCCAAAACAAGTCCAAGCACAAGGACACTCAGCACAGGAAGGACATGTGGAGCTGTTGGAGCAGGTCCAGAGGAGGCCACAAAGATGATACAAGGGCTGGAGCACCTTCCATATGAGGACAGGCTGAAAGAGTTGGGGTTGCTCAACCTGGAGAAGAGAAGGCTGCAGGAAGACCTATAAGGTGACCTTCCAGTACTGAAAGGAGGGCTACAGGAAAGATGAGGACAGACTTTATAGCAAGGCCTGTCGTGACAGAACAAGGAGTAATGGTTTTAAACTAAGGGAGGAGAGATTTAAACAGGATATAAGGAAGAAATTATTTACAATGAGGGTGGTGAAAGGGTGAACAGATTGCCAGGGAGGCAGTGGAGGCCCCATCCCTGGAAACGTTCAAGGTCAGGTTGGATGGGGCTCTGAGCAACCTGATCCAGGGGAAGGTGCCCCTGCCTCTGCAGGGGTGTTGGACTGGATGACCTGTACAAAGGATTCTATGATTCTATCCTAGTAATGGAGGGATCTCTTCCATTGCAACTATGTCCTTGTGAACACGCTTTCCTTGTGAACACTGCTTTATGTATTTGAGTGAAGTTTCTATTACACTGCAGGAACTGCATCATCTGCTCCTTGGAGGCTGCAACCATTTAAGGAAGTCTGCTTTTAGTGCTTGTTTTTCAGTGTGGTGATTAAAAAGCACTGACAAGGAACACCTCAGATAGGAACTTTACCCCTGTCCTGAGTCACACAGTTTAATCAAGACACTTAAAAGACTGAAGAACATTTAAACAGCTACAGGATATGCTGTAGGAAAGCACTAGGGGACTCAGATCAATTGAAACTCCTGATTCTCCTTACCATGTAAGGATGAAGTTCATAAACACATTTAGGTTTTAACTACTTCAGTGTAAAATACTCCACCAGTCACAGTGAGGATGCAACTCCTCATTACAACTCCTCCAGCTGCAAAGGACAGTCTGAGAGGTCCCACAAGCCCTCCCAAAACTTTTGGCATGAAACATGAGGATCTCTCCAGCACAAGGGAGAGAACAGGTGACCAAGGTAGGTATTACTTCAATCAACTCTACTGCTGATGCTCCTTACCCACACTCTCCATTCCCCTGCCACTCTGTTCCCCAAGCAGTGGAAAGGCTCCTGCTGCTGAGAATTAAATAATTATCCACCTGAATTTAATCACAGAATTATTAAGGTTCGAAAAGACAAACTACTATAGCAATAAACAGACCAAATGTCCATGTCATTGATGCTTCCATTCAAGGCATTATTATTCTGGTGAAGTTCTTCCATGGGACAAGGGATGGGGTAAGGAGTAGGGAACAAACAGGATGAAGTTGTATTACCTGAAGTGCATTATTTAACCATAGAATCATAGAATGGTTTGGGTTGGAAGGGACCTTAAAGCTCATCCAGTTCCATAGGCAGGGACACTTTCCACCGGATCAGGTTGCGCAAAGCCTCACGCAACCCAGTCTTGAACACCTCCAGGGATGGGGCGTCCATAACACTGAAATCAGCATGCAGAAGATGCACTCCATCAGCAAAAAAAAAAAAGTTAGCCTTGTGAAAGGTCTCTCAGACCTCTAACAGGCAAAGGCCTGTAATTTTTTTTCCATCTGCCTTACAGATTGAATTACAAATCCATCACATTTGAAGGATTAACTTCAGAGGGGAGGAAGACATTGTACATAAACTTTCAATACATCACAGGTTAAGCAATCTAAAATATTCCAGTTTTGCTGAGTGTGCCCTAAAGGTTTGAACAGGACCAACTGTTCCAACAAAATACTTGACAAAATAAGTTTGATATTCCCTGATTAAAATGGGTTTTATTTGAAAGGCTTCCTCAGTATTTTGGAAAACAAGGACATGGGTAAGGAAAGCATTTCATATTCAAGAATATATTTTGATTTGGTAAAATTAAATATTTAAAATACCTCTCCCCTCTTCCAAGAAGGCTAGAGGTGCCAAATGTTTTTAAAGGTTCAACTCAAGTCGCAATCATTTAATTTCTCATCTTTTCAGAGCTACAAGGACAAGCTTCTTCTGTTCTATTATTCACCCAGCCTTAGTTCAGCCACTGGGGCTTGTATTTTCTTCAGCTAATCCCAAATGTAAGAAGAGACCCAGCAGGGATGGGTGGAGAGACTGAGAGTGAAAACTGTCCTGTCATCCACCCCAATACTATTCTAGTTAGGTACAGCTCAGGCAAAACGGCTAAAACTTTAAAACATATAATACCTAGATAAGTTCCAGGACAAGGGATTTTACACATTTACTTAATAATTTATTTAATAACTACCAATTCTAATGAGCATCTCAGAGGGAGGGGAGAAGGCAATTACAGAAAACAAAGCATTGAAGCAGCAAGTAGTCATACAGCTTTTGTGCAATACCAAAAATACCACATAGCAACAGCTTCTCTGGCAAGCTTGCAACATCTCTGAATGCTGTAGAACAACTGTCTGCTTGCAGAGCTCCAAGACATGGGCAGACAGGATGACAGGGAGACTGGCAGCATTCATAGAATCATCAAGGTTGGAAAAGATCTCTCAGATCATCTGGTCCAACTGTCAGTCCAATGCCACCATGTCCACTATACTATGTCATTAAATGCCACGTCTACATGCTTTTTGAACACCTCTAGGGATGGCAACTCTACCACTGCCTTGGGCAGCCTCTTCCAATGCTTCAACACTCTTTCAGGAAATAAATTCTTCCTAATATCCAATCTAAACCTCCACTGGCAGAGCTTGAGGCCATTTGCTGTCATACTATCACTTGTTACTTGGGAGAAGAGACCAGCACCCACCTTGCTACAACCTGCTTTCAGGTAGTTGTAAGGAGTGATGACGTGTCCCCTCAGCCTTCTTTTCGGACTAATCAACCCCAGGTCTCTCAGATCATAGATCATAGAATCATAGATCAATCAGGTTGGAAGAGACCCATTGGATCATCAAGTCCAACCATTCCTATCAAACACTAAACCATGTCCCTCTGGATCTCATCTACCCGTGCCTTAAACACCTCCAGGGAAGGTGACTCAACCACCTCCCTGGGCAGCCTATTCCAATGCCCAATGACCCTCTGTGTGAAAAGCTTCCTCCTAATGTGTAGCCTAAATCTCCCCTGGCAGAGCTTGAGGCCATTCCCTCTCGTCCTGTCCCCTGTCACTTGGGAGAAGAGGCCAGCTCCCTCCTCTCTACATCCTCCTTTCGGGTAGTTGTAGAGAGCAATGAGGTCTCTTCGATGAGGCCTTTCGGGTCGCGGGCCGGCTCTTCCGTGCTCCCTGTAGCGGGGAATCCGCTCCCCATAACCCCTGTGCTACAGACCCTTCTCCAGCTCCATTATCCATCTCTGGACATGCACCAGCCCCTCAATGTCCTTATTATACTGAGGGGTCCAGCCAGTTATTGTGGTGTTGGAAACACTATGGAAAACCCAACACTTCCAAAGCAGTATGTGTTTCTAGACAGCTTTTGTGCAACACTTGATTTTCAGGGAGCCAGGCAGCAAAGAAAGGCAAGCTGTTGCTTTAAGGCATAAATCAAATGGTTTGTTAATGCTAGTTTTATTTTCACTCACTTCCTCTAGTTCAGTCTGGCCTCAGTCCAAGCTCTGCTGAAGTTGGAGAGCCCAATGCCCATCACTTTATGTTCCTGTTGATTTAAAGTAAGTTCCTGCATGGAAACTACCATCTAAGCCTACTTCCAACCAGCTTTTTAACACTGTAAGTCCTTCTGCAGATGCTTTTAGAAAGTTTTTTTTCTTGCTTTGCAATGCAAGAAAACTTATCCCCATGGAAGGAGAATAAATTAACTAAGAATTAAAGGAGAAGGACCAGCAAGTGCACCCATATCACAGAAACACAGAATTGTTAAGGTTGGAAAAGATCCTTGAGATCACTGAGTCCAACCATA
Source organism: Coccyzus lansbergi (assembly GCA_033558105.1). Taxonomy (NCBI): domain Eukaryota; kingdom Metazoa; phylum Chordata; class Aves; order Cuculiformes; family Coccyzidae; genus Coccyzus; species Coccyzus lansbergi. The sequence goes on along the minus strand of JAUMJK010000056.1, from coordinate 7,454 downwards.
AACCTCACACTGCCAAGTCCACCACCAAACCATATCCCTAAATATCTAGATGTCTTGTAAATACCACCAGGGACGGAGACTACCACTTCTCTGGAAAGCCTCTTCAAGTGTTTGACCTTTCTGTGAAGGAATTTTTCCTAATATACAATCTAAACCTCCCCTGGCAAAACTTAAGGCTCTTTCCTCTCAACTTATTGCTTGTTCCTTGGGAGCAAAGCCTGAGCAATGCCTGGATACAACCTCCTTCCTGGTAGCTGCAGAGAGCTATAAGTTTCCCCTCAGTCTCTTCTTCTTCAAACTAAACACCCTAAAGTCCTCAGCTGCTTCCCAGAACCCCTATACTCCAGACCCTTCCCCAGCTTCGTTCCCTTCCCTGGATAAGTCTTTCTTACAGTGAGGAGGCCAAAACTGAACCCAAGATTCAAGGTGTGGTCTCACCGGTGCCAAGCACAGGAGCACAATTTCTTCTTTTCTCCTGCTGGCTATACCATCACACCACTGCTAATCCAACCTAGGACACTTTTGGCTTTCTTGGCTACTTGGGCACACTCCTGGCTCCTCTTCTTGAAAGAGACACACTTCTCAGATCTTACTTTACAAATACCTTTTCCAGATAATCTAATAAGACCTAACTGGTCTCATGTTAGCCTGACACAAGGCAAGCTTGTCGCTTGGCTGTAGGAGCGAATACTGGAAAAAGCTGTTATGACAATTTGAAAATAAAAGCAACAACCCAAAAGGATCAGAAGTTTTGTTCTTTGCTCACTTTATGCACTTAGAGGACAGCAGCCACAGCACAAGTTACAGTAATGATGACACTTGGCAGCGTCCCTACAGCAGCGCTGAGTGTTGGAAAGCATTCCAGGCACGCTACAGTTGAACCAAAACATAGGAGACAGCAACTGAAAGCTTAACATAAAAAAGAAAATGAACCCTCCACATCACAGGCAAGGAGGACACTGTAAAGAAATACAGTTCCCATTCTTCTGTCTGTTAATAATTAACTGGAGTCACATACCTAGAAAATAAAGACATGAACCATTTTGCATGTATGTGGAAGACCACTGCCTGCGGCCTGGGTTTGCCCATTAAGTTTCTTAGAAGTTTCCTTGCTTCAAATATTTCTCTACCAATTACACAATACATGAAATATTTAAAAAATAAGGTTTCTTCAGTTTCTTAAGATTTAAAATGAAATAATCAAGTGTGACCTTTACTCTCTCACCAATCTGGCATATCACAGAATCATAGAATCACCAGGTTGGAAGAGACCCACCAGATCATTAAGTCCAACTATTCCCACCAATCTCTAAACTATGCCCCTCAGTACCTCATCCACCCGCACATTAAACACCTCTAGGGAAGACGAGTCAACCACTTCCCTGGGCAGACCATTCCATTGCCTAATGACCCTTTCAGTGAAGATTTTTTTCCCTTATGTCGAGCCTTATGTCCCCTGGCAGAGCTTGAGGCCTTTCCCTCTTGTCCTGTCCCCTGACACTTGGGAGAAGAGGCCAGCTCCCTCCAATCCACAACCTCCTTTCAGGTAGTTGTAGAGAGCAATGAGGTCTCCCCTCAGCCTCCTCTTCTCCAGGCTAAACAACTCCAGCTCTCTCAGTCATTTCTCATAAGACTTGTTCTCCAGCTCCTTCACTAGCTTTGTCACTCTTCTCTGGACTCGCTCCAGAGCCTCAACATCCTTCCTGTGGTGAGGGGCCACAAGTATTTGAGGTGCGGTCTCACCAGTGCAGAATACAGAGGGAGAATAACCTCCCTGGACCTGCTGGTCACACCGTTTCTGACACAAGCCAAGATGCTTGGGCACACTATCTGGCTCATGTTCAGTTGGCTATCGACCAATACCCCCAGGTCCCTCTCCTCCTGGCAGCTTTCCAGCCAGGCTTCTCCTAGTCTGTAGCTCTGCATAGGGTTGTTGTGCCCCAAGTGCAGGACCCGGCATTTGGCCATGTTAAACCTCATGCCATTGGTCTCTGCTCAGCAGTCCAGACTGTTCAGATCCCTTTGCAGAGCCTCCCTGCCCTCCAGCAGATCAACACTTCCGCTCAGCTTAGTGTCGTCTGCAAACTTGCTAAGGGAGTACTCGATACCTTCTCCAGTCATTGATGAAGACACTGAACAGGGCTGGACCCAGCACTGATGGTGTGCTACAGATGAAATGCAGTCTAGGATGACTTATTATGCTGTCCTGATCTCTTCTCATTGAATTTCATAGAATCATGGGATAATTAAGCTTGGAACAGACTTCTCAGATCATCCAGCCCAACCATCAGTCCAGCACCACCATGCCTACTAAACTATATTCAAAGTGCTACGGGTACACATTTTTCAAGCACCCCCAAGGACAGAGACTCTACCACTTCCCTGGGCAGCCTGTTCCAATGCTTCATCTCTCTTTCAGTGAAGAATTTTTTTCTAATATCCAATCTAAAGCTCCCGTGGTGTAACATGAGGTCCCCTCCTCTTTTCCTATCACTTGTTTCTTTGGAGAAGAGACCAGAACCTGCCTCGCTACTGTCTCCTTTCAGGGACCTGCAGAGAACAATGAGATGCCCCCTTAGCCTCCTCTTCTCCAGACTAACCAATCCCAGTTCCCCCATCTGTCCCTCCAAGATTAGTTTTCCAGACCCTACACCTGCTTGGTTCCCTCTTCTGGACGTATCCCAGCACCTCAATGTCCTTCCTGTAGTGATGGGACCAAAACTGAACGCAGAACCCAAGGTGCAGCCTCACCAGTGCCAAGTCCAAGGGGACATTCCCTTCCCTATTCCTGCTGACCCTACCATGTGTGATTCAATCCAGGACACTGTTTGCCTTCCACTGCTAGAAGCTTGTGGGTAATTGGTACAGGTCAAAATACTTTCAGTGAAGTTAATAGGATCTCTCTCATGCACATCTGGCTTGCAAATAGGTTCCTACATCATCCCTCTGCAGCTTTGTTTGTTGATTAGTCCGTTAGACTTTCTTTAATCAAGAGAGTCTGTCAGAAATCTTTCAGTGGCCTATTACAGCTTGTGATCATTAAAGCTAGTAAGATGAAAAAAAAATGCCTATTTCAAGAGCGTGCAGTGATCATTGATGCTTTGTGTAGTCTCTCCTATTAACTGCTCCCTTGAAGGAAAAGCCACAGGTTGTGAGGAAATTAATGTTTCCTGCTTAATTTGAGTAGCCACTGCCTGCACTGTGACCTGCAGATAAGTAGTGCATAAAAATAAAAATTCACTGACAAGCTTTAACAAGTACTTCCTCACTTTCCTGTCCGTTGAATAAGAGCTATTGTTTCTGCTTATAGACCTGGTTTATAGTTTAGAGCTGCTGTTCTAAATCACACTATGAAATCACAAAGTAAAGCTGCCAAGTACTCCACTACTACTTGATGAGTAAAACACATATTCCAAGTTATCCGCATCAGAGACAAACAGCAGCATCAATTCTTCTCTAACCATACTGTAACTTTTAATTGGTACCAAGGGGCTCTGTACAAAGCAGATGGTGAAGGAAAAAAACAATCTATTGTATTATGGTGCCAGACATGAAAAACAAACCCATCTTAATCATTCCTGACATCTGTTACTATTCCAAGACAACAACCGGAATCACAAGATGCTGAAGAAATTGCCTACCAGAATTTAAAGTGGTAATCTCAATGTGTCTTAATATCTTAGCAGTAAATTTTAGGTTCATGGTTGAGAATTATCATCATTAAGCCAAGTTTATCATCTTAAGATGATAAATTAAGACAGCATTGTCATCGAAAAGGTGATCCAATCTCTTCACCTCACATTCCTTTACTCTGCTCACTCATGCAGTGACCTGAGACTGAAGTTATATTGATTTTTGCTGTAGTACACTTTCAGGAAGAGCAGCGAAATTCCAGGATTCACTAGTTTCCTCTAAATTAACCCTTCCTATAAAATGGAAAGAACCATGTCCAAAAAAATATGCATTTGCTTCTCCTTTGCAGCCCTTCTCAAATACTCTCTTCTGGCTTGAAATTTCCAGAACTTAAAGGGAGCCTACAGGGAAGCTGGAGATGGGCTTTTTATCAGGGAGTGCAAGGACAGGATGAGGGAGGATGTTTTTTAAGCGGAAATAGGGGAGATTTAGATGAGATATTTAGAAATAGTACCACCTTTCTCTCAAAATCTATCTACTTCCCTCATCTGCACAGAAGCTTTTGCAACTGGAGGGCAGAGTGGCTGCCTCTGCTGATAGCAGAGAATAACCAGGAGGTGCTATGACCTTGAGATGGGATGATGACAGCATAGTGACAAAGGGTGGCTCGGACCAAAGCACATGATTAGTATCACTGATACTATGACAGCAATGTGCAACAGCCAACACATCAGAACAATTAGAACAATTAGAATTAGGTGTCATGCTTAGAGTTACAACACTACTACAGGATTGATATCCTGGCCAGCACAGATCACGCAGTGCAGACGGCATCTGCAGTATGTTTCCAAAGTAAGCTTCAATGCTATTAGGGGAGTCAACCAAACCTCAAATTGCAACCTCAATGATTGAAAAGCATTAGATAGGGATGCTTTCAAGACACAGGATTTAAGCAAGGAGACTGCTGGCAGAGGAGCACTCCCAATCCAGTAAGGCAGGCTGCAGAACAATACAATCTTCATCCATGGATTTCTTAGTGAAACTGTTCCCAGCCCGCACCTCACACCCTTAATGAGAGGGGCCTTGACTGTAAAATTATTCCACAGCTATTCAGGATACTGTAACAAGGCTTAGCTGTTTTCTTCATGTTTGTTCACCCTGAAAGCATCATCTTATCATTTTGCTTATTCCATTCTCAGTTCACCTTCTACAAAATTGAAACAGGAGATATTCAATCCACAATTTATAGAATCGTAGAATAGTTTGCGTTGGAAGGGACCTTAAAGATCATCCAGTTCCAACCCCTCCTGCAATGGGCAGAGAGACATGCCCCACTGATTCAAGTTGCTCAAAGCTTCACCCAACCTGGTCTTGAACACCTTTAGGGATATGGCATGTATGACTTCTCGGAGCAACCTCTGCTAGTGCCTCCCCAACTTCACGGGAAAAAAATTCTTCCTAATATCTCATCTAAATCTCCCTTCTTTCAGCTTAAACCCCCGCCCCCCCCCCATCCTATACCTGCACTCCCTGCTAAAGAGACCCTCTTCAGCTTCACCATAGGTAATCATGAGGAGAATTGTTGGAGCAGGCAGGAAAAGAAAGCTCAGGGTGGTAAGAGAAATGTGTTCCATAATTAAAATAAACAATAATCACACAAGTTCTATTTGCAAACAGCCAGAGTCCTTAGTCCCACTCTGCCAACACTCTCTGAGTGTGTTTAGGAATACAGGCTTTCATGTTAGGACACAGGGTATAGATACAACAGAGCTCAGTGCTTTTCACTGCAGCTGGTCTCTTTAGACAGCCCCAACTTAACAGGGATATTCAAGACTGGGATATTCAACACCAAAGGGACTGAGCATGCAATATCCAGAAATCCACAAAAACAGAATACCGTCCAGTGTGAGGCTAAATGAGGCATCTGAAAGAGGAAACAACCCCTGAATACCCCATAGAAAGTCCCTGCTTGACTCTGGCTCAGACTACTGCCTCTTCTGAGCAGCTGTGCTCAGCTGGGCTGTGGGAAACTTCCAAGTGATGGGACCCTTACGAGCAGCACCATGGTGGGCCTCCCCAGGTGTATCTCCTGTCACCTGGGCCAGATCTTCTTTCCACACCCTGGCCAGATGTCCCCTCACCCTGTCCGGCACCGCACTGGGGATCAACACTGGCCTCACTCAGGAATGCCCCGAGGGAAGTGGCAACTACCCCTCTAAAACTAGCCTCTGTTAGAATCATCGAATGATGGAATCATTTAGGATGGAAAAGACCTTTAGAGATTACTGAGTCCGACTGTAAATCTGACACTGCAAACCCCACAACTAAACCATGTCCCTAGGCACCACATCCACACGGTTTTTAAATCCCTGCAGGGATGGGGAATCCGCCACTTCCAGTGCTTGACAACACTTCCAGTGAAATCATTTTTCCTAATATCCAACCTAAACCTCCCTGGCACAATTTCAGGCCATTTCATAGAATCATAGAATCACCAGGTTGGAAGAGACCCACCGGATCATCAAGTCCAACCATTCCATTTGCAACCTTCCTGCCTTCCAGCCCATGGATCCAGCCTGTCCTGATCATAGAATCACAGAATCATAGAATCATAGAACAACCAGGTTGGAAGGGACCCATCGGATCATTGAGTCCAACCACTCCTATCAAACACTAAACCAAGGCCCTCAAGACCTCATCCACCTGTGCCTTAAACACCTCCAGGGAAGGTGAATCAACCACCTCCCTGGGCAGCCTATTCCAAAGCCCAATGACCCTTTCTGTGAAAAACTTCCTCCTAATCTCCAGCCTAAATCTCCCCTGGCGGAGCTTGAGGCCATTCCCTCTAGCCCAGTCCCCTGTCACTTGGGAGAAGAGGCCAGCTCCCTCATCTCTACAACCACCTTTCAGGTAGTCCTAGAGAGTAATGAGGTCTCCTCTCAGCCTCCTCTTCTCCAGGCTAAACAACCCCAGCTCTCTCAGACGCTCCTCATAGGGTCTGTTCTCCAGCCTCTTCACCAGCTTCGTCGCTCTTCTCTAGACTTGCTCCAGAGCCTCAGCAGATCTCTCTGCAGAGTCTTCCTGCCTTCCAGCCCATGGATCCAGCCTGTCCCGATCCCTCTGCAGAGCCTTCTTGCTTTCCAGCTTATGGATCCAACCTGTCCCGATCCCTCTGCAGAGCCTCCCTGCCCTCCAGCCCGCGGATCCAGGGTGGGGTGCTCTTACCTGCTGGCGGAGGTAGCGGGTGAGGTAGGGTCCGGCTGTGGCCCCGGAGCCCTGGCGGCGGCGAGGGACGGGCAGGGCGCCGGTGCTGCCGAGCAGCGGGAGGAGAGGGATGAGGGCGAGGACGAGGATGAGCTCCATGTCCGGGGCAGCGCGGGCGCCGCTCCGCCCGGGCAGCGGCTGCGCCCCGGGGCGCGCGGCAGGGGGCGGGGCCGCCCGCGCACGTGGAGGGGCGGGCCCCGAGCAGCGCCGCTTTCTGATTGGCGGCGACGCGGAGCACGTGATCCGCTTAATCCTCCCCTGTCCCCGCTCCCCTGCCTCCTTCGACTCTACGCGCCGGGATGAAAACTCGCGTCTTATTGGGCGAGCGAGGGCGTCTCTGCCTCCGCGCCGCTCCGCCATTGGGTCAGCGCCACCCCGGCCCCGCCCCCCAGGCGCCGGATCTTCCGGGTTCTATACGACGCTGGGGCTCGGGCGGAAGGGATGGGGTCGCGGCTGCGGTAATCGCCGACGGGAGGGGGCACCGCCGGTTTGCCCTTCCCTCCTCTCCTCCCCCCCTTCTCCTCCCTCTCCTCCCCCCCTTCTCCTCCCTCTCCTCC